>SDAV01000005.1:0-1200000 GCA_004522025.1 Didymella segeticola | reverse complement strand
CACAGGCGCCAATTGCTCGCTACATCGGCTTGTTCTCGAGATGGAGATTTCTTATCGGTAGTGAGGTTGAGGATGCGATCAAGCGGAATGTGGTCCGCACCAATGTCGGCTGCACTTTGGTCTGGTAAAGCAGTCGGACCGCCTGATCAGCAGCTTCGCCCAATCACATGCTCCGTAAGACGCGCCGCAACATCTCACCTCCTGTTGCTCGGCTCTCGGGCATGCTCTAGTTTATTTGCGCGAATCATTGCACACATCACGGATCGTCCTCCGCGGTGCGCTTGATAAGTGCAGATCACGTTTATTGGGCGGTCGGATCCTAAAACTACGACGTCCAACTTCGTCCGCGCGAATTTGCCTACTGTGAGCCCGGTACGGACGTAACTTCGCAAGAGCTCGAGGCTGTCTGGGTCTCGTTGACGTCGTCGAGTCGCGCGCACATACTTGTATCGCATCCCCACTACCTTTGGCTGAGCATTACGTCGCAAGGATGACCGAAAAGCAAGAGAAGGGTATTCTGGGGCGGGCGCGAGGGGCGTCGGTTTCTCTTCTTCATACAACACCCCAGCTGGGCATGTGGCAGGCGGCAGGAACAGCCATTGCCCAAGCACCAAACCTGACTGAACTGCGCGATCCAGAATCCGGGGGCGCCAATATCGAATTCAATGAGCATGGGCACTCGATTCGCGTTGCGAAACCAGACGACGACGGTGAACTCACACTCATCAAGTCGCGGACAAAGACTCTCAGCAGCCCTATCGAAGATGCTGTCGCCTTAGAGGAAGTAGATGTCGATTCAGGACAGAAGAAGCACAGGCATCATATCCTCCCTCGCCGGCGTACCCTGAAAGAGAAGCATGCCTCTCCCCACAAAGAATCCTGGGGTCCAACAATCAAGCATGGTCTGAAAGCATTCTGGGTTTTCTTCCTCACACCCTCCGGCTTCCTGATCACAATCTACGGCCTCAATGTCGTTGTACGTAATCCACTCCACCCTCGCCTCTACTCTGCTTTCAGCTCCATTCTAACCCAGACAGGCCTGGGGCGCAATGCTCTTCTTCCTGCTCCTCAACGCAGCGCCCGCCATGTGCCACCCAAGCTGCAATGACGACTACAGCACGCGCAAAATTTGGCTAGAAATCGACTCACAGATCCTCAACGCACTATTCTGCGTCACTGGCTTCGGTCTCGCGCCCTGGCGGTTCCGCGACTTCTATTGGATGCTGCGCTCTGTGCACTGGCACGACCAGAACGCGATGCGCAGGTTGTATGACCAGAACAAGGCGTGGTTCCGTCCGCCGGCGTGGTTTGAGGAGAGAGAGCTAAGGGACGGCGGGGAGGAGAAACATACGTTTACCGGGGAGAGGGCGCCGCCGACGAGCATGTGGAAACTCGCGTTTACGGTGGATATGATGGTGCTTAATACGCTGTTGCAGGCTGTTCTGTGTTTCTTCATGTGGCATTACAATAGGCTTGATCGCCCGACGTGGGCAACGGGGACGTTCATTGCGCTGGGCTGTGGTGTGGCCATGTTTGCGGGTATTATGAGTTGGTGGGAAGGACGCAAGGTGAAGAAGATCGAGGGCCCAGAGATCAAGGTTGAGCCTGCACAACCGGTGCAGGTCTAATCTAGCAAGATGGATGACAAGGGTACTCAGAATGGCTTCGCGTCATCATAACGAGATGCTTTCAAAGCGAATTAACTGTCCCAGCTTCTAGCCACCCAGGCACATTTGCTTCCCATCGCCCAGTACAGGCTGCATCCACACACTCAGCCAGACTACCAAAGCAGAACTCGCGTCCCGTAAGACCAGGCCCGTAATGCGCATACTTCCCCGAATTGGTCATGATGCACTTCACATCCCCCGCGATGACGGGATCGCGTATAAAACACCAACAAGTATCTGTCAGCACCTGGACGCCAAACGCCTCAAGCTGCGCCGTATAACCAGCCTGCGTCGCGAGACTATGCTGTGCGCGTGACGTCGTCACGATGATAGATGTGGAAGGATGCTTTGTGCGGCCTTCGACGAGCCGAGAGAGCGTTTTGAGCTCGAGGAGGGAGAAATGCGGGTTCCCAAGGGATACGAGATCGACTGTGCGCGGAAGGAGGTTAGGACCTGAGTCTCGGCTGAAGCTTGTCCAGACGTTCTTCAGGCTCTGCCATGTGATTGCGATCACAGGTAGCGCGTTGGAATCAATCAGCGCTCTGTGCTGCTCGGCTTCTGGGGTTCGGCCGAGCATGTGAAACATAGGTGCTCCCGCGCTAGTTGCAAAGGCTGCGGAGAAAGCTTTCAAGGCATCGCGAGACGGTGGTGGCGTGATGGAGTCGAGGCCGATGATCATGGGGATGTGCGGGCCCGATCTGGCGCCAATCTCGTAGCCTAGAAGCGGCCAGAAGGAGTCATCGAGCGGCGTTTCGTGCATTTGAGAGAGGGAAGGTGCAGATATGGCGATCTTTGGGGCTCTGTGCTCTGCTAGATGGATGCCAGCTCTGGGAGCGCGACCTGTGAGGGCGATGAGCGCTTCAAGCATGTTTGGGTATTTTGCTGTCCGAGCTCCGAGGACACTATTTGCGTAGCACACTACATTGGACTCGCCGAATGCCACTTGATCGCCCAGTTTGGGTGCTGATTCGAGTTGATACGGGGCGCATGTGAAGGACATCTGAGCGCCCATGTTGAGGAAGGCCGTAGCCAGCTCGTCGCTTTCTGTGCCGAAGGACGTGTCAACACCCAAGTCCCGCCATCGTTGTTGATCAATGGTAATGGCGTTGACTGTAGTGGGCACTGCGAACTTTCCACCTAGGTCACGCAGTCGTTTGCCGAAGAGGACAGATGCAGGCCCGAAGTGAGCGCCATCAACGTGTGCCTGGCTGACGGACATTAGAGAAGGTGCCTTCATGATCGTTGCTGTTCGGATAATGATTCTCATCGCTAGTCCTTGAGCCTTTGTGTATCCGCTACTCTCATCGTAGTTGCCTGCCAGCATGGCTACATCAGTATCCAACAGCTGAGGCGCGTGAGGTTGCAATTGTTCTGCTCCGAAACCTATGTAGGTGTCGTTGATGCTCTTCTCCAGTGGCTGTATAGATATACGATGGTCACGAACGAAGACCTCGCTCTCATTCCAGCTCAAGATAGTTTTAAAACTTTCGGGGCCCACGACGATCATGGGTATCTTCTTTGCGAAGAGCTCTTCAGCGACAAAGACGCCTACGGCAAGGATGTCGTTGGTTCGTGCAAAAACCAGAGCTCTCGGCCCATTGCCATTCATGATCAGTTCCAGTATGGTTGCAGATCCGGAACATGACCCACGTCCACCAGGTACTGCCAGTATCTTGTCCTTCATACACTGGCCGACAAGAGGATGGGACCGATCGATTATGCTACCAGTAACAGGGTCAACACCGCCCCAAAAGCTCAGCTCGAGATTCGAGGCTAGTAACTGGCCCGATACAGTCCCGTTGACATGAGATGTACCGTATACCACCTCACAGTGTGGTTCTGATATGGGCGTTTCGTTCATGCTGTTCTTGAAGCAGACACGAACTCAAATGTTGAATATATCGTCCTGAGTGATTCCACAACAAAGGAACGTAAGTAGCGCTGAGCTGTAGAGGATCGTTCAGACGTTGACCTCAGGGTGATGACAGTGACTTCGCAGATCAGCAATCGAAAGGGTTGCTATGCCTCAAAACGAGACTTATGGGCATGCTTAACAAAATTGCTTGAAGCCCAACAAACAGCTCCTCTACACGAAAGAATTGTAGTTGCTCAATTTTGGTTTATGAAGACGACTCATAGACCGCTTGGGTTGAAGTCAACAGTTCAAACGTCGCGCTGTGTGCAACCACCGAGGGACGTGGGGGTGGTGGGGGTGGCGCTTGAGCGCCATTTGGCAGGGGCTCCCTGCCATCTCGCAACGAGCTCAGTCTGACGTCTCTACTCGTTACGATCCCCAAATAGCCTCGATCGAATCAGAGTCATTGTGACGAGCTTCAATTGCATATAGAAAAGGAATTGCAGCCGTTCGATGCGCCCTTTTCTGCAGACAGCGCGTTGTACGCAGCAACTGCGAAGCATCAGTCATCGGCAACTACACCGACAGCTGCCCCTCCATCTGGTGCCCCTCAACACCAAAATCACATCGTGCTATTCCCACAACCACACATCACACCACTACGCCTCCTCCCGCAGACAGTTTACCACCACATCGCTACTCCGCGCACCCACAATGACCGATACAAACGTCGAAGCCGCCAAGCGCGCAGCAGGCCAGCAAGCAGTGGCCGACCACTTTGACGCCAACGCGTCGTACGTGGGCATTGGCTCCGGCACAACCATTGTCTACGTCGTCGAAGCCATCAAAGAGCGCTCCACGAACCCTGCCGTCTGCTTCGTGCCCACGGGCTACCAGTCACGGCAGGTCATCATCAACGCCGGCCTCACACCGCTGGCCTTCGACTCGCTGCCAGACAGCGTGATGCTCGACGTAGCCTTCGACGGCGCCGACGAGGTCGACTCGGAGTTGAACTGCATCAAGGGCGGAGGCGCATGTCTGTTCCAGGAGAAGCTCGTCGCCGAGCGCGCCAAGAAATTCGTCTGCGTCGCAGACTACAGAAAAAGACAGGACCGCCTGCTGACCAACTGGCCCACAATACCGATTGAAGTTGCGCCGCTGTCGCAGAACAAGGTCGCCGCTGCGCTCAGGACATTAGGGTCCACGGACCCGCGGCTCAGGACGACGCTGCTGGAGAAGTCCGGCCCGCTCAAGACAGACCAGGACTTCTATATCATCGACGCTGCGTTCCCGCAGCTGCTGACCAAGAAGGACGTCGAGAACGGGAAGGGCAAGGGCGACGGAAGCGATGGCACATGGGAAGTCAACAACATCGCAAAAGCCATCAAGAGCCTGACAGGCGTCCTGGAAGTCGGCATCTTCTCTGGCCTTAACGGACTGGACGCACAAGCGCTGAGGGCCAAGAACGGCGAGAAGTCAGCAGTCAGCGGTGGCCAGGTCCCCGTGGCCGTCTACTTTGGCATGCAGGATGGCAGTGTAGTGGTTCGTACCGCCGACGGTGAGAAATAGGCAGACCCCGATGACGAGTTCCGCACGCCTGCGCCTGAAATGCGCATTGAACCTTAGCGAGCGAGCCCTGGGCCGTGACGACAGGATTGGAAGAAGGCCATGGCATGGACACTTGGACGTTAGTCTGAGTATTGCTAGGAAATAGGCTGTAGTCTACTTAGGGCTATAATTAGTCAGGCAAGGAGTTTTTGAAACCTAAGGGTTAGCTGAAGTCTTGAGCATGGGTCCATACGTTATGCTATGTTCAAAGAAGCAGAGGACTCAGCGACTCAGCGAGCACATCTCCATTACATAGGACAAGCTTCAATCACATCTGCCTTCTCAGACCTCCAATGATCACACGATAGATGTGTTCCAGATTCCCGTGTCCAACGTACCCCATCCCCAACCTGATCTTTCACATCACTACAGAGATTGCTGGCCTCAACACCACAACACTGCACAGCAACACACAAAGAACTCTGACTGAATATGTTGATTATATTGTGATATCTGCCATTCCGGCGTACTATCGCGAAGCGCAACGAGCGCTTTTATATACGCGAGCGGGTGCTGGTCCACGGCCGCTTTGAAAACGCCATACATGCAGGCCCAACCATGTCAAGGGGTATCTCTGATGCCCGTGAAACGCCAGTAATGTCAAATCATAATCCCCACCCATTCGCCTTTTTCTGGTGTCCTCGCATGTTTGCTGAACGTGGAAGGGGCATTTCGAAAACTATCACGATCCTTTTCTTTTCTTCTTCCTGGCCCTAGAGCTCCTGCGAATGACCGTCTCCTGCTCCGAGGCCTACTCAGAGTCATCGTCATCATCCGGAGTTTTCGAACTCCTGCCCTTTGTCTTCCAACCTTGCGGACGGCCACGTGGCTTCTTCGGCGTGCTACCCAGGTTCACGTTGGTCTTCCGCTTCCTGCCACGCCCGCTCGTTGGAATCGAGGCCGAGCGTCGTGCGTCATCCCCATCCTCTGTTGGTGTCTCGTAGCCAGCGTCCATCATGGCTGCATCGAGGCCGTCTTCGTCCTCGCCCACTTTGACTTCCCTGTCAATGTTCAACAGCTCGGAGAAGTCGTAACAGCACTTGATCATGGCTTCTCGGCTGACGAGTGCACCCATGTGCGAGTTGAGGCGTTCAAAAAGATCCTTGCCGGATATGAAGTTGTTGCGCTGTGCAGGCTTTGCGTACTCCTTCTGTGGGATGCGAGTACCATACTTGTGGACATTGTAGCAGCGACGCACAAATGTACGCGTCTCCCAAATCATTTGTAGAATCATAGATGCAGTCGCGAGCTTTCGCAGGCAGTCATCGCTGATATCGAGAGGCGCGGGCTGTGACAGTGCCGGGACGGAGGGTACGACAGGTTGACCCATGCTATGGTCGACATCCATCGCTTGCAGCTGGTCATTCAGGCTGGCTGACACGAAAGACTGCTGCGGCATTGCGGCTGGCTGCGGCAATACCTTGTCAATCTCACCAGCTACCAAAGGCCCTGCATCCCTCAGAACAATGGCCTCGACTCTGTCGATAAAAGAGGCGACCATGTCAAGAGTGGTGAGGTCAGCCAGACCCAGATTCTCAAGGCAGAAGCGAGTGAAGAGCACAATGTCCGGCATGTCTCCACTCGTGTCCAGCTGGGTGAAGTCGAAATCGAGCTGCTTGGAGAGATTATCAACAAACTTCTTGAAGGTTGCTTTCTTGCCACCCTTAAGGGCTTCGAATAGATGAGCAAGCTTAGGACTGTGGTTCGACTCGAGCATGCCATGTGGATCCTGGAAGACATCGCGCTGGTAATCAAAGGCAATCCGAACGGCTTGAACGTACTCCTTCTCGAGATACGATTCCTGCTTCTCGTGGATCCTCTTGTGCTCTACTGCAGCAACGTGCGCGATGTTCTTGTTCAAGGATGTTGATAAGGCAACAAGCGCGGCACCACACTCTTTGGGATGCTCCAGGCCTGCTCTACTGATGCTGGCGATGATGTTGGTCGCTGATATTGCCAGTTCATTGCTATTTGTCAGAGCGATGTCCTTGAAGCTCCCAAGGAACTGTTTGGCCACGTGCGTGGTGGCAGCATCTGTTGCTGTTGCCGAGTAGGACGACTCGAGACGTGCCGATCCATGAACAGCACCCTCGCCTACAGCAATCGCCGAACCGGTCTCCGATCGACGCTCGGCGCGCGTAAAGTAGACCTCAAACGTGGATAGCACTACCAACTTCAATCGATCGGTGTCTTGATTGATGAAAATGAGCTTGATCAGCTTCTCGACCTCCTTACGCATGAACAGCTCCGGAGCTTGCTGACAGATGCCACCGACGCTGCGCATAGCGTGCTCGCGAACGTTCATGTCGTAAATTTGCATTGTGAAAGGGCGTATCGTGTCTAGAAGCAGAAGCGAAACCGAAGATGAGCCTCTGATCAAGGGGGCTAAATCCTCGGCTCTACCTTTCTTCTCAGAAACAAAACCGCGAGCGTAGTTTGCGAGTTTGTCCATGAACCTTTTAGTGTGCTCGTCGAAAGAACAGGCTTTGCCAAGGGTTCCGATCAATATGATCAGCGAGCAGACGTTATTAGGCTTTGCCGCTACTTCTTCTTTCTTGCTAGGCCCGACGTACTTTTGTTGCATAATGCACAGGGTGCTGTAGACGGGGGTGAACAATTTGTCGAGACCTAAGTCGACGAGTGGACAGATGATCCACAGGCAGTGTGCAACATCAGTCAACGTATCTCGACTGGGTACATGAGCCTGACTCGCCCAATTTGCGAGCTTCATGAGCATCCGCATAAGGTTGGCTCGCACGTGTTCCGCCAGTTTTGGATCAAGAAACGGCAATCTTGGGAACACATGTCGGAATATCCGGACAATTGGCTGAATCACTGCGAGCTCGCTGTTATGCTTTAGTTCGATGATGTGTATCTTGAGGTCATCAACCTGAGCCATAGTGAACAGAGTCGGGTCAACTTTGGCGAATATGCTCAGCGCATCCAACGTTTTGGCCTGTGGCGACTTGGTACCGGTCGCAGAGTCGACCTCTATGGCCTGATCGAGCATCTCGGCGACGATGTCTTTGCACAGCCGGACGTGCGATTTTTGGGCCTTGGCTTCGCCAGAGAGTGCATACGAGAGGAACGTCTCGAATGCCTCGAGAAACACCGGCTGTTTGTGTATCGCCTCAACAAGGTCTGCCATGAAGCTTGCCTTGTGAGCGCGGTCCAGTTTGGCGTGAGGTTCATCCGCACGGCCAGCTGGCGTCATCCAGAGCTCCTCGAGGACACTACGACTCAGCTCTGCTATGGCTTTCTCGTCGTCCCGCGATGGCAAGAGAAGTGCCCTGGCGATCATGATTCTGTTATCCCGGGAGGATGTGCCGGTGTAGAGCCCTTTCAGTAATTTGATGGCCTTCTTCTTAGGTCCATTCGAAGGATCAGTAGTCAGATCAAGGATGTGTCTCAGAAACCACTTTTCCAAGCTCGGGTCGTGCTCAAGGCACTGAGCGACCAGGCCAAGGGTATGTTCGCGGACCATAGGCGACGCATCTTTGAGTGAACTGACGATGTTCTTTCTCGTGTCTTCAGTAACAATGCGCGGATCTTTCTCAATCAGCTGCTCCAGGCCTGTCATACCCCTGGAACGCAATTTCGACGAAACCTTGTCATGCGTCGCATTCAGCAGGAGCTTCACAATGTGTTGAAGCTGTGTGCAGATAGCAGCTTGTAGTGTGACAATGCCAGCTGCAAGCTTGGCTTGGCTTTCTGAGACCTCTTGGAATTTGCTGGGAGACTAGTTAGCGACGAATACCTGATATGCTTGGAGACACTCACTAATTGCGATCCAGCCACTTCGGATCTGCTATCATGGACTCGAGGCGGCGCTGCAATTCTTCGGTTGCTGGCGTACTCGGTACCTCTTGTGAGTCCATTTCGTTCTTGCGAGCGACTGCATCAAGCCACTGCGTCACATGACAGCCGGTAATAGAGTCAAGATGAAGGTCTTCTTGGCCTCGTTGAAGCTCGAGATAGCCACTCAAAGACTCGATGACCATACGATATGGACCGTTGAATTCATGCAGATCAACAAAATTGATGCTGTCCTTGGTGTCTGTGCTGTCAGCCAGCGCGTCATCGGCAAGACGATCAAGTTTGGCAGACAGCTCAGATTGCGATGTATCGAGTCCCCGCTTGAGCTGCTTCAGGCGATGCTTGAAATCGATGATGCCACAGCCGATCTTAGCGAGGATCGACAGAGCCATATCTTTGTCAACGACTGTCTGCTTCGCTGCGAGCTCGGGACGTACGATACTGTACATCCTCCCGAACAGTGTCAGGAGAAGCATAGCAGCTGCAGGCCATTCGGGAGAGCCCAGAACACTGCAAAAGTCTTCGATGAAGAGGTCTAAGAGGTTGCGAAAGGGCTTATCGCCAGTCTTAGAAACATTCGATGCCCTGTGAACGAGATTCGTAGCGATTGTGTCTGCAATGGTTGTCGCTTCAGCAGCCAAATCGTGCGCAGCCTGGCTAGGCGCCCTGGTCTTGCGCTTGCGCTTCGATATATGTGGCTGCGACGCACTTGGTTCGTAATCACTGGCCCCATCTTCAGCATCGTCCGCCGCATCAGCGGATACGCGACTGGTGCGCAGCTCCTTGTTCATTGCTGCGACCTGGACAAAACGCATGAAGAGCGCAGAAATAGACATGATTGGTACCTCGCGTGCAGACTTGAACTGTCTAGCACTGGCCTTTTTGTCGGGGAGCTTTTCCAGGTTACTCAGAATGCCGTTCAGTATAGACCGTCGCTGATCCGTATGTCGAGCGAAGATCTGTGCGAGGACGTCCATGGCCTTTTGTCTGAACAATTCAAACGGCTTGATGCCAAATACCGAGTCCTTTTCCGAATCGCTGTTTTGTTCGACTAACAATCCGACTGTCAAGTCCTCCAAGATGTTTAGACCGCGCTCTGGGAGGTTCACCTTGCCGATAAGGGTAGCAAAGCGGCTCAAGACGGCGCCGCAACCTCGAAGAACGCTGAGAAGCTCTTTTCTGCGAGAATTTGCAGACTCGAACAGACTGTCACCGCGACGGGCTTGCACAACAGGCACGATGCACTCATTGCGGATGACCTTGATTAGTTCGATGATGGCACCGACCATGTCCTCCGGTCGTAACCGATAGTCGTCACGACCGTCGATCATAGATGTCAAGAGCAGCTTGGAAGCCTGTAGGGCGGCTCTAGCCTTGTCAACGCCTTCAGACCAGTCCTCTTCGTGTGGAAACAGAATCAATTGATCTGTGCAAGTGATACTTGGCTCCAGCAATTTCTGTACTTGAGAGACTAGATCGACCGACAGCTCAGCAAAGTGACCAAGATTGTTGACGTTCGCCATCTTGTCAGACAGTCGGTCCATCGCTCGTTGTTCGAGGACGTTCATCTCACCATCTCCTGTAGACACCCGTGTAAAGCTGGCAGTCGCGTCGAGATCGTCTCTCTCTTCGATCAGCTTCGACACCAGAATTTCCAATTCTTCGATCTTCCGGTCGGCAGTCTCTCGTTCATGAGGTCTGAAGACTGATGTGCCACTGTCGGCCTTCTGCTGCGATGAGGGTGTAGCAACCGTGATGTTGTCAAATCGCTGGTACTCTTCTCTTTTCAGGGCGGCAGGTTTGATCACGACAGCGGGACCTGCACGCTGGGGCGTGCTACTGGGGACAGACGAAGGTGTGCTGAGCGGGTATGGAGATGCGCTGTTCTTATGGGTATGTGTCTGCGCGGTGGCTCGAGGCAGGGGCGTGGCTTGCTGGGGAGGCTTGACTTTACGGACTGGCACGTTTGCGCTGCTATCGAACGCTGCCTGTGTTAGTTCGAAGTACGTCATATATTGAACACTACTCACAAGCAAAGGCGACTTCGGTGTTCTGCAGCAGCAGAGCCGCGAAGGGACTCAGCGACGATGGGACTCTGGAGCTCGTGCCGTTGGCTGGCTTAGTAGGGCTTTCGGAGGGCGGTGTTGCGAGCTGAGGGATTGACTTGAAGTTGCTGGTTGTTTGTCAGTTGCCGCATTCGGATATGGCAGATGAACGACGGCACTCACTACTCTGGCAGCTCTTCTGGATCCAAGAGTTCTTTGAGCTGGCTGAGAGTGTTGCTGAGGTGGGTAGCGCTAGACTGGCCGTGGATCTCGCTGTTCAATATGCCAACAGCCCTCTTCGCAGCCTGCTGTTGTTCCTGGGTAAGAGTCGAGGGCGGTGTTGGGGGCTCGGCGGAGGGAAAGGGTATGAGGTCTGCTCGCCGTCAATTTACCAGTCCATGGCAGGTGAGAGAGCATGCTGTTGCAAAGCGGCAGTGAAGTCGACTAACTTACCGAGCGAGAAGGGCACGATGGATGTGAAAGGCGAGTATGGAATTGCCTCGTCCACAGTGGGCGGCGGGCGGTAGGGCAAGCCATGGCTGTGCATGTTGTGCCAGGCACCGTTGTGGTGCCCGTCCATGGTCTATCTCTCTGTCCAGCACCGTGGAGAGCTTGGTTCAGCAGTCAGGCAAACGCCAGTGGTGGAATACCGGAAGAAAGTCGGAAGGGTCGCTATGGCGGTAGTAGGAAGCACATGGCCGTGGCAGAGCTCGCCGACTCCCGCAGAGGATGCGCTAAGACGACAAGCAATGCGAGATCACTTCTTTGGCAGACAGACGGAAATGATGCAGGCGGGCGCTGGGGTGGATGAATTCATGACGCGTCTGACCGCCTGCCGCATTTGTCAAGGTGGGTCTGGTCTGCAGGGCAAGGGCATCCGCGGCTGATCTCCGCCAACTTTTTGGTTTGCTTTCTCTGCCTTCGATCTTCCACTCCAACCTCTCCGATCAGACGCACAACACCAGCAACAGTACTTCAAAATGGCCGCGATCGGCTCTCTCGTCTTCTGCACCGACTGTGGAAACCTGCTCGACGGCAGTGCAGGCAAGCAGAACGTCGTCTTGACCTGCACCGTTTGCGGCGCAAACTGCAAGGGTAGGCGAGCACTGCATCAGGCAAACAATTCGCAGATGAGCACGAATTGACGAAACGCGGCAGATACCTCGTCCAAGACTGTTGTCACCGTCTCCAAGCCAACGGCCTTCCCCTCGGCTCTTCGCGCAAAGCGATCCGAAGTGCAGACACTCTCCGAAGACGATGTGAACACGACCAGTGTCATTGCACAGCGTTGCGAGGAGTGTGGTCGTGAGGAGGTCCGTTACTACACGCAACAGCTGCGTAGTGCAGATGAAGGATCTACTGTTTTCTACGAGTGCGATTGCGGCCACAAGTACGTTGCCATGCATCATCATTCTAAACACCATGCTAATGCTACCGTGCAGATGGAATACCAATAACTGAGCGGAAAATTGCTTTTTGGCCTCTAGTCCCATTTTGGTACCAAACGCCTTGTATACATGCACGCACCCATCCGATATACCCAATCTAGGCCGCAACAGCCGTCTCCTGCGAGGGGATAATGGCATACTCCTTCTCACCGTTCTTCTCAAACTCAGCCATGTCGAGCGCCACAATACAACTGTCACGCACGACTTGCTCCGGATCGTTCAGGAACTTGCGCAGAGTATCCTCAACACCCTCCTCGTCACCCAGGCTGCCAAGCGCCTCCGCAGCCTCATGACGGACCATGCTTGCCTCAGTGGTGTTGCTCAGCGCCTTGGTCAAACTTGGGATGGATGCTGGGTGCGACAGTTGGCCAAATACGAACGCAATCTCGTGGCGGAACAGCGCGGACGGATCGTCGAAACCGCGGGCAAGAGCGTGGACAGCCGGGACTGCTGTGGGCAGGTCAGGTGGCGAGGAGAGGTCGCGCAGTGCGAACATGGCCCTGTAGCGCTGGAACAGAGGGAGTTTTGTGTTGAGCAATGTCGTCTCCAGCTCTGAAATGGAAGGCTTGTCCGAGGACTGAGGCATGGGCGGTGCGGGATCGATGGATGTGAAATCGCTACGAGGCAGTTAGCACAATGCACCCAGTTTGTTCCACATGATATCGCACCTCTTCTTGATCTTCTCCTGGCCCTTCTGCAGCCCGTGATCCCACTCAATCCTGTCAACCGCAATATCACAAGTCTCAGTAATGACATCCGGCTCGTCCTTGGCATCCCTAAATTGCCTGAGCAGATCCAAGCTGCCCTTGTCACTCAGCGCACCCAGTGCCTCAGCAGCCTCGTGCCTGCACATGGCATCCTCCTGCTTGTCCATCAACACCTGCCTCAACGGCGCAATCGCAGCATCGTGGCGAGACTGCCCGAGGCAGTACGCAAGCTCGTGCTTGAGCAGCGCAGACGGCGATCCAAAGCCAGCGGCAATGGCCTCGATCGCGGGGACGGTCTCCTCGCTGGGCGGTTGCAGGGAAGCCAGGTACTTCAACGAGAAGAGGGCGCGGTAGCGGCGCGCAAGAGGCTCTTGCTCCGAAGTAAGGATGCTGCGAAGCTGTGAGACCTGCGTGGTCTGGGTTCCTTCTGGCACGGTCATTTTTGTGTGTGTGTGTTTAAAGGAGTGTAAAGTTTGGAAGTCTAAAATTTCTAAGAATGGGGAAATTCGGCGCGGTGATCGCTGGACTGTTTCCTAAGATGCGAATCGAGGCTGAAATTTGGCGGGGTTTTCAGATCTTTATCTTATCTTTTTCATCTAATCTCTGCCGCAAAGTGGCTCAGGTGACCACGCATCGCGCTAAGCCCAGCCACCGAGTACTCACGTCCAGGGTTCACGCGCAACAAGGAGTCGACGTGAAAGTATTGTGCATGGCGCTTGATGCTCAAAGGCAAATGCTCCTGTCCATTATTCTACCCCCGCTTTGAGGGTGAACTGGCTGGCTTTCACGCTCACTGTTACCAGCGGCACCTTCCACAATAGCTATTGTCAACCCCCCGCGCGGCTGCCCACGCGTTTTCAATCTCGACTCCTGCCAGCTCATCCTTGGAAGACACCTCAATCCACGACTCGACTCAGCCAGCTTGTGCAGGTGAGGCTGCACCATGACGATCCTTCACGAGTACGCGACCAAGATGTGGGCCTACATCAGCCCGCGAAAGACGCAGCAAGCTCGAGACAAGCCTTTCCAGTTCAAGGTCCCAGCTATCCCAGTCCAATCAAGCTTCAAGAAACATCAATCCATGCACTCGCAACACCGTCAGCACTTAGGTCCACCAGACCGAGACTTGAGCCCAGAGACGCGCGTGAACATCTGGCACACCCGGTCACCTAGCCCTAGCAGCGATGTCGACATCACACTAGTGCCCATGTCGCCCCCAGACTCCGTTATGCGATCTCCAGAGGGCCATGATGGTTTCGAGGGAGACACGCTGTTCAACACTTCTCCAATCTCGCCCACATTCGACAAGGGTGAAGACCTCGAGGACCTTGAAGTCGATGCCAACGACGACACCATCGTTGTGGATGACGGCGGCTACCTCGAGACGCACAAGGGTATAAGCTTCGACGAGCGTCTGCTTAAGCAGCAGAGGCAGCGACAGGAGCTCCAAGGGGCAGGCTGGCCCGAAGATGCCATCTTCTTGTTCCAGAAGATCAACACCCGCGGATACGAACCTATCATGCCTATCGAGTGGGTAGACGACTTGCCTAGCTTGCCCGCAGACCTCTTCACCGAGGTACCGGATAAGCCATTCATTAAGCCTACTCTGGGCACGCATTACCATGGTACGTCATCTCCATCGCTGCATACTCTACGCTACTAACAGTCGAAAAGCACAATTAGCGCTCTCTTCCCTCCTTGACCTCGGCGCCTATGTCCGCGACTCAATCCTGACCCGCGCTCTCAAGCGCCAACCGCAATACCACGTTAAACGCGCCCTTACAAAGTATACGCACTGGGCAATGAAGGACGGCGGCGTCGAAGCCCACTGGTCCAAGCTCCCTCTCTTCGAGACCGTCACCGTCAGCAAAGACGTCCCCAGTACAGTCCTTGAATCACGCACCCTCGCTAAACTGGGCTCCCTGTACGAGCGCTGGCAATCAGCCCTTGCAGCCCGCGCAGCCACATGGAGCTTCACTTCCTCGTCGTCAACAAGCCTCGAAGTCCCAACGCTGTACGGCGTCTCGGCGTCCCACACGATCATGGCGTTCGTCAGCTACCTGCCGCCTTCGAAAGAGAACCGCGCGCCCGGCCTGCGGCTGATTGCCATGTTTGATTTCGGCAAGGAGGGCTTTGATGTGTGGAACGCGCTTGCTGCTGCGATTTTCGTTGTGCATTGCCGAAACAGGATGATGCAGCTCAAGGAGCATTTGCCAGAGCCTGAGGTGCGGATTGAGGAGGATCCTGACGTTTAGATGGACTGAAAGCGCCGATGGGGGAGGGAGAAGAGAGAGACAAAGTGTGAACTAGTGGTGGGTTTGGTTTCTGGAGTTGTTTTTGTTTGTCGGCGATATACCCCCTATGCCCTGCGTAATACCCTTCTCCTTATAACGCTCTCGACACCACGAAGCTGTCCGCACGCAGCGAAGTTAGTTGGTCTCCTGCTTGAGTCGTTTTCTCAAGTAGCTTCTGGTTGTACTTATCGATATCCACTACCTTATAAGGACCTACTACAGACCTCATACCAGATTCGAATTTCGGTCTGAAAGGCAGGCCATAAACAAACCACGCCAATCTCCAAGTAACCCATGTCACCTCATCGTATCCTCTTGGGCCACAGCTCTCAAATGCTCGGCCCTATCCTCTCCTTCATAGCCCTCTCATTTTCCTCCGCCTCCATTCCCTCCCCCTCCCCCTCATCAACACAGTCACACCCGTACTTGCTACGGAACTCGTAAGGGGGCAGACCATCCAGCACCTCGAGCGCAGCCTGACTTGCCCTAACCCTAGCATACCGACCGCTCTGGCCCAGACTGTGGAACACAACCTTACCGTGAATCAACACCATTGCCGCGATCGCCTTACCTTTGCCCGGGATGCAGGACTCTGTCTCGAGCGCGGCGAGGCGCCAGTCGGTGCATCCGAAGTTTATAGAGAGCAGGCGGCTGAGGCGCGTGGTGGGATGGTTGGAGGCAAAATTCTCATACGCGTCGAGCGTCATGTCTGTGAAGAAGGGCTTGAGATGGCGTTCGAAGAAGGCGAGGACGACGTTGAAGTCGAATTCGCTGTCGACGAAGATGGCGGCAACGTAGGCTTCGATGACGTCGGCGAGGCATTTGGGTGGCTCGGAGACGCTGACCCAATAGTCCACTGCGCCGTTGGCCTCGCGCTCGGCTTCTTCGACCTCATTTACGTAGTCGCGGATCTGTGAGGATAAAATGGCGGTGTTCTGTCGGATGTGTTTGTGCCACCCGAGTTTCACGCACACAGCCCCGAGGAATTTGTTGCAGACCATAGGGGTCTTATGCTCGGTGAGCCACTGTGGATCTTTGTCCGGGTAGGTGTAGAATAAATGCATAATAAATGCGATGTCGAGGAGTGAGCCGCCGAGGAATTCCAGACGTTGGTAATTAGGGATTTGCTCCCACATGAAGGGTTGGCTCGGATGCACAAAGGCAGAGCGTAGAAGACGCGGGTAATTGAATTTATACGAGTGTTTGGCCTCAATCTTGCTGGCGAGGTCGAGTTGAGCCGCTGTTGACTCAGCAATCTGGTACTGCGGCTTCACGTAGGCAGCGTAATAATCTGACCACTTCGACTGTGGATGGTCGGGGCTGTTTGTGAAGAGTTTGACGGCTTTGACAGTCTCGTCCCAGTCTGAAGGGGACCACCGTCCTTCGTGGTGGTTCTGCATAAAGGTTGCGCCGATGAAGGCTTCACAGACATCAGCGATGGACTTATCACTGAGGTTGTGCGTGAGCTTGAGCCAGTCGTCCTCGCTTTTACCAACACCTTTACCGCGTAGCAGTTTCAGGCCTTCGGGGTACCAGGTGCGACTATACCACGTTAGTCAACCTCACATGACCTACACACTGTCAGTGCTCACCGCGAGAACGCCTCAGTCCGGACGTAGTTGTATAATTCGAGACCACGCTCCTCGCCATCTTCAAACTTGAACTTCTTCCTGCCCACAGCTGTGTCCATGAGGTTCGCATTGCACAGCATGAGCATGCGACGAACATGAAATTCGAATTCATTCTCATCAGGCTGCTGAACGAAGGTCGAAATTGAAGTGGCCATCTTGAGAAAGCAGTCGCCTAGAAACTCGAGTCGCTCATAGTTGGGACCCATGCCGCTCCTGAAGTTAATTTTCTCCTCCCCGTGCTCATCGGAGTTGTCGGAATCCTTGGTCAAGGCCTCAAGAGCAAGTGCTGGACTGACGATAAGATCAGTATGCTCACAGGCTTCTAGTGCGATGAGGTAGCTTTCAAATCTGTGAATGACGGCTGGGAGGATGTAGCACATGACCACAAAGGGGGTTGCAATGTTTGAGATACGCATCGGCTCAGGGCAGATCACCGTCTTCAAATTGCCGAGAACCTCCTGCTCCTTGTCTTCCACTCGAGCGAGGTTGTTGCGCCTGAAGGGAATTTTTTCGACTTCAAGGACTGGTTGGTCTTTGTGCCACATGTTAATATCACGGCTTCTCAGCCACTTGCTGTCCGAGTAGTCTAGAATGCTGTCCATAAACTTCTGGTTCTGACGTGGAATATGGGCTGGCACCGGGTCTTGTGGTTTCAGGTGGGTCGCGATTCGATCGGAGTAGAATCTACGACCTCCGTTCATTGGATCGACGATGTACTTGTCCACAAGGTCATGATCTGGTGTCTCAGGTACCCACTGCCAGACTGGCTTCTCGAATACTTTGCACATCTGTGGCATGTCCGCAATGTCTTCAAGAGATGCTGACTGCGGAATCTCAGATGAGAAGATTGGAACGACCCAGTATGACAACTGTCGCACATCATACTCGTAAGTCTTATTGTACATGTCTTCGTAGACACGCAATGTGAACTTCGTAATGATCTCGAGAACAGTGCCGTCGACTGGTCGAGGAACCTGGAAGGATCGAGACACCACGTTGGAAGGTCTGCCATCTGCAAGATAAATGGGAAACAGTGGCAGCTGAGGAAACGGACGGCGGGTCAGTATGGCGAGGGGCTGGTGAGGTCGGTCGAGACCTGCATCGACGTTGATAGTAGTAATGTACAGGTGATCGGGAACCTGACCTCGGCCTTGTTTCCAAAACGTTGGCTTGATCAGCATTGGGTAATTACCCTTCTTCTTCTCGCTGACAGCAAGCAGCGCATTCCTCATGGCCGGAAGATTTTTAAGAGTTGTGGGGAGAAGGTTGGAGTTGAGATGACCCCTCTTGTGAAGCTCGAGGCACATGTAAAAGGCCGCTGAGCATCTGGCAACTGTCTTCTTGCCTTCAACTTTGCCTACCATCGAGATGATAGGCGAACATTCGGGCAGTATAACCTCGCACCTGAAGCCTGAGCGCTGTGTGGCTTGAGCATCTGCGTTCACCTCGGCGCTGAGCACATAGGTCGGTTGTAGGTGCGTCTCATGGCTCGGACTCGGCAAAGTCGCTACAAAATGATTGAGCACCGCCAGGCTAGTGCGGTAGGTGAGTCTCGCGCCCGAAGCCGGATCAACGAAGCTTGGGTAGAGCCTCTCTTCGAGAGCAGACAGGTCGTCTGAGTCATCTCCTAGACTGTCGAGAAGGCGGTCGCCAGCAATGCCGTTGCAGAAATTCCGCATAACTGTTTCGTCTAGCCTGACCTGCATGAGTCGCTCACGGTGATCGTTGTTGCCAGTCTCGAGCATGTGCAAGTAGTTCGAGTTGCGATGTCTTGCACGCCCCCGAGACTGTACGTAAGCTATCATTGTGCGGTACAGGTCAAAGCGAACAACGAGGTTACATTGAGGAATATCGAGTCCTTCCTCTGCGACCGACGTAGCGAACATGCAGTTCAACTCGCCCCGTCGGAACTTCGATACGGTTAGGATCTGGTTACGGAGTGAGATGTTCTGCTCTCCAGCACGAGAGTTGACTCCGACTAACACGTCGCAGCGAAGGTTGGAACCGCCGATGTGGTCAAAGATGAGCTTTAGAAGGCGTGCAGTCTGGCGCTGCTCAACGAAAACGATGCACCGCGGCTCATCACTGCGTTCGTAGTACATGCTAAGCCACTTGTGGAGCTTCAAGACTTTCGCGCTAAGATCGACGTTGCTGAGCTGCGGTGTACCGAAGTCGTGACCTTGCACAAAGAGCGCGGCGTCCTTCAAACGTTGAATCTTAGAATCGAGCTCCTTCACGTCAATACGGGCTCCATTCAGCCTGTTGTATTGGAACTCTTCTCGCTGTTGTAATTTGCGAGCTTGCTCCTCTGCAAAAGCGAATGACCAGTACATGTCTGAAGCCCACCGGCCGAGCTCAGAGGCAATTCGAGTTGATGTGAT
Organism: Didymella segeticola; assembly: GCA_004522025.1. Lineage (NCBI taxonomy): Eukaryota > Fungi > Ascomycota > Dothideomycetes > Pleosporales > Didymellaceae > Didymella > Didymella segeticola. The sequence continues at coordinate 1,180,548 of SDAV01000005.1, read as the reverse complement.
GAAGAACTTGTGAAAGGCTTTCACGGTGGAGAATTGCGATTTCACCTGATTGTGAAATGGGGTCTCGAACTCTGCCTGTAGTCGATCGTAGAGGGCGACGTGCTCAGTCGGGCGGCTAATATTGTTCGCGGTGAGAGTCTCTTCGCTGATAGTTACGATTCTCGAACACAGCATCTTCTCAAGGTCAGCGGCTGCTTCGACCACGACCCCTGGTTTGAGACCTCCAACATCTACTGGAGAGGCAGTCATCCCCAATAGCCGAGGTCGTCTCGAAACATCGTCTTCGTGTGAATAGTAGTCTTTCATGATTCGAGCGTAGGGATGATTGTCCTTTGCATGATGAGCTTCGTCGAAGATAAGCAAGTTGATCTGAGATATGGCGATGAACGAGTGCATCAAACACTGCGCGAGAACTTCTGCAGTGCATACAATGACCATGTTCTGATCAAAGTAGGTGTCCCAGGTGAGTTTCCGCCATAGACTGGCACCCATGGCACCGCACACTGGTTCGACGCCTTGGTCGAGGCCGCAACGCAGGACATTCGCCTGCTGAAAGACCAAGTTGACAGAGTCGACGAGGAAGAAGGCCGTCTTTCGTTTTCCACCTTTTGCGCGACTCTCGAGCTCTTCATCGATAACGTGCCTCAGCAAGAGCGTTGCGATGTGGGTCTTGCCGGATCCAGTATCAAGCACGGCAATGATGTTCTCACTCTTGGCCCTCTGGAATAATTCAGTCTGGTAGTCACGCGGGTTTGTGATGCGAACTGCCGTCTCCTGTTTTGCAAGAATGTCTCGAACCGACAGTTGTTCTTCATTGAACCCTCTCGAAGCAGCTTCTTCTACCTCTCGCTGGGTGATGTGAGCATTGATGTTAGCAGCGAATGCTGACAGAATGTCGTTCTGCGCCCTGCGTCGTTCCGAAGTAGTGTGCGGGCCGTGTGCACGTGGAATGTCGTCTTCAGAGTCAGAGCCGTTGCCGCCATCACCATCGCGCTCTTGCTCTTGCTCTTGGGATACCTTTGTTCTGACTTGCTGAGTTTGCTTGTTATCATCGCCTGAATCGTCGCCAAACTCGTACTCGAGCTCTTGCTCTTCCTCAACATTCCCAATAGCCCAACCCATCGTGTCTTGGTATGGTTTCGTAGACAGTGTAAGCGCACTTTGGTCGTACGGAAAGGCTGGAAAGAGGGTGGAGATGACCGCTAGAGAGAGAGGGAATACCAAGTCAAGCGACTGTGCAAGGGTGAGAGTTGACCGTTCAGTACTCGCGCAGACGCGTTTCGTTTGTGAGGCAAAAGCAAACGAAGCAGGCGCCCGCCACTGCAGAAGCAGCGGTAAGTTGGCGCGCTCCCAGCATAGCTACAGGAAAATTATGAGAATCTACAGTTTCTGCAATCGGACTCAATGATGCGTCGGGCGCGTGAATGAAGTCGTTGATGAACGCGTTGCTTGGACGTGTCTGCTGTAGTGGGGCAATCGCGGGGTGCAAATGTTTGTCATCAACGCCAACTCACGTGCGACTCTGTCAGCACCTTTACTTCTGTACCCACCTCGACACTCAAGACCCAAAGATATCCTCAACATGTCGAACGAAGACCAGAGTATTCGCGGTTTGTTCTCGAAGGCAGAACGCGCCCAGGAAGAGCTTGGAGAGTCTTATGAGCCGAACAGCCCAACGTACCAAGAAAACCTCGAGAAGACAATCGCCACATATATCCAATGTCTGAAAAAGACCGAGGATTTCTCGTTGTTCAGTCCCAACGAGACACTCGAAGACATTTCGTCGTCTGATATTCAGTACGTGTCAATCACCTGTGCTACCCCTTGCGATCCACTTACAGCTGTATCAGGTATATGTCCATCAACTATCACCTGGCTGAGCTTATCCAGAAGGTCTTCACACCGGAAGTATCAGCACGGAAAGAGCATCTCGTACAAGCAAGAGCTCGGTATGAGTTATTTCTGAAGCTCTTAGACTCTTACGACATGCTGAACAAAAGCGATGCAAAGCTGTTTGAGTCGTACAACGAAGACAAGCAGAACTTCTCTACAGTCAGCACAAAAGACGCCGCCGCTAGGAGAGATGTCAAGATTGCAAGGTTCAGAGAGGAGAAGGAGCTGAAGCGAAAGCTCGAGGTACGTCTGTCGTAGTGATGCTCGGCGCTTTTGTTGACATAAATACAGTACCTGAAGCAGAACCCAAAGCTTGCAGAGCAGGATGACCAGATTGTTCGAGACCTTAATCTGACCAACATTGCTTTCATGGTGCATCAAACATTCCAATCTCTTGAATCTCTTGCACAGGAGCTGCACATTATCTCTCTGGCGCCCCCTGCCCCTCCACCGGGTCAAAGTGCTCGCCCTCAAGATGGTCGCGAAGACGGTAGAGACAAAGATGGCTACTCTGAGCGCCTTGACGGGAAATTCGGCGGCCTCAGGTACTCTGGGCCAATCCTCAGTAGCGACGGCAAGCCTATGCGCCCGTTTACACTTCTCGACAACCGACAGAGTCTCAAGAAGAATGTCTTCCGCCCCGACCACAGCTTACCGACTATGACTATTGACGAGTACCTCGAGGAAGAGAAGCGCCGTGGCGGTATGATCGAAGGCGGGGGACCGCAATCTGAGATCCGACCCGAGCCAAACGAGGACGACTTTGATGCAGCAGATGCCGAGACGATGAAGGCACGTGCATGGGACGAGTATGTGGAGGAGAACCCCAAGGGCTCAGGTAACACCCTCAACAGAGGTTAGATGGCACTAAAGATTGAGCACGATACCCCAGTAATGAATAATTGCGCACCTGGATTTGATGATGGTCGCACAATCTGCGGAGTTATTGCGGCCTCGATAATGCCCTTCATAATGAGGTTGTATCCTTTCTTGTCCAGATGCAACTCATTGGTGACGTAAACCTCACCAAAGTCTCAAACTCATCCAATTGGACCCTCTCCTTCTCGTCATGGTCTTCGAACTCTCCCAGTCTCATCCTGAACAAGGACCCCCACTGCCCATCCCAAGAACTAGCTCTGTTTCCTGATTATTTGTTCTTTGTCCACAACTTCTCTGCATAATTCTCCCTGTTGTTGCAAGTCTTGCAGTCTCGCCCATTCTACTCTATTATGTTCAGCAGATTCGCTTCCAGCGGGGAGCGTAAAGGTCCATAGATCATCGGCCATGTGAACACTGTTCCGTGTGACTTCTTCATGACAAGCCCCATCTGTGCTTCTCACGACGAAGAAAACGGTACAGAGACATTGCAAGAACACAGCTTCGAACACGTAATCGGAAAATGAAAAGAAGGTTTTCGACATACCGGAAGAAGTGGCTTTACTCTGCCATAAACCGTGTAAGACGATGGCCCACCGCAAGCTTCGAGGGGTCTGATCAGACACGAGGTTGAGCATGCACTATTTTCCGTCAGCTGCAAAAGGGCACCTCTAGGAAGCTCTGCGTTGTTGATCCTAGTTGCGCAGTCTACTGGATTTAGTACCTTTCTCTGTGTCAAAAGGAAGCATGATCGATACTTACGGCAAGAAGTTCCTTGCAGCGCTGCAATTGCGCTGATACCGTATTGCAATTGACATGCTGCTATGCAGACGGCAGCGGTGACTCCAGCGACTCCGTTAACCGCTTCAATGATAACGCTTGACCCTGGCGCGAATTCACCCCTATCACAGTTAGACGAATGTCTTGGGCAAAGGACTTCAGAATAGCTCTTACGTGAAGCAGCCCCGGTAACCGTAGTCATCAGGGATGGTAGGAAATAGGGGAGGGCCAGTCAGCCGTGTAGCCGGTTGCGGGTCGGAACGGTAAATTGTAACCCTAGTAGCGCCGAGTACACCTGGGATTGCAGGCAAAAGACCGCATGGTTCGTTATTCCCTCCTAAACATATGGTGCCGCATTCGCTTGGGGCGACAAGGTTCGATGGTGCCTCTGGGGTTAGCCCACCAGAACACCCTGTATGAATGTCAATTTACATCTATGCGTTTTCTCAACGTGTATAGACGTACTGCACGTGTTGCCTAGAAGACCTGCGTAATTAAAACCAAGATCGCCACATGTGCTGATACACGCCTGTGCACTGTTGATTGGAAGAACAACGGCTGCTGGCCCCACAGCTAGAGCTGGCTGTGGGGTGTCGAGAACATTTAGAACGACCGCTTGTTCACTTTTGGCGCATTTAGTTGTGTAAGAAAAAGATTGCGTCTTCAACACTCACGTATAACAACCGAGATAGCTCCACCCAGTCGGAAGTGCAGTAGCTGGTACCTGTCTGGTGATTAGGTCACGATGTTGAGAACTTACCGGCTCCGCTTCGGTTGCCACGACCGAAAAAAGAGCGACGGCTGCAACAATGTCATGAAGCATTCGTCCCATGGCTATTGAGCCTGCTACTCCAAGAGTAAGATTTTTTTTTACTTGACCTTGTATACTTGACCTGTAATGATCGTTGTGTTGTAAAGAGTGAATGACGTAAAACAGAGAGGGTATGGCGAAATTTGTGAATGGTGGCAAGGATCAGAAGGGATCATGGCGCGAGAAGGTTTATACAACGACAGATGTGCTGCGCAGGCAAGGGAGGGCCCGCATACACTGCTTAGCCACTTTGAGAGGTCGCCAACACTATCACCTGCCACTTGCATCTCGTGGAATGAATTTCTACCGATATACCCGATGGAATGTGTCTATGTTCGAGTAAGTACGGGTGACCTCGAATCCTTCAACCCACACTTCAAAAACAGGCATCGCCCTTTGGAATCCTGTCTTGCTGTGATGAGCATCAGAGAGGCGGCCAAGAGTCTTGGCCTGGCTCTGACGGAAATGTGGGCGAGCACCCAAAAGTCGTCATTCTTCTTTGAGCGTAGATCTTGGCTGAGGCGTGTTGCATGTCCCCCTTACATCGTCCAGTGCTCGGCTACAAAACCCGATCACCCCCAAAACGGGACACCGTCTTATGTTATGGAAATCTCTTTGACGAAAGATCTGCACGTTGGATTGAAGCTTCGGTGTCTTTGCCCCACTCATAGCCCCGGAATAAATGGAAGAATACTTGTACCCTTGTACGTAAGTGAGTGAAAAGGTGGTCTGGTTGTATGGTGACTCTCGTCTACTGCTACCTCCATGAATGCGTTGTGGAGACTCGGTACGCGTCATATTCTGAACGTTTGCAGGTTCTTCGAAAGAGAAACCGTGCTTCTGTGGAGAAGATGATGATTCTCCTACAAAGCGGATTTGAGACTCCAACCAACTGTAAATTCTAGATATCTTTGACAAAGCCAACCTCAATGACCTTATCCATCGGAATGTCCAAGCTTGCAATCTTGGTTCGCGTGTTCTCACGGATGAACAGAAAGATCTGTAGGAAGAAGCGACTCACAATGTTCGTGCCAGCGCTAATTTTCATCTGCTCCTTGCCTGTGATGTACAGCACCTTGTGGTGATAACCGCGTTCCAGTGCTTCGAGACGAGATGATGTAGTAGAACTGCGTGATGAGACATTCTCCCTGTCGGATCCTTCCGCGCCACTGGCGGTAGCAGCAGCAGCTTTCTCGCCCTCTCGATCAAGCGCACGCGACACAATGTGATCGCGCACCTTCTCGAAGATGAGAGTCGCAAGATTCGGTGTGATGACCTCGTCCATGTAGCCGTGTCGAACAACGAGCCGATAGCAGTTGGGTATCGCCAGCCGAGAAACGCTGTATCGGTTCTCTGGTTCAACAAATGGCTGATCCAGTGGTCGCAAGTGGAAGAACACGATGACTGTAGGCGCCGCGACTAGCTTCCGGATAAACTGGTTGAAGACGATAGGTGTCGTTTCACCAGCCTTGTCGAAAAAGATGCCGAATCCTTGCATTGCCCCAACAAGCTCTTCACCAAAGAGTGGAGTCAGCTGCAGCTGGCCATCAGCCCGTGTCCTCACAAAGTGAGTGGTTGGGAATCGATCGCCAGCTTCTGCTTGCCATTGCCTCTCCTTTCCGAAGCGCCAAAGAATGAAGATACAAGCGAGCAACGTCGCCAGAAGAATAGTAAACCATGCGCCATCTGGTACTTTCAGAAGCGCAGAAGATAGGTATGCTCCATCTAATGAGGCGACAGTCAGGGCAGGCAAGAAGATGTAGTAAGGCTTGATGCGCCACACCAGTATTGCCACAAGTGTTACCATGCACGTGTCGAAGAAGGTGACAAACATAACGCACACGCCATATGCGTTACCGAGAGATGTGGTGTTGTTATAAATAGCAGCAACCAGCACAGTCCCTACCATGAGCAGCCAGTTTGCGGCTGGTACATAAAGCTGTCCGTGATATGTTGTTGAAGTGTGTACTACTTTGATCTGCGGGAAGTACGAGAGCTTCATGATCTGGGTAAGTAGCTTTAGATTGTTAGCGGAAGTAGTTGGTCGATATCATGACTTAAGTTTACCTGAAATGTCGCCGTTATCATGGCCTGCGAGGCAACGATAGCAGCGGCGATAGCTACGATCAACGAGAAGATCAGCCAACCTGGAGGAGCACAATTGAAAAATGGGTTGGAGAACGCGTCTGGGTCCTTGCTGATGTATGCAGCTTGGCCACTGTAGGCGAGCAGAAGACAAGGGTAAGCGTAGCCTAGCCAGCTGAGTTGGATTGCGTGACGGCTGAAGGCACCAATGTCGGCGAAAAGGGCTTCAACTCCAGTGAAGCAAAGAAGCACACCGCCGAGACTCCTCCATCCATGATATTTGTTGCGGATCAGGTACTCGAACGCGTAGTATGGGTTGAAAGCTTTCAGGATCGTATAGTCATGCCTGAACTGTTAGCAAGTTACTACCGAAAGGAACGAACACCATACTTAGCAAGGTTGTACACTCCAAATCCGGCATTCAACAGCAACCACACCATGACGATGGGTGAGAACACTATTGTCAGCTTCGATATGCCCAGTGGCTGCACCACGAAGAGCACAATTAGAATGGCACAGGTGACGCCGATGATGGTCGACTTAGAGATGTCAGGCTTAACCACGCTCAGTCCTTGTACAGCGCCGAGCACTGACTGAGCTGGGGTCAGCACTCCATCAGCCATGACCATGGAAACCGCGAGTACTCCAATTGTCTTCAGAAGTGCTCGAAAGAACTTCGAGTTCTCCATACCGGACCGAATGGTCTTCGTTGAGCGGCCCAGATCATTGGTGTCATGTCTTTGCATGCCTGCATCGGTGAGTACAAAAAAGCTTGCGAATTGCAGGTCAACGTACGGACAAGGGATGCCTCGCGTGGGTCTCGGTTGGAAATGTTCGCCTGAAAATCGTCAGCCGTCAGAAGTAACCATAGAAGTAGTCACACTAACATATCTAGATAGTAGAGAGTATGTGCTGAAGGTTCCACCTTCGCCATCATTGTCGGCGCGCAGAATGATAAGGATGTACTTGACCGTGACCATCAAGGTTATCGACCACAGAACGAGCGAAAGCGCGCCCAATAGATCGATGCGACTGGGGGCTTTCGTGAAAGTAGACGAGAATACATAAAGAGGCGAAGTGCCAATGTCGCCATAGATTACACCGATGGACTGGTACGCAAGCGCGCAGACCTGGCCGATGCTGAAGGCCTGTGTATATTTGTCAGTGCAGAGCTTTTGAGCAAAACACTGCCTAGGCTGCACGTACCTGGCTGTGCTTGTAGTCGCCCTCGCTCCGTAGTCCTGCATCTTCGTCTTCGGCATCGTCAAATTCACTGGGTTTCGCGAAGTCTATTGAGCCTCTGTGGCCGACAGATTGCGTGCGTGACCGCAGCCGCACCACTCCGCCAATGGCATGGTGTGACGATCCGTTGTTCTGGGAAGGGAGCGCTGTTTTCTCCTCTACAAACTGTATAGAAGGCTCCATGACGGGTTCGTGTTGATGCAAGGACTCTGCAAAAATCGCGCATCCCACCACCTTATGAACCTGGTCGCCTTATCTTCTGCTGGTCAGACTTTTGCCTCGTGTCAATGTCTCCTGTCATTGCACAGCCAGGTATCTGCTCACACGCTGTAAGGTGCACGACGTGAAAATGGCTCATTGGTGGTGTTCAGCCTGTATGTGGTTAGCTGCGCGATTTTCGACGTAAGGCTGGAGTGAACGCGGGATATTCACTTACACGTGAACCCACAATCATACCGGTGTGCAGTCGGAGGCCCAGCGTAATTCGTGGAGATTGTTTGATTTTTTGAAATGAGGAAATGCCGTGGACAAGCTAAAATGCCCTGAATCAAGCAAATCAATGCGCCATGACAAGCAAGCGTCATAACGATCAGCCCGCAGCAGCCAAAGCTACTGGGGAGCCAGACCGTCGGCGAGTAGGAGACACTCGCGCGTACCTGGTATCTACCTGCATCTGCCATCCGCTCAAGCACCGTTCCGTAGTTGCTTAATAATTTTCTGCTGCATGTCTTTGCCGATCTTGCGGTGTAAGCTGCGTACAAACCCTTTTCATCCTGAGGAAAAACTCAGATTCATCATATGTATCTCTTTTCAAAATCCTCGAGATCTCTGAGTCCTTCTGAGCGTATGGTTTGATCTGCGTTAGGAACGTTGTCCTTCATTCACCCGACCTAGCCAGAGCAGGCTAGCCTTCCAAGTGCACTGCACTGCGCCAGATCATCTTGATCCACACTGTCTTCGCACACAGAGCGTGACCTGTACAGCCGTATTCTTCTGTTGCTCCACTCTGTACATTTCGAGTCCTCGATCTGAGATCTGCTCTGTCAACAGCAGTCGAGAATGTGGTAGTATGTGTATGTCAGTAATTGTTGTGGCCAAATGCTGCATTTGATTTTAGTGAATGCGGTCTAAACTGGTCATCCGGTGTTGGCCTCCGAAGTGTCGGTTCGCGAATGCCTTGACCCGGAATTGATGTGTATAAATGGCGAGACCCGACGCCAATTGCTTTCGCTCGAGCCGTGAAATGCGTTCGTGTCTTGGGGGATGAGTCTAATAGGCGTAGGTATGGACTGTGTTCAATGAGTCTGGCAATATCAGCTCCGAGTGGGAATGCGTGCACGAGCGGTTCAACCGACGGCTGGTCGTCGTAGCGGGATGAGACTTCGCAAGTCTGGAGTAGGCTTTAGGTATTGCGAGGCAGAATTGAAGTAGTTCGTGGATTCGGTCGTCAGAGGGCACCTCTGCGAAGTATGGACTGAATTCGAAGCGCAAATTACTCCAATCCGTTCTGTCGTCGGTGGTGACAGCCTATTCTACCCGGTGAAATGCAGGAGAGTGCCGTACAAAGCCCAACTTTTGATCGCTCATGTCCAGAAAGATTGAGATGCACCCATTATGATTGCCAACATGCCACCAAACGGAGTTTATCAAGGATTATGACAACAGATGCTTTCGGGACGTGGAGGGAATTGGAAGCAGTGCACTCAAGTGCGAGCGAGAGCTCTTGCAAGCGAAGAAGTCAGGATGATAGAAATGCCATCTGATAAGTCCGGGGTCGATGAATCCACGGACCATGCTCTTGAAATCGCATCTCGAGAAATCGTCGTTCGAACAAGCTTCCTAGGCCGCTAAGACACGCTCCTTGTGCGGAAACAGTCGCCCTGGATCGCAGAACTTTGGAGAAGTCCTCTCAATCCATACATGCCCGCTACCCTGACATCGCAAGTCGAAGAATTGGTTGCTGTGTCACGGTGATTCTGAATGGGAGTGGTGCTGGGAGTGATGTGTGGAGATTGATCGGTGCCACTTTTGACACCGAAGCACCTCGGTCAAGCGCGTGCGTCATTCGACTTTATGGACTTTCGCCGATTCATGTGCGTCCGTCACAGCAGAGACTCTGTATATACACTTTCGGTTCCCAGGTACTCACCAGTGTCATACCGCGATAGTCTGCACCTCTGCGCGCATACAAACCTATCGAAAGACACTCCGCATCACAATCGCCTAGCATGTCGAAGCTATCCCCAGCTCTCAAGCAGCTCATAAACGCCGCGCACGCGCGCCCCGGGCCCGTTCCCGCTCCACCAAAGATACAATCGGTCTTCAAGAAGATCGAGCAAGAAGCCACAGACAGAAACCTGGGACGCCCCTCATGGCTAGCTGTCAGCACCGCCGCGACAATGACAATGAACTCACCCGAGTCAATGGAAGCACTGTTCCACTCCACCGCACAGGGAAAGCCCCAGGACGAGTCTGTGCAGGTCGCAGAATTCATGCGTGAGGTTGCGCTCAAGTGCATTGGGTTCAATGGAGTACGTACAATACCATCATGCTGTCTTCGCCTGGTGGGCGTGCAGTTGTGACCGGAGCCCAAAAGCTCGGAAGAAGAAAGTCCGCTGCTCTGCCATGATGCCATATCGCCTTGAGAGCACGTCAGCAAGCACCGAGCAACAGCTGACAGTATTCAGATCCCCCGGACAATCAATATGCTGAACGCTTTCCGCGCCGCCCTGCCCCAAGATATCTTCCAGAAGCTCAGCACAACACCAACACGCTACCCAGACGCCTCGAACGTCGAACAGATCAATCAGCGCGGACGCGGACTATGGGATAAGATCTACAAGCCTCTGAACGAGAAGCTGGAGGCTAAATTGGGAGAGGCACACCCTGATCTGCCCGTCTTCATTATCAACACCGAGTACGGCGGTCTTTTCACAGACCCTCAGCGCTCTGTTGGCGCGACTGTGGGGCGTATCACAACAAGCTTGATTGCCATCACATGTTTGAGAGCACAGCAAGGCGTAGGCCCGCAGGTGCTGAGCCACGTCTTTGGGTTGAGGAAGGCTCTGGGTGATGGCAGCTGGAAGGATGAGCCAGCCGCCGGATCGGAGGAAGCGATTAGGTGGTTGGCCAGCGATGAGGGGTGTACGTGGATACTGCAGAAGACAGATGAGCTTGTCGAAGCGCTGGGAGGTGCGCAGGGAACCACTTTTGCGCCGGTCAAGGCGAAGCTCTGAGGTGAATTGAAAGAATGACGCAGTGCAGATAATAGATATCTCGGAAGACTTAGTACTATCATAGCCCAAAACCCAAAATGTTGTGGTTACTATGTGTTACTTGCTTGCCAACTTATCTGGTACCCACGTTGATTTGTCAATTCTCGTCTGCCAAAACCACAGTATCGAAGTCAGGAAGAACTCGTCTGTTCATTACATGTGCGATCTGTTCCTTGTAACGCGATGTCTCGAGGGTTGACCCCCGTAGACTACACAGCAAGATAACATCATGTTGGCTCTCGCGAGCCGTGTAGATGTCGGACGAATACGGGCAGCGAGCTGTTTCCTCGATGGAGAGGACGGGAAAGTAGTGAAGGGGATGCTTGCAATGATATAAACCTGAAAAAAACCTGCAAGAACTTCTTTACGTATCAAACTTATCAAAGACTCCGGAACTGGGAGCACATTGTGCATTTATGTCCATGCATCGCTCGCTGCCAAAGCCATAAAAGGCTAGCCGCATCGAGATTAGTGTCGTCTATCTCAGTTCACCATCAACAGCCTGCGACACATCATACAACGCTTCCAACGGATGAGAGGTTCATCATGGCCGAGGAAGATGAATACGCCAGCCCGGTGATCCCGGAGCTCCACAAGCCGCCGGCATTGCTTCCGATCGCGCAACTGAAAGACCAGCTACTCTACACCATCGAAACCCATCCCGTGACTATCGTCGTTGGCGAAACAGGGTCCGGCAAAACAACTCAAATACCGCAGTATATCCTCAACTCAGGATGGTGCGCTTCTGGACTGCAAATCGCCGTCACACAACCTCGCCGCATAGCAGCAACAAGTGTGGCTGCGCGTGTGGCAGAAGAGATAGGATCGCCACTGGGTCAGAAAGTCGGGTACTCGATTCGCTTCGAAGATGTCACCAGTGCGGCGACGCAAATCAAGTTCGTCACTGATGGGTTGTTGCTGCGAGAGATGTTGGTTGATCCGTTGCTTAAACGGTACTCGGTCATCATGGTCGACGAAGCGCATGAGAGAAGTTTGAGCAGTGACGTGCTCTTGAGTTTATTGAAGAAAGTACTGAGAAAGAGAGAAGATCTGAGAGTGATCATCAGTAGTGCGACACTAGAAGCTGAGCGCTTCTTAGACTTCTTCAACCCGGATGCAGGTGAGAAGGTGTGGGGAAAGGCCAAGGAAGAATACGGCAGAATTGTCGGTATACAAGGGAGGACGCACCCAGTCGAAGTGCAGTACCTGGACGAGCCAACCAACAACTACATCGATAGAGCTGTCGAAACCGTTATGGACATTCATAAGAACGAGGCAGATGGAGACATACTCGTCTTCTTGACAGGGCGAGAGGAGATCGACGACGCAATCGACATGCTCAGCGATCGAATCGCAGATCTGCCATCAACACAGCAGAAGCTCATGCCTCTCCCGCTATACGCCGGTCTTCCGACAGAGGACCAGAACTTTGTCTTCCTGAAGGCACCAAGCAATACGCGCAAAGTAATCCTAAGCACCAACATTGCCGAAGCCAGCGTAACAATCGACGGCATCGTCTACGTCGTGGACAGCGGGTACGTGAAGCTGCGCGCCTATGATGCTCGACTAGGTATCGAGAATCTGAACGTCGTCCCCGTTTCGCGGGCCTCTGCAACCCAACGCAGCGGCCGCGCCGGTCGCACCCGTCCAGGAAAATGCTTCAGACTGTACACCGAGACGGCATTCAAGGCGCTTGAAGAAGCTACATTCCCCGAGATCCAACGCTCGAACCTTGCCCCCGTCTTACTTCAGCTCCTAAACCTAGGCATCACAAACCTCGTCCGTTTCGACTACCTTTCTCCTCCGCCCTCGGCACTCGTCACGCGTGCCTTGGATCTCTTGTACTCCCTCGGCGCCCTCGATACCAACGCGCGTCTGACAAAACCGCTTGGGACACGCATGGCCGAACTGCCCCTTGAGCCCATGCTGGCGAAAACGCTCCTCAACGCTGCGAATCCCGACTTCGGCTGCTTGAGCAAGATGCTGAGTATTGCCGCTATGATGACATTGCAGGGAAATGCGTTCGTCAGCCACGCAGACAACAAAATTCAACTCGAAAAAGCACGACGCAGATTCGCAGTCGCTGAGGGCGATCATTTGACCCTGTATAACGTTTACACGGCATTTGTCGCCAACGGGATGAATGTGCAGTGGTGTCGAGAAAACTGTCTGAATCACAAGAGTATGGTGAAGGCAGTCAGCGTAAGGAAACAGCTCGCAGCCTATCTCGACCGCTTTGGCGTGAAGGAGAGTACGTTGAGCGCACCGGACGTTCTGCGCATTGGCGGGAAGCCGCTTCAAGAGCGCGTTAGGCGGTGCCTGACGACGGGGTTCTTTGCACATGTGGCGAGGATGAAGAGTGATGGGAGCTTTGCAACGGTGGACGGCAAGACGACGCTCTGGGCGCACCCTAGCAGTGTTTTCTTCCACCGAAAAGCAGACTGGGTCATCTATACTGAGATTTTGTCGACGAGGGATAAGATATACATCCGCGATCTGTCGACGGTGGACATGGACTGGCTGACTGAGTATGCGCCAGAGTTCTATAAGATCAAGAGTGGGCGAAGATGACGCATGGTAAGATCAGTTGCAGGCTTGCAAGAGAAAACGGGGTATTGATCGAAGCTATCCAAAAATCCCAAACGCCGCATTACATCCACATCGTAAGCGTCCGCCTATTTGCACGCCTCCACAAACAGCTCGCGCATGCCCTTTAGGAAGCCCGCGAGATCACGCGTCTCGTTCAAGCGCTCGACTACCCGTTCGACCTCTTCTCGTTCTGCCTTGGGCCGGATCTCCAACACCTTGTAGTCGCGCTCTGATGTGTCAAGCTCGAACCACGCTTCACGATCCCATTCCCGCTCATCCACATTGGTGTATACAAACTTCAATCTGTCGTCTTTGCCCAGTCCTTCGATCCTCAGACCAAGGTAACTCTCCCAGAAGTCCAGCTCAGGTTCGTTGTATCGTGATTGACCGTCGAGGTAGCGACGGTGCTTGAGTTGTGCTTCTCGGCGCGCGGAGATGGTCTTTTGAATCTCGCTGATTTGCGAGCGGAGGGTATCGCGGTGGGCAAGGCGCTCATCCCGTTGCTGTGTGAGGCTGCTGATTGCATCCTGCATCTCGCGCTTCTCTTGCGATTCCTTGGCGAGGTTCTGGCCGTGTTGCGTCTGCTTGAGGTCGAGGATTTCGATGTCGCGCTTCTTCATGCGTTGGTCCTCTGCGTGAAGTTTAGTAGGGTTGTTCCAAATCACAAAGCTTGCAAGTGGAATTTACCATGAAGCTCCGCTACATTCATGCGGAACTGGTTCCTCTCTTCCAAAACCCTTCTCCGTCCATTCTCGATGAAAGCGTCGAATCTCGAAGTGAACTGGTTCATACGGCTGCGCAGATCGTCGAAACCAAAGTTAATGCTGGGTAGTTGGTCTGCCATCGAGGGCACATCATGCGAGGCGCGCATTGAATTGCTAAGCGAGGGTTCGAAGGTAGTCATTTTCAGAAGCCCTTTGCGACGCTGTTTGCGGATTTCTGGGGATGTATGAAGCTACGCAAGGTGTCTGACGTGGGTTATGACAAGGCAGAGGCTGTTGTTTTGGTCCTCGTTACTCGGTAAACAGAGCGCCGGCTCTAGCGCGGAAGGCGCGCAACCTCGAAACGGCTGCAGAAGGCAGGCACGTGCACACGAACCCTAGCGCGTTTTTTCAACTTCGGCCCCACACGAGCAATGCACCACTTCTTCACTTGCGCGTCAGAAAGTTGTGTTTGCGTTCACCTCATCCAAGCCCACACGTAATCCAGGACCCCTTCGAAGCATGATTCGATCGCATCAATACGCCCATACGGATCGCAAACCATACATCAGTCCAAATGGCTGATAGTTCACTGAACGACCTGAACTATGGTCGTCCCGGACTCACAACTTACGACCTCGACAGTCGCGAATGGACTACCTCCAGAGAACCTTCGAGTGCTGTCCTACAGCAAGTTTCGGATTGGCAGCTCGCCATACCTGCGGCGTTAAGCTCTCTACCAACGCAAAGCTCCTCGAATGCAACCACCACACGTAAAGATGCCAGACGGCTCGCCCACAACCACCCACAGCTTGTCCCAGCTGCGAAGCATCTGCCAGACCTCGGTTCCATATCTGCGGCTGTGGCCTTTGCAGCAGCAACATACAATCCTCATGTCGGCGACCTGATGTCCTTTGGCACCGTCTACCTGAAGAAGTTTGTAAGGCCTAAGAGGATCGCTGCGCTGCCCGCTGGGCCTTCTGGTAGCATCCTACGCTTGGTTCCGTTGGGTCAGCAGAGAAATGGCTGGGAAGGAGATAGGTCGGTGTGGCTTCAAGGTCCATCTTTCCGGATAGTTGACAGCGGCTATTGGAACGAGGAAGCGGCGCCTATACAGCAAGTTGTCTTCGGGCAGACGGAGACCAGCAATAGCTTCCTTGCGGTTCGACTTCCTTCCAGAACAGCGTTCCTTCGTCCTTCATACCATCGAGGTCGCCGAGCTGCCGAACCGTCACCTCACTATGACCTGCCGCCGTCTCTTCTGTCCGCACATCCGATTCTCAATATTACCATCGATCAGACTGGAGGTGTCCCGCACGCCGATGTTGTCTTTAATCCCGACTACCAGTTCCAGTTTGGCATAGTAGACCAAAAAGGCACGTGGAGCCTTTGGCAGATCGAGAGGAGGGCAAAAAGGGACGAATACAGTGCTACGCGCATGGTTGGAGGTCACATACTTCCTGACACTGCTGAAGATGTTGCTGACGTCGGAGATGGGTGGGCACGAATACTGTGGGTTGGCGACAGCAATACCATTGTCGTATGCAATCGACGCCAGCTGAGCCTGATCAACGTGACTGGAGAGAGTTTCGAACACCTCCAGGCTCCCGTCCTCGTACCTCAGCGCTCGAGCGATTGGATCCTCGACATCAAGCAGCACACCCAGACTTCCTTCCTCGTGCTGACATCTACGAGGCTATTTCTGGTTTCTGTGACTACCTCCAGCGGTGCGATTGATGGTATGCCTGGCCAAGCTGGTGCGACGATTTTGCTGTCCCGTAGACACTACCGTGGAGAAGAGGACCTCACTCTGCAGATGCACCCCCAGCAGATTGAACACCAGACTATCTTATTCGTAACCTCCCGTTTGAATAAGATGACCCAATTCTACTATCTCCAAGACCATCCTACGCGTCAGCTCGAATGCGTCTCGACCACAGACCCAGCCGTCCTGGGAATTGACCTCCCAGACGCTGCAACGATAAGGCAGATGCATCTTCGCCCTCTTGAGTATGCGACCACGGATCTGCTGTCGCACAGAAGAAGAAATGCCTCTGCGCAGTCGTACTATGAGAGAACCATCCCATTCCATCAGCTCACAGTGGTCACTGCAGATCTGGGCATCCATCAGACTGTACTGCTGTCATCCAAGCACGACCCCGATCCCGAGCGATTAGCCTGGAGAAGAATTGTAGTGGCAAAGCACTCCCTGGATGCTAGGAACGATGTCCACGACCTTGATGATTTTATAGAGCCCAATGGCCCTGATTGGGATGCAGAACCTGAGTCAAAACTGAAGTCACAAGCCCCGCGACAAAATTCGAATCAGGCCGCTGCGCATGCAGCAGCGGATCACGCTTGGTTGTATGAGAGTCTTCTCAGTGACCAAACGGGCAGCACGTCCATCGGGGACGTCATCCATCAATTTCAGGACATGCTACGTGTAGAAACCCCTCTTTTCGAAACAAATTTGTAAGTCCTCTGTACTGCTAGAGGTGATCATAGCACTGACGTAGCCTAGGATGGAGCCGCTCGAAGCTGTTGACGTGCCAGACGTTGACGGGGCGTCAGGCAGAATTCAGCAGCTTTTCGCGTTACCAAGCACGAATGCGATGCGCCCGATAGCATCTCAGCGAGTGTTACAATTTCCTGAGACGGAGCAGTCCTCCATCAGCAATCTTTACGATACGGTACTCGAAAACTGGATCGCGTCATTGCCAGCACAAATCTCCGTCTTAGTGCGTCAAGCGAAAGAACGTCTTGCGCGGCGTGTTGCGGCAGAAGTCACACTAGCAGGTGCACAATTGAGACCAAGGGAGGAAGAGCAACCTGTCACAGTATCAAGTAATTCTGCGTCGTTGCTTGTTCTACCCTCCAAGCCAGTGGACATACTGCCATCGTCCTTACCAACACCACCGCAATCTTCAGTACCGCCGTCTTCGCCATTGTTCCCTGAGGCTCCACGGTTCCGCACGAGCGATCCCTTATCGCGCCTGCGGGACCTCCTCACGGTCAACGATGACTCGACCATGACTCCGACCGTCCTTCCACCTAGCGTATCGGAGCTGCTGTCGCATTGGCAACTCGGTACTGACCCCAATGCCTATGACTGGGAAACGACAGAACACACCATCCGACCAGAGGCAGCTGACGAAGAGAGTCAAGAAGTACGGGAGAGGGAGCGCAAGAAGAAGGAACGCAGAGACAAGCGGCAGAGGCGCGAAGACGAGCTCATGCGAGCTAAGGCGCAGACGAATAGCCAGCCTGCTTTCACGCAACCCGCGTTTCCACGAAGCTCGCCCGGTCCAATGCTAGGTGGCCTGGCAGCTAGCAGTCAAGTGCCCGTGCCTCCGTCGAGCCAGGTACCGAGCCAAGTACATGCCCCGGGCGGTGGCTATGGAGTTTTTGGGGGTTTCAACAGCATTATGCCGCAGAGTCAAGTAGAGCCTGGGCGTTTCGGTGGACGCCCCGACAAGAAGAAGAAAAAGGGAAAGAGCAGAGTCAGCGGGTTCTAGAATCCTTGTTATCATGCCAGCAATTTAGTCAGTCGTTCACCTTCACTTTGCCCGACCACATGCTCTTGGCGTCGTCAGTCACTCAATAGGCCACGAACCCTTTCTGTCTGCGACATTCTCCCCTGTCTCCCCACTCCGCTCACCTGCGCAAACACCACTCGCGCCGTCAGGATGGCACCCAAGGACTCTTACACTCACAAAGATTTCACGCGCCACGCCCACAAGAATTTCCCAAAAGACTTCACCGTATTTCAAAATGTTTACAAGTGCAATCTCGAGCACAAGGCTTACCTCAATGAGAACCACACGGCCCACGGTATCAGGGCGCTGTTTGTTGGCAACTACCACACACGGCTAGGTGGTGCTTCAGTCTGGGCGCAGGCCACGACAACCGGCGTGCGTTACTTCTCAGGTAAGGCAACTGAGTCAGTTTGCGTGCCCGTACCAAAGCATCAAGTCTCCCGCATCTACTACGCCGCGCCCTACGACATCGTGCTCGGAGCACAAGATGAAGGGAGCAGAACAGCAGGAAGAAAAGCAGGTCAATACTTCGTCGAGATGATCATCAAGATTCTCTTCCTGCTTGCTGGTCAGATCGAACATATCGACAACCCTGACCAGACCGATATGCTCGGCAACTTCAAGTACGTATGTGTTCACTGTGTACACAAGCTAGAAGTCCAGGAGGTCTCTCACAATCGCCCTCCTCGCAAGTCCGTCATCGTCCCGCCCCAGTATGTTCCCTATGTTCCCTATCGAGAGAACAAAAATCGCAAGCGTGCATCTGATGACCACGGTCAACGCATCAAGCAGGAGCATATGGACGACAGCCAGCCTACACAGCATATCCCTTCGACGCCAAAGCTGTACCGTCTCGATAGTGACATCCCCCAGACCGCGCTCTTTGTACGTCAATCTGATCGTTTCCTGGAACACTCAATGTACTGACATGTCTTGTGTAGGAGCAGCAGCGCAACTATGAAGCCGAGATGGAGTCCACACGCGCGCAAGAGAAGCAAGCACGCGTCGAGGTTACGAGACTGCGAGCCGAGCTCGCTGAGCAAGAACAGAGAGCACAGGTTGTTGAGGACAAGGCTATGAGGGAGAAGAAGGAAAGGCTGCGGCTAGAGGCGCAGATCGAGAGCTTACAGGGCCAGAACGCAGACCTGCAAGATCAGGTTGCGGCGCTGCACGAGCAATCGGCGGGCGGCGATGCTGAGGAAACTGAAACGCCCAAGAGTGTAAAGGTGTCGAATCAGAAGAAGGGATTGAGAAAGCTGCATGATAGTCTAAAGGAGCGCAACCAGAAGATAAAGAGCTTGGAGGATCAGCTGGCACAAAACCGCCGGCTGGAAAAGGAAATCCAACCAACGAAGACAAAGTTGCGGCCAAGCAGGAAGGAAAGACATAGGATGAGACGACAAGCAAAAGAGGAATCGTAGGGTAGAATTGTAGCATTCCGGCCAAAGGGTTGGTGAATCAGACAGACTAAACGTTTTTCTGAGTATGCCCCTTGGTAGCTTGGTACATCGTTGACCATTTTGATTATTCAAGTGATTCGGAACGACAACATGACCGTTCGGTAGAGCAGTTGTACAACGAGAACAATACTCATGTTGAAATAACGAGTTCCGTCGTACTTAAGCGTGACCAGTCTTCAGTCTTTTTGTCTAAGTTTATTCATCCGCCGTTCAATTACACACCCTGAGGTGCATATGCCCCGCTGGACGCACTTAGATTGCCCCAGATCGACAGCTCTTTTCTTCTTCACTTCAATTACTATCACTTGGCACCACACGCGTTGTTTACGAGCGCGTCTGCTCGCACTACATACACGCGTCACTCGTCAGACAACCTAGTTTGCATCCGCTCGCAAATCAATCGCACCATTGAGCACACCCTCTTTGCTCGCCTGCGTAACCTGCCAGTCATCTGCTGGGCAGGACAGGGTACGTATCCACTGCTTTTGATTCAATCGTCTACTGATGCGGCGGCAGCACTACATCATCTGCACGCCTTACGAACACTAAGCTGCTTTGTCAGTCACCATGGCGGTCAAGGACAGCTACACGCTGCAAGATTTCACGGCCTACGCCCGCGAGAACTTCCCTATCGAGTTTGACAACGTTGCTGACCCAAGCGTCTACGAGTTTGTATTGGGCGCTTTTCCTGTCAAAGACATTAGCATGGGGGAGGGCGATATTCTACGAATCGCGTACATGATCAGGCAGTTCCCAAGCAACGAGCAAGAGAATCCCTCGCTGTGGTCACGATCGGACGGCACCAATGTCTTCTACTATAGTGATAGGACGGACGACTCCATCGTGTCAATGCACAATCCATTGGCGAAGTGGGGAGGCAGAGAGCTTAGCCTTCGAGCACCGTTCTCATTCCTCGCAGCACGCTCATGGTCCTTCAGAAGATCCTTGCTCTGGTCCGCTAAAGACTTGGCTGGAAAGCGACTCGATCTGTTCATTAAGTTTGTTTTCCTACTGACCGGCAGAGTCTCCAAGATCTCCAACTCCGGCCAGAAAGATCTACTTGCATTCTTCAAGGATTCGTGTATACACATGCACCAGACCAAGCAAGCAGACGAGAAGGCTAAACAAGAGGAGCAGAGAAATGGAGAGGGAGGCACATTCGGATCGACTACAATGTCACAAACTCGTCTTGAAGATCCACAAGCGGCAGTTAATAGCACTAATGTACAGACGAAGGAGAGCGTCGAGACCACAATCAACGGTTCCAGGAAGCACGATCAATCCCAGAACAAGATCCGCATTGCACTGCCGCCAGATTCCATGAGCAATGTTCCCAGCTTCAAAGAGAGATTCTTGAAACATGGAGAAGCCCAGCGTCGGGAAATTAAGCTTCGTGCAGAGGTCATCACAAAGCAGCAGCTCGCGAAGAAAGCACGTAACTTGGAACCTGTCGTACTACCCTCGACTATTGATAAGAGCAGCGACAGTGTGCTTCCGCAAAAGCGTAGCCTTTTTGCCCAGGCCAGCAGCGAGTGTATGTCACAAGCACTTCCCAAGTTAGCCACCGCCAACTAACAAGCCCGTCCAGATCCTCGCAAACGACCCAGAACCGACTCTCTCAGTGATGCCGCTGATCTCGACCACTCAAGTTCAGGCACCCCAGTCCCACTATCTGCCGAAATGCAGACTATCCTTGCTTCCTTCGTCCAGCAGTGCAAAACCGACTTGAAGGCTGAGTCCCACCGCCAGGACGAAGCATCGCAAGCGGAGGTAATCAGGCTGCGCACCGAACTCTTCGAGCAGAAACGTCAGACTGAAGAGGCTGGAGCCGAGGCAAAAGAGTGGAAGGAGAAGTTCGACAAGCTGAACAAGAAGGTCCAGATCTTCATCAAGGACGAGTGAGTCTGCAAGATTGGAACGAGAGATGTTGAAGGAAAAGCAAAGCTGGACAAATCGAGGTCTTGGACTGAATTCATAGTCTTGATATTGCAAGACACACGACTGTGCGAAGGAGGGCACGACGCAATGAATCGCAACTATACAATGCTCAACACGGTGCAAGACGCTCCACTATGGAAGTGCAAGGCACGACACGAACACCACGAACCGCGAATGTAAAATACGAATAGCGAGACATCCGTTTGTCGATTTTGAAACTTGGCTTATCTGCGTGAGCCTCCTCGTGCTCAGCACCCAACCAAACTATATTCTCCAGCTCCTCGCCCAGTACTCTGAAAAGTCCAGGCAGATATGCACGGAAGCGTAGAACTCGACAAACGGCAAGTGAGCATGAGTTAGTGGAGTGTACTTCGCAAGGGCATCTAGAGGTGTATATTGTATTCGTAATCTGATCCTTCGTCTCATCTCACCCCCCCTAGCTAACCAACCCCGCCACATCCTCCGGCCACCTCCCGACCACCATGGCGCTCCCCGGCAAATGCCCCGGCTGCGGACTAAGCAAGCGGACCTTCCTCTTCGCCTCGTCTACATCCGCTACATACACATACCCCCTCACACTACTATCGCGAATGACCTCGTGCTTGTCGTTGGGGCTCGCGGTGGTGATGGCGAGGAGTTTGTTGGCGAGGAGGGCGCTGGGGGGGATGCGGGTGTAGAGGTCTTTGCTTCCGGGGGTTGTGGGTGATGGTGTATTTGCGGGTGCTGCGTGAGTGAGGTTAGTAGTGCCCTTTGATGATGAGATGGAAAGAACGGGGACATACAGTCAGCGGTCTGGAAAATACTCAACTCGCCGTAATCCGCGGTTGTGCTGCTGGGTGCTAGTGCGTCCTCGCCGTGGCCGAAAAAGTACTCGCGTATCTGGGCGTGGCGGAGGGCTTGCATGTAGGACTCGCTGCGGTCGACGCAGCCGCCGGACTTGTCGATGCGGAGGACGGTCACGGGGTCGTCGCCGGGCCGGGGAGAGGAGAATTTGCGGGAGAGGTCTGAGTAGAGGCGTTCGGAGCCGAGGGTGATGAGGATGTTGACTGGGAGGGTGTTAGTGTGTGTTTTGGTAGGGAGGATGGATGGATCGATGCAAGGCAAAGGTGGTTTGAGGCATGTATGGGCTAGTAGCATGGCAAAAGACAATATCACACGCACCAGAGAACTCGGAAACAATATGCTCTATGTTGTCGTACACGCCGCTCCTGCCTGCGCTGATGGACCCGCTTGTATCGATGATGAAGCCTGCCTGCTTGCTCGCCGAGTCCTCCTCTAGCCTGCTCGTGACGGCGAGCGCCATGCGCGTGACCAGCGGCTTGAAAAGCTTGCCCTCCTCTGGGTCCTTCAGTCCGTAGTGGTACACGAGCGGCATCTTGACGGGGATAGGACTCGGGCCGGAGATGGGACTACTCCCCCAGCCCTCTTCGATGTCTACTATGGAGGAGAAGGCGGCGGCGGAGAAGGAGCCAGGGACGCTCAGCATGCCCTGGCGCGGGTCGAGGTTGACGACCATGGGCTGGCGGCCGCTCTTGACGGCATAGGCAGTGAGTGTCTTGACGAGGGCCGTCTTGCCGGCGTTCTCAGCGCCGACGACCAGCACCCGTGGCCCCAAGTCTGCTCCGTTGCTGGCCGCGCTCTTGCTCCGCAGCGTCTCAAGCGCAAAGTGCAGGTTGGCGTGGCTCACCATGGGCGTCTCTTCGGCGACATAGTCCGACTCGACCTCGCCGCCCAGCTCGAGCTTGCAGCCGTGCCATGTGTAGATAGCGCCTTTTGTGCCCTGGAAGCTGTATGTGGTCGAGGGCGCGAGTTCGGTGCCAAAGTACTCGGCCGTGCCAGACCGCAGGCGGACGGTAAGAGTGCGCGAGAAGCCGACCTCGAAGCGGTATTCCGTGTTGGCGGGCAGGTCCTGTTCGCGGGTGATGGGCGCGGATGGCACGCTGAGCGCCTCGGTGGGCGGCGCCGACAGATTCAGCCCGGGGAGTGCTATCATTGTGTCGATGTGGGGGCGTGACATAAGCGGGGAGCTGGGTGAAGGCGTGCAGTGCAAGTCGCGGCGCTAGTGCGGGCTCATCTGCACATCATTGGCTGAGGGCACCTGGCCTCCGTGAATGCCAGTTGGCGCCCATCCAACATCAACGGTATTCTTCCTGACGAGTCGTCTGCCAGACATTCATCAGTCACCAAGATGAGGTCGCATCTGCTCCCCCTCTCCCTGGGAGCTATTCTCTATTCATGCTCTGTAGCTACGGCCTATGACGATGACGCCCAAGAGCCACTCCACATGGCCATCGACCCCACCAAGTACCGAGCAGCGTGTCCAGACTACAAGCAGTACTCCATGAGGCCGCAGTAGGTTCTCTCCTGTAGCTTCAGATATCGTTGCATTGACAGCGGTCAGCCCCCCGTACAGTAAAGGTCCCCTTGAGCTGCCCTTTCAGCGACCTTCCAAGTACTGCCGCACATTTGAGTCGCCTGCAGTTGAAAAGGTAATTGAGTACATGAACGAGCATCTGGTGGATAAAGACCTGGCTCGCATCTTTGAAAACGCCTTTCCCAACACGCTGGATACGACTGTGCGGTGGCATATTGACCACACGCCCTTGCAAAGATATGGCAAGAAGAGCTGGGAAAAGGGTGCTTGGACAGGACCGCAGAGCTTCATCGTTACAGGCGATATCAACGCTGAGTGGCTGCGCGACTCGACAAACCAGCTGCAGCAGTACCAACCCCTAGCCAAGAAAGACAGGGCCATCTCCAGGCTGATTCTAGGAGCTATCAACACACAGGCCGAATACGTCATTGGCTCGCCATACTGCAACGCTTTCCAGCCTCCTGCGCCGAGCGACCTAGACCCGACGTTCCAGGACCAAGCCGACGTTGTGAATCCAGAGTACGAAGCTTCCTTTGTCTTTGAGTGCAAGTATGAGCTCGATTCACTCGCCCACTTCCTCTCCCTCTCCAACCAGTACCACGACCACACCGGCTCCACCGCCTTCCTCAACGCCCGCTGGCTACAAGCCCTCGACACTCTCCTCTCTGTCCTCCAGGAGCAATCACAGCCCACCTTTGACCCAACCACGGGCGCCTACAGCAAGAACGTCTACACGTTTCAACGACGCACAGAAATCGGCACAGAGACACTCGCCCTCAGCGGCGTCGGTAACCCCCTCGCAAACGGCACAGGCCTGGTGCGCTCCGCCTTCCGCCCCAGCGACGACGCCACCATCCTCGGCTTCCTGATCCCCAGCAACGCCATGATGAGCGTCGAGCTGCGCCGCACAGCCACCATGCTTGAAAAAGCAGGCAGAAAGTCCGTCGCCGCCACCCTCGCCTCATGGTCCGACACCATCAAAAAGGGCGTCTTGGAGCACGGCGTCGTCACGCACAATAAACATGGTCCCGTCTTTGCCTTTGAAGTCGACGGCTACGGCTCCAGCATCCTGATGGACGACGCCAATCTGCCGTCGCTACTTGCCCTGCCTCTGCTCGGCTTCGTCACCCCAGACGACCCCGTCTACAAGAACACGCGCCGCATGATCCTCGAGAAGCAGGGGAATCCGTATTTCCTGACCGGCGCCGGATTCGGCGGCATCGGCGGTCCGCACATTGGGCTGCAGCACGCATGGCCCATGAGCGTGCTGGTGCAGGCTATGACGAGCGACGACGACGATGAGATTCTGAAGTGTGTTGAGAGCGTCAAGAATGTGAGTCGGAATGGCTTGATTCATGAGAGTATCCACGTGGACTATGAGAGGGATTATACTAGTGAGTCTTCTCCCTTATAGCATGATATAGTTCGATGGTGGTGAGGCTGACACGGCTTCAGGGCCTTGGTTCGCGTGGGCGAACTCCGTCTTCGCGCAGACTATTCTGGATCTTGCGAAGCGGAAACCGCATCTCCTGTTTGGTAAGGGCGCGACGGCGTACACGCTGGACTAGGCGTGTTTGGGGTTGGCTTTGACGGTGTCGGTGGTGCCGTGGCTGTCGACGGTGTTGCATATGTGAATATTGACGGCGCTTTGACTGTGTTTATCGTTGAGTCGCTTGTACAGTCATTCCCCGGTATAGCCAGATCCCTTGGCATCTTAAACACATTCTACCAACTCTGCTTTGTGGTTCATCGACCCATAATCGCAGCGCTGGGCGTCGTCTTGTTGGGCCTTTTGGAACGACCGCGCAGGGTAACGCTCTGAGTGATGCTGATAGAGCGCATATGCCCGGTTAGGTTCTGAGCCAGGGCAAGCAGCAGAGGTTAAAAACAACCCATGTATCCCCCGCCATGTCCTACCCAAAGAACCTCACAAATCCGGCTGGAAATGCATCCTAAACTTACGATTCGCCCGATCCGGCGCACGACACAAGAACTGCTCCCCCAGAATCTCAAACCTCAACGCCTCCCCTCCACTCGCCATCTCAATCTCCAGCCCAAACACCGTATGTTCCTTCGGCACCGCTTTGACCCGGCCACCACGCGTGACAAGCTCAAACGTAAACCGCGTATCCCGAACCACTATCCCCGTTATCCCCACGCGCTCCACGCACCGACTACGCACCACGCTGAGAATCGCCCCGTGCATGTCAGCAGACGCCAGGACCTGGCCTGCAGACGCAGGCGTCACGTACACGCCGCGCTCTGTCTCTGCATCTCCCCCGCCAACGCCAAGGATGTCCCGCACGTACCCGAGCCACAACTCGTGCAACGGCTCGTACAGCGCGTACTTTCTCTGCGCCTCTGGAATGTGGGATAATTGCAATTTCCGCTTCTGCGCCGCGGATAAAGGGCGGGGTTTCGTTGCGTTGCGCTTTTTTTGCTCCGCGCGGCGGGCTGTGAGGGCTTTTCGCCGCGTGCTGCGTGCTGAGGGTTGTGGGGAGGTGGCGCGGATCAGGACCGGGCGTTTGGAGCGCTCGGTGTAGTGGGTTGCTGCGGTTGTGGGGGAGAAGGCGCGGGCTAGGATGGTTTGGGCGAAGGGGGGTGGGTCGGTCATGGTGGAGGTGTGTGCGATTGAGAGGCTTGAGTTTGCTCGGATTTGACAAGATGTTGTGGTGTGCGTGAAAAGAGGACTTGGTGTTTGGAGGTCTGGTTGTGAGTCTTGGAGTGTCGATGGAATGTACAATTGCGGGCGCTAGTGTTCGAAAGTGGGTCGTTATCTCCGGACTCTTCTCCGTGACCATCAAATGCATGTACACAACAAATATATGCATAAATTCTACCGACAGGAATATTCAGGAGTGATTCGATGACCTACAAGACAGCTTTTCATACTAGACCTGTGAGGTAAAGTTCGTTTACAACCTATATAGAAAACGTCGTCGATACGAATGCATGATCTGTTCTCCTAAATAATCACTTCTAAAAGGTACCAGGCAAGCTTCACGCTCCCTCAGCAAGTGCGACCTCGATAATACTCTCACTAGTAACATCCTTCCTCCACCATCCCTCAACCCTCAACCCAACACTCTCCAGCAACTGCGTCCACTGACCCTTCGTCCTCTCACGATTGACCAGCATGGCCATCATCGTCCAGTCCAGGCTAGTCTGCTGCCACGGCGCGCCAACATCCTCCAGCGCATTCTCATTGATCAGCAGCCTGGAGTACCCCGGCTTCATCGCATCGCGGATGTGGCTGAGGATCTTGCGGCTGTGCTCGTCGTCCCAGTCGTGCAGCACGAGATGGAGGTAGTACGCCCGCGCGTGGCGAGCGGTTTCTGGCTGGGGCGTGAAGAAGTCGTGGGCTATTGCTGTGACTGCTGATGGGAGGGCGGGTATGGATGCTTGGGCTTGGGTGATGACTGAGGGCGTGTCTTGCAGGATGAGAGTGCCGTTCGTATCGGGGAACGTGGTGTGGAAGTGCGAGATGTCGCGGCCGAGGCCACCTCCTACATCGACGAGCAACGGTGTGGTGGTGGTCGAACCAGTGAGCAGGCGCTCCTGCACGGGATAGTAATCTACCCAGCTTGGGCGCGCTTTACCGTAGCCAGTCATGAAGTCGTTGAACGCAGATCCTAATCTAGGGTTCTCTTGCAAGATGGCAAAGAAGGGCTTCTCGGTTTGAAGCGCGTGCTGAACTGGGCCGCTGACGTTATTATTGGGCACTTGGTACTTGGTCTTCTCCAGGAAGGAGGCAAGACCGTGAAACGTAGGAATCATGCCACCGAAACTGTAGATCAGGCCTCCTCTAAGCGTGGGATCAGAGGTCGCGCGCGTGAAGGGTGTCGCTATGTACGCATCTACTCCTGTCTCTTTCACGAAAGAATAAGCAGCCAAGTGCTTCAATATGCGTCCTGTAGAGGGTTGAATAAGCGCTACATCGTGGCAATGCGACAGACATACCGACGAGAGCTGGA
Source organism: Didymella segeticola (assembly GCA_004522025.1). Lineage (NCBI taxonomy): Eukaryota > Fungi > Ascomycota > Dothideomycetes > Pleosporales > Didymellaceae > Didymella > Didymella segeticola. The sequence goes on along the minus strand of SDAV01000005.1, from coordinate 1,153,014 downwards.
TCGGCTGCAGTCCCCTCAGCCAGGGCCTCGCTACTTTTGGGTAGGTCATCCAGCTTCTCGAGAATTCCAAGTTCGAAGGCAGCTTGGAGGGCCGCAGTTCTGGAGGGCTCGCCCCACCCAATGCGTGCCAGCTTCTCAGCTGGGTTCTCCAGATCTTCGATCAACTTGCTTGCTGCAGCTATCAGTTGGTGCCGCTCCGCGTCCGCTTTCGTCGCCTCCCAGGCCTGGGTTGCCTGGAGGACATCTGGGGTTAGAGGTTGAGCAGTCATTATGACTACGTGAGCAATGTAGAGAAGAAAAACGGCAATGAGCGTCTTGAAGATTTGAATGAATTGGAACGATTCTCCTTTATACTCGTGTGTTCAAGTGACCCGGTCCAAGAATAAGGACCAAAAGCTGCCTGGGAGTGACCCTCTTTATGTACCATACACGAAATAGCACGAACCAGATAAGGAACGGCTGAGCTACGGCCATTACCTCCGGTCAGACTAGAATGGTCCCTGAGCTGAGGCCTCTTCGATCTAAGATGATTGTATGGGTACCTGGCGTCTGCAAGGCTGACAGCTTGGCGGTCTGACATGAGCACTAGTGTGCGAAGTGATTCGTAGTGCCCCAGGTGCCCCTCTTGCGCGGCAGATGCGCTTGTACTTCAATCCTTTCATCACCAAAGGAATTGTTGTAGTTTACAATTGTTACAGCCGGCCGTATCTAATGGTGATGTCCTGCCTATATCCTAGGCATGCTCGGTATCCGACTCACAGCTTCGTCATTGGGTTTCCCTGACTTCTATCTCTCTCTTGTATGTAGCCGCTCGCTATTGGACTCCAGCCATGACTTGATATCTGTGGCATCGGAAATGGTGGCTTTCTTAGATTATTGGTGAAGAAGACAGGATGCCGTGTTGCAGCATCGTAGACGCTCGGCGCAGGAAGTGGCGGTGGTGTACGGGCAGGTGGCATGGCTTCGACTTGCGACCGAGGTCGAGGATTCGGTGGGTTGTACGATTGTGGCTGTTGTTGTGGTTGCTGAGGTCGTGGAAGCTCGTGTGTCGTGCGGCGTTGCTGATGGTTTGATTGCGCAGGTTGCTGTTGTAGCTATTGCTGTGTTAGTGCAGCCTCTTCATAGAGATTACCAAGGCGTGCCTTTGGCCGTGACGGCTGTAACGAGGGAAGCATTTTACGTTGTTCGTGTAATGGCAAGTCCAGCTCACATCACATTGCTATCATTCGAAGCGGAGCCGCGACCGTGAAGATGTGGGGACCTCGGCATCAGGCCCAGCGACGTCATCTTCTAAGCAGACTGCAACAGACTGCACCAGACTGCACCAGACTGCATCGTATTGCAATATCTGTGGATCTATTGCAATGAACCAGAAATTCTCTCCTCATCCTTGATATCGGTCCTTTTTACCACACTTTCCAATCTTCTGGTGGTCGCAGCTGAAACCTACACATGGTCGGCGATGACAATAGCATCACTATCTCAGCCTCCATCTGATACCTCCATAACGCCATCAGGCCCTTCCAGCTACCGTGCAGTCCTTATGGCCGTATGACATAACGCTGATTTTAACGCCTCTGCCTCGCGGCAAGCATAACGGCATCCAGTTCCTCCATCAAAAGCCTGGACTTCTCTTGTTCGTTGGCGATCTGAGCTTGGAGTTCAGCCTTCTCCTTGGACCACTCTTCAGTCTTCGGAGCCAAGATGGCCTGTGCCAGATCGTCGAAGAGCTTGGAATGAGCCACAGATGAAGGAGCAGACTGGTAAATAGGCGGTCTCATGTCACCATGGCCTCCTGAAGGAGAAAGCGAGGGACTCGAGTCTACCTTGCCGTCGCGCGTCTCTGCAGACGAAGTCAGTCAAGTACCCCAAGTATTGATAAGCAATCTTACTGCGGAACCCATGGCTGGATGATGTTCCTTCCATCTCCTCGGCATGTCGCTTGGTCCGCGTGTGGTAAGTTGACATCGGTATCTGCCCTCTAGTGGGAGGCAACCGCCTCTGTCGAGGTTGCGCCAACCACGAACCCCCATACTCGCCGTCATCCTCCTCCTCCTCGTCACGGGCCCCCTTTGTCGAGACCTTGTTCTTTGCGTGTTGATTTTGCTTAAGGTTATTGCAGAGTTCTTGCAGCTCCGTCAGCAGTTTGCCTGGGTCTCCGTGGGCCGGTACAACTTCACGCCCACTCAGAATGAAGGCGAACTTTATGAGCGACTCCAGGGTGCCCCTGGATAGTTCGCGGGCGGCAGTCTTCTCCTCTTGCTTGGACGGCCAAACTTGTGGGGCTACCAAGCTGAATGGCGCTTTGGTGACGCGATGACGAGTGGCGCCCGAGTCCGGATACAGTTTGAGCGTACCGGTCGTCAGCTCGAGAAGCTCTGAGTCTTTCTCCCAGAAGAAGTCAGGCTTGTTGCCATCAGTGTAAGCCCAAAGCGGCTTTCGGTCCCTCGTGTTCTTATGAAGATCGTAAAGACCGATCTGAAGGATGTCGATGGCTTCACCGTGTTTAGCTGTCTCGGACCTGAAGGTATAGAGGTTCGGGTCTGCGACGATCGTAAATGCGTCTGGGAACTCTGCGCGCGCTTGCTGCACGATGTACTCGCGCAATGACTGTCTGTTGGACGCCATGGTTAATCACACTGTCGTGATTAGTGTTTGCGTTTTGATAGCTGTGGGCTGAGCAATAGTATTGTAACAATGTAGCAGGTTACGTGCCACAATGCGCCTTTTTAAAGAGAAAAGGAACTGCGCTAAATGTACAGGTGAAGGAGGCTTAAGCTTTACAAAGATGTAACATGCTAGCGTAGTAAGGCGCACAACAAGGCTAGGTGAAAGTTGGTCCCAGAGCAGGTTCTAGAATCCTCTGTAGCACAAACATCCTTCTCGTGAGACGTGAAAACGCGCTACTTTCACTCTGCCTGACTGGAAGATAGTGTCCTAGTCCAGGCGATGGCCCTGGTCTTACGACCACACGCTTTGGATCGATGGACGTTCGCCATATGCCTGAAAGTGCCTGGGATCTCTTCGAGAAATCGAACTCGGGCTACCTGTCTGCAATAAGATGGTTCGCATGTTTGTATAAAGAGCTATGCAACCGAGACAGATACGACTACCATTTCTATCATTCCACTTTGTCTGTCACTTACACTGCCGTGGTTGCAGAGCAATTAGACTCAGCCTAACAGATGACTGTGAAGTTGTCCGCAAGCCCAGTCGTGGACACGCACATGTTCTGAGGTAATGTCCCGTCTTCCGCAATGTAGATCAGCTCCAGTTGCAGAACCAGCATCTACTCTCCTGACAGCACGGTCGATGACCCTCATGTAACGCACAGTAGACTATTACTGGACAGTCATTTCAGTATGAAGCAGTGGCCATCGGCAGTAAGGTTGGCAGGCGTCGTGAGTACATCATCCGGTATGATAGGAGCAGTGACCGTCGACAATGACAAAAAGCTCTGTGAGGGCTAGTGGACACTATCTGCGCATGGAACCCACAGAGCACATGCAACAGGTGATGCACGAACCGATCTCAGAAATCAAATGCTGTGTCATTTGATAGTCGTGATACTCGTACATGAAAGAAGGTATTTCCGATATGAAGTCCAAAACGCCAGTCCGCTATATGCATGGTATCAAACGTGTCCAAATACAGAGAAACGCCATCTTGTTCGTAACCAGTCCCCAGACGCTGCTCCAATAGTAAGTGTTGATAGAACATCATCTCAGGCCTGCTCTTGAGGTCTCTGCGCCTGGAAGTCCTCCGGCTTGAAGTCTCTCAGCTCCGTTTCCGGTGGCCCTGCCATGCTGCTGATCTCGTCCTTCTCCTTCATCGCCCGAACTTTGTCCAGTTTCAGTCCTGTATAGCTTCTTGGCAAGTATCGTCCGGGGTGCCACACAGCAAAAGCCACCAGCACTGCCAGGATGGGCAGCGCATCAAACGTCCAGAAGCACCACTCGTGTTGTTGAAGGTAGATGAGTCCGTAGTCCTTATCGTGCGGGATCTCCATGGTTCGGTAGATTGCGCGCACGGCGATGAGGACGGAGGAAAGATTGATGGTGTAGCTGAGCTTGCGCCAGAGCTTCATGTCGCCGAGGTCGAAAGCGCGCCAGTGCCGGGAGATGACGAAATAGCGCACCGATATTATGCTGAAGGACAGGAAGCAGAGCATCTGCAACACCAGGCCGAGAATCAGGATGACACGTCCCGGTAGGGCTTTCCTTTCGGATTCCTCGATGGACCGTGATGGTGAAGAGTCGTGATCGTACTGTCGACTGATCTGGCTGGCGCCCACGAGCTGGATGAGGAAAGAGAACAGGTCGAAGATGACAAACGTGGGCGTGATCCATCGCGGAAAACACCACAGGGTCTTGAAGTTGAGGGCGTATGTCGGACAGGAGAACCATACAACACGTGAGAAGGCGGTATAGCATGCGGCAGCGAGGAACGACGGCGCGAGCAAGATCATGATCCAAGAGACGAGGAAGGGAATGTCCTTGAACTCATCAAGAGAAGACACCAGCCGGCAGATGTGGCCGAGCATGAGCATCACGATGCCGATAATGGCTGCCCAGAAGAACCACGCTTGATGTCGAACATACTGGTAGATGGAGAGGATGGAGATCAGTATGAAGAGTGTGGCACCGATACTGGCGAGAGGGACTGATGGGTCATAGATATACGGGTTAAGGACGTTGTGAGCTGTGACATGTCAGCTATGCTGCAAAAGCCATACCGCAGAGTGGGATTGTAGTAGAGTGAAGTCGAGAATCCCTACAGCCGGCGGCCGCCCGTTTGGGCAAAGTCCGTAACGCGGGAACCAGGAGCGCAAACTTACTACTTTTTCCGTTCATCCCAGCCATCTTTCCGCTAGGGCTTTGCGTGCCGAATGATCTTTGCCACGGTGATTGTCGACGCTGTCGCGCTCATGGCCAGAACGTTAGACTCTGCGGATTGTGCGGAGGCGGCAGCATAGTCTTGTAAGAGAGCGGAGAGGAAGACCAAGGGACCCGCAACAGCATGGCTAAGGAAAGGCAAAGGGATCGTGTTTTCTATCCGCTGGAGGACAAGACTTGGCAAGTGGGCGGACGCCGAGACCGTGGGTAACGGTTGCGCCTTCAGGGTTGCTCCAGGCATATGATTCCGCTGCGCCTGCATTGCAATCAAGGGGAAACATGACAGGCCCGCGCCTGTGGCTTTGCTGTACATCAAACAGCTGCCAAAACAGAGCCATTGCGATAGCAATTTTGAACACAGTACGTACACAGTACGTACAAAAATCGATCTCCAAGCCGGATGCAGGCAGCTCTGAGCCCAAGTTGTCAGCACGTGTGGCGCGGCGTCTGGGCGCCCAGCCTTGTTGGAGTCAAACAACGCTCTGCCTTGCAGTTGGCGCGTTCCGTGCCGGCCTTGGTAAGAAGACGCCGCGCAGATGCCGCTGGACATCAAAAGAGCACCAGCGGAGAATCGTCAGCCCGAAGATGCGATTCGACAGGAGCTTCAACACCGTCGTGGGGCCAAGAGCGGCCACACATCTTGGACACTGTCGCTCGGCAGCTCGGGCGAACTCATCGCACAGCTCGTGATATCACTTCGCTCATGAAAATTGGCACTCGTTTGATATCACGAGGGAGTTGCGTGGCTCCGAGGTGGCATCGTCGTAACGGTGAGCGGACGGCCGCATCCCAGCAGATACACAAGATATCCGCGTAACACGCCACAAGGAGGTCCAGCCAAACCTTGCCGTGCGATCCGTACGGTCAAGTATTTTGTGTTTGATGTGCTGTGTTGCCAGGGCTTGGAAGGTGGTCAAGGCAGACGTTCTTGCAGATGATCTGATCTGTCGATCTTCAATGGATTCACGGGAGCTAAACCATTCTTGTTTGGCGTGAACCAAACTTGTCTTCGACTTCCTGATAGAATCGCGTGATGGACGAGACAGTCACTCATACTTCTGAGCCTGCTTGCTTGCTGCTGCATAGCAGCATGGTTCCTGAAAAGCTGAGACTGGAATCTCAGGCACTCCACCTTACGGGCAAAGTCGGAAGCATCGTCCAAACCCCTGTTTCACCCCAGATATGATATACTCCCCATACCAATGCGTAGACTTTCGTAGCGTACGCAAGCCTGCCGGCAACTTACTCGTCATCAAACTCGTCATCTGCTTGGGTCTTGTCATGTCCGTCCCCTTTGACTCCGTTAATCTCGACGTCCTCGTAGTCAGGTAGACCCTTCGGCAGCCAACGCAATTCCTTCGGCTTGTTGTCCATCCATAGCTCGTTGGCTAGCCAAGTATAGATGCTGCAGTACGTCTGCTTGATCTCGTCCAGGATTGTGATGTTGCCTTCGAGAGTGATGATGCTTGCATCAATCTTCATGCCAATGAAGCACTCGTTGAGAACACACTCTTCGACCCAGAACTCGAGCTTCCTATCCTCGTCTACCTTGTGAGGCTTTCCGTTCGGATACTTGTCTTTGGGCAAGTCCCACTCGTCGCAGTCCTCAGCATACCAGACCTTGCAGACAAGCTTACCAAGCGGCTCAAGGCGACCGAGCTTGTTCTTTACAACCTCACTCTGGGTAGCGTAGAAGTCCCTTGTGATGTCGTCGGGCAAGTTGATAGCCGTCACTTCAAGGCCCGTCGACTCAATCTTGATGACCTTGACTTTAGTGCCGTCGATGAAGTCCTGCTGCTCGTCTGTCCCCAAAGCCGCAACACCTGTACTGAACTTGATTCGTGCTTCTTGCTCACGAAGACCCATTTCGTTGATGCTGATACCATCTTTCTCGGCTTCCTGGGCCCATGACTTGTCGCCAGCAAACAGTCCAGCATGCGCTCCGCCGACCAGGGTACTCGCAGACGTGTTGAAGTCTCCCGGGAGTGCGAGACCAGCTGCGTGAACCTTGATAAGTTCACACCCAGCGATACCACATACCTGGAGAGCCGCTTGAAGTTGTTCGTCGTACTCTGGGCAGACGCGGTGGTATCGAAGATAGTTGAAAAACGATCGGAGGACCTGGCACGCAGTCTTGACACCTCCAGGCGCGTAGCCGTAGTGGGCTGGGTACCAGGATGTCCTTTTGCTGTCAGCGGAGCTTTCGAAAGTATAGGGAGATGACGCGGCTCACAAGAATGCGGCAGCAACACCAGCAAAATCAACGGCCCACTGCTTCTCATCTGCGCGATCCCAAGGTACGCTGTGCGCCGCCAGAGCTCTTGTAATCTCCTCTGCATCCATGTCTTTCATCTCTATCTTCGACAGGCCTTGATACATGCGGGGACCAGACTCGACACCACCGTAGCGCATCAGCTTGTTGAAGACCTTTGCATACATCTCGTGCATGCGTCGCTTTTGTTTAAAACGCTGGATGGCAAGCTCGATGCGCTCGACAAACGGCTTGTCCTCGTCATACATCTTGTCCTCTTGTTCGGCTTCTGCTGGCGTGACAGGTGGCTCGATGTAGGTGGCCTCGAAGCCAGTGGGTTTTTGCATGTTTTTCGACGTTCCCTCCGGGTAGATCTTCTTCTGCTGTTGATGAAGCGGAACTGGGTACACGGCGGGTTTGCGAGTTCGAGGATCGAAGGCAATGTCATCTTCCTCTTTACAGAAGTCCTCGTCGAGAAGGGTCTTACCTTGCAGAGGGAGCTTGCGCTTGATCGTCTTTCCATCAGCGGACACTTCTAGAAAAGCACTCTTGCGAAGTGCGGCAACAACAAGTGACTTTGGCTTGTAAGACCTCATCTTCTTGAAGCCGCAAATGCGACTGACGGACACTGGAATGTTCTCGCGCCCACCACATTGCTGCAGAAGGTGGAGATCCGTAGGCAGGTTCTCGTCGGAGAAATAGAATTCAACCTCTTCAATGTCAGTTTGCTGTTTGAGCTCTGAGTTCATACGTGGGCTTACCTGTTGACGAATGGTCGCACCTTCTGGATGGTCATCTTGAACAGCTGCGGCCCCTACGTTTGCTTGCGCCAGCGGCTCAGGTGGTGCTTTGAAGCTGATGGGATCTACTGTTGACATGACTGGCTCGGTATTGGTTATATGGGGTGAAGTGTCGAGAGAGGATCGGGACAGCGAGAGAAGGTGAGCGATTTGATCCTATGAAAGGTTCCAGATTCGGCAAGAAAGCAAGCATGGCAGGTACCAGGTGAGAGAGCAGTCAACTCGACCATCATGATGACTTTCCACTTCACCTTGAATAATCGGCACGGAGTACTACTGCTGTGAACTAAGAGGCTACGGTCCTACCGCACTTACAGGGCTGTCTCAAGGAGTTTCTCGGTCGTCACTCACGCTTCATACTTTCGCACCCCAACAACAGCAATGGCGATGATCACAGCTGAACTATGTCTTCGACCTTCAAGCATCTTGTTCGAGGATGCTGTAAAGGAGCAGCTGGTCATCGAGTCCAACGATACCGAGGTGGGGGGCCTGATTCGATCCTCTTTCGTCATCGGCCCAGCCTGACTCGCTGGACCCTGGCCGTTGCAGTACTTCGTAGCATCGCGGGGTGCTCTGTTGACACTCCCAAACAACTCCTGAACTGCGGCACCAACCACATCAATACAGCCCGCTTATACACCGCCGCACTCTGAAGCCTCTCAAACATCGAAAAATGGCAACCAAGCCCTTCGACTCTTCCAAGCTGCAAGCATTTGGCAACGCAGCGGCTGGCCAGTAAGCACAATGAAGCTACTTCATCTGCCCATACTAACACACCGTCCAGCGATGGTGTACTTAGTGACGAGACCGGCGCAGTAGTAGTGAAGCCATGCACAGCAGCCGAAGTAAGCTTCTACGAGACTGTAGCCTCGTCGCACCCCGACCTCCTCCCGCATCTGCCCCTCTTCATGGGCCAGCTGTCCCTCGACTCCACAGCTGGTGCCTCTGAAGACACTGGTACCATCCAGACGGCCGAGGGTACCACTGAGCGCCTTCACGGCAAGAAGCTTGCTACCGACCTCCACATTGTCCTCGAGAACATCACGCACGGCTTCAAGAAGCCCAATGTCCTAGACTTGAAGCTCGGCGCACAGCTATGGGACGATGACGCAAAGCCGGAGAAGCGCGCTCGTCTCGACAAAGTCAGTGCTGAGACAACAAGCGGAAGTCTCGGCTTCAGGATAGCGGGCATGCGAACCTGGCTGGGTACATCACCACCGGAGGTGCCGGAAGACCTGACAAAGTACGTTGAGCAAGACAAGGCGGGTGGTTACTGGGTGTACAACAAGATGTACGGGCGCAAGTTCAGTGCAGACGATATTGATGAGGGCTTCAGTGCTTTCTTCCCTCAAAGCTCCGAGGCTGAGAAGGCACGCGCAAGAGAGGTGCTTGCGTACTTCCTCGGCGAAGTCAAGGACATTCAGGAAGCCTTTGAGGCAAAGGAAAGCAGAATGTACAGTGCAAGCATCTTGCTCGTATACGAAGGCGATGTCGACGAATACGAAAACACGAAGAAAGTGCTGAGGTCGGCACGTCCTGAGGAAGAGGAAGAGGACGAAGACGAGATTGTGCCGAAGTTGGCAGCCGTCAAGATGATTGACTTTGCACACGCCACCTTCACACCTGGGCAGGGGCCCGACGAGAACGCGCTGAGGGGCATGAGGAGCACGGTGACTATCCTGAAGAGGCTGCTGGACCAGGCTGAGAAGGAGGCCTGATTGATTGTCGACACTTTGCTGCGATTTAGCGTATAGACGAAGAGCTTGGGCCTGGACAAGGACGCTTTGATCAGTCAACTCATCCATTCGGAAGGGCATGGTGTTTGATGATGTTACGATCGAGTCTCCCGCTGACCACTGCAAATGCCGCCTCGACGCGATCGATCGAGCAAGTGATCTCAATCGACTGACATCTGGAGCCCTTCCCTGGCATGAGGTGGTAGACTGTTTGATTACTTCTGAGATGATGTATCTGCTCGGATGTTCTGGACTTCCGCTGTTGCTGTGAGCTTGCGTTCACCGCCCGTCTTCCACTTTTCGCAATTTCTCATGTCCGTTTGCTGTCCACGTGGGTACTGGCGCCACTGAAGAGAGAGTGATGGTGAAGCCCTGATCACCACAACACTGCCGATTCAACAACACACTGCCATTCCTTTCGCCACCAGCAAACCACACTCTTTTGACACATCACCCACGCTCCTTATCCCACAGCAACGCCCATCTCACTCCTTTTCGTTTTAACTAAATAACGCCAGGCAAGTTCCCCTACGCAATGTCCGGCCAAACGCCTCCACCACAACACACCCACCCCCTCACCATCCCCATGGGCTTCGGCGCGCAAATCAGAGCTCTCCAAGAAACCCAACGCTCACAAAGCTCCCGCATCGCCATGCTCGAGCGCGAAAACACCGCGCTGAAAGCCTCCAACTGCCCGCCCCCAGATCTGCTGGCGCGCATCCAAGCCCTGGAAGCGCACAACGCGCACCTGGCCGCGCGGCGCAAGGAAGCAGTCGCCCAGCTCCTCAATCTGCGCACCCTGCACCAAGAATCCGCCAATGCGTTTCTCGTGCGCGCGGCGGATATCGAGGATGATGATCTCGAGGGCATGCTGGGTGTGTATGGGACGGCGATGACGACAGTGTTGAATCAGCATCAGCGGGCACTGGGGCAGATGCGCAGCGGTGGCTGGATGCAGGGGTACGGTTCTGGTGCTGGTGCTGGTACTAGTGCTGGGGTCCCGCAGGGTGTGCCGCATGGGACTGGGGGGTATCCGTATAGCTATCAGTATCCGCCGGGGTATGGTCAGAACGGGTACTGCCTTGCTCATCAGCAGCCGTACGCGTGTCGTGTTTGTGGGCAGTGAGGGTCAGTATGGTTGTTTCTTCCCGGGGTTGAATTGAGTTGCGTAGCCGGGATGGTGTAGGTCATCTTTCTTCTGGCTCGCGTCGTCAGTCTTCAATCGACCTGCTGCATTTGCAGGAAGGTTTGGGTCAGCTTCTTCGTCCGGCGTTACGTTGTCAGTCTGAGTCGAGGGGTTCAAGTCTCTGGTAGTTTCGTTCTGCATTTCTTGTTCTGGAAACTTTTGGTTGTGCTTTGGAGGTTGCATCTGCTTTGGACTGCAGCTGGACAGGGGACTCCGTCTGGTATGACTCGTTACTCGTTACATCTTGTTTGCCCTGTGTTTTTCCTTTTGAGTCTTGATCGAGTATCAAGTCCTTGAAGACCGATCAATGACTTCCAGTGCGTATGGCTGCAGACATGTACGGTAGTTGTCTTCGTCTATAAGGCCACAATGCAAGACATGTAAGTCGAACGATGGCTCTCGCATTCACGCTCTCCCCTGTTTTTTCCAAGTCGTTTGTCCAGGTGAAGACGTTCTGTCTTCACGTTTACGACGTCGAGGAAACGTGAGTACTGCACGCCTTCAGCCAATCACACAGCAGCCGTTGAACCCCGCTAAGCACCCCACGCGACTGCCAAAAGTTCGCGAGGAGCCTCGCATTGCTGTCCGCACGCTTAACCATGGCGACTTCAACGAGCCTGGAGCAGCTCTTGACTGGTGAGTGTAGTGTGTGAATATTGAAAACTATCACTCATACTAACTTACATCACAGAGCTGCTCTCGATCTGGCACACGCACAGAGTATCGGTCCTCGTGGCCGCAATTGCCTTTGCGTTGTTTGTGCGCTTCTCACGACAGTCTCGCAACGCTCGAGAGAAGGTGTCGGTATCGCCTGTCCCCGCTTCGCCTGTTGAGGAGAAGAAAACGATCGAACTCAGACCCGAATGGCTCCCCGAGAACACGACCATCGTGACACCCGCCCTGAATGTAGACAACCATGTGGAAGATGACACAAATGTCGTAGCAGCGCTCCCGAAGGTGAAGAAAGGACCAAAGACGGTGAAGGGCAGGAAGACACCGAAAAAGGCTGCAAAGCCAGTCATTGACTACGACCACACCACGGACAAGATCCAACCTCTGATCTTCTTCCAATCCGTCACTGGCACCACGGAGAGACGGGCCAAGCAGGTCGTGGAGCTGCTGACTGCGTGGACGACTGGCTGCGATCAAGCTGCGTCGTTCCTTGCCCCGCAACTCCTCGATTTGTCTGACATCGACTACGACGACTACTTTATCAGCGCGCCAAAAGCCGAAGCGAACACGAAGTTCTTCTACCTCATCCTTGCGCCGACGTACAACATCGACACGCTGCTTGATGCGTTTATTGAGAATCTGAGCGAGACGCACAACGACTTCAGGATCGACACGGCGTCGCTGAGCGGTCTGTTGGGATACTCGGTGTTTGGATTTGGAGACAAGGAGGGATGGCCGTCAGAAGAAGAGGGTTTCTGCACACAGGCGAAGGAGGTTGACAAGTGGATGGCCAGACTCACAGGCAGGAAAAGAGCATACCCACTAGGTATGGGTGACGTGAAGAGTGATGCTGAGACTCGTTTAACGGAATGGCGTCTTGGTGTGCAGGAAGCTCTGGTTGAAATAGCCGAAGGTCGCGGGCTGGGCGAAGGTGTGCTTGGGAGCGGCGACGCTGTTGAGAGTGACGAGGAAGAAGTGGACGATGCAGACAGCGGCGAAGAGACACCGCGCGTCGACGACGTTGAGGACCTCGGAGGCATGGCCAACGGCGGCGCAGCACCCATTCCGGTCGATTTCACGAATTACAAAGGCAAGCCCAAGGTCAATGTCCCGGCCGCGCCTAAGCAGATGGTCCCTACAACGTCCCCCACGCACGCGGCACTCACGAAGCAAGGCTACTCCATCATTGGCAGTCACAGCGGTGTGAAAATTTGCCGATGGACCAAGTCTGCGCTTCGAGGACGTGGGTCGTGCTACAAGTACTCGTTCTACGGCATCGCATCGCATCTCTGCATGGAAGCTACCCCGTCATTGTCGTGTTCGAACAAGTGCGTCTTCTGCTGGCGACACGGTACGAATCCTGTGGGCACAACCTGGCGATGGGTGACGGACGCTCCTGATGTCATCTTCGACGGAATCACGGCGGCGCACTACAAGAAGATCAAGATGCTAAAGGGTGTGCCTGGCGTGCGGGCAGAGCGGTTCGCAGAAGCCATGCGAATCCGGCACTGCGCGCTGTCACTGGTGGGCGAGCCGATCTTTTACCCGCACATCAACGAGCTGCTGCGCATCATGCACGCGAACCGCATCTCGACGTTCATGGTCTGCAACGCGCAGCACCCGGCACAGCTGGCGTCGCTGATCCCCGTGACGCAACTGTACGTATCGATTGATGCGTCGAACAAGGAGTCGCTGCGTAAGGTGGACCGGCCGCTGCACCGCGACTACTGGGAGCGGTTCTGCGCGTGTCTGGACATTCTGCGGGCGCGGCGCTTCGAGCAGCGCACCGTGTTCCGGCTCACGCTGGTCAAGGGATTCAACATGGAGGAGGAAGTGAAAGGGTACGCGGACCTAGTGGAGCGGGCGCTCCCGTGCTTTGTCGAAGTCAAGGGCGTGACGTACTGCGGGACCAGCGCGGCGGGCTCGGCAGGGCTCACGATGCAAAACGTGCCGTTCTACGAGGAAGTAGCCGAGTTTGTGCAGATGCTCGAGCAGGAGCTCAACGCGAGGGGACTGTACTACGGCATCGGCGCCGAGCACGCGCACTCGTGCTGTATTTTACTCGCGGACAGCAACCGGTTCAAGCGCGATGGCAGGTGGGCTACGCGCATCGACTTTGAGCGCTTCTTCGACCTGTACGAGGGGCGGGTGCAGGGCACGCGGGTGGAAGACGGCAAGGTTGTGGGCTGGCGGCCGGAGGATTACATTGGGCCTGATACGCCCGAGTGGGCGCTCTGGGGGAACAAAGGGTTTGATCCACGGGATCAGCGAGTGGACCGGAAAGGGCGGCCGAAGACGGAGGGGGAAGCGCAGGCGAGTCCGCTGGAGATGAAGAGGAAGGCGATGGAGTTTTAGGTGTGATGGTTGTGATGTGTTGGTGGACGTGGTTATTGATGGGGTGGTAGGCAATACAATCATTATTTACCATCATCTCTACAATGGCATTTACAATCATCCACAATCATCTCTACAATCATCCACAATCATTCATCTACCATCATTATTTACAATCATCTCTACAAACATTCAGCTCCGTGCCGTTGCAGAAGAACCTCTATGCGAGTCAAGATGGGTGGTACAAATAGAGGGAAGATAGTAGCAGGTGATATTCTCCGAGACGCAGTAGTCGGTTCTCGGGCAGCGATTGGAGCGGCAAGGAAGCAGACTAGTCTTCTAACAGGATAGGTTGAAGTACACACCAGGGTCAACCCAGGGCGTGCAGATCACGATCTTGCGGTGCAGCATCAGGAAGGGTCAGTGTTCTTCAGCAATGATGCTCAATACTCAGTAGAAGAAAGACTTGGATGAAGAGGTGAAGGCGAGTCTTCAGTGTACAGTGGGTGGGACTGTCAATGGATGGGTGTGGATTGCGTGTGAGGATCTGCGGGTACGCGACACCTGCCTACCGCGCGTGCATCGAGAATTATACTTTGCGCCTAAGCGCTCGGCAAGTGGATAAGCCCCCTGTGCTCAGCTGTGCTCAGTGGGGCTAAGCTGCAAAGGATCGCACGTTCCCCCTTGTCTTGTCGGCCTTGTCGCCTTGTCGCGTCGACGACTTGTCGACGACTTGTCGCCGTTGCATAGGCACCAACTCCCATCTTTCACAGTTCCAAGGTCTAGTTGTCGCGTTGCATTGTCTTTTTTCCTCGTGGGGCGTAGGGCTGGCTGCACATGGAGATCACATGCATGCCACTGCGCGAGTGACATTCCGCCCGGCACCACCGCCAAAGCGAAAGGGTCTCCCGTAGTGCGAGCGAGGGGCGAGGGAGGATAAAGCAGCGCAGCCATGGACGCAGCTGGTAGCCTCAGCCTCGGCCTCAGCGGCGCGCACCCGCAGTCGCCGACGGTAGATGCTCCTCGGAACCAGTCGCAATTGCAGTCGCAGTCGCAGTCGCAGTCGCAGTCGCAGGCTCTCCCACCACTACATCCAGTACATCCAGTACAACCACCACCACCGCCGCCTCCCACCAAGACTACCACCATCGCCGCCTCCTCCTCCTCGTCCCGCCGCACCCGCTTCTCGCCCAACTACATCCACACGCAAGCCGCGAGCCCGGAAATCATCTCGTCGCTCATCGACCAGCTGTCGGCCATTTCGGCCTCGACCCAGAGCCACTTTGATAGTCTGCCCACCAGCCCGCGCCTTAGTCGGAGTCGCAGTCGGAGCCGCAGTCGCAGTGGTAGTGGTAGTGGTAGGGGTAGTCGCAGTAGGAGTCCGAGTCTGCAGGCGCTGCGCTCGAGGAATGCGCTGTGGCCGGACGATAGCAGTAATAGCTACAACAACAACAACCTCGCCGCCGCCGCCGCCTCCTCGACCACCGCCGCCGACTCCTCCTCCACCCCGGCTGACTACGTCAACCACGACGACGACGCATGCGAACCGCCCGTGGTCCGCACCTCGAAACCGCCCTCGGGTCTCTCTCCCCTCACCGCCCCGCCACGCAGCAAGACCAAAAACAAAAAGTGCCGCGACAAGCACTCGTCCCTCACCCTCACGGGCTACATTGGCCGCAGCTACAGCTACAGCCACAGCAACAGCCACCCGGGCAGTTCCGCCTCGCTGCACTCGTGCCACTCGACGCGCTCCTCGACCAGCTTCGGCGACATTTCCATCGACCCGGCCCCGCCTCTGGCCTCCAAGCCCGTCACCAGCGCCCGCTCATCGGCCGAGAGCAAGCGCAGCGTCCGACGACCGCGCAGTTTAATGTACATGAGCTCGCGCGAGCAATTGAAGCAGCAGCAGAAAGAGAGCAGGAGAACCAGCGACGACTCGGACACGGCCTCGCTTTCTTCCCCGAGGAAATCAACGGCCCCGCTTGTCTTGTACGAGGACACTATCAGGGAGGAGCCTCTGACACGTGACGAGGGGGACGCTGATAGCTTTGACCTGCACCAACAGCAGCACCACCACCACCACCAACAACAGCAATACCCTACGGACGCTGACCCTGCGACCCGCTTCGCCCACCGCTATAATAATAGAACATCCAGCCCTGCACGCCGCTTGAGATTGAATCTCGTGGATGAGCCGCCGCCCAGCGAGACGATTCAGCAGGGGCTTGTGCCGGATCGTGGGTCTTCGCTGCGTCACGGGAGTCCGACTAAGAAGAGTCGGAGGAGTGGGGGGAAGATGAAGAGGGAGAGGAGGGATGGAGAGGGGGATGGTAGAAAGGATGATAGAAAGGATGACAGAGAAAGAGGTGACAGTAGAAAAGAGGAAGGTACTGATAGTAGGGAGAAGAGTGCTGATGTCAGAGAGAGTACTGATGTCAGAGGGAGTACTGATATCAGGAGTACAGCCGAAGACGAGCACAAACAAAGACTCCTCCTCGAACTCGAACAAGAACAAAACGAGGTCGCCCAGAGAATCAAACAACTCCGAGAGCAGAAGTTGCTGCGCGACAAAATGGCCGCACTCTCCCCCGACGCCTCGCCCACCGCTGTCGCCTCACCCTCGCCCGAAGAGCGTGGCATCGACTGCACAAAGGCCCATAAACTGCTTGGCATCTCTGCTGGATCTACTCCATCTGCTGCAACCACTCCTGCCGACGACCACGCCACCCCAACACCGCCTCTCCGCTCCTCCACCGAAAACAACCTCAACAACCTCAACAAACCCCTCCCGCCCATCGACCCACACCCACACCCACGCGAGCCAACACGCCCTCCCCCCCTCCCGCCACACCTCCGCCACGCCCGCCACAGAAGCCTCACCGTAAACGACACCGACGACCTCCCCCTCCCCATCAACTACGCCCTCGCCCTCAAAACACTCGACACCTCCGCCCCAAACTCCCCCCGCACACCCCGCGTAGACTCGACACACATGACCCTGCCCCTGCCCGCGCCGTCCATCTTCAGCGCCGCCTCCACCCACAGCGCAAA
The DNA here is from genome assembly GCA_004522025.1 of Didymella segeticola. Lineage (NCBI taxonomy): Eukaryota > Fungi > Ascomycota > Dothideomycetes > Pleosporales > Didymellaceae > Didymella > Didymella segeticola. The sequence continues at coordinate 1,136,089 of SDAV01000005.1, read as the reverse complement.
CTCGATGAGAGACTCGACGAGAGAGGGCGTCAAGCGGTCCAGCTCCGTGTCTGTCGGTGGGAGATCCGCGCTGGGGCGGAGGGCAAATGGGAGTGCCATGGGGCTGGTCAGAGGACATAAGCATTCGTCCAGCCTGACCGAGGGCCGGCCGCCGAATGTGCGCTCGGCGAGTGAGGAAATTTCTGGGGGAGAGGTCAGGTCTGAGCGAGATGTTACCCCACACCGCGAAGATACTGCCTCACGACACTCGGACTACACCTCAGGACGCTACTCCTCCCTCAGCATGGCTTCCGCCTCCAACAGCTTCACCCTCCAGCAGAAGAAGACGCTCAAGAAGAAGCGCTGGTCCCACCCCGATCTGCCCGCCAAAGCAGAAAAGGCGCACAACAGCAAGGTCGACGCCCAGGATGCCACAGACGCAGAGGCCCGCAGATCGCACTACCCCGTCAACCCCTGGAGTCCTGTCATCGAGGAGCGGCCCTCGTCGCTCGACTCGATCGACATGGACGTTGATGCGTACCTGCGCGCGCCCCGCCTGTCGCAGAAGATACGGCACCCGCATACGGGGAGAATCATCTCTTTCTCTGAAGTCGGCGATCCCAACGGCTTTGCCGTCTTTGTGTGTGTCGGCATGGGCTTGACGCGGTTCGTCATGGCCTTCTACGACCAGCTCGCTGCGACCCTAAAGCTGCGGCTGATCACCCCTGAACGGCCGGGCATCAACGGTAGTCAGGTCGATCCCAACGGGACGCCTCTCACGTGGCCAGACGACGTCCTCCTCATATGCCAGGCGCTGAAGATTACCAAATTCTCCCTGCTGGCCCACTCAGCTGGCGCCATCTACGCCCTCGCAACATCACTGCGAATGCCACAGCACATCCGCGGCCGCGTCCACCTCCTCGCGCCCTGGATCCCCCCATCCCAAATGGCCCCCATTGGCATCGGCCGCGACTCGCCCCCAACCCAGCAACTCCCGCGCTCGCAGCGCTTCCTCCGCGCCCTGCCCCCCTCGCTGCTCCGCGTCGCCAACTCGACCTTCCTCAGCAACACCAGCGCCTCGCTCCAACGCACCGGCCCCACGAAAGCCCCCAAACCACGCCGCAAAACCACAGCGCCCCTCCGCACTGAAACCCCGCCGCCTCGCCCCTCCCTCAAAGACAACCGCCGCGAATCCATGCTCATGATGGACCAAATCCTCCCCACAGCCAACACCCTCACCCTGACCGCATCGCACACGCACGACCCATCCGCCGACCAAGCGCGCCTCGACGCCCTCTCCGCCGCGGACCTCGAGCGCCAGCGCGCCCTCGACGAACGCCTCACATTCGCCATCTGGGACCGCGCGACCGCCGGCGCAAACCCAGCCACCGACCTCATCGTCTGCCTCGAGACAAAACACCCCATCGGCTTCCGCTACGAGGACATCAACCGGCCCGTTGTCATCCACCACGGGAGTAAAGACTCGCGGGTTCCCGTCGATAACGTGCGCTGGTTGGGCAAACTGATGCGCAAGTGCGAGGTTAGGGTTCTCGAGGGCGAGGCTCATGGCCTCATGGCTAGTGCGAGTGTTATGGGTAATGTGCTTACGGAGATGGCGGGTGATTGGGAGGATTGGACGGCGGTTGTTAAGCAGGCTAGTGTGGGGGATTTGAGGGGGTTGGCTAGGTCGAGGCGTAGCTGAGACAGTCCGTGTCGAGGCGTAGGCGAGGCATGTCGAGCTGGAGACGAGATATGGCTGAGGCGAAGCCGATGCATGGCGGAGATGAACGTGAGGCATGTCGAGCTGGAGACGAGGCATTGAAACGCAGATCGCAGACCTTACCCACGACCCCGACCCCCAAAGACGGACATCACGACACGATGCGCTACTACTTATTGTCTAATTCCCCTCCCCTTCTCCTTTGTTCGAGTTGCGTTCGAGAAGTGTTTGATTCGAGTTGTATATACCCATACCCATTGCTAGTCCCCTATTGATTGTTTACTGGTCTTATGTTTATTTATTTGGTTGTGTGTTTGTGAAGCTTGTTGGTTCTTGTGCACTTGGGTGGACGCCGCTTTCCTCAAGAATAGGAGGTGTAGCTGAGGAGCAGATAGTTCGACATCCGAGAAAAGGAGAGCAATGCGGAAGCACAGCAAGCAAGCAAGCGAGATAAACAAGATAAACCGAGCCACGGGACTCGCTTTCGAATACACGACTTGCGTCCTGGATGTTTCGCTGCGGAATATATCTTCGACGCCCGTGTTGAAGCTCCTTTGGCAGGGCTGGGGACTGCGTTTCGAGGGGTTTTGACGCTGTGGTGGGTTCCATTGGGGGTGGTAGCTGGCTGTGCAGGACCATGGAATGTTTCGAACTACACGGTCTGGAAGTGGAACGGGAAAGAAGTTGGCGAGACGGATGATAGTTGGATGCGCAGGCTGGGGTTTGAGTCTCGAGCTCCTTCCCCCGAATATCAAGAACCGAAGAAACAATGGATTGGATTGGTGTATCAGAGAAATTGACGCACGGAGACTCGACGTCTCCTTGTTCAATTTTCGTAGCAAGAGGAAAAGTCCTCGCGGAAAATTCTGTTAGATGGATTGTCTTGCAGCACTGTATCATAGTGTAAGACATGGTTCTCTTGGTGCGCAGACATACAGTCAGTGCAGATGCCTTACAGGCTTCTTCCCCAAATATCAAGAACCAAAGACACGATGGATTGGATTGGTATATTAGAGAAACTGGTGCCTGTAGACATGACTTCTCTGGATAAAGGTTTTTGTAGCAAAGAGAATTCGTTCAAAGGGACATTGCAGGATTTGATGTGACTCTGAGGCTTGTAGCACAGTGTTGTGATGCGAAGGCGAGGGTCTTTCGCCGCGCGGACATACATCCAGTACAGACGCCTTTTGGATTTTTTCTAGGAATAGGAGTAGAACTAATTATCGTTGCAGTTTTTCGACATTCGTTACACGGAAACACATGTTCGGCTTGTATGATTGTGGTATCCAGGATGATTTTCATATATAAATATGTCGGAGTTTATCTGCTTTCAGAGCGTAAAGCACGCTTTATGCGGAGAAGGCGAAGCTCTGGATAAGACGTGTGCGTACACAGGCTTGCTCACACGGTGCAGGCGTCGGTACTTTGGGAGCACGTGAACATCGGTCTTCTCCTTTCCATCGTCACGTTCGTTCTCGTTGATGCATCCCTTGATGTTACAGGCTCTCAGAGAACATTCGGGTCTCAGGTGCTAAGTCTTCTGCTGTAGATAGTGGGTGTTTGTACACTGGCTCTGAACACATACTGCAGGCGCTGGTACGTTCGGAGTCCATTAGTCCAGCGATTCTCTTTTCAATTGGCCCTGGTTTGTTGAATATTTACATGTCCGTTGCATGCTTCCTTTTGAATTGTATCTTGGTTGTTGCATACAACAATCCCAGCGACATGATTTTGCTCTTTTCAAGTTGCGAAGAAAATCTGGATTTTGTGCAAAGGCGTTTCGACGAGACATGAGGCTGTTGCGGCCACCGTTGTAGCCATCAGAAGGGAAGAAGATACATTTGATTGATACCGAGACTTCAGGAGAGGAAGGCATGTGGTGATGGTGGTGGCATTTACAAGTCAGCCCATTGAACGGCGGATTTCTCTCCGGACATGTTGTCTCGTCTGCTGTTCTTCGAAAATGCAGCGAGGTCTCCGAAACTGAAGTATTCAGAAATTGAGAAATAGGTTTTGTCTAGCTGTAGGCATTCGCGCAAAGGAACATGTCTCGTTTCTTGCATACGTTTTGGGAACCTCGACCGAAGGTGCGAGTAGATGCAGATTCGTAGCGGTTTGAAAATCGTGTATTGTAGATTTTTCAGACCTGCGCATGCCAGGAACAGCATATCGATTAGGTGCGCAAGGAAGAACAGAAGACCTTCGGAGGCTGTTTTTGTGATTTAAGAGCCCGACTCATGGTGAGTGATCGAACCTGGAAACCAGAGAAAGAGAACATTGGTTGTCCATTGGTATGTTTCAGAATCGGTACAAGAGTGAGAGATTAGATGCAGAAGATGCCGATATGGAGAGGCCTTGTTGTAAGATCGTTCAAGGCCACACGTGCGTGTGAGACAACAGTCTAGGAAGCATGGCCATCAGCTGCAAAAGCCTTTGTAGAGCCACATACGTGCTGTAACCATTTCTTTGAGAAGGCGAGTCAAAGTGAGAGAACATGTGCTCGACGATGGCGAATTGAAGGGGGGATCTTGCCATGGAGTGTGCCATCCCAGAGCCACGCATGCATCGTAATACACGGTAGAAAAGCATGTCCCAGGGCCACAATGGTTCTAGCAAAAGGACATTGAATGCGGCGAGATGTTATGCAGGGAGCAGGCCGAGCCAAGGCAAGAGGACAGATGCGAAATTATAGCAAATAGACGGGAAGATTAAGAAACGATCCCAGAGCCGTGCATGTGTCATAGGACAGGGCAGAAAGGCATGTGCCTGATCCACTGTAGTTTGGAAAGAATGGCATTAGTTACGTGGAAAATACTCTTGAGATGCCGAGTGTCGAAATGAGAGAACATGTGTAGATTGATGACAGACGGTGGCGAAATTGCTGTTGGTTTTGAAAAAGGGCAGCATGTGCATCTTTGCCGACAATTTCGAACATACGGACAAGTCACACATGGAATGTCGCTTTTTACCATTCAAAGAACTTTACGTCGAGAGATATTACGAGCGGCAACGCATGAGGTGTTGGGGAGAAGCAGCAGCGCACATGTCGATAATTTGATCTTGTTTCGGTTTCAAGCAACATGCTCTCGCAACGCAACCAATTGACGACACGCGAAGAGTGGTCAATAACCGGAAGAAGTCGATACACGGACCGAACGTCATATCATTTCTTTGGTACTAATATGGATGTCATTGTGTTTATCGTCGGCTTTTAGTAAAGACATTCGCTTGCTTCTGTGTTGTTTCTGGCACAGAACAGCATATTTAGTTTCCAGCATAGAAGACGAACATAGGTTCTCGTTATCTTGTCTTCGTAGAAGCATGTCGAATCGGCCTTGATGCGAGTTTTGGAGACAGGTTGTATGAAGGTTTTTGGACTGGGCTTCATATTTAAGGTCAAAACTTTGGGACCGATTGAGAACACGTCGTCTTTGAGGTGCGAGGTGAGGCCAGAGATTGCAAACAACATTGTATCTCACATCCACTTTGGAGGGCACAACATTGAAAGTCTCACATTCATTTCAAAGGACACGACCATGTTGCCCTTCAGACATTCTTTCGCAGGCGCAAGTGGCGAAATCTCGACAGCAGCGCGACATTCTAGAATTGGTACGTCTTAAAACAAAAACCCCCGTGTAAAGGACAGTGCTGATTTTGGAGACTTGGACTGCGCAGGTCTTGAGGTAGACCTAGGGTGCGCCACGGTCGCACGGTGGCCTCGGCCTATTTAAGAGTAACGCATAAAATCTCTGCAGATGCGGGACCCGAGATTGTCAACCAGACTCAAGGCGAGGTATCTACATTGCAGGCCACTATGCTGGCCGAGGAAAATACTTGATTATCAGAATATATTTTTCTTATTTCCAGAACCTTTCATCGATCACATCTCTTCCCAACGAAAAGTTGGATATCTTCGATAGTATAGTGGTCAGTATTTCTGCTTGTCATCCACAGGACAGCTCGCAGGGGGCCGGGGTTCGATTCCCCGTCGGAGAGATACGATTCTTTTTGCGGACTGAGATGTTTTGAATGGTGTGTTGCGGCTGAGGTCGAGTTTTTACTCGGGGTGGATGATGTGGTCTGTGCGCGCTGTGGGGATCACTTCGTTGTGAAAAGCGCTAGCGGACTCGATGGTTCATGAAGGTCTTTAGAGCGAGAAAGGTATGCATCGAAGTGGCATAGTTCTCAATTCTGGTGTGAGGTAGATGCTTCGAAATTATATGGGGCGCCGACAGTCTTCGAGGCAATGGTACGTCGAGCGTGACGAAGGTGTTTTTCGTTGAATTATCATATCGATATGAAGCCGCGAGCGCGCTCTGCTGCTATCTCTGATGAGACTGATAGAATTTTCGGTAGCTGGTTTTGCAAGACAGCGGAGATATCTTGTCCAGAATCCACGTGTAATCTCACCACACGGCACACCACAACATGTAGCAGGCGTGAACGAAGTGGAAGAACAATACCCATGAGCGATCAGCCTGACGCATGACAGCGATAGATGACCTTTGCACGTTGGCTCATAGTATGTATCTGTGTGAGTGCTTCCAAGAATGCCATGTTGCGGCGTGAATTAGCATTTCGGCACCTCGGAAGTGTTTACAAAGCTTGCCAGGAGGGAAATTTTCTAATCGATCCAACTGACATGTTTTACCTTAGACGGGCAAAGGGTATGTAAGCGAAATGAAGAGCGTCAATTCACAGGGCACATGAAACACCCCATACAAGTTGTCATTCTCCAAGTGTCTGGGTGATCAGACTGACCTCGAAATTAGAGGAGGGAACGATGTTGTTGATTCTGATTGTTCTGTGTCAGCGAAGATCGTGCGAATGGTGGTCTCTGTCTTCGAATGTGCAGTATTGCTGGTATCGAGCAAGGAGAACAATACGGTTCCATCGTATAGTTTTGACTCAAGCAATCAGCATGCGAAGCACAATGCTTCCAAATTTATGACCTCACTAGACATATCGAATTCAGATGTTGATTTGATCATTCGTGTCGTCACGAAAGCATGAACGACGTAGCGCGATGTGCTATGTTCAGAATTAGAAAGAGAAGCAGATCATTAAGGCGGGCTTCACTCAAAGCACATTCGGTTCCGTGATGTCGCCCTCGACAAGACTTGATTATCAATGTAGGAAAGTGTAGGAGTAAACCAAGCCGGAAAAGACATGGGCTTGGAGCATCAAGCTTTTAGAACGCTGCAGAAAGCAGAATGGCTCGAGAGGCTTTGAGAAGCGGGCTTGTGGAGGATAGGAGTGGATAGGATAGGAACCGGGGTCAGCGCAAAGGCTCGCACCAGGACCACACGACCGTGCTACTGTGATTTCTGAAAGCATGCCCATAGTGTAAATTGCAAGCTGTTTTTGGTTCAAATGACCGCTCGGAGGAATTAAAGAACAGACAGAAAATTCCAATTTCTTGATATAGTTAAGTTCTAGAGGGAGATAAGTGAGCGTGATCGCCTGAAACCGTCGAGGAAGGAAGACTGTATCTTTGAAGGGCTCTCGAAAGGTTTGCTCCCATGCGTATGTTGGTCTACGAGTTGGACAACCATGCAGTGTGACACACGAAAGCTATTTTCATGCCAAGTTTTCGATGTTGAAGATCTGAACGTAGGTACGCACAAGGCTGATAGCTTGTAGTAATGCTACGAGCTGTGAGAGCAAGTGATGTGTCTCTGCTCCACTGCGCAGGCGCAGGCTGGAGGTCAGACTGCCGGTGTCCCAAAATAAGGGCCCTTCCAGCGCCGCCCCCTCCAGTCTCCCATTTACGCCCAATCTGGTCCCCACCAGTTCCCTCCCCCGCCGAGCGCTCGATTGGTCGCTCCCCGCCTCCTCCAGAAACAGACATCACGTACAATAAACCGAGCAACAGGAGCATAGGCACACAGGCACTTAGTAGAAATCCACTTACTGTGTATTCGTATATGGAGATGAATGTGTCGAGAGAGCCGCACGCTTCGTTCGTCGTCGTTCCTCGGCACAGCGTCTGACAGTTGGCGTCACCTAGGGGAGCAGCGATGCCAGCGGTGGCCGAATTACTTGGGTTGATGACGTTACCGCACCCTACAGCGTCATCAGCATTGAGTAGGTTGGTTCGATTGACTGGACGACGTGAACGTACAGCACTGGTTGTCGTTGGTCCCGGCATACTTGTAGCCCTGGGTGCCACACACAGAAGTGCAAGACGCGCCACCGTTAGGGGTTTGACGAACAAAGGACCCGTTCAGAGCGTGGGGGACATTGGCTAGGGTCGCGGCCGTATCGCTTGTGTGGGTTAATGACTGCTCACGGGATGGGGATGCATGAACACGAACGAGTAGCAGCCTTTGTACCTCCAGCCATTGCCAAGTGAGCTGTTCGGGGCAGGTGACCTCAATTGTGCTACGGCTGTGGTAAGAAGCGTCGCACTGGCTATCAGATAGCCGAAGGCTTTCATCGTGGTGGGGATAGAGAACGCCCAGCTGAGTTGGTTAGTAGCGAGGGAACCTAGATTTGGTAGTAAAACAAATAGTTCGCGCAGAAAACAACGGGAAGGAACAGGGTTCTAGTGCAGTGAGCAAGAGCTGGGCCTCAGTAAATTGATGATCGGGAATGACAGTCTGTGAATTCAAGAACCGCAGGGTGCGAGAACGAAGGAGCAAAAGAGTGGAAGAAGAGATTGGAGGCGTCTCCTGGATACTTAAGGCTACAACATGTGCGTGTACAAGACGCGTCAAAAGCAAGGGATGAAGCCTCCGACGCAGCTCCGGAGATTATGCAAACCCGTAGCAATGGGAGTTTGTTCGACATTCCAGAGATGCGGCTCAAGCTCGACTGCGTCATAAGAGACTTGACACCAAATGCCTGGGATGATGGTGGGTGAGTCTTGTCTGGCCACATTCCAGTAGCACAACGACGTTTAAGGATAACAGAGTCTACCTCTTTGGACTTAAAATTGCCATTCGAAAGACGAGCTAGTCGCTGCAATGCCTTGTAGACTATAATGGTCGTATTGACAGCATCAGACATTTTGACGATGCGCACGCGACTTCGCCCTTCAATCACAGAGCGTGTGCTGCCAGCTGAGCCGGTCTGCCAAGCTGGAGAAGCGGTGTCCGGTCATGGTGGTCATTTAATCAACATGAAGACGAACAGGGACAGCGGGATGTGGTGTGATGCATCGTGCGGTGCATTTAGAGACAGATAAACTTGGTAGATGTGGGGCAAGCGGGCCCCGCTAGCCTTTTGGTCCGGCCGTCGCTCCTGCACGTCAACAAGCATGCGGCAACGCCCGCTCACTCGCCCAAACCATCACACACGTCCAGAACTACACAGGTCTTCTTAGATGAGGGACCCTGGTGTGGCGACCACCATGCGCTCGAACCGATAGAACAATCAAATCGCTCAGCTCGTCCACAAACCCCCAACGCCCCCTGGCACAGCACATCTTGGAGCTTGGTATCCGGCTCCCGGCTGCCGGCTGCTATGGACCAGAGCGCCGGCGCACTCGCCAACATGACTTCGTTTCTTCCATCACCGGCCGACCTGCTCATGGTCTTTCCTCGGCTGTTCGACAAGGCCAGCTCCATTGGCGACATGTTGCGCTCTGGCGGCAGCGTCATTGCCGAGCCTACCATGGCCAACCTCACGAACGCAACCACCGCAACCACTGTGGGCAAGTTTGCGCAGGAATCTGTCGCAGCGGCTGCAGCTGCAGCTTCGGGGTCGACAGACGAGATCAGCATGTTCCAGGCCTTCAAGAACGTTGCCAGCTTCTTCAGCTACATCACGTCGAAATGGGCTATAGCAACGTTTGCTATTGTAAGTGTTGCAGCGCGGGACAGTCGACGAGCACAGCTGACAGCCACCTCACAGGCGATTCTTCTTAACAGAACCCAATTCTATGCCTCCAGCAGAGTGCCGCTCTCCTTTGACCGCCTGTACATGCGCCTCGCCCTTTACATTGCGCCGCTCATGCTGTTCGCGCTGCAGAACCTCAACATGATCCGCGCCATACGATGTCAGACGTCTCCAGACTGGTCCGACATGCAATATGGAACGCCCGGAAGATATCTGGGTACAGACTTCAGTGGAGAAGGGGGCTATCTCTTCCGTGCTTCGTCGCGGTTTCTTTTCTGGGAGGATACAACCGAGTCATGTGCACTCGTCGGTATGCTGCCTGGCGCTGTAGATACAACGCGAGATAACGGCTCGCTTGCTCTCCTTTGGCCCTTGTTCCTATCGTTAGGCTTTGGCCAATTCGTCGAGACTATGGTTTGCGCTCTCCAAGGTCGTCCGCCCGTTCAAGAGGTTGGCATGACCATCTTTGAGCACTCGTTAGCTTTCGCCGAAGCTGAGGCGGTTGTCACAAAACCCCTGACCATCAACTCAGTTCGATTCAACCAACCCAAGAATGTATTGGTCCCAAATGGAACCACGGTCTTGGTTCCCCGTTCTGGCCTAAACAGCATCGCCAACGTTCCCCCGGAGGTGCTTTTAATATCCCTCATCTCTAGCATCAGTCACTTCACTAGCAATCTTCTAGCCATAGCTGGAGTGCGCTCGAGGTATCGGCTAGTCACGACTGCTATATGGGGCTTCGCTTACATGGCAACCTTTGTCTGGAGTTTTCTGCGGCTAGCCGAGGCTATCGCGGAGTCTGACAATCCTGTTGGCCTGCTACGGTTCCCTACTGTGTGCATCATTGGGTTCATCCCTCATCTCCTGATCATGGTTGGCATTGCCACTTGCGGTTTCATCTATCTCCTAGCTTTTCTCATTACGGTCCTGGCTCCTCCAAGTGGCCAGCCGGAGACGATGACATGGAAGGAACGGTTCGAAGTCGCCTATAGCAACCTGCACGCCAACATTCACTTGTCCTCAACGGCTCCAATCACCATAAGCTGGCATGAGGACTTCTACACCGCCATCCTTAAGGTCGGGTTCACGGTCCTCACTGCTGCGAGTGAGGCTGTTTTCCTCAACGAAGGGATCAGAATCAATGTCCATCCAATGACATTCCTCGAGAAGAAACGACTCAAGGAGGTCCTAGATCGTCGACGACAGTTCAGACAAACTTTGACGAACATACCAGAGGAGCTGCAAGGAGAGACGCTCGCTCCGGGTGTTGGTGTGGAAGACAGAGTGAACACTGATGGTTCGGGCGAGGCCGCAACATCTGGTTATGCTCGAGAGCGCAAGACAAGAAGCATGAACGCTGCACCCGGAGCTAACAACGCAGGAGCGCAGGGTGACCCTGCTGGGCTTCACCAGCGAAGGGGACGCTTCTTCTTGACTTGGCAATTCTTCAAGGGCATAGGACGACTGGTTATGCTCATCCATGCCAGGCTGACAATTGCAATGCTGCAAAGACTGCGGGTAGGCTACCGTCCAAGGTGGCTGAGGCGTCTTGCCGGCCCTCGGCCAACGAAAGAGCCACGCTTTCTGTCCCAGACACATCTTGAGAGACAGCGTCGTGCCGCTTCGGTGGACTCATGGCTGACATTGGACGACCGATCGCGGGTTCGTCTTGACAGTCAATTCGATGCCGAGGCTTTCGCGAAGGACAGACTCCGACAGACCGGCTTCCTGGATGCGCCCAGCTCCAAGGAGACGGATGAGCGTGTTGATGATTACATGTATTCATGGTGGCGCAATGGAGGCCGCTTTGGTGATGTGGACGGCAGCAGTGACTATGTCCCACCGCCAGACGATGACACTACAAGCATGCTTTCGTACGCTACCACTGACGTGGACGAGTGGTCGGATGAGGAGGAAGCTGGGCAAAGAACGCCGACTCGAGACACGTACCAGCGTAGCCGAGAAACAACACCGGCCGAGAATGCCATCGACCTCTCGCGTCTCTCCGCTCTCCTCGATCCTAGGACCAAGGAAGACAGGGAAGAGGCGAAGCTGTTGTCGCGACATCTTCAAAGCCAGCAAATAATGACACGGTCTCGTTACTGCAAAGCTCTCGATCAAGATCAGGCCAAGATTCTGACCACATCACGCTACCGCCTCGAAAGTTCAAGTGAAATGACGCCGGAAGAGGAGGAACAGCTGTTGGAGGACCTCATCCTCAACAAGAGGCAAGCTACTGCACCGCAGGGCTCGAGCGCAGGAGGCAGCTGGGATACTGGAGCTGAAGGCATGGGATCTGAGGGTCCCCAGTGTGTGGTGTGTCAGCTCACACCTAGAACGGTGCTCGTGTGGCCGTGCGGATGTCTCTCGCTGTGTGACGAGTGTCGTGTAGGGTTGGCGAGCAAGAACTATACAGCTTGCGTGTGCTGCAGGACAAAGGTGGTTGCGTATTCCAGGCTTTATGTGCCGTGATTGGTTTGATTGTGGCATGGGCCCGGCGTTGCTTGTTGCGGAATGTCTCTATTCAACAATCGTCATCAGCATGTGTTTGGTTGCGCATATAAGCTTGTGTTGGTGTACAGACAGACTTGTCATTGCTTAGTCGTCTCGTTGTGACTGAACAGCCAGCCTGGCCCCGCAATTTAAGCCTGACAGATCTAACCGACAACGGGATAGCTCATTTAATCCCTGCTCGAAAAGTTGCTCCGCAGTTTTCGAGCTCATGGCAGCCGCGAGCGTACCACTCACAAAACCTGGAAGTCATGGGAAAGCGGACGAATCTTGAGGGCGACGCGAGTGGTGCGCATGCCAGCAAACGCCAAAGAATTGAGAGTGGACACGAGCGAAACTCGCCTAGGCCGAGCGGTGCAGGCGCGGAAGATGTACACAGCGGGCGCGACTTGCAGAAGGCCCTGTACTTTGATCAGAATGCGACGGCCGACTTTCGTAACGGTATGCGCGTTGAGTGCGATGTGGCGCAACCGATTCTCTCGACTGACATTCCAAAGGCCTGAGTCTGCTCAAGCGTTTCCTCGACTCGATCCTCTACGCAACCGACGACCATGACGTGCCCCGCCGGCGAGCTATCCTGCGCGAGTACCTCATCACACAAAAGGGCAAAAGTCAAGACGACAAGCACGAGACGCTGCTACCAAACCTGATCCAAGCATGGGACTGGGCGGCTGAAACCAATTTTGATGCCATCCTTGCCCAGGTAACCGCCGTGCTTGCGCTCCTCTTCAAGGTCCTGTCCAGTCACGCCGACCTCACCGAGTTTGGCACCCTGTTGGCGAAGACGATACTGCAGCCTTCGGTCGCCCGTCGTCTAGTACGCAGCACTTCGGCTGCATCGAACAAGGAGAATGTCATCTCACCAGCTCTCAGATTGCTCACCGAGCTCACGAGGTTCAATGAGGGTGCCTATGCAAGAGCCGTGTACTCGAAGAAGGATTTCACTCTGGAGCCTAGGATACTCGGTAGGAACATCGCGCTCTGGAAGGAGCACAAGGGCATGTCGGTCGCAGACATGCATAAGCGGCCGAGCGTCAGGACTACGGCTATTCGCTACCTCCTCACACATCTGAGGCTGCAGGATGAGCGCGCCAAGGTCGAGATTCTCTCCAACACCAACATCACACGAGCTGTGTTCGACCATCTCAGCACCGACCCGCCGTTTCTCATCTTTGAGATCTTCGACGTCTTCACGAACCACGTCTTTAAGGACAAAACAGTTCCTCGTCAGACAAAGAGCCGCATCCTCAATGGCAAGACACTCTCGCGCATCGCCGGGCTCTACAACTATGACCTGGAAGCGGGGTCGCTGACGGAAGGACAAAAGGCGCCAGAAGACCTGGCCCACGAGTTTCTGTGCATGGTGTGCACAGATCCTGCGTACGGTGTTATGCTGCCAACGAACGGCTTCTATCCATCGACCCACGATGACGAAGAAGGCGACCTCGACGATGCCGCGGATAATGGCAACGATCTTGGACTTGAGTCGACCGAGACTTTTGACAGACTAGGCCGGGTACGGAACGTTATCTTGTCAGAGTTCATACAGAGCCAGCGTCCGTACGCAAATACGTCTCATCAAAAGCTGGTCATCGAGATCTTCAAGGCCTCGCCAGAACTTGTCGCAGACTACTTCATCAAGCGACGGGACTTCAACTACGACCCCAACCTGACCTCCACGTGGATTGGCTACTCGGCATTCTTGTTCCAGACCATTCAGCTGCCGGTACCAAAATTCTTCGGCGTGAAGAAGAGTTACCGCAACCACCCGCCTCCAGTGGCAGCTATGATCCAGAGCGTTCTGCCGCAACCACTGAACCAACAGGTCCTTACCAAATGCCTGAACCATAGCTCAGACCTGGTGCAGATGTTTGCAATTCGCGTGCTCGTCGTCGCGTTACAGAAGGTGCGAAGCATGGTACAGGAACTGCACGAGGCTGCCGCAGTCAGGCCGTCAAAGCAGTGGGAACAAGCATCACAGCGCCTTGTGGCTGAATTCAGCCGTCGCTGCCCGACGATAAGGACTGTCTTTTTGGCGCTGAAGAAGCCTGGGTTGCAGAGCTTGAAAAGGGAATCCATCACAAGATTGTTACGCTTGTACTACGAGGTAACGCCGCAGGCAGCACTACAGGAGAAATTTGATGTCTCCTTGCCATTGTGCAACGCTCTGGTCGAAGTCGAGAAGCCAACAGGATCACCAGAAGACACAGCATTTCGAGTTATGGAACTGGAGCATTGGATCCAGATGGCACGTCACTCACCTGCAATGCGTTGGTGGCAGAAGCCTAAGACCCTGCAACATTCGCCCTTCGTCACGTTACTCAAACTCCTGGTTACTTCCAAGGACAACGAGCTGTACGCCGGTGTAAAGTCGTTACTGGACGTGGTCTTGCAAGACCAGGAGATGCTACAAACAAAGACATCACCTGACGCTCTAGACGCTTTAATCTCCAGTCTTGAGCCTTCTGCTGGCGCAGTTCCGTCAGTGGAGGTGCTCGACTTCCTCGACGATTGCTGTGCGCGATTCGTCAAAGTCCCGATCAAGTATTTCGATGATCTGGACGTCCTGTGCGCGAAAGCTTCGATTGCGCCAACAGAGGTTGGTCCTTTTAGCCCCCTGCTGATGACTTTGGTCGAGCAGTGGCCATTCAAGGGAGGTGAATCGGCAAGTGGGCCAGCTGCAGAAGCTCTCGCAGGATGGCTCTCCAAGCTCCTTTACCTCTTCAATCTAATTGGCGAAGATGAGACGGTGCTGGCCCTGGTGCGCGATAGCTTGGTTGAGTCAGCCGGGAAAGTATACAAGGAGTCACTGAAGGACGCTTTTCTGTGGAAAATGTACAAAGCACGTGCAAAAGAAGCTCTCAAGCTTGCTACCGGCGCCGACTTCAGCGGCTCAGAGCGCTCGAGTGCGTCGCCTGTTCCACAACCGATACCTGTGGCCCCTACGAAGACAGCTGCGGCAGTGGACCTTGAGCTCCCGCCTCAGGAAGACGAGAAACACACTGGCCTCACCCGTTGGCGTAAAAAGGAGATTGATGAAGCTGTCGAGGATGGCGATGTCGGCGAGCTACTACTCTGCCTCTGCTCGAAGCACCAGGAGATTCGTATTCAGGCCATTGCCAACGTCCGCCAGCTGATGGCAACCATCGGTGTAAGTATTTTTCGCTTCATTGCCTTGTCCAGACACTGATACATCCCAGCCTGACGCCCTCACCCATGACCTCGGCGCCATCTATCTTCTCCTGGGTGAAACGCTCGAATCGCTCGATTCCACCGGCACTACACCGTTCCCCTACATCGCCGGTGTGTTCGCAGCTCTCAGCGTGAAGATCCTTGCCGATCCTACGCACGTCATGTTCAGCAAGATCAACAGATTCCTCACCGCGGCGCCGAACTGGGAAGTCGATTTCCTCCTGCGCAAATTGTATAGGAGCATCGTTGCATCGGAGCCGGACGAGGATGCAAGCTATCATAGAGAAGTCGAGTGGTTTCTCGAATATCTTATCAATGGGCTTAGGACGGCGAGGGATATGGAAGCCTTCCGCAAGAGCAACGTGTTTGAGCAGTTACTGTCTTTCTACGCAAGTAGGAGCTGCAATGCTGGCTGCAAAGAAAAGATCATCAGGCTGTTGCTCCGGGCGGCGGCAGTTGGAGGCAGTACGACGCTTGTCACGAGGTGCGGGTTGTTAAGTTGGATTCAGATCTGTCTGAGCAACCAGGACCCAAGGCAGAAGATGTTGAAGGTGCTGGCGCAGAGGGTGCATGAGACTTGTGATCAGGGGAGGGTTGCCGAGTGGAGTAATGGCATTGTTGAGGGGCCTGTTGCGAGCGTGGTTGAAGTTGGAGCATGAATAGGATGCTCAGAACAGGCGTTTAGGAGCTTCACCATGGCATGCGCACTTTGAATGAGGCGGAACATTCGTATTCACTGACCCTCATGTCTTGCAAAATTACGGGCGAATCTGCATCAGACCCTATACTAGAAGCACCCATGGCATGCTGGACGACATCAAATCATCATTAACGCAAGCGATTACTCCTGTGAGGATCCAGACATCGAAGTCACGACTAGACGGTGAAGTGAAGATGCTCCCTCGGCCTCAGGCTCCAATGACGGTGCCAAGGCCTCTGTTAGTGTGGCCCTTTGACAGCGCCGCACCTTCAACGTAGGTCTGCAGCCAATGCGAACCACATGACAACAAACAATCGCTCTATTCGTACTCGTTGCACTACACCAAACTCTACAGATAATTCTTACAATATCCACACACCTAGCCAATTGCCCGCAGTACTGCAAGGTGAAAGCGCAGGAGCTTCTCCGCTTTTCATCGACGCCTCAGTGCAGGGGTGTTTCGAGGTGCGTCGAGGTGCGTCCACCCTGTTCACTCCGTCTTGCGCCCACACCACACCACACCTGCTTCGCCCACCGTACTGTGTACTGACTGCTTACCTATCAATAGATTGACGCCCTCTGCTCTGCAAAGCCACGCTGCCTCCGTGCTCCCCTCCAATCCACCTCTTACGTTGCTGCTATACGAGTGCAAGGGTAGCGGGACGGGATTCAACCAGCTATTCGCGCATCGAGCGCTTCACGCAGGCTCTGCTCTGAGGCAGTTGCCGCCTTTCCATTACTGCGACATCACACACATACACGGTTTTACCGACTACAAGACCCATCACACCAGATCCTGCACTCGCCCGCCTGCCCCACCTCGACGTCCGCCCGAGATCAACTCCGCCTGCGACGATGAGATACACGCCAGACCAGCTAGAAGGGCTGAGGCAATCGCCCCTGGTGAAGAAGCCAGATGGCTTACCTTCGATCCTACAATGGATGGACGTGCCTGCCGAGCAAAACGCCACCAACAGCAGCAGCAGCCACGCCGCCAACAACGGCACTGCCCGCCGTACTCGAGGCACACGAGATGGAGATGGAGCTACCGCCGAGCATCGCACGGATCGTCCCCTCATCAATCCAATGGGCCAGTTTGGGAGACGTCAGAGCATGCGTAAGTCTGAAGGCCCAGGCCTAGTCGCTGCCATTAACGCGCTCTTTGTAGAACCGGGCGAGGAAACGGTGCTCGGCCCGCCGAAGCTCAACTTCACATCAGCCGCGCGAGCAGCTAAGAACACGGGTGACAAGCAGGAACGCACGGGCATCGTCTCGAGCGACGGCGATCAGCTAGGCGACAGATTTCCCCGCGACAAGAACGAGCGATGGTCCCGTGACGGCGACCGAGACCGCAACAGAGAGAGAGGGGCTACAAACGGTCGACGCAGTGCACGAGAGGACGGCGAGGGCTGGACCAGCGTCAAGGGCCGTAAGAGCTTGGGCCAAGAAGACTTCGAGCGTTTCAACCGCAATGGCGACCGTGGCGATCGTGGCGACCGCAACCGTGATAAGCTTGAGGGCGGCTTGGAAGACGACGCCCCTCCACGACGTGGTCAGCGTGAGCGCAACGAGCGCACCGAGCGTTGGGGTCGTCGCGATGAGACAAAGGATGAGGGACCCAAATTTGGTGGCGGTGTACAAGGCGGTTGGCGTGAACGAGCAGCGCAACCACAGCGTGAACCGCGTGAACCGCGTGAGCGTGGCGACCGTGACTGGGATCGAGGCGGCCACAGAGGAGAAGAAGACCCTGAATGGATGGACACGAAAGTTGAGAAGAAGAAGGAACCGCAGATGAAGACACAAGCGGACTTTGAGCGTTGGAAAGAACAAATGCGGGCCAAGGACACGCCGACCGAGGAGAAGAAGCTTGATGCCCCTACGGAACCCCCTGCTGCGACAGGCATTGCTGCGGCGCCCATGTTCACTGCGCCCGTACAGACTCCAACAGCAGCGGAGCCCACGCAAGGGATTCTCTTTGGCAATTGGGGCAACGTCAAGGGTGCGGAGTTGGGTCAGGACGAGTCGATCAAGGCAAAGCCGAAGCCGGCCAAGGCGTCAAAGTTCATGAGCATGTTCGCAAAGCCGGAAGAACAAATGCCACCAAGCATGCCCACTGCGCCAGCTCCTGCATCGCCAGCGCCTCATGCCAACGAGGACCAACAAGGCTTCCAGCGCATCCTGCAGATGCTGGGTCAGGTCAACGTCGGCGCTCAAGCACCACCGCCACCACAAACTCAGCCGTCACCACCGAACGGCGTCCGAGGTCACGGAGGCGGTATCTCGCTGGATTTCCAGCAGTCACCACCGCCAGACATGCAGAACCATAGGCCTCCACCGAACCGGACCTTGGAGCAGCAGAGCATTCTTCAGAACATCTTGGCGCCTCGCCCTGGTCCGCCGGAGTCAAGACCATCGCAGCAGGCCCGCTTCAACGCCATGTCTCCCGAGAATCCACACGGCGAACAGTTTGCACCCCCACGGCCCGAATCAGGGCGCCCAGAAGGTCAATCACCGTTCCAGCAACCCCTCCGAAATGCCACTCCGCAAGATGCCAACCTGGCTGCGATCTTGAACAGCCGCGCACGCGAGGATCCACAACGGGACAACGGGCAGAAACAGCGGGAACGCGATTTCCTGCTTACGCTTATGCAGCAGCCGCGAAACACGCCGCCGCAAATGATGAATCCAAACTTGCCCCGGGGTGGCCCACCCCCGCCAATGAACATGTTTGACAACATGCAGCATGAGCAGCGTGGTCCGCTCCCGCAGAAGGGTCGTGCCGGAATACCACCAGGGTTCATGGAAGACCCTCGCATGTTCAATGAGAATGACATGATGCGTCAAGAGGCACAGCGTAGGGAACAGGAACTTCGCCAACAGCTCAATATACAGCAACAGCAGCAGCAGCAGGATTTGCGCAACAAGAATCAACGACTACCCATGGGCTTTCCAGGACATGAAGACCCAGCGCTCGGCCTCCAGCGCCGTAACACCGCTGGTGAGGTCCCTCGCCAGATGACGAACATGGGTATCCCATCCCAACAACACCCCGATATGCCTTTCATGGGTGGTCGTGGCCAACCCGGCATGCCACCCACACCTCAAGATCGACCCAACATCGCCCCTCCACCAGGCTTTGGAGGCCCAATGCGTCAACCGCCAGGCTTCGGCGGTCCCAACCCTCAGCAACAGATGGGTCCTGGAGGACCGAGCTTTTCGGCCGGCAACACGCCGCTCGGTGCTCACCCTCCTGGTCTGCCACAGCTTGGCGGCGGTAGCATGCGCGGTATGCCACCGGGTTTCCCTGGCGGCAATGGCATGCCCGGCCCGCCCCAAGGGTACTTCCCTCCCCCACCGCCAGGGTATGGTGGACCCCCGGGTATGCGTGGCGAGGACCCCAACATGATGTTTGGGTTTGGAGGACCCGGTCCGAGGCAACAGCAGCAGCAGCAGGGCCGCCCCGGGCCGCCAAGCATGTACTAGGAGGACTTGGACACGCCCATCTCGGACTGGCTGTCTGACAGCACTCTTGTCGAAGACGACATCTCTTGGGGTGGTGAGACCGCCGACCCACTCGATCGCCTGGCGGTATACGTTCGCTACATTCCCGGTCTTCGCGATCATCGACTCCCTCCCTCTCCATAGCCAACGTGTTTTCTACATTGTTCATACCAATCTGCTGTTCTGTTGGCTTGAGCACAGCGCGGAGTCTAGGATCTGTATGTTCTGGGTCGCATCAGCATTGTCAGGTCGTCGGCGTTTTTTCTCCCACCATGAATGGGATTTGGCATGCTGTGTAACGTCTCAGAATCAGCTGGTATGAGTCCGTGTGGGCGTGGGTGACGGCCGGTGGAATATATACGCTAAGCGGGTATTGAGCGAGCGTGTGTTGGTACATAACGAAAAACTTGAATGGTCACATTGCGTTGACGCCAAATCTTGACTTCTTGGAATGCACCTGGTGCTGCCAGAGATGAAATGAGCGTTCGGGAGAGTTAGACGTTGAACAGGTTCACCTATTGTCAGTGGCAAGGTTGTATAGGTTGCACACGTCCAAGTCACCTGCATAATCTTCGCCTCTTGGGCAGGGTAGGTCCTTCCGTTCTAAAAACACTGTTTACGTGGGTCCAAACACGGAGTAGGGACATGTTCTGACACTGATCTACAGTATTGCCCAAGTTGACTTGCATCATACGCACACCCTATCATTAGCCTGCGCACATCTGCTCTGAGTACATTAGGGCCACTCGGTAATGAATTGTGGCCGATACCTCGCATACATTGCTCTTGCAGCTAGACCCACCGTATTCTCCCGCACCGCTCCTGGGCTCTCATCCAGCCTCGCATGACGCCGCCATGGGTCTGAATACCCCTGTTTCTAGCAGGACCTCACTGATCATGCCAGGTCATCTTCGACAACATAGCCTGGTACGACGGCGCCTGCGCCAGCGGATCCGAGCCAGACATCGCAGGTGTAGGCGTTAGTAGCCTGCGCACTGAGCCAGACCAGCACGTAGTAATGTCCTCGCAGGTCGTTATTTCGTTCGTGCTAGCCAGCGTCATGACGACGGCCGCTTCGATCCTAGCGATGATACTTGACAACGCGTACGACTCCAAGGGTCAGTTCACATTACATGCCCCAATCAAGTATCTTCGAGAGAGGTTTTTCGATACCGAGTGGAAGAGCGACTATGCCTGGCGGCCTTTCTTGGATCCACTGATCATTGGCTTGGGAGATCAGCAGCTGGTGACTGGCTATGCCGTGCTGCTGAGCGCCTGGATCAAGGTAGGGTCATATCGACCATGTCTCCCCATTTTGTGCAGGCTGACACTTCGCTGGTAGGTTGCGCAAAACTCTTTTGAAGTCCAGGGAGCGCATTTCGTCCTTGTGCTTTACATCTGCGCACTGTCCTCGTCTTCTCACCTCGCCGCGCTCATCACCCTGCGCAAGTACTTTCGGAAGTACAAGCTCATTGCCAAAATTCGCCTGACCCTCGTTGTATTCTTTGCCACCTGCCTCTTCGCGTCAATGATTGCGGCCATCTGCTTGCCGCCCTCCTTTGCTTCGCGAAAAGACGAAGATTTCAAAGACAGCAGTCGTGCTCAACGTCTTGCCTTCCTGGTACCCATGCTCTTCATCCTTGTCGGCTTCTCCACGGCGCTGGTGTGCATCCTCTACGACCCCGACCGCAAGACTACCGCATCCCGTGCAGCGTCAGAATCGAGTGGCTCGATGGTGCAACTTCTACGCCGTCTCACTGATCAGACGCCACCTACACCCTCATGCTCGAGACACTTCGTGCTGCTTCCAGCACACGTGGGCCTGCGAGTGATCTACTTTCTCTTTCTCAACCCGCTCATCGCATTCACAGTGCAGATCTTGCTGGCTATCCTCTCGGTCATCCTGGTCTTGACGCAAAAGTTTGCACAGCCAGGTGATCAAAAGATCTTTTGCGGATTGCAAGATGAAGGGGAAAACGTGTGGGGCTTCGGGCAGACGCTGAGTGTGGTGATGTTGTTGCTGCCGGTGCTGAGCGCCTGTCATACGTACCTGGAGGGGCGGCATGACATCCGTGAAGGGTGACGGCTGCGCTATATGCAGCTTCATTCATGTCCTCATTCTCTGTACTCTTGGGTATCTTTGGTGTCCTGACTTTCCAACTCCCGCATCTGACCTCCTCTCTCATGATGCCATGTTCGGTGTCTTTGTGTTATCCCCCTCCACCGCTTCCTCATCGCAATGCATAGCCTCTGCAAACCCCACCCACTCCCTCACGCCCCTCACAAACATATCACTCCCTTCGTCCACCGTCCCCCCGTGGCCCCAAACGACCACCTCATCGAACTCGCCAATCTGCTCCGCCACCATGACTTCCTCTGGCACATCGTCAACAACCTCGTCCATATCTTCATCTTCGTCGTCATCGACGTGTGTAGGCCCATTGGTGTGTGTTTGAGAGGGCGGTTGAGGAGCAACTTTATCGGTTATGCGGAGGACGGCGCCAGTGTACTGGGGTGGGAGCGCAAGGGTTGTGCCGTGCAGGTGGCGGCCGCGGAAGTGGACGTGTTGTGTTCCTGGATGGGAAATGTTAGCAGGCATTCTCTTCTCTGCTTTGCTTTGCTTTGCTTTGCGCTGGCTCGAGGGCGCATGGCACTCTGTGGCTTAGGAGACCTGATCTGTACCTTTCTCATCTGTGGTTGGCGCCCAGTACTGTGATGTGTTGTTGATAGGGCCGTTGTGATTTACGCGGGCAGGGAGCAGGTTTGGCCTGCATTGCTTTGACTCGGTGGAGTGGATGGAGAGCATGGTGAATGATTGAACGTGCGAGAGCGACTCGGGTTGAGGAACTGAAGACTTCTTGCTCCTGTCAGGGGGCCAAAGTCGGTATGTTATCGTTGGTGTGCACTTGAGATCGTTCGTTGCATCTATCTCGGTGTTGCTAAAGTTTACGCGCGGAGACGCGTTGGACGCGTCGAACTTTGCCGCGGAGTGGCACGGTTGTCTTCACCGAACTAATGCGCGTTGTCAGGATGACGGTGACACACTTGCATATTTGAAAGCATGTTGCACGCATCTTCTTGCTCTCTGCACTGTTGATCAATCTAAGACAAGAACGCGCAGACCTGTGTTGCTTCATGGTCTACCTGCTTTGCCAAAGCCCATGCTTACTTTGCAGAAACAGACGAAAACCACGAACATCTCAAGATGCCAAACTTGATCCAAGGTCCTTGCGACCCTCGGAAGAGGCGGATTCAATTGAATAAGCTGTGCATACGCAATCGATATTCGCACTCGGCCTCCCGCAAAGCCATGCAACAGCCATCTTGGAGACTCACGGAAACTGCCCCGTAAATGGCTCCAGCTTCATACTCACTCTGTCGCTGATGCCGTTGCGCAGCTGCAGATGTACGGCCAGAATAGTAACTGAAACGCGCCCGGTGTTGCATCCTTCTCAACCTGCTGAATAGCCCCTCACTAGCTGGCAGGAAGCTAGAGCTTCAGCGGACCCTGACATGCGGCTCTCATCAGGAACAAGATGATTAGTCTTGATTACCTACTCAATAATGTAGCTTCTCGGGATCCAAGGGACGCGAGACAGGTGCTGGCCTTCGAGGGCATGTAGTCTGCGAGGACTGTGCAGATTACTGTGGGTTCTTGTATTCAGATCGAGTCAATTCGACGATGCAATGCTCGATCCACGACGTCATCGGTCACTCGAAACGGTCAAGTACCGCGACGCTTCAGCACTTCAGACGAAAGCATCGCGCTTCTGGACGCACCGGCACAATCAACAGCACCGCGTCGGGTCTCGGACTTAGGCTCCAACGGCGTGGGTTTACTCAAATGCTCAAGCGCGCCGGTTGCCATGCAAACTTTACTACGCGTGTCCCCTCTTTCCCCGAGGGTCTCACTTCCACACGCTCAAACCGTGACAGCAAGCCCTTACGACGTCCCATTAAAGTCTCATTCCTCCTGTTCATCTCTGCTCGGTTTCCTCGACCTCTAGAATCTCAATTGATCACACAATGGCGATCCTTGACGTTTTGACAGCGCCCGCATCCGCGATCCTCAGCACCCTCACATCCCAGACCTGGCAACCACTCGTGTCCCTGTGTAAGAATGGTACACTTTCGCAGTTGCAGAACATACAGATTGGAAGGCTTGTGTTGTTTGAAGGCAGTGAGAGCAAAGCCAAGAATGTGTTTGGAGCGGACAAGGAAGGAGTGCCAGTTGCGTATCTGCACGTACACGATGAGAAGTTCTGGGTTCGATTAGCTCTTTTTGCCGACATGGTACGCAGAATGCCACGCGCGTCCTATGCGCAAGCTTCATCAAGTCACGAATTAATGTTTTCAAGGGTTTCGCTGAAAGCTACATGCTTGGAGAAGTCAGCTCGCCAGATCTGACCAAATTCTTTGAAGTGAGTGCAGTAAGCATGCATGGCTGATTCCAGCTGACAGCGTCAGCTATTCATCTTGAACCGCAACCACCTGGGCAATGGCTCAAACCTTACCGCAGCGATTTCTTCGGGACTGGCAGGCCTGGTCCGTGGCAGCAACAACCTTAAGAATGCAAAGTTGAACATCATGGCGCACTACGACATCTCGAATGAGATGTTCGCCGCATTCCTCTCCCCAGACATGACCTACTCAAGCCCTATCTGGTTACCTAAATCGAACCCGAAGTCAGCAGGCGAGAGCCTCTACGATGCGCAAATGCGCAAGCTCGACCGCTTCATCGACAACACACACATCAAGGGCACGGACCATGTATTGGAGATTGGCACAGGCTGGGGCAGCTTCGCCATGCGGGCTGTGCAGCGAACGGGCTGCAAAGTCACATCTTTAACTCTGTCGATCGAGCAGAAAGAGTTGGCGGAGGAGCGCATTCGCGAGGCGGGCATGTCAGACAACATCACAGTGCTGCTGTGCGACTACCGAAGTCTCGAGGTTCCAGAGACAGGAGCTTTTGACAAGATCGTTTCGATTGAGATGCTGGAGGCCGTGGGTCAAGCATACCTCAAGACATACTTTCAGTGTGTGGATAAGCTCTTGAAGAAGGAAGGTGGCATTGCTTGCTTTCAGTGCATCACGATGCCAGACGGTCGCTACGAAGCCTATGCAAAGTCCGACGACTTCATCCGCCGATACATCTTCCCAGGTGGTCATCTTCCCGCCGTCTCCGAGCTCGTTTCGTCCATACACAGCGGGTCTGGTGGTTCACTGGTGGTCGATAGCGTCGAGAATATTGGCCCGCACTACTCGAAAGCGCTTCGCCTGTGGAGAGAGGAGTTTCTGAACAACTGGGACGGCAGGATAAAGCCGCAGTTAATCAAGGAGAAGGCAGGAGATTTGGACACGGAAGGCGCAGAGATCTTCAAGAGGAAATGGGACTACTATTTCAGGTACTCGGAGGCTGGGTTTTCGACAAAGACACTCGGAGACGTAATCATCACAGTAGGAAGGGAGGGCGCCACACAAATGATGGAGGATGTACCGTTGTAAATGGCCTCGGTCACAGGCTCGCAGGCGCGCTTTTGCTTTCACGCAATATACCACATAGGTGCTATCCTATACCAATTCAATATTCTATATCTCTCCAGACATCGACGACCAATTCCCCTCACAGCTTCGCTTTGTACTCCCTCACGAGCCCCCTCATACTCTCATCCCCATCCGCAGCTCTCCTCTCAAACTCGCCCATGTTCGATTTCGCCCACTCTCCATCGTTCCCTGCCACAGGTATTACAAACCCCTGCTCCGCCCCCGCAACAATATCCTCCATCAGAAAAATATTGTGCAGCGCCCGCTCGTCGTCCAACCTCCCATCCCCACTCTTCGGCTTATACCCTAAGCCTACCTTCTCGCCTACCTGCCCGAGCACACCGGCCACAGGACGCGCATGCTCGTTCCACAGGCTCGTTAGGGTGGACACAATGTGCGCTTGTTTGGCTGCGTTGTTGGCGCGCGGGCGCAAGTGCCCGAGGATGTAGTTTGTGCGGTGCGGGTGCCCGCCGACGTAGATCTGCGGCGCCGTCGTGCTGGTGGGGTGGAAGGTTATGTTTACAAAGACCGAGGGCGCGGAGAAGGTTGTGCAGTGCAGGGTTGTGATACCTGTGGCGAGTGCTTGTTGTTGGGAGGTGCTGAGGGGGCAGGAGTGGTGGATTTCGTAGAGTGGCATTATGAGATGAGGTCGTTGTGTGTTGCGTTTATGTGATATGTGAAGTTGTGATGTCAATATGCTCTGTAAGACGATTGAAGTTCTATCAATAGTGGTGTGTGAAAGCTGTGACTTCTGGCTTGCGTCTAGATCTTGTCGTGATTGTTGTCAATGTGTCGGAATTGATGAGGTACTAATGGCTGCGGAGAGTGCGGGCGAGGGGTCATTATGGCGCGCGAGTCGGCTATGTGATCTAAACTATTCATTTACCACCCCTTCGTTCGAGAAGATGTCGGCATTTTGGTGAGCAGTCCTGGACTGCATGTAGAATCAGCCCGCCTGTCCATACTGTATCTACCCATTGCAAATGCACTGCACATCAGCTGTAATAATGGACAGAGGAAGGACCCTGAAACCCAAGTCTCCGATGACGCAACAAACATTTCCGTACGGTGGTGACGTCTCCCTCCACTTCCCCACGATCTCGTTAGCTCGCGCATTTGGTCCCGCTTTTGTGACAGCACGCCCGCTCGTGTTCGCGAACGGTACCCGCTGCCATGTGATGTTGTTATAATCACAATCTCAACGACTACTTTGCAGACTCATAGCCGGGCCCAGAACCCAGCCGCAACAAGGTTGTACGCTGCTTTGCACTCTTTGGCACTGAAGATGTGTGCGCACGGGAAGTTTCCCCAGGACTGGTAGCCTGGCGTGGGCAAACCCACGGAAACATGAGGTGCACCGGTATAGCAGCATTGGAAGATGTGAAACAAAGAACGGTAAAATACGTGCACCTGAGGTGCTAGCGCAGAGGCGAGGCATGGGCGAGTGAGATCGGGCTCAGCGGAGTGTGAGCCGGTTGTTTCTGTAGGATCGGTTAAGCCCCGCATGGCCAGAGGAATCGCTATTGATATTGGGCATGGACGCGTACGCTCATGGTGATTTGTTTGCAAGGGCTTTGGCGAGGAGGTTGAGCAGAAAGGTGCGACATGCAGGGGTATGCTGTTATTGCCATTGTCAGGACGCATTGCGTGCGAGGTGATCTCTGGACGACCACGCGTCCATTGAATTGACATGATGTATTGCAAAAGTCTAATGCTAGCTATTTACTGCTGTTGAATCATGGATTGTGTGACATCGTGACTTTCCACGACATTCAAATCGAGACGCAAGCGCTACAGCTTGGAAGACTCTGTGGTGGCTGCTGGTTCGTCTGGAAATGTTACAAAGCTCTCGTCGCCGTTAAATCTCCTATTCGGGTAGTCGGTCAGTCGTGTTTATCAGTCGTGTGGCTGTACGCAAAATGCTTCGTGGGACGTGGGAGGAAAATGCCAAGTAGGGATGAACTGGTACCCCAGCCGGTGGCAGAACGTTCTGACTTTGGCCAATCTTTTCTGTGACACTGAAATATCCTGCACGTATGAGGCTTCACAATACGATGAAAAGAAAATTACACTTACCAGCCACGCTCAGCACCTCCCGACAGGAATGATGTCTCAGAGTTGAGGACACAGTCCCAATTTCCAGCTACACCCTTTTCAGGCGCAGAGCTCTTACGAACAAACTTTGATAGTCCTGCGGTGAAGCACTGGAAGTCGTCTGTGTCTGGATCATCTGGCATCTGGCCAGTGAGCACTCGCCCAGCTGCTATGATTGTGGCTGCATGACTGCAGATCAACAGTGTCCTGGGCTGCGCTGGGTCATTGTCGAGTGTGGTGACGATGTGGTCTAGAGCTCTTCGCACACGCTCATGCAATTCGATGATTGTCTCGCCCTTGGAGGACGGCATGTACGTCGAGACATGGTCTTCGTCAAGATAATCGAAATGGGGACTTAGGACCTGTAGAGTAGGGGGATGTGGGTGTTCGAAATCCGCGCGGCCAAAGAATTCACTGACACACGTCAGTGACTGCGCACTCAACCATATCGGTGATCCTGCCGTACCCAACCCCTCGATCGATCCGAATCTTCCCGCTGGACTTTCCGCCACCAAAGTAAGTGTCAGTGAACGGTTTGAGCGTCTGTAGACAGCGATAAAAGGGGCTCGAGTATATGACGTCTACCGGTGGCTCAATGGTGGAAAGATAGTCGGCAAGCTCTTTGGACTGTTGGACGCCTTTCGATGTCAAAGGAGGATCCGTTGGTATGCCAGTCGGAGACTTGACTAGTAGGGCGGTATACTGCCCAGTTGTGGGGTCCACGCTCCAGTTCGACCGAAACTATGGTAAGGTATCGCTGTCAGAAAGCATGTCATTATAAAGGGGGAAGCACAGTAAGTTTCACTACCGTTGACCTCCGAATCTATGCGTTGGCAAGGCGCAAAGCAGCGAAGCACGGGCAGCAGACGTGAGAAAGCGTCACGTTTGACGGACCGAGTTCCTCGGGTAGTTTGTGGATTGTGAGGATGAAGGAAGAACGACGTAGGGATCTGACTCGGGTACGTACAGCATGGCGGACAATGAGCACGGTCTCTATCATCCTAGAATCTCGAGAGTCCCAGTAATCTGGAAATTCAATGGTAGTAAACGCGCACGTAAAAGTTGGCGCGCGTCGCGTTACCTATGCTAGGGCGAGTCGAAGTCAAGGATGCTGCTCGTTGGAGCCGACACCTCGGCTAATTCCAGTTTTAGTTAGTGCAAGCACCCGTAGATCGATCTCTGATGAGTGCAAGAATATTACTTTTCGATGAGAAAGACGAGATATGCCAGATACAGAATATCACCCCCACAGCGCGAAGAAACTCTTTTCAAGTTCTCCTTGTGTTTGCCTGCAACCTTCACAGCGATTCGACCAGCAAGTGTCAGCGCACGCAGCCGACGGTGGTACGAGATTGCACTTCGCACGTGAATACAATCGTACATGAGCGCAATCGCCCGGCGAACAAACCGAGCCCCCCAGTGCCCACCGAACGCTTCTTAGTCAGTAGTGAAGGTCCCCACGCCCCGAGCCGTCCGTCTGTCGACTGAAAGAGTGTAGCGCGAGCCAACATGCAACATCACGCAGGCATCACCGCAGCTGTGTGGTGCTGGCTAGGAACGAGCCATCCGAGAAACATAGCGTACCAACAGAGTTTGAAAAACTCGGAGGCTAGGGGTGGCGCCAGAACGAGGTTGGTGGACGGTGTTAAAAGCTTGCGCAGGTGACGTCTAGCGTCTGCTGTCGCAACAACGTGCTCACCTCGTGGCACGGGCAAAGTTTGAGCCTCAATTTTGGTGACCAACTTCGAGTGTAACACAACATCGTAGGCTGTGACGATCTTTTGCACCCTGGCCTCTCATCCTTCGTTTACAATCGGAGGATCTGCGCATGCCTCGCGCATGCCTTGCGCTTCGCATGCGTTCCCTGATCTGAAACCAGTGTTCTTTCACTAGGCGGCACAGCCCTACTGAATCGGTAAGGTTGAGGGGTGAGCAATCACATTCGTAACCGGGGTCCGATATCTCTCGCCTGAGTGCCTGACTAGCAAAACGCGGGGGTAATAGTCTGTAGGCGGTCTTGGTCTCGGGTAAAGATGGCTTTGGCGCGTTTGAGGCGTGAAAGCATCTCCTACATGGAGAAGTCTGTAGACGCAAGTCATGCTGAGCGGCTACTACTCTGATTAGAGCTGCCATTAACGCAAGATCAAGGTAACAGTCGCAAGATCGTCTAGTTCATGATGATCATCACTATGAACAGCACCTCGGCTCCGATTGCTGGCTCACATGGTAGACTACGCGCATGGTGAATGTCGCAACTCGTACTACTGCAAGCCATTACCAGGATAATCGTGCCGTTTCCAGGGCGTCCTTGTCGCCGCTGGTTCCTGTTTCGCACAATACATGTGAGCATTATGCACCGTATGGGAGAGATTTCACGTTGTTGAGAGATGCGAACCCGTTCAGGTGGTGATCTACGCACACATCAGGCTACTGTAGTTGCTCGCAAGGCTACCGATGCAACGATTGTACCAGTGAAAAAGAACATCCCAGCGATTCGAAGAAAAATAGCCTGTGCTTTTGTGTTACTCCCTTCTACGGCATGGTGGAAACTTCGACGTTGACTAGGTAGTACCTAGCAGAACAGCCGCGAAGTCCCCGTTTTCCGGGTTCATCAAGATGGTTTCACCGGAAGGGTGATTTGGTAGTATGGGTTTACATCCGGCCGGTGGAGGTATGGAACTTACGTTTGGTGTCAGGCTAAGTCAAGCTAAACGTCGAGCTGTTGGCAAAGCGATAGTTAACAGCTCCAGACCAACCTGCGGGAGACGTTTCACACAGCGCTGAAAACCCGAATGACCTATATTGGTTCATGGGCTACGCATCAACGAGGCGCCTGCCTTCTGTCATTTCTACGACTGTAAATCATCTCAAACATTAGTGAGAAGCTAAGATAGCACAGCCAATCCATGCAGGATGATAGACTAAGGGTACGCATCTAGCGAACCGCGTAGCTCGGTCGTTGCACTAGACACTTGGTGTCCGGAGCATGAGCCTTTTCACTGGCTGTACAATCCGCATCTGCTCGCCCTTCAAGAAGTCAATCGAGAGCATCAAGAAGGCGTTGGCATTCGGCACTTCCCTGCGAGAGGCCTCCGTTGATGCTGGGGAAGCTCTAAAGTGCAGATGGATCATGCAGCAATGCTACGGTAATCCCGGATTATGACGTTTCCCCAACAACTTGATACCTTCGAGTCTTTTTCGCATGAGACAGATAGAAATTCTCGAAAATGGCTGTAGCATCGCTGGAAGATGAAAACTGTCGTCAGCCAATGATTGTAAACTAAGAGAGGGATTTATTATGTGGCTTCTTGGTGGCTGCTGTTGGCGCTACTACTCGCAAGCATTAGCCTCTTTCTAGAAGCTCAAAGTGATCTTCTCTTCCAAACCCTGGTGACAATGCGCATTGCGGCGCTTTCTGCCCTATTGGTAGCCTGACATTGGGCGTTGCTCACATGTTATCACTACGGATAGCGTGGCGTCACTGCACACCTATCGAACTAGATGGTTTGACTGGAGGATGATAAGTAAGTCAGTCACTAATAAGTGGCAAACCTTGATGCACCCCAGGAATGTAAGTATATCAGAGATGCTGGAGCTGTACGACCGCGCAAAGCCGCTTCGGCGCTCAACACAGTAGACCAGAAATTGACTGATGATTTTCGATCGCCCGTATTGTCGGTGTCCGTGCTGGTTCATCAAGCACATTCAGGCGTGCTCTGACCAGCATAGCCATCCACCACGTCCCGTCCGTAGCCGCCACCCGGCGTAAGCCAATGGTCAAGTGCGTGGGGTCGCAATGATTGAGCGGCTACTGTGGCCTGAAGTAGAAAGGTAAGCATGCAGGACTACTTTTCGGTTAGGACAAGGCCATAGTAGATGTGCAGCTAAGAGCTCCTAGGCCTGGAGTAGTGGGCAGTGTCAGGAAAGAACAGGCAGCGTTTCGCGAAACAGGGGCGCTGATAGTCAGTGCCAGGCACAGCCCTTACACGTTGATTACAAGGAACTATAGGGCGCAAGAAATAGCGAAAGAAAGAAGGATCCAGAACAGCCTACTTTGCCGTAACTTCGTGCAAGGGGAGCCCCTTTTCGACCTCCTGGTCTGCCGTTCTGACCACACCACGACTGGAAAATTTGCCGGTCATGCCCATTTTCTTCTCCGTCACCCAAACACGTAACAGAATAAAATACTTGACGACGATGAAAACAACAATCACAGCCACAAGAATGCCAACGATGTAAGCAGCCACTACACCAGAAGAATGCTTACGCAAGTCGAGAAAGCCATAGGTGTAGAAGCCTTGTGTGTGGAACGTGAGATAAGCCAGTGCAAGATAAAGGGCAAGCAGGATAACAACGGCGACGATGCTGAGAAAAGGCATCGGTTCGGTTCGAGGGAATATTATCTCGAAGAACGCGTATGCCGAATTAAGTGCATGTTGAGATGTGTTGGACCAAAGCGAGAAGGTGCTTGGGAATCCATCAGCGGCGAGGATACCCCAGTAGACAGCTGCTCAATGTCAGTCCCAATTGTTCTCAAATCACAGATTCTGGCTGGTCGCTGCCAGGAGTTTTGGATAAGTACTGGCATTCATGCACCGTTCAGACCCGGTATAAGTATAAGGAAATTTGTCCACCTTACCTGTGACGAGCCACGGATACACAACAATGGTAGAATAGAACATGCTGTGAGCTACTTGCAGCCATCTCGGCCATCGCGCAAGAAACGGCGTTCCGGTGAGCCAATAGCTGGCAGTGTGCGCGGCACTGAATGCGTAGTAGAACGCTAGACCCCAATACGTCAGGTGAGTGAAGTACGAGAACGATCGCTGCGAGTCCTCTGATCTGCCATGACTACTATTCCAGCCAAAGATGGTGAATAAGGTAACGAATGCATATAGTGATAGCAGCGCGCGAGCGCCAAAAAGGATGCCAGGTGAGAGAATCCAAGATGTCTCGAATCTATGTGTGGGATCGAACTGGCCCGCGTAAGACGCCGTCAATCGTTTCCAGATAGCCATTGTAGCCAATATCAAGGTACTTAAGCGGTCGGTGACAACGGTTCCGTGCGAGCGCCAAGGTTGGATGGTGTGATGATGATGGTGTAAATGATGGAGAGTAGATCAATGCCGTCAAAAGTTGAGACGACAACTGAGTTCAGAGCTGAGGCGCAGCATTGCGCAGCTGGAAAAACCCTCGTCTCCCCAATTTCCGAAGCTGAGACCAACACCTGAAACGGCCGAACGTGCTCACGTGCAAGACGGCGGTCTTTCCGAATCGGACGTGGCGCTAAGGTAAGCGATGGCGCGCTGCGCCCGAAACTTTCGTCTGGCAGAAGGGGTCTACCAGCACATCCTGGCCTTACCCGCTCAGACCTCCGACCACTGCAGCCTTCGCACGCTCCCGCCGTCCATGTATGCATCCTTTGCTAGTGCACCGACTGGCGTGGCCAGGTGTAGGGTGACACTATCGCCCTGGTTCCGACCAGCTTAAGATCTACATGTCCACGGTGCCGCGTTTGCTAGTATGCACTCCGTCAT
Organism: Didymella segeticola; assembly: GCA_004522025.1. Taxonomy (NCBI): domain Eukaryota; kingdom Fungi; phylum Ascomycota; class Dothideomycetes; order Pleosporales; family Didymellaceae; genus Didymella; species Didymella segeticola. The sequence goes on along the minus strand of SDAV01000005.1, from coordinate 1,103,469 downwards.
TTGGAACAAACCTGTCAAGCCCTTGTACATCTATATTCTTGCTGTTATTCCTTTCTTGCGTATCTTTCATAGTTTGTTTCAATATGAGCGACCACGCAAAAGCTTCGGTATAGTCAAGCTCGTGCATATTGGATTGGACCACACATCTAACGACATGCAGCATAAGGCGCAGAATCTCGCCCGAATAAGAGACAATCAACGTAAGTCGACGTTTTCATTCGTGCGGAGAAACAGTCTCCTGTCATTTATACATTACAACTACCTCAGACCAGCTTAGGTATGTTGTCGAGCTCAACATCGCCAGGCTTGATCGTTTTACAGACTTTCGAAGCACTCCAGCACCAGTACTGATATACCATCCATAGGTCGCTCTCGCGCTCGTCGCAAAGAGTATTTGCAGGAGCTTGAAGCTAAGTTACGGACTTGCGAGCAAGTCGGTATCGAGACGTCTGCAGAGATCCAGAGTGCTGCCAGAAAGGTACTCGACGAGAACAAGAAGCTACGCTCGCTGCTCCTTGAGCGTGGTGTTTCTGACGCAGAGATCCTGGCAGCACTTGGCAGCGGTCCAGCCGACAAGTCGTTCGAACAAGTCTCATCAGTATCAGCGCTGAACAATGTGCTTGAGCGACGCATAACCAGTAGCATGGTATCGTCTACGAGTTCACCAGTGCCTCATCATGCCAGAGCTGCCTCCGTTCCGCGGCTTCTATCTTCGGTACCATCACTCAGCATCCCTTCATCGCGACCAACCACCCTGAGCAGCTGTGAGTCATTGAGTCCGACATCAATAATATCCAGCATGGGGACACCGCCAGCCTCATATCAGGCGCCACTCTACTCAGCCCCGATCACCTCACGAGCTCCCGAAATCAAGGCAGAGGATGTACAGTATGACTACCCATATGAGCCATCCCAGAGCCAATCTTGGCTATACTCTCAAGCCTACTCCTATCCTTCGGAACCTGATGCCTACTACAACACATCGTCTTGTATCAGCGCAGCCAACATTGTCAGGACCATGCGCACAGATACTAGCCCCATGTGCCGCGTCGATCAGAACTGCACTCCTTCCATCCGGCCCTACTACAACAATAGCCATGTATTCTATCCAGTTACGACAACATGTCCTCAACAATATTCAAGGACATGAAGACCCTGAAACATCGAACTATCCTTTTTCGCCTGCCGTCTCAGTTGTGTAAACGACAGGCGAACGAGTGCAGGTGTCGCTCACCAGGGTATCCTACCGAGTCGTCCCATACCCTCGTGCTATTCTCAAGCCAGCTGGTCGCTCAGAAAGGCGCGCTTCCTGGGCGTCGTCGCGTGGCTTTCGCGGTTGTCGTTCGACCTCAGACCAAGCGCAGGTTCGCGAGCAACGGCTTGAATATGTTGGTAGAGAGCAGTCGAAGATACTGCATAAATAACCGCTCAAGCTGCAGTCTTCACACACGCGGAGAGCGGTGACTGCTGACAACGACGACGGTGGCCACTGGTAGATACGCACCCCTTCTCGCGCTCAATACAGACTTCACCAACCCCATCAGTTCCGCTCTAGCTGTCTGACCTTATTTGCGTGGTCGTGTTGATATTCATGGCGTATACAATACTTGCATTTATCGTGAACATCGATATGTTCTTCTTGTAGTTCGCACAATGGCTCACACTGCTTGGTTTCCATTTTTCAGCACAATGCTGGTTTGGCTTGGATAACCGAATCAAAAGTTCCCACTGTGACATCTAGAAGAATGCACCGTGGTATCGAGTGAAGACGAGGAGGCCATTTTCAAAACAGAGATGTGGCCAAATCCTTGAATCCCTATACGCTTAGGCCATTGTCATTGTGTCAATTAAACCGCTCCCACTTCGTGAAGCTTGATGGTGATGCAAGAGCCAGGAGAAGTCGTAAAGCACCATGTCAGGATCAGAAAGAAAGCGGACTAGACGAGAGGAGCAATTGTATTGAATCGAAGAGCCGTGCATGCAATCGTGATGGGCCAATTCTGCCTCAAGGATCCCGCCCAAAGCGCGAAGGTGATGAACAGATTGGCAAGAGGTCACAGCTACGATCTTATTATGCTGCGTAAGCAAGCCAGGCTGCATCAAATTGATAGATTGAACTCTCTGATGCCCTAACAACAAAGAATGGAGGACGCTTACGATGGACTAGCGCACAAAAGCGCCTAGTGGCCTCGGCAAAGCAATGACGTCGCCAGTCGCGTCCATCCAGAGCATCAACTTCAGAGTCCAACCTAAACTCATCCAAGCCTCAATCGCATCGAGACGCCCTCCAACATGGCACAACTGCTGTCCAAGACCGCGCGCACTTTTCGTCTGTCTGTCCCACAAGCGCGCGCCTTTTCTCTTTTCCCCTCCGCCAACAACCGGTCGCACACGAACCGTCTCTTCGACAATGTTCGTCAGCCGCAGGATCTACATACGCTTACAATGCTCAATGCCGCCGACAACCGCGCACTGGTTACCTTCTGGAGCGCAAGCTGGTGCCAGACGTGTCAACCCGTCAAGCCCCTGATCAAAGAGCTGATCGAGGTGGAGCGAGTGGGCGAACGGGAAGGGGGCCTAGGCTTTGTAGAAGTCGAGATGGACAGCACTTTGATCGGTGACCTGCCGATCACATATCGAATCACGAGCATGCCTACGTTGCTTGCTTTTAGCAGGCAAGAAGCGCAATTTGATACGCGGCTAGTCAGGCCGGAGGAGATGAAAAACAAGGATTTCTTGCGCGAATGGCTGCTCACGGAAGCGCGAAGAGGCGGGAGAAATGGCGGCGCTGGTGGAGGGGGCTTGTTTGGTTGGTGAGATCTTGCATCAGCAACCTCGACCTGAAGCTGTAGAGCCTGACCGTGACAGGGTTGGGCGGTTCTGGAGGTGACAAGGGTGCCAGAAGCGCGTGAAAAAGCAGGATCCATTACAATTTACAAGTTACTGCGCAGAAAAAGGTGAGCATCATTGCAACGGACAAGAGATATTTGTCAATTTGACAGAACACGAACAGTTTCAGATATACCACAGGTCACAGTTGATTCTACACGGCGGGCACATCGGCCACCACGTATAACGTACTTTGTCCGAGCCATCGCAGTTAGGCAAAGGAGATGTCAAGACCAACAGCATGCGGCAAGGGCAAAAAACATACAACAGCGGGTATTCGCTAGTGGTCACCCACCTAACTACTAATCCGCCGGTACGTTGCTTAAATAGGGCTGAGCGAACGGGAAGCCTTGTTTTCAACGTCCTATGGTCGTATGTGACAATTCGGTCCAAGATTAAAACTATAGACCTAAGATATGAAGCAGGCGAGAACGCTCCGGGCTCATGCACATCGACAAAATGGCTTAGCAGCGCTAAACGGTGTACGTTGAAACTTCGTTTTCTCCAAAATTAGATAGGCCAGACATCTCCCGCTGTGCTCGTATGTATCGCTTGCTCTGCCACAAATGCACAACTGACAGCTCGATCGCTCACCCTCTTCGCCTGAAAGCGAATCTTCATTCTTTTCCGGCCACGAACTGCACAATTCGTCCTACACAAATCCTCATACGGTCAGCCCTAACGACGCCGAAGACGCTCACAACTGCCATCGATCCATCTATGTACTCTCGCTACCGAGCACGATTTAATACCGCAAGGTCCTAGTGGTTTCGTTGTTGTCAAGCTTCCAGCTCATGAGGTCCTGGAGCTACATGCATTTTCTTGAAGTCCATGTCCGCGGGCTGCCAATTACTGTCCATTCCAGCTCCCTAGCGCGCCCGGGCCCCGGCACCTATAAATTCAGGATCCGCTATGAGTCTTCTAACACTAATACGCGTCTCTATCAGCACCTGACAGGAGATAATAGATATATACCAAAGCTCAGACTACGTTATATCTCAGCACTATGTTAGTAAAGTCCTACATCAGGTCTGTGGTTTGATCCTATGCCTTTCGAGGTGCAGAAGCAGGTGTTCTGTCTTCTTCGCATTCCTTGATTTATCAATTGATATGTAGGCACTCATATCATAGGCTTGTAACATCTATTTAAAGGGCGCAGCGCAGTCATGTTACTACAGTGGCACCTCCGCGAGCGTACAGTGTACAAAGCCAATAAGAGAGGGTTAGTGCTGCAGCAGGAACCCACTCCTCCACTCTTTCTTCATATCAGATAACCAGGCCTAACACGCCTTACTACAACTTCTTACGCAGGAGTACTGCGTCTCAATCTAATACGCGCACATCACACATTCTGAGCCTTCCAAGTAGCTGGGGGCGTAGGCTAGGCTTCATTCGCCATATCAACATTTCTTCGAGCCAGCTGGGTTCGTGGATAAATGTATCCTATGTTGCAAAAAGTTCGTATTTGAGATTCTACGTCTGCGACGGAAGAAAATCATGGCACCGACAAAGGGAGGAAGCTCCAGTATCACACCAGTCGCAATATTTACTTCCGCAAGCCTATTCGATGGAGGTTCCGCAACTACTTCGACTTCTGCTGTTGTGGCAAGAGCAGTCGCATACGCACTGGATGATTTGGCTAGATCGTTGAACTGCCACATGACCGCACCCAGATCAGTCTGAAGACGATATGTTCTGCCGTTCCTGGCGTGGAACTCACGCCCGAACCACCACGAGTCGATTCAACAATCGGTACGAGTTTCGTGAAAAAGGGGTTGAACTGATTTGGAAGTGTCCAAACCACCACCCAGCTGTTAGATGGTCAATACTCGAACTTCTTCCACACCGCTAGCGTAAACGACGCGAATGACAGCATAATTCCCCGCACCACACCATTGTAGACATGGACCAACGCCCTTTACCGCCGTCTGGATCGTATTCCCCACAAAACCGTCAGTACTTATTGCCAGACTCTAGAGCGACGTTTCAACTGCGAAAGGACAACACGCTCGCCAACAACTCCGGACAAAATGGCTGTGCATCAATAGCATTCAATCGCCACCTCGAAGAGGAGGCCACCTGTTGGGCCTGTTGTCATTGGCCCTTCTCGAGTCACGATGCAAGTCATAGGAACCACACAAAATGTCTTCTAATATGACTGCCAGAAGGTGTCACTGTAACAGTGCTTGTGGCTCTTTTGGTAGTTCTTCCAGCGAAGGTCGGTGCGGCGAATGTTGCAGCTACTGAAAGCGTGGATGAACAATGTGCTGGAGACATGTTACGGCCATATCTGACGGCATTTGATTGTGGCCTAAGAGTGATGAGTGTACAGTGACAAGGCTGAGGGTAAACGGCCCTTAGATCTCACGCGCGTTCAGGGTATCCGACCACAGAGAATGCAGACAATCTCGTTGCATCTGTTTCACCTTCACATGGACAAACGCAAGCCATTGTTTGCGACCGAGGTCTAGCCTCTGTACAAGTCACGGCCAGTGAAGGTCTATAAGCGACCGCCAACCCTGTGAAGTCACCGCTAAATTCGGCCTTACGATATTCTAGATTACGTAGTTCTTATCTTGTCACGACTGCGTAGACTTGACTGTTATTCTCTTTGTCTCAAAAGGTTGCATTGTGGGAATTACTATGCTACGCACCTCAAGATTTGACCACGCGTCCGCATAGTTGACATGCGGCGTGCTCCAGTTTGAACGCAATCTACCCGTTGCCATGTAAAAGTTGCCTTTCAGGCGCAGAATTACAATTTGCTTGCTGTCGTCGCTCAAACTTGGCCTATTAGAGTCAAAAAGAAGTACATTAAGCTCACTCGCTTGTAGCGAACAAGCCAAAATCGGGGTTTGGAAAGAGAGGGATAGGCTGGCAAGTGGAGTGTAACGCCATGATTCATAACGGCACATGTTAGTGGAATAATGATCAAGCGGCATGCTTGAGCCAACCTTGAGACCTTGAGAGCTTGCTGCCGCAGAAACCACGACCAGTGCCGTGATGTTGATTAGTGGCTAATGTCTAGCATCCCATGATCTGTTCAAAGGAAAAACCCCCGAAGTCGCAAAATCGTATTCCGATCCGTTTAGGGTCACCCCTTGTAATTCAGTCGTTGTGGTACAGGGAGTAGGATTGACTGGTCGGTGTAGGGACCTATACTCACAATTGGTTGATTAGGCTGCGGGTGGGCATGACACTTGGGTTCTTTGAGGGTGATCGCTTCCTTGAAGCATAGTGCGAGATTGTACACGAGTCAAAATCGTCGAATCGCGGGCCGATGGCAGTCTATTCCTAGGTAGGTAGGTGAGAACGCATTCGCATGAACCCTGCTCAGCCTTCGTTGATCAATTTCATGATGAAGACATTACTTTTGCGACTGCTACCTAGGCCTCGTCCTTCAGCGAACTTGAACGTGGAAGCACGACTTTTCCTCTATTTCTAACAGCCACGAGAGATTGCTTTTCACTATTTGTCCTGGGGCCCTTATCTTGCAACTCCGTGTGCCTGTTGGGTGGCGGACTGCAATTCGGTCTTGATGGTGACTCTTCGGCCAAATAGGCCCTATTTGCCGTGTCGCTAGTGTACTTGTTGTTACTATAGTGTCAGCCATGAGTAGTGTAGGCGGATCGTGATTGTTCCCTGAAACTTTTATGACTTCTTATTCGGTAGGCTGCTGTTCTGTTAGCTTGATAATCTATCCTACTGGTCCTGACAACGAACAAGAGGTTCCCTCTTCTCCGCGCTGTCTTCTGAACATCACTACCCACGTACTATAACTACACCTGAAACGATGGTAATTCAAAGCCCTTGAGTTTAAAATACAACGCCGACAATCAGGTTCCCGTTCGAGCTCGTAGTCACAGCCAGCTTCAGTCATAAAGAGTCACTATCGTCCTTTGTGTCGTCTGCAGGCCCTACACCTTTTTTTCAACATTTTAAATTTAACTCTTTTTATTTTCCTGGATCTATAAAACGTCTGAAAAGTCTGTCGACACAGACTCCCTACAGCTGGACCATCAACGGGTGTATTGGAACCTCGCATGGACTGCCCTTGCGATTTGGGTTGCTGTGTGGTTCGCCAAAATCATCTATCGCGCCCATGTACATCCTTTGCGATCGGTGCCGGGACCTTGGATCAGCTCAGCGACCTCACTCTGGATTCGATGGCAGAGGTGGCATGGCAGGTTGTCGTTCGAAGCGGACAAACTCATGGCAGAATATGGTCCGATTGTCAGAATTAGTCCAAACCTTGTCATATTAAACGAACCTGAGTCAGTCGAGAAACTGTTCATCAGAAAAGATTTGGACACATCGCCCAAATCAATCCGCGCACTACGGGTTGGTGGCCATGACTGGACGGTTACATATCCCCAGCATCCAATCGCACGTTCGAGACGACACCCCGTGATGATTGCGACGACGACCAAGAACCTCAAGCTTCGGCACCAAGTGTTTGTTGACAACATCGAGGCTATGGTCCAAGACATCGCGAAGAGGTCTGGCAAGAAGTCAGAAGATGTTGTACACCACCTTCGCATATGCACCCTGAAGAACTCCCTAGTCGTCATGGGAGGCTCAGCTGTCGATATCGACGACACTGACTTCCCACATGTGGTTGGGGAGTACAACTTCCTTGTTTTCTGGAGACTCTGCCTTCCAGAATGGCTGTTTGAGTGGCTTCAGTACAGTCCTTTTCCGCATGCTCGATTCCGAGTTCGATCGAGTGACAAACTCTTTAACCTGGGCGAGGAGTTGTGTCACCAAGCTGCGAAGAACGAAGCCACTTTCGAGGAGGATCCTAGCATCTACAAGCTGTTTACTGATCCTGGTGCAAAGTATCCAACTCAGTCGTGGACGGATTCGGAGCTCGGAGCAGAGATGGCGGGTCAGGGTAAGTGAAAGTGCGCAACCGTGAAACGATGCACTGTGCTGACTGTTTGACTTCTTAGTCCTGGCTGCCACTGAGACAACATCATCCGCACTTGCCTTCATCTACTATGAGTTGGCAAAGAACCAGAGCCTTCAACAGGACTTATACCAGGAACTATGTGCTCACAAAGGATACGAGGAGCTGGATTCTCTAAAGCTATTAGATGCTTGCATCAAAGAAGGCCTTCGATTTCGTCCGCCCGTCGCTCTTACTGGAAGCCGCCTGGTACCCCAGGGGGGGTTGAATGTCCTTGGCTACTTCCTGCCGGCTGGCACCGTAGTCACGACTCAATCCTTGTCTATGAGTCGTCAGAGACCTGATCTTTTTCCGGATTTTGACAGCTACAACCCACGCCGCTGGCTAGATGATGAGTATAGCGCCGAAAAGCGCCGTCTTCTGGTGCCATTCGGTATTGGTGCTCGTCGTTGCCCCGGGGGTAATATGGCTACATATCAGATGCGACTCATTCTAGCTGCCACATTCCGCGCATTCGAAATCAAACTTGCGCTAGAAACGACGCTGGAGAAGATGGCTCCATTCGAAGCCAATGGATATCGATCCCGCCATGATAGGTGCGATCTAATGTTCTCGCCTCGTACCACGTGAAGGGCCGTCAACATTGCAGAGCTGAGAGCGTTTATAGTGGCAGGCTAGGATAAAAGCTCGAGCAGGAGGCATTGTTTAGCCGCACGCACCGTTTCTGTAAGACTTTTACAAGGTTGCCATTGTGAATGATCAGTTCGAGGTCGAATTTTGACGTCTAGGCCGCCTGCGGTTACTTCGGTTTCGCAAGTACTTCTGAGATAGATGCGAACATATGCTGGCCACTATCATGAGCAGCTGGAATGCTGCCGAGCAATGTTCGTATACGGGTTTGGGTTGAATTGTTGGGAGAATTTTGCTACCTTGAGCGATCCTAGTACTCGCCAGGCTGTGCACATGGTCGGTGATCAGCGAGTCTCAAGATGAGTGATCGACAAGGGTTGGTATTTTTTTGCATCTCTCTGTAAATTGGCAAAATAGGGAAGTCTCTCAAGCCAGCGTGTCAGGCTCTTGTAGACCTCCTCAAAGGTGATATTCCCGGCATTTCGAATGTAGGGCTTTGTACACCGGACATCTCGTGTGCGCTGGCTTCTGCACCCGGAAGCTCTAAAGGCATGAAGCACTGCAAAAATGTGCATTCCTTAGAGTTCGACGTTGTTGTTAGGCTGTATATGCCTTTCCCGCTTTCTTCCTGAGGTATCACTGCACCTGGATGTACGCCTTCCGCCGCATCATAAAAGTGCTTTTCGTTGTGTTCCATAGCACTATCATGTTCCTTAGCTGTTGCACGTCGGCGCCGTCTCCGAAGGCAGAAGAGTGTTGTGCCGATGACTCCTAACAGCGCAAACACTCCACCAATAGCACCGCCAGCTATTGCCCCGACGTTCGTCTTGGCTGGGCTATTAATAACTGCCGATGTAGGCTGAGAATCGGCAGATTGGGGAGAAGTATTGGCAGGAAGAAGACTCGTCAGCAACGATATAGATGTAGTGGATGCCGACAGGAACCCAGCAAAGGGAGCCACGTATGGGAATATCCCAGCATCCTTGCATGTACCCTGAAGGAACCATGTGAAGTCTGTAAAGTGCATCAGTGTTTTGTATCAAACGGCGATAAGGGAAAATCCTTTTTGCATCTTCATTCGAGCAACTGGTGAAAATGCACAGCCTAAGCGAGTTGTTGATCGCTTGCCAGCCTGTGGTACAGTGGCATTTCGTATCCTCATCGTTGTCACTGGCAGAACCAGGTAGCAGCAACAAAGCAGGGAACCTCTCATAATTCAGCAAAGGGACCTGACAAGCGAAGAAGACGTACAGCGCAATTCGGAATGGCGCCATTGCCCCTTAGCCTCTGAGCCAAGACAGCTGTGATTAGAGCAGCAGATACAGAGATGGAGGAGTAACGCATTTCCATAAAATGAAATATTGCGATAGTTGCGTATCGCCCATCACCGCGGTCCACCCCGTGGGATATTATAACATTCCAGTAGCCGGGCACAACTTTCATCTACGACAGATAGACTGTCTCAAAGTACTTTACTCATTCGTTGACAACGTCTGGTAGGCATTGTCCAAGTCGCTTAAGATTCGCCAAAACTCTTGGACGTTCGAACGAAGAAGCTTTCTCCCCTCTAGCTTTGATGCTAGCAATGTGCAGAGCTGCTAGTCCTCAGCTGCGGCTCAGCCTTCGCTTAATTACATACTCGCATTACTAAGTCTAATTCCTCTCCTAATATCAAGATTTAAACGTCGGACTTTTACGACCTCTTGCAAGAGGCATCTGGAATGAAAGGCTGAAGGCATAGCCTATGAGACCCCGCGACATAGCTGAAAGAGCGTCAAATCACCAGTAACCTGTGGTCCTGCATTATCTGCATTTTGCTTCTCCCCGCGGAAAGCCATCAAAGCATCTGGATGGAATCAACACTCCATACCGCTGAAGTGCCCACGTCGTCAGTATACAAATGGAAAAGAGGGGACCTAAATCTACAACTACTAGGATAGAAAAGTCTAGCTGGACCCTAGAATGTTGAGCCGCCCTTCAAATCACTAGGCTTATATCGATATCGAATCCCTTGGATTATCCCAATTGTACTCAGTGTCATCGAATAAACTACAGTGCAACCAAGCTCATGTTTGCATGTACACAGTAGCCAATTTTAGGCACTGCCCTTGAAGGTACTAGATAAGATGACCACGCGAGGTTGAATGACTGTCTGCATAGAAACTGTTTGATTTCAGCAGCATCATCCTGGCCTGATCAAAGACTTTGTGAAAGGAGGTACATGTCTTAACAGCAAGTACCCGTTGTTGTACCTTTCATTTATGCTGTCTTCGCTCTGGATCAGATGGACATTGGGCAATCTTGGGCTTTTCGTGGCTGTCGTTTCTTTTTAATGTGGCCGAAGAAAATGGGCATGGTGGACCAAGAAGTGACGTCTAGCGTGGTCCCCTTATCGATACCGCGCCCACGTCTTCACCAACTTTCCCTCCACCTGCACTTCAACATCTCACGATGGCGTTCCGCAAACGCAATGTAGCACTCTCACGCGCCCAAGCAGACGGTGACGCGTCGCCATCTGCACCTTCACAGGTCGAAGCTATTCCAGCACCTACGCCTACAGGTGTACGCCCGTCGCCAATCGATGGTCGCCCCACCACCTCGACAGGCACACCTTCGCTCGATGGCATATTGGCAGGACATGCAGGTTTACCGCTCGGTAACTCGATACTCATTGAGGAGAGTGGGACCACTGACTATGCCGGAGCGCTGCTACGGTTTTACGCCGCCGAGGGTGTAGTGCAAGGTCACAAGGTGCACGTAGCGGGCATGGGCGAGGTATGGGGTCGCGAATTGCCTGGGATAGCAGAGGGCAAGGGCGATGAGAAGAGAAGAGAGAGCAAAGAGCGGGCAGAAAAGATGAAGATTGCGTGGCGGTATGAGGGCTTAGGACAGTTTGAGAGTGCGAGAGGTGCGTGCTTTGTATTTAATTTAATGCAATGCTGTGTTCGACGGTCTGACTTTGTGTGACAGGTCCACAGAAAGTACAGAGCCAGGGTGAGAATGCTGAAGACGTGGTGTTCTGCCACACGTTCGATTTGGCAAAACGTCTCGCGCTGCCGGTGGGTACAGCGATCAACTACATTGCCATACCACGGGTGGCTCCATCCACGTCGCCGCTTATGGCGATACTGCAAGACGTACAGAAGCAGCTTGCTTCGACGCCCGCGCACACGATACACCGCCTCATTATCCCATCGCTCCTCTCACCGGTGTCATACCCTGCCACATCTTCACACCCCAAATCGATACTGCAGTTCATGCACGCGCTTCGTGCATTGCTGCGACAAAACCCAACACGACTTACTGCCGTTATCACACTGCCGTTGTCATTGTACCCTCGCTCCTCAGGCCTCGTCCGCTGGATGGAGATCCTTTCTGATGGCGTCCTCGAGCTTTCGCCCTTTCCTTACTCGCACGCACAGATGCTTGCCCAATCTGCAGGCACCACAAAGGATGAAGAGAAGCCGCAGGGTATGTTTGCCGTGCATAAGCTTCCCATCTACCACGAAAAGGGAGGAGGTGGTGGAGCTGAAGACCTAGGCGAGGACATGGCCTTTACGCTTTCGCGGCGAAAGTTTGTCATTGCCAAATTCAGTCTGCCACCACTCGAAGGAGATACAGAGGCCCAAGAGGCGGCTGTAAGAGAGGCGGCAGGCGGCAGTGCAATGCCGAAGAAGGCGGATCTAGAGTTCTGAGTCGTAACGAATCTCAGCGCTCACGAGGCAGATCGTCGTCGGAGCTGTCCTCGCCCATCATATCTTCCATCTCAATCTGTTCCCAGCCTGCACTTCCGACACCTGCACCGAGGCCGCGAGCATATCCGCGTCCGTACGAGCCGTGTCGAGGGTTAAGTGACATGCCGGAAATTCTGGCGCGGAAGCCGTCGCCCATGCAAGATGAAAGGCCAAGAAACACGAGGAAGAAAACGAAAGGTATGAAGAGCAGAAGCGACAACAATACGAGGATGTTCATGTTGCTACTTGAAGGGCAATTGTGGCAGTCGCAACAGACAGACGAAACGTAGAGCGAAAGCGTGTGGGCGGCGCTGGACCCTTGATTTTGTCGTCATTGCCGCGGGAGCTAAGCCGATTGTCCCCTGGCGACAAACGTCGCAACCTTTTGTAACAACCCTCAACATCATATATACACGCAAGATGACACAATTACCCCAATCACTCGTGAGCGCGCTTGTTCTACTCACATGCGCACTCACAATCTCAGCGCATGGTGGCGGAGACCATTCGCAGATCGTAGTTGCACCGGATGCAGATTGGGCGACTCGACACATGGCTGGTACAATACACAATACATGTGGCCTAATTGAATTGAGTACTGAAATATCACAGAGGAACACCACATCTCTGGTTTCGATGCGACGACCTTCTTCAACCTCCACGACTACGACAGCACCGGCGTCTGGACCGCGCCCGACATCCGGCGCACCTACGGCCTCTCCGACCCCTCCAGCGCCGGCATCAGCGAGACCAAGAAACAAATGGTCGTGCAAACAGTCCTAGACATGTTTGACATCGACAAGAACGGCGAGATCTCCCTTTCGGAGTTCGAAACTAAAGACGCCCAGAATGTCAAGCTACCAGACTTCGGCATGGGGCCGGGTCACCACGGTGATGATGAGTACGAATATGAGATTCATCACTGGGAGAAGTATCACTCGGGAGATGATGTAAAGGAAGAAGATCTCACGCATCCGGAGGACATTGAGCATTTCAAGCTGCATGAGCAGAAGGAGCAGCAGCAAGAGGAGTGGGAAAGACTAGAGAAGGGGATTGTGGAGAAGAACATTCCGGCGAAGTATAGGCAGAATTAGGCTCAGCATGTCTGGACACAAAGCATTATGGTATTTGGAGCAGGCTCCAGCTGGGTGTAAGTAATACACATAATGAACTTAGATGACGAGATGAATAGACGTTTGAAATGGGAGGCATCCAGGGTCAGCACAAATCACTTGGGCGGCGCAAAAGTTGTCGAATGGAGAATTTCTTTCAGATTAAACTTTGCCGGTCAACGTCGGGGGTGAGGTCGGCCATAAGCGAGGAATTTGAGGGAAAACGGCGAAATTATGGATGTGAGAGGGTTTCTTTGACGTTGCCCGAGACCCTTCTGAGAGGGACAAGCCCAGACGCACAGAGGCCAGCGGGTTGTTGACGAGGGGCCTAGAACCATCACTGAATAGGCGCACAAGCAGACGTTGCAACATAGACAACATCATAACACACCTATTGACCCAAACCCAACGCTGTGAGCGCAATCCGGGGCGGTCTCAACGAGAGCCCTGGATTGCGTAGTACATCACGTTCGAGAAATAGACCGTATGGGACGCAGGGAGGCGCAGGCATGTGGCTCTTGGCGCTATGACGATGCACCTGCCTCAGCCACAGCTTGTACGCGGCAACGGCGTCGTAGTGAGCTCCAAGTTTGCGACAAGCACGACACCCCACCCCACCTCTACACACCTACCTTTCGCACACGACGTAAATCATGTCTGAGAAAATAGGAACCGACAAGGTGAGCAAGCTTCACATCCGGAGGAACAGCACGAGATAACACCCAAACAACAGCCTCCAGAGAGCCCCACAACGGCGCGCGAGCTCGACTTTGACGACGACAACGATGCGCCTACCTCCACCTCTGCACCTGACAAGGCCACCTCGCCAACACCTACGTCAAAATCGCCCAAGCCGGGTGTGAGATTCTCCGAACAGGCAGAGGAGATTCCTCCCCAGAAACCCCCCCGGCCAGTCGACCCCAACGTCCAGGCGCAGAACACTCTCATTGAGGCGTTCCCTGATATTGATACCAATGTAATCAAGGCAGTCCTGGTCGCTAGTGGAGGAAAGGTCGAGCCTGCGTTCAATGCGCTTTTGAGTATGTGGTTGCCTAACTACAGCAATCGAAGAGTGACTGATCGTGTGTGTAGGCATGTCCGATCCAAATTTCAAGAGCGAAGAGGCAGCGCCACCAAAGCCTCCACGCCCGCAGCCCCGCAGCCAACTCGAACAGGATGAGATATATGCTCGTCAGCTGGCTGAGCACTTCCAGAGCCAAGGCGGCCAACAGGGCCAGGGCGGCTATGGGTCAGAGCGGCGCTCTGCACCTTACGCCAGGTCGAACAACCAAGGTCAGAACAAGGATGAACGCGACTACAGCTTCTTCGATGGTAAGCTTATAGAACCTCTCGCTCTCGTGTCTAGTATTGATGTTGACAGATGATCTTCCTGAGATTCGTAAAAATATCGAGCAGGGCTTCCAAGAGACACAGAAGACGGTCAACAAATGGATCACTAGCTTCAAGAAGAAGCTTGACGGCGAGCCGGACGACTACGACCAGTACGGAAATTCTGTACAACGCGAATCTAGCCAGTCATCTCAGGGACGCCAGAATTTTGGCTCTTCACAGTCGGAGCAGCTGTACGGTATCCGCAAGTCGGCGGAGCAGCGTCGGTCGAATGATGTGCGCCGTTCTGCTGACCACAACCGTTATGACGCAGACAACAGGGTGCTGGGTGACGATTTTGCCCAGCTCGAGCTGAAGGACAACGACCCTCAGCAGAGGTCGAGCAGTCGTCCATCTGCTAATCCCGACCTTTTCAAACCCACTCCCGTTTCTCCGCCGCAGAGTGGCCCTGTCGACGAGGTTGATGCACTCTACCGAAATCCATCGCCAAACAACCAGGGAGGAAAGTCTGGTAGCAAAAAGTGGCAGCCTCTGACATCAGTTGCGCCACACCCTGAGACCGACGAGCATGACCCGTTCAGCCTGGGAGACAGCGATGATGAGGACAATAAGACAAAAGACACCAACCCAGAGGATACAGAGAGGCTCAAAAAGGCCGCAGAGGCTAAAGTAAAGGAGTCTACGGCAGCCGAACTCAAGCCTGCGACGAGGAGCGGGAGTGTTGGCCAGAAGGACGCCGCTGCTGAGGCGCTGCTGAATGACGCCAAATAGTTGTAGTCACATAGACTAAGTGCAAGGCTCCTCGATTACTATCTCAACTTTTGGCCGCTCTCCAACGATACCAATCGGGCTTCTAATCGTGTTGCAACACTGCAAACTATTGGTGCACAATGGCCCAAACTTCCACTTCATACAGTAAACCTTTCAGAGCCAGGCTTGCAACTCCCAACACCGTGTCTGGTGGCTTATGACCATCTGCATGCTTGTCCATAAAATCAATCCACAGTGGTGCCCATCCTCGCTCAACAATATCTTCCTTGTTCAATTCTGCGTCACCGGAGTCATTGACGATGTAGTGCCGTACATGCACAATGTCTCGAGGGCTTGCACCTACCGCCGCGAGGCACCTCCCCACGTTCTCATAAGCACCCTTGACTTGCTCGATCCATGGCGCCTTGTAGTCGCCCGTTTGCCCGGCAAGAGTGATGAATTTCGATGCTGGCAAGATCGGTGTTACGGCGACATGTCTGTAGGATGGAGGCGGTTCATGGACTCCGGGAGGGTTGAAGGCTTGAGGCTTGTTGTTGCTTGCCATTTTGTAATAGAAGATTTGGAGAATTGGCTGAGAAAATCGGGATTTGGAGAGCCTGCTGCTGGACTTTTTGCAGGAATGCTGCAGGTCCTTGTAGAAAGCAGTCAGGGGGTAGTCGAGCGTGTTTGCGTACACAAGAATGTGCTTCACGTGTCAGATGCCTTGGTGAGGGGTAGAGTTGTACAGGTGGTGTAGCTAGCGTAGGCTACCTTCTACATCTGTAGTGGGCCTCGAGCCCAACCAGCTATGCGCTATGATTGACGTCATCGGATTTATCTTTTGCTCCAGTCCTAGAACGAACCACTCTAGTGAACCGCGCGGTCTAAGGACGCGAGATCGCGGCTGAATAACTGTGCGGGGTTCATTGGATCGTCAGCTCCTTGTACATTCACGGAAGCACAACAGGCGGCAGCCGGGCGAATCAACATTAACACCTTCGCATCCGCGACGCCCGTTACTAGCGTTGCATCATTCGATAGCATGTGCTTTGCGGGGAAGCTCTGCATGGAGCTTTAAATAAGATCGTCCCACGAGTTGCGTGACCTCTGTCACTCGTCGTTGGCGATTCTACACCTCACGATGGCATCCGGACTCTTCGCGAGGTCAACCCAACCTACGAGCACCCCCGATGCTCGCATTCAGATTGGCGAAGAACGACCACACGATATTTATCTAAACAGGACGCACCCGACCGCGCAGAACGCTTACAGCCATGTCGACTCAACACACTCCAAGACACACGTCCACACGGCCTCTTTGTTTGATGTCGGTATCTTGAAGGATACCCTTGCTCCGTCTCTCGCTCTTCATTCTGGTCTTGCAGTCATTGCGTACGGTATTTCGCGGTACACCCAACGCGTCGAGGTCAAGGACTGGCTTTGGCCCAGCGGCCAGGTTGCCAATGCCTGGTGGTCTGCTGTCGGTCGCCGTCTTGCCGCAGGCTTCACACTCACACAGGCTCTCCACCGACTTTCCTGGCATGAACGGGTCGTCCTGA
The DNA here is from genome assembly GCA_004522025.1 of Didymella segeticola. Taxonomy (NCBI): domain Eukaryota; kingdom Fungi; phylum Ascomycota; class Dothideomycetes; order Pleosporales; family Didymellaceae; genus Didymella; species Didymella segeticola. The sequence continues at coordinate 1,086,536 of SDAV01000005.1, read as the reverse complement.
CCGGCGTGACACTCTGGGGAGGTCGATTGTTCTACCGCGTTGCTCGTCGATCCATCCAGCGTGGAGAAGATGACCCACGGTACGCTGAAGTCAAGAAGGAAGAGGGATTTTGGAACTCGGCTTTGTTCAAGATCTTCATTCCTGAAGCTTTCTTCCAAATGCTTATCAGCTTGCCATTCACAGCTCCGTTCAGGCATGAGGGCGCGGTTATGATGGGCTACCATCCTTACATTCAGATGGCCGCTGTTGGCCTTTTCTCTACAGGTCTGGCCATGGAGACCCTGGCTGACTACCAACTCGATCAATATAAGGCCGAGGGCGGACGTGGTATTCTCCGTGAAGGTGTTTGGAGCATCGTCCGCAACCCAAAGTACGTTTGCACCTTCAAGGCAACTCCCTTATGCTGACCCGGAAAAGCTACCTCGGCGACGCTCTCGTCCACATCTCCTTCATCGTCATGCTTTACGGCAGCGACATGCTCGCACCAATCGAATTGCTCGGTCCTTTAGCAAACTACTGCTTCCTCCGCTTCTTTGGCGGAGACAAAGCGAAGGAACGGCACCAAGTGCGTCGTTATTCTGCTTCTCAGCCCGACAAGTTCGCCGAGTTGCAGAAGTTTCGCGCTGATAAGAATGCGTTCTGGCCGAGTGTGGATGAGCTTAGCAACAGATGGCTGTGGACGGTACTGGGCATTGGTGGGCTGGGAATTGCTGTCGAACAGACGCTGAGGACATTACACTAGGCTAGTGCCGGTACATGCATGGCATGAGATGCTTGAGTGATCACTGGTTGTTGGCACTGTTAACGTTCTGTATGGGAGATGACCATGTTTGATAGTCTTGCTTAGCAAATCCTACTCACCAGATCTGAAAGTCACCAACATAGAATCCCGTGAAAGAAAATGCAACACGGGTGTGGAGGCATCTCCTCATCGCGGCTCTTCTGTGTTGTAGGTGGCAAGGTCGCCCTCCTTCACATTCAGCTCTTCAACCAAAAGAGTAGCCTCTTGCTCGATAACAATCTCCCCTGTCGGACGAGCACCCTCTAAGCTCCTTTCTAGAGCTGCTACTTTAACCCTCTCTACCTCCTCATCGCTAAGCTTCCTCCGCTTTCCCGTCGAATCATTCCACTCCCACCCCTCTTGCGCCCACCTCCACTTTAGATACGGTTTCAAATCCTTATCAAGCGGTAACACTCTTTTCCACTCTGGCTCACCATCCAATATCTCTCTTAACTGGTCCCGATAGAAAATCCTATAGCTATCCAAAGCATACGGACCCATTCCTGGCAAATGCGCAATCTCCCAGCCCTCTCTCTCATCCTCCGATGCCAGGATCTCATTAGCTTTGATATCTAATCCGCATCCGTGGTCCGGATAATGTAGTCTCCTGTACCGCCGCTCTTTGCATGGCGGCGCTGCGATCCAGGCTTCGGCCAATTTTATCAATCGCGCGGCGCGCACATTATGCAAGCCTAAAGGTTGCAGTATCGAAGTCAAATCGCCCAGCTTTGCCTGCGAGAGATGGAAGGGTGTAGGGTAGAGGGTTAGTATTTGAAACAAGACAGGACGTGCTGCACGGCCGTGTGTTTGATTCCAGAGAATCACTTGCACGACCAGGGCATAGAGGCTGTCACGAATGCGCTCTTGGATGAGGCCGTATCCCGCGGGTTGAAGTTGAAAGGGGAGATTGTCGGGTTGTGGGATTGTTCTTGGCCGATCGGGTTCGTGCCATGGTTCAAAGTGGTGCGATAGGCGGTCTGGTCGTTTGCGCTTCTTGGTGGCGGGTTTGTCAGGGGTAGCTTGACGGCTGGATGTCGGCTCTTGCTTTGTCGCGGTGGATTTTGATCTTGTTGATACCATGACCAATATCAGATAAGAGCTTGACAACAATGCAACAGACGTCTATTTTGTCCCAGATGGGACAACGTTATACACGAGATGCGTTTCGGGTGTACCTTCCGTTTTGGGTTGAAGGGCGTCATCGCCTTGCGTAGGAGCCAAGGCATGTGGTTATCGGGGGCATATTTGGAACTCGGAGTTCTGTAACCGATTTGTTCCTTTCTCCAATACTTGTCCTTGCAGCTTGAGCTTTTGAACATGTTGATCAGCCTAGCCTGGTCCGCCTCAATTGTGGTGCTTGCGGTTGTAGATGGACGCGAGATCAGCTTCCCTTCCCTTTCCGGATTTACCTCGGACCAAGCGGTGATGGGCGCTGTCACTCCAGATATCCATCAAGGCAAGTTTGGAGGTTTGACGACATATGCGAATCTGCCGTATGTGCATTGTCTGGCTTCTGATGGCAAGGATGTCGACAAGTTTGACATAGCACTTCTGGGAGCACCATTCGATACTGTAAGTCGTCACTGATTTCAATACCATACTGGTCGCGTCAGGATAAGGAGAGGTGGGCGGAATGTGAGTCCGTTGATGTGCAACTATAACTTGAGCTACCAATTGGGTGACGTGTGACTGACCTGTCGGAAGGGAGTCACAGCTCGACCTGGTGCACGGTTCGGGCCGATTGGTATTCGGCGTGGATCATCTCGGATCTCAGCCAGCGCAGCCTGGAGCATATACACAGGTATGTTTTCCATTGACCGTGTCCAAGGTTATGGGATATTGTAGTGCAGAGTATGTGTTCGACATGGACGATCGAGTGCATGTGATACAACTTGTTGAGTTTGCTGCACTACATGGGGACAACGAGCACAACCGGTGACGGTTACATACAACCGTTTGTACCGCATATACAGTGCTCGGCGAAAGCGAATGCTGTACACAATGGGCGTGAGAAACGACACCTGACAAGGTCTAGGGCAGAACATCTTCAGCGACTGGGCGAAAATCGTAGACTGTGGAGATGCGCCGCTCACTTTCCTCGTAAGCCGATGAGAAATTCTGGTACATGCCAAGGCTTAGATTTCCCCAGGATAATACTGTCGCTCTGAAGCAGCTTGACAAAGCACACGAAGTAAGTGGAGTCATATTGTCATTAGCCCGATCACTGACAGCGACTGTGAGGTGATCTCGGCAAGAAAGACCAATTCAAGCGACTTCATTGTTCCACGAATTTTGACGCTTGGTGGAGATCACACTACCACCCTATCAGCTTTGCGATCCACGAACAACCACTGGGGTCCAGTTAGTGTCATTCATTTCGATTCTCACATAGGTTCGTCGGCCCCTTGAACACTGCCGCGATTCTGACGGCATACACCAGATACTTGGGATCCAAAGGTGCTAGGGGGAGGTATTTCGCATTACGCGCAAGTGTACTCGATCCAGCAACAGCCCTTTCACTGACCGATTCTCAGAGGCGTCAATCATGGAACTTTCTTGCACATTGCTCATGAGGAAGGCCTGATCCGCAACACTTCGGTTCATGCTGGTATCCGGGCTCCAGTCGTTCGTCCAAAGGGTGATGTGCGCAATGATATCAGGTGCGGATTTGAGATTGTGCGAGCAAGGGATATTGATCGTATGGGAGTATCGGGCGTCATTGAGTCTCTCAAGAAGCGTGTTGGCGGGACCAAGGTCTACATCAGCGTGGACATAGACGTTCTGGATCCAGCCTTCGCACCAGCCACTGGTACAGCTGAAGTTGGTGGATGGACTACCCGCGAGCTACTGTCCATCCTCGATGGCCTGGACGGACTGGAAGTTGTAGGAGCCGATGTTGGTAAGCTTGTTGATCCGTAACTTGTGACGATGAGCAGCTAATCGGCAATGGCAGTCGAAGTTGCACCGATCTACGACAATGCGGGCGAGACGACAGCATTGGCTGCGGCAGAAGTCGTTCTTTCGCTGCTCACACTAATGGTGAATAAACCTGTGCAGACTACCACGTAGATACAGTGTCGATCAAAAGGGTGGTAGGGCTCAAGGCAACATAAATTCATTCAGGTAGAAGTCAGACACGTGCAAGGTATTCTGAATGGAGAATAGTCTGGTGAAAACGCAATTGTCATTCCGACCAATCGGAAAAGATTTCTTCTGCTACCGTAGCTAGTGCTCTTACGCGGAATCTTGCCGAGGCTGCTCCCGTTGAACATCACCCAAACAACACCATATCGACACCAACACAAGATGTCCGGAACAGAAGAGCCGAAGAAAGAGAGATTTGCCCCTAAGGAGCCGGTCACTCTGAGTGCCCCTAAGGACGACATTATTACGCGGGAGCATCTCAGCAAGTGTGATGGTGAGCTACCCCGCGAGAAACATGAAAATATTACTGAGCGACATGCTAGGCACGAACGAAGGCTTTCCAACGCTAGTGGGAATTAAGGTGCGTAGCTGATGAAGGATGTGATGATCACGGCACGTGACTTATGTGTAATTTAGGGCGACGTGTTCGACGTGAGCGGAAAGGAAACATACGCGCCCGGCAAAGGCTACCACGGTAAGAGGCTGACTCTGTGACACCTTCAACTGCCTGCTCACTTATTGATCTAGTCTTCGCCGGGAAGGAGCCGAACCGTGCGCTGGGGAAATCCTCTTTGAAGCCAGAGGACTGTGTGCCAGATTACTCTACCCTTTCCGAGACTGAGACCAAAACACTCAACGACTGGCATACTTTCTTTAGCAAGAGATACAACATCGTTGGGCGTCTCCAACCTGAGAACGAGTCACGGATTTGAGACTCCTGTACATACAACAAACGCCAGCCAAATGTTAGTCATGTTACACAGTGCCTACGAACTTAAGGATGTGCAAATTAACGAACCCGACAAACCTAGCTTCGATGCTTTATGACACGCTCAGTGTCAGAACACGGAACGCTTAAAATTGTATGTCGGCTGTCTTACACATAGTCCAGCTGCTGTACGCATGCACGGACAAAGACGGCCTTCCACCACTCGTTCCTGCTGAAGACGTTGTGAATTAGTGGCACTAGCGCCTTTCTACTACCATATATACAGTTAACGTATGCAACTCGATAACATGAAGCAGAAAAAAATATCATCCCAGGAAAGCAATGAAGACGAGTTAAGATCACAGGTTAGGTCGCTGATGATCATGCTGCAACGCCACCCTGGTAGCAAATCTGGCAACTGTGGGCACACATTTTGCGGAAGCCAGGAGCCATTCCAGAGACAAAAACGAAACTGACGAGTGTCTGTAGCCTGAGTACCCCTCCTCGCAATGAAAAGAGGCTAGCTAAAGATACTTTGATGACCGGCGAAACTCATCGCCCTCCTGCTACACCGTACATTGGCTGCACACCAGAAGTCGTCCCGTTAGCTTTGAGATGCTGTCGGTGTTTGGCGCATCTCTCGCACTCAGTCTCGTGTTGCTCCCACCGGCGCTTGATGTTCCAGGCCCCAAAACATTGGTGGCCGGGGTCGTTACGTGCGAAGTGGCAATACTGCTGGAGGCGCTTCTCCTTATGCCCACAAGAGACAAAATTGATTTCCTCGTAATAGCACATGTTGGCTATGTCTTGGCGCGTAGGAGAATTTCCCGGAGCTGCAGTAATAATCAGAAGGTTATGGTCAACCACGACGTTCCGACGTACGTGACGGAAAGGCAATGAAGGATCCACTTGCGCTTGTGACTAATGCTCTCTTCTTACTACCGTAGTGTATTCAAGGATGGTGATCTGGGAATGTTCAATGACACAGATCTGAAGTCGGAAGTCGAGTTGAGGAGAGGAAATCGATAGGAGTCCATCATTGAAAGGTACGGCCTTTATACAGCGCTGAAAGGCACCCTTCCTCCAGCTGTCACGATCTGCAGCATTGAAGAGAACCGCGGTATGCTTGAACTTTTTTCGTAACGAGTTCCTCACGAAGGCCTTGCCACACGCAGCAGCTTGTAGGGTTGCACACTACCAGACTACCTTTACCCCGGCACCCTTGACTTTCACGAATAGCTCGAACCCCGCATCGCAGGGTTTCCTGAGAAACCCACATTGAATCTACTGCATGGTGAGCTAGTCAGTACACCATCAGTGTGACGAGGTCCTGCCGCACGGATGCAACCAAGGCTTGCTCATGGCTGTACGGATACAGGTAGCAGTTGTGTGTACTACCTAAGGCTGCCGATTAGTATCTTAGCTGCACGCTGGCAGACAGGATCGTGGTATCGTGGTCCCGCCCCCACTGTTTTGTGGTGGCCTTCTTGCGCAGATGCCAAGGCACTGTAGCACGATTGCGTCCGAACACGACACCCCACATGCCTGAACGCATGGAAGACTAGCGCAAGAGCGCCCATCAGCCCGGACAATGGTCGAGTTAGATAGAGATGATGGTGATTTGAGTGTGCTACTAAGGGGCGATCGCCCGCATTTGACCCAACGATGCTCTCACTCTGCCAACACCTTTCAGCACCTTGATCGCGCACACACCAGGCGTCCCATCCTGGAGACATTCCAGAGAGGACTCAAAGCACAGAGCAGACTCGTCATTTCTACATCGTATTCTCTGTACACAGCCAAGGAATGTATGTGTCACCCTAGCCACCAGTCACATGTGTAGAGTGCTCTATTGCAGTGGGTCCAGCGCGTGCAAAGACACGAATCAGAGATGACTGTTGCAAAGTTGACAGCTTCATGTAGTCTAATGCATTGATTCACCTCCCGGACCACCGCGGGCTCGACCGTTGCAACAACGCCTTTGTGGTGATGGAGTTTTACACAGACTTTCCAAACTTGGAACAATTCTTATTCTTGTCTACATGCAAGCCACCAGAATCATTCAGCATCACAGCCCTCGTGTGATTACGATCTGGAAAAGCGTGGTGTGTCTTGTTAGACTGACTTCGACCCGGCGCCATACGCACAAGCGGGCTGTCACTGCCTTTACATATTCAGTTGTTGTAGAACACCTTGTTACGGCACCAAGTTACTCTGCTGATATGTAGAACTTTCGTCTAGCTGTCGTGAGCGTACATGAGCAAGTGGCTCAATTGTATGTGCGGAAACGTGCATCGGATCTCAGCCGTGCCTGCCTTTCCGTCCGCTGTCAGGGTTGATCCGCACCTGCAGAAAACTTGACGGGTTGAAATATGCTCGCCGATGGTCCAATTTCGAGCACATAAGCGGGGGTCACCTGTGTACAAAGGCCAATGCAAGTGTACTCTGGGTCGAAAGCGCTAAGCCTGTACAAGGCTGAACGTGATCATTGTGAGCTTAGGAACCATGGCGCCGCTGTCACAATCGCTGAAGACGTCTGCAGAGCAATCACTGGCCATAGAAGCGTCTTTTCATCTTTGAATACACATCATGGCTTGCTCCAATTGTATTAACTCTTCAGCTAACAGATCGAGGGAAAGGCGATGGCTGGGTTCTTCTTGCTTATTCATAGTTCAAAGCTTACTCGGCTGGCGCTCCGACACTGACACAGCATGTCATGCCCAATTCGACTAAATAGGCCAAGAGATGCTCCGCGGCCCTCAAATCAACAGAAGGAACCAACAGCACCTGTTTTCATCCAGGGTCACAGGATCTGGGACTCGATAATGTGGCATGGACATCGCTGCACCAAAGCCAGTGGCTTACAGGTTGCACCGGCGTGCGCACGAGCAACGCTTCTGCCTACGTGCACCGTATCACATCGGATCCGGGGAAGCGTGTCCCTGTCATCCGGTATCGAGCACGCATCTCACGCTAAGAGGGTGCGTATACACACTAGTCACACGCAATGCGTACTACACTGACAAGCCTACACAGTTAGCACGAAGTGTTGAAGTTTACATTGCAGATTGACGGACATAGTTGGCGCCGTATCAGTAGCAATAGCACAGATCTTAGTGCAGGCGAGTGCTACAGGATGACTGCTAGTGTAACTCAGGTAGCACGTAATATCGAGGCGAGTCATTGATGACCGGATCGATTCTCATCCCAAAGGAGCCTTGAAATAATGAGTGCTTCTTTGTAATGCATCACTGTCGAACATCAAAGCACACTTTGCTGCGGAATCTCCTGTGCTACGTCTGCTTCACGTAGCGTACGCAACACTGCGCAGTTGTGAGCTATGGGATCATTGAACAAGAAAGTGCAAAGCTATACGTCCTTATGTGTGCAAGTATTGGAGACTTCTTCGCCTCTTGCCGATAGATCAACGCACATAGTAGTTTGCATGCTCTACGCGCAGTAGAAATGTGCGATACCGGCTGAAGGCTAAATCGAGCTTCTCATCTCTGACGGATATCAGCGCCCCAGGCAAGGAGCTTCAATAGGTACAAGAGCGCGCAATTCAGTACGTGCGTGTCATACTGCAGCCACCTCTATGCAGTGAGATGACTTCAGCGTCCCGAAGTGGTAGTGGGCTGGGGTCGATCTACATCGTTTTTCGTGCGATGTGCTTTCTCACATCTTCAACGTCTGCCCACGTTGTGTTGACACGCCACACGCTCCACTCATGAGCATCTTGAGACACTGCCATGCAAATGTCAAGCTGATAAGAATCCACAAAACTTTCCTCGCAGTATCCTAACAACTTTTGGACCGAACGCCATCGCTATGCGCATCCCTCGACCAACTTTCTCAGGCTATCTACTTGGCCCTGTTCGCCTTCCTCTTCTGTCTCTTTTGCGCAATAATCCTCGTCCTCTGCGCCAGCTTGGCCGCATCCGTGTCCGTGTCTGCATCAGCGGGCCGCTTGTTCCCTTCCGCGCCTGACCCTGGCTTCTTCCCGACATCCTTGCCCCTGGCTTTCTTCGGATCCCGACCTGCACCTGAGCTTGCGTCGCGCTTCCTCTTCTGACCCTTGCCCTTACCAGCTTTTGTGTCCTCCTCGGCCTCGGTATCAGACTCAGCCTCGCCCTTCGCCGGCTTCGGCTCGCGGCTCTTCTCCTCGGCCGCAGAGCGGCGCGAGACTACGTTGGCGTTTTCAATGGCAAACTCGACAATCAGACGCTTGCGCTTGTCTTCCATTGCTTCCTTGGCCGCTTTTTTGCTCTTCGGCGCCTCGCCCTTGACTTTATAGTCAACGGCATGGCCGTTTAGCCAGCGCAGGCCCATTAGAGCGTTGCGGTGCGTGTAATACTCGATGAACCCGTATCCTCTGCTCCTGCCTGCGCCCGTCTCCTCGCCAACTTTGCTGCCCTTTTCCGTCTCGAAAACTACCTTGGCCTGACGCACGATTCCCTTTCCGCGCTTCTTACGAATTTTCTCCGCAATGACCATTTCTTCGCCGCCTCGCGCGATCTCGGCTTTGCTCAGCTTCTGGCGTTTGCCAGCGTTCACGTCTTCGGCGAAGCCGACCACACCTTTACGAGCGAGCTGTTTGAGATCTTTGGAGGTGATAGAGCGGGGAATATTGCGTACAGAAAGACGGACGAGGGATAGATGGAGCGAAGGATTTTCTTGAATCTGCTTGCGGCGGAGAGTTGCGCTGTCTTCGCGCATCTTAATTTCTGAAGGAGCGAGTTGTTGGTATAGCGGCGAATTGGACGCGATGGTTCCTTCGTTCAAGAGATACAGACGACGCTTGTCCTTGTCGCGATTGAATCGGTTTGCGGCACCCTCAGCAGTCAGACGCGTGGCTTCATTTTTGTCGACGGCGCGGCTAAGGTGAAGGATGCGCCCGTCTATGGTGTATTTGCCTGTAGGATCGGCATCTGCGTCTTCGAGGACAGAGTGTGAGGTGGTGATGGTTGCGCCGTCTTTGCGTTCTATCTGTTTGGTGTTGATCTTGACCTTGGGTACACCCTTCAGGCAGTCAATCATCTCGTCCTCGTTGAAGAAGGCGACGAAGCCTGTACCCTTCGGTCGCTCGGTTTCACGATCGTAGACGACGCGGGCGTAGCGAATGGCACCGAATTGTTTGAAGTGCTCTTTGAGGCTGTCGTCGTCCACATTGAATGGCAGATTGCGGATGAAGAGAACGTAGTTGGGACGCTGGGGTTTCTGCTCCTCCTCTTCTTCCTCATCCTCGTCCTCGTCGAGCTCGGACAGTTCTTCGTCGTCTTCATCGTAGTCGGTGTTGCTGTCGTCGTTGTCTTCGTCGCTGTCGTCCTCAGACGCGTCGTCTGACGGCTGTTCGCTCGAGGCAGCGTCGTCCGAGTGAGCGTCTTCCATGTCCACGTCCTGCTTGTCCGCAGCCTCGTCTCCCTCCTGCTCGGTCTTCTGCAGCGTCTGCCATGCCTCCTTGTCCACGGCCCAGTCGACGGCGATCGGTCTGCCATCAATCTCTCGGCCGTTGAGCTCTGCTAGTGCCTTCTCGGCGTTCTTTTTGCCACGCATTGCAACAAAGGCAAAGCCGCGCAGCTCGCCATTGGGCTTCTTAGGCAGGTTAATGAAGTGCGTCTTGCCAAAGCTGCGGAAGTGCTTCTCGAGGTCCTCGGGCTTCTTTATGCTCCACGGCAGGTTGCGCACAATGAGCTTGGGCGTCTGGTTTTCCTTCTTGGCCGCCTCGCGCTCGGCCTTGAGGCGCTGGCCCTTGCTCTCGGCGCCGTCCTCACGATGGCGAGACTCTGCGCTCTCGAGGCGGATCTTCTTGCCCTGCAAGTTTGCGCCGTTGAGCTCGTCGAGCGCACGCTGGGCATCTTCGACATCGGCAAAAGTGACGAAGCCGTAGCCCTTTGATTCCTTGGTGTCCTTGTCGAGGACGACGAGCGCGTTCTTGATTGGATACGAGTCGGAGAAGAACTCGGTCAGCGCCTCAGTCGTGACTTCCTTTGCGAGACTGCGGACGAAGAGCTGTCGGCGGGCGTTGGACTTGCGGTCGTTCTTGGGCGCTTCGGCGACTGCGGCTCCAACGGCTGCTCCGACGACTGCTTCGACGGCTGCTTCAGTGCTGGCCGCCGCAGTGACGGTCTCGGCGCCAGCCTCCGAGAGGCGCTGCTTCTTTCTGCGTGGGGCCATCGTGGACACGCTGCGTTATTGTTCTGGGTCTCAAATTGCTCTGGGGTTGCTGCGTTGCTCTCAAGCTTCACAAGCCAGCCTTACAAAAAATGTTCACCCATGGCGGCGTGAAAAGGCCGTGCTCCGGCGCTAGCTTATGCGGTGAAAAGCAGGGCTCTCCCGCCATTGGCTGCAAGCACTCACTAACGACTCCACGAGGCATCCTTTTCACTCCCGCAATGACGGCACTCGTGCATGCCGCGCATCTTCACGTGGGCCTAGTTGGCAGCTTCGCGCTTTGGTGTGGCCCGCGACAACCATAGAATGCCATCTCTCCAGCCCAGCACGTGCAGCTTCCGTGCAGATTCCATGCAGCTGTGGGTTGCTCAACGTCTATCTGACCGCCGTCCGCGGCGCTCAGCACCGTCTTAGTGCCTGAGGACTGTCTTCCTGAATGGTAGGATTGGCGGGCGAGGCCTTATCGCGGGGTGCCTTCCTGTGTTGAGAAGTGCCCTTGCCGCGATAGATACGGTAGGATCGGGTATAAGAGGCACGCCTTGGGCTATGTTGATAATTGCCACGGCTGCTGCGTTGCGTGTTCACCTCTACCCATCTCATCCCCACTATTGCTATCCTCCCTCCAGGCAACTTCATGCTCGAGCTTGGCCCAATCAATTTGTCTCGATCTCGCTCTATATAGCAGTCTTTCATAGATCCAGCTCACTAGTCCACTGCTGCACCTTACGGCTGCCTCTTCAATCCACCTGCGACACTTTACACTTTCCTCATCACACAGGCCGTGGATTGAGGCCCACTGTGCTGGTTGTTTTAACACGCGCAGATCTCTCTGACAGCGGCTGGCATTCACCAAATCATCGGCAGTCTGACCGCTTTCCGCTACGCTCCTGCCAAAAGAGCACTAGCTGCGCCGTTGACGTTTAAGCAGCTTCTGTGGTGACCGGACTTGGCAACGATGAGCTCGCGGACACAGCAGATGCACGAAACAGAGCCTCTTCTCTCGCCAGAAACATCCGGCTCGTCGTCGCGCACCATCCAAAATGTCACATTCCCACCGTCAATGGCTGCAATATTGGACAAGATCGAAAAGGAAATAAACGAGCTCGACAACAAGAGTGACTCGGAAGATTCACGGTTATCCAAAGATGAGCTCAAAGGCGATGCTACACTCTACGACAAAAAATGTCTACTTGTGGACAAGCAGATAGATGCGTTTGGCATGGGCCGCTACCAGTGGATGGTCTGGTCGCTCTGCGGCCTGGGATATCTGATCGACTTGATGTGGGCGCAAGCGTTCGGACTCGTCCTGTCACCTTTGCAACAAGAGTTGGGCTTCGGCAACGACGAGACTGGAAAACTCTCCACTGCCTTCTCGGTGGGACTGACAGCTGGAGCTTTCGTCTGGGGCATCCTCGTTGATGTCATTGGCCGCCGATGGGCTTTCAACATGACGGTTTTAATTGCCTGTATATTCGGTCTTTGTCTTGGTGCACCTGATGACTACAACACCATTTTGGTGCTCACGGCACTGACAGGCTTTGGTGTTGGCGGCAACATCCCCATCGACACGACTATTACTCTCGAGTTCACTCCGGAGAGCAAGCGCTACCTACTTCCGCTGTTGTCCATATTCCAGCCTCTTGGTGTAGTAATTTGCAGTGTCATGGCTTATGGTTTCATACCCGTCCACAGCTGCTCGCCCAACTTCTCGGAAGCTGGCCCATTGCCCTCGTGTAAGAACGTGGGCATAGACGTGGCCTGCTGCAAGAAGGACGATAACGTGGGCTGGAGGTACCTGCTGTAAGATTCGATGGTCTTCACATGTTCTCAGATTTGGCTGACAACCAATAGATACACTCTCGGCGCGCTTACTCTTCTGGTCTTAGTTTTAAGATCGGTCGTCTTCAGGTTCCAGGAGTCGCCAAAATTCCTGCTCTACCGCGGCCAAGATGAAAAAGCAATCGCGGTTCTAGAGAACATTGCGCTGTACAATCAAACAACGTGCAGTCTTACGCTCGAGCAGCTTCAGATTGTAGAACGAGAACACAATGCCCTTTCCAGTGGCCCGAGCTTGACTGCGGAGTTGCCCTCCTGGAAAAATAGCATCAAACTTGAGCTCGCACGCTTCAAAATTCTCTTCTCGTCCCCACAGATGGCTCGACTTACAACCCTGGTCTGGCTCACCTACATCTGTGACTTCACCGGCTTCACCGTCGCCGGCACCTACCTGCCACGCATCATCGCGCTCAAGAACGGCGCACTTCATCTCTCCCTCGACTACACATACCGCTCGTATATTCTCATTTATTTGCCCGGCACAATTGGCGTACTACTAGGCTCTCTGCTCTATCGCACTCCCAATGTCGGGCGAAAATACACCATGGTCGTTTCATCGTTTCTGATGTCTGTCAGCATATTCGTGTTCAGCACTGTGAATTCTCCAGCTTCGAACATCGGGCTAAATGCGATGGAGTACTTCTTCCAATCGATGTTCAACGCCGTACTGTACGGATGGACACCGGAAGCGTTCCCGGCGCCGATTCGTGGCACGGCGTGCGGTGTGGCAAGTTTTTGGGGCAGATTGTTTGGCATTGTGAGCCCACTGGTTGCGCAGCATCTATATGCCAGAAGTAGAGATGACAAGGGTGATGTGAACAGCGTACTCTATCTGGCGGCTGGAGTGACACTCGGATGTGTAGTCACGACTGCGCTGTTGCCGGCGAAGGCGCTGAAGAGGTGAGTGATAGCCTGCGCTTAGTTGAGGAGGTGCTTTCCTGAAACAAACGTAAATTCACAAAGAAGCAAGTACTCTTCTGAATGGGTTTACGAGAAATTCTCACGTGCATTGATGGGCCTTACCTGTGCAACGGCGACGATATGTGAAGGATTTCAGTAGGTCTAACGTGGATCTCGGTGCGCACAGCATACAGTCTCCACCATTGAGCATGACTTAAAACCGCACACCGCATGTCGGCGATGAGAGTCGTAGGCTGACTCGTTGATGGCCGCGTACGTGACGCGGATGCAAGTAAAATCATGCTCACAATCATCTCGCATTGTAACTATATCGGGGTCAACGCCGCTGGAAAGGAGCATTGCAACTGTACAGTGCGCGAGACTGAAATCTGGTGTGTGGTCTGGCTCAGCAAGCTTGTGTGAGCGATAAGTCAGACTTACATTTGCGAGGCACTGCACTTCAATCGTGTCGCATCGTCGGTGGTGAAACACCCAAGCTGGCGACTCAGCACCTGTTACATTCTGCCTCTTACATAGACGTGACGATTCCGAAAGCACGATGCTCTTGCTCACTTTGAAGAAGGGCACTATTGTGGTTGCACTGACTGAGCGATGAAGCGGTTTGAATTTTACAAGTACGGTATCAAAGCGTATCGATCGTTTCCTGGCACATATTCGAATTGAAACCACAACACGTCCTGTCGGAATGCGGCTCAACATAGACTGACAACGCATGTTGTTTTGGTGAAGTCGTTTTGTAACCGGCTGTGCTCCGTTTTGCATTTTCCATTCTTGACTTACGTACATTTATCCACACAAATGGAAAAATACACATGGTTGGATGCCTGCCAGCTAGACACTCATAGCAATCCAGTTGGCAGAGCGCTCAAAAGCTCCTAATGATGCTATACGAGCTATCATAGCTCAGTGTAAACGAAAAGGCTACGGGACGCGAAATCAGCTGTAAAGAGCGGTCAGCGAGTACTCAGTTCGCGGATGTTTGAAGCCGTCAAGGTATGGGTGGTTTCAGTCGCTGGTCGGGACATGTTCTCGATCCATGATGGATTTAGGATCTATGATCAGCTGTGCCGGAGTCTGTGTCATGATGTGTAACAGAAGCCATGGCTCTCGCCAATGCGTTCCAATGACATGAGGTCAGAGGCTCAAACTCTTAGATATTCAATTGCTAGTTCATTTTTTGAGACGACTACTAAAAGAAGTGCTTGATCGAGTCTCAACCAGGCGCACTCAGCGTAGGGCGAGTATGTGACGTACCATCAAGTTGTTCTAATGCAACACTTCAGGTCAAGTCCGAAGAAGGTCGTCTATGTTCTGAACCTAGCTTTGATGCTGGACAGAGGCAAGCTCGGCACATCATCATCCTATGTATGGTTTTGAAGAACCAAACAGGTCGATGACGAAGCCTGAAAGATTGTCATAGATTCGTAATCATGCATTAGGGGTCTGCAAAAACAATAAAATGCAGGTCTTTCCTTGTCCTTACTGGGTCTTTGGTGTGGCGCCTCTCAGCACACATGTTCTCCCAGAAGCTGTAAAGGATAGACCGTACATTGAAACTATCGCGCTCCCTCTTCCGTTGCAATGGATACAAGGTGCATAGAATATAGCGAATCTCTTGCTAACGGCGATTTGGCATACTACATATCTTTCAGGGTCCCATCTTTGCGGGCCAAGATAGAGCCTTAATTCTACCTAAGGGGTGCCCCTTGCACCTTGTCCTGATAAGAGAAGCAAGAGACATTAATAAGACATAGATAGAAGCAGATATTTTCTTTTCGTTGGATCACAGTGACAATCGATGAATCGGAACAGACACAACGGCTTAGTACAGCCTGTAACGTATGTCGCTCGCACAACGGCCATACGTGGTATCAAATTTCCAGACCTCGCATAACTACGCACTGCTCTGACTAACCCCAAGTGCCCCCTCCTCCTCGTCCAGCCTTTCGCTGAGCACTCAATCTCCAGTCATCCTCACCCTGGAACTTGTTGTGCAGTGGCTGAATCCTCTCCGCCTTCTTCCTCTTGCTCAACCTATCCGTTGGCGCGACCTTGAAGAACGTCGGCGCCGCTTCCACCAACCACTTTGGCTCGATGGCGCTGCACACATGCATGTACTCCTTCGTCGTCTCAACAAGCGAGTGGTATACTACGTGCTCGCTAGGCTTGCCAAAAAGCGAGGAGCTCGGGTGCAAGTAAACTGGCGTGCCTTCGACGAGCGTTTTGTACCCCTCAGCAGGATCCTTACGCGCAGAGTTGCGGAAGAAGCCGGAGCAGAGCGCTTGTCGGACCTTGATCGTGTTGCGGCCACAAGAGACGACGGAATGTTTGTGACGCGCCATGATCTGGAGCAGCTGATTTCTGACGTCCTTGACTCTCTGCATATTTCGCGGAATGACAAAGTTCTCATGACACCAGGGCGTGCTGAAACCGCCTTGCTTCCAGCCATTGTACACGTTGAGTAGTGTGATGTGATCACCAGAGGGATCGTTGAACTTTTGCTTCTTCTGGTCGGCTTGTTGTTGCTTATCGCGCGGACGGTGGAATACAGACTGGGTCGCGCTGATCATGGCAACAATCGTAAGAATCTCATCTGAGCACTGTAGGTCCACACTCTTGATAAGCGCTTTGGACAAGGTAGGATCCATTGGGAAGTCGGCCATTTGGCGACCGAGACGTGTGAGTAGTCCTTCGTCATCAAGAGATCCGAGTTGGTAGAGCTCCTCAAGAGCTGTCAGCATAGTGTTTGTAGGAGGAGGATCCATAAAGTCGAAGTGCAGAAGGTCGTTGATTCCCATGGCTTTGAGCATGAGGATGGTGTTGGACAAGTTCTGTCGCTGAATCTCGGGAATTGTGGTTGGCAGCATCTCGTTTTGGAAGGCAGCCTCGGTGTACAGGCGGAAGCACTTTCCTGGGCCTGTTCTTCCGGCTCTTCCACTCCTCTGGCGGGCCTGGGCTTGCGAGATAGGGGTGATCTGCAGGCGATCCATACCAAGCTTGCCATCGTAGGAGCTCTGCTTGACGAAGCCAGGATCCACGACGTAGTAGATACCATCGATGGTAAGACTGGTCTCGGCAATATTGGTGGCAATGACGCACTTGCGTGTCCCGTTGGGCGCTGGCTCGAAGATACGTGATGCTACTTCCGAGGGCAGAGCTCCGTAGATGGGCAAGATCATGAGCTCAGGTACGTTTGGCCCAAGCGCTTTCATACGTTCTGACAGGATTTCGCAGGACGAATCAATCTCCTCCTTGCCCGTCAAGAAGAGCAAGATGTCTCCAGCAGGCTCGGTCAAGTGGATCTGCATGACTGTTACTAGAGCAGCGTCCAGGTAATCAGACTCTGGCTCTCGACTGTACATGACTTCGACTGGGACTAGACAGGAGTTAGCACAATGGTATGAAGGGTTACTTGTGAGTTGTGAGTTCACTTACAAGTTCGACCGGGAATGGAGAAGATGGGGCACTTGTAGAAATACTCGGAGAACTTGTCAGCATCAAGCGTCGCACTCGTGACAATGAGCTTCATGTCTGGTCGTCGCTTGAGGGTCTTCTTCAGCAGTCCAAACAGAACGTCGGTGGCAATTGTGCGCTCGTGTGCCTCGTCCAGCATGATGCAGCTGTACTTGTTCAACATTGGATCCAGCAAGATCTCTCTTTGCAGGATTCCATCCGTCATGTACTTGATGCGTGTGTCTGGCGATGTGTTGTCCTCGAATCGGATCGTGTAACCGACTTCATTACCAAGCTTGCAGCCAACCTCTTCGGCCACACGCTTGGCGACACTCATCGCTGCAACACGTCGCGGCTGAGTGCAGCCAATGACGAGCTCGTTTGCATAGCCTGCTTCTGCTAGGTACTGAGTCATTTGTGTCGTCTTGCCCGAACCCGTATCACCGACGACGATCAGAATCTGGTGCGCGGCGACAGCCTCAAGCAGCTGCTTGCGGAACTTGTACACGGGTAGCGACTCTCGTTGGTCCTTGATGCTCATGTTTGTGCGCTTGCCAAAGGAGGCATCCTTGCTGTTGGTTGATATCTTCTTCCACTCAGGCATGGCTTCGGTAGGCTGATCTCTGCGAGTGTTGCGCAGATCACTCGCAAACTGACGCTGTTGGGCCATGGGATCGTTCCACTGACTGCTAAGATCCACGTTGGCAGCTTCGCTGGCGGCCTTCTCTTGGGCTTCCTGTTGCCGCAGATCTCGGCGCTCTTTGGCTAGTGTGTCTCCAGACATGGCTGCTCGGTTGAGCGAGCCATCGGGCGCCTTGATGATTCGGATGGGTGATAACTCGAGAGACTGTTTGGTCTGGCCAGCGAGGAAGGGTGGTTCCTCTTCGCGAACCTCGATGTCGACATCCTCCTCCTCCTCGAAGCCTCCTTCACCAGCAATGTGCGCATTGAAATCCTCGTCGATATCTGGATAGTCTGACTTGGGAATGACACCAGAGGCGATAAGTTGCTTGATCTCCCATCTTTCAGGCGAGGTCATTCGCTTGCGCATGCCATTCTTGCGACTGTTGTAGCCGTCCTCGACTACAGGCACGCTGCCGTCCATCAGACCCGGAATGCCGCCCAGCGCTTGGGAGTTGGCGCCCGATCCAAAGGACTCGATTCGTTTCGAGGGAGCGAGGTCGCGCCCGGATTGCTGGTCGACCTCCTTCATGGACAAGGATAAGCGGCCATTCTCCATCTTGATGACCTTGACCTTGACTTCCTGCCACCTCGACAGGAGGTCAGATGGGTGGTTGACGCGGCCACGCTCCTGGATTTGGGAGACGTGGACCAGGCCGTCGACCTTGCCCTTGACGCCCTGCAGATTGACGAAAGCGCCAAAGTCCTTGACGCCCGTGACTTTGCCGTTGTAGACCTTGTACAGGACAGGCTCATCGTCGAGCTCGGGGGTGGGTGGTCGGCGGAACTCGTCGAGGTCTTCGTCGCGGTACTTTTTGCGGCTGCGTTGCTTGTCGTGGCGCTTGACGGTCCTGGTGCGCCCAAACTCATCCTCGAAGACCAGCTGCTCATGCTCGTGATCGTGCTGGTGCTGGTGGTCTGGCGAACGGCTTCTTCGCCGGTGCCTCTTGCCGCCCCTATCGCTATCGCCGTCGCCGTCGCTGCTGTAGGGGCTTATACTGCGCTTGCGCGACCGCTTCGAGGGTTTTGGTGGGCCAACGCCGGCGCCAGCACCATTGCCCTTGCCAGCACCATTGCCCTTGCCAGCCAGGCCTTCGAGCATGGCAAAAGTGTCGTCCAAGGCGTCTGGCTCGGGCGCGTTGGCCGCGGACGGCGTGTCCTCTGCTGCATCGCCAAAGTCGACTTCCTTGTCGGCGATGGCGAGGCCCTTGAAGACGCGCGTCTTGCGGTCGCGGCTGTCGTCGTCGTCGGCGGCGGCGGTGTGGAGCGAGGGCCCGGAGTGCTTCGTCTTGTATTTGGGATGCAGCGTCAAAATCAGGCGGTCGATGCTCTCGACCAGGCTCTGCGGGAACTCTGCGCCCATGGCCTCGAGCTGCTCCTTGAAGTCGGCCACGCCCTTTGCGCCGGCATGCTGGTCAATGACAAACTCGGCGAGCGTCTTGTCGGACACGCCCAAGTGGTTCTGGATTTCCGACGTGACCTTGGACACGAGCGACAGGAACTCGAGGTTCTCCAGGTCGTCCATGTTCGCGGCGGGGCGGGGGCACCTGGGTAGGGTGCAAGTGGACGTCGGAAAGTTTTTAGGCACGGTAGGTAGACCGTAGTCACTTGGTAGACCACACTTGGACGCGGCGAGCGTCGACCATTCACGGGCTCAGCTTCTCCGCAGCCGCAGCGCACGCTCATCTATCACCACCACCCATGCTTCCCAACACCACGACCATTCTCGCCACTCTCACTCTCACTCTCACTCTCACTCTCACTCTCACTCTCACCACCTTCGTCGTTACCTCTGCCACTGCCATGCCTTCACGTGCAGCACACAATTTCCGCCTCATCACTGCCTGTCTGGTGCTCGGCTTCGGCAACTACGAGCTGTGGCGCGTTCACAAGGGCATCCACCCGTATTGGACCCCCCGCTTGGAAGAGGCGGGCATACTGAGGCAGCGCAACAAGCTCGTAGACGACGGCCACATCAAGCCAGACGCTGCCGCTGCCGCAAATTCTGCCCCCAAGGCTTGGATCAAGTGGACTGACCTGAACGGCGTCCCCATACCCACCCTCGAAGCCAGCATCCGGCCGACACGGAAAGACTGAGGGTCGACCTGTGAACATCCTGAAATCACCACATCCGAATCATCACGGGTGTTCCGTCAACACAATCAGCATTGCTCGGCGTTTTGTGCACTCTGCTTGCAATCTCTCAAACTCACAGCACCAGCGACCTACAATTGGCGCGCTCCGTACAACTCATCGTCAGGCCACTCCCCTTATCTGCAGCTTATCAGCACGTGATTGCCACCAGACGACCCCGACATTCGACCGGTAGATTCTTAATCTGATCGAAGTATTCCAGATTGTTCCTCTTCGATTACGAAATAGACGTTTACTCCTTGGCCCTTGCGTTGTAATATGCTTCAAGGCGAGCGAAGGCGTCATGTAGCCGAGGATTGCACCATAGCTAACACCTTGCCGATTCAGGTCTTAGCGCAGCCACTCCGTCGACTTCACCAAAGAATAGTCCGAGCGTTTCACAATCTCAGGTCATGGGCAGGACCGACCTGCCATTTTCGAGCTCGCGTTTCACAAGAAGAGCTCGTCGCAAGCATCAAAATATCATCGGAATGACAGTGATTGAGGCAGGGGTCTCCTCGAAACAACATGAGTCTGCGCCAGCACCTCACAACACCCACCAGCAGTAGACACAAATTCCACTTTGGAACATGATGGTCTGAGCACAACGGCTGTCGTCACCACGCAATGAGACAATCGACACGACGCTTCCCCGGATCCACCTCCGCGGTCCCAAGAGCGAATGCGGCTGCAGTTCCAATTTGGCATTACACGGGCGGTCAGAATTGTGGAGAACCTGGCCGGACCATCTGAGGCAGATGTCGTGATGGCGAGCGATGGCGCAATCGGCCATGTAAGCCTCTTGACATGACTCTATCTACCACCCACAGGGTTGTACCTATAAGTACTGTAGACACTGCTCTTCTCCTTCCCGTCTTCACAATAGGTACCGAAAGAAACCAGCCAAGCATTTCCATCCGTGTCCTTTGCTTAACGTCTCTCAATACATTCAGTTGGCTATTGGAGTCACGTCTCGCGCACCGCAACCTAGTTTCCACACCACTGCAAACGGGTACCTTGCATACAGCGTCCCACCAATCACCGTCCGCTTCACAGCAGCACTGCAGTCACAATGGCACCTGGACTTGTGGACCCCGCCTTCCAGTCCAGCGACGCGGCACCTATTGCAACTCTCAAGCAAGCTGTCAAACCTGCCAATACACAAAACTACATTCCCGGACGCACACAAGTCACACAGCACGACGACACATACGAGTTCGAGCATCTCCGACCACGCTTTCCTGACATCACTTGGCCGGCATTGGAGGAGACGCCCTATGCTGACAAGGGCTTACTTGGCGATGTGAACTTCAAGAATCTCCTGTCATCCGCAACAGAGGTCTTCGATTACAACCCAAAGATTGGCACAGAGATCCACGGCGTCGATCTCGCCAACCTTACAGACCCCCAGAAGAATGACCTTGCAAGGCTGATTGCGACACGAGGCGTCGTGTTTTTCCGTAACCAGCCCAACTTTGGCATCGAGGAGCAGCGCGCCCTCGGCCAGTACTTTGGTCAGCTACACAAGCACGCAACTACTGCTGTTCCCCGCCAGGAAGGCCTCGAGGATGTTCATGTCGTGTACACTGGCGAAGGGTCGCCCGACCTCCGCTCCTTGTTCTCTCCCACTTTCCTCTGGCACTCAGACGTAAGACCTGCTGTTGCTTCATTTACAACGACTTTGCTAATCTCGTTTAGGTCACATACGAGATCCAGCCACCTTCATACACTTCGCTGAAGGTTCTCACCGGCCCACCACGCGGCGGCGGCGGCGATACGCTTTGGTCTTCTCAATACGCCGCCTATGATATGCTATCACCCCACATGCAGAAGTACCTTGAGTCCCTCACTGCTCTGCACTCTGCAGATTTACAAGCCCAAGGAACACGGGATCTAGGTCGTACTGTCCGCCGCGAGCCAGTCACGACAGAGCACCCACTTGTCCGCACACACCCCGTCACAGGCTGGAAGAGCATCTTCTTCAACCCTGGCTTCGTCACGAAGATTGTCGGGGTTCCCAAGACAGAGTCGGATCACATCATCTCGCTTCTCAACGAGATTGTCGCCACATCTCCAGAGTTCCATGCGCGCTTCCAGTGGCAGGCCGGCGATGTTGCGTTCTGGGATAACCGTGTCACGAACCACTCTGCCACATACGGTTTCGCACCTCACCGCCGTCATGCTGTACGCGTCTGCAACCAGGCTGAGAGGCCGTACCTCGATCCCAACGGCAAGTCACAGGAAGATGACTTGAGCGAGCGTTATGGCATTCCCAAGGCTAACAAAGACGGTTCTGGTGTGGTCAACTACAATGACTAAGTCACGACGGGTTGGTCTTGTCGCTTGATAGTCTGTTCATCTTCACAAAAGGATTAGGCGTCTGGTTTATTGTAGCGATTTAGCGAGCAGGCATTTTAGTTGTTAACCCTATCTATAGTAGCACGGGAACAACGCTGACACGACGAAATGAACAACATTACTATAACTCTTCCTTTCATCGTCTTCATATACATTTTTCCGTAATGCAATCGTAGCATCGATCGCATCAGGGCCATGTAGCAGCTGAGGATATCTAGTGTTTGGATTTCATGCTACCAAAGATACGGATTGCAATATTTGCTTGGAGTAAAGCACTGAGTTCGTCTTCCAAACGCACCCATCACTCAACACCGAGCCCAAACGCACACGATCGGTAATAACTCAATAATCGTGTGAAAGGCCTATGCATACACGGATAGATGTTACGCACCGGCAAACGCTGGCAGCTGCTTGAGTCAGGTACGAGTACAGCAGGAGTTTGCATCGTAAGAGACATGGCACGATGCTTCAACCCAACAAGCGCCTGTGTCGTCTGATTCTATACTACTCTACGACAACCTGTCAACGTACGCTACAGCCAAGAGTTATCGAGAAGCTAGCTCGGCACTCAAAATCAAAAGTGTATATCGAACAATTCTTGTCGTTTTAAAGCACTCTCAGAATTTTCTAGACTCCAAATTCTTCCCATAAGTTCAACATGCCTCGCAAGGACTCCGAGATTCCGCCGTAAGGGATGAAGATTTGTTCAAGTACGGCTCGATGAGGACTCTATACCCACAGACAAAAGCGTCAACCCCACAAACAACGCAAAAGGCCGGTTCAAAGGCTATCAAAATTCTCCAGCAATGTTTTTGCAATGTCAGTACCAAAAACACGTATAAGCATTGGGACTAGCAAGCTGATGATCGTTTCTAGAGCGTCTCGAAGGGCATCCACAGCCTGTACAACTGGTTTGCTTCGTTGTCCGAGAGAAAATCTCCATCTAAAAGCATCATCCCGATGGTATGTAAGACCGCAAGCAAGTCAAATGACCGTATCGCGTCCTGAGCGGCAGTCTAGCAGATGGCATGTTATCCTCCAACAGCCCTTACGGCAGTTACAGCGTTATTTGGCCCAGTCATATCTAAGTGGGACGCGATGAGCCATGCGACCTGGATAAGAGTGCAGCTAAAGCCAACATCACGTATAGCGAGAACACTCATCCAGTGACATTGGCACTGGTAGCGGCAGCACTACATCATTCACCCCCAGGACCACCTCTAACGCGAACACTCTCTTTGGCATGCTCACAATCGACCCTTTCATCCCTCTGCAAGAAACGCTTTCACAAGTACCCTTATCGACGCCATAACCTGCGCGCACTGGATAGCCTGTCTCACTTACAACATTTCCGCCTTGCTCAATATTTTCAGTGAGATTCTCGCCGTCTCCATGCAAGCATAGGATTCTTGCCGAGGTGGTGGGTTCAGCGCGAGGAAGTTGTTTTGGTGGTATTGCTGAAAAATTGCGCAGGACAGTGGACAATGAGGTTATATATGGGTGTGTTGAACCATCTATACACAGCACACTGCAGAACTTGGAAAGTGTCTCGCTTTTGCATAAGCCACGGAGTAGAAGGATGATGTGATGAGGCACACGGTGATGATTATGGCGAGGATGAAGTGGATGGCGGAAGAGAACACGGTCAGAAGGGACGATAGGGAAAATGAGATAGCGAAAGATGATTGCTCTGGGGAAGGTGTAGGGGACTCGAAAAGCCATGCAGACCTGATCTTCAACTTGAGAGACGTGGGGATGGGGTTGATCAGGGCCCCGTGCTGGTCGTAAGGTCTCACAACACACATTAAAAGGATATGGTCTGACATGCATGAAAAATGCGCGTCGTCCCGGGAATTTCTCGTCTTCATTCATAGTGCATACACATACGATCGTGATTTTGGGTGTTCTGTTTTCTCTCACTTGTGATGATCAGTGTGGTTGGCAAATCATGCAGGTCTATATTGATACTGACAATACCTCTAAGTAAAACCTGTTTTAGACCAGCATATATGGAACGCCTCGTGCCTTTTTCTTGCCCTTAGCGCGTGCGATATGATGCGAAGCGACACAGATCCCCAACCCCGCCAACGCCTAGCGATCGTCCGCCAATGATTACTGCAAGTACCTAGGCATTTGTCGATCCTGCAGGGCAGTTCTCACTAGTCATATAGTGACAAATCAGCGCTGCACGCGTGCGTCCAAGCGTCACATCTTTGCTGCGAAGGTCTCGGAGCTGATATGCATGTGTGAGATCTGAATGTATGCACATGCATGGTGCATACTGTGACGGTCCAGCTTGTGCGACGGGTCATCCCGCGTACTGCACTTTGCCTCAGCCAAGAAACATGTATATAGTCTAAAGTGAGTACAGTCAGCGCTTACCATTATGGTCTAAATTGTGCGAAGTCCTGCCTCGGGGTGCAGGTGGCATGCTACGTTCCTTCAGGCACTGGTGGCTAGGCGAACACATAGTTGTGGTCATAAGAGAATCAGCTTTCCGGCCGCACTGCGTGGACGCACTTCTTCTCCCCAACATCAACAGCCTAAAAACATCTTCTCGGTCACCATGCGTTTGAACATCATTGCAGCTTGGCTGTCTTGTTCCTGCTTCAATCGCTTTGCTATCGCACAAGACAGCCTCAAATCATCGATAGCCGCACTCCAATCTCAACTCTCTCCGGGTGCGGTTGTCACATTCCCATGGAATTCGCGTTGGCGAGACCTGCAAGTGCGAGGCTCCTCTCCACGCATTTCTCCTGACTACACTGTTGTGGTAGAGGTCGCAACGGAAGCTGATGTACAGGCCACCGTTATGTTTGCTAATCGACACAACATTCCGTTCCTAGCAACTGCTGGAACTCATGGCTGGACTACGACTTTGAATGAGTTTTCATATGGAATTCAAATCAACCTGAGGAAGCTGAACAGTATCACTCTGAGCTGCGATAGGAAGACTGCGGTGGTTGAGGGTGGCACCATGCAGTATGAGATAACTCGCTCACTCTTCGCCAAGGGAAAATATGCCGGTGAGTTCAAGTTCAGCTGGATCGAAAAACTGGTCTAATCTAAGGTCTGTTGCGATCAGTCACTGGATTGTGTGAGTGTGTATCAGTTGCTGGTCCGTTGCTGGGAGGTGGCCACAGCCTGCTTCAAGGGCAACATGGGTACTCTCTCGATAATCTCATCTCCGCACGCGTCGTGATTGCAAATGGCACCCTTGTTCGAGCGTCTAGAACCCAGAATGCTGATTTGTTCTGGGCTCTTCGTGGAGCGGGACACAATTTTGGAATCTTGACCAGCCTTCGAGTGAAGACCTACGATATACCCAGCAACTGGACTATCTACTCTTTCATCTATTCTACGGAGAAGCTCGAGGCACTCTTTACCTTAGTCAACAGAATCGAAGATTCTGGCACAAAGCGGCCAGCCAAGCTTGCGCTCACCGGTGTTTTTGCGAAGATTCCTACTGTGGATGCCAACAATGTGAGTTGCCGACGTACGTCAATGAAGGACAATACTTAAGTTTCATAGCCAGTCGTAGCATATACCGTCGCGTACGAAGGTTCTGAAGTCGAAGCCGCACCATGGGCTGCTCAGTTTAGCGCGGTCGGCCCAATCGCGACAACAATTTCCACTGATGTCAATTATGTCGAGCTTTATACTGCGACCGGCAACAACATTGGAGGTCAGGTCTGCCGTCAGAACAACAACCTCGCTGGGGCCGGAACCTCTTTGCCGACGTGGAATTTGGCAGGTCTGCGCAAGGCTTTCACGATCTTCGGTAATATCACAGCAGATCCACGCTTCGCTACTTCGGCCACCCTTTTGGAGAATTATGGCATGCAGGGCGTTCGAGCAGTGGACTTTGCTTCCACTGCCCTGGCGCTGGAAGAGCGCGAGTATCCGATTCTCGCTAGCGCGGTTCTGTGGTGGGAAGGTGATGATGAGCAAACGACGGAGGATGCTTACGTATATGTCAATGAGATTCGAAATGCACTCTACACAGGATTAGACGAGGCGACAAAGAAGCGACATACGTACGTGAACTACGCGAAAGGCGAGGAGTCAAAGCAAGAGATGTACGGCTACGACTCGAGATTGGAGAAGCTAAAGGAGCTGAAGAAGCAATGGGATCCCAAGAATGAGTTTAGATTCTACAACCCAGTGGCGTAGCTCTAGGTTTACGAGGTAAACAATTTTGTTTTTACTTCAACAGCCTAGGCCCCGTAAGAGACTCAGCCCTGTACAGTAGGACTACTATAGCATGTGCCGACCCTAGCTAGTATGTGCTAGTCTTATCTGACCTTAAGAAAAGGTGCTTAGACCTTAAGCCAGAATTTCAGAATAACTCATACTTCTGCTCTGTAGAGCAAAGCTACTGAAACGACTCTGGGCAAACGTGAGAGACTACAGAGCTCATTTCTTCTTTCACGATACTGCTTCCATCTCTCATTACCACGGCGTCGAATGCGGAGTTCAGTGTTTGAATCATAGTTAATCATCATCTTTAAATCTGAGACATCTCGGAGACTCTCAAGAAGTAACAAAGTCTTGCTGTTTGCATTGCCATTCTCGTCTCGGAGCATAAGACATGACTCTCCCAACAAGACGCTTGCGCCCTTGTATGTCTTGGTACAACTTGATAACACTGTAAAGTACCAATCGATCTCTTCCGGTACGCGATTGACATGTGCCGATTCCAGGATTAAAACACCCACGAGGTCCGCTTTGACAAGTCCAAGAACGTTCGATACTTCGACCTCAAAATCAACATGGCCGTCAATTTCAACGATAAATCTCCTAGGCGCCGCGTGTTTACAGCCTTGGCAGGCACAATGAAGACCTATGGCTTGTGCATATACGTTTGCGGCGACCCCACAAGTAGCAGCACAAAAAATGTATTCAGCCTTGGGCCCAGTAATTCGCTATAAAACACTCTGTCACAGCACCACGTAGTGAGGAAAGACCTCTACACAACCCTTTCATTAATTACCATACACGAGTACGGGTTGTTTTCAGGTGACTTGCAGGATTTCATCAACATTTGTCAAGATATGCCTTGTCCAGCCAGTTCGGCTGACCAGTTTATCATATGGACAGAACACGTACTAGAGGTGGTGAAGGGTACACATGCATCTGAATGGCAAGAAAATGAGGGAAACGGGATGTAATGAGGTTCTTACATTTCTGCTCTAACTATTTAATCGTGCACGCTAGTTACATGGACATTGTAGGTAGACTGAAATCACATGTTGTTAGCCATACTCGTGACACAAGACCGGGCTCTTAGTCAGATAATTTTTCTCTCAGCTGCTAGCAGATTTCTCGAATAAGGAGGCTCAGATGCTATAGCCTAGTGTCTCGAATGACAATTTCTTAATGGGAGAAAAGTCTTCGTACTCTTCATCAAAGTACTGGTCGACCCTTTTCTGAAATCGCTGTCCGCCTTCGATGTCTTCAGCGTACGAAGGCGGCCCAAAGTAACAAGCCAGAGTCGTGTCTAAAAGTGCTCTCCGCTGCATCCACGCAGGATACCATCCCATCCGATGCCAGTCAATGAAGGTAACTAGATAGTCTGTTGCATCCTGCAGAGATCCAGACGGGCTATTCAAAGGCTGCACTATCCAGTTACGCATTGAAGGGTCCAAGTGCGTGAGTTTTGGCTCGTGGCCGTTCAATTGAGTGAAAATGCCTCTGAACTTTGATAAGCAGGCTTCCTGATCCTTTGACCAATTCTCATCCACTGGGCATGTAACATCCCCGAGAGGGTAGTAACTTGTAGCACGCATCTCAGCTGCGGAGTACATGGCCGCTGTAAGCTCATCGTACGTCTTGTATGGCCCACCGATTGTTCTACCCCTTGTTGAGATAGGAGACCAGAGAGGGTACCAGCCTTGGTCATCCACGCGGCCGTAGTATCCTGGGGATGGGAACAAGCGGAGAATTTGTATCTGTTCTGCAACACGGCAGTGAATCTTTTCCTGTTGGGCAGAGGTTAGGGTCTGCCAGCTGGGCCCGTTCATAGTGGCGCCTTCGACGTATTCCATGACCAAATAGGCGATCTCTGTATCTTCCCACCATGGACGAAAGAATCGTGAGCCGGCAGGGTTATAATGACTGAACACGGCGTACAATGTCGGGACGCGAACCTGCGTATTTTTCTGGGGCCATAGTAGGTCCTCTGCTTCTTGGAAGAGTTATGCACAAGCATCTGCTTTTACGATCATGTTACCAATTTTGCACACAGGGCGATGGGATCCGAAGCCGTCCAATCGAACCTCTTTCTTGCGCATCGCGCTTCTAATTTCCTCATAAGTGGGTATGTCTGTAACATCTGGCGCGAAGTACGGAAGTGTTAGCTTGATGAGATCTGATGGCCTCAGCTCCGTCTGCTCAGGCTGCACAGGTCTTTGGACACGTCCATACTTTATGTCCTCAACTTCTTTGTGAGTCTCAACCCCGAAGCGCTCCTGGAAAACTGCAGCTTTGGAACGTATCTTTATTTGAATGCTTCAGAAAGTGAGGGATCAAGAAATTCGAGTCTGGAGAGTGTCAATCAATTGAGTATGAGCGTGATAGCGGTGTTGTACTCTTAGCATGAGAGGTTTGTGAGGCTTGTATCAGTAGGTAGAAGCAATAAGCGGTTTGTTATAAGTGATTACACAGGCTTTATTCATGCGCTATGCTTACATGATGGATAATTAGAACCATTGAAATGTGCTCATTATCATTGGAAGTAGGCGGCGCATTGCGCGGAAAGATACAGATACGGCAGATCAGTTTGTACATACACTATCGCAGGGGAAGTTTTTGATGTGGATGATGCCCTGTGCGTCTGTCATCAATTCTGTATGCACAAGCAATGATCTTATAAATCATATTCATCTAATAATGACTGCTCAGTACATTAACGCTTGAACGTAGGAGGCTGGGCTGAAATTTACCGGCTGACCCACATCAAAAACGTACCCCCGCTATATTGTAGTACATCACTACTTGAAAGTCTTGCGATCTAGCATGCACAATTCCATTCTTGCGATCGGACTTCGGAGCACGGTGCTGCAAATGAGGGCAATACGCGTTCGGACGGAGATGTGAACAGATCGAGTATAGTCGACCGGGCGAACTCGAGTCGACGAATGAGAGGGCGGTATTCCCGCGGGAGGTCTATATCGTTTGGCGCCGGTAACCCATGCTTGTTTCCTAAACCATGTGGGCTCGGGCTGTTGAAGACCACACAGCACAACGGTGGACGAATCGTTTGACAGCTGCTGTGCATGGGACGATCAGGGGAGGGAAGTTGATCGTCACTCTGCTTACGTTAGAAATCCAGGCGGTGGTCTTTCTGCGAACATATAGTGCCAGTCGTCCCACTGAATGGTTTGCGAAAGATTCCTAACCATTCCGCAGTATTCGGCTGCCCATGACAGACACCTTCGACTCAGAATCAGACTGGCCGAATCAGCTACCACTAAACCTGGAAAGTCAAGAAGTCCTCCAACATTCCGTGAGCCATGGCGCAAAGAAGACTTCGAGGCCGCCAGGCCTCAGAAAGCGAGGCAAGCAGGTCGACATTTTCCCGGCCTAGCCAGCCAACAACCACGATAGCCTTGTCGACGACATTCACCCCACCAGCTTCATGCGCCCTGAATAAATTGACTATTCTACCGCCGCCTGGTTACATGATTTGGGCCAACGAGCCTGTGCCATTTGACAACACTACAGTCACTGACTGCTACCCCAGCCAATTCCTCCAGGACTACACGTCGGTAGCTTCGGGGATTGACCAATCGAGCGTAGTTCCTGTCATAAGTCCATTGGTATGCCCGCAGAACTATTGCGTTCAGTATGCCAAGGATACGTACATAGCCTGCTGTCCATCGTAGGTCACGCCTTGGTTCTGGGTCTTTTTGTCGGGTTACAGCTGACGATTGCAGAGGCTACGGGCTCACTCCACCGGAAAACCCACTCATAGACAGCCGCCCAGCCTATGGCGGTACATGTTACAGCCCCTTCACGGTGGGTGTGACTGAGACGGCGATAGCGTACGATGCAGATGGATCAACACGTCTGCAACCATGGTCGGCTAGTACAAGTGGTGCTAATGCTTATGCGCATCCCATTGAAGGTTTCGCTGAGAGCGCTATCACTGCTGGCTGCGTCGCTCCGATAACATCGTCGCTACCGGGCAACTCCTCGTCCGTTGGGACAGCATCTTCTTTGTCAAACACAGCAACACTGAACAACGCAACAGCTGCGGCATCGAGATCAGGGAAGCATTCGAGTGGAACAATCGCCGGTGCTGTTGTAGGCGGAGTTATTGGACTTGCAGTCATGATTGGCATTATTGTCCTCCTCCTGCGCAGACGCCGCCGTCAACCAACGTCCGGTGCACCCAATATTCACCAAATCGACGGCACTCCGGGCGCCCAGGCCGAGAAGGATGGAAAAGCAATTTCTGGTGAGATGGATTCCGATGCTGCAGCTGCCGAGCTAGCAGCGCGTCCGGACAAGTATGCCTATGTTCAGGGCGTACATGAAATGAACGCAGGAGTCGTGCACGAGATGCCAGCTGGGCCTGAGTCGAATCATAGGTAGCAAAGACCGCACAATCCAACCTGCAGTAGCCTGAGTAGAACAGGATTTGCTGATCTTGTCAAGTTTCTGTGAAGTCTTTTCTTTTATTCCAAGCGAACAAAGCTGAGCGCGTACTAGCTATAGAGTTTCCCTTCACTATCGACGGGCACAAGGTACCAGGTACTGGATTGAGATTGGAATGACTCGCGGGCCGATTGTCGTGTGAATAATTGATAACGGACGATGAGCAGCAATAATTGCGCGAATAGCATCGCATTCTTTGGAAGGATGCTGGCTTTGCATGGATCCTGGTATTTGCAGCAGTAGTGTGCCTGCCAAGCCAGGGACATCGTATGATTGGTGTCAATTTTAGACTTCGAGCCGAGCCGTGTGCGCCTTACAGACCCGCATAGATCTCGGCTGCGGTCGCTACTTGCGAAGTCAAACAGAGTAGGGCAAATGTACCTAAACAGAATAAGATATAACTAAGAAAGTAGTTCTTTATACTATAAAACAAGCAAGTATTATATATTTAAATATCTAGTCTATCTATTAGCAATTTAGTACTAAATTTCTTTCTAAAGATATATACAAATATATATATTAGAGGCTCTAATAGCTAATAAAAATATTTTATTAAAGTAAGAAATTATTATAACTATATACTAAGTATTATTAGCTAACTTAATATTAAATAATATTTAAAATATAATCTCTAGTACTAATTATAAAATATTAGAATTAATAGTAGAAAAAGAAATTATAATAAAAATAAATCTAGAAAGCTACTATATATAATAATTAATAAAAGTATAAGAATAGAAATTTTATAAATATATATAGTTATATACAAGCTAGCTATTATTATAATCTTTTATAGCCTAGCTTTACTTTATATTATAGTATAGCTAAAGTTAATTTTATAAGTAAATTAAACTAGAAAAAATACTAGTATTATACTTTTCTATATTTATTTTTTTAATAGAAAGTAATAGAGTATTAATACTTTCTATACTTTAATACTATCTAAAAATTATAGAAATTATATAAAGTATTATATATATTTTTCTAGTATATAGTATTATAGAAGTATAATTCTTATAGTTTATTTTTAACTTTATAATTACTTCTATAGCTAGTTAACTCTATTACTAGCTAGTAATACTTCTAAGTTACTATATTAGACTTTATCTAGGTTTATTTTACTTTAACTACTTTAAAACTATATTCTTTTTTAAAAACTAACCTAACTAGTATTATTTAAACTTACCTAGGTATATAACTTTATTAGTCTAAATTTCTACTTTTAAACTTATATATCTTACTTTAAATAAAGTATAAATCTAGGTATACTATATATAGTATAGTATCTAAAACTAATCTAATTACTAACTATAAAAGTTTTAGTAGATTCTATAAAGACTATAGAAGCTTTAGTAGACCTAAGCTATTAGCTAAACCTACTATATATAGTTATAGTAATAGAGTTTAGCCTATAGATAAATCTACTACTCTATCTATTAGCTAAAATAGTTAATAGAAGTACAAAATATATATATTATACTATTATAGTATAGATACTAGATAATAACTTAAGAAGTAAAGTTAAAGTTTATAATATTTATCTATAATTATAAACTAGAAATAGTATAGAATATACTTAGATATACTCTATATTTACTATTATAACTCTTAACTAAACTTTATTAAAAAGTAAATACTATTTAAAAGTTATAAAGTATAGAATATATCTAGATAAAGAAAAGTAGTAATAGAAAGTACTAGAAAATATTAGTAGAGTATAAAAAACTCTATATAAGAAGCTAGCTGCTAAGGGCTGTATATAGGTAGAAACTAGATAGATTTAATACTTTTATTAAATAGAACAAGCTATAGTAAAGTTAGATCTATATAATTAAGCAGGGACTATCTAGCTTAGTATACTAGCAGATAACTTAGAAGTAGCTAAATATAGTTAAAACAAGACATAATAATTATTAATATTAAAAATTACCTAACTACGCATCTATTATACTATCTAATAATTAAGAGTCTTACTACTATAACTAATATAGAATAGTATAATTAACTTACTATAACTCTATAATAATACTAAGGAATTATACTAATTACACTAGATAGTTTACGTAACTACAATCTAGATATATAGTCTATAATATCTAGAATAAAATTAATTCTAAGTCTACTATTCTAGAAATACTAAAACTAGTACTAGTACGCGCTCTAATTGTTACTAACTATATGCTAGTAATAAATATTAAAATTCTAACTTAACTAACTAAGCTATTAACTAGAGGTTAGAAGGCTTTTAAGGAAGACTTTAAATACTATAAAATCCTTCTTAAATAATATAAGAGCAATTGCTATAAATACAAAAAAGAGCAAAGTAGTCTATAATAGATTATTGCTTTTATCTAGTTAACTGTATTACTGCACCTATTATGTATATATTGCCTACCTAATAACCTACTACAAAAGTAGATTACTAACTTATAATTAATAATTAGACTTAATAAATAAATTAAATAAGAATAAGCCTAAGATAGATACTTCTTAGCTCTTAAGCTAATAAAAAGTATGTTATAATAGGATATATAGCTAGCTAAGTATAATTAAGTAGCTATAGAAGTAGAGATATATTAAGTTACTAAACTATTATAATCAAATATAATAATAAAAGACTTTCTAGTAGCTATAAACAAAGTTGCACCTATATAGTCTATAAATTTTTAGAATAATAGAAGATTTATAGCTAGTATAAGCTAGAAGAAGATAATAAAATACTTCTAAGAATATATAATAGTGTATTATCCTTTTAGATTAGAGAAATATAAGGCCTTTATAGCTAATAATATATTATTTCTTGCTAAAGAAAGTATAACCTCCTAGAATAATAAAAAGAATGCCTAATATACTAAAAGTATACTATCTAGTAACTAGAGTAGACTCTATAATTAACGTATAGCTAGTAGGAAAACTACTATACTTAAGCAGCCTTTAGATTAAGAACCTGCTACTATAGAGAGAGTAAAATACTCTATATATAGACAATACTATAATATATAAGATTGCTATTATATTAATTAAAACAAAGCGCCTAAATAGTAGAAACTAAATAAGACTATTAATAAGCTTATAGACTTTACATATAAATATAATGTATTTTTTTAAGGCCTTCTTTATAGTTAAAGCAGGACCTAATTAAGAACTTCTAATATAATTAAGTAGTTATATACTCTAATACCTCTAACTTCTAAGATTAGAGAAAAATAACTTAAAAGATAGAAAATTACTATTATTAAAGCAGCTTTTAATATAGCTAAAAGTAAAAGAAGTGCTGCTAACTATCTACTATAGAAGTTATTTATCCTTAACTTAGGATTAACCTGTTATATTACTAACAATCCTAACTATATCTATAGCTTCTAACTACTATTACCTAGAGACTATATATTGTAGTAGAGCAATAAGTATCGGTTAGGTAACTAATAAGCAATAGGTTATTGGAGCTGTTTCACGTGACTGTGCGAAGGTATATTAGACAGTCTTAATAAGCTACTAAGAACTATAACCAATACAACTACCTTCTTGCATCGAGCAATACTTATTACCTACAATATAGGCTAGAAACTCTAAGGTATAGATTAGAGAATATAGGTTAATTAACTTAATACTAAAAACTAATACTAGAATAATAAGATTAATACTATAGAATGTAGCTATATACCTAGACCTACTATGCAACCTTATATCTTTCTAACTATTAAGGCATAAAGAATTTTAGTAGAATATAAAATTAAACCTAACTACTCTAAGAAGTGCTAAGAATAGAGTTATTAGAACTATAACTAAGATATATAGGCAGTAGGTGCTAGAGTATAATCTACTACTACCTACTACTTTTTATATATATAAAATTATATTAAGAATAAAAAAAAGACTATAAAAAGCCTTAGCTATACTTTAGTATAAGAGACTAGGCTACTTAGAACTGGCTATAATTAAATACTTAGTATAGTAAGCTAAAGAGGTATATATTAAAGAAATTACAACTACAGAATACAACTTCTATAGAAAAGTAAAGTCTAGACAATAGATAAGCTAAGCTCTAAGACTTAATAAAGATAGGCTAGGAAAAAGACTTACTATTAACTTCTACTTATATAAGGTTTAAGAGATAATAAAAGAGAAGAGCTAAATACTAATTATAGATAAATTCTTAGATATATAATAGAATCTTTACTTTATAGATTACTATATAGCTAAGTTAATTATTAAAGTACTCTCTACTTTTATTTTCTTCTTTAAGAACTACTATAATATCTTAGTAAAGACTATTAAAGTAGATAATAAGATTATAATAGTTAAGCTAGAAGTAGAGAGATAGTTAGTAATCTAAGGTATAATTATTTAGTCTTCTATGCTAGATATACAAGTATAGAATAGAGGCACTAAACACTTAGAGAGTATAAATAAAAAGAAAGCTTGCACAGTATAACTTAATACTAACCTATTCTAGAAACTATAGCCTAAGGTAATAAGAGCTACTATATACTTTTATAATTAAATGCTAAACTATATAAATAACTAGAAGACTCTATATAAGATATTCTTTATAAAAGTAGCTTTTAGTAATAGAATAGTTATATTACTTTAAAAACCTAACCTTATATACTTTAAAGTATATAGTTATAAAGTATTTATAATAACTAATAATACTTATTAAGGCAAGTTACGCTTCTAACGCCTTAATCTAAAGGTATAGATTTATTATCTAGTTAGATACTAATTATTAAATATCTACTAAATATAGATACCTACTCTTAGTAAGGTAATAAGTACCTAAAATATAGTCTTTAATAAAGAATTAATCTTTAATAGAATAATAAAGAATCTTATAGATAACCTTATATATAACACACTTAAAGAAATAGTAATATATATAAGAACTCTTAAGCTACTAGCTTCTACCTAGTAGATATAAATAGACTTCTTTTATAAGGATAAAGCTACTACAGAATTACTAGAATAACATAACAAAGCAAACCTACTAGGCTACTACTAAGGAAGAAAGATTAGAAATAACTACTTAACTCCTCTAATAATACTACTACCTATTGCTTTACTTATACAACTAATAGCTAGAGACTAAATAGGTCTAATATAACAAGCATCCTTAATAACTATCCCTTAGGCAGTAGCTTTTATAGTAGGCACCTAAGCTAGCTATATTAGAAAATATAGAAGAGAAGCTATAGACAAGGCTAAAGTAATAAGAATACTTGCTAAAGGCTTAAAGCCTTACTAAAGTTAGCTTCTAGCTCTACTAACATGCTAAACTAAGCTTAAGAATTACCTAATAGAAGAGATATTCTAAGAGGCTAAGTAAGTACACTTTATAAGCTACTAAGAGATAAAATTATAGTTAGAAATACTACTAAAAAGAGTTAAACTAATAGAATAATAGATTTTTAACTATATATAGGTATATACCTATAAACTAAATAAGTACTACTACTTGTTAAAGTACAAGGTGTAACTAGTAGTCTAAAGAAATTAATAATATAATATTACTTTCTAAAATACTTATATAGCTATGCTTACTAGCTAGTCTTTCTAACTAATAATAGCAATAGTAGCTTACTATAATATAGAGCTTAAATAATACAATATTACAAACATGTTTATTTATATAACTATAGACTAAGAAGTGTATATAAAAATACTATAAAGTTACTAAAAACCTAGGACTATACTATAGGTAAATAAAGTACTTTATAGCCTTTGTATATTACTCCCCTTCTAGTAGAAAGAGTTTATAACTACACTTAGAGTAATAGGCTTCTAGATAGTACTCTACAAGCTATACTACCTAATAAAAGATAGAGTTATTATTTTCTTCTATATTAATAATATTATACTTGCGTACCCTAAGAAGAAAGAATAAGAAGTATAATAAGTAATTAAATACTTATAAGACAAGTATACTTTTACTAGAGAAAATAAACTATAATAGTTTCTTAGTATAGAAGTTGTATAGAATTAAAGAAAACATAAGATCTAACTATTACAGGTAGCCTATATAGACAAAATAAGCTACCTTGCTAATAAAACAAATATTTAGTATAATACTCTAATAGCTATAATTAAACTAATACTAAGAACAGAACTAGTAAGACTAATAGAGATTAATAAGTTCTAGCGTAAAATTAGATTACTACTATTTGCAGCTATTACTATAAGGCCTAATATTACCTTTGTAATATTATAATTAGTATACTTTCTCTCTAACCTAGAATCTAATTACTATAATACTATAGACTAAGTTCTACTATATCTTTAGGTAATAAAATAACAAGCCCTAGAGCTTAGAGGTAATACTAGTTTCTAGATTATAAGCAATATATTATTTACTAATAATATATTAGACTATAAGAGCTCTTAGAGCTATGCTATTAAGCTTTTTAGCAGTTTTATTACCTAGAAGGCAAATAAGCAAGACACTATTATAATATTAATAACTAAAGCAGAGCTGCTTGCTTTTTCTTAGGTAGTAAAAGAAGCACTTTTTATCTTAAAACTCCTATACAAGCTCTAGATTAATCTAGATACACGCACTATAACTATCTAGTATAATAATAAAAAACTATCTACTTAGTAACTAAAGAAGTCTCCTACCTTTATACAAAACTTTGCTATATAGATATCTATAACTACTAGATTAGATAAGAAGTTATAGAAAAAAGAATTAAAGTAGAATATATACTATCTAAGAGTATAATTACTTATAGACTTATAAAAGTACTTCTAGAAAGTAAATAAAAAGGTTTTCTTTAATAACTTAGACTAGTTATAATTAAGACTAGAGAGGCAATAAATACTATCTCTTTTAAAAAGATTTAAGCACAACTTAAGAACTTTATAATTGTATAGATACTAGCTTAAGAAAAGGTTCTAAGCTAAAGAAGTGTGTTAAATAGAATAAGCTATAGTAAGGTTAGATCTATATAATTAAGTAGGGACTACCTAGCTTAGTATACTAGTAGATAACTTAGAAGTAGCTAAACATAGTTAAGACAAGACACAATAATTATTAATATTAAAAATTACCTAACTATATATCTATTATACTATCTAATAACTTTACTATAAGTAGAGGCTATAAGTACTTATAAGTTATAGGTAGAGCTACTTCTAGGTCTGCTCTAGAGCTACCTACTTACTAAGGTAAATTATATTAGTATACTATCTCTAGTATAGAGTAATTCTATAGTTCTATACTAGAAGAATTTAATATTCTATTATAGAGGTTATAGTTACTAATTTTCTAATATAAGTATTCTAAGGTCTCTATATACTAAAGCACTAGTATAAAACCTAGCCTATTACAATAGGTCTTAGTTAGGTACTCTATATACTAGAGAAATAATCTAGTATTTTTTTAATTATAATACTTAACTTTAGAGCTATTAATATTCTTAATAATATAAAATCTATATATTACTTTATACTTATTACTAATAATAATATTAGCTTTTTTAATTATAGAGCCTTTAGATTATAAGGTTACTTTCTTTTTAATAACTTTTACTAGCTGATTCTTTTTTTTCTTATTTTTATTTTTATTATTCTAATCTATAGTATTATTCTACTTAGTATTATAGTCTAAGCCTACAATCTAGAGCTTAAACTTAGATATTTAACTACTAGAATTACTAGGTTTATAGCATATAGAAGTATAAAAAGAATTACTATACTTAGATTAAAAAGTATGCTTAGTATTTTTAGCTTTTAGAAGTATTACTAATATTATAAAAATAAAAATACTAAAGGTATAAGCTAATACTAACTATAGATAGTAAGTAAATAATTATATAATAATAGTAAAGTAGATTACTAGGTTCTAAAGCTAATTTAAAGTATTATATATAGATAAGTAAAAAAATTAGAAGAAATTAGAAGATTTTCTATATAGTAATAGCTTACTTATTATTATAATAATATAATTATATATATAAATAGTTAAAATAAGAAAAATATATTATAACCTTACTAAAGTAAAGAAAATTACTAAAGTTAGATTAGAAAAGAAAATTAAGTAAATAATATATAGGTATACTATTTGCAGAATAGCGCACTTAGAAGGTGTATTATTGTAAAAGATTACTATAAAGGATTACTATATATAATTAGCTAACCTAAGATTAACAGACTCTAGATTATAGTAATTACTATAGATTCTAGAATATTAGAATTACTAGCTAAAGGGAAATTATACTAAAGGTAAATACTTAAGCCTACTCTAGGTAGTAGTAACTAGATAATATAAACTAATTACTCTATTTACTAAAGATTAGTAAATTAATAAGTCTTTTTAATTTCAATATCTAGAAATTCTAATATTAAAAGTAGAAAGTATTTAAGTTTAACTATAATTTTATTAATACTTTTAGAATCTATATTTAGCTTTAAAGTACTATTTTTTTTTAAAATAAAATAAAAAGATTAGTACTTCTAGTAGAAACTTAAAGTAATATATTAAGCTTCTAGCTATAAAGTTAGCTAGATACTAGAAATATACTATTTATTTAACTTTACTAAACTTATATAGTAGTTAGAAAAGGAGAATACTTCTATCTATAAAGTTAATAGCTAGGTCTACTAAGCTATAATTAGCTTACCTTCTAGAGTTTTTTTTTAATAAAACTTTAGTATATATAGAGTATTCTAGAAATTATTTACTAATTATTATATATTTTTTCTTTTTAGCCTATAAAGCTAATAAAGTATAGATAGATATTTATACTAGAGTATAATAGGCTAGGCCCTATACTAGTGCCTTAGTATATAGAGACCTTAAAATACCTATATTAGAGAATTAGCAACTACAACCTCTATAATAGAATATTTAATTTTTCTAGTATAAACCTATAGAGTTACTCTATACTAGAGATAGTATACTACTATATCTAACCTTAGCTAGTAGGTAGCTCTAGAGTAGACCTAGAAGTAGCTTTACTTATAACTTATAAGTACTTATAGCTTCTACTTATAGTAAGGTATTAAATCTATCTAGTTTCTACCTATATATAGCTCTTAGCAGCTAGCTTTTTATAATTAGATTTAAATTTTTTTTTTCTTATTATTACTATAATATAAGCTATACTATATAATAAATAAGAACTTAGAAGATACTATAAGGTATTTCTTTAACTATAGTATTAAGCTCTATAATAGTAATAACTTAAAGGCTAATATCTATAGTAAGATATAATACTAGGCAACTATAATAGTACTAGAGTACTAGAGTAGAGAAGTATTAAGCTAGACTATAGCTATATTAACTACCTACTCTAGATAGTAGTTACTTTCTAAAGACACTATTGCTCTACCTATAATAGAGCCTAATATAAATACCTTAATAATACTAATATAAAGTTAAAGTAAGCTCTTCTAAGAATATATTACCTAGCTAGTTAAAGTATAACTCTAATATATCCTCTTATAATAGGGCCTAATAATAGATAGGACTCTAACTTTATTAGTAATAGAAACTACTACTTTCTAGACTACCTACTCTATAAAGCTTCTAGATATTAGAAAGTTTAGTAAAAATAAAAAAGCCTACTAGATATTTAAATTATAGATAATAGATAAACTTATATTTCTTAAAAACTAGTCTAGTATTAAAGTAGCTTATATATTTAACTAACTAGAAGAATAGGCTATATATATTAGGCTTTTATAGAAAAAGTAAAAACTCTATAGTACTACTAATAACTTTAAAACCTTTCTAGATAAATAATATAAGAATTTTCTATTTAAGAAATACTCTTAATAGAAGCTCTAAATAATTATAATAAAGAAGTATAACTAGAGCCTAGAGACTTTTAATATAGAGTTTATATAACTAGTATATAATACTATAGAAGAAAATAATATAAAGAACTTAAAAATAAAGTATATATCTATAATCTATACTAACCTATAAGAGAAGATAGTTTTAGTTAATATTCTAGAAGAAAAGAATCTATAGATACTTATAGTATAAGTCTCTAAAGTAGATATAAATATATTTTAAATACAACACTATATTAGTAGAAACTTTAGTAGAAATAATAAGAAAGCTAGTAGTAATAAAATAAACTAGAAAGTAAATAAAGCCTATGCTAGTTATATAGAAATAGATAACTAGAAGTATACTAAGTAGAAACCTTAGATAGTTATTAACTAATAGAAAGTAAATAACTTTTATATCTACTATAGAAGAGATAGTTACTATATAAATAGATATAAGCTACTACTAGTAAAATAACTAAATAGTATAGCAGCTAAGGCTATAGCTACTTTAAGTACTATAGTAGAGCTTTCTAACTTAAAGAGCTTTAACTTAGAAAACTAAGTACTTTTACCTAATAGTATAGATAGAAGTTAAAGAATAAAGTACTAAGTAAAAAAAAATCTTTTAGAGAATTTTACTAGCAATAGCTAGATAGCAAACCTATCTTCTTCTATATACTAGTAGATAATATAGCTATAGCCTATATACTAATTAATACTAGGTATTTAATATATAGCCTTATTTCTATAAAATTTATAAAAAAACATAACCTATTATATATAACTGCCTAGAGGAGAAGAATTATAGGTATTACTAAAAAACTTTCTAGATTATAGAAGTAACTAGGCTTAGAATAGACTTTAATAAATATAAGAAAACTATATAGGCATATATAGTAGAAAATAAAAAAGAATCTAACCTTATACTAGAGTAGCTATAGATAGACTAGTATAATATATCTATAGCACTAGTAAAGAAATTGCTATATATCTACTCTATAAAGGTAAAAGTACATAGCTATAAAAGTATTAAACTTACTTAGGCTTTAATATAAGTAATACTAGCCTTTTTCTAAAAACTAGAGAAACTATTTTAGAAGAACTTAAGTATTAAGGTCTTTTCTACTTCTATAGTAGATATTTAGAAAGTACTAAAAAAAAAGAATATATTAACTTATAAATAATTCTACTAGAATATCTAAAAAATAAATATTAAACTTTTATAAAATAGAAAGCTAATAAACTTATTCTATTTAGAAGACAAGAAATTAATTATACTATTAAAATAGTTAAGAATAATAAAAAGCTTACTATAGTTTTTTAGAGCCTACTATATAATATATCTAGAAAAAATCTACTAGTCCTCTAGTAGTAGCTAACTAGCTACCTAGATAAGAGCTTTATTTAAGTTAGTAAGTTAAGTATATCTACTCTAGTCTTATTTATAAAGAAACCTAGAAAAAGTCTATAGTTCTATATAGATTACTATATATTAAATACTATTATAAAGAAAAACTAATACTTTTTTCTTTTTATATATAAAACTATATTCTAGATCTTAAAAGTAAAGTAGTTTGCTAAAGTAGATATTATCTAAGCCTTCTATAAAATCTAAATTATAGAGAGAAATACATAGAAAACTACTTTCTATATAAGATTTAGGTTATATAAGTAGCTTATTATACCTTTTAGCCTAGCTAACACACTAAGTATACTCTAATAATATATTAACTAGGTTCTAAGAGATTACTTAGATAAGTAGTACTCTATATATATTAATAATATACTTATTTACTTTAGTAGAAATAAAATAGAATATAAATAGAAGGTTAAAGAAATTATCTAAAAACTTAGAGCTACTAGCCTAAATCTTAATATAAGCAAGAGTAAGTTCTCTATAAAGATAATAAAGTATCTAGAGTTTATTATATAGGCTAGAACTAGTATCTAAATAGACTTCTAGAAAGTTATAGTAATTAGAGCATAAAAAGCCTCTAGAACTATTAAAGAAGTTTATAGCTTTCTTAAATTTATAAACTTCTACTAATAGTTTATATAAGAATCTTTATCTATAGTAGAACTACTAACTAGATTAACTAGAAATAATTCTAGCTTTAAATAGAGCCCTACTTAATAAATAGCCTTTATAAAGATAAAAGATATCTTTATAGTAGAACTAGTACTATTAAACTTTAACCTAGACTTTAGAATAGTACTAGAGTATAATACTTTAGAATAGGTAACTAGAAGAAAACTTTAATAGTATAGTAGAGAAAAGAACCTTTAAACTATAGAATACTTCTTTATAAAGTATATAAAAGTAAAAGTTAACTATACTATCTATAATAAGAAAATACTAGTAGTAATTAAGTGCCTCTGAAAATAGAGTATAGAACTAAAATAAGTAGAAGGCTTTATAGTAATTACTAACTATAAGAACCTAGGGTACTTATATAAGTTCTAACTACTTACTAAATAGTATATCTACTAGTCTAGCCTACTTAGCTAGTTTAATCTAATATTCTTCTACTAGCTAGGTAAGGCTAATAATAGAGCAGATACTCTATCTTAGAAAAAAGAAGATATACTAGAGAATAATACTAATAATAGAAAATATAGTAGATACTTCTAGCTACTATAACTTTTTACTTTAGTTACTAGTTTTCTATTAGAAAATAAAAAAGTAGAAGCTATAGTATTTTTTTCTACTTATTTATAAAGC
The DNA here is from genome assembly GCA_004522025.1 of Didymella segeticola. Taxonomy (NCBI): domain Eukaryota; kingdom Fungi; phylum Ascomycota; class Dothideomycetes; order Pleosporales; family Didymellaceae; genus Didymella; species Didymella segeticola. Next base: position 1,043,189 of record SDAV01000005.1, on the reverse strand, counting down.
ACTAACTCTTTCTAACTAGCCTACCTAACTCTAAAAGTATACCTAGTTACTACTTAGTTATAGAAATAGTAATAGGAATTCTATTTCTAGAACCTAGAAGCTATACTTAATATAGAGACAAACCTCTAGAATAGAATAACTACACTTTATACTTTGTAATATAATTCTTATAATAATATAAAAGTATTTAAAATACTATAGACTTAGGCTACCTAGTAAGATAAGTTATACTAAATAGCTATTAAAGCTATATATATAGGCATAAGAAAGTTCTTACTATAAATTAACCTAAAAGTATTACTAGTAGAATACTTACTAGATAAAAAAAAATAACTAAAGTATAGAAAAAGAAAATAGGTACTTAACTTAGAAGTACAAAGAGGCTAGATTATAGATAATATCTACTATTTACCTATAGTAGGATACCTAGGTTATAGGAATATATATACTAATCTATTCTAATTATATTTTTAGCTAGGTATGTTCTTTATACTAAGGTAATATATTCTTAACTATAATATCTATAGAAGAATAAAGCTATAGAGAGAACTAAAATAAGAACTACTTAAACCTTTACTATTACTAGACTATATCTAGAAAAAAATCTTAATAGACTTTACTACTAATCTACCTAAAAGTAAAAAGAACTATTATACTATAGCATAGAAAAATTATATAGGTTTTAGAGGATTATAGGGTTTTAAGATTGCAATACTTTATATAGTAACTTAGAAATAAGATAAGTCTAGTATAGGCTTTAGGTATATAAGGCACTAGTAGATAGTATAGGACTTAGTAAGCAAGAATAAAGAACTACTATATATACTTATACTTACTTCTTATTTATAATAACTTTACTTTTTCTCTTACCTAATAGGCTAGTAGAACCTACTTATAGAACACTATAACTTTATAGTAGTTATAGATTAACTTTTAAAAGATATAATTTCTATTTCTTTACTAGATATTATAGTAGAAATAGTCTCTAACGTATTTATATCTAGAGTAGTAGCCTACTACTAGGTACTAGATACTATTATTATAGACTAAGAATTCTAGTTCTTTAGTAATTTTTAGAGTACTATATACTATATACTAAAGATTATATAAAGGTTATTAATAGCCTTCTACTTATAAATAGATAGAAGCACTAAGTAGATAAATACTATTATAAAAGCCTACTTTAGAGCTTATATAGACTAGTTCTAGAATAACTAGGTATAATAAGTACTAGCTACTTAGATTACTAGTAAGAAATAAGTAGTAAGCTCTACTAGTATTAGCTTTTTCTTCTTCTAATATAGGTATAATATAGATACTATCTAGAAAAATCTAGATCTAATAGTAGAAAGCCTATACTAGAATACTAGAGCACTAGTAAAAGTAGTAGCTATAATAGTATAAAGGTTTACTAAAACTATAGAATTTATATAGTTTAAAATAGTAGAAGTATAGTAGAACTAGAAACTCTAGGCTACCTAGTACTATAAAGAAGCTCTATAACTCTATATTAGAAATAGAGTATAGTTAAAGTTAGGTAACTACTTTTCTAATAACTAAGCTAGCTATAAGCTAGACTAGAAGAATAGAAAGTTTACTATAGTAGAAGTTATCTTGCTATATAATATTAAGTTAGATATAGAAGAAAAAATTTATCTAGTATTCTATATTAACTAGCTCTACCTATATCTAGAGAACCTCTTAGAAAGCTAGATAAATAATAATCTATAACTAGGCTTTTTAGTTATTATAAATAAAAATAGATTCTTAGTAGAGAAATAGAAAGTAAAGGCTATCTATAGAAAATAAATAGCTAAACTAGAAGAAAAAAACTAATAGTACCTAGTTATATAAAAAGAACATACCTAGAAAACCTAAAAGCCTAGAGTAAACTATAAAAACTTATTAGCTCTAGATAAATAGATTAGAATAATAGCAAAGAACTAGGATAAAGAAGAGAACCTACTTTTAGAATTCTATTAAGAATCTTCTAGCTACTATTTATAATAAAAAGAATAGTTCTCTATACTAGAGAATATAGCAATAGCTACTATATAAAAAATAAAGCTAATAAAGTATAGAACTTTTTAGAAATACTATATAAATAAGAGAATTATAGAAAAAAAAAAAAGAAAAAAAAATAAAAAAAAAATATTTATTTATTAAAACTATAGACTAGGTATACCTAAAAATACTAAAACCTAAAAAGAGAAACTAAATTTATTTATTAAAACTACCTAAGTACCTATGTTAGTAGTATTAGTAGTAGCTTAATTAGTAGTAGCTTTATTAGTAGTAGCCTACTTAGTAGCTAAATACTTAGTATTAGCAAGTTCTATAGTAGTAATACAAAGAGCCTTAGCTACTTCTATAGTAATCTTATACTCTTACTAAGTAATAAGTCTATAGGTATTATAACTAGCTAGAGCTATTTTTTTATTAGTAACTTTATAAGTATAAGCTAGAAAACTTTAAGTAATAGATAATACTATATATACCTAATATACTAAGTTATTCTATATCTAGTTAGCAAGCTATTATAGAAATAGAAAGATTAGTAGAAAAATATATAATTAGCTTAACCTAGTTTAAGAGCTTTTTAAGAACCTTAATAGAAGAGTAGATATTTTTAGTAGTTCTTTTCTAAAGATAAAAAGTCTTCTAAGCTAGACCTAGAGTATTATTAAAGATATCTATATACTTCTTAACTTTTTTTTTATAGTTAGAAAGCTTACTATTATAACTAGCCTTATCTCTAAAGTAACTTAAAAGGTCTAGAATTATAGGCAAATTCTAGTAATAATTAAAAATAATAGTTTCTTACTCTAAAATATAGTTAGGTAGAAACTGCTTATAATAGACTAGGTTTTTATAAAGTTAATAAAAGTAATAAATACAAGTAGTAGTATAGTTAACTTTATAAAAAACCTAAAAAAGATTTTAATTAGTAAAAGCTTAGAAAAAAAAGTAAGCTACTAAATAAAAAGAAAGTACTAAATTATACCTTATAGCAATACTAATACTACTTTTTATATAAGAAATAGGTAATTCTACTATTACTAATATTATAAAGCTAATAATAGAGAGTGTATATAATATAGTTAAGTAGATTTTTATTATTATTATTTTTAACTTTTTTTTTACTAGTACTATTAATAGTAGAGATTAAAGTAGTAAGTATATTAGAATTAACTATAATACTAAAAAGTATATAATTCTTATTAGTAAGCTTAGAAATAGTAGAGGGTATAGTAGTAGTAGTAGTAGTAGAAGAAGTATATATAGACTTCTTCTTCTTTTTCTTAGGCTATATAGAGAATTAGCTAGGTCTAAGTATAAAATTTGTAAAGTACTTATATATAGAATATATTAGGTAAAAGTATAAAAGAGCTATAGTAGTAGATATTAGAAATTTTTTATAATAGCTACTATAGCAAATAGCAAAGTAAGACTTATAGAAGTAGAAGTACTACTAGTAGTATATAGGTATTTAGTAGAAGTAGCTATAATAGAAAAAAGCAAGAATAGGTAGAAGTAGGTAAAGAAGTAGCAAGGGCAAGGTAGAGAAAAGTAAGTAGAAAAGTAATATAAACTAATTTTAGTATTTTAATCTAGAGTATATTTATAGACAAAGATATAGTAAGAAGGTGCTATAATAGGCTAGGCTCTATACTAGTGCTTTAGTGCATAGAGACTTTAGAATACCTATATAAGAGAATTAGCAACTATAACTTTTGTAATAGAATATTAAATTCCTCTAGTATAAAACTATAGAATTACTCTATACTAGAAATAGTATACTAATATAATTAACTTTAGTAAGTAGGTAGCTCTAGAGTAGACCTAGAAGTGTAAAGAAAGTATAGAAGTGTTATAATAAAAGATATAATACTATAAGTATTATAAAAGTACTTTCTTTTTTCTTTGTAGTAAGAGGCCTAGATTACTAGAAAAAAAATATTAATAAAAATAAGCTTTAGATTATAAAGCTATATAACTGTAATATATAATATATTATAGTTATAGACAAGAAGTTTGTAATAAGTACTATTGCATAAGCAAATATAGTAGTATTACTATTAAAGATAGGTTGCAAGGTACTAATTCTATAAGTAGAAGCCTTCTTACTATATAGAAAAAACTTAAGAATCTAGACTTCTAACTATTTCTTTATTGTAATAAACTATTATTATATAGAATTACTGCAAATAGATTTAGAGTAATAAATGCCTTATTTTATAGCGTAATTTTCTATTTTTAATATATAAAAATAGTATTATTACTATTTATAATATAAAGAAAACTATTTTTATTATAAATAAAAAAATCTACTTTCTATAAATAGTATAAAAATTAGAAAACACTCTAGCGTAATAAATATCTACGCTAGTAAGCTATTCTTGGCAGAATTAGAATTAGTAGTGTGTAATTAACAAATCCTAACTAAGCACTATACGCTAGTCCTAATATAGGGATTAAAATAAAGAAATATAGTAAAAGCACTAAAAGTGCTAATTAGAGCAATTGCGCAACAAGCACAAAATAGCGTAATTAGAAATAATTCTATAGGGCTTAATACTAGGCCTAAATAGGCAAGTATAGTAAATATAGAACTACATAGTATAAGAGATTCTAAATAGAAACTCATACTATACTAGTTCTAATAGAGAAAGAGAAATTAAAGATTATAGCAAAATTACTAAAAGTATTCTTTTTATAAACTTAGTAATTTTACACACCTTCTTAATCTTTATACTATCTCTTTACTATAATATTAAATTATAGTATATTATAGTATTATAAATCTACTAGATTAATTCTAGATATAAAATCTAAGAATTTAGAAGGGCTAGTAGATTTAGTTAGATTATCTGCTAGTATAGTACTAGTACTTTTGTATACTAGATTAATATTACTAGCTAGTAGATTTTCTCTAACAAAGTAATAAGTTATATCTACATACTTTGTTCTAGCGTAATAAATAGGATTTTTTACTAGTTCTATTATACTTAAAGAATCTATTTTAATAGTATTAATATTACTAAATAACTTCTTAAAGTTAAAAGTAGTATTATTTACTAGTAATTCTTGAATTATATTTTATAGATAAATAGACTCTTTAGTTGCTTCTTTTAAAGCTATATATTCTACTTCTATAGAACTAAAAGCTACTATTTTTTATAGTTTAGAAATCTAGCTTATAGCAATATTATTAATACTAGTATTATTACTAGTATTTAATATAAATAAATTGCCTATTGTAGATTTTCTAGAGTCTATATTACTTTTCTAATCTAAATTAGAAATGCCTATTAGATTAACAGGTATACTAGATTGTTTATAGAGTATAGATAAATCTAATTCTTTATTTCTAGTTTTAACTAAGTAACTAAATATATAATTTAGATATTTATAGTATTCTAGGCTAGGATTAGACATAAATCTAGCTTGATAATTTATACTATATACTAGATTAGGCCTAGTAAATATAGTTAAGTAAATTAAACTACCTATTTTCTTTTAGAAGTCTTTAATTATAGTACTTTCTTCTAGGTATTTACTTAATTTAATTTCTATAGGTAAAGAAATAGATTTAAGTTTATTATTAAGTTTATTAAACTTAGTAATTATCTTTATAATAAAAAATCTTTATATAATAATAAGAGATCTTTTAGATCTATTTCTTATAATTTCTATACCTAGAAATTCTTTTATTTCTTCTAAATTAGTAATTTCTAATTTAGAAGAAGTAGCTAATTCTTTATATAGATTATTTACTAAAGTAATATCTTTAGCAAATACTAGAATATTATCTATATATATAGCTAGAATTATAGGTTTAATAGTATATATAAATATACTATTATCTATTTTTAAAGGCTTAAAATCTATTTCTTCTAGTATTCTAGTTGAGAATAATTACTATTGCCTACTAGCCTGTTTTAGGCTATATAGCACTTTATTTAGTTTATAAACTATATTAGAATAATCTTTATTCTTAATTATAGTATTAATATAACTAATTAGGCTTTTATCTTTAATTTCTTTTAAAGATTCTTTTAGAATAAACTCTTCTAAGCCTATAGGTAGCTAAATATAGATATTATCTATATCTATATCTATATTAGGAAATACTTGTTTTATATCCTAAGTATAGATTTCCTAGTCTAGGTAATTAAATATAGATAATAATAATCTAATTAAGCTAGGTTTAGAAGTAGAAGCAAAGGTTTCTTTATAATTAATATTATATTTTTATAGAAATCCTTTAGCAACTTACCTAGCTTTATACTTTTTAATAGTATTATCTAGATTATATTTTTTATTTAATACCTATCTACTTTTAATAATAAATACTCTATTAGGCTTAGGTATAATATTCTAAGTATTACTTTTAAGTAAGTCTTTAACTTCTAATTATATAGCTTTTAAGTAGAGATCTTTATCTTTTCTAAGTAATACTTCTTTATAAGACTTAGAATCTTCTAGTAATTTACTATTAGAAGTTACTAGAATATTTTCTAGTATAGACTTATTATATAGAGAAATCTAATCTTGCTTACTACTACTTATATTACTAGTATTAAGAATAGTTTCTTTTATAGAATTAGAATTAGATTCTTCTATAGTAATATAAGTACTATTAGCTAATTTATTCTCTAAAAATTTATATATATTATTCTAAGTAATTAACTTAGAAGAATTAGATAAATTACTATTATCTATAGAATCTTCTTCTATAGAAATAGAAGTATTAGGTGTATTATTAGAAGTATTAGAAGTATTAGAAGTATTAGAGTTAGATAAATTCTCTAAATTACTAAATACTTCTTATATATTACTATTATTATTAGGTTTATAATAGTAACCTTCTATAATAACACAATCTCTAGTAGTAATAAGTTTATTATTAGTAGGATTATATAGTTTATATATATTATTACTTATAAATCCTACTAGATAATAAAGTATTACTCTAGAGTCTAGTTTTTTAATTAAACTAGTAGGTTTCTTATAGTAGGTAAGAGAACTAAAGATTCTAATATTATTAATATTAGGTAATCTATTATACTTTAAGTAATAAAGTGTGTTAAAGTCTATAAAACTACTAGAAGTTCTATTATATAAGTAGGTAGCTATTAATATAGCTTCTCTCTATAAATATTTAGGTAGATTACTAGTAATTAATAGAGCTCTTACTTTATTAAGTAATATTCTATTAATTATTTCTGCTATACTATTTTACTTAGGTGTATAAAGAGCAGAATATCTAGTTTTGATACTTTTAGTAGATAGATAACTATCTAATTTTCTAGATTTAAATTTGTTATCTAGCTATAAAGCTTTAACTTTATTATTATTAAAGTTATTTACTTCTTCTAGTTCTTCTATACTATTATCTATAGTATTAGAATTACTAGAAAGTATAGAATTACTAGAATTATCTTTTATTTCTAGTTCTAGTTCTGTAATAGTAGATTTTATAATATCTACTATACTTTTTCTAGATTTAAGTAATTTTACTTCTAGATACTTAGTATAAGCATCTCTAAAAGTAATATAATACTTAAATTCTCTAAAGGTTTTAGGCCTAATAGAGCCTTCTATATCTATATATAATAGATCTAGATAACCTTTAACTTCTATATTAGCTTTTTTACTAATATTTTAGTTAACTTAGATTATATATAAGAAATACAATCTTTTAAGCTAATAGAAGTAGTATTTATATCTTCTAGATTTATAAAATCTACTTTAGTAGAAGTAATAAGCTTTTTAATTATACTTAGATTAATATACCCTAATCTTCTATATATAAGTTCTATAGTAGTTTTATTTAATACTATTTCTTCTTTATTAGAAGAATTAGAACTAGTATTACTATTAGAAGTATTATTATTAGATTCTTCTAGATTATCTAGATTAATAGAATCTTCTATAATAATATTATCTTCTTCTATAGTATTTAGAATAGTAAGTATTTTACTATTATATAAAAGCTTTTTAGTACTAATAGTACTACAATAGCTTACTTCTTTCTTATAATTACTTTTAGCTAGCAAAGTATTATTAGAAGAGTAAATACTATAACTTTCTTTATTAATATTTAAGTTATAGCCTCTAAAAGTAATTAAACTTAGGCTTAGTAAGTTTACTTCTAGATTAGGTATAAATAATATATTAGTTAATTTAACTAATTATCTTGTACTACTAAAGATAATATTAATACTACCTATACCTTCTACTTTAATAGTTTTACTAGTATTACTCTACTTAATAGATATATTAGTAGGTTTAATACTTATAAAAATTTCTTTAATATAGTAGGTGTGTATAGTAGTACTAGAATCTAAAATAAAATCTATAGTATTATTACTATTAGATTTATTAATACTATTATTACTAATAGAAGTAGCTAGAATTTGCTCTTCTTCTTTAGTATTAGTATTATTAATAGATTACTTTTCTTTTCTTAAGTTAGAAAACTTCTTAAAGCAAGTAGATTCTTTATATTCCTTATAATTATAATAATTACACTTAATATCCTTATTAGGCTTAGTATTTTTATTATTATTATTATTTTTATTTTTAGTAGAAGTATTAAGAAATATTTCTATATTATTAGAATAGTTAGAATTCTTATTAGAATTACTATTATTACTATTCTTATTATTACTATAGTTATTACTATAGTTATTACTATAGTTAATATTACTATAAGTTTTTTTTATAGACTTAAGTCTTCTAGATTTATCTAGTAATTGCAAAATTATATCTTCTAGACTAATTTCTATATCTATTGTTTTAATAGTTTATATAATAATAGTAATAATATATTTATAATCTTTATTAAGATTATTTAATAGAAGAGCTATAATAAACTTCTTAGGTAGTATAATATTTCTAGATTCTAGATTATTAACTACTCTTTTAAAAGTGTTTATATAGTTTTCTAGATTTTCTTTATATAGATTTAAAGTAGTATTAATTAATTCTTTAGAAAAAATAAATTTACTACTAAATCCTTTAGCTTTATATAGATTTTCTAGAGTAATCTATAAGCTATAAGAATTATTAATAAATCTAGTTTATAATAAAGAGCTATTTTCTAGAGATAATTTAATAATAGCTATTATTTTTAAAGTATTTTCTTCTAGTTACTCTATATTATTATAAAAAATAGCTATATCTCTAGTAATATAGTTAGAATAATCTTTTTCTATAATAATAGCAGTTATTCTAATAGACTAAATATTATAGTTTAGACTACTTTTAAGTTTAGGTATATTAAAAGCGTCTAGTATTTTAAATTATAAGTAATTAATAGTAATTAATTAAGTAATTTAATTAATATACTTTTAAATATGCTTATAATCTAGCAAATTAACTAATTTTAGAGGTTATAAGTAAAGAATACTCTTATAGTATATTATTATAAAGTTTTCTAGTCTTTATAATAAGCTAATTAAGTTTTTATAACTTAAAATAGTTTAATTCTCTGCATAGACTACTATAGGTAATAATAATCTAGTTTAATATTACTTAGATTAACTATTTCTAAGAATTACTTATAAAGTAATTAAGTAATATACTTAGAAATTATATATAGATTGCTTAAATTAAGTTTTATATCTATTTAATATAGCTTGCTTATTAATAATAAGTTTTAATAGCTAATTATTATAGGTTACTTATATATATATAAGATTTATACCTAATACTTATAATCTTACTTTTTAATATAGTAAAATTAAAAATAGAAGTACTTTAATAAGATTTTATATTCTAGTTTTAATTATACTTCTATATTTATATTTATAGACTATAGTATAGGTAACTAAAGGTCTTAGCAAAAATTACCTAATATAAAATATATACTAATATATTAAGCTTTATATATTAAAGTACTTAATAGATGATTTTCTAAGTATAAAAGCTTAAACTTTCTTTAGAGGCTTTTTAATACTATAGTAGCTTATAGAAGTTACTTTAAATAATTAAATATTTTTCTAGAAGGCTAATTACTAAGTATATTATATAATATACTTAGTTAATATAGTACTAGTATACTATAAAAGTATAATACTATATATTAAAATAATTGTTGCTATTCTTACTAACCTATAGGTATAAGAAGAACTCTAGCTATTATAATAGTAATAGTAAATATAGCTTTTATATAGTTTTCTAGTTAAAATAGTATATTTTTGCAATAAATACTAAGTAAATAGTAACTTATAATAGTTTGCTAGACTATTACTAAGCATAACTATAGATAAACTATAGCTTATACTATTACTATAGTATAGCTGCTACTTAGTTTATTCTTAGGTCTAGAGTTTTCTAGAGCTGTGTTATATTATTATAAATATAACTACTCTAAAGCAATATCCTAAAGTAAACTTTAGGCCTAATAGTATTATATAATATAATACTATTAAAGTTAAGTTATATAGAGTATTAATTAGATAGAAATTTAACTCTAGTAACTTAGATTATGCTTTATTACTAAGAATCTAAGAAATAGGGACTAATAGTAGAATACTATTACTTACTAGACTTATAAAGTCTAAGTAAGATTTAGTGCTTAGTTAATTCTACTTAAATAAGTAGCAGCTAATAAGTAGCTAGAACTAAGGCTTAGGTAGAGCTAGGCTTATAACCTATAAAGAAAGTGCAGAGGTGTTGTAATAAAAGATATAATACTATAAGTATTATAAAAGTACTTTCTTTCTTCTATATAGTAAGAGGCCTAGATTACTAGAAAAAAGATATTAATAAAAATAAGCTTTAGATTATAAAGCTATATAACTATAATATATAATATATTACAGTTATAGACAAGAGGTTTATAATAAGTACTATTATATAAGTAAATATAGTAGTATTACTATTAAAGATAGGTTACTAGGTACTAATTCTATAAGTAGAAGCCTTCTTACTATATAGAAAAAACTTAAAAATCTAGACTTCTAACTATTTCTTTGTAGTAATAAACTATTATTATATAGAATTACTATAAATAGATTTAGAGTAATAATTGCCTTATTTTGTAGCATAATTTTCTATTTTTAATATACAAAAACAGTATTATTACTATTTATAATATAAAGAAAACTATTTTTATTATAAACAAAAAAATCTACTTTCTATAAATAGTATAAAAATTAGAAAACACTCTAGCGTAATAAATATCTACGCTAGTAAGCTATTCTTGGCAGAATTAGAATTAGTAGTGTGTAATTAACAAATCCTAACTAAGCACTATACGCTAGTCCTAATATAGAGATTAAAATAAAGAAATATAGTAAAAGCACTAAAAGTACTAATTAGAGCAATTGCGCAATAAGCACAAAATAGCATAACTAGAAATAATTCTATAGGGCTTAATACTAGGCCTAAATAGGCAAGTATAGTAAATATAGAACTACTTAGTATAGGAGATTCTAATTAGAAACTTATACTATACTAGTCCTAATAGGGAAAGAGAAATTAAAGATTATAGCAAAGTTACTAAAAGTATTCTTTTTATAAACTTTCTAATTAACAACTCCTAACTAAGCGCTATACGCTAGCTCTAATATGTTAATAAAAACAAAATATAGTAAAACACTAAAAGTGCTAATTAGAGCAATTGCGCAACAAGTACAAAATAGTATAATTAGAAATAATTCTATAGGGCTAAATACTAAGCCTAAATAGGCAAGTTTAATAAATATAGAACTAGGTATAAGAGATTCTAAATAGAAACTTATACTACGCTAGTTGTAATAGAAGAAGAGAAATTAAAGATTATAGCAAAACTACTAAAAGTCTTTTTTTTATAAACTTAGTAGTTTTATACTAATTAGTAGTAGCTAAGCTTTTAAAGTAAAATTAGAAGTCTAATATATATTTTTTTAATTACTAAAACCTATATTTTAAAACCTATACTAGTAGCTTTAACTTTAGTATAGTAGTTTTATAAGCTTAGCTAAAAAAATATTATTAATTTACTAAAAGTAATATTAAAGCCTAGTTCCTAAAGAGCTTATAAAGCTTAATAGATATATAATATAATATTATTAATTAAAAAGTACTAGTAAAGTATAGCTTTTTAGTATAGAGTAGGTAGTAACTATAAAAGCAGGTATAAATTTATTAATATTAGCTATAAAGTATACTATATCTAACTTAGTATTTAACTCTAAACTAGGTATTTTTTTAATAATAGTCTTTTAAACTTAGCTTTTTCTTAATACTTATATATATTTATATAGCTAAGCAACTATAGAGTTTATTATAAATAATAATCTAAGCTAGAAATTTAGAAATATAGTAGTAACTAGTATTTATATTAGTATATAGTATAGATAGATTAATTATAATTAGTAGCTAGAATAAGTTAAAGAGAGTAATAGAAAACTTGTAATTAATATTATTAAGTATTTAAAGTTATTTAAAAAAAAGTATATATATTAGAAACTAATAATAAAAACTAGATAGAAAGTAAAGCTATAAGTAGTAATAAGTACTTATATTTCTTATTAGTAGATTTTAGTAGGTTTTTTAGTACTAAGTTATTATCTAGATATCTATCTATTATAAGTATAAGTAAATCAAGCTTATAGGTAGAGTAGGTAAGTAAGTAGATATTTAATAATATAGTAGTAGTTAGATTTAATAGAAGTTCTATAAATTAATACTAATTAGCTAGATTTACTTTTTCTAGTACTAGTAGACTATATATAGGCCTCTAATTAGCTCTAACTACTAAAAGTAAAAGTAGGTAGTTTAAGAAATATAAACTACTTAGTATATAGTTCTTCTAGTATATAGAGCTTTTAGTATATAGATCTATAAATATCTTTCTAGTAAATTATATATATAGAGTATAGTTTATAAGTTCTTATAAAAAAAAGTAGTATAGTATATTAAAATAAAACTAACTCTATTAGTATGCCTAATAGTATTATTATTACTATTAGATACAAGTACTATATCTATATACTTAATATATAGATTTAACTAATATATACTTTTTACTACTAAAATCTATATATTTTCTAAAAATAAGAATTAAAATATCTACTTCTAGAGGTATAATATTAAAAAACTTCTAGTACTAAACTTATAGATATTCTTATTCTCTATAAAACTATAATAGAACTTTTTAAATAAAAACCTTAGTTTAGATTTTAGCTACTAGAAGTTAGAAACAGAAATATCTAGAATAAGCTAAGATTTTTATATATTATAGTTCTATAGAAATAGACTATTCTTTATATTAGAAGTTCTTAGTTTATAGTATAATTTTAAAGAGTTATTTTAAAAGTAGAGATTTTTAATTTAAAATTTTAGTTTATTAGAAATATCTCTATAAATATAAGAAGTATACTAGAAGTTAAAGCTAAGATATATATAACTTTTAAGTCTCTATAACTTTTGTATATAATGTTTTTTAATATCTTTTAGTTTAAGATAAGCTATTTTAGTATATAAAAACTAATTACTAGCTTACTAAGCTAGATAATAGATATAATAGAAAACTTTATATATAGAAGATATAGAACTTTTAAAGTTCTATAACTTCTATATAGATTATATCTTTATAAGTTTTCTTATTAAGAAGCTATACTAGTTCTAAAAAGTAAGATTTTAGTGTTTTTACTAGTAAAAACGCGTGCATTGGTTAAATCCGTGCATTGGTTGGTCAGACACGGTAAGCTTGGGCCTGAAACCCGTGATGCCATGGCGCTTAGGGCCGGCTCATGGTTGGTCAGACCCGCTGTTGATCGGGGCAAAACAGCGGGTTGAGAATGAGCCCGCCAGACTGAGGCAGGATTACTAAGGGACAGCTGCGGCACGGTCATGCACGTCTGAGAAGCAGTCAGATACGGTTCCCCGGCGTCAGCCGCCGAGGCCGGCGCCAGTTTGACCCTACACTTCCCACCTCACTTGACGCTGGCCGACAGCCGTAGAAGTATAGGCATCTGCCTCGAGCGTGATGCTAGGAATCAGGAAGAGACTACGGAAGCTTACACGAAAAGAGCTAGTTCCCGAGGTCAGTAGCCTTCCAGAGTTACACGCGGACTGCGAACGCACTGACAAAATGACATCCCAGAAACCTCCACAAGCTTCGGCGCCAGCTCTCCCACACGGCAAAACCTACGGATTATTTCTTCTCAGCAAGAGTGAACCGCTCAACGATTCGAAAAACTCTACAGGGGTGGACATCGTGGCCATACATGGCCTAAATGGAAACGCGTATACAACGTGGCAACATGAGAATGGGAATCTTTGGTTGCGAGATCTGCTCCCGAGCGACCTTCCTGGCTCCCGGGTATATACTTACGGGTATCCGTCTGAACTCTTCTGTAGCAATTCTGCAGCCACATTACGAGACTACTCCCGAAACCTCTTGATCTCCCTCGCGGGCGTCTCGGGAGGTAGAGAGCGTCCGATCATCTTCATCTGTCATAGTCTAGGGGGCATAGTCTGTAAGCAGGTGAGTAGCATGACGATACTGGGCCGATGCGATTCTAACCTCTCTCAAGGCTCTTGTCCTGGCGCATGAGGATGATCGCCAGTATGCCGACATACTCAATGCCACTTCCGCCATTGTTTTCTTTGGAACTCCACATCGTGGCTCCAAAGGAGCTGATATTGGTAGAGTCGTTGGAAGAGTAGTCAATGTGTGCTTACGTGCTTCGCAGACCGCCGGTTTAGCTGGAACAGTAAGGGATGATCTTCTCACCACACTGGGATCTAATTCACAAGCGCTGAGTGACCTCGCCGTCTCATCTCGAAACCGTCTAAGAGACTTAGAGATCGTGACCTTTTACGAGACAGAAAAAATGCCTGGGCTCTCTGAACTGGTACGACTGTTCACAAGGCTCGCTTCTCCACATAGCAGTAGCTAACCTATCTCCTGATATAGGTCGTCGATAAGCATTCCGCCATCATGGAGATACCCGGCGAGGATATCATACCACTTTTCGCAAATCACAGAACTATGTGCCGTTTTGGAGGTGCGACAGATGACGGGTACAGCTACGCCTTGAGAGCCATCAATCGATTAGCCAGAACAGCTCTCTTGGGTAGAGAGATGGCAACAAGAGTGGGTCACACATCCTCCAATCAGTGTATGTAACTATTGCAAAGGATGCGACAAAACCCTGGCTAAGTAATGTCAGCCTTGAGCGAAACAGAGAAATCGTGCATGGTTCTTCTTAATTCCATCTATATCACGGAATACAAAGCACAACTACCGAGGCCAGTACAAGGGACTTGCAGCTGGGTTCTTAGACACCCTGCATATCTGACCTGGTTAGAAGCCAAGGAAACAAAATTACTCTGGATCACAGGCGAACCGGGTTGTGGCAAAACGATGATTTCGGCTTATTTGACGGATCACTTAAGACTGAACGACGCCACCGCTTCCAAACCTAAAGTCTTCTTCTTTTTCTGTGACGACAAAGTCAAATCACAGCGAGACGCAAACGCCATACTTCGAGGCATTCTTTACCAAATCTTACAGCAACATCGAAAGCTCATTAGGCACGTAAAGAGTCGATTCGAGCTGGACGGGCCTAGTCTCGCAAACTCATTTCCCGCTCTTTGGGAGCTCTTTTTGAGGGTAGCTACGGAGTTCACGTCGGGCACTGTCGGAGTCATAGTGGATGCGATTGATGAGTGTGAAATCGGGACCCGCAACAGCTTCCTCAAGGCCGTTGACCAATTGATAAACGAGCGTAGGGAGACCCGACAAAATCATAACTGCATCAAGTTTCTAATAACCAGCCGCCCTTCGTTCGACAAATCACATCAATTCACGGGGTTGATGGAAAATAGACTACCAATCGAGCAAAATCGAGTCGTTGTCAGCGAGGACGTGAGATTGGTCATACGAAGTAGGATTGGCGAGATTACTAAAAGATTTCATTGCGATGATGAGATCAAACAGTATCTGGAGGAAATGCTGTACACAAAGTCTGATCAGAATTTTCTCTGGTTGAGCATGGTGCTTCAAAGTCTCGAAAGTAGCTCAAGGGCGTCGAAGAGAGACTTTGAAAAAATCATCAACACATTCCCTGAGAACCTGGAGGCTACATATGGCAGCTTCCTGGGTGCCATTCCTCCTAAAGATCGAGAAGACGCTGGGAAGTTCCTGCGTCTACTCATTGGAGCCTCAAGACACTTGACTTTGATGGAATTGAACACCGCCTTCACGATTGATCAGCACCACAAGTCCCTCGCCGAATTGGTGGATGACTTGCAGTTGTCCATGCGCTCAACGCTGCAAGACATCGTGGGATGCTTCGTCCGCATCAAGGAACTGGATCATGGCTCAAAGGACGATCCTACTGTCGCACTTATACACCAGTCGGCCAAAGAATATCTTACAGACCTCGCATTCCGTTCTACAGACAGGGTTGTACAGGACTTGGCGGTTCCTTTAGTGGACGCAGCGCTCGATATGTCTCAGTCATGCATACAATTTCTGCTCATGGATGAGTTCACGACAGATCTGTTTGCATCAGAACGAACGAGCGTTGAGAGCAGCTCGTCCAATTCATCATATGTCTTGCCTTTCAGAGATTCCGAGAAGGCGGACCTGGATAGTCCTCTTGGTCTAGATGATCATCTTGGCCTGGAAAGCTTCTTCAGAGACGAACAAGAACTGGAAGAGGCACAATGCGCGCTGATTGCACAAAGATACAAATTCTTCGACTATTCCGCGACTCACTGGGCAGAGCATTACTCACTCTGCGAGGTTGCTGCCCCGAAGTCTTTGCGGGATGCCGTCCGCCAGCTGACTGCGACCTCGACTTGCATTTTGTCCAACTGGCTGAAATATTACTGGATCAAGAGCAACATCGAGTACTCGTTACCGGATACCTTTGAAACCATCGAGGTGGCCGCATTCTTCAATTTGGCCTTGCTGCTTGCGGAGGCCTTAGAAAAGACACATCCCGGAAGTGAGACAAAAGCCCGAGCGTTATTCTGGGCGGCGAGAAGGTCCTCCCCAGGTTGTATACAGCTGTTGCTTCGACATGGTACAAGCCCAAACAGCATCGGTATCGATCGACAAACACCCTTGACTGTATCGGCGCAGTATGGCCATTTGGATGCTGTCCAAATACTTCTTGGCGAGCCCAGTACGGAGATTTCTTTGAGTGGTAGATCCGGAAGATCAGCATTATCGTTTGCAGCGGCGAACGGGCATTTGGAGATCGTCGATATCCTGCTTACACGAGGGGCGTTTAAACCGGACGATCAAGACAACATGCACTGGTCTCCACTCTTCTGGGCCGTGCAAGGGGACTATGCAAGCATTGTGCAGTTGCTGTTAAAGCAGCCGTCGGTCGATGTCAACCAGGTCGATAAATCTGGACGATCAGTCCTGTCCTGGGCTGCAGGAGAGGGCGCCAGACAAGCCTTGAAGGTTCTGCTCAAAAATCCTTCCATTGACTTGAATCTCAAAGATGTACAAGGTCGCTCCCCGCTATCGTGGGCTGCGGGTAACGGGCAAAGAGAAGTGGTCAGTACTCTGATGCACAAAGCGGGTGTTGATAAAAGTACCAAGGATAAAGACATGCGTAACGCCATCTCTTGGGCATGTCAAGGTGGACATACCGACACGCTGCGCGCATTACTGAAGTATGGTTGCGGCGGTGTGGACGATGTAGATGTCGATGTTTGGACGCCATTGCTGTGGTCACTCTTCGTCCGCTCCCCAACAACGATTGAAGCCCTTCTATCAACTCGTCGTGTACAGATCGACCGTCAGGACGGTTACGGTCGTACGGCGTTGATATGGGCTGCGAGCTACGGATATCTCGACGTCGTACAGCTTCTTGTCTCGTGGAATGCGAACGTGCACATCAAGAACCATGGAGGACGTACTGCTGCAGATGTCGCGAGAGTGGAAGGGCAGATTGAGGTGTCAGCCTTTCTAGAGACTCAGCAAGAGAAGGCCGTTGAAAAGATGTAGACCTGCAACCGGAGTCGTGACCTCATTCCACGATGGATTTGCGAGCAGCGAGTCGAAGAGAAGGACTGTGTTCTGGTTCCGAAAGAATTCGGTCTCCATGAAGGCCCCTCGCCTATTTGGATATGATTACCGATGTCGTCCTTGATACCATAACAGCTGTGACCTTTTGAATCTACGTGTAAGTGACTTTGGCGTCGCTTTTCTGATGTCATCTCTCCGTTCCCAATCTTCCCCGATCCTGGCAATTGCGTCAGACCGGGACAGAAACAAACTGACAAGTCGCTCCATCGCAAGATGTTTGTTGTTCCTTACGCCGGTTGAGGCAGGATCGGGAGTCAGATCGGAAAGCTACTTCATCTCAAACTCAGAGGCTAGAGTGCGCGGTACATTGCACAGAGAGTTCTTGAACATCGACGTTTGTGAAGCGTTCAGATGGAACGTCTCACTCGCGCGGCGTCGGACAGACAAGCTAATCATGATATAAGAGTGGCGCCCATATCGCTCGCGGTATCATGCGACGCGTTATGTAATCGTCTCTTTTACGAAATTATTGGTGGAGTGCTCGCCGAAGGCATGCTACTGGTACCGTCCTTGCTCCTGGGCTAATGCACGTGCAAGCTCGTTAAATCATGCAGTAGCGCGCGCATTGTTAATGACATCCAGCCCATTTAATGGACGATGTGTGCGTCTTTCTATCAGCGCGTTCTGCTGTTAGAGCTTGGCGGGCAGGTCCCGCATACTAAGGTTGGGGTACTTCTGAACGGGGCGGGATCAGCCCTGGGGCTGACAAATTGCTGTTTTGCAGATGCAGCTCTTGGAGGTGCTTAAAGGAGTTACAGTACAACTATAGCTTCCTCGTCTTAGTGTATCCGACGCTTATTGACCCGTTGTTGGAGGCTTTCTATTAAACAACGTCGTATTGTTTGCAGAATAAGTAATTTAGGGTTTGCCAGGTCTACGAACGTACTTCACCAGCGAGACGTCTCTACTATCTACAGCTAGTGATTAACTAAGAGACTGACATTTAGAAGAACACTGAAGTCTCTATTAAGCATGAGCGCACCTATAATGGGCTTACGAATTCGAAGCACGACAAGCCTGCCGTGCATGTTTAGGGCTGAAGATGAGTCCAACTATGATGTGCTTGTCCTTGATCTCCTTGGTCCCTCTCTTGAAGGCTTGTCCTATTGCTGTGACCAATGTTTCTCTTGACGACACTGTCCTTCTTGCTGACTAGCTTATTGCCTAACATGAGAACATACACTCTAAGTCACACGTCTATGCAATGTAAAGCTAAGAATCTCCTTGATGGGCACTGGAAGACAGATGGGAATGGCACATACAGTCGACTTTAGTCTGTTGGACAAGTACTGCACTGCTAATTGCAGAGGCTTTCGCGCAGATGCCTGTTGATATGCGAGCGTCAACTACTATAAAAGACTTGATAAGCTATGTTCACATGGGTGGTTCTCTGTACGGGCCCTTTAGGTGCAAAATATCATTAACGTGATGATTAAGAGTTCTTGAGGTACGTGTCTGTATCTTTCTACACAGCTTGTACAGCAGACTATGGTACTATGGTACTATGGTACTAAGTCGTAGCGAGCTCAGCATGGCGACTTGGACTGGAGGATGATAAGAAAAATCCTTTGCTAATGATACTTAGGCCTATACAATATGCTTTTAGAGGGGAGCGATGCAGTCACTCCTTGCCCTACTGTACAGAGAGCTATTGTAGAGAGGAGCTATGTGGTGCGGACATCTTAGCTGGGGGGTAGGATTAACCCTCACAGCAGCCGCCATTTTCTTGCTGTGTCGCCGGGGCTAGCGGAACCTCAAGTGAGCATGCCTGCTCGCTGTGACGGTTTGACCTGGAGTTTCCCTCAAACATTTACAGCGACTATCAACTACGCCCTGTGCCACCGGAACTACCTGAGGCCTCAGGTCAACATCCTTATCATCCGGGACATATTGACAAGGCTTTAAGTAATCATCCCTGTCGTTTGTTGCAGTTGGACCTGAACCTGCCAACGCACCGTCTTAAAAGCCATCAACTTCTACTGAATCTAGGAGGCGTGCGCCACTGGAATATCCAGTAGCAGCTAGTTACGTTGGCTTCGTTGTCTGAATTTTGCAGCGCAGCAAGGCTGTGTAGGCAGTAACAAATTGAAAAAAAAACCTGATTGCGAGACAATCTTTCTAGCTTCTCGATGCGTATGTGCGTTGTACAATGTCTTCTAGGCCTTATTGTTAGACTTGTTATCTTGTAGCTTTTTTCAAACGCTTTGCTCTTGCCTCTACCCGCGTGCGAGCAAACAGCAACGCACCTGCTCTTTCATTGACAGCAATCATATGATAGCCCCTACTACCTCAGGAAATCACTCATGTTCCTTCAGCGAGGCTAACGCTCTCGATCAGTAGATTTTCCGCTCTCATGCGCAAAGAGCGACCATAGTGGCCTTCGTCACTTCGTGCCTCAGCTGCAATGGCAGTCGGATCGGGAACCTGATCCATGGAACACGCTACGTTGATGACTCTTGGTCTGCATAGCAGTCAAATATTGTTAAGGTCTTTCATGGAGCCGAAGAATCTGTCAAAGTCGAAACACTCAGAGCGGCCAAACATTCGCGCACACTCCACGCAGGTTACACTTGATCATTCTCAAGAGGCACTGTGATGATTGATGCTAAAATCCAAACATCGCTTTAATGTATCCTCTAATCTTCTACTATGACTATGGTGATGGCTATCCATAAGCACGTTAAAAGAATGTGTTGCCTCTCGAAACATATATGAGATTGAACACATCATTCCGCGACTCAGAATGTCGAGTCTCGGAGTCGTGGTTTGATTCTTCGAGACACGCAAGCTATCAATACTGCCTGGTAGCACTCCAAGGTTGCACTGCATTAGAAATCAGCGAAAACAAACCCTTCATTGATACATCAGCGACGAACACGTGGGCAACATTCGCTTCAATACGGGATATCAATCTAGAATCACAGATTAATCAGGAGATATAGAATTTGATGTGTTACAACATATCCGTAACAGGAAGCAGGGCTGTTTCCCAATATTTCCCGCTTCAAACAAATAGTAAGCTGACGAAGGTAAGCCACACAGGTGCATTCGTGTGCGTCCTAGCTCTACGTGGTCGAATGACCTGCCTTTATTGGCTTACAGCCTCGTGTAATTGAGTGTTTCACGCATTTTCTGATGACATCTTCAAATATACGTTGAGCAGAACTCCAGTATAAATCCAGCATCATTTCAACTTAGCAAAATTGCAGTCTCATCCGACACTCCGCGTACTTTTCTGTGCCTTCTGCTTGACATTGAAAGTCTGGCCCCGTCAATCAAGATGCGAGCCAGCATACTGTCCTTCGCTGCCGCTTTACTGGGAGTCCCTCTCACTTCTGCAATGCCACCGGAAGCTCGTCAGGACACTCTCATACCCTTCGAAGTCACATACGTTGGCTCCACCAACCCTCCTGGAGTGCCCGGCCCACACCCGTGTATGCATTCAAGTTATCTGATTCCCTTTTTCTTCCCAGCCCTAACCCAAACACTCAGGGAGCCGTATCCATGCAAACTTCACCGATCCAAACGGCTACCCTTTCTTCGTCGGTACACACGACGGTTCTGTTCCGGCGGGCCTACAGGGTATCGGATGCACCGCAGAATGGTACCGGGGCGAGTCGCCCTCCGGACGCACCTGGCCGTGCGCCCCTGTATCGCAGGGCCACTTCGCAATCCAAGTCCTGCCCGGCGCTAACGGGCCGGCCAGCGTGCAGGACTTCAGCCTGAAGCTAATTCACGGGGTGGAGCCCGGGACGTCGTTCTCGAAGGTGCTGGATCGGGTTGAGGCGGTGGCGGGGCCTTTCACTTATCCTGAGAGCCTTGGGGCAGGGAAGATGGGGCCGTGTCTAAAGAGTGGATGGTGTGGTTATTCTGCTCGTATGTATTTTGTGCACCTGGAGGGAAGGCTGATACTGACGGTTCGTGTAGAGAACACGCCACTGCAGGCTCCGGCGGAGAAGACAGTCTAGAGGCCAATGTTGTCTGGGCACGCATTTTGATGAACTTGTACGTTGATGTTTGGCGCGAAGCCGGTAGATCGTGTGCTCCTCAGGAACCGAGGCATCAGGGTTTGCTTTTTGCGTGATAGAAGGATATCGGCAATGAGGTACATATCGAGACACTATAATGACCGGGGACCGATGTTAATCATCGCGCTCCCCCTCGGATCCGATAGCATCTGGGTGTGATATCCGGCCCCATCATGCAGTCTGAAGGGTGGAGTTGAGCTTCAAGAATGACAGACTCGATCAAGGCCTGGGGTACTAATGAATATCTGTAGCGAGCCTCGCCGACTTCTCTATACATGTGCTCATCAGCAAAGGACGTTATCCGGTATGCCAAATCATTGCGGGTGTCTTACTTACTCGAGCGATGCTCAAAGGGGCGAAGAAACTGCGAGAAGGTGCATGAGGGCGCTGATGCTCACGAATTGTAGTTGAAGTCGCAGCCTCAGGGTGATTAGGCGACAACGGAGCAGGGGAACATAACATGAAGTGTTCATATCGGGAGCTAGATTAGCCTAGTGAGCACTTTCAAAGCTGCTGATAGTTGCAGGAATGGTGATGTCTCCAACAGCTGCAGTGCATGTTGTTGGTGCCGAGGATCGGCAAGGACGAGCTACATTGCAACCCCGCTTTATAAGCCCCAACAATTGAACTAGAGACAAGCTCCACATCCAAGGTGAACAAGCTGGGGCTATGCACAAGAATTAGAATATGAGTTAATTATATTTTGCCTGGTCATCAAATGCCGCACCCAGGTCTATTAGTGTAAGTTTTGAATGATCGTCCTGCTTTCCCACACGCTGATCCCCAATCAGGTAGTGGTTATCACTCCGGATTTTGATCTACAATCGAATGCTTCCGGCAACCCCTGTTCGAATCTGGGATAGACCTATTTTTGTTACTTGCGGCGAAGGACGTCACATCTGTTGTGGGCCAAGTTTTTTGGCTTTGGTTATCTGGGTCGAGTTGCAGATCACGGGCCTTTGTGCACACTGTGACAAGACGACAGCATTTTTACATGCAAACACAGGCCAGCTCGAAGTCATGTTTCTATGTGAATATACATGGTACGGAGCCGAGTCTAAGACACCTTCTTGAAGGTAAGCCAAAGACTAGCAGCCGCCATAAGACCTATCGAAGCAACCACGAACAACGTAACCGTGAAAGGCACCATCAGTGGGCGGTCCGGTTTCTTCAGCATATCGATGATCTCGACCTCGAGGCGGTGAGCCATCTTCTCTTTAGAGAACTCGGCACAGACACGCTCCCTGCCCCATTTACCCATCTCCTTCAGTCGCTGCTCGCCTTCACCATCCTCTAGGGCAATACGCATGACCTCTGTCCAGTCATTGACTTTGCTGACGTCCCTGAGCCAGCCTGTTTGTCCACTTATGACCGTTTCCGTCGGTCCTCCTTCGTTCGCAGCGAGTACAGGAGTTCCAGCGAGCATTGCCTCCAACGGTACGATGCCGAAATGTTCGTTGCGAGGTGTGTATACAAGGAGACGGGACGTCGAAAGAAGCGTGGATTTCAAGTTGTTCGGCACCGAATGCAGGAAAATGATCGAGATATCTTCGGGAACGGCTTGCGCGGTGGGAACGTTTTTGGCAGTTGCGTGGGTCAAGTGTAAAGAGTCGGCCAGCTCACAAAGCTCGTTGTAGGTGCGCACATTCTCTGTCACTCGTGGATCGAATCCACCTGCAATGACAAGGCGCGCGTCACAGCGCTCGGAGGATGACAAGCCTGCAAATGCCTTTACAGCTAGTGCCACATCTTTCTTCTTCTCGAACCGGTTGATGCTCAAGAGGACTTTCTTGCCTTCCCACAGCGGCGTGATCTCATCAAGATGGCTGCCATTGCTCACGTCAACACATGGATATATGACTCCGGGCTTCCGATGCTGTAAGCCAGGGAAGGCTTCAGCAAAGACAGTCCTCGTGAAGTTACTGTTCACAACAATGGTGTCGCTACATCCGGTGCTCCAACTCTCCAGCCAATCAAAAGGTATCCTGTACAGCGACTTCAGAGTACTGCCCTTCTTGACGAGCAGCTTGTCTGGAAAGTGACAGTAGAAGATGACTCGTGGGCGAGACTGCAACAGGCGCAGAAGAGGAATGCCAGCGCTCAATTGGTCGACAAAGAAGGATGTGGGCGTGAGCTTGGCGAGCTCGTTAGAGAACAAGGCGATTTGCAGGACGAGGTGTACCTGGCGCAAGATGGCGCAGAGGATGGCGAAGCGGCCGAGGAAAGCTTGTGGGATGAGGGTGTTACCGCGCACGCGAACGTCGAGGGTACCTTTACGACAAGGTCAAGTCTCAGCTACCTTCTCTACACATGAGCATGGGCTGGAGGGCGCCGCAGCAGAATTGTGCTTACCGTCTCGTGCTTCGTCGAAACAATGGTTGGGATCGCAATACGACGTGAAAACAGTAACCTTGTGTCCGCGATTCTGCAATCCCACGGCAGCGTCGATGACAAGCCGCTCAGCACCGCCAATCCCAAGGTCCGGGTGGAAGAACACGACGTGCTCCTGCTTCTCATCCATGGTGGTCAGCGGTCTTAAGGTCTGCGTTCGTGGCGGCATAGCTTCACATTGAGAAGCTGACGTGTTGCGAGCAGCCGTCGCAGAAAGGGCCTAGCCATATTGGACGTAGCGCGCTACGCTAGCCAGCAGCTCGGAGATACTCACTCAGTAGCTGTTTCTCTCCGTCTCAGTCCTTTGAACTACCATCAACCCAACTGTCTATGCGCTAACGCGTGATGGCCATGCGTAGCTCCTGTCTGTCCTTCCATCACCTAAAACAGCATTGTTATAGATGCGTGGCGATTCAGGTGTGACATGACCGCCAGTATCGACAGCTGCCATCATGACAAGCTCGAAACAGACCAAGGTGCAAAAGACCTGCACCCTCTGGACTCACGACGAGAACTTCTCCAAGGATGACATTGTTTTCAATAGCGACAAATTTCCGGAGTTGCCAAGTACACCAGGGACCTTATTACAAATCGTGGCTGTGAACACGGGAACGGCTGTGCGAGACTTCTCAGGCGTCAAAGTCCCGGCGCATGATGTCCCGCAGACTGTTGGAGAGACTGTGTCGAAAGATGCCGCCGATGTTCAATCACGCAAGGGCCGGAGAGGGTCATTCTCTCGAACGATCGATGAGAATGGATCGGGCGTTCCAGGCGGTCGCGATCTGGACTCAGGCAGGACTTATGTTTTCGCCTCGACGTCGCTTCCGCAGGAGCTGAAAGCGAAGCACGCCAATCTACAAATCTCTATAGCTGAGAAAATTGCCAAGGTCTTTGGATTTCGGAACCGTATGCAAGTCATTATTACGGAGGTTAGCATTTTCGCTTCGAGGTATCACAAAAGGCTGACTTGGATAGGCCGACGAAGCTAGACATGAGGCCCATCATGTCGAGCTTGTCTTCCGTGATGAGTATCTTGCGCGAGCAGATATGTGGCGTATGGCCATAGCAGAGCTTAGCAAGCGAACGGTTTATCGTGGCCAGAAAGTCCTGTTCATGGGAACCATAAAAGCAACCGTGAAGCAAATCTACATTGATGGGCAGTCTGTGCATTCTGGATACTTCTCACCTACCACAAAACCGATATTCCGCAGTGAGTCCGCTCGCTACGTTCTGTTTATTCAAATGTCAAAAGAGATGTGGGATTTTGACGCTGAGGGCGCCGGCGAGATCATGTTCAACAAAGTTGTCAGCGGCTTCCTTCCCGATCTGTTCAAAAGGTGGCTCAGAATCAACGCGAAGCACGTGGTCACGATCATTTTGTTCACACGCATGCATTACGATGGAGAGGTCTCGCTCGACCGCCCTGATGACAAATCTAGCCGGCATGATGCAGAAACGAGCACAAGCAACTTCAGAGACTACTATCGAGTCGTGGTTAGTGACATGGCTAGTGGGGACTGGATCAAGATTCTACATCAGCTGAAGCTCGAGTTCCGAACATTTCTCCGGGAAGTATCGCTGATAGCCAAGCCTGCGGTAGAGGCGGTCGATATACCAGGCAACAGAAGTGACACCCAAGAAGCCGAGACCGACGCCATCATTGCTGGCAAGCCATCGTCCGCAAGTCAGGGTAATATTCTGGAGGCCATAAACCTAGCCGCGGCACAATTTGCACAAGATCACATTGACCGTGACCTCGTCCGGACTGGTATCTCGGTAATTGTCATCACCCCGGGAACTGGCGTATTCGAGGTTGACTACAACATGCTGAAATTGACAACAGATACACTGGTCGGTTCCGGTATCGGCATTGATCTGGTGTGTCTGTCACCTATGCCTCTTCATTCAGTGCCCCTGTTCAAATACCGGACTCCTTCTCTGGTCTCAGATACGCCAGCAGCTCTTGGAAAAGGTGTATATGGCTCGACTGGAGCTGCAAGTGAGCTTGATGAGAAGACTCCGAAACAGCGTCAGCCGAATTTTGGACCCATTTCCGAGGCTGAAATTGTAGAACCTTCCGCTGGCATCGAAAGCGCAATGACGACGAAGCCAGAAGATGTCGCCGAATGGAAGTTTGCAATGCCATACTGGGTAGATATCTCATTTTGGTCAAGACCATCAGATGATGTGATCGAATTGACGAGATGGAGAAGTTCAGACAGGGTCATGAAACGCTCTCATAGGAAACGCCGAACGTTCGCCCTCAGATGTCGTCTTTATGAGCTACAGATGATGGGTGTTGTCGAAAACGAGCTAGGAGACATCTCATTGCCTTACCTGGAAGAAGAACACCGCGATCCACATAGTTATAAGGTGTCTGTATACGGCAGCGACCATCGCAATAATGCAGCCCTCAACGTTGACAGCAGCCATGTTGGATCATTTTCTTCGAAAGACGATCGAGGCGTTCTCGACCCTACGAAACTTATGTATAAGACATGGATGGAGGAGTATGACGGTGGAATATTCGCTCCCGAACACGAAAAACACTTGAATAATCGGATGCTGAGCGAACGGGAAAGACCACAAGAAGCACCTCAATCGAGTGCATCGTCAGGGCCATTGATGGATTCTTTCCTTTCGAGCTCGTACCGTAGCAGACTCATAACTATGGGAAAGAATCTGCGACTGTCTCCAGACATGACCAAACATCAACACTCGCACGCCAAGTCAAAGGGCACAGGGGAACAGTCTCCTCGTGGCAGCTCCCATCGCTTTACAGAATATGGGCCGCCAGGGATACCTCGAGCCGATGTGTTGCGGCGGCAGAATTTTCTTGGGACTGCAACAACTGAGATCTTTCGTCCGGGTATGCATCGAAGAGGTCGATCAGGCGATTCTAGTGCCAACAAGGGATCGGCACGAACGTCACCAAATCAATCGCCCGCGCCAAGTCGAGGTCACTCTCCACCAAGAAGAGCCGGGGTGCCTACGAAGTCCGTCGCTCCTGGTCCGGTGTCAGTCAAAGAGCAATTGAAGCCTCGACCATCGAATTGGTTCTTGCGGCAGATAAGCTTTGGTGGGAAGGCTGCTCCAGCTAAAGCCACCTTGGGCGACGCCACAACGGATATCACACAAGGCAAAGTCAAGCCTGCCATGCTTACAGTCGAAAAAAGTCAAAAGGGCGAGATTGCGGCGAGGCTAGCAAGCACTAGATTGTCCTCAACTGAGAAGCCTTCTCAACCAATTGCCATCAGGTCATCTTCTCGGGCTGGTCTCTCGTCGACTGGATCGCCCTCGCCAGACCAGAGTGGTCGGTCTGTCGAAACCGTGCGCGAAATACGAACACGGCGAACATCGGTCCCATCGCATCCTGGTTCGGTCAAAAAGGATCCTGGGTCGACCTTTCTTATCGCAGGAAAAGGAGATGCGAAACCAAACTTGGACCTTTCCTCTAGTGGGGGAGCGAAAGATGTTCCCAAAACGTTGTCGCCGACGAGTGCCATCGCACCTTGGGCAGTCTTGGTAAACCCGTCCAACCCAAAGAAGAACGTCTTGAGTACCATGAATCAATATCGTCGATGGCACCATGTCTTTCCTAGAACATTACGCACCGGCACTTTGAAGTGGAGGTCGCTCTGTTCTCCTGCGGCTGTGCCTTTGACGCACGAATGGTTTCCAACCGCGGAGCAGCTTTCAGCGGAATACAACGAAAGCCCATACAAGATTACGCAGAACGACGACGATGAAGTCATGGAGGCCCCTAGAGGTAGAGAAACCCTGATTCGTGAGCTGGTTGCGTTCCGCCTATCGCACGGCTTCCAGATTTGTACAGGCTCTGCAGTTGCCGAGTTCTCTGGCAGACAAGAAAAGTCGTTGAGTAGCATCTTGGCTCCAGAGTACATGTCATCGGATGGCGACACAGTTTTCATGACTGTAGGCACAAGCATTCACCAGCTGGTATGTGTTGCCGGGGGCGAAGTAGAAGTAAAGCGATACCATCGGAAGCCTACCGCAGCATTGGAGTCATCTGCGGGGGTTGACAAGCCGTTCACATACAAGCCGTACATCAGAACTGCTTTTGAGGAAACTTACGATCCAAGGGAGATTGTTTTACGTCCGCCCCGGAAAGAATACAACTGGAACTTCATCGATACCTTTCTTGCCGGGTATCAAGATGAGTTCTCCGACGTCCTTCGATTTTGGCGAGCACGTTTCGTGTTGATTCCGGTTGAGATACCATCAGTCAACCGGCGAGCTTTGCCAATGCTAGCAGAAGATTCCGAGGAAGAAGTCCGACTCGAGGGAATCAGAAAACTTACGCAGTTGTGGCAAAGATACCGCTACTTGGCTCCAGAAGAACGCTTTCCGCAGGGGACCCTCTCATCGAAACAGAAAGACCCGAATCCTTTGGCAATCGAGTATCATACCCGGGATCCTTCGGCTGTGGTAGCTGCAGGTCCTGTAAACACGCTCTACAATGCCTCTGATCATGAGCTCCCGGGTGCGGTAGTCTCAGACGCAGATAAGTACACAACTCTCAACATTGATCTCAAAAGGCTCGCCGAAGATCTTCAGGGCGAGAAAGGGATCCAGATGTTGGATCGACGCTGGCACTGGAAACTGCACTACAACTGCTTTATTGGTTTCGACCTTACCAATTGGCTTCTGAGTAACGTGAAAGATATCGACAACCGTGAAAGCGCAGTGGACTTGGGCAATCAGCTGATGGACCGGGGCCTGTTTCAACATGTGCAACGACGACATCAATTCCGCGACGGCAACTTCTTCTTCCAGATTGCGCCCGAGTATCGAGCTCCGAGGCCAGAGTCGCGCGCTGGCTGGTTCGGCTTGCGGAAGATGGACAAATCGGTTCCTGTAACACCATTACTTGAAGGACCGAAAACATCCCCACTGACGGCTAAGGGCTTGATGTCCCGACCCAGTACCGCAGAGACAAGCTCCACTGCCTCGGACTCGGCCAAAGAGGGCGAGAAGACACCCACACGAAGCAGTGCTTCAAAACGGAAAGTCACGTTGTCACGCGCAATGCGTTACGACGTCGACCCAAGAAGGCGGTCATACCGGTCGGAGATCATATCGCTGCATTACGACCTTGTGCACAATCCAGATAACTGCTATCACATCCGTATCGACTGGATGAATGTCACAGCCAAGCTCATCGAAGACGCAATCGTAAGTTGGGCTACTAGTGTTGAAAAGTATGGCCTCAAGCTGGTCGAGGTGCCCATTGCAGAGCTTGCCAACATCACAGACTACCACCCATTCCGGACACCGTACCACATCAAGCTGGCCGTGCAGCCGCCTCAGAACCAGACGGAGGCCATGTGGGACTCGATGCATTTCTCACCACAGTATTCGCGAGCTGACAAATTTGCATACCACAAGGCGTTGCTAAGGAAGCTCAACTTTGTTCTCGACATGGAAGCTGCAAGCGCTTTCCCTTTGGATGTCGACGTTTCCTACTCGTGGGGCACTCCTGACTACAAGTACACGCAGTTCATTCATCGCACTGGTGGCTTACTTGCTCAGATCACAGACGATGGCCATTTCATAGTCCTTGCCAATCGTCTGGCACACAGCCGTGCCAAGGACATGGGCAGAATTCGACCGCTGGACCTTCACGAACACAAAAAGGTCACCAACGATGGTAGTCAAAGCAGCAGGCTACCGTCGACGCCTGCAGTGGAGCGCGCGAACCCGCACCGCAGCCCATTTTCGAGCCCTTTGGCAAGGCCAGTTCAGGACACCAGCCTCCTTCACACGGCCTTGGAGAAGCATGCTGCAGCTCCGCCGCCACCGGCAGCACCGATGATGCAAACGCCAGAACAGGTCAAAGATGAGCTGGAAGCGTTCTGCTCTGACGCGGCTCTCTTGTCTCAATTCTACAACGAAGCCTTCAAGCAGGCGCCGTCTCCGTCCCCTCGCATCTTGCCGGTGCTCGACAACAACATTCCGAGCCTGGGACTGCCGCCAGCGATCAGTATTCGCGAGGCTAGCCCTGCGAACCGAGAGTGGTCACTCGGATCGAGCCTCATTGGGCGAGGTGCTGCAGTCGAGAGGATAGGTGGTATAAGCGAGATGGCGTTTAGTACGAGCGGGATTGCAGGACGAAGACAAGGCAGTGAGGGCAGTATGTCGACGCTGGGGAAGCGAGGAAGTATCGCAGAATCTAGCGCAGCAGGCAGCTTGCCCAGGAGACAGGATAGTCAGGGTAGCGCAGGTACCGGGGTGTAGTGGAAGGGGATAGACGAAGTGATGTCGTAGTATCTATGTGCTTTGATTGATCAAGGGGTTAGGATTCTGATACGCTACAGGAGCAATCACAGCTCTAAAATGCATGCTTATTCGACACAAGAATGTTGTTCAGGGTGGGTTCTTTGAGCGGTTACTGAAAGTCGTTTGTCGAGGGCTGTTTGTCAACTCGGCCATCTAGATTAGGTTTAGCGGCGCGCAGCAGCAGCAAGCCACATGTGTTGATAAGCAGCCCGTTTGTTCTACTGGACGAAGGCCAGGGCGGGCAGGCGACAGGCCGACGACGTCGAATACATACCTAGACTTGATTCAGAGCTGCTGATGGCGCACATGCTGCCGTCAATCGTGTAAGAGTCAAGCATGTGACGATGCACTCTCACTCTCGCAGTGTATACATTAAACGACATGGGCCACAGAGGAACAGTGTGTTGTGCGAGGCCGATGTAGGAGGAGGAATGGTAGCCTAGACTGGTGCATATGGAGCATCTGGGGTCATCCCGGCGTGATCTGCAGCGTGGGGTTTGAGGTGCAGGAGGGCTGATGGATAAGGTGGGAACAAGCACATGTGATGGTGGGCGAGAGCAGTAGAACCAAAGGAAAGCTGACCGAGGGGTAGGTAGCAACAAGGACGGGACTGATATGGGAGCAGCCGCTGGGCGGGACGGGCTATGAGTGGCTTCGGCTGCTGTCGTTTGGCCGCGTCAAGTCAAGGATTTGTGAGTGGTGCGAGTTTGTGATGCACGTACACCGCTTCTTCCTCGTAGACTCCACTTTGACGCCTGATCGTCGAGTGCTTTCTGGGTCTTGCTCGCTCACACGCACGCACGCACACACGCACACACGCACACACGCACGCGACCCCTCTATGCGCGCGCTGTGCTGCTGTGGCCTCGCTGCTCGATAGCCCGGTTTGCATCTGTCGCCTCTCAACCCACCACCCCCGCCGGCGCGCCTCCGCTCGCGGGCTCTCCCTCTCTGGCATCCATGTGTGGGTCGCGCAGCAGACGGCATTCAGCTCGCTGTCTTCTCTTTACACCATAGCCGCGTAGTCACTTCTTGGGTGAGCCAGTGTTGAGCGGCATGGGGACGCGCAGACTTTGACGACTTGTTACTTGGACTGACTTGGACTTGGATTTGGACTTGGACTTGGACCTGGACTTGGACTTTGCTCTCACGACAATCATGCTCGGCCAGTTCTTTAGCCGCAAGGGCAACACGGCGACGACGGGCAGTAGCAAGAATGGCAGCAGCAGCAACGGCAGCAGCAACGGCAACAACAATAATAGCAATAACAATAACAGCCCCGCGCCCAACACCTCCACCACCACCACCTCCACCTCCACTGCCACTGCCACCACCGTCACGCTCGACTCGGCCACGGAAGAGTCGCACACGCGCCATCTGCTCTACCCAGACTCGAGCACGCTGCTACACCCAGACGGCCTCCCCTACCCCCTCCACGCCGCGCCTCTCACGCCAGGAAGCGGCCACGACGGGCCTCTGCCTGAGATTGACCTCGAGTTTCCCCGCGATGTGCGCATCATCATCGCCCAGGATGACTCGGCACACATGGCCAAGACGGTGCTGTTCGACAGCAAGCCCGCCCCTCCACGCCTCGACTTGTCGTCGCCCTCGCCCTCGCCCACGCCCACGCTGTCCCACACGCTGGCACACTCGCGCAGCAGAGGCTTCGGCGCCTCTAATGCTGCTGCTGCTGCTGCTGCTTCTTCGCCCAATGCTGCCACCGCTGGTACGCCAGGACCATCGACCTTTGGTGGAGCAGCAGGAATGCACGCCCGCCGCACCTCGCTCGCCGCAGAGCCAACCCCGCGCTCCCCCACCGTCGGCACCTTCACCCGTACCCGCACTCGCGGTTCGTCCATCTCCTCCATGCCCAACATCGACGAGCACGCCCAGTCCCACGCCCAGGCCCAGGCCCGCGCCAGAGCGTCTTCAGACCTCGTCAACACCTGCCTCGAGTGCATGTTTGGCAGCACGAGCATGACCTACCGCGGCAACTCCAACAAGATGCACATTGTCCCGCTCGACACCAAGCCAGAGCCCACCGTTTTGGGCCCCAGCATCCACGATCTCTCTGGCTCCCTAGGCCGCGGCGATGGTTTTCGAAGGAGGAGTAACCTGGCCAAGTCCTTCACCCCCGCCAACCTCCCTCCAGCAGACCTCCCACGCGCCGTCTCGAGCGAGAGCATGCCCAAGGAGCCCAAACGCCGCACCATCTTCATTACACGCATGTTCTCTGTGCCCAGTCCCGACGACAGCACCGACCTTCGTACACCAACAAACGCGCCACCAGCCACTCAGCCCCAAGGCGGCGGCTTTCCTTTCCCACACGCCAACGCGGGATCGAGTACCAAATCTGCGCCTCAGAAGCCCACGCATCTGAACCAGCCCCGCAAGACACCCATGTACGCCATCACCATCATCCTGCACCTGCCCATCGCACAGTCTTCAAATCCCCGGCCTGTGTCAAAGAACCCCACTCATCTTTCAACATCAGCCCCTGGCCAGGATTCACTCGCGTCTTCACTCGACTCCGACCGTCGCGCAGGATGGGCGTTTATAGACTCGAACCTTGGAGGCGACGCACTGGCCTCGTCAGCGCTGAGCAGTCACGTCGATGACCGCGTTGATGTCGTAGGCCAGCATTGGGATGTCATCATGCGAGCCCTCACCAGCTTGCAGCATGTTGTCCAAGAGCGCATCTCCGCCCACTACAAGGCACCACTCGCTGCCGCCTCACCACCTGACCAGCCGCAACACCGCCGTGCACCCTCCCGGGCGAGCCTTCGCGAAGCTCAACCACCATTGGGTCGCAGACCTCCCCTACGCCTGCAGCCAAATGCACTCATGTTGGACAAGGAAATTCAAGCTGCCGCAGAGCTGACAGGAAATCGCGTCGTTAGTGGCATGCGCATACCCCGCGTCATGACAGGCCAGGGCAAGTGGGGAGTCTGGCGTGAGGAAGCACGGTGGCTCGGAAAGTGGGCTGGGAAGCGAGAGCAGAATTTCTTCTTTTTCAATCTGCTCACTGCTTTCCTGGGAAATCACACGGAGTGGCTCAGCGTACTGGGGCCCAAGTGGGCACGCAAACGCCATCGAGAGCAGCAGAAGGCTACCGTTGGCGAGAATATTGTCATTCCAAATCGCACCGTTGTAGTCTCTCCAGACAAGATGGCTGCAAGGAGGTTGATCTTCCTTCTTGCTGCTTTCCTACCGCCAAATTCGGCTGTCATCGGCGATGCTGTCAACATTGTCCGACCAGGCACATCGGCTTCGCTCCGAGCCTATTCACAATCTCCCCCAACCAACATGCCTCCTTCGAGGAAACAGTCATTGCGGCGCCAAATCAACAGACGCCCGCGGGAACAACAAAGTATGACAAACATCAGACTGCAGCCTCCCACGTTGAGCACCACGGACGGCGCCCTCGCTGGCGCTTCCCATCAGCGCTCAGTGTCCGCAGTTGTTGAACCTTCAGATGCCCCAAAACCCCCCACCCGATCGCGGCGGTCGTCAACCCACTCGATTCGGACAAGTCTCGTTCTACCTTCCATGTCTGAAGGTACAGCCTCGAGCAAGAACACGGCTTTCTCGCCGTCGACTGCTGCGCCGCAAAGTGCCATCCCTATTGCACATTTCACGTTACCGAGAACTAGGTCTGGTGGCCCAATCGCCGACTACAGACCTGAAAGCAGTGATAGTCTAGCATCGGCAAATCTCATCAACACTTTGCAGCGGAGCGGGACTGGCCAGACCAGCCTGGCAAGTAACGACTCTAGCAACAACAGTCGATGGAGCGGATTCATGAATTTCTGGAGTGGCGGAAGACGAGACTCCTCGACTGAAGGCAGTACCTATCTGCAGACCACTGATGATGGCGTTGGGTTTCGTGGACAGGAACGACCTCGGTCGCAGCTCGAACAAATGGTGCAGGAGCTCACTCTAGAAGAGGGCGTCTTCGAAGAAGGCGAACCTTACGAAACTCCGGGAACGAGCGCGAATTCTGCCAGAAACGTCCCGTCTGAGACTTTCCCGATCAACACCTCGAGCGGCATTCCTGCCTCAGCAGCGCGGCCGATTCCTGAACGGCCGAAGACCTACGACTCGCAACTCAAGCTGTCTGTCAACGAGAAGGACGGTGTCATCGATGTCGACATAAGCCTCCCAGACTTCGGCTCGCCTCTTCAGTCTCCCATCTTTGGGGGCGCAGGCTCTGTAGGCAGTCAACACGGGTCTAGCTTTGGCGAATCCTCAATCCTTTCGATGCCTTTCAACGAACCTGAGCAGCCCGTCAACGCAGCGGGCTGGCTCTCGCAATTTCACCCTGACTTTGCCATTCAGGCTATCAAGCCCTACAGTACGCTCGAGCGAGACATCAAGCGCGCCATGTCCGCCGAGCCAACACCCATGACCTCTGCCACCACACCATCCGTCGAAACAGGGCCTTTGGAGCGTTGGGTTGATATATGCTCTGCTCTCATCGCAGACACGCGCACTTTCACAATTAAGCGCCTAAGCCTGCGCCGCCTCGTCCGCCTAATTCCCGCTCCAACTTACCAACCCACAGCCCTTACGCCTGGGGTCGCAGGCATGCCGCCTGGGCGATCACAGTACGGCAACCCGTACACTTCCTCCCCTGTGGCGCCGATGCCAACAGAAATCCATCTTGCGGAGAAGTTCGACGAAGAGGCAATCATGGATTTTGATGCCGTCTTGATCGATGGCATCGACCGAGTCCTCGCTCGCTCGGGCGATACCACACGCGTCAACTCGAATCAATCGTCGCGCTCGAGCTCAAGACGCGGACGTAGGAACACGAGAGCCGACTCTGATGCTACAGGTGCAGGCAGCCGTACGCATGTCGAAGTGCCTCAGACGGACTGCAAGGGCGTCATCTTCGATGCGCTGGAGACGGTTGTGAAGAATGTCACGGCTGAGAGAAGTGGGGGAAAGGAAGCAGAAGCTGGTGAGGAGAAGAGCGTGAGGACGGTTAATCCGCGGACCTACACCGACTCGAGTCTCAAAGAGGGTGTCCGAAGATGGCTGTCTGAGGTTGAATAAGAAGAGTCAATTAGGACCATGTGTAGGATAGAGGCTTGTGTTTTTTTGTGCTGCGTTTTAGCGTTGTGTTTTGCTTGCGGCATTGAGGGGGGGATGATACCTGATGACGGATGGGAGCTTTCATTGCTTTAGTCGAATCGCAGAGAGTACAATTAGAACAAGGTCACGCTAGATGAAAGCATTCTCAAGTGACTAGACAGTCAGTGTCAGAGGTGTGTTCCCAGTATCGAACTCTCTTGGGGTACTCCCCAATTTTAGTTTAAAGTCAAGACAGTTGTGCAAGGCTCCGTAGGGCTGGAAGAAACCACGCTAAGCTGGACCTTGGCGTCGCGACGTCGAATTTCTGGACGTCGACGATCGCGACTTTTACACCAACTCACGCAAACGAAGCACCAACACTCTCCGCCCCGATTCCGTACCTTGCGCATATCCCGACTGTCGAACCACGCGTCAATACCGCCATTATGAGATTAACAACAGACCTGATCAACAACTCCCTCTCCTTCATCAACTGTCTCACGGAGCGTGAACTCGATCTGCGAGGTGCGTTGAAAAGAACAGATGCTACACTTGCGAGCTGAATTGATATCAATATCTGTAAACTATAGGCCATAAAATCTCCGCCATTGAAAACATGGGCGCAGCACGAGTAGGTCCTCGACCCGTCATCGAAGGCTGAGCAAGCTGCTAAACCAACACGCAGGACAACGACGCAATCGACCTCACCGACAACGACATCGCGCAACTCGGCAACTTCCCTCTCCAGCCTCGCCTCCGCACATTGTTCCTCGGGCAGAACCGCATATCAAACATCCAACCAACCCTCTCTACAAGCATACCGAACCTGCAGACCCTCGTCCTCACAAAGAATAAGCTCACAGAGCTTGCCGACCTTGACCCGCTTGCAGGATTCAAGAAGCTGGTTCATTTGACAACACTCGGCAACCCGGTTGCATCCAAGGACGTATGTACAAAGGTGCCGGAGGGTAAAGTGTACGCAGGAAGATGCTGACAATGTGCAGAACTACCGCTACTGGATTATCTGGCGATGCCCGACCGTGCGCTACCTCGACTTTGCCAAGGTCAAGGACGTGGAGCGCGAAAAGGCAGAAGAATTGTTCGGCACATCGGAAGAGCCAACCGAACTGGCTAGCAAGATCATGGGCGTCAAGTCCAAGGGCTTCGTGGTGCCAACCACGAACGGTGCCGATTCGTCAAACAGGCAGGACCGCATCTACACCGACGACGAGAGGAAGAGGATGCGCGCAGCCATCCAGCAGGCGAGCAGTCTTGCGGAGATGGCAAGACTGGAAAAGGACTTTGCGGAAGGCAGGATACCGGCGCATATTCTGGAGGGCGGAGATCCTATGGAGACATGAGCTGCGGCCGATGTATTGAGAGAACGCGA
Source organism: Didymella segeticola (assembly GCA_004522025.1). Classification (NCBI taxonomy): domain Eukaryota; kingdom Fungi; phylum Ascomycota; class Dothideomycetes; order Pleosporales; family Didymellaceae; genus Didymella; species Didymella segeticola. The sequence goes on along the minus strand of SDAV01000005.1, from coordinate 1,005,946 downwards.
AATCCAAGCCACACAGACGACAGAGCCATAGTCTTTAGTTATGTGCTGTCTGCTACGAACCCTAGGAGGAGACGCCTTCATGCGCAAGGAGGAGAGGATCCCTGTAGTCGCCTAGTTGACATACATGTCTGCTTCGCTGGGGTTTTGGCAGGACGAGCTCCAGCCCATAGTGACAGCAATCTAGGGATTGGACTCTGACAAAATGTGTACCTGATCTCTTTTGTTTTGAATGTAGGGTCTGAAGTGCTGTGCTTGGACATTCGCCGTCCAGGTCGTCAGAAAGCTTCCATGGTATCGTAGTCTTGTACATAAAACGCCAACTGATGTCGAAATTCCCTTGTTGATCACCACCCTCTGCCTCTCCCTCTGCCGCCTCTGCCACCACCTCCCTGGTGTCCTTGCTGGAATCCACCACCTTGCTGTCCTCCGCCTCCAAACCCTCCTGGCCCGCCAGGCCCGCCCATAGCACCACCGCCAGCCATCTGCATGAACGTCGCAAAGTCCATTTGGCTGGGATCCATTCCACTGCTCGCCATCTGCTGCATCATCATCTGCATCTGGCCCTCGTCCATACCACCGGGCGGCATCCCGCCCATGCCATTCATCCCGCCTGGGCCCTGCGGTGCTCCCTGAGGCGCCCCACCACCGCCAGGCATCGGCGGCATGCCCGGCATGCCACCCGACATCATCTGCTGCATCTGGGCCATCTCGGCCTTCTGCTGCTGGATCGTCTGGCTCATCTGCTGCTGCTTCAGCCGGTACGTCTCCCACGTGAACTCGTCGAAGCCATAGTTGAAGTAGTCGGAGTAGTCCTCGCCGGGGCGCCGCCAGAGCTTGTGCTCCTCGGCGAGGTCGGCGTCGAGATCGACTTGAAGGAGGGGTTTGCTCAAGGGTGGGTAGACAGGCGTGGCGTTGACGTCGACGTTGGACGTGTGCAGTGCGGGATAGCCTTGGCCCGATATTTGCGAGACTTGAGGCGCGGTTCCGGGGGCTGTGCGCGCTGGTTGTGCAGACGGCGGTTGCGGTGTGGATGTTGACTGTGGAGGTGCCTCGATCTTTATGGCTTTTGATTCTTGGGGCTGCGATGCGCTGGAATGCTGTTAGATTTGCACAGCGTTGGAGACATAGGTCGAGGACACATACGCTGCTGCTTTTGGTGCCGTCGCAGGCTTGTCAATAATAAACTCGAGTTCCTGCCACCTCGTTAGCCTGAGGGTCATGCTGGGTTTGTTGCTTCTCTCGTACAGAGTCGCTGTCGTCATCGTCACCGTCATCGTCGCCTGAGTCTGCTCCCTCGTCCATAGGTTCGTCTCCACTAGATGCCTCCTCCTCTTTCTTCGGCTCCTTCTTGGTCTCCGTGGCGGGCTCGGAGGGGCCGTAGAGATCGTCGTCTTCCTCGTCCATGGCTGTGCAAGGTTACCCAGATGAATATGGAGTACGTGTCGAAGTACGGAGCAGATCCTTCTTGCGATACCGCCGGCGATTACAAATGGCGTTTCTACACGACCCTGAGAGTTTCAGTAAAAAACCAAATGTATGAGAGGTCGCGTTCCTGGCTTCGTTGCTAGTGAACGCGCCTGCGCGCAAGACAAGAGTCCGTGCTTGCGGAGCTCGTTGGAAAACACCAAAAACATACACGACATAGCGCCGCCCAGCAACCACTCGTTGACATCCCGTTCAGACACCAAGCCTACCTCACTTGCTTCGTCAAGCTTTGATTGATGTTTCACTTGATTTGATTTATTTTGTTTTCCTAGTTACTTTTATTCCATACACGTAAGAGGTTTTTACAGCTAGCCTAGTGGAAGAGGCCAGACTCAAGACAAGATCAAGATGGCAGGCTTTGGGCGCTCCAACTCTCTGAGCATCAACACTGGCGGTGGTCTGTTGTACGTGTCCTGTCCCAATCTCTGGTCGCGCCGAACTTGTGCCTCGCCTCGCAGCTCCACCAGCACGGCCGTCGCGGTCGTAATGGATACCCTTGTGGATACTGGGGACGCAATGACCATGGCCGCGGCGCCTTGAACGCGCAAAATACTGACTTGCACGCAGTGGAAGCAATGCTTCTGCCACGAATACCTCTCAACCCGCAAGCAGCGGCGGCCTCTTTGGTTCAACGGCAGCGCAACCTGCACCCTCCGGAGGCCTCTTCGGCGCATCAAGTCAGCCCGCGACAGCGCAACCAGCAGCAGGAGGTCTTTTTGGCAACATGAACAAGCCCGCCACGACCGCGCCCGCAAGCGGCGGTCTCTTTGGCTCTTCAACTGCACAAGCATCGGCGCCAGCAAGCGGTGGTCTTTTCGGCGGCGCGTTGGGGGCCAGCACACAGACACAGCCCGCCGCTGCAGCAGCAGCACCTTCTGGAGGGCTCTTCGGCGGCGGCCAGCAGGCAAAACCATCACTATTGTGGGTTCCTCCTGGCACGCTCAAGTTGTAGGGGCTAACACATCTCTCAGTGGCGCATCCACACAGCAACCGGCCGCAGGGTCGTCTTTGTTCGGAAACGCCAACACACAACAAAACCAACCAGCGGCAACACCTTCACTCTTCGGCTCGACAACGCAGCAAGCTCAGCCGCAGCAAGGCAACTCGTTATTCGGCGGCGCCATGAATCCTCCCCAAAGGACAGGCACGCTCGGTGGGTCGACGCTAGGTGGTGGTCAGATGGGGCAAAGTACACAGGCTGTCAACATAGGGCTGGACAGTATACGAGGCACCACGCGCTTCAATGACCTAAGTCAGGAGCTACAGCAGCAGATCCAGGCATTCGACGAAGGCATTCAACGCAAGATCGGGTACTGCAACCAGATCCGTGAGACACTCCCCAACAGTGAAGCCGAAATAGCAACCATCGCGCCGGACGTTGCACACATCGAGACCTTCCTTTCCACAGTAGAAGTGGGCCTGGATAACGACTCCGCCAACATCGCTTACTTGCGCGATCTTGTCAAGAAAGATGCTGCCGATGCAACTTTGAGCTTCCGCGCCATCGAGAACCAGCGGCTCCCTGCGCAATTCCACTACAGAAACGGTACCAACCTGACTGCATCCAGCGCGAAGCCACCGTCGACCGCCGCCCTCGACGAAGACGACCCAACAAAGCCGGTTGATCTGATGGGCTACTTCAACCGCCGCACAGGCGAGCTCGGCCGCACGCTCGAAATTTACCAGCGACAAATTCGTGAGATTGAAGGACACTTGCGTACGATGGAGGCCGGCACCCTGGAGAAGGCACAACAGTTGACTGGCAGCCGAAGTGCGCCGCGTGACCAGCGCCGGGAATTGGTCGAGGCTCTGAAGGCAATTGAAGGTGCCATCTTGGACTCAGCCAAGAAGGTTGGCCAGGTCAGAGATGAAGTCACAAAGCAGACTTTGGGCAATGTTGGAGCCACCCTGCTGTGATGCTGAGAGGTTCGTTCATCGAATGGGATGGTGATGCCTGCAATGGAGGTGATTGACGTGCATGAGATATTTGCTGGACGTTGCACAAGCAGAGGTGGTAGATACCCTGGTGTTGGCTTAGTAAGAGATAATCACTCTTCGCACTCTTGTCAAAAGTTCCTTTGTGCAGCATCATTCTACCCTGAAATGCGTGCGCAAAGTCGTCGATACTTCGTACTAATTCCTTAGTCATGCGCTGATACTAGAGGTCAGTAAAGCTTTCAAATGCTGAGTAAAGCCTAGGGAGGGGGCAACTATGACGGAAGCGGGACGTGCTGCGGCCCTCTTGCGCTAGCCGAGCTTCAAGCTTCCATGACATCGACAATATATAAGCTTGTATGCCCCAGATCTGAAGCAATCTATTCATTGAAAGCAAGCCACTGTCATTCCATGCTATCTGCGATTACGCGACTGAGAGTAGAATCCAATTACCTTCGCAAGCTGACCATATCCTCGCGCGCATTCTCATCTACGCCAAAACCATTCGCCATGGACAAGAAGGACTCAATTCTCAATTGGGTAGATCCCAAGGACAAGAGCGGAGAGTTCAAGCGCCAACAATCCGTGTTCCGCTCCTTCATCGAAAACAAGCCTGGCGCCGAGTTCCCTGCCGAGAAAGACCGCTACCACCTATACGTTTCCTACGCATGCCCGTGGGCGCATCGCACTCTGATTGTGCGCAACCTCAAGGGTCTTCAGGACATCATCAGTTTCAGCAGCGTGCACTGGCATATGGCCGAGAAGGGTTGGCGCTTTGTAACACCGGACGAGAAGCTGCCTGGCGAGAATACCGTGCCTGATCCACTCCACAAGGAGTACACACACCTTCGCGATATCTACTTTGAACAAAACCCAGATTACGAGGGTCGATTCACAGTGCCAACCCTGTACGACAAGAAACAGAAGCGCATTGTCAGCAATGAGAGCAGTGAGATCATCCGAATGCTGTACACGGAGTTTGACGATTTGGTCGCGGACGAGTACAAGAAGGTGGATTTGTTCCCCAAGGATTTGCAGAAATCGATCGAGGAGATGAACGACTGGGTGTACAACGACATCAACAACGGGGTGTACAAGTCTGGCTTTGCTACGTAAGTTTCTTGCACTCTCGCCTTTCGCACCCTGGAAACTAAGCAGAACAGCACCGAGGACGCGTACAGGAAGAACGTGACCACACTCTTCAAGTCGTTAGATCGGGTTGAGCAGGCTCTAGCCGACTCATCGACGCCGTATTTGCTGTCCTCCCCCCATGTCACAGAAGCAGATGTGCGTCTCTTCACTACCATCATCCGCTTCGACCCAGTCTATGTCCAGCATTTCAAGTGCAACATCCGCGACATGTAAGTAGCCATCCAGATCCGTCAGGGGACTATACTAACAAATCCAAGTCGATCCGGATATCCGAACCTGCATCAGTGGCTGAGGCATCTGTACTGGGACTACCCCAAGGCGTTCGGTGAAACGACCCAGTTTGAACATATCAAAAAGCATTACACAAAGAGTCATGGGCAGATCAACCCCTTTGGCATCACACCCGTTGGACCATTGCCCGACATCTTGGAGAAGGACGATGAAGTGCCAAGTGTGAAGGCAGCGTTGAAGAAGTGAAGCAAAGCCAGCATTCTGTCTACAAAATTGAAATTGATTCGGTCAAATTGACCACTTCCCTCACACGACCGGGCTCGAGCGAAAAAGCTGCTACTCTTTTGTCATACCTGACATATCCTCTTCTTGCATCAACACACCTCTCGCATCACATGACCAATCGACCCCGTCATTGGTATGGACCGTGACATCGCCTGATATGACGCTTCACTGAATTGTATTCCCACCCTCCTTCCGTGCGACACAGATCCTCGCACTCCCTTACAAAACATCGATCATGCCGCTTCTCAGTCGCATGCCACACTGCATCCTCTCTGCGCATACACATTCTATGCGTATCACATGCGACCGGATACTCCCAACGATGTTCGTCCAATTTCTGGCGGTTGGCGAACCACACATAACACGTGGGGCACTGCTCGCGCTCGAGGTTCGCCTTGACGGTGACTTGCTGGCCGTTGTACGTCACGTAGTCAATGACATGAGTTTCTTGGAGGCTGGCGAGGATCTGTGCGACAGGGTGTACACGAGACGTGTTGGCGATAGAGGTATTGCTGTAGATCGGATTAAACAAGGCCAGCGTATCGTTATGGTCGTTGTCATGACGCCGGTGTGGTATGACGGCGCCTCTTGCGCCCGCGCTGGTGTGGACGTGTATTTCGCTAGCATATGCAGGGTCGTCGCTGCGATTGTGGTAATCTTGGGTGCGCGAGCGGCGGTATGGCCTGTGAAGGGTGCAGTAGTAGCCAGAGCTGTAAATCCGTGTGTTGCAGACAATGCAGCGAGGCATCTTTGATAAGAAGTGATATTGTATGGTAGATTGTGACTATCATGGTAGCGGTCACTTCTTGCGTTATGTTTACTTTGAGAAGGCTGAAAGTCCATGGCTGCGTGACGGGCATAGCTGCACATGCAGGGTACAAGGCTGCTTATTGCGTTCACCGGTCGCCATACTGAATCCAACCGCAGCTGAATGATTCGGACTTTCGACCAACGAGCGGCGAACACACTTTCAAGGTCGGCTAGGTGACGAGATGCTATGTAGTGGTGCAGTGGCAACATAGGAAAGGAGTGGCAGTTTTGATATGATTGCTTCGCGTGTCTAGCGTGCACTCATGCAACTGCGACAGCAAGACTAGGGAAAGACTGTTCAAGAGGTGGATATGCGATGAGGCTATTCGATGACTACGTGAACATGTAAATCACGCCAGACCTATCCGCTGAGATGACCATCCCATAAGGCTGCTCGACCAAAGCCACATCCATGATTTTGTCTAGATGGGACTTGAGAAGCTGTTGCTGTTGCTGAGAAATCAAGCCCGTTCGGCTCGACCTAGGCGCAGCCTTCTTACTCGAAGATGCGGTCTTGCTCTCTCGCCCGCTCACCGCCTGAGGCTGAGACTGTGACGAAAGCTCGGTAACGACAGTAGTCTCGACACCTGGCTGGCTAACGGCATACTGCGGCTTGACCTCATCGGGCTCCAGGCCGCTCACTATCATTGAGGCCTCTGGCTTGTATGTGTCCCAGTAACGGATCTTCCAATCCGGTCCGGCAGTGAGGATGAAAGTGTGTCTCGCGTCGCCCTTATCGTCTACGGCTTGGGAGTGCACAGAGAGCGCGCGAATTCCTCGGTCTGCGTTTTGGCTTGCAGTAGGTTCCAGGGCAGTTGCGAAACGGCTGAGCATACCGCCCGGCTTCTCTTCATCGAGATCTGTGAGCAGGGTACTCTTCAACCCTGTTTCTTTTCCACCTCCAATGCGATAAACGCGCTCGCAAATGTGCTTCTCCCAATCCCACATGGTTACTTCTCCTTGCCCGCTGCCGCCGGCAATGTAAAGTCGCTGTTTCAACTTACGTCCAGGCAGATGTACCAGAAGAAGTCGGTGGACAGGTGATGCACCGCTGTAGACCCAGGCTTTGAGGCGTAGCTTGAAACGGAGGTCCCACAGGTCAAGTACACCGTGGGATGTACCAAGAAGTAGCCAGTGTGCCTTCCTATCAACACAAAAACAAGTCGGTGTGCCATGGTTCAGTGGGTTATTCAAGACAAACAGCTCTTCCATGGTTCTTAGATCAAGAGCAATGACCTTCGAGGTGTTTGTAGCAAGGAGCAGTACAGACTTGCTGTCTTCGGTGTAATGTTCAGACCACACGGCGTGGTTGCCTTTAGGTAATTGGTATTCGCGAAGCAGCCGGGGTCTACCGAACTTGGCGGTTTCCTCAGGCCCTTGAATGTAGTCAACACGTACCACATGGACACTGCCGTCACTACCAGTGGCTACAAAACAATACGTTTGCTCCACGAAGACTAGACTTGTGACTTTAACATCGTCGCCGAGCTTGTATGTCTGCCGCGAGCGCCGAGAGATGTTGCGCTCTAGACGTGAAGTGTCCCAGATCTTGACTGTTCCGTCGTCTGATCCGCTTATGAAGAAGCCTTGATCTGGTGAAACAAGAATGCGAGTTACAGCAGCAGTGTGCTCACTAAAAGTTGCTATCAGTGAGCCTTCAGGTTTCCAAGGTACGCCATGTGATATCTGTTGAACATCCTTGTATCTGATGGGAGCTTTTCTCGATGGGGCCTGAATGCGAGGCCCAAATTCGATTTCGCCTGGAGGAAAGCGCTCTAGAAGCATTGAGTCTAAAAGTTTGAGGATTGCAGGATCATTGCCTGTATAGTTGTGTGCATTCCTAAAGCGCACTCGGGAAGAGCTTCGTTGTGGCTTGTCGAGACTAAGTGGCGACATTGGCTGGCGAGAATGAGACCTCTCGCGTACGTGTGCTGCATCAACCTTGCCGAAAGCATTTGCTGAGGTGGTGCCAATTTCAGGCAGTGCTTTGTTTTCTCTCTTATTCAACAAGCTCAGCGCACTGTTGCGATGCTGTAACATGTGGGAGTGCTCCGCTGCGCCAAACAACCCAATGTGAGAATGAGCAGGAGAAGAGCTCCCGGGTATTTGTAATGAGCTCCGTCGAAAAGTGCTTTCAGATGATGGCGATCCTCGTCCGTACGCTGATGAATTTGAACGTGATGGAATAGGAATACGTCGCCCACTGCCTTCTTCCAGTGCCAGTCTTTCAGCTTGACTCTGTGCATGAGATCTTCGATTCACGAGAGCGTCGGCGTCAGTAGTGGACGCATCGAGCAGTGCGTCCTGGAGTGATCGAGGTTCAGAGATACTTTCTTGCTGGATGCTGGCCGAGCGATCCCTGCTGACTGCCTGCTGCACGTTCTCGTCAAAGATGACAGTGAGAGCATTGATTCCAAGGTCCTTCAACGTGACGATGTTGTTGAACTTTGTTGGAGTCGATGCGAGGCTGTCAGATCGTCTCCTATGGACCACACGCCAAATGAACTCCCGCAAAGCAACAAGCTTGAACTCATCATCTGGTGCCATGCCCGCATTGCGAAGCTTATGCACCCAAGACTCATCCTCCGCATTCTTCTGCATCCTCTGTAGTACTTTCAGGTCCAATTCACGACCTGAAATAGCCGGCAGCGTGTCTTCAGTGGATCCAAATGTGAACGTTTGTTGCTGCCTCGCTTGCGTCCAAAATAGTCCCTTTTGTGCCTGGACAGCCCAGTTGGAGGCCATCTCAAGGAGTAACCTTGACATTGGTTTTTTGAGCGATTCAAGGATGCGCATCTGTGAGAACTCCGAAGGCACGACCTTTAGGTATGGCCTGATGAGATTGACTAAGATGCTGTGTGTATCAGCAACAGATAGGTATTTGGAAGCGGTTGCAATGAACTGCGCAGCCGCTTCTCGGATCCATGGGTTCGGGTGCATCGTAAGTCGCGCAACAATATCGACCAATTCCCACGTCTTAGATCTTTGGAACAGCCCCAGCTCTGCCATTGACGACAGTGCACGTATGACCTTCTCAACGACGAACTCTTCTGGGTCAGTCAGTGCTTGGACCATCAGAGGGAGAATATAGCCCTCCAAACTTGCTCCGCCTACAAAGACGGCGACGCCAACTATAGCTTCGAAAAAACCACATTTTAGCATCCAATCCGGATCGTTGAGGTACGTGTTGAGATGGCTAAGTACAACGTCGTTTGCACGTGGACTCCCGAAGAACACGCACAAATCGGAAACAGAGCGTAACATGGCGCGACGCACTGAAGCATTCGCATCTGTCAAAAGAGCTTTAGTGTGCTTCTCGAAGGCCTCAAGTAGATTCTGGCGGTCAGCGTCGAAGCGATTACGGTGCGCGGATGTAGAAATGCTGTCTTCGGCCTCAGGATCGGTAGCAGGAAGAGCGCCATCTGCCCGCAACGCTTGTATCATGTCGAGGTATCTAGCAGCCGTCGTTGCCAGTGTACCTATACACAAAGCGTACTGCATCCGGACCAGATCGTTTGCTGTAGACGAAGAATCGGGGAGATAAAGTTCCAATCGTGGCAGGACGTATTCGGGGAAGATATAGGCGTTGATGGGGGACACCACTTGGACCATAGCAAGGATCTGGGTAAGGGACCGTAGCGCTGTGATCCTCACTTGCTCAGATTTATCAGTGAGCAGCTGCGCGACGTAAGGTACGACGCGGTCCAGCTTGGCCTCATCAGTCAAGCGCTCGGAAAAAGCTAACAAGAGTTCCAGTCCGCGAACGCGAGCAGAGGCACGAGCGGTGCCGCGCATGCATGATACGACGATGGTCAGGAAAATCAGGTTACCATCGTCCTGCGTGAGACTTCGCATGGGTGAAGCTTGATGTTGATAGTTGGGAATGTTGATGTGCAGTGGAAACAGCTTCGCATTCGGCTTCGGTGGTGAATGCCGCGGCTTCACGAGCTCCCTTCCTTCGCTGCTGGAAAGCAGATGGGAGATCTTATCATAATCGTTGTAAACCTGGTCGATCCGCTCGTCTGGCTCCCCAAGATGTTCCGAAGTTGTCGTGACTGGCTTCCGTCCCGACGAAGGGTCGGTGATAGAGAACATGTACTGTTGAAGAAAACCGTAGAAGTAGTCGGGGAATACCTTGCCTCTCCAATGAGTCAAATAATCGTCGGCTGACATTCTCGAGTTCGGGTCAACCTGGATCATATGCATGATAAGTTCGCGGACGTGAGTATCCTGGATCTTGCTGAGGTGGGAGTGTCCTGGATTGTACTCGCCTTGACGGTACTTGAACAGCTGGCTCAGAGAAAAAATGGGCGCCTCAAGAAATAGCTCTGCAATCACACAGCCAACACTAAATACGTCCATCGCCCAGTTTATGTTCCCCTCGCCTTCTGGCTGCTGGCCAGAAGCCAAGAAACGCTCAGGAGCCAGGTAGCACGTACGCCGTCCAGACAGATCGAAGTAAAACGAAAAGTCAGCTGGGTTGTCTTCAGGAAGATGTGCGGGTTTGTATGCAGAAGAGAAGTCAGTCAGGTAAAGCCAGTTCCAGGAGGTGACCAATATGTTTTCTGTCTTGATGTCGCCGTGGTAGATGTTCTTAGCGTGACAGTCCCGTATGGTCGACAGTAGCTGAAACGAGAGCCACTTCTTCTCAATCTCCTCGAGAAATGGACGCGTACTGAGTCTATCGTACAAGGAACTATGTATGTACTGACGGACCAGATAACCGCACGCAGCTGTTTCGATGATTCTATGATAAGCCAGAGCGTTCGGCACTTCTGCAAGCACCTTGCGTTCATCTTCTGAGGTTAGCCACCATGCAGCACTGTCTTGGTCAACGGCACTCACGAAGCAAACGTCTTGCATACGTTTCGAAGTCGAATTGCGCGTACGGCTTCATGACCACGCGCGCAACAACGAGACCATCTTTGTGCCGAGCTCTTACGGCTTTCATGAACCGAGCAGCACCGAGCGACTTCTCATACTGCAGGTCGGCCAGCTCCGGTACATCGATGTTGGCAGTGCCAGCTGAAAGCGTGGTGAGTGAGAACCCCTGTCCCATGGTAGCGGTCGCTGTAGTTGAACACTAGGGCAAAGCGTATTGATGCCTACTGGCCTGCATGTTGAGATGTCGATATTTGCCTCAAGATTTCGCCAAAGGGACCCGAAAGATCGATCAAGATGTGGAGAACAGCAGTCGTAGTTCGGGGTCTTAACGCGTGCGCAATAGAGATCTTTGTGCAAGTGTCTCGTGCGACAAGAGGAGGCGGTGGTCATCTACCACTCGCGTCTGTGCGTCAAAGCCGCGGGCGCGCGCTAAGCTGCTGACTAAGCGCCCGAATGACGCACGGCACCGCTTACTCCAGAAGAGTACGTTTCTGCGGTGCTCTTCCCAAAACTGCTTGAGCACGTTTGCGGCTGCTCCCGCGTTGCAGCTCGGTTCGGGCATTTTGTGGGCGCTTTGATCTGACGCTGCGGCTACTAATCTCCACACCAACGCAGTCATGACTACTACCTGATACAGGTGTGTACAGATCACAGTCGCTATCGTTACCCTTCCGCGCCGACGCCATGGAATCTCCAAAACCAAGGCCAGAGTTCGGGGAGCGCGACAGCTCGGCGAAATCCAAAACAACCACAGCACATGAGAGCCTTTACGAGAAGACAGACGGGTCCGAGCAGGCAGCTTCTATTGCCGCCAGCCCAGAGTTATCACCACAAAATGACACTGTTTCAGACAACTTCCAGCCAGACGCTGATTTGGACAAGCTTCCTGGGATAGGTCAGCCCCGTGCAGAAACTGAATCAATCAAATTCGGCGGTGAGGAGGAGGATCCTACAGTCAGCATGGAGTTCAAACGACCCACAAGCCCCGCAACCGTACACAAAGTTAAGGATGTCTCGTACCACAAGGTCGGCGAAAACGGCATTTGCAGGATGCACAAGTTCTCGCTATACGAGACAAGCACACGGTTTTATCTCATCGGTGCCGATATTATGGAAGAACAGTATCGCGTGCTCAAGATTGACCGAACGTCGCCGCCTGGCCTCCTGACTATCTTTGAGGACGATATAGTGTACGAAAAGAAAGAGATGTTCAGACTCCTGGGAACGATCCAGGACGGCAATAAGAGCACCGGGGGCATGAAGCTCAGATGCAGCACTTGGGGACTTTTGGGTTTCATCCGATTCACTGACGCCTACTATATGGTCCTGATTACTAAAAGAGCACAAGTAGCGATGCTGGGTGGGCATTACATATATCAGGTCGACGGCACAGAAATGATACCCCTTACGACAGGGTCCACTGCGCGATTCCAGAAGGATCGGAACCCAGATGAAGCCAGATTCCTCGCAAGTCTTGCAAACCTGGACCTCACACGATCGTTCTATTTCAGCTATTCGTACAACATCACAAGAAGCTTACAGCAAAATATTACACACGAGCGCACAGCCTTGACTAACGGCATCGAGAATCCTGAGCGCGATTATCAGGACATGTTCGTCTGGAACCACTACCTACTGGATCCCGCTCGTCTCTCGTTAAAGAACGTATATGACTGGTGCCATCCAGTCATACACGGATACGTAGATCAGTCTTCCCTCGATGTGTTCGGTCGTAGAATCTACATCACCATCATTGCCCGGCGGTCGAGACATTTCGCGGGAGCTAGATTCTTGAAGCGAGGCACTAATGATCTTGGATTTGTCGCCAACGATGTAGAGTCGGAGCAGATTGTCTCCGAAGCAATAACTACTTCTTTTCATGCACCCGGACCGCGGCTCTACACGAATCCGACGTACACGTCATATGTACAACACCGTGGTAGTATACCACTCTTCTGGACCCAAGATAATACCGGTGTTACTCCGAAACCAGATATCGACTTGAGTCTTGTGGATCCATTCTATAGCGCTGCAGCTCTTCATTTTGATGACTTGTTTGAACGTTACGGTGCTCCCGTAATTGCGTTGAACCTTATCAAAGCACGAGAGCGGACCCCGAGAGAGTCCAAACTACTGTACGAGTACAAATACTGCATCGACTATCTCAATCAGTCGTTGCCCAAAGATAAGAAGATTCGATACGAGGCATTTGACATGTCACGTGCCGCAAAGACGCGAGGCCAGGATGTTATTGGTACTTTGGAAAGTCTCGCTGAGAAGGTCTTGCTTGAAACAGGATTCTTCCAGAATGGAGACGAGGTCAGTGGTACTTCGCAGGTCCAGAACGGTGTCGCCAGAACAAACTGCATCGATTGCCTTGACCGCACAAATGCCGCCCAGTTTGTAATCGGAAAGAGGGCCCTTGGCCGACAGTTACATGCACTCGGATTTATTGCTGGGAATACCGTCGATTACGATTCGGACTGCGTGGAGATGTTCACTCACATGTTCCATGGTCACGGAGATACTATTGCGATACAGTATGGCGGTTCTCACCTCGTCAATACCATGGCCACGTATCGCAAAATCAATCAGTGGCAGAGCAGTTCCCGGGATATGGTGGAGAGTTTCAAGCGATACTACCACAACTCGTTCCTCGACTCACAGCGCCAGGAGGCGTACAATCTCTTCCTTGGCAACTACACTTTTCACCAGGGTCAGCCAATGTTGTGGGATCTGACCACTGATTACTATCTCCATCATGCAGATCCTCGCGCGTACCTCAAGAGACAAAGACGAGACTACAACAACTGGTTCACTCCCGCAAATTTGGAGCCACGGAGGTTACCACCCACAACCAATCTTACCACCATGCAGAGCCAATGGCTGCAGGCCAACATTGGATTCCGAGATGATTACTTTCTTGAGTATTACCGACCACTGGCCTTGTCATCATTCCTCAAAATCTTTGCGTTTCGGCTGGCGTCACCAAATCGAGTTGTGCGCGATAGCAGAGATGGCCTTACGCCAGCACGCATCGAAGACTTATCGCCATTCGTGCCTCGCAGGAAACAGCATGAGCAGGCCTCTCAGCGCAATCTGCTGAAGAAAGGTCCGCGGAAAGGCGTTACCATCCTCGATCCAGTGAGCGAGACTGATTCGCGACAAGGCAGCATCATGGCTAGAAGGCGTCATAATCCACAACTCAGCGTACCTGACTCGATGTCCGTTACACACTCGATACTGCGAGAACCGCACTTCGAAACGGGCATGCCGTCTTCGGCACCTGCAGCGATTAGCTCGTTTCCTTCGCTGGCAAACTCGATGTCGACCTCGACTGGCTTAGCTTCCACTGTACGGCCTGGCTTCAAGCCTGCTGACAAGACCCTCATCAATCAATGGACCCTCGAGCAATTCTATGACAACAGCATGAATCCAACTGTGTCAGGAGGAGAAGCTGATGAGTATGAAAGGTACATCGAACATCCATTGAACCTGCCGTTAGTCGTCAGTAGCGAAACGCCAAGCACAGATGATCCAGCGGCGATGGAGTACTACGAATATTTGAGCATGACAGATGGGGAGCCCCAGGTACCAACCGATATCGACGGATTCAGCATCTCGCCCGCTGGTCTGCCCCGTCTTGACACAGATGCTATATCTGTCCGCTCTTTCCAATCCTACTCTCGTCCAATGACCTCGGCCTCCGTCAGTACACCTTTCTCGCACGCTCCAACGTACTCGTGGCCACAAAACCTCAATCCATATCCGCACATCTACCCTTCCTTCACAGATGATATACCGCCTACCTACGTGACGCCCGGCAGGTTCCAGACCGCGGAGGAGGACGTTGAAGAGTTCGAAGAGTATTTGAATGTCAAGGAGAATCCGCTGGATGTGGAGGAGGAGGATGGTACAAAGAAGAGATACAAGGCGTACAGGCAGTGGCTGAAGGGGAAAAGCTTCTTTAAGCAGAGTAAAGTCGACCCGGAGTGGCAGAATCAGTTGCCTGTTAGGTAATAGACAATGGATAGTCAGGCGTGGAAGGCGTTGGAGTAAACAAGTTGGACAGCACAGCATAGTATCGGGAGTTCAGGTTTTGCAAAGTTAACTTCATCCTCCATCCACAATGCATTGCAGCATTTCGCCAGGCATAAGACCGCAGAGTCTGTCTCAACACAGCCCACACCGTGAACATCGTATGTTCTCTGCAGGAGCTGCATGAGCCATGTATTATTCCAGTATCTTAAGATAGTGTGCTGCGACCATGTACGCACGAAGTGGAGCAAAACAGAACGTCTGGACTCTGTCACACTCAGACCGAGCTTAGGGTGAGACTACAAGTACGGGACAATTTACTCAAAGGGTTAGGAGGGAACCAAAGGCAGACAAGTTTGGCAAGGCTGAAGCAAGGCGTATTTGTTGCGGGCTTTGTTGCGCACTCGCACATCGACGTTTAACCCACTTGCTAGAGGAGGTACATGAGTCTCAGGTTGATGAAGAATCAGGATGCTTCACATAGCATGGTCACCTTATTTGGAACTTTGAGGTCATTTTGCGATGAACCTGTGCTCTTGAACACCGCCAACGCGATCCAGGATCAATTATCGATACCGAACACTTTATCAATCACAACAGCACCTCATAAGCAACGAGAGTGATAACCGACCTGTGCAGTTGGTGATTGTATATCCGTGCGATGCGGCTTGTGCACTTACTGCACACAAATTGCAATACCGCGTTCCAAGCAAAGATCTACACGAATCTCTCCGGCACGGCAGGGTGATAGCAGAGCTTGAAATCCCCGGTGGCTATACGCAGTGAAGGAAGATGACCAGTTATTGCGTGGAGACTTGGCTATCCCTACTCTGAACCCAAGATCTAGTGCGGGTTGCGACCGGCAGTACCTCCAGCGAGTGGTAGATGCATCGCTAAAACCCGAGTTGTGTCCGCAATTCTGAAGTAACAAGGCTCTGGTCTCAATGCCATTGTTCGATGGTCTATGTCTTGATTAGGCTTGATATCGGGTTGTCTGAGGTGAGGCTGATGCCAAGGCATACTCAGGGCGTGCTGCAGTTTGACCGGTTCCTGGCCCCCGAGCGCATGCCGCAAGTGGACGCGCGACCCCATACAAGCAACCTGGACATTGTTCCAAGAGCGCGGTCACATTGGCTGATACCATATTCTTCCACGCGGCAGATCTTCATGCTACCTTATCTTGCGCGCTTGCGATCCTGCTACTGCACAGCCTCGCGGGAGGCAACCGGAAGAAACAATTGCCGGGCACTGACAGAAATTGTGTCATACGCAAAGTGCTTCGCGTCCCGCATGGTGGCGGCCAAGCTCGTAGATTTCGCTTTTGAATGTACCAGTCGGTGTGGTGCGCCCCGGGGCAACTCGCAGACGGCGCGTCTAAATGTGCAAATTTGCCGCTTTTGGATGACCGCATGGCTGACCATTCACCTCGTCATAGGGACCATGAGGCTGCATCATCAATCTACAAGGCGCTGATATGGTTTGCTGTGTTGATCTGCCTTCTCCAATTGATGAACCATGGTTCCAAAAGCACTGAGGTCCAAGTTTGCTGGGCACATTTTCAAGCCTCGAAGAAAGGGAAGCCAACATCAGGGAAGAACGGGGCGTGCTTAAACAATCATACTTTCGGTCAGGAAACTCCTCGCAATCAGCTCAGCGTCGTTCAATTCAACGTGGCGTAAAATGGCCGCCCACGGCATCAGCTTGATCGCTGAATGCAATGTTTACTAAGACGCGCCCTCGTACAGCCCTCAAATGATAGTAAACCAATTCATCGCACGATTGCAAACGTTGAATACAGCAGTGGCGTGTACAGCAGGGAGCTATTTGCGGGGTGCGTGCCATCAACGTGAAGCTAGAGCAAGTTGTCATGCCCGCAATTGCTGATGTCGTCCGATTGGAGTTGCCAAGGTATCGAGATCAGCTGGATCTATCACAAGGTGTTGTGTATAGCAAGCAACAAACCTAATGTCGTGTCGGGACTCACACTTCAACGCTTGGAAGACGAGGCAGGTCCGTCATTCTTTGGATCGATCGTCGTTGAGGTGGGGTGTCCAGCATTCGCCGTAGACGACAGTCGCGCAGACGGCCTCGATCAGACACTCTACCAGGCGTTGGAAACAGTACTGCGATATGCTTGTGTATATGACCGCTATGGGACTTCAGGAGAGGCGATGAGCTTGAGCCTTCTAAGGCATCCATGTATAGAAGGCTTGCGTGCACAAGCACAATAGCTTCCGCCAAGACGGGGGGAATGCTGGATTAAAGCATCGCTGAGCGGTTCATTTCGTTACCACTTGGCAATCATCGGAGGCTGACGTCTGCCTTGGTTTCCCGCGTTCTGGATCTGCTTTGATCGCCAGGCACTTTGACTCGGCTCGAGAACTAGGCTCGAGGATACGCGTGTTAGGAGTGTGTGACTAGGAACAACCGCCAGCGTCAACCTGAAGGGTTGGTGGGCAAGCAAAAGCAGTCGAGGCTGTGCTGGCGGCAAACACGTGTCAGTACAGGCTCTGCGTTGTGTAATTGGTGGTTCCAAGTTTGATGCGATAACTCCGTTGATTTGTTGTTACTGTGACGGTGTCGTATGAGGCAAGGCGAAGAATCAGCTTCCAGGACTCGCGAGATATCTGGTGTGCTATGACGCCTTGACACGGAGCGTTGCTTGGCCTCATCTAATCAACAGGTCTGAGGTGCGCGATTTGTCGCAGGGGCCTTGTCTCGCCTCCTTGTGTGCGACAGCGGTTGCCATGGTGTTGCCCATGGCATGTTGTGGCTTCCCCATCTCACGCAGTCCATTTAGCAAAATGAAGATGTCGAAGCAGCAGAAGCAGAAGCTTAGCGGGCCTCAGCAACGGCTTGACTTTTTGTTTCAAGTCTGGACTTCAGGGATTCCGAAAGTTCAAACCGCCGGCGGTAGGATCCTAGGGCAAAAGTGGGCAACTAAGTCGAGTGCTAGCTAGGGCGCTTTCGGCAGCCAGCCAGAGTGGGCATAATGCGCTTGGCAACCGGGCAGTGCAAAGGGTGCCCAGCACACCAACAAACACTTGATCGCCATGGGGTGTGTTGGCGCATTCTCCCTGGATCTTCTCTGTGTCTATTGCAGAAGCCTGGATTCAACAGCTTGTTTTCAAGTCCATTGAGAGTTGCGATCTCTTCGAGCCCTCTCAGTATCCTTCACTTGCATCTATGGAAGCATAGTCACGCACCTCCGGGCGCAGCAAGCACCGCCTCAATCGAACTCGCACCCAGCCGAAAAGCTGATCACCAGGTCGTGGAATCAGCTGCCTTTAGCTGTTCTCGCCGTCTGTCTAGGGATCTAGGTACGCCCATCGCGCTCTCCGACTGAGCATTCCACGGCAGCAGTCTTCTGTCCAGCTCTCTGCCTGTGGCGCAGCTGTTCACGCTGAGCGTGTTTTGAGTGAATGAACGTGTGGACTGACGTACCTCAGCCTCGTTTTCGTTTGTGCAGCTCGTTTGCGACCGATTCGTTAGCTCCTTCCCTGGACCAGCGTAGCAACACTGCGTGCGCAATCAAAGGCACAGCCCGCCTTTCGCCTCTCTGGTCCTCATAACGCCTACAATCCGCGTGCAGCCTTTCTAGCACCCACCGGTCAAGGTTTACTCAGCACGACTATTGTTCTTCCGTATCAGTCGCTTGCCTAATCGCACAGCCGCCTCCGCCTTCGGTCTACCACGACAGCCTCGAGGCTGACATTAGGCACCACTATGGCGGATCACAATACATCGGACGCTGCACCGCGACGAGCAAGGGCTCCCACCATTACCATCGACACATCTGCTGCCGGCGGCAACAGCACGGGCGACTCTGTGTCTCCCGGCCACATCGATAACAACAGCCCTAATATGAACAATAACGCGTCGCCTGAGCTGCGCAGCGCCGGGTCTTTCGACAGCAATGCTAGCCGGCCTATTTCGCCACATAATGTATCTTCGCCGACACACAAATGGAACAATGGTGGAAACTTGTTGTCTGTGCCGGGTGCTCATTCCCGCGGAAATTCAGTAGATTCGAACGGTGACAACGGGGAGTCCAACTCCACCGGCACCTACATTGGCTCGTCGCAAGGCGAGACCCTTAAAGGAGAAATGGGCCCAACAGAAGTGCTTGACGACGAGGACGCTCTCAAGCCAGATCCAGGGACAGAAGCTGATTTTGAGGTTGAGAACAACAAGTTTGCTTTCTCGCCTGGTCAGCTCGCTAAGCTTTACAATCCCAAGAGTCTGGGCGCATTCCACGCATTAGGTGGTTTGGACGGCCTGGAGAAGGGCCTCCGGACTGATAGAAAGGCTGGATTGAGCGTTGATGAGCAGCAACTCGACGGCACCGTTACATTTGAAGAGGCCACTATCCCCAGCGAAGCACAAAAAGCACAAAAGTCGTCAGGTAACGGACATGTCTCAACCGAAGAGACCAAGGCGACAGGATCAAATGCGTTTGCCGACCGAATTCGCGTTTTCAGCGACAACCGCCTTCCTGAGAAGAAACCAAAGAACATCTTCCAACTAGCCTGGATGGCATACAACGATAAAGTATTGCTGCTTTTGACCGCAGCGGCGGTCATCTCTCTTGCTCTTGGCTTGTATCAAACTTTCGGAGTCAGCCACGAAGATGGTGAGCCTAAAGTTGAATGGATCGAAGGCGTAGCCATTATTGTGGCTATTGCAATTGTCGTCATCGTCGGTGCTGGCAACGACTGGCAGAAAGAGCGCCAATTCGTGAAGCTGAACAAGAAGAAGGACGATCGACAGATCAAGGTCATTCGCTCAGGCAGGATCCAGCAAGTCTTAGTCTATGATATTCTTGTCGGAGATGTCGTCAATCTGGAGCCTGGAGACATGATCCCCGTTGACGGCATTCTCATTCAAGGTCACGGCATCAAGTGCGACGAATCTTCCGCGACTGGTGAATCTGATCTACTGAAGAAGACACCTGGAGACGATGCTTTCCGCGCCATCGAGAAGCACGAAAACCTGAAGAAAATCGATCCGTTCATACTCTCCGGTGCCAAGGTATCTGAGGGGGTGGGCCAATTCCTGGTTACCGCCACTGGTGTCAACTCAAGCTACGGTAAGACCATGATGTCTTTGCGTGAAGAGAGCGAAGTCACCCCTTTGCAGTCGAAGCTGAACGTTCTCGCAACGTATATCGCCAAACTTGGTAGTGCTGCCGCGCTTCTCCTATTTGTGGTCCTCTTCATCGAATTTTTGGTCCACCTGAGAGGTAGCGATGCTACTCCTGCACAGAAGGGCCAGAACTTCCTCGACATTCTCATCGTCGCTATTACCGTTATCGTCGTTGCTGTTCCTGAGGGTCTCCCACTGGCTGTAACGCTCGCACTGGCTTTTGCTACAACTCGCATGCTAAAGGACAACAATCTGGTGCGCCTACTCCGCTCTTGCGAGACTATGGGCAATGCCACAACCATTTGCTCCGACAAAACCGGTACTCTCACGCAGAACAAGATGACCGTCGTTGCTGGATCTCTTGGTACCGTACTGCGGTTTGGCGACCACAAACTCAAGCCTTCCCAGAGCTCTGCTCCCATCGATGACGGTATCAACGGCAAGAGTGTCGAATCGCCTGTCGAGGGACCGAACGATGTATCTGCCTCCGAATTCGCTGCTACCATCAGCAAGGATGTCAAGGAACTACTTGAGCAATCCATCGTTCAGAACACTACGGCGTTCGACGGCGAGGCTGGCGGAAGCGACCCATTCATCGGTTCCAAGACCGAGACGGCCTTGCTTGGTTTTGCACGCGATCACCTCGGCATGGGCAATCTCGCTGAGGAGCGTTCCAACGCCAACATAGTACAGGTCGTACCTTTCGACTCGGCTATCAAGTGCTCAGCGTCGGTTGCCCAGCTTGGCGATAGACATTACCGTATGTACGTCAAGGGAGCTTCTGAAATTCTTCTGGGCAAGTGCGAGAAGATTGTCACAGATGCATCAAAGGAGCTCATCGCGGGTCCTATGACGGGAGACAATCGCGAGGCTCTTGAACATGTAATCATGACGTACGCTTCTCGCTCGCTGCGAACCATCGGACTTGTTTACCGCGATTTCGAGAGCTGGCCTCCCAGGGACTCGAAGCCTAACGAAGACGACCCAACCCAGGCTGTCTTTACCGATGTTTTCCAAAAGATGACTTTCCTTGCCGTTGTCGGTATCCAGGACCCCCTGCGAGACAGCGTCAAGGAGGCCGTCAAGGATTGCCAGCACGCCGGTGTTTATGTTCGCATGGTAACTGGAGACAACGTCATGACAGCCAAGGCTATCGCTGAAGACTGTGGCATCCTTGTTCCTGGCGGTGTCGTCATGGAAGGTCCCACCTTCCGCAAGCTGTCTAAGAAGGACATGGATGCTGTCATTCCGAAGCTCTGTGTTCTAGCACGATCCAGTCCTGAAGACAAGCGTAAACTTGTGAAGCGCCTCAAAGAGCTGGGCGAGACTGTTGCGGTCACTGGCGACGGCACAAACGACGCACCAGCGCTCAAAACAGCTGACGTGGGTTTCTCCATGGGTATTGCTGGAACTGAAGTCGCAAAGGAAGCCTCTGCTATCATCCTTATGGACGACAACTTCGCCTCAATTGTGAAGGCCTTGCTCTGGGGTCGTGCAGTCAACGACGCTGTGAAGAAGTTTTTGCAGTTCCAGATTACCGTCAACATCACAGCTGTTGCCCTTACTTTCATCTCTGCTGTTTCCAGCTCGGACCAGCAGTCTGTCCTAACGGCTGTACAGCTTCTGTGGGTCAACCTCATCATGGATACCTTTGCCGCTTTGGCTCTTGCAACCGACCCACCCACACGAAGTCTCCTGAACAGGAAGCCCGATCCCAAATCTGCACCCTTGATCACTCTTAGGATGTGGAAGATGATCATCGGCCAGGCCATCTACCAGCTCGTGGTCACTTTGATCCTTTACTTTGCGGGCGAGTCTATTCTTAGTTACGACAGTCCCCGCGAAAAGGAGCAAATGTCAACGTTGATCTTCAACACCTTCGTCTGGATGCAGATTTTCAACGCCCTAAACAACCGTCGCCTCGATAACCACTTCAACGTCTTCGAAGGCATCACACACAACTGGTTCTTCATCGGTATCTTGCTGATTATGATCGGTGGTCAAACATTGATCGTCTTTGTCGGTGGTGTTGCCTTCTCAGTTACTAGGATTAATGGCGCTCAGTGGGGCTACTCGATCGTTCTGGGTTTCCTATCACTCCCTGTCGGAATGATCATACGTTTGATCCCGGACGAACTCATCCGCAAATGCATCCCTGATTTCTTCCGGAGGAAGCGCAATCCCGAAGTTATTGTCACTGACGACGATTTCGAGTGGAACCAAGGTCTCCTTGAGATTCGGGATGAACTCGCCTTCATCAGAAAATTCCGCGGTGGCCGTCTCAGCAACATCAAGTACAATGTCACCCACCCCAAGGAGATATTCACACGGTCCAGGACCAGCTTTTCCCACCCCAGCACGCCTAATAATGGTGCTGCTGAACAGGAAGGTTCCCCAGCACCGACTCCATCAAGTCGACGCCGCACCAGGTCTCGATCGAACTCGGCTTTCGGTCCCGCTGCTGTCATGGCCGGTATCGTTGCAGGCAGTATTGGAGGATGGTCACCGATTGGCAAGGATGCTGGCGACGCTGGTTCGCTCAAGTTCAGCTCTGGCATGAATAAGGACGATCTTGAGGCTCAGCAGGGCATCGAAGTTCATCCTCAAACCAAGGCTTCGGATCCCGTTCTTGCACCCGGTACGCACGAATACAGCGGCCCACCCAGCCAGAACACCGAAACTACACCCAACTTCGCCATCGGGCCTTTCGCCGGAGATCCCAAGCTCAACGATGGGAAGAAGGACGACACGACGCCCTAGATTGCCTCTTCTCTCATGCTGCTTCAATTGTATCCCACCCCGGTTTCGTCGGCGTTCAAGGGATTTGCTTCGATGAGCTCCTTGCACCGCAGGACTGCGCAAGATTCCACTTACATGCTTTAATGTCAATACCCATCCCATTGCTGGACCTCATTTGCACTTTCAATTCCTCTCGATGGTGAGCGCGCTCAGTTGTATTACTGGAGCATTTAGGGTAGCATAGATTGTAGATGTTCATTTCTACGAGCGCGGTCAAGTCGAGAGACGCATCACAAAATAGCCTGTAGCCCCTATCAATCGGACACGAAAAATTGATTCGCAAGTTTGTATCTGCATATTCACTGTGAACAACTCAGCCGTCTCTTGGTGTGCCGGGGACGTAGACGTCAAAGACGGCATGCACAACGCCCGGCGCATACATCTTAACCTTCTCCACATGCTCGACCTTGACCTCTGTCGTCCTTGTTCGTGCGTGCCCACGCAACTCGCCTATCAGCCGCGTAAACTCTGCCTCGACCTCCCCCCGCCGCTGCTCCAAGTCTACCACTCCAACATTCTCATGCGCGTGCACCCAGCCTCCACGCACGGCATCCACAGCTCTTACCGCAGTGGGCCAGCTCAGCCGCGACACCGGCAACAGCCCCAGATTAACATGGCGAACGGGCTCCACACAAGGAGCCAGATGCGCCAGTATCCCATCCGCAGTCTCATTGCTCATAGCAAAGACGAGCAAATCCTCTCCGCCGCGCGCCACGCCTTCGCACCACGTGGCCCACTCGCCCACGGTCGCGTCCTGTGATGGTACATCGCTCGTGCCGAGGATCCTCGCGCGCCACCCGTTCAGCGCCGCGCCCCGGCGTAGTCCCTCGATACTCCAGGGATTCAGTTCCCAGCAGAGGACTTGTCTGTGCCCGGCGCGCCGGTAGCTGAAGGCGAAGTACCCAATTCCTGCGTAGAGGTCTACTGCGGTTGCGCCTGCACCCTTGGCTGCACAGTTGGTCTTGTCCTCAGAAGCCGAGGACCCTCCCACGGTCAGTGATGCAGAGGCTAAGCGCAGGATGCGCGCTTTTTCTTTGACGTTGCCACGGCTGAACATGGTATACTGCGGTGCCCAGGTCTGTCGGATGCCGTTCTGCGTCGTGTGGACCCAGAGCGCGTTATCGAAGTCGATAGCCGTGGGGTGGGAGAGTGTCTGGGACGTCACGGGGCTGCCGAAGGAACCGTACAGTGGCGTCAGGTTGACGGGGGACCGGAGGATATTCTCTGCGTCGCTGGCGTGTGGAGTCGAAGATGTGTTGGCCGCCGGAATTGGCGAGTTGAGGGCTATGTGCGTGCAGTCCATTGCTGTGGCGATGTGGGACCATATTTTTTCCAAGGTTGCGGGGGATGTCTCGGCGATGAAGGTAAGCCAGACCGGGGGGAGGGCAGTGCTAGGCAGGAGGAGGAGAGGCTTGTAGATGGAGTAGGAGTCTGGGAAGGTGGAGATTAGGGTGGAGAGGGGGAGGGTTTCCGGGGATGGGAGGGTGTCTGGGGAGAGAGATTCAAGGGCTTGTCTGAGGGCGCGGCGGAGAGGGTTGGGGTCAGCATGTAGAAGAGAGGTCGTCGTGGGCGGGGTCCAGGGGAAGAGCGTGATGTCTTTTGCCAGGTGGCTCAAGTTTAATTCCGTGAGCAGTTCAGCCAGTGTCGTATCCTCTGGCTCTGTTGCTAGTGCTGATATAGTTGTGGGAATGCGCATTTGATGCTCGTCTGCAGGATCGGGAGATATCCCATGATGTTTGTCGAAACTGGCATTTTTCTCCAGTGCTGATTTCACCTCTTTAACATGAGACCTTGGTGCTAGGAAGACGTATCGTGTGCCATTCGGGTCGGATTGATGTGGTCGATGCACTATGGCATCCTCGGTCATGGTGGTGAATGATGGTTGGTGCTGTTTTGATGGGAGGAAATGGGATCAGACATGTTGAAGAAATCTTGAACAAGTTTGATGCTGCAGCGACAAGCCTTGCATTCTCATTGGAGTACGTCCATGCCAACGGTTCAGACACAGACCGAAAGCGTGGATTCGATTTACGAATGTCTCGTTTAAAGATACCGTGAGCATGCATAGAGGTTGAAGTTGTGGTAGGATAAAGCTACTTGATGCCCCGCCCCCACTTTGAGCAATGACATGCCCAAGCACTCGACTATGTCCAACCTCAACTTTCCCCTAACACTGCCATCCAACCCTCCCTCGGATGAGAATACGTACATGTCCTCACACCTTCAGACCGCCATAACGCCCCTGCACGCGCCCGACATGTCCTTTACCAACCTCGCCCTCGTCTCGCAATGCGATGCATTCCCCTATGCAGATGTTGACCCCTCGGCCTACCTCACGCGCGTAAACACATACTACCAGCTGCGCGTGTCTGGACACGATTACGCACTGGGATACGTGCTGCCGTCTGTCGCAGAAGTGTTCCGCGGGATACCAAGCTGGTCGCTCGACGATTCAGACCGCATCTTGACGCTCACAGCAGGCAGCGACGCCGCGTCACGAAGCGCAGCAGTGGAGACAACGTTGTTAGCGCTGCGCGAAACAGGGCACTTTGAGGTGCTGAAAAAGTGGCGTGGGGAGCTCTACGCAGTCTACGGCAGGGACAAGGAACTCCTCTTCAATGTCGAGCGGAGCGCGAGTCCCCTCTTCGGCGTCGTCACGTATGGCGTGCACCTCACTGCATTCACAAAGTCACCAGAGACAGGCGAAATCAAGATCTGGACGCCGCGGCGGGCAAAGAGCAAGCAGACGTATGGTGGCATGCTGGACAATGCTGTTGCGGGCGGGATTGCAAGCGGCGAGAGTCCGTTTGAGAGCCTGGTCAGAGAGTGTGCCGAGGAAGCGAGTCTAGCAGAAGAGCTTGTGAGGAGGAGCGCGAAGGCGGCGGGCACTGTGACGTACTGGTATGTGAGGGACGAGCGGGCAGGCGGCGAGACAGGACTGCTACAGCCAGAGGTGCAGTACGTGTACGATGTGGAGCTGCCGTCGGACGTGGTTCCCAAGCCGGGGGACGACGAGGTCGAGGAATTCTATCTGTGGAGTGTGGAGGAAGTGCAGGAGGCGATGCGCAGGGGCGAGTTCAAGCCAAACTGCTCGCTGGTGGTGCTGGACTTTCTGGTCAGGCATGGCATATTGACGGAGGCGAATGAGAGAGATTTCATTGAGATAGTGTCGCGGCTGCACCGACGGTTAGAGTTCCCTACGCTGTGAGCGAGGGAGAAGAGATATGATTTGAGATTTAGGATATCGAGGGTATCCAGACGCCGAATAAGCACTCCAGAGGTCACCAACGACCACGCATAACGCCGTCCATGCCTGCTTTTAGTCTTTTGTGTGTTTGTTGATTTGCTTCTAGGTGTCGAGTCTAGCTGTGCTTGAGCAGCATGTAGATGTTGTCAATTTTGAGGCCGGTGAGCTTCTTGAAGGGGCCTTCGATGTAGAGCAGCAGGCCGCCGAAGCTGGCAAAGTATTTGCTAGTAAAGTCAGAGGGGGTGTTTATAACAGGGATTGTCGTTGAATATAGGCAGTGCTTACAGAGTGTCGCCGTCGCCGTCCTCGAAGCGGTAGTTCTTGCCGTAGCAGACGTAGTCGTACATGTCGGCGAGGGTGGTGGTGCCCTGCTTGGAGACGTTGCGCCAGCTCGTCTCCTCCTTTGTGCCGTCGAGGTTGAGGGTGGTGGCCAGGACCATCTGGATCTGCTCGCCCGAGTGGCAGGGGAAGAGCTCGTGGTTGATGTCGAGGGTCATGGTGAGGGAGTTGTCGGCCGAGGTGCCAAAGATGCGCGAGACGCGGTCGTAGCGCTCGGCGTTGACTTCGGTGAGGGTGAAGGTCTCTTCGAAGACCTGGGCGTCGGCCATGGCGGGCGCGGAATGGAAATTTTGGCGCGGGCAGTCGTTGGAAAGTGGGTGAATGCTATGCGGTTGTGGTCTGGCACGAGTGTTGGTGAGGTGTGCGTGGGTGCGAAAAGCGAAGGTCTGACTGGCTGGCGCACGGCGAAAAAGCGACTGGTGGATGTGAACGTCAGTTGTGAGTGTGAATGACAATGAAAGCGTGAAGAAGAGCTTCCGTGAGGATCGGCCGCTAGTGGGGACCCTCTCCACTCTCCACTCCACTCGACAGCTCTCTATCAGATGCGGCTCGCCCTACCACTACCACTACCACGACCACGACCACGACCACGACCACGACCACAACCTCGATCAATGGACTGGAGGTGGTTAAGCTCCCCACCGTGAGCTTCTCACTATCACTGTCCACCACTACCACCATTGCCAATACTCGAGAATTGCCTACAACGCTACTACTCTCCACATACACATGCCAACGCCTACCAATCACCTCCCCCGCGACCTCCGCACGCCTCGCTGCAGGCGCATTCACACCCACGCCAGCTACTCTCCCTCTTCCCCTTTCCTTCTCCTCCTTCTCCTCCTTCTCCTCCTCCTCCCCATTTCCTCTCCCACATGTCGCTGTCGCTCTCGCTCTTCGCCCTCCTCGACATGGCCCCGCCCTCGCCTGGCCCTGACGACTCCGACTCGAGTCGCGGCTGCAGTCCCATGGCCGCCTACATCGATCCCCTCAACCTGCGCAAGCCCAAGACGGTTACACAGCACAGCCCACTGTTCAGACTGCCCGACGACATCTTCAAGTGCGTCCTCGACTACCTCGACCGCGAAGAGGCCCTCAGCCTGAAGCGCTCGTGCCGCGGCCTATCCCGTAGCGAGTCCGTCACCCAGCTGCTCTACCGTTACCCCATCCAGCTTGCCGACGTCCGCGACCTGCGCCTCGCCGAGTGGAAGTACCGCGGCAGTGGCCAGATGCGCTGGCAGAGCTTCCAGCTCAATACCACAGCAGCCAACCGCTGCTATGTCCAGAAGCTGGCCGTTTCCCACTGGACCAGCATCGACGACTTTCGCTGGATCGACGCCAACCTGCCCGCCCTCACCAGCCTCGACATCTCCGCCATCAAGGACTTTGTCTGGACCCCCGAGGAAACCTGGACATGGCGCATGCTGGCTGAAGCATGTCCAGCCCTGTTTGCCCGCCTCGACGAGCTCGAGGTCGCCAACTGGGCCGACTACACCGCACACTCGCGCATCGAGTACAGCTACTCGTACAATGACTACCGCTTCAAGCAAAAGTTCCGCTTGTCACGTCGGCGAGGAGGTGGCTCCGTTGCAAAGGAGATCTTCCCTTTATGCACCAAGCTCAAGACCCTCGCCATCCGTGAGCGCTACTCTGGCTTCCAGTAAGACTGCCCCCACCGCACCACAACGTGACCTAACTTGACTTCCTAACTAACTCAGTGGCAGCACCTGGAACGAGTGGGAAGTCCACCAGCGCGTCTGCTGCCTCGTCGATGGCGTCCAGAGCAACTGCCCATCCACCCTGACCAAGCTCAAAGTCCATGACTACGCCCCATACCGATCGCTCTTCTCGACAGACGCCACCGACTGGCCGCACATCACCGACGTTGAGATTGGACTCTACTCGTGGATGGAAGACCGCCGCGAACGAGACGTCATAGGGCCCATCCCTTACCGGATAACACAAGGCCATCATCACCGCGACGAAGAGGAGGCCTTTGACGACAAGAGCTTCGACGAGTGCAAGCGCAACCACATGTCACTGGGCAACCACGTTGTCCAAGGCGTTGGCGCTACTTTTGAGGACCTGCTGCAGAGCCTCCAGACCATCTCGAATAAATACCCCAAAATTAACATCAAGCCCATTCGCAATCTCGAAAACATCACCCTCCATCCGTTCCACCTCGTCAACGTCATGCAACGCCGCCAACACTTTGGCCAAAACAACCCACAGAACAATCCCACACCTCCCCTCGACCCCTGCTCCAATGCCCAAGTCCAAGAAGCCATCCGCTGGCTGCTCAACAAGTGCGACTGGAAGCCAATACTCGCCTGGGACTCGATGATGTGCGATGTTTTCCCCGCCAACCTCGAGCCCAGCCGGACCTTCCTCGCCAAATCCGAAGTCATAACCCGCATCCGCACCATGGTGTCCACGTTGCGCGATCTCAACGTCCCCATCCGTCTGTCCATCGGCGACTGCATACCCTCATCCCCCTCCTCCGGCCTCGACGGCAGTCTGTACTTTGGCGACTACAAGACCTTCTCTGGCACCGGCGACGACAAGGTCGAGCTGCTGCTGCCCACCCAAGCAAGCTTCAGCCTATCCCCCATCGCCCACCTCGTCGACGAGTTTACCATCCAGTACCCCATCGACGTCCCCGGCGTCAGCGGCTTCATGCGCCCGAACCGCCAGCCAACGCCCGCGGAGAAACTCCTCATGGACCGCGAACTCACTGGCTGGCGCCGCTTCTGGGCCCGCTACGCCCGCCAATTCACAAACCTCAAGAAACTCACCGCCACCGTCCCAAACACAATGTACGCCGACTGGGCCAAAACCTGCCTCCCCGCCCTCCTCGCCGACCCGCGCTGGGAAATGCTCGAGGTCAAAGACGACCTGTGCGATCCAGGAGGCGTCGGTAGTTTCTTCCCTTACTCCAGCTGGCGAAGCACCTACGGATGGCGCGGCAAAAGGGGCCGTGTACGATTCGTCCAGCGTGTTTTCTTCCGCCGCGACTCAGCTCCTCTACAGCTCGAGGATCCGTTTTCCATGCTGAACGAGCTGGAGCGCGAAGAACGACATATCTCCGACCAGGAGATACAAGACCAGGAGCATCCTGCGCATCGGTTTTGGGCTGTTGATGCGCCCGAGCAGCCCAAGGATGGTAATTTACCTCTTCAGAATGGCAAGCGCAAGGCTTCGTCTTCTTCTTCTTCGCTTGGAACGCTTGATGCCGAGGAGAGCAAGAGACCTCGTCTTCAGTGAGGTGCTGAGCGTTATTGCATTTTTTTCCAGGCGTTTGGTATGAATGGCAAAGGTTGATGAGGCATGTTGGTGTTGGTACTCTTATATCGATGGCTGGGCGTTTTGGGAATGCGAGGTCAATGGGCATGGGCATTGAGGTGTTGGCGTTCAACTATCGGAGCTTATTCTGACATTTGGGGATTTACATGGATAAGGCGTTCATTTCATACATCAAAGTGAAGGTGGAGAGTACTGGAGGGGAAGAACAATATCTTGATCATTGCCATTGCACATTACATCTACATCATCGTACACCCATCAACCACTGCTCCCTCCTCACATCGACGCCCACTCAACAGAGAACGCGCGGACATTATCCTTCTTGCCCGCCGTAGGGTCCTCGCCGCCTACCATATACGCCTTCTTCGTGCCCGTGCCCAGTCGCCCTCCACCGACAATATCGAGCAGATCAAACTTCTCATCCCACCCCAACCCTGTGGCGAGGAAGTGACTGTGGTACCGCAGTGGATCACCGGGGTAGACCGAGTAGTTGCAGCCGAAGCGCAGACCGGGCATGAAGAAGTAGCCGCGTGAGTGGAGGAAGCGGAACAGCGGGTAGCTTTTGGGGACTATGGGGAGGGGCCGCGAAAGGTCTTGCGACGGGGTTGGCAGCGGGGGGTGAGATGTGGTGGGTGTGATGTATTGGCGTTGAGCGAAGACGCTCTTGGAAGATGGGATCTTGGCAGCAGGGGCAGAGGCGGCGTCGAAGAGCGACGTCGAGGTGGTAGACTTGACTTCTTGAGGATATTCGGCGGGCTTGGGAGACTCGTCGGTCGTCTGCGGAGCGACCTCTTGCAGGTCGACCTCCTCAGGATCTTCGGCTGTGACGGTTTGGAACTCCTCCTGCATGGCCTCCTCTAGCTTCACGTCCGCAAGATCGCCCTCTTCTTCCTTGACCAAGAGAGGCGCCGCCTCTTCCACCTCGGTCTTGTCGAACTTGATTTGCGCAGGGGCAAGCTCCAAGAATGATGAACCTTTCATGATCGAACCAAGATCAGAGAAGGACGAGCCGAGGTCAGAGGTCTGAGGGGAGAACGAAGTAGCGCGGCTGACAGGTGCCGCGGCAACAGGCTCGGACTTCGCTGAGGGCGAAACAGAGTTCAGGAACGAAGATCCCTTCATGATAGAGCCAAGGTCGACGAACGATGAGCCTAGGTCAGAAGCGACAGTGCTCGACGACTCAGAAGGCGCCGACGGCACTGGAGCTGCTGCTGGTGTGTTGGCAGAGGATCGTTGTTCCAGAAACCCTGACCCTTTCATGATGAAACCTAGGCCAGAGCCAGCAGAACCTGGGCGCTCCACGTGCACTGTCGCATCAGACGCCGTGCTGTCAGCGATGCTGGACGCCGTTGTGCTCTCGATGGTCGCAGTGCTATCCGCGACGCTCGGGGCAGTCTCGGTCTCGACTGTCGACTTCAAGCCTTTCTTCTTCAGGGCAGCCTCTTTCTTCATCTCCTGAGCGGCCATGTTCTCTCTCGCGGCCTCGGTACCCTGGCGGTCCATGTCAGACAGGTACTTAAGCCTGTCTGCTCGGCTCATTTCTTCAAATCCCTGACGATGTGTCTCAACATCGTCAACGATGTGTGCATGTCCGCCTTCTACAAGTACTCGTGCCTCTTCAGGCATGAGCTCGAGCGGGATGCCTAGGAAGACATTCTGCTGCGACAGATTTGGAATCGTGCCGACGAGGACGCCGCAGATGTTGTGGTTGCGTCGAACGTGGGAGATCACGTCGACGTCGAATAGAAGGTATCGTCCTGCGACGCAGGAGATGGGGAAGGGTTCGGAGACTTCTGCTGGTGCCGGGGCTGGCGCCATGATGTCGATCTGAAGCAAGAGCTGTTAGCTTTGCTGCTTGGCAGGAAGGTGTTTGTTGTCAAGGTTTTAGGCAGGAGGTTGGATCATAGTGTGAATACAATAATTTGAGTCATCAAGTCCCATCTTGTGGGATTCAGGGGATTGACAGATATTATGTTGTTAATCATAAGAACCTCGAGGAAGACCCCGGGCGTGGAAATTGCAGAGACTGGCTTACCTTCACTTGTGTGGTTTCATCGCGGTGGTCGATTGATGAGAAGAGCCTGAGGTAGCAAACGGAATTTTGTAGTTGGCGGCTTAGCGCGTGGTCAAAGCGTCGCGACCCCACCCAGAAACATGCGTCGCGTTCCTGCAGCCAAATATTCGACCAAAACAGATCAACATGTCGACAAACCGTGCTTCAACCGCAAATGGCGCGCAGCCTGCGCTGGAGAAGACGTACTTTGAGCAGCAGCGCGAACTGCTGGTGGGCGAAATTGCTCAGGTACATCCACCGCCCCGCATCTCCTCATACACACCGCTGCACACCGCTGTGCGCTCAACAAAGCGTGGAACTGACCGAGCTTCCAGAGTCTCGAGCTCGTTCTCCAAAACATCAACAAGCTGAATCGCTCCCTTGAAGAAGTCACCCAAGTTGGCACGGAATTTGCGCCCGTCGAATCACTATGGAGCCTGTTTGAGAATGTCATGGCTAAGAACCCGAATGAGAATGAAGAGGGTGCGCAGGAAGGGCAGACTGAGCACGAAGGAGCCACTGAAGTGACGGAGCATGAGAAGTGATAGCACGCGACGTTGGGTCGACCACAAAGTCGGCGTCAATCAGCAGCTACGAACCCGCGTGCGAAGGGTACGAGTCTCTTCAGGGTCGTCATGATAGAGGAATCGTCGAGATCCATGCGGTAGGATTGGACTGATCAATCGAGCCGCGGAGCGAGTCAAAGAAGCAGCAGACAAGACGTATGCGCTCTCAGATAGTTCTGGCGACGTTTGGATTCCACACAAGGAGAGGGTCGGCTGCACGACGTACCCTGGAAAAGAGGTGTGGGCGGGTTGTTGGAATGAAGAAGCATAGTAAGATGGCAAGTCTCACTAAGCAAGGTCTCTGGGATGAAGAAAGTCGTATCACAGTCAATATCATTTCACTGCTGCTGTGGGTACGGATAGTCTCGCTCTGACATAGGGTGGACCCGGCCCTGACAGCTGTCAATAATCTACCCAGGATCATCCCGCTTGCGCATGTATGCTGTGCAGCTATGATGTCAGACGTCGCGGTTGTCAAGTGTTGTCAAGTGTTGTAGGACAGCACCAAGGACGTTAGAGAAGCTCAGAATTTATTCCTACGCGCGGCGGTGTGCCCGCGCCACCTAAATACCGAATACAGATACAGAAGATGAAATGCACACGTAGACGTTTCAGGTCAAAGCCCAGTCGTACGGATCGTCGCTCAAAAGCAGCCAGGAACGCCGTCAATCATGTACGTGTAGAACTCTACAGAAGCGGTAGCAGCAAATGGCGAGCATGGGGGGAGGTGCCACTACCAATATGCAAAAAGAGGTCGAAGGCGAGATGAGATGGTCATTAAGCATCTTGATCGTGTCGTCCAGCGTCGTGTGTCGAGATAGCCGTGCCTTCGATTACCATGGGCAGACTTAGAGGATCGTGCACCCCTTGCTACCCTTCTTCTTCTTCTTAGGAAGGTCTGACATGGTCGAGATGGTCCGATGATGCCCAGCTGCGGCGGGTCTGGCAGTCTCTGTGCGGGTGTCTGCCGGCGTTTTCCACTCGTCTCCAACGGCGATGGTGACTGCGGTGTCGAAGATTTCCTCCACACCGTCCTGCTCTTTACTACTGCACTCCATGTACATGGCACCCATCTTCTTGGCGACAGCACGTCCCTGCTCAGGCGTCACTGGTGTGAGGCCTTGTGTCTTGAGCAGCTCAATGCAGTTCTTCTTGTTGCGCAGATCTGACTTGAGACCAAGCAGCATCAATGGCGTTGTGGGGCAGAAGTGGAGGACTTCGGGGTACCACTTAGCCAAGTTAGTGTGTGCGACTAAAAGCAGGAAGTGGGCAGCGCACCTTGTCCATGACGTTTTCGAGTGAGTTGGGGCAGTCGATGGCGAAGCAAACAAAGATGATGTCGGTTTCTGGGTAAGAAAGCGGTCGCAGGCGGTCGTACTCTTCTTGACCGGCCGTATCCCACAGGGCGAGCTCGACCATCTTGCCTGTTGGCAGATGCGGTGTCTGGGTGATGTAGTTCTCAAACACAGTCGGTACATATTTCTGCAGCAGTCAGTCAATAAGTAATGGTCGACGGTGACGGCGACGGGATGGCGCCGTGTCTCTGGTGGCGCACCTCTGGGAAGTTGCCGGAGCTGTAGCTGATCAACAGACATGTCTTTCCGCAACCGCCATCGCCAACGACGACCAGCTTCTTGGAGAAGCTCGGCGGTTCGGTGACGGTGGTGTTATTTGTCTGCGATGTCCCGTATGAGCTGACTGTGCCATTGCTGTTGCGTTCGCTGGGTGTGCGTATGGGTTTGCGGACCGGTGTGACCGATGAAGCTGATGCTGCTGGGCCTTTTGTGCTCTGCTTGCGGCGCAGGTAGTCGTAGTTTTGCGAGGGTGAGGTAGCCATGGCAGTAGTGCAGGAGCAGGATATGGAGGTTGCGTCGTTTCTTTGGTAGTCGCAGGAATGCAGACTTGCGGTAACAATGCGGACGGGCGGGTGGGTTGGGATGTTGGGGTGCTGGGACGAGCAGCGGTCTGTCTGGTAGCGAATGTGGCCGAAGCTCTTGGGCCTCCGTGTTTATAAACTTGGTCTCCCGCACCCAGTCGCTGGGCAACGACGAGACGGCGCTAAGCCCAGCATCCTGGTCGGCCGTCCCGAATCCCATGTGCAACCATGTCTGGTCTATCGCGTGCGCCGAGTCTCCACCCCGCCCACTGGCCATGATCGTCCTGTCTGCGTCCGAGACACTCTCCCGCCGACTGCTTCCATGTGTCCCCAGCATGATGCGCCCGTGAGCGTGGCAACCGAACCCTCCGCTGCTGCTGCAACACCGACGTCACCGCCCGCGCTCGCGCTCGCGCCCGCGCAAAAGGAGAAGCGCCTGGATGCGGGCAATCGCCATACTGATCACTGTGCGTCGAACGCGTGCCTGTGGGCAATGGAAAGAGACGCAAAGCTGAGCGTTAAAC
This sequence comes from Didymella segeticola, assembly GCA_004522025.1. Lineage (NCBI taxonomy): Eukaryota > Fungi > Ascomycota > Dothideomycetes > Pleosporales > Didymellaceae > Didymella > Didymella segeticola. The sequence goes on along the minus strand of SDAV01000005.1, from coordinate 971,274 downwards.
AGATGCTCGACGATTGCCCAAGTGGCGCAACACCCTGCGCAATCGCCTAATCCCCATTGTACGCTGGGAGACGCCATGGCTCGCCTGGATGCAAGACACCTTGCGCTCGCCCGCCCTCGACACGTACTTTGCCTACACGGCTAATCTTGGGACGCATACGTTCTTCATGATCTTCTTGCCAATTCAGTTCTGGTGTGGTTATACCAGCCTTGGGCGAGCGTACGTCAGCGACCTGTCATCCAAACTTTGAAGCTAGTGCGACATCTGACAAGCGCAGCACCGTCTTCATGCTGGCAGCTGGAATCTACTGGAGCGGCTTCCTCAAGGACATGCTATGTCTGCCACGCCCTCTGTCGCCGCCACTCGCCCGCATCTCCATGTCCGGCTCAGCAGCTCTGGAGTACGGCTTCCCCTCGTCGCACTCCACCAATGCCGTCTCTGTCACCATCTATGCCATCTACATGCTGCGGCAGTCTGATGAATACAGTCCCACAGTGAACATGGGTCTGCAGGCACTGTTCTATCTCTATGCGGCGTCCATCATTGTCGGACGGTTGTATTGTGGCATGCACGGCTTCCTTGATGTCCTGGTCGGCAGCACACTCGGTGCTCTCATCACTGTGTGTCAGCTAGTCTTCAGTGACTGGATCGACTCGTGGATCTTCAGCGGCACCTACAAGGACCTGATCATAGCTACTCTGGTCATTTTCGTACTGGTTCGAATCCACCCTGAACCTGCTGACGATTGCCCGTGCTTTGACGACAGTGTTGCTTTCTCAGGTGTAGTCGTTGGTATCAACATCGGAGCGTGGCACTATGCGCAGTCGGGCTTCGCCATCAACGAAACCTACCCGTCGACAGTGCCATTCGAGCTTGCGCAGATAGGGCTGCCCAGGGCCATCGTGCGCACATTACTCGGTGTTGTCATCATCTTCGTGTGGAGGGCAACAGCAAAGCCAACTCTTTTCAAGATACTGCCGCCACTGTTCAGACTGTTGGAACGAGGTCGCATGAATTTGCCTCGCGCCTTTTTCCTCAATGCTTCGTCATACACATCCATTCCCAACATGCGCGACGACGACAATGTCATCCCACCCGCCTCACAGCTACCTCAGATGCTCAAGAATCTAGCCCACCCACGCAAGCGGTCGGTCTCGGTCGGTCCGCAGTCAGCTTCTGATGCTTACGAGACGCTTGCGTACCGCAACCGGCGGCGACGAGAAAGTATGAATTCAACTGATGACACGGTCGTTGAAGATCTCGAGTGGTCATCGACTCCACAGTCACAAGCAGTGACGCCTGGAGTGGAAAAGGGTCAACCTCCATACGGTGCTGGCATGCTGCCTACACCAGCGGCTTCGCGTCTCCACTCATATGAGAAGCTGATGGGCACGGGTGATGTGAACGGACTCAATGGCAAGATGGACACACCTCCAGGCAGTGATACAGACGCTGCAGGTGATGCTTCGCTGAAGTCTGAGGAAGAGGACGAGAGACGCGAGATCTTCATGAAACTGACGAAGCCACGCGTACGGTACGATGTCGAGGTCGTTACCAAACTGATAGTATACACTGGTAAGATACCTGGGTGTTTTCACTGTCACGAGTCTAACTATTCGTAGGCATCGGCTGGTTTGCCGTAGGACTCGATCCTATCATCTTCGAGCTGGTCGGCCTCGGTATGGGCATTCGACCGTAAGCATCTTTCGTCCTTTAGTCCTTTCATTCTGGCTCTACTGCCATACAACTTCTTGTACATGTTACGGCATACCCAAGTGGCTGGCCCCCGTGAGGCTGTGACAATCAGATACCCTTTACACGATCATGTGTCCTCTCGCATTGGCTACTACTCATCGTCCCCGCTGTCAAGGTCTCAAGTCTCGCTACGCACCATCTCAACTTACCGAAATCAACGCATCGATCATGTCAGAGCTTGGACACACGAGGGCGGTATTCCTGCCGTAGCCCGGAGTTGATGTGGGTCAATACGAATATTGATGTTCGCTAGCGTCTGTGTGGGCCGCCTCCACCCCCTTACTCCAACACCATGACCACCGTTGGACTCAATAATTCTCCACTGGCTTCATGAGTGTGTAACGATATTTAACAAACTCGATCCCGAGTTTTCATCAAAGAACACAAGGTCTTGTGGTCTAGTGGTAGTAAGTTACAACAACTCAGTTTCAATCTCCTTCACAACTAACATCTCATCAGTGATTCTCGCTTAGGGTACCTAAGTAAACGTGCGAGAGGCCCCGCGTTCGAGTCGCGGCAAGACCCCTTTTTTGCGCCCTTGAAGTTCTACTGCAGGGCTGAGGTGTTCGTTTTTGCTCGGGGTGTGAGAGAGATACTTCCCAAACCGGCCCCAAGAAGCATAGAACCTACCGAGCTTAAGGCTTCCCGTAGCTCTGTGAGAGTTTTTCTCTCTTTTGGAAAGTTTGCACACATATCGATAGAATTAAGATAATTACAAGGCTGCGAAGTGTTTGTAGTATCGATTCTTGTAATAGAACACTCCAGTGTCGCACTTCAGTATCTCAGAAAGGATCCATTAGTACGCATAGGCATAGAACGCTTACTAGGGCGTGCTATACCTCACCATAGTTGTTATGTGTCTTGCTTCACATATTCTAGCACGTACTTTGCTTGGCCAAGGGACTATATAACACGTTGAACACCGAACAAACATACTGTATAGCAATTTTTTTACTGTCTAGACACTGATTGCACATGTCGCATTCGGTCCAGGAATCATGATTGTTCGCAGGTGGAAGTCCCATCAGAATAACTCTCGGCCATCATATTCGACAATTTAACATGCTACTACCCAAGAAAAAAATTCACATCTCAACACCCACCCCAAAATACTCTAAGAAAATGCTAAGAACGACTCATACATAAAGCTCATTTACGAAAAGAATGTAAGAGTAACCACAATGGCATTTGTGGAGTCGCTGTGCTGTGAGAGTGCAATTGGGTAGCACTGCAAATACCCCACTGACATACACACGAGTAATTGACACCGCTTGCTCTTTTGCTTTCGTATAATTTAGGAGTAATAGAAATATCTGTGGGTTATAGCAGCTGCCCGACGAACAAGTTCTCGTCTGATAGCAATGAATTTGTGGGAAGGGTATGAGTAAGGTGACGGTGCAATTTCAGGTACGGCTTTGTTGCATGATTGAGCTACGCAGCACTGTTCTGATGACCATATCTCATGCACTCAATAACACCAGCAAGCGAGTCGATGTGTTTCAATTTTGAAATTTATACTTCGTCTATGAGCGAGTTTGGCAGAGCAAAGCGTCATCGACACTCTGACTTTCTCCACACCACACGTCCTTCAAAGAATACGCAGCTGCTACATTTGCAGCCGACTCCTCTTTGATTCCAATACTCGCAACTGCATCGCACTCATGTGCCAGGAAGGCGACCACATGCACCCCAGCTTCTTCGGTCACATGATCGACGGCGCGCCTCCACTGTTTCTTCTGACAAGCCAGGAATTTGAGACGATATGCTATCGAGCGAGAAATTCCTGCTGATCAAGTGGGCCTATCGCAGTTTCTCGTTGCCCGCTGTTCAAAAGACATAGGGCTATGAGTCGACCTTGAGGCCAGAAGAGCCTTATTACATCGCAACCTTCGATTGCAGAGCAGATCTCAGCGATATGATGGTCTGTCACAACTACACCACCATCACTATCAAGTATGGTAGTATCTAGAGACGGTCCAGATCAAGGGTCACGATGAGCTAACGAGCCATGTTTAATGGATCGCTTTAGTAGGAATCGAATATACTGTCTTCTTCCACGATTTGTCGCCAATGCGCCTGGCAGGCGAAATTTGAGATCCGAGTCACAACGGCAAGATGTCTTTTGCTACGAACTCCGAGCTGTCTTTGAATAGGAGCTTATGATGCGGGACTTAGTCCATGGCGCGCGGAGCCTTCTTGCTTTCAAGTGGACTGCCCGGTATCGCCGATTCTCGCGAGACTGCATGACGCGCAAAGGAGAGGTAATCACCTCTGCCAGGTCGACGAGTTACTACAACAAGATGTACCTCAGCGTGACTTTGAAGGGTAGGTACTGCGTATGGTGGAGCTCTTATGTACCTGGCCCTCGCATCTGGGCTTTGCAGGCCCTGCTCTCGAAGAAGCTCGATTCGAGGCAGCACCAGGAATAATAACCGTAATTGCGAATGGAGCAGATTAGTACACTGAGTAATGTGAGATAGAATTATCAATCTCCAATGTGAGGCCTGCGACAGCCCCACGTTCGTTCAAGTCGTCATCATCTCTTGGCACGATCGGGTAGCCAAAACTTTGTAAAGATTGCCCCTCTCACAGCAACACCACTCAAACCTCCAATCGCCCCGCGCACGCATACCTTGACTCTGACTGAGTACTGTCTTACAGCTCAGTCGTCCGCCCACATCCCTCCGCCTCTCCAACAGTTTTATGCAGCCAGAGTCTCTCAACGATATCGAAAACGCTCCTACACCACTAGTCGCCTCCGAAACCCCTTTATCTACCTCCCAGCATGGACAGCGCCGCGACGATGACCCGCAGCCTCCCCTGCAACCTCACTCAGGTGGGTCGCGAGGCAGGTCTGAGTCACCGTCCGGTGGCGACACACGCGACGCGACGCGTTCAGGAACGCCGAGCGCGAATGGCGATACTGAGATCAAGGGATTGAAAGGTTTGAGGCTATCGACACCTCCACCGAGGAACAGAATCGATGAATACGAGAAAGCATTGTCTAAATCAGCACGAAAGAACACGGAAGCGCCTCTTTTTGAGGTTATCAAGACCGTTCGAAAGCCTGACGATAAACGTTCCCCAATCGCGCACCTGCCTAGCGAAATCTTGATCCATGCGATTGCGCACCTATCGCCAAACGACCTCGCTGCTGTTGCACTTGTCTCTAGACGCTTCAACGGTCTAGTCACGACGCCGCACGCATGGCAGGTAGCTTTTGCCCGCTATTTTCCAGGTCCAACAGCTCTCGAAGATGCCGCCATCAACGCGAATCTGGAGGACAACGGCGAGATTGTGCGGTCTGAGAAAAGGATGTTCACCAGGCTGACCGCGTTGGCATCGTGGCGCAGCGAATACATTCTGCGCACGAGGATGCTGCGATCCCTGGTCCGCGGCAAGCCTATGCAGGAGACTTCCACTCCGTCGCGTGCTGCTCTGGTGCAGAGCATCCTACCAGTAGTGACCTACGATGCCAAGACTTACACGACGATCAACCACATCCACGCATCTTTCGGTACCGGCCTAAACAAAAAGGAGCCCCGCTTCATACATGGTGCTGATGATGTGGGCATGGTTACCGCGAGTGACCCGACAGTCGCAAAAGTAGACCCATGGGGTCAGAGTGATCCCAACTTCTACAGTCAGTTTTCAGAGCGTTTCCCTGGAACTGCTGAATGGGGCCTCGGTTCGGGCGAGGTTGTTGGATGTCCCAATGTCATGGATGTTTCCCAACCTCACGGTATGATCTACGGCCAGGGCTGTCCGGAAGGCTCCTGCTACTATCGTGCAACAGACGAGATGCGTGGTCGCTTCATCGCCGACCCGTCGGATTTCACGAAGCCCGAAGTTGGGATACCGAAGCTGGGCGTTGATGGTGGAGCTATCTGCTGTGTGTGGATCGCAAAGTCCAGCACATTACCTACTCTTTCAGAAGGCACTATTGGTATGATGATGGGTTCAGCGGCCGGTGTCGTCACTGCCTGCAGTCTCGGTACCGATGGAGTGAAGGCGTCGCGCCTGCAAAAGGGTGAGCTGACTGCTCGGTGGGTTCTCAGCCCAGGTGTGCCTATCGTCTCCATTGTTGTTGACGACAATTACTCTACGAAACGGCAGACTCAGGACCGCATATGGGCGGTAGCCTTGAACGCACTCGGCGAGCTGTTCTACCTGACGAAGATTCCTACTCGCAGCCAAGCTACCACAACTGACATCACAGAGCCTATTGAGTATCTGGCTTGGCTCACTGGACGCAGTGTTCATTGGACTCTTGTCGAACCCAGCAGACGAGTTGCAAGACCTGATCCATATAGCGATGCTGAAGTCGATGGCAGCTACTCTCCTCGCACGTCGTGGGATGGCATGTGTCTGGGCAAGCAACAGCTTGTTGCGGAAACAAGAGAAATTCAACAATATTTGCGAAAACAGCCCAAGGAATATCGTAAGGCCTGCATGGGCTGGGACATGCGCAGACGCCTCGAGGTTGACTTCGCCGGTGACGATGGCAACTACGCTGGAGAAGCCATCATTGTTTTTGACTGCGGTCTCGACGAGGGAAACAACGCCGACATCACACGTTTTACTCGGTGGAGGTCGAACGAGAAGGACAAGAGCACTGCCACTTCTACTCGTACTGCAACGCCGCAGATGTCTCAAACACCATCGCTTTTCGGAGGGGCTGGTGCTGCAGCTCCGGATCCTGTTCAGATTCCCATCCGCAACCGCAGCTCTTCCTACATGTCTTCTGGTAGCTCACCTGAGCGGGTTAGTCTTGTTGAAGAGTGGCGAACCTCGAAGTTCAGTTTCGGTGGCTTCAAGAGTACTCGTTTGACTGTTACGGCGTTGGACAACTCGACCTTCTCGACACTCACATTGTCAGAAGATCCTGCACTCGGTTTCTCTACGGCTTCGACAGCCTCTTCGCCATATGCATCGCCTATGTCAGTTGCAAGTCAGCCAGCTTCGCCCGCAGACATTCCTGGTCAGCGAGCCCGCTTCCTTGCAGCAGGCACGAAGAGTGGCGTCGTAATAATCTGGGATGTGCGATCGTCAGTCTCACGGTCGTCTGAGTACTCCAACACCATCGAGCCATTGCGGATCATCTACACCGAGTCTCCCGAGATTTCCTCCCTGGCATTGACTTCCCTATACCTGGTCGCGGGTGGCAACGATGGTCTTGTCCAAGCTTGGGATCCGCTTGCTTCGACCATGTCGCCCATCACGACACTTCACTCACGTCATGCATCCCGCGCTCGAAGACGCCTTGTTCAAGCCCAAGCCTCAGCTCAAGGTGTCGGCATCAACATGTTCGCTGCTGGTGCCATCTTCCTTGATCCGGATCCAACCGTCCTACGTGGCGCTGTCTCGCTGGGCAATCAGTTTCGTTGGTGGAGCTTCAGCTCTTCGGCGGCTGATCAATATAAGAGTAGTAAGCGCCGCTTGCGGCGCACTGAACGTGCTGTCAATCATGCCAACGAGCGCTTTGTGGCGACAGGGCGTGTCAACATGAAGGGCTACATCGAGAACGAGCAGTTTGAGCTCGAACGTGACAAGATCCAGAGACGCAAACAGGCTGAGCGGCAAGCTGCACGCTATGGTACCGAGCTGCTTGAGGATGAAGATGAAGCTCTCGCCTATGCCCTGCTTTTGTCGCAAGAGAATGCTGAGGCTGAAGCAAAGAAGCGCAGTGAGAGCGAGTTCATCGAGTTATCTCGCCAAGAGACCATCAAACCCGAGCCTAGTAACACTGCGCAGTCTTCTTCACGCAATGGTACCCAAACGGAGGATGAAGAACTCGACCCGGACATCGTAGAGGCCATTCGTCTTTCGCTCGCAGAGAGTAGCGGCGCCGATCCCTTTTACGACCATGCGTCTGAGCCCTCGCCCTACGACATTCCTATCAAGTACGCCAAAGGCAAGAAGTCGGCTCCAAACTCACCCTGGAATACACCTGCGAAGAAGGGCAAACCCAATGGCAGCTCGAGTAACAGCAATGAGCTCAGTGACCTTGAGTTTGCGATGCAGTTGAGTTTGGCAGAGGAGCAAAGCAGGAAGGAGATGGAGGAAGATGACTTCCCGGCACTGAGCCCGAAGCCTGGAAGCGGGAAGGGTAAGGGCAAAGCGAGGGGATGGTGATTGCTGTTGATTGCTCTTAACTTTCGATTCTTGAAATCTGTTTAATACCTATACTTCTCTATATGCAAAGTTCTTGTCGGTTCCCTTTATGCAGGCTTTGCTTTATGCCATGCCACTCAGAATCTGATCTCCCTTTGGGCCCGACAGCAGCATTTGTTTCTTGTACCAGCATCGCCAGTCATTCAATAAATCAAACAAACAGCAAGGCAATTGAGTTTGATGCATCTGTCAATAATTCGGAGCAACAGTCAGGAGACACATTGTGCTAGACCCGGATTCCTGATCAGGCTGCCCACGGCTCAATGCTGCCGCCGTTCTCAGGTTCATGAGATTAGGCACCAGTGAACGGCAAGCGCCACGGCTCACTTTGATAGCACCCCAGCCTCGTGTTGAGGGGGTTAGCGTCGCGAGCATCCGTGCACAAGTAGTGGAGAAACCGAGGTAGGTTGACTAAACACTTTAGCTAGAATTCAATTCAGTATTCCATGCAGCTACACTTAGTGCCTGAAGCTCGCAAGCTATACCCGACATCGAGAATAACGAAACACGAGAACAGGCATATGGAGTACATGCAGATGGCAGAGGCAACGACCAGGGCACGAACTATGAGTAGCACATCTAAAAGCTAAGACTGGACGTTCAGTAACATATATTGCTAGACCATACTACTTGAACAACTAACCACACGTTCTCTCCACCATGTGGTAAGAATTTCGCTCGGACACGGGGTAACGATGGCCCGATTATGGTGAATTGATTACCTGACATGTGTATGGCAAGATTGGCCAAGTCGTACTCAACTCTATATAGCGTCTGGGTATCATCAACTAAGCTGTGAGCCATCAGACATCAAATTCTCTCAAATCACAAAGATCTGAGGTATACGACAGCGAGTTTCGTTCATACAATTGACAATGAGCACTGTGTCTCTCATTCAAAATGTGGCCTGGTATGGTGTGAGTATCCCACTGGACATCCTCTAACTACCGGACTCCTAACCAGAGCGTTACTTTGTAGACCGGAAAACTCGGCCTGCCAATCCTCCACCTCGTTGCATCGGCCCAAAAGTTCAATATTACCCTTCTTGTCCGTCGCGAGCCCGCCTCGTACAGCAACTTGCCCAGCAACATCATCGTCAAGCAGGTCGATCTTTCAGATCGCTCCAATCTTGTCGATGCATTGACAGGAAATGATGCAGTAGTCGTCTTCACAAGCATGGAACCATACAATGACATGGACAGCGTTGAGCTCGAACTTATCAACGCCTCCATGAAAGCGGGGGTGAAGTTCTTCGTTCCTTCTGAGTGGGGACCAGACACTGCTGGAGGTAACGGAGCAACAACTTTCAGGATCGGGCCCGATACTCTGCCCCCATCCCCCATTATCGGAATGAAGAGGGCGGTGCACAATTACCTGCTTGCCAGATCTGGTGAGGGCAAGATTAACTTTGCAACCTTGCATACCGGTAATATGCTCCTCAGTAAGTTCTTCCTTTATCAGATACTTGATCATCTTTAATACTAAGTTCTTCTTTCCTAGATGTGAATGTGTTCGCATCGATCGATGTCAAGACGCGTACCGCGATTCTTCCTGAAGGCGGCCGCCTTCCGTTCTCTGTCACCAGCAAGGAGACATTGGGAAATGCGTTGGTCCACCTACTCTCACATTATCCTGAGAACAAGAACAGATTTCTCTACATCTGTGATGGCGAGACATCTATGTATCAGGTTGTGGAAGCTCTGCAAGCAGCGTCCAGTCCGGAGGAAAAGTGGAATATTTCCTCTTTCTCACTCGAGGAGAACAAGAAGAAGGCTGACGCGAATCTGAGAGAGGGCAGAATGTCACTGGCGGAATTTGTAGGTGTGCTTGGTGTACCGTTCACTGGAGGACTTACAGTATGGAGGAACCCCGACAACAGCAGATTGGGGCTTGAGAATCCAAGCAGTGCAAAGGCCCAAGGGCTCGTTGATAAGGTGGTCCAGTCTCTCTTATAGCTTCGTGAGCGCTAGGCCGCACCGTTACAACACAGTATCGTTCTTCAGCACATAAGGTATTAACGTTCATTCGCATGATGCGTGTCCTCAAACATGAACCTTTTGTGGAAATTAGCCCTCTCGTACGAAACTTCTCGATCAAACGTCTAGACTAGATCTGTAAGCAGTCCTAACTCCTGCTACGAGATCTCCGTGACTTTGGGATGCCATGTTGTTATGATAATGTAGAAGGTATCGACCATGTCATAGGTGTCGACAGTGTAGTAGGTGTCGACCGCTCGAGACACTGGCTACACTGACGCAGCTCTTGTGATTCTCATATAACGTCCTGAGACTCTACTATCTGGAAAGATTCTGTTACACAAGAGACCAAGTGGTCCAGCGCGTTGCTGGTCAGCAAGGAAGCGATCTTGGGACACTGAATTTGTTGATTTGGTTCTTGCTCTATCATGTATCTCTTCTGGGTATTAGATCGATAGTTATAGAATTCGAGCCTCTCACTGAGGCTTTTCTACTCTCTCCTTGACCATTGCTGACCACTGTTGCACTGTCTTCACTTGGTCTGCAATAATTGGCCAGATTAGGTTGGTTGCAGCGTCTTTGTGCGCATTTGAGAAGCCAGCTGTTGCATCGGTCCTACAAAGACGTTAATCGTCAAAACTGCTCAGACAGACTTGGGGTAATTAGGTGACTTACAAGAGTGTGACATGATATCCACTAGGGCAAGCAGAGTTAGCACTTGGATCATTTGGCTGAGTCTTGCCGGACGAGGAAAGGACTTACAGCTCACGTGCGTATCGTGCTGTAGATTCAAGACAGGTGTTGGCTATCATCCCTGCCATGACCAAATGAGTGATCTCGCGCTGGTGTAACTGATAATCTAGATCGGTATTGGCAAATCCACTGTTCACCGCGATTCTCAGATTAGCTCCAAAATCTACAAACTCATCATCGATAGGGCAGAGAATCTGCATAGCGCTCCCTCGTCAATTTGGAAAAGAGCTGTCTAAATACGCACCTACTGTTCCAGTGTTTGCTGACCACCACATCATTGTTACCTAAGACATCCGGCTCTAGACCCGGGAAGATATCTGCTCCCCAGCTGCCTTCTTCGAGAGCCCTTGATCCACGAAGACCCGTGGTGGTGGCGTTCATGTGTTTCCATCCATCATAATTCCCCGGCCGCCAGGTCTGATGCAACGCGTAGTAAATAGGAATACTAGAATCGCGGGCTACATTGACGAGATCCTTCAAGTGATGTATGGTGTTCGTAGCTGTCATCGATTCGCTGACGAGACTGTTAATCTTGCCTTCGGGGTGGAGGAACTCATTGTAGACGTCAACCAGAATCACGGCTGTTTTGCCGGGAACAAAGTCCGAAGCTGAGGACGAGATGGGAGCTGACATTGCGTCAAAGTTGTACTACTGAACCGCTGTGAAAGACACATCGAGTCCTTATGTATGGGAACACCATCAATTGGCGGGTCATACTGATCCTCGGGATGTGTGCCTGCAGCATCGAAGGGCTTAGGCATCAGGTGGGCCCTCTACGCTAGTAGCATACTAACATGCCTGCTGCGGACCAGACTTTCTGCCGATCCCGAAGGTTCGATGTCTTATGTGATTGTACTATGGTATTCAGGATTTTTCTTGGGTGAATAACAACGAGCAGGGTTGTGGACCGAAGATACCCAGGTCAGTACTATGCATCCATGATCTGATGCTAACACATAGGATGGAAAAGCTGACTAAGCTATTTTCTGTTCTATCAGAGACCATGACGATTGTAGTAAATCAGCCTTGGTTGTCATTAAGTCTGCGGCCCACTTACAAAACTTGTTCCAGGTACCATAGTAGTTTGACGATTCATGAAACAGAGAACGATGACGAAACAGCTAGGCCGAGCTGCCAACAAGTCGGATGACGGGGGAACTAACTCTCCGGCATCTGCTTACAAATGGTCATCTAGTTTCGTATGTGCAATTCGAAGACAATAATGAAGGCGAATAGAGCATGGCTAGTTTCCAAAGAGGTAAGGTTTCGTTCTAGTAAGTTCGGCCAAATAATACACTTGGCAACAAAGTCGCTGTAAGTAAGAGTACAACGGTTACAAGAGTCGGCAAATGGCTTCGTCTTTACGAGATTATAACCACCTATCTATTGAAATATTTTGGGCTACCACTTGACTGTGCCAGATCTTAGACCGCATCTTCAGTAGATGGAAGCACATCAGAAGACCCAAGACTTCAGCCGATAGATCAGCAGCTTTGGCAAAGCAGGGCCGGACAAAAACCGGAAGTTTATAGCCGCTAATCGCTTTTGGAAACAACTGCTTGCAAAGTCAAGCTGGCTTAGCCTCCAGTGGATACAAGTTGGAAGCAGCACCATCTGATCTATCAGGTCTCAGACAAGATTTAAACGATGCACACCAGTCTCTTCATCATAGCCGCTGTGAGGTAGCATTGCGTCGCTTGGGAACGTCATAAGTATCCTGTACTCGTAGGTTCCACTCCCGACCTCTGGCTTCGCCAACGCTTTTCTGTCCGCATGCTGACTGAGTTTCGTCATTCCAATACGCTCGAATGTGCCTCTCTCTTTCCTAGCGCGGAGTATAAGGCAGACGAGGTACAGATTCCTGCTCGTACCGTTGTGTGTTATTTCTTCTGCAACGGGTAGAATGTAGACATACACCCCTGATTGGTTGATGCAATCAATGTCGCGCAAAGGACAGTCCAAGAACACAAGCCGGTGTGGCTCAGCGTCTAGATCTCCACAGTCCACGAGGTGCCAGATAAAGCGATTGTTTGGCGTGGATTCAAGCCTGGCTTTTCGGAGCTTGCCACAAAGCGTGATCCGAGCATTGCTGACAACACCAAACTCATTTCCGAAAATCGTGTCGACCATCGTGTCTTCAATCGTAACAAACAGTTGCTGTTTGGTTACCTTGGCATATTTGATTCCGTGGCCAGTCGCGTTGATCGCCGCCCATGAAAATGAAGGTGCACAGTAAGCATCTTCAAACATTACTGGGTATGAGAAGCTACGCTCCTGAGGATCGAAGACAGGCTCGATACACCACAGCAACTGGCTGGCCAGATCTGTCCGCCACAGACCAGCAACATAGTCACACCTCGTCTCCTCGGATATCAGCTTAGCTAGCCCGGACAGAGCGACAAGTTTGTCTTTTGAGAACGTTAGTTCTGTCTTTGTGTAGGCATTTACTACAGCCGCCCAGAGATCGAATGGCGAATGAATGGTGGGCGTCCTAATTTTCGCTTCGCTTTGTGCGTCTAGCATCCTTTGTCGGATGCCTTCTAAGATGTCGTGGTACCTCGACTGTCTGTTGGAAGCGTCGTTATCATGTCTGGTAAGCGAATTTTCACGCCTACCCTGGCAAGCACACTCCCATCCAATTTGATCGTGGCAGAAGTGGACCAACCTCGGAGACATGAGTCGCTCTTGAAGGACCCAACCGCGAGTGTTGACTGGTCCTTTGTCGACTTGATTGTCCCAGAATGTCGCATCTACGAGTGTGCAACGACGCTCGAAAAAGCGATCCCTCTCATGCAGGTCCCATGGGACGGCCTTTCTATCGTATGCTTGAGGTAGACCTTCGATGTTAAGTGTCACTTCCTCCTCTTGCAATAACTCAAAGTCATCTTCCTTAAAGAAGCCACCATGGCTGTTCAGTGCCGCCGTAGCGGACAAATTCAGAAAGCTGTCGCTGTAAACACGGTGCATTTCAGCGGATTCTTTCGCCCAGTCAGGCTTACTATCCTGTATGATGCACAGGGAGTCGATCCAGATGTAGCCGACTTCGTCTAAGCTAGCTGCAAAGTAGACAGCATCCTGAAATGTTTTCGGTAAGTCTGCTACCCGTATGCCTTCCTTGAACCCCTCATAGGTCTCGCTAAGCAATCGATGGCTGACAACTCCACCCCAGCAGTGCGATAGTGTCACGTAGTGCTTGGTTCTTCCAAAGGAATCTACTTTTGTAAATCCTGTGCTATTTTCAATCGCTGTCTCCACGAGCCTGACTGTCACTTTGGAGACACATTGGCTGGATGTGCCATTTCTATAAGCCGCAATGCATGCTTTCACGTTCTCGAGACTGATCAACCGTGTTGGATAAAAAGGTCTCGCTGACGTAGTATAGCATTTGCATGCTTCGAGCCATCGCTGCACAGTCCTGAAGTCCATATGTGGCGAAGGTTGTTGGGATAAGTTTTGTGACTTTGCTGTAAGTCCTGCAAACGTTCGGTAACTGACATGGACGGATCGTTGGTTGGGGCAACCGTAGCTCTGTTCTCCATGTTCCAGGTGAAATGTGTGCTCAACACTAGTTTCGCCAATCTTCAGTCGAATCTCCAGGCGGTAGGTACAATCCAGATTCTGCAGGAAAAGGGATGCTCTACTGCTAAGAGGTTGTAGGGCCAATCCGGAGAGTGAGAGAACCTTATGAACGTCATTGGCATGCGGAATTGAAACAGCAGAGTCTCGACATAGCTGCGCGGCGTCCTTCTTCAAGTGGTCTTGAAACCCGATAAAAAGTGACCGACAGATGTAACAATTCTCCCGGACAGATTGCTGGAACGTGTCTCCATTTTGGTGATGGTCGTAAAGTATGTCCAAGGTCCCCTTGGCGTATCTTCCCTCTTGATGACTGAGCATATTCCGACAGACAAGGCAAACCATCTTTGAAATGTCAATAAAGTGGGACGAATAGAAAATGATCGAACAACAAAGACCAGAAAACAAAAGAACAAATCGGAGGCCAGTCACTCCGTGCAGGCTTCAGCAACGGTCTAAATACCCGATCTCGAACAGTGAGACGCCAGATCGATGGTTCTGTATCGATTAAAGCTGGCGGCTGGCCAGCAGAAAAGCGTGAGCAAGTGGGTACCGAGCGCTTAGCATCCTAGCCGATGGACGGGCAGCAAGGTCGCCAGATACTCTTGCGGCAAACACCTATATGTTTCGAGGACAGTCTCCACGCTCTGAAACACCATGCGGCCATCGGGACACTGTCGTCGTTCCCGATCTAAAGGTCCTGACCTGGGCGGGTGGTTGAATTGACGAGTAGTGTCCGCATTATACACAATATTGATCCTGACTCTTCGTGTGATTTTGAAGCAGTAAGAGGCTTAAGTAAATGTGAGGTCAGGAGGAAACATGGACAGATGTTGAAGTGATGCTATAAACAGGAGACGTTGGCAAGAAGTATTGAGCGATCCAAGAACACTCAAGTCGAACGCGTAATCGACCCTGTGATTTTGCTTTCTTTTCGGGCTGGGCCACGCCTCGAACACTTGCCCTTGCGCTTGGCGGTGGTCGTTGTCGAGATAATTGAGTTACTCTCCACCAGCGACAATGAGCGTCTAACGTGCACGGACCAACACGTTCCTTCCGCTCGGTCGCGCCGCATCTCGAACTTTTGATGACCGCGACTGTTCAACGACATCAACACCGCCACCATGCCTGTCCAGTTCCTTCGACGCCTCGTACGGCCCTCAGTATTTGCGCAATCTCCTCTGATTGCCGCGCGATCGCCAATTGCCGCCACACCCCTTCACAATGCCTTCGCCGGCCTCTCCCTTGGCCCTACACCTGCCCCGCGAGCCAACAAGTGCACATTGATCCAGGTCCTGCGACAAGGAAGGATACAGCAGAGAGCGCGCAAGCTGCGATCGCCGCAGCTCGCCAACAGGCCAGAGCTCAAGGGCGTGTGCTTGAAGGTCGGCACAACGAAGCCGAAGAAGCCCAACTCTGGCGAGAGGAAGATTGCCAGGGTGCGTCTGAGCACAGGAAAGGTCATCACAGCATACATTCCTGGAGAGGGTACGTCATCGAGGGTTGTAAAGAACATGAGATGTTAGGCGCTGACATGTGGCAGGTCACAACGTACAGCAGCATTCGGTCGTCATGGTACGAGGTGGACGTGCGCAGGATTGCCCTGGTGTAAAGTATCACTTGGTCAGAGGCGCATTAGATTTGGTGCGTATGGAGTCCATGAGGACACGTGCAGGGCTAACAGTGCACAGGGCGGTGTCGGTAGCAGGATCACATCGAGATCGAAGTACGGAACGAAGAAACCCAAGGCCGCTGCCGCATAGACGAGCTTCGCACGGAAGTTTGTATACGTGTAACATATGTTTAGGATCAGGGGCGTTCAATACAAAGTGGCCAAGGGCATATTTATGCAACATCCCTCGCGAGCGACGTCACATGGCAGCTATCCTACCAGTAACAAGGACGACTGACGTGCAGACTGCCTTGTAGTTCAGAGAAGGATTCTACCGAGAGCTTCTCATATTCATACGAGGTCATGCCGATACGGTTTTTTTTTGTGGCCAAGACGTCATGCGCAAGCCTCTCACAGCAGTCTAACTTCAACTCGACGACAAAGACTTTGAAAGTACCCAGGGAGCAAATCCAAGGCAGCCCGAAATAGTAACAATAGTCTGGTGTCAAGCGTCACAATCTGTATGGCCGTTGGAAAGCCACTGCTCAGCCGATTGGCTGATTCCAACTCAGCCCCAACCTCCAACTCGAGACCCTTCACACATTCCTGGAAGGTATACGAATATGCGTGTCACGACTTTACAACGCTGGCATCATGAACCCCTCACTATGCGCGTGTGACGGAATTGTTCTTCGCATCCCTCGCATCGAGTGACATTGTGGACAACTTCTTAGATAGGAAAGGCCACACGAGAAGAGCATAAAGACTGACCATGGAGGATGTTTGAGCATGCACACTAGGAGTCGCTACAGAATCCATGATGCACACCCTCGCTCTTATCCTGGGGCTCTGGTACACTTGTAAACCCCCAACCTAGACTCCACTAACACACCCAGCACGCTCACCCTCGCCATCCCCCCTTACACCCCGCCCTCGTACGAAACCTGCCCAGCCTCAACCCCCGTGACACGCACCTACAAGACCGTTATCCGCACCGTCATCACCACGACGTCGCTCGCAGCCCGCCACTGCCCATCCTTCACTACCCGGGTCGACACGCCTGCGCCCTGGTCATCCTGCGCCTTCAACGCCGCGACCTGCATCCGACCCGCGTGTCTGCAGCTGCGCACCATCACGCAGCCATGTATCACGGATAGCTGCTGCACACGAACTGCGACAGACACGGTTTTCGCGCCGTGTCCGACGAAATGCCCCGAGGGGTGCGCCACGAGCTGGACGGTGGTGAGTAGCTGCGCTGGGTCGCCGACGGTGTCGACGCCGACGCCGACGCCAGACCCGACGCCGTCTAGACCGTGCTATACGGAGACGGTGAGCGGGACGGCGTCTTGTCCTGAGGATACGCTGGGGTGCCCGGCGCCGGATTGCATTTATCTCAGCACGACGACTGTTCCGCCCGGATCCGTGGTGGGGTGCAGTGCGACGCCAACTGTGACGAGGACGAGGGAGTGTAAAGGGCGTTGTAACGGGGAGTGCGGGACGCAGTGGGTGACCGAGACGGCTACGGCGTGGTGATGAAAGCTTGATCCAGTGGTTGGTGTTGGAGCTGCAATCAAGGTCACGACTTTCACGACTCTTCGACTTCTTCATTGGCGTCTTTCTTCTTCAGAGTCGGGAGTTTGATAGCAAAGACAAGGATATTTGCGATGATGAAGACGACGATCGCTGAAATGAAAGTGACTTTCAGACTGCGGTCATAGGCTTCGATGACCTGTCCCTGGTGCTTCGGATCGAGATCGATGATACTTCGCACTGACTTGCGCACAGTCAGGATAATCTAGCAGGGTGTCAGTACAGTAACAAGCATGTATGAATCAAAGCCATCTACCTCGTCTTTGTGCCTCCCAGTAACAAGTGCATTCAGATACGCTGTCAGCGCATTCTGCAAGATGAGACTGCTAAACGAAACGCCCATGACAACGCCCAGACTACGCCACAACAGCAACGTGCTGGTCATGACGGCCTGGTCTTCCTGCGTGCTCGTTGCAAGAACAGCAAGAGACGTTGCCGGGAACGAAAGTCCTTGTCCGACACTCGACGGGATGAGGAAGATGGTCGCCAACCACGCAGGAATCCTATCCCACATAGCGCTCAGCCCCACGCTCCCGATGAGCATCGATATAGTCCCGACGACAATGAGCCACTTCATACGCCCGGTCGCTGTCATGATGAACCCACAGCTCACACCGCAGATAGTCAGCGCAACGGACGGTCCACCAAGTCTGAATCCAGACACAGAAGCGGACTCGAGCTTGACGGCCTGGAAGTACAGCGGTGCATTGAAGAGGATAGTGTTTATGCCCAGCGCGGCGAAGAAATTGTTAAACACCAGACTGCCTCGTGGGCGGCTGAAGAGCATGGGGAGTGGCATGACGGCGCGCTTGGCGTGCTTCTCGACGTAGATCAAGACAGAGCCTGCTACGCCCGCAACGACAAGCGCGGTGATGACGAACGGATGCTTCCATGGGTACACGTTGCCGCCGAGATTCAAGCCCAGAATCAGCGCAGCGACAGAGCCCGTGAGCAGAATCGACCCTGCGATGTCGAAGCCGCGCAGAGCGTCGCGGATCCCAAGTCCTGAGCGCGCGTGCAGATTCGGTCCCAGATCAGACGGGGTCGTGAAGAAGGCGTTGATGAGGAGGAGCAGAAAGACGGGGATTTGGATGGCGAAAGTCATGCGCCAGCCGAGTTTGTCGCAAAGGAAGCCGCCGAATGCCGCACCGCAGGCGGAGCCACCGCCGTAGAAGAGATTGATGTACGCCTGGTACGTGCCGCGGACTTGGATGCTGACCAGATCGTTGGTCATGACGTTGCCCATTGAGAGAACACCGGCGGCGCCTATGCCGCAGAAGGCGCGGGCTGCGATGAAGGAGCCGATGGACTGCGCGAAGGCACACCAGGCAGTTGTTGCTGAGATTAGAAGAAGTCCCGCAAGGTAGAGTGGGCGGCGGCCAATGGTGTCGGACAGACGTCCCATGAGCGGCTGGAGGGAAGTAGAGGTTAGGAGGAAAGCTGTAGAGAGCCATGACGCCGAGTTTGAGGCGTGGAAGTAGGACGTGATGACTGGGTGACTGGAGGCCATCAACGTGGAATCGAACATAGCAATCTAGAAACATCAGCGTGAACAAGAACTGAATCGATTCTATCGATCTTACAAAATATCCCATAACTATGCCTCCAAACACACATCTAAACCGCCAAGTCGGCACGCCCTCAAGCAATCCATTCTCTTGAAACCTGACAAGGTGCTCGGCCTCGGTTCGCGAGAGACTCTTGCTCAGCGCAGGAAACTGCGCAACCTCTGGTCCGCCCTGCCCTGTTTTCTGACTTGCCAGAACATCATCTTCTGAAATGGGAACGGGGTCCTCTTGGCGCAGCCCGGGCGATGCGAGGAGAGGTGTTCGCTCCGAGGGTGTGGTAGCGGAGGTCGCACCAGCACGCGCAGGGGACGGCATGTGGAGACACGTGAGGCAACGACCGTTCTCGAAGTACTAGCGTAACAGCGGAATGGGAATTCTGGTGTCGCGACGTTGAGGAGGAAACGCGGTTGTCAAGTGTCGTCGGGCGTTGAACACGATCCCCGGCCTCGGTACCGACGCATTTCCGCATCGCGTTACTTCCCGAAGCTCGCCATAGTTTCCATCAAATCGGACATATCTGTCGGAGTATTCGAATACCGGAATCAAGCGCGCCTATCAGCCACTTGCTCTTTCATCCGACATCCGACCTCACCTCTTCCCTGCACAACCACCACAACATGAAGACGCCCCTCCGGATAGCCATCTTGCAATGCGACACGCCGCCTCCACACGTCGTCGCGCTCTACGGCGCATACGACCGCATCTTCACCACGCTCCTTGAAACAGCAGCATCCGGTATCGGACTAGACCCGAAGGAGGACCTCTCACTAAGCGCATATGACGTGGTGAGCGCACAGGAGTACCCTGCGCTCGACGATATTGACGCTGTGCTGATTAGCGGGTCGAGTGAGTCTTTCTCCCAGCATCGCGCAGGATATCATGTCACGTGCTAACCACCCAGAACACAATTCCTTCGACAATGACCCCTGGATCACGAAACTCGTCGACTTCACCAGGACCGTCCTGGCACAGTCCCGCGTCCGCGTAATCGGCGTATGCTTCGGGCACCAGATCCTGGGTCGTGCCCTCGGCGCGCCCGTGGGACGCAGCGACAACGGCTGGGAAATCTCCGTGCTGCCTGTCCAACTAACCGCGCGAGGGAAAGAAATATTCCAGCAAGACACCCTCGTACGTTCCTGAAATATCTCCCTCTAACAGTTCGTCAAGAGCGAAGAGCAAGAAGTAACGGTTACATCTAGGCAATCCACCAAATGCACAAAGACGTCGTCTTCTCCTACCCCGCAGACGTGGAGCCGCTAGGCGGCAGCCCGCGGTGTCTGACGCAGGGGATGTACGCCGCGAAGCGTCTAATCAGTGTACAAGGACATCCCGAATTTCATGAGGGGATCGTGAGCAGACTAGTCGAGATGAGGCAGGAGCAGGGTATCTTCGATGACGAGCAGGCGCGGGACGCACTGAGTAGGGTGGGGGATGCGCACGATGGGGTTGTGATTGCGAAGGCATTTTTGAGGTTTTTACTGGACGAGTGAAGATGGATGGATCGAATCGGAAGTTTAGAGGTAGAGATTATGGATGCAACTCTCCAAGAGCCACAAATGGATAGACTCAAATACTGGACATGTTTAGACTCAGATTTTCCAATAGTGCGTGCCACATCAACCCGCCACAATAGTACAGCTCCCCATGAGCTACAACGTTGAAATAAGGTCACGAACAAGTCACGTGACCCTCCCCTCCCCAGAATCCCCTTCAAACCGGAGATAACCCCCTCTTCCAAAAGCACCCCAGCCCTGGTACCACATCTCAATCCGACTACCTCGCATTCCCAATCCAGTAACTAAATTCGGCACCAAAGGAGTCCAGCGCCAACGCTACCGGCAGTTCGTGCAAGACCTCTGCATAGGGATAGTCTAGCCTGCCCACGTCAAAAACAAAGGAATCATGGTACGGAACCCCATCGCTTGGGTTAAGTTAGGCTGGGTGTTAAACTGTACCATGGTACGGGGATGGCGACGGCTGCGGCGGCGGGAGGTTAAAGCAGCGAGTAGGCGTCGGGGAGTGGCTTGCTGCTTGCGGGGATTGCGGTATATGCCAGTGTTTTGGCCAGCAAAGATTTTGCTTAGTGTTTAATAGGTGCAGGGTAGTATAGGAAGACAGTTAGGTAGTTTAGACAATTAATAATTACAGGAAAGCATTACGTAAGTATAAGAATAATGTTTAAAGATCTATTTTAATTCTATAAGCACCCTATAGGGTCCTTAATTATACCTATTATACTTATAAACTCTATAGAGCACTCTTGTAGGATTTAGTTGTATTGTATACCTATAAGAGTAACTCTTATAGGATTTAAAGATAACTATATACTCTATAGAGTAACCCTTATAGGATTTACTCTATACTAAAAATATTCTAAAGGTCTATAATAATAGCTATAAGATGCTAGAGAGTAGTCTAAAGGCCTGTAAAAAGTTAGTATAGGCTATAAATAGTAGTAATAGAACTTATACTTATAGTTAAACTTGTTATTAGTATCTATATTATCCTTATAGGAGCGCTTATAGTCTTTACTCTTCTTATTAGTGTTCTTAGTCTCTATAAAGGTTAGTAAGTAAGTATATAAAAGAGTATAAGAGCAGTAACCTACTTCTAAATAAGTATCTAGTACCCTTGCTACTATAGTAATAGTTTATATAGGATACCTTAAGGAGCTTAGAGACTATAATATAGGTACTAAAGGGGCCTATAAGCTTGTTATAGAATATATAAGAGTTTTTGCTATGCTCTATACTAACTATTTAGGTAAGTATAGCCTCTATATTAACTATATAGACTATAAAGATATATTAGCTAGGTGCTATAAATAAGTACTATAAACACTATAAATAGTACTTACTATTATATTTAAAGATGCTTGTAAAAGTATTTCTAAGGACAACTTTATAGGCTTTTAGAAGGGCTGTAAGCTATATATAGAGCTTTAAGAGTGCTTTACTACTATTAAAGCCCTTAAGGATGTATATAGACAGTGTCTTACCTTTTACAGCCTTTAAAGGGGGCCTAGAGGCTATAGAGGCCTATAAAGTATTCTCTAATATACTTGTAGAAGTAGTTATAGGGTTGTAGAGAGGGTTGCAGGGGTTATAGGAAGGTTGTAGGTAGTTATAGAAGAGTATAGGTATATATAAGAGTAGGTGCGCACAAAGAAAAGTTTAACTATATAGAAGAGCTTACCTAGCTTTATAGTATATATAGACTATACTTTAGATAGTTATATAACTATACTCTATACTAGAAGAAGCTAGTTTAATATAATAGAAAGTAATAGAAGTAGAAAGTAGGTAAAAGTAAAGTAAAGGCATAGTAAATATAGGTATATAGAGCTGCTAGTTGCTTATAATATATAATTAAAGTAATAGTAAAGAAGAGAAAGTATATAGAGTAATATATAGGCTATATAGGTAGTATAGTAAAATAGAAAAAGTATATAGGTACTATAGTAAGAGAACCTCTAGGTATATAATATTTATAGCTATATACGCAGCTTCTTTAGCTTATAATAAGGTTAATAGTAGTATTAAAAGGCCTAAGAGAGTAGTAACGCGTAATATAGCAACATATAACTAGCTGTAAGTAAATACTTAGTAGTAGAAGTTAACTTCTATAGTGCTTAAAGACTACTTCTAAGACTTGTTAATAGTTATTACAAAGGATAACTAAACTAGAAACTATATATACTAGATAATAAATAGTAGCTTACCTTCTATAGAGGTTAACTTAATCTATAAAATAAAGTATAACTATCCTATAAACTTGCTAGAGAAGATATAGGCTTTAATACACTATTAGCGCAGATAGGTAATAACTAGCTAGGTACTATTATAGAGGCCTTAACTTAGGTATAGATTGTGTAATAGTATAATTAGTGTACTAATCTTTAGTTAAAGATATAAAGAAAAGAGTAATAGTAGCTTAAAGGACTATAATAGCTCTATAGAAAGTAGATCTTAGGTTATATAGTCTTTAACTTCTATAGTATTAATAGCAACAAGCTCTATAACCTTACCTAGAAGGGCTGTAAGTATAGTAGTATTAATCTTAGACATAGCATTATTCTAAATAGTAAGAATTACCTGCCTAGTAAGGACCTAGTAGTCTATTACAGTGTGCTTAAGTAAGTTCTAAAGATAGATAGTATCTTAGAAAGACTGCTTAGTATAGTATATAGCTACTTATTTAGGTATTAAGATAGTACTATCTATTTATAAAGTAGATAAAGAATAGCTCTAGTCTATAAAGTAAGTATTATTAATACTAGAGAGGATGCGCATATTCTAACAGAGGTATAGTATAGTTAAGTTTAGCTAGATAATAGTAGAGAACTAAAAGCAAGTAGCTACTATAGTAGCCTAGCTTCTATATTTAACTACTAGAAGGATTTGTATAAAGTTTCTGCTAGTAATTAGAGAAAAACTACTAAATAGTGTAGAGCTATTATAGATATCTTAGAGTATATAGTAAATAGCTTTAAAGTAGTAATAGTGCTGTATAGGTACTTTATTCTAGATAATAAGTATAGCCTTTTATAATAGACGTCCTATAGAGGAGTTTAGAGATATAGAGTATATAGAGTTCTTATAAATATCTAGTAGAATCTAGAAGTAGAAGTATATAGTTCTTCTACTAGATAGTAAGATTACTACAATCCTAGAAGAGGCTATGCAAAGAATAATATAGCTCTGTAAATAGTAGTATATATATAAACACTACTAGAGAAAGGTCTTTTCTATGCCTACTAGCCCTTAAATAAAAAAGTAGGTAGTAGTAGAGGACTTATAGATAGTGTTAATAACTATATTAAAGACTATAAGCTAATTAGGGTTAAGGTTATTATACGTGTTATAGAATACGCTGTTCTGTTCTATAGCTTTATAGCTTAGTTTAGCTGCTAGAAGTAGATTACTAGTATATAAGCTCTAGTTATACTAGTAAAAGAGTAAACTAAAGTCTATAAGACTCTTATTTAACTCTACAAGCAGGCCCTATATAAGGAATAGGCTATAGTTAAGGTATGCCTAGAGATTAGAAGAAACTACAAGAGTAGCTGTAACTAGTAGAAGATTATTATAGAGATTCTTATAGAAGGTTGTCTATATAGTAACTAGGTCTATAAAAGGTCTATTTAGTAGTGCAGACACAAAGAAGTATTATAAGGCCTAGCTAGAAGCAAATATAATAGTATTATAGAAGTAGGTAAGCTAGTTACTATTATATATAAGGAGCTTATAAGCTGTAGCTACTACTTAAAATATTAGGTAAAGAGTACTATTAATAGTGTAAAGATCTTTAAAGAATATAGGTCTCTTTATAATAGTAAGTAGTAGCTATAGGTAATATTACTTACTCTATAATAGGTTATAGAAGTATATATAGCTAATAGCAGTACTCTATTAGTGCTTGTGCTAGGTCTAAGTAGTTTTATTAAAGATAAATTAAGTAGAGAAGTTCTAGTAAATAAGGTTATAGCTAAGAGTAGAGGTTCTATTATAATTAAAAAATACTATTAGAGTGCTTATAGAGTAGTTAAGCTATTTCTAAACCTCTGCTTTAGTTACTGTCTTAGGCTACAAGACTAGTTGCTAGCTAGAGAAGTGCACTATAAGGTGCTTAATATAGAGATACTCTTTATATATAGAGAACTTAAATAGCTGCTATATAGCCTTAGAGGGGCTAATATAGTGTCTGTTTAGGTGCTACTAGACTTTATTATCTTCTATAATAGTAAAAGAGGCTCTATTAGTCTTTTTATAGATATACTTATATATATACTTAATAGCATAGATAGTTCTGTAGACCTCTATATTAATATATACCTAGTATTTATAGAGTAAATATAGACTATATAGAACTACCTAGGTATTATCTAGTCTAACAAGGCAGCCCTTACACTAAATAGTAAGAGTTTAGCTATTATTATAGTGCTAGTACTCTAAGTAACTATTCTTATAGATAACTATAGTAGCACTATATGCCTTTAGAAACTACTTTAAGCACTATAGCAGGAGCCTTTAGGCCTATAGAACTATATATAGAGCTATAGAGTTGTGCTTACTACATAGGCTATAGAGCATAAATATCTATATAATATTACTAAAAAGCCTATCTAGGTCCTCTTCTAGTGTAGGAATCTCTATATAGATATACTAGTTAATATATACAGAATCTATAAACACCTTATACTTATTTAGTATTAGGAATAGAAGTAGGTGTATATATAGTAGGCCTTATTTCTAGTACTTTATAGTGTATATATAACTAAAATAGGTACTAAATAGGCTAGACTAGATATTGTTAAGGAGCTCCTTAACCTTTAAGTAGAATATACAAGAAATAAGGTTAGGCTAGTTTAGCCTAGTCTCTTCTAGACAGAGCTTATAGTTAACCTTCTACTAGTATAGGCTTAATATAAAGGTTATAAACAGTGTAGAACACTTATAACGCTAAATAATAGCTATAGAGTTCTAGTAGCACTAGCTAATAAAGCAGGTACTACTAAGGTATAATAATAGAAGAACTATATAATAACTAATATAGGCTTATATATTCTAGTTATCTAGGTTGCTGTGTATAAGAGTATCTGCAATACTACTATACAACTCTATATATATAGTATACTAGTTCTTATAGATAAAGGTAAGCCTTGCCTAGTTGTAAATAGCCTATATATTAATAATATACTGCTAGAAGAGCTAGTAAAACTAGAAGAGAACTATAGTCTACTCTACCTAAGGGTATAGGTAGTAATAGTAGTACTACTACTAGGTAATAGTTGTCTGTATGCAAGTATAGTCTTAATTAAGCAGTATAAGGCTAGGAGACTATCTATAATTACTATTAAGAAATATAAAAATATAGTATAGTAGTATATAGAATAGATATACAGCACTTATAGTATATAGAAAGAAAAAGTTACGCGCTATAAGTATAACTAGCTAGGAGGTTTTAGTAGCTATAGTATCTAAAAGAATTACTACTACTTTATTACTAGTAGGAATATTTTCTCTATAGTAGTCTATACTAGTCTAAAGAGTAATTATAAAGTTGCTTGTAAGCACTACTTCTACTCTAGCAGCTCCTGCCTAGTTTAAGTGTTTGCAGGTAGTAAGGTATATTAAAATATATAGATTGTAAATATTGTGTAGTATCTCTATTAGGCCCTAGAGGATTCTAAAATCTAGCTAGGTATTAAGCTACTAATAGGCTGTAGTAGCATACTAAGGATTATAGAAGTATAACTATATATACTATTCTAGCTACTTTTTAGTAGCCTTAAGGGGCCTGCTTTAGTAGTAAAGGGCACTATATATCTAGAATACCTAGACACCTAAATATACTTTATAGTCTGCTATTAAATACTTTAAAGATATAAATATAAAGGCTAAATTATAGGCGCGTAAGTATGTTTAGAAGTGCTAAGCAGCTGCTATTGTATTAGTAAGTAACCTATAGAGGAAATATAAAAGAGGCTAAAAAGAAGGCAGTTTAATATCTCTATTAAGGTAGTAAGAGGTAAATAATAGAGTGCTTGTAGAGGAAGTACTATACCTTTCTTCTAACTAATAGTATGCCTTATATAATATATAGGATGTTTCTAGTATTCTAATATTAAAATACTTAGTATTGTAAGGCTGCTCTAGAAGAGGTATAGAGGGATATTACAGAACTATAGTAGAAGTATTTAGGAGTACTATAAGATTCTTAAATATATATATACTATATTTGTCTTGTATAGGCTCTAGGTATATAACTTAGCTATTAAGCAGAACTATAAAACCTTTAATAATATTTCTACTATAATTGTCTTTTATAGAAGTAGAAGAATTATAAAGAGTAGAGTCTAGAGCGCTTGCACTTAGAATAGAGTTAAGAGCTACTATACTATTTAACTAAGGCCTCTATAAAGGGGTTTAATAAATAGAGAAAGAGTTTCTATAGCTACGCACACAGGTAGAATATAAAGCCTAATATATAATATTAGTATAGAGTAAAGCTATTCTTAAGGCAGGTACTAATAGGTCTATAGTCTAAATAGGGCTAGTAGAAGCTTCTTTTATAATTTTAATAAAACTGCTTAGAGGCTCTATGCTGCCTATAACAAGAGTAGTATATAAGTAATAATAGCTAGCTAGTAATAGAGTTAAAGTTAGTAAAAGAATTCTAATAAACTATTTTAGTAAGACCTAGTATATATAGGACATATACGCCCTATAAGCATATCTAGAAGAACTATAACAAGTACTATATAAAATTCTTATATATTGCTAGACAGAGAATATAGTAGCCTAAGAGTAGAAAGAGACATAGAATACTTAATACTATAGGTATATAGATAGAAAATATTAACTTTATATAGTAATAGTAAAGTATATATAAGTAATTAATCTATAAAGATCTATAAGTAGGTAGTAGTAGTTTTAACAGGTAGATTGTGGCCCCTTACAGGGCTTCTAGGCGCCTACAGCACAAGATAGATTTACTAAAATTATTATATAGATATGCAACATACGCTAGGGTACGCTGTGCTTACTATCTGTAGTTGCTGTAGTTCTTTCACACCAAAAGGCGATTTCCACAAAACTAAAACTGTGCTAATAGAGATAGAAAGCTGTTGTGTGCAGATTTGTCTACAAGCAAGCTGGATTGGTTAGCTAGATTGGTTAGCTGGATTGATAAGCTGGATTGACTTGCGTCTCTAGACCTGTAGGATTGAATGGCCTAACTTGGTTATTCCCGATCAAGTCAAGTAAGCTAATTCAAGCTCTAAGATCGCTAGATTGGCTTAGTTAGGAGGGGGTAGAGGCCAGAAGAATAGTAATCGAGGTAGTAGAGGGAGGAGAAGGGATAGATCACGTAATAGCACGTGACCTATCGCCTTACCCCTAACTTCTTCTAGCCGTAGATACGTGTGTCCTGCGCGTCACTCAGTCAAGTCAATTGAGCAAGTCAAATTAAGCTGCTGAAGCAATCTTATCATGTCAATCTACTCGCTAGATATCGCTAATCAAGTCAAATGAAGCCGACGCGGCCAGATTTATTAACTCGATTGATGACAACTTTGGTCGTGTGAGTGACGCACGCCAGTTGATAGATAGATAGATAGATAGATAGATAGATAGATAGATAGATAGATAGATAGATAGATATCGTGTACAACGCATGGAGTATCTAAACGTAGGAGGATGAAATCAGCACACAGAGACGCTGCCCACTCATTGAATCCAGCACCCGCAATTCGCCGGCCAATCTACTAAACCCCCAAACGCCACGCAATGCTCTAAAAAACACAACAGAGATATAAACGCTACTCATCCAGACTCCCCATCTTACTCCTCCCCCTCCGCGGACTACTCGCCCGACTCCTAATCCTCTCGCGACTATCGGTGCGACTCAGTAGTCCGCCGCGCTCCATCGCGTTCCCAGGCGTGAGCACGATATTTGGCGCGCCATCCAGGGTGGGCGCTTTCTGCGGCGACCCTTCGTTCCCCTTCCCGAGTCCCAGCGGAGTGGCCCAGCCGCTCGAGCGACCGAGACGGGTTTGCTCCGCGTCGTCGTCCGAGGACTCGAGATAGGTTTCCTGGAGCTCGAAGTCTGCGTCTCCAAGCCCCGACTCGGCAGCGTCGACGCGTTCGTACGATTGTGCGGTTCCGAGGCCGAAGAGGCTGGTCGGCAGGAAACGGCGTTTATTCTTCACCGGGGCGTGGGCTCTGTGTTTGTGGTTTCTGCGGACGAGGGTGGCGATGTAAGTGCGGATGCGAGTGCGTTTCTCTTTGCCGAGGATGATGCCGAAGATAACGAGGATGATGATCACAAAGACGAGGAGCGCGGGGATGCGGCTGGGGTACTCGACGAACAGGCGGTGCCAATTTGAGCCGTCGAGCGGGTCGTGTTGCCAGGGGAGGTAGGAGCCGCCAGGGTACTGGAAGTTAGTTGGGATACCGGGTTCATTCGCGCCGAAGCCGACGGCGAGGGCGTGGTCGTCTGGGGGCGGGATCTCGGAGGATGCGTAGAGGACCATTTTGCCGAGGGTCCAGGATACCTCGACGTTGTTGATTTTGTTGACGGCTTGGAAGGGGTCGAGGAAGCCTTTGGCGGCGTTTGTTGCGTTTTTCGATGCAGGCAGTGGCTCGATGCCGACCCGTGGCACACCGATGCCGTCGTGCAATATGTTGATGATCCACGATGCCTTGAAGCACACCTCGCGTGCTTTTTCCTCGTCGACCTTCTTGCCCCATTTGCCCTTGTCGATGCCCTTTTGAATGTGCTTCCAGTCCTGGTTGCAGAAGTCGCTGACGCGCTCCTGGTACGTCTTGAAGTCGTACGCCTTGTCTTTATGTTTGTCCTCGAAGATCTCGTGCGTCGTGTGCCAATACTCTGACACGCCAACAAAGTGATTTACATCAAAGTCAATCGCAGGGACATGCTGTCCGTTCAGCAGACACGGCTCGTCCAGACACTCCTTCTCCTTCTCCAGCAGGGGAAACGTCTGGTGGAGGCATTCCTGAAACTTGCCCGTTCCGTGCAGTTTCGCCGCGGGCGTTTCCTCCTCTTCATCGTCGTCGTCGTCATCAGAGTCAATCTCAATTAACTCCCCCTCTTTCGTGACCTCAACCTCCAGTCCAGCAGGCAGACATGGATCTGGCAGTTCTTTAGACGACGTTGAGTCAAGCAGCGCCTTCACATAGCGCTGGCGCGCCTGATTGACGCCAAACCCCAGCCACGTCGTGACGAAGACCTTATACTCGAGGGGCGTGCCATCGACAGTCCTGAGCCGCATGAGCGTCAGATCATTGGCGTGTTTCTGCGCCTCTGTCGCATTCGGCGCAAAGGCAATCTGCGCCGACGCACCGCCCATGTCGAGAAAGCCATACGTGTTGTGTCCCTTGCCGTGGTCGTGGCTCTGCGGCTGGTCGAACCCGCCCAGCAGGTAGTTTGCCGCAATCCAGCCGTACAGGCCCTCTGTCTCGCCGGGGATGACCTGCACGTGGACATCGCAGTCGGGGAGCTGGAACTTTGTGTTCTTCAGCGCATAGTCGCAGACTTCTTTCAGCACGGCGTTACGCTGGTGGGCGGGCAGAATGCGCATGCCGGCGGTGGCAAGCAGAAACAGCGGCGTGTTGGGGACGTCGTCGGCGGGGATGTGCTTGAGGGCATGGCTGAGCAGCTTATCGAGGTGTTCAGGGCCAACGTCGTGGGGGTGCGCGCCGAACGTCGATATGCCCGGGTGGATCTTCTTGGTCCATTTCTTGTCTGTCTCGAGGACAGGCAGGGCGTGCAGTTGGGCGTCGGCGGCGTCTTTGCGCGCTGCATCGCTGTTCAGCCAGCGGTAGATGTGGACGCGCGTCCCCTTTGCGCCGTTAGCAGACGTCGTCTTTACAATTACTACTACTACTACGAATTAAAGTGTACGTACAGAGGACCCAGCGTCGAGCACCACGCCATGTCGCCCTACAGCCACCTCATCAGCGCACTGCGGAATGCGGGGCGGAGGGGAACCTACACTTTCCCATGGTGGAGCGCAGGGCTCAGACAGATACAATCATGCAGCAGCAGTAGTCGAACAACTGCAGCGCAACAAATAGAATAGTGTCGAAGAGCAAGAGTCGGCGACAAAGGGCAAAGTTGGCGTGTGTGTGTATTTGTGTGTCTAACGAGCGTCGTGGAGGAAGTCGTGGCCGTCTCAGTCTCAACAAAGCTTCTGAGGAAGGCGTCGCCGCTTTCGACCATCCATGGCCGCGCCACGCCGTTGGATCTGTTTATGCGCTAGGCTCGTGTTGCCGCTCTTGCAGACCTCACCTCATGCAATAACAGCACCAACAACAAAACAATAACACTCCCATCTCGACGCTTGCACACACCCTCCACCTCACAAGTGCACCGAAGAGGCCACTTCACTGCATTACGCACCACTCCCCTTCAAGCTCCCATGTAAGGTCCCGTGTCACCCAAGTGCTTGTACCTCGCAGGTCGCACAGGGGTTCTCTGTGACACCGTAAGTTCTAGCCGCTTTCAGCAGCGTATCTGTGTCGATTCCTGTGGAGTCCTATGACCTCATTGCCTGACTTGCTTAGTCATTTGGATGTAGCTCAAATTGAATGACTGCGATGGAGATGGGATGGATGCTTGGTATAGTATCTGCATACCTAAGCCTATCTCCACAGAAAATGTAAACAATCCAGCCGAGACTAAGTGTTCCATTTTGACATCTCGCCGACACATACTACACACACTGTTGACAAAGGAAAAAAGTGACTATGATATGCAGAAGAAGAAATTCCAAAACCATCCATTGACAAGACCAACCTGCAAAGGAAGGAGAACAAAAGAAAAAGAAAAAAAGAAAGAGGCTCGTCTCGCTTGGAGCGGCCAACCCAGACAGGAAAAACGCCGTTGAAATATGCACTTTGCTAAATGTTTCCCTCCCTTTGCCATCCAGAAAACCCCGTCTATCCCATCCCATCCAGTTATTCCATGCCTACGGTGCGATGAATTAAAGATCGTCGTCGAGATCAATCGCGTCTGGATTCGCCGCTGTGTCCTCGGTAGGTGCAATGTTGCCCTTGAGACCTGTCGTAGCGGCCACGAAGCCAACAGGTGCGCGGGCCTGGCGCTCCAGCGCAGCCATGGCGTCTTCGCCTGCTTCGGCGGGCGTATCCTGTGTCTCTGCGTTCCCGCGCGCGACGGCCTGCGAGGCGATGAAGTTGACGTCGGTGCTGCGTTTGAATTAGTAATGGAGGGAAAATTGGAAAGATCAGAAACATACTTGTACTGCGCCTGCACGCTGCGCTTGATGCGCAGCATCTCCTTGTACGTGTCCTCGTTTCCGTGCTGCACCTCGAAGCTCTCCCACTTCTTCCAGAACTCGGGGCTCGTGCGCGGATCGCAAAACTGTGACGCGTGGCCGTAGATGGCGCGCGCGCGGTCGATTTCTCCCAGCCTGCGCTCCATCTCGGCGAATTTCAGACACATTTCCTTGGCCTCGGCGTCGGGCAGCGCTGCAATCGCGCGCTCGTAGATTGGGCGCGTCGATGTGAGGCCAAAGTTGGACGCTGATTTGGTAATGTAGAAGTTAAACATTTCCATGCGGTCTTCGTCGGCGACGGCACGGGTCGCGCGCTCGTAAATGCGCATTGCGTGGCGTGCGAGGCCGCGGTCTTCTTCGAGCGCGCCGTACATGAGATACAGGACTTTAGCGAACTTGGGCGGACACCCTTCGACGGCCTGCTCAAACAGATCGCGCAGGCGCTCCATGCCAATCTTGCGGTCGACAGCTTTGGTGAGGTACAGATTCCAGATCTCGAATGCGACAGGGTAGCTGAAGAGGTCGAGGCCGCGCTCGTAGACCTTGAAGCAGTCCTCAAAGTAGTTGTTCTCCTCGAGCAGGTTGGCATAGTTGACGACTGTCTGCGGTGTGGCTATGCGGAGCTCGAATATTCGCTCGTAGATCTTCTTCGTCTCTTCCAATGTGCTGACGCTCTCTACAAGATCGACGTAGAAACTCCACAGCTTCCAGCTCTTGTGCACGCGCTGCTGTGGTGTCAGAGACTCGTCAAAGTAGTCGACATTCGACCGCTTCGGCGCTTGTGTAGCCTTAGCCATGATCTCGACGGCCTTTTCAAAGTTCTCGTTGCGCAGCTCCATTTCCGCCCACTCGCACCACATCTCTGCGAGTTCAGCAACCGACTTGAAGGGAACCTTGACGGCCTTTTCCATGATTGCGCGAGCGTTGTGTAAGCTGCCGCCGGCCTCGTAGAATTTGGCGTAGTTTGTCCAGAGTTCGTGGAATTTGCCCACGGCCTTTTTCGGGTGGATGGCAGCGATGGCGTCCGTGTACGTCTGAACCACCTCCTTTTTGTTGTCGCCCCACAGGGCAATACGCTTTTCCCATTCGATGACATTATTGGGGTTCTGCCGTAACAGAACGTCGTTGAGCAAAAAGGGTCTGCGCTGCATCAGGGACTCGAAGCGAACCAGTCGAATGTCCAGATCAGCGTCGGCGGCCGTGTCGACATTGGCCTTGTCAGAACGTGCGGCCGCGTCGTTCATCTTGATGCCGATCATGGTCTCCTCTGCCTCGACGTACGTGTCGAAGACCATGGAAAAGTCTCGGACCGTCATGACGGTGGTAATGGCCTCCTCGAAGACGTCGCGCGCCTTTTCGTACTCGCCTTTGTGCATCCAGTAGCGAGCCAGGCCAACCCAGAGCACACCGCGCTGGTCGGGGAACTTTGCGATGCCGCTGTGGATGATCTTGTCGACGTCAATGCCGCTGTCGTCGCTGGTGTCGATTTCTTTGGCGTGGTCGATGAGGAGGTCGATCATCTCAGACCAGAACTGGAAGGGCCCTTTGGCCTCCTTGCTCTTGAAGCGCGGATTGTCGAGAATC
Organism: Didymella segeticola; assembly: GCA_004522025.1. Taxonomy (NCBI): domain Eukaryota; kingdom Fungi; phylum Ascomycota; class Dothideomycetes; order Pleosporales; family Didymellaceae; genus Didymella; species Didymella segeticola. The sequence continues at coordinate 937,866 of SDAV01000005.1, read as the reverse complement.
TCCATGTATTTTTTCACGGCCTCGGTGTACTTGCGCATGTCGGTGAGCAGCTCGATGAAGTCCTCTGCGTCGTCTGGGTGGATCTGCATGTAGCGGCGCCAGATGCGCACGGCCGTCTCGCCGGATGCTGACGAGGCAAAGGGGCGGTACAGCGCCCAGATGCGATTGTGTTGGGTAAGGGGCAGGGCGCGCAGGGCACGGTCGAAGGTGCGGCGGGTGGTGGTGACGAGGGGCTGCTGCATAAGGAAGGCCAGGTACATTTCCCAGACGCGGGGCATCTTGTTCAGCAGGACCAGGGCGCGCTCAAACAACGAGTTGACCTTGAGGAAGTGCGGGGCAAATTTGGCCGGATTCTTCTTGGCCAGATGGCGGGTGCGCAGCTCGAGGTACAGCTTCCACAGCTTGTAGGAGCGCGGTAAGGTGGTGACGGCGCGCTCGAGGACAAAGGCCTGCTCGAGGACGCTGCCACGACTGCGCTTGAAGGCGTAGTAGTCGAGCCACGGCTTGACGCTGCCCGGGTTGCGCTGCACATCCTGCTCGTACGCCACGTCGTGGTCGGTGACGAGGAAGAGGTCCGAGGCCGAAGCGCCCGCGCGGTCCGTCTTCATCTTGCGCTTGCTGCCCGTTGTCGGCGTGGCTGTCGGCGTGGGCGTGGGCGTGGACGTGGACGTGGACGTGGACGTGATATGAGCGGGCATTGCGGCGCCAGGGTGGGCGGTCGAAAGCCGCGTGCAATGCAATGGGCGGGCGGGCTGGCACGTCGTCGTCGTTCGTCGAGAGTTGCGTGAGGTTAAAGTTCTGTATGCTGCGGGTGGAGTCGCAGTAGTCGCCCCTCACCTCCAATCAGCGCACAGCTGCCCGGCGGCCCCACTGTCCAAGCTTCTTGGGCGTGACGTTGGTTAATTACCTCTTGTACGTCGTCTCTTGTACGTCGTCTCTTGTACTGTACGAGGACGAAACTCTGGGACTTGGCATTCAACACTTCTCACAGGCAAAGCAAAGACTCAGCGAAACCTATCATCGACTTGCTTGCTACCAAAGTCTCGTCAAGTACAACGTCGAAAGAGCATCCCAGACAAGCAGTGCTGTTGGACTTACTGAACCCCTTGTGAATGACGGCGACCGCTGCGACGAGCTTGTCTAAGCTATTGAAGGACTGCGTCTTGATCTTCGTCAGCAGCTCCCTTCTCTGCTCTCTGCGCTGCGTGTGAAGTCCACGACACGTGCTTGTCGGCAATCTCGCTTGTCTCCTCGTCAACATACTCCATCAGCTTGCTTATCGTGGGCGAGGCCACCAGCCATACATAAGTATCATAACTTCTTTATTAGATAACGAATCTGCAACTCTCAACATCACAGTCACACAGCCATTAAGTTCTCATACAGTTCATAGTCGCAAGGCCACTGCGAGTCACGTGATCTTTGAAGCCGTTGCGGTACTGATCTTGAAAGGATTTGATCAGAGAAAAAGGGACTGATCGACAATCATCAACCGACGGGTACGTGGAGATTTCGAAGCTTGTTTATTCTGCATTAATCAGGTGCAACTAGAACCTGAAGCCATTGAAATTTTAAAGGCCTTGTTGCAGATACGCGTGAGCAATTGCCTGTCGACATGGGCACGGTCACCAGCCATCTCCCCAGTTCCAGACGGACAAGTCCATGTCAAATCGCGATGGACCAGTGGGAACAAAGCCCCACCGATTCAACGAGAAACGATACTCTAGCAAGTTAACCAGACTTGTCATTAGTGAAGTCAATCAAGCTAACCACATTCGCTTCAATTGACTTGATCCTGGGCACAAGATGTGTAGATCAATTCGATTGACTGGCTGAGACCTCTGACCTGATTGATAAAACTGAATTGATCGAGTAATGCGTGGAACGCACGTATCGACGCGAAAGGAACGCAAGAGAGGAAGTCAAGGTAGATAGAGAGTCACGTGGCCAACATACTTTACCTTATGTCCTCTTGCTTTACATCTTTTCCGACCTTCCTCCTACTTCTCTCAATCAAGTCAATCTAGCAATCTAAGAGCATAAATTGAATTACTTTACTTGCTAGACTTAGCCCTTAGGCTTGAATCAACTGAAGGCTCCATTCACACACGGTCTGGGTCGTTGGTATCGCGGGCAACCCCAAGCAGCTGGATATGAGGTCGGCGCGGTGTGCAGCATGCGGCCGCGGAAACGAGCAAGTGAAATGGTAGATTACGTCGTAGAAAGTACACAGAGGAAGCATCAAGCTTTACATCTAGACGAGATTCTCGTGCTCTATTATGCCCCCACACTTGAATTAATTCAGAAAAGACATAACATGAGTAAAACAAGTGTTCATTCCTAGAACATGGTCAACATTTGATAGCTTTGCATGCCTCACGAGGATTGGAAAGATCCAGCGACAATTCATAGACCACGACAGATACAAGCAACGTACCAGCCTCTGGTACTGTCTCTGGAACGGTCATTATCACCAGTTGTCCAGTCAACCAAGCGAGTAAGACAATATCCGCTGCTGGTAGCGTTGGCACGTCCACAAGTATCCAGGTTCCTGCTTGTGCAACTGCAGTCTCTTTCAGGGTGGCCGAAGGCAGTGCTGGCAATCAACCAAGAGGAGGCGGCAGCGGTGGCCTCCTCACAGGATCACAACGTGTCTCATCTGGCCAGACTCTAGTACTGATTGCTGGTGGACAAGGCCAGGATGATGGTACTGGAGGCTCTAGTGCGTGAGGCTCAGGCGGAACAGCTGTCAATGGGGGTGGAGGAGGTGGTGGCGCTTCAGCACTCCTAGGCAATGGTGGTGCCTACAACATCGCTATCGCTGGTGGTGCGGGCGGTGGCGGGACTAGCAGAACGGGTAATAGTCTCGACAGCAACGGGAATGTGATTTTCAATCCCCCTCCCATCAGCTCTAATGGGAGATCAGGAGACGCTGGTTCTGCCGCACGTTCGAGATACGTTAGGAACGAGCAGTCAAGTACGTCGTCCACTGAAGGTGGTGCACCCGGAACTACAGGCGATGCGGGATTAGGAGGTACTTTCAGCGGCGAGAACACCAGCGCGGCAAACGGCAATCGCGGACCGGGCAGGAATGGTAGCAATGGCTTACCATCTCCTCAAGCTGGTACGGGTGCTTCTGGAGGCTCAGGTGCAGGTGGAGGCGGCTCTTACGGTGGAGGGAGTGGCGCACTACTTTACAAGACCTATCAGTCTGCGGCGGTCTACAACAACATACCTGCAGGAGGAGGAGGGTCTAATTTTGTTCAAAGCTCGGTATACGGTGCTACCACGGCGCTCTCACAGGGGCCTGGAAGCGTGGTAATTTCCTTCTCTTAGAACTTGAGACGCAGCGCTCTTGTTTGTCTCCCGGCTGTAGCACTTTTCCGTTAGGTTAAGAGCTGATATAGTCCCAAATTGTCGACAGATTAGTTTTGTACTTGATTTCTACTACTTTGTATTACGAAGGTACCACTTTGTGTTACGAAGGTACATCGTGTGCATGATGCGCTAGGACCGAACGATGAAAACTGTTGAATTCTCGTATAAAACGAAAAATGTACAGATAATCCTAGTGCAATGAAGCCTACAATTAGGCCCAAGCCAATTGGGATAACGATCAGTGCTGTTCTAGCCGGCGACTTACTGTCAACGTGAGTTGTAATACCTTTTTAGCTTGCTTGCCGCAGTAGCTAGAGCTATAGTCTCACACTTAACTTACGTTAACACCTGCAGCGTGTAGGTAAGCAAGTAGGTAGGACCTTGTCTACCTGCAAGCGTTTGTTTATTAATAGTGTTGCTCTATAATTTAGGTAAGAAGCCTTTTGTATAGCAAACTTAGGTGCTCCATGTAGGTCTAGAAGTCAGAGCAAACGAGCTGCTTGAGCTGCAAAAGTGACCAATATTACCAAAGAAGATATGACTCTTGACAGTGTGACAGTGAAAGAATACAGTACAAAGGAAAGCCTAAGGTGCACATCGCATCCTTCAAGCGAAGCAAGGAGGTTCGCGGGGCAAAAACCTACGGAGAAGCGCGTTTTTCGGTCCTCTCACTCTCAATCAAAGCCACGCCCGCCACAACGCCTTTGATATCTGTGCATCTGCTTGAGTATATAGCACAGGTAGTTCTTTGTAGATGAACTTTGCCTTAGATTTCGTATCTGTGTTGCGGTGCTGTTGTAGCATGTGCAGCAAGGTGAGTTATGGTGTTCTTGCTATCGCTCGACTCAAAGAAACGAGCTTCTTGGTGCTGTAGATTCTTTGTCACTTGAGCTTCCTTAGCCCTGCAAGTCGTCCAATCAGTTCGACGCTGCCCGGCGGCCCCACAGTCCGAGCTCTCCATGCCTGCGTGACGTTGGTGCACCGAGCTGGACGTCGTCGCCCTACCGTCTGTGTCCACCGCCGCACCAATTCGCAGCGAGAAGCCTTGCTCTCCTCCCACCACACATCGCAGTCATGTCTGGCAGCGGGGTATGTTCGCTGTCGCGTCCTCTTTCTACCTATCAACACAGCTGACCTATCTCACCCCAGGCCAGAGAAGCAGTCTTCCCCACGCGCCAGTCGCTGGGGTTGATGAAGACGAAGCTCAAGGCCGCACAGCAAGGCCACGATCTGCTGAAGCGCAAGAGCGAAGCCCTTACCAAGTAGGCGCTGTCTTGTCCTATCTCCAAATCACTCGACTGACCACCGCACGCAGACGCTTTCGAGGTGCGCCCACTCCGTCACACTTTCAGTCTCACACACCTCTACACCCGCTAAGCCGCCCCAGAAATAACCCGCCGCATCGATGAAGCCAAGCGCAAAATGGGTCGCGTCATGCAGGTCGCCGCCTTCTCCCTGGCCGAGGTCTCGTACGCCGTCGGCGGTGACATTGGCTACCAGATCCAGGAATCAGCCAAGCAGGCCCGCTTCCGCGTCCGCACAAAGCAGGAGAACGTCTCTGGTGTCTTTCTGCCTCAATTCGAGAGCTACACGGTCGAGGCCAACAACGACTTTGCCCTGACCGGTCTGGGCAAGGGTGGCCAGCAGATCCAGCGCTGCAGGGAAACGTATGCGCGTGCCGTCGAGACGCTCGTCGAGCTCGCCAGTCTGCAGACGGCGTTTGTCATCCTCGACGAGGTCATCAAGGTCGTCAACCGCCGCGTCAACGCCATGTAAGTCATTCATTCACGACACCCCCACCACTACCACCGACTGACGTCCGCAGCGAGCACGTCATCATTCCCCGTACTGAAAATACAATCAAGTACATCAACTCGGAGCTCGACGAACTCGACCGCGAGGAGTTCTACCGCCTCAAGAAGGTCTCAGCCAAGAAGAAGGGCGATGCCGCCGCGGAAGAGGCCATACGACAGGAGAAGAAAGCTGCTGAGGCTGCCGAGGCTGCCAACCAGGAGGGCCAGCCGCAAAAGGCAGCAGACGATGCCGCCGACAGCAAGGACCTGCTGGGCGACGAGGATAACCAGGACGTCATCTTCTAGTCAAGCAATATTCTCCAGTCCAGACACACCTTCTCGTAGTCCACCAGTCACATGTTTTAAGTAGTCCAGATACACCTCGCACATAGACGCAATGAACAGCGAAAGCTTGTATTTATTGGTAATCGACCCAGGTATCATAAACATCATAACGCCTTTTGCGTGCATCTACTTACCTCGCCTCTACTGCCGTTGGTACGTGACCTTCATCGGCACGCCCTCTTTGCCCACCAGTGTCCCGCTCATCGCCTCCTTCGCCGTAATCGCAAACTGCTCGTTCTCAAACTCGGCAAACGCCACCGCTCGCACAGACACGAGGCGCACTTCCTTGAATCCCTCGAAGCGCTCGAACATGTCCGATAGCGCCTCCTCGTCGACGTCGCGCGGAATGTTCTGCAGGAACAGCGTCTTGTTGGGTCGCACGTACTCGTCTGGCACAACGGCAGCGCCGCTCTTCGCCGGACGGGGCTTGTTGGCTTCTGTCGTCGGTGGGAGTGCAGCGGCTTTGGCGTCTTCTTCGGCGCGCTTGAAGTCTGTAGCGAGTCAGCTTGTCCATCCATTGACTGCCACCAAGGCTCAACATGGAAGAACGCACCCTTAAGCATCAACCGCTTGCGCTTATGCTCCTCAAACATATCAGCCGCCTTCCGCTTGACTGTCTCATCGCTGTGCGTCTTCGCGCGCGCAACCTTGATCGGCTTGCCGTATAGCTCGAATCCGCTCATCTCCTCGACCGCCTCGAGCGCGCTCTTCTCCCCGTCAAACACGACAAATGCCTGCCCCTTGCGCTTCAATGAGCTCTTGGCAATGATATCCAGAATCGGCCCATAGTACTGGAACACGCGCGTGAGCGCTTCCTTAAGCGTATCGATGCGCACCCGCTCCTCGAGGTTGTTGACCTGGGCTGCCGTTAGTCAGGCTCAATGCTATCGCGCGACGCGCAGTGTGCTGTGTTTGCGCGGAGAGATTGGGGAAAACCTACGTAAATGCTGATGCAAGCGTCTTGTTAGTCGCAGACCTACCTTTGGAGCTTACGAACAGGGACTTACGTTTCCACGGGCACGGGGTATTTGGATACATCGATTTGCGGAACACCGCCGCTAAGAACTACGCCTTCCATTCTGTCTGCCATGTTGGGCGACTGGGTTGTGAAGGCCTGTGGCTTTGGTTGGTGTGGAGAGGCGCGAATGTCGAGGTCGGAAGTCCAACTTCGGGGATTCCGATCATCTGGAGATTGCGCTAGTGGAGAGTCACGTGGGCGGCTTTAAAACACCAGTCGACCACAAGGTCCCGGACTACTCTGCTCAGACTCGCATTGTGTGGGTGACACGTAGTCTTGGACCAAAGGGGTTTACTCAACGACGTGTACAGCGGTGGTGTTGGACTGCTCGCCTTGCATCATCGTCTTGACTAGACGTAGTGTCGCGACACCCGGTACACCACAGTCCCGTCCATCCTATGTAGTACTCATGCTCGTCATGCCATGCGGCGTGCGGCTGCAAAGGCTCACGCTTGCCGTTGCGGCTCTTAACCCACGGCTGTGAACACGAAAACGAGCTAACATCATTAACTCTAAATTGACGTCACCATATACTTCTCATCAGGCCGGACCATCCATCTACCAGCCAAATTAACATTCTCCAAACCGTCTTACTCAACAAGACTCTCTGAACCATTGCAGAGGATAAACGCAACATATATCCACGCAACCCACAGGAAGAGAAAGCGTTGACCATTCCCATCCAAGTTCACCATGCTCAAAGCCCTCGGTCTCGGCACTGACAAACCTCCTCCCGGCTTGAAGTGGCGCTCCAGCACCCTCTTCATAATCACCACCGTCGGCATGGGCGCCTTCACCGATCTCTTCCTCTACGGACTCATCGTGCCCGTCCTGCCCTTTCTCCTCAAGGACCGCGTCGCCCTCCCAGATGCCCAGATCCAGGGTACAATATCCATGCTCCTCGCCGTGTATGCGGCGGCGTCGTGTCTGACGAGTCCGATTGTAGGCGTGCTGGCGGACAAGTTTGCGAAGTCCAGACAGGTGCCGTTTACGCTGAGTCTGGGCATGTTGGCTGCAGCGACGGTTATGTTTGCCTTAGGACAAAGCATTGAGGTCTTGATTATGGCGAGGGTGTTGCAAGGGGCTTCTGCTGGTGATTTGTGATTAGTTCGTTGTATGTGAATTGTTGCTAATGCAGATAGGTGTGGTGTGGACGCTTGGGCTGGCTATCATAGTTGAGACGGTTGGTCAGGAGAATCTTGGGACAACGATGGGCACGATTTTCAGTTTCATTTCTGTTGCGGGACTGTTCTCGCCTATCTGTGGAGGTCTGCTGTATGCTAAGACAGGGTACAAGGGCGTCTTTGGCGTGGGTATTGGGCTGGTGGCTTTGGACTTTGTCCTGCGGATTCTCATGGTCGAGAAGCATGTCCGGAACAAGTATCTGCCAGACTCCAACGCCGACACAGACGACACGGAGCAGACGCGTCTCCTCCCCGATTCCACCACACCAGAAATCGACGAGCGGTACCGCCTCAAACCCCCACAGAACAGCCTCACACGTACCCTCCCCATCCTCCTTCTCCTACGCGACCCCGGCCTACTCACTGCCATCTTCATCGCCTTCATGCAAGCCGCTCTGCTTGGCTCCTTCGACGCCACTGTTCCTCTCGTCGCAGAATCCTCTTTCGGTTTCAACAGCCTAAAAGCAGGACTTCTCTTCTTACCCCTCGGTGTCTCAGACTTCTTCCTCGGGCCCGTGTTCGGATGGGCCGTCGATCGGTACGGTACGCGACTCTTCTCCGTCATCGGCTTTGCTTTTCTTGTACCGACGCTTGTGCTGCTCCGCTTGCCGCTGGAAAGCTCAATTGTGGTGAACTTAGACACTGAGCATCTTATTGCGTTGTATGCGTCGGTTCTTGCGCTCAATGGTGCGGGCCTTGCTATCATTGGAAGCCCGAGTATTGTCGAGGCCGGGCGGCTGGTGGAGAAGTACTCTAACGCGAATGAGGAGATCTTCAGCAAAGGGCCGCCGTGGGCGCAGTTATATGGGATCAACAGTATGGTCTTCAGTGGTGGTTTGACGGTAGGGCCAATTGTCGCGGGCGCGCTTCGGGGGCAATTAGGATACGGCAATATGAATGCCGTGTTGGCTGGAATCTGTGCAATCACCGCTGTATTGGCAGCCATGTTCATTGGGCGGAAGGAGGATGTACGGAACGACGAGGATTGAGTAATGCTGGCGGTGGGCTACTCGTTAGCCAGGTAAACTTTCTCGACTTGAGAATTTGATTGAAATCAAGTCAATATTGATGTATCCGATAGTGCTACTTTCCATGGCACAAGCTGCTTGGTAAAGTGATCGGACAAGACGTTGCACAATTGATAGGAATGAACATTCAAATTCCAAACCAGACACAAAGATCGTCACTCATCATGTATTTGCGTATACCTGCTGGCATACAACCTTCAGTCTATGCAACGTACCCACATAGCAATCGCAATCATCGTGAGCAGTCAGCAAGTCCAGATATGTAGGTTCACAGCCCCAGTCATGTTCATGGTACCCTTCAGCACCTTCACTAAACGTGCAGGGTGTTCGCTAGCGTCTTGACGTGAATGGTCATGGTTGGTTCGTATTATGCTGTTTTCCTGCTCTATGAAGCCGTGCATCGAAGGCTGTTGGTCCTTTCTACAAGAAGTAGTCCGGGGTCCTACGCGAGACCATTGGTTCGCCGGCGCGCGGGCAGGGGTCAAACTGTAGACTATCATCGAGTCAGATGTGTAGAGACATTGCTAAACATTGCAACTTACAAAGTGTACTTGAGATGTTCGTCAATCTCCATGATGGCTGCTTGGTTACCGCACCTATAGCAGTAGTTCGGTGCTGCATTCGTTAGTCAAGATGTCGAAGCTAGACCAGAAGACCATCATACCAGAGAAGATGGTCACGACATTCCTGTCTTGTGACCAGTTGTAACCCTCCATGACGAGCTGATGGGCTCGCGCCACCAGGGTCAGGCCGTTGTTGTGGTTGAAAGCCTCCGAGATATCCTGACCAAATGTGTAACCGGCACCACGGGGAGATATTCCCCAGCCGCACCTGTCGTCGGGGTCTGACCAAAGAAGATCGCACATGGGACCCTCGTGAGGTACTTCTTGGATGCGGTCAAGCGCCCTGATGTTATCGAGGGTGTCAATGCTAGGCGACAGACCACCGTGGAGACAGAAGATCTGGTTGTCAATCAAGGCGGTGAGAGGGAGGTAGTCGAAGAGGTCTGTGAAGTATTTCCAGACATTGGCGTTGCCGTACTTGCGAAGGCACTCGTCGTAGAAGCCGTATACCTGGGTGATCTGTCTCGACTCGTGGTTTCCACGGAGGATGGTAATGCGCTGGGGGTATCGAATTTTAAGGGCAACAAGAAGGGTGACGGTCTCGACAGAGAAGTATCCTCTGTCAACGTAGTCACCTGTAAAGAGTCAGCACGCGACACAGCAGGGAGAAGTCGGTGAGCGCACCCATGAAGAGGTAGTTCGTGTCGGGATTGGGGCCGCCAATCTTGAACAGCTCCATCAGATCGTGGAACTGGCCGTGAATATCACCGCAGACTGTAACGGGGCATTTCTGCGGGATTGTAAGCCGTTGCATCGCTGGATTAGGGGTGCAGCACATACCACTGGCTGTACGTTTGACTCTTCCTGAAGAACTTCGCGGGCCTAATGCGCCATACAGTCAATAACCCAATCTTTCTCGTCACACGCTGCGGCGCATTGTCGCATACCTTGTCGCACAGTCTCTGTACATCGCTCTCTGCCAATTGCTTGCACTGCATCAGGCTCTCGATCCAGCCGTCCAGCGTGGGGATTGTGGTAGGCTCGGACGCCGGAGCTGACGAGAGCTGCATGGGCTCGGGCATCTTAACGTCCTCCATATTCGTATCCATGTTGACGGCGCGGCGGGTGTGGTGGTGGGCAAGTGGGGGTCGTTTGTTGTGGAGGTCGCGCGGTCGAGGGGCTCTTGCCCTTTCAAACTTGGCAGATGACGTGCCACCAGCGGGCGAAGAGATTCGCTGCGAGAATAGGCACTGCAGACACGAGGGACAAGTCCGGAAGACGGCCTGAGTAAGTAGGCGTGTATCACGAGCGGCAGCTGAGTTCAACAGAAGAATGGGGTACAAGCTGGCATGCGTACCGCACTGCACGGTTGCCGCTGAAGCCAAGACCATCCCCCCGGCGGCGGCCATACTTGATCCCGGACAAGAGTCACATGATACATTTGATCGAGTTCCATGAATTCGTGAAAATCGAGATTCCCAGCCTTGCAGGGATGCTAGAGTTGCTGATAGGCTGGCCAGCACATGTCAGTGCCACGCCCCATACATCTGCATCAAAGGGGCAAGGCACCGACACTCCTCGGCTGAGCCATCCCACACTTTCACAAGCGCAGGCTCTAACCAGGTAATGCAAGGCTGTAGCTCATTTTTCTGCTCTGCAAGGCTTGCGGCTGAAGATCGCCGCAATCCAGCGCGCTCGAGCCAACCGTTCTTACCGGCGGTCGCACAACCCGGCACAGAGCTGCTTGTACACACACAGGCTGTAATTTCTTGCGCACAAGAAGAAGCACTTGATGCATTGACTTGCCATTCTTATTGTTGTCTCACTTCACAATAAGATGGGTATTCTTCGGGATCGCCGTCAGCCACTAGGCCATCTACGCGTTTCCTACTAGCGCCGATTGACCAGATAAAACGCTCGCGGGAGTCGCTCGCGCCACTCTTTCCTCTCCACAACGCGACGCGACTTCCACATTGTATACAGCACAACAGTCGCAACTCTACAGCACCACCCACAACACGCGCATAGCTATTTCGCGATGCCCAAACGCGCCTTTGACACTCCTGGCGGTCTGCACATCGCTGCAGAGCCTCAGGTTTGTCTTTCATGATTGCGCTTTGTCCTGCAAAGCTCACACCAAGACAGGCTTCACCCGCACGCAACATCCCCGGACAGTGGCCTCAAGAGGTCTTCAGCGATGCCGAGGAGGTCGCTCCTGCCGCCAGCACCTCCATCTTCTCCACTTTGGCGCGTTTCGCAACATCCATCCGCCTAGATGTCTCCATTATCCCAGAACGACTCAGGAAGCTCTTCGCGCGCCCACAGCAGATCATCGCTGTCCCTGTCATCAGAGCAGACGGTGCCTCAAAGCGACGCCTTGTCGACGCGGGTTTCGCGCCTGTCACCCCCAAGCGCGCAGACAGTCCTTTGTCTGACGTCACCCCATCTGGCCTCTGGTTCGAGATTACGCCAACACCCTCACCACACAGCACTCAAGGTTCGCAGAATGAAGACATCGACGACAGCCTCCTTGACTGGTGCATGGATGACATCAGCACCGGCACTCCACCTCCTCCTTGGCTTCGACGCCCTGAGCGCCGCATCCTCACCCCCAAGACAAGGGTAATTTCACCAAACTCACAATTCAATGTCCTGCGACATGCGCCAGTCACACCCATGCGCAAACAGCTGCTTAAGAAGCAACTGCGGGCTGTGGCACCAGTGACGACCACATCACCTGTCTCACGCCAGCCCAACCACACCTTGGCATCGCCAGTCTCGCCCAACCTCCACATCACCGATCTCAAGAAGCAAGCATTGCGCTCGTCTGTACTCAGCATCAACGCCTCTATCGTTGCCGCTAACGCGCAACTGGCCAACGCCCAGTACAAGACTGAGCTTGAAGCTCGGGAAAACCAAGAGGCCGACGCACAGACCACGAGTCGCCTCATCGGATTCCTCGACCCTGCCGAGGTCTTCAACGAAGAACTATCCTACCTGCCTGACGCCATGAGCAGTACTTTTGATAGTCTGCGCTCCCCCAACCTGAGCAGTACCTTTGATAGCCTGCGCTCCCCTTCACCTTCGCCATCGCGCCGCAAGATCCGATGGGCACCTCAAGGTCGCGTCAAATCTTATTACGTCGACGAGCGTATCAGCGAAATGCTCGACTCCACTCTTGAGTCAATTCGCTCGCCTGTTCCCAAACCTGACTTCCGCGGTGACGACGAGGATGGCGACTCCCTGGAGAACACTCAAAACGTCCCTTTGGATGATCCCGAACCCACCTCTGACTCGGAGGATTCTGTTGATGGACCTTCACTGGATGACCCCCTCGGTGACTCCATCGATGATTCTCTCGACTTCTCTCTTGATGACTCCCTCGAAGAGTCGCAGCTGTCTAAGGAGCTTCTTCAAGATCTCGAAGAGAACTTCAAGAACCTCCTGGCCAAGCAGCCACCGCCACCCAAGCCTTTAATTGCACCCCTTACAGACTCAGAGCGTACTCAGCTCGAAGACATTGCCGCAAAGTCAAAGCATGGCCAGAATGCATCCTACCCTATCGTCCAAGACAAGATTTCCGCTCGCGACTTTGGCACCTTGCTACCAGACATGTTCAATGGCAGCGCCAAAGCTTGGCTAAATGACGAAGTTGTCAACCAGTACCTCGCTATCATCATGAAGACCTGGAACGACGACTCTGGATTCGTCTTCAAGCGCGGAGGCCCGGCTCCGCCCTACCATGCATTTTCCTCCCACTGGTACAGTTCCATTCAAGGCGGTGTGAAGAAGGTCGAACGATGGGCCAGTAGAGCTGGTCTCGGAGGTCCTCAGTTCCTGGATGCTAAGCTCGTCCTGTTCCCGATCTGCGATGGCTCACATTGGCGCCTTCTTGCTGTCAATCCCCGGGAGCGTACGATAGAATATCTTGACTCTCTCGGCTGGGATGGATCCAAATATATTAAGAAGCTCCGCGAGTACCTCCAGCACGAGCTCAAAGGAGCGTTCCATGAAGAGGACTGGACTGTTTTGGAGGTGCAGCGCAGCTCGCGCCAACTCAATGGCAGTGACTGCGGCGTCTTCGTATTGATGAACGCACTTGTTGTGTTGCGTGGCGAAGAAACGAAGAAAGTCCTTGCCTGCAACGGCATGCAGGAGGCACGAGAGAGGGTTGCCATGACTATCATCACAGGTCATGCTGTCGAGCTCGATTATTGAGCGGGGAGGATAAGGACCTCTGCGCACCGCTGGCGTTTTACTCTGCTTTTCTTCTCGGCAGGATGGCTTTTTGCTACTTTTCGGCGTTTGTTTCTGCGTTCGATTCAGGTGCTTCTTCTCTGCTGGCTGATTCTGGCGGGCTTGGTTTGAGCTTGAGCTTTGGAGTCTCGCTCTGGTGTTTTATTTTGGCTGGATGGCCTGGATGGCCTGGCGGACTGGTTTGATTTTTCTGTTTGGCGTTCTGTTTTGGCTTTGATTTGTTTTGGCGTTTTTGTGAGCGTTTCTGTGTTGCATCACAGCATTTGGGCATGTTTTGGAGTTCAGTCGTTGAGATACCCCCACCAGCGAACAGCTGCATGAAGTAAGGAATTGTACTATTGTTATTTTCTGAAGTCGTCCATAGTGACACTCCATGCGCACCATGTCCATTGAAGCGGCAAGTCACTACCTACAAACAATTGCCTCGTGGCTGAAAAGGGGATACAATCATAGTCTTCACGATATCGGAATGAGAACACTGATGTCTTGCAACGCTCAAATCTACTCGCGTAGGTTGCAAGTCTACGGCCTAAAACAATGTCCCATTTATCTAACAGTCGGCTGAAGTACAGTTTGCCTGCCGCCGCAAGGACCAGTTTGGACGCCAGAGTTCGGAGAACCATACCTCCTCGCCCGACGTTTGAGGACATATTACATCGGGCGTTGTGCCGGGACCAGAGGCAAACAGTACTTGCCAGTGCATCATTGCCTTCTTTCTACATGTCTGAGATGCAGCAAGTCACGGACCGCTTCCGATAATAGAAATAGTCACAAACGATGGGCTCGACACCTGCGCACAGGCTTGAAGGTAACATACGGCGCAAATGCTGACCTCTTGACACAAGCCAGAACTACGAACCCAAGTACCGTGCTTCCATTCGCGCCTTCTGTTCAGTGACAAGGACAAAGGCCGATCAGAAGTGTGTCAGAGTGAAGTGGGACGTGTAGAGGTAAGACGAACTCTGGCGGACTCTTAGATGTAACAAACACCCTAGACCTTCACCATTCTTGGGCAATGATAGGCCGTAATGAACTCGATCAGGCTCTCAGCCTTGCAACATGGCTTTGTATCGAACCTTTTCAAAGTCGTCAACTTGTAAGTCTCAGCTGTGGACATCTTTTTCAACGCCATAGCTTCATGTCTTCCTGTTTGAGACGACCTGCGGAGAACAGTGACATAAAAGGGCGATGAAGCGAAGCGCTTTGCATTGCAATCCATCTCTACTCACTCTTCCAGCAGACACTCGACTCGACGCACTGTGCTTCAGCTTCTCACATCATTAAACCTCAGCTATCAACATGCAGCTCACTGCTAATATCACGAACGTTCTGCTGGCTGTCACGGCAAACTCACTCTGCCAGCTCTTGCCTGCAGGTAGTTGCAACGCTCTGACGCTGGTAAACTCTTACGTGTAATGTCAGGACGAAGACGAAGCTAACATTTGGAGCAGACCAGGACAGAGCCAGACATTGAGGCCCAACTCCGACAAGCGATGGAAACTTCATCAGAGCACAACCAGAATGTCAACACCTTGGGCAATGAATTGCTCAAGAAGTACACAGCCACTACGGCCGCACTGCAGGAGGAGACACTCAAGAATGCCGCCCTCTCCATGAAAATCGAAGGCCTCAAGAACGACAGCACATCTCTACGCCGAGAGAATGAAGCCCACACTATCGTCATCGCAAATCACCAGGCCGAGAAGCGTGACAGCGATAAGAAGGCCAAGGAGCTCACGTTTCAGCACAGCTACATCGTCGGTAACCTGAGCACCTCGCTCGATCAGTGCGAGACCAATTACCAGAACGCAGAATACGTCGTTGAAATTCAGCACGAGACGATTGAGACGTACAAAGAAGATCTGTCTGCCTGCAATGCAGACAAAGCTGAGCTCAAGAAGGATATCAAGGCGGTTGCACGTCTCCAACAAGTGATCGGCCTGGCCAAGCACAGTGTCGCTGGGGTCCTCAGCAAATATCTCCCCTAGAGTGGCTCTCGACTAGTTGCGGAGAGTCATATTGATGGGCTCACTATTGGTGTTGTTCCATATAGTGTCGAAGGTGGGAAACAGGCTGTAAATTTGCGTCACTCGTCTGTCGAGTGCACATGAGATAGATCGGCGTTCATGATCTCTTTTTGCCGGGGGCTGTTTCACGTCCTCTGGGCTTTAGGTTAGCGTAAAAATGAAAGCATTGGCTTCGAACCCAGAATCCTCTATTGTGTGGCCCTCTTTTCCCTGCTTCAGAGTGTTGAAGAGATCTATTGCATCTACACTCGGACACTGTGACAGTCCTATCTACTCGGGGGCATTCTTTGGCTCGCTAAATCGCGTGATGAATGTGGTAAGTCAGCGAAGCGATCAATATGCATTGCCTTCCTCAGGACTTGGTGTATGCACTCGGAAGACGAGGCGGTCAACAAAAACACAACATTACTCTATCACCATGTAACTAGCCTCCGTAGACCCTCTCGTACGATTTGCTCCTTGGCTGAGGTTGGATCAGTGAGGCCAACGCCGTTGGATGAGGAAGAAGGGCACCTTGTGACTTATGCTCAAAAGCCCACGTCGACCGCTGATAGCACCGGTTCTATGATCTGCTAATTTGACATGGAAATCGCTGTAGAAATTAAGTACGGGTTCTTATAATACATGCTCCACCGTAATTAAAATCCATGTCAGTGACTCTTGTTCGACCGTTAGTCCGAACGGACATTGCACACCACCCTATCATGACAATTCAATGACCATGCTCTAGAACTGTTTAAGAGTAGATGCTGAGTCGAGATTACGTGGCGGGGACGTGGCGCACAGGATGTGGTTGACCGAAGCATACATGTTAGGTTTCGCGCGTTCGTCGCGGCAGAGCGAGTTCAAGGGTTTGCTATCCGATCGAACAGGCCTTCATGTTCCCCTAGTAGTAAGTAGAAGCCCAATGGTATTCCCAAGACTGGAATTCTGCGTCCTCTGATCTGAAGGTGGTTTGGACAAGGGGTTAGAATTTCTGGACATTGAATGTGTGGCTCTGGCTTGCATGGCTGACCGGTAAGCATGATCTATTGACATCATTACATTGGGGTCTGATATGTCATGTCGATCCGGCTTGGCCACAGACTATTGTGAAGATCTGTTGTCGTGGTAGTGTTATGATCGCTCATCATCATGTGGACTAATGCCAGCACTGGATACCTGTCAGCAGCATGCTAGACTTTGGACATAATGGTTTGATTGGTCAAATGGGTATAGAACTCCGATGTGGTGTCCATAATTCGTGACTTTGTCTTTTCATTACGGTATGTCGTAACCCCTTCTCTTTACTATTTCACTTTTGATCGACCTTCTAGTGACCATGCCCGTCATCACCGCCCTGCTCCTCGGGGTCAAGCTTGATCAATGTGTCAATACGCATGATCGCCACGCACGCCTCGACGGCAGACTTCAGCTGCTTGACCTTGCTCATGCTGGGCTCAAGGACACCAGCCTTCAGGCAGTCATGTACTTTGCCGTTTGCGAGGTCCAGACCGTAGTTCTTGTAGTTCTTCGACTTGGCGAGCTGTTTTGCGTCCTGCGAGGAGGGATCTGTGGGGTTGACGGTCCGCTGCGAAAGCGCGTGTCTGGATCGCAAGTTGGCGACCAACTCGGTGGCATCCTTCGCGGCGTTGATGGCGAGAGTCTTGGGGATAGAGAGAAGCGCCTGGGCGAAAGCTGCAATGGCGAGCTGCTCACGGGAGCCCTGTTTTAAGTCAGTTGTCTGCCGCCGCAATTTGACTGGAAAATGACTTACGACCGACGTTGCCCACTCCTCTAGGTAGATGTGCAGAGCAGTCTCAGCAGCACCTCCACCGGGCACAATACGTCCACTCTCGAGTGTTCGCTTGACGGCGCACAGCGAGTCGTGTACTGATCGCTCCATCTCATCGAGCGCGTAGTCGTTGGCTCCACGCAGAATGATCGACGCAGAGGAAAAGGCCTTGGTGCCCTTGACAAGAATGCACTCATCGTCAGAGATACGCTCCTGTGCTACCTCCTCCGCATAACCCAAGTTGGCCGCCTCGAACTTCTCGTCACCGTTCAGGTCTGAAAGTGTGCTGACTAATGTGGCTCCAGTAGCCTTTGCTATCCTTCGCAAATCCTCCTTCTTGCACCTTCGTACTGCCATTGCGCCCTTCTCAATGAAGTGCTTCAGGCAAAGGTCGTCGATACCCTTGGTAGTAAGGATGACGTTCGCGCCAGCCTTCAAGATCATCTCAATGCGCTCCTCGACGATTCCGGCTTCACGCTGGCGGATCTTCTCGAGCTGCTCCGGGTCATCAATCGTGATGTGCACGCCCAACTTCATGCGCTCCTTCTGCAGGTTGATGTCCAAGCATGCAATCTTAGCATCAGTGATGCGGGTCTTCATGGCTTGTGATGCGACCGTGCAGTTGAGAGCGTAGCCCTTGACGAGGGTGGACTGGGTGGCACTTTGACCGTGTGCCTTCAGGATGTTGACAGCCTTGACGGGGTACTTGGTCTCGCTCTTGTTGTTGGTGGTCTTGACGGAGTTCATAGCATCCACAACCATGTTGGCGAAGAAGTCCGAGTCCGAACCGATGATCTTGGAGGACATGGATGTCTTCGCAATGTTGACGAGAGAGTCGCGGCCGAGGGTGTCCACCTTTGTGCTGATGTTTTCGTTCATGTACTTGACCGCCTCCCTCAGCGCCAGCCTGTAGCCTGTGATGATGGTGGTGGGGTGGATCTTGTTCTTCATAAGCTCGTTCGCCCTCGTCAGCAGCTCAGCAGCTATTATGACGACCGATGTTGTGCCATCGCCGACTTCCTTGTCCTGCTGTTGTGCGAGTTCGACGAGGATCTTTCCTGCGGGGTGCTCGATGTCGAGCAGACTAAGGATCGTGGCGCCGTCGTTTGTGACTGTAACGTCACCAATATCGTCTACCATCATCTTGTCAAGGCCTGAAGGCCCGAACGAAGACTTGACGACATTGGCAATAGCCTGTGTAGCAAGGACATTCTGGTCGCGAATGTCTTGGCCGCTGATTTTGTTTCCACCAAGGACTGCACATGTCAGCTTTGATCTCGCGCCGAACTGCTCCCAAGCTTACACAATGTTCCTCCGCTACGTGACTGTTCGAAGATGCCGGCCATGTTGTCGCGGTGTAGCTGTTTATGCTGTGTTTAGGCTGCGTCAACGCGTGCGTCCGAAATCTTTGGGCGGGATGCTCTGCATGTCGGCGACTGGTGCCGGGCCTCCGACGCACTAAAAGGACCCCTGTCGCTCGCGCCTTCCGCGAATGAGTCGCCCTCCACATTTGGGCACAACACCACGCGAGACATCTGTGACTGTGTTGACAGCCCGATCCGCTGCTTAGGTACGCGCTGCGCCCTTGCTCGTATTTGCCCATTCTCGTATCAAGTGTCTGACTCTCCAATTGCAGGTAAACTTGCCCCTATGACTGTACCCCGCTATACCCCGCCAAAACATTCCGATATCTAGTTCTGTTTCCCAAAGGGATAGCTTCTGGTGTTCTTCAATCGCTGTTGTGCCCACACGTGAATGCGACTTAGAACTCGTAGTACCTAACTTTTCTCCCTTTCTCGCGCGCTGACACGTTCCGCATCTTAGACTTTCTTCTCCTAGATTCCACATCCCAGTCCCAACCATGGCCGAAGCCACCGCCGCCGACGGCAAAATGAAGGATCTCAAGATCTCTGAGAGCAAGAAGAGCAAGAAGGACGGCGCTCCCAAGACTGCTGCCAAGAAGCCCCAGCAGCAGAAGAAGAAGGTTAGATATCCGTGGCAGCAGTAGGTCGAGCTGGAAAGTTTACACCACGGCAGATTGAGGGCGCTGCGCTCATTGGTATCGATGTCGCAAAGGAGGCCGACCTCGGCGAGTGGTACCAGCAGGTCATCACAAAGGGACAAATGATCTCTTACTATGATGTAAGTTCTGAGGCCCCTTGAAGCTACTGTCCGATTCCTAACGCGCGCAGGTCGCCGGATGGTGAGTCTAATAATTTTCAACACAAAAGCTTGGATGCTAATCGAAACTAGCTACATCCTCGAGCCCGCATCCTACGCCATCTGGGAGTCGATCAAGGCTTGGTTCGACAGCCAGATCAAGACTTTGAAGGTCCGCAACGCATACTTCCCCATTTTCATCAGCTCGGACAACCTTGAGAGGGAAAAGGAGCATGTAGAAGGCTTCGCCGCTGAGGTTGCCTGGGTGACAAAGGGCGGAAAGTCTGATCTCGAGAAGCCCGTCGCTGTTCGCCCTACCTCTGAGACTGCCATGTACCCCTACTTCGCACGCAAGATCCAGTCGCATCGCGATCTGCCTTTGAAGCTGAACCAGTGGAACAACGTCGTTCGATGGGAGTTTAAGCGTGCGTTTGAGAGCCTCCTTTCGGTCGATTGCTTGCTTACGGCCTACAGATCCCATGCCCTTCATTCGATCGCGTGAGTTCTTGTGGCAAGAAGGCCACACAGCCCATTTGACCAAGGAGGAGGCTGCTGCCGAAGTTATGCAGATCCTCGAGTGGTACTCTCAGGTCTACCAGGACCTGCTCGCTGTCCCTGTCGTTAAGGGTACCAAGACTGTTAACGAGAAGTTCCCCGGTGCCGACTACACAACAACCATTGAGGGTTTTATTCCTGCCACGGGTCGCGGTATTCAGGCCGCCACATCTCACTGCCTCGGACAGCACTTCTCCAAGATGTTCAACATTACTGTTGAAGACCCCAACCCCAAGGAGGGCGGCAAGGCCGAGCACGTTCACGTTTGGCAGAACTCCTGGGGTCTGACTACTCGTTCTATCGGTGTCATGATTCTGACCCACGGTGACAACCGCGGTCTGGTCATCCCTCCCCGCGTTGCGGAGATCCAGGTTGTCCTGATCCCTGTTGGTGTCACTGCCAAGATGTCCGCTGAGGCCAAGGAGGAGCTGTACAGCAAGGTCAAGAGCATTCACGAAAGCCTGATCGAGGCCGGCGTTCGCGTTGAGTCTGACTACCGCGAGGGCTACTCCCCTGGTTGGAAGTTCAACGACTGGGAGCTCAAGGGTATTCCTCTGCGTATCGAGTTTGGCCCCAAGGATGCCGAGAAGGGTATCGTCACCACATCCCGCCGTGACATCGACAACAAGGACGATGCGCGTGGCACCATCAACGTCGATGACGTTGCTAAGGAGGTGCCTCAGCTGCTTGAGAAGATCCAAGCCGACATGTTCGCCAAGGCAGACAAGGCTTACCGTGATCACCGCGTCCAGCTCACCAACTGGGATGAGTTTGTCCCCACACTCAACGGCAAGAACGTTGTCCTCGTGCCCCACTGCGAAGGCGAGAAGTGCGAAGATGAGGTCAAGGCCAAGAGCGCAAAGACAGCGCTTGGCGATGGTGTTGCGGAAGACAAGCAGGCCCCTGCTATGGGAGCTAAGAGCTTGTGCATTCCTTTCGACCAGCCTGAGGGCATCGAGCCTGGCAAGACAAAGTGCATCAACCCTGACTGCACCACCCCTGCCAAGGCCTGGGTTCTGTTCGGAAGGAGTTACTAGAGAAGAGTGGAGATTGAGTGTTTGCTGTTAGCATTGAGCATTTGGTGGCCAGGTGTTTGATGAGGAGTTTGTGCGGTATGGACTCAAACTACCGTTGCCACGATGATGAATGTTTCATGCATAATCAATAGGACATCGAAAATGATATAAGACCTTGACAACACTTCCCCTGACTCCCTGTGACTGCTAGACGATGACAATGTCAAATTCCAAGAAGTGCCAACGCTATAGGTGACATCTATGATGATGTGTCGGCCAACTGTAGTGCGGCCCAGCCAAGCATCGCTGACGCCTTTTGCCTTCACCTTCACTGCGTTGGCATCAAATCTGAACAAGCCCCACGCGTGACGTTCAGTCTTTCTCATACATAACACTGTCGCCACTCTCAAAACAATTCTGCAACATTTCAGTGCGGAAGAATGTGTAACAAACTCCTCCAGACCTACGCTTGCGGACACTCAAAGAGCATATGCACCACGCCCTGCACCCACGCGCTGAAGTCAATCCAAGTGGCCAAAAGCTCTAACACCTCTATACCTATTATCAATCGCTCCAACTCAACTGTCTCGTCCATTGCTCTAGCTGAGCGCTCAGTATCCGCAAACTTCTCGCGCCCTCAACCAGGCAACCACTCACCTCTCCGCATCACCAACACCCCTCCAGCACCAACATCACCCATCTCCGTCCCGGCATTTCGCTTCATTTCACCATCAACCCCATCGCCTTCCTCGCCCGTGTCGCCTGTCTCGCCCTCCTTGACCAGCTCCGCACCTCTAAGCTGCGACCCATCGCTATCGGCTGCGACTGCGGAGGCAACACCGGAGCCGACCTTCTGCAACTATTATATCCCGCGATACTTGGTGACGAGCAGGAATCCGTGTATCGAGTGCTATGGAAAGATTGAATGGGAGAAGCTGAGGGCGAAGTGGATGGAGAATTATCGGTTGGGGCATCCGTTGGATAGGGGAGAGGATGTGGGGGTCCTCAGTGGGGTCAGGGGGGTGGTCGAGAGAGGCGCTTGATGGGTAGGGAAATATGGGAGGGGTATAGAAAGAGGGTCTAGGAGCCGAGTTGAGGGTATCAGAGGCATTTGATGTAGCACTAGAGCATGTATTGACGGATTTGGTAAGGTTGGAGAAGTTGAGCATGCTCAGACATCGAGAAGAAGGGTGTGTCATACTCGATGCTAACCGGTCGAGAACTTGTTCATGATATGCCTTTGTTCGGCCGTGGACTCATGTTCGCATTAGTATTTACTCCTGGAAGGATGGGCGAGGGACGCAGCTCTATGTCGAAGCACGCAGATAGCATGCAGTATGGATGTCGTTTCTTCTTCTTCGCTTGCCAGTACGTGCTCACGACTCGTCCATGTCATCGTCCTCATCCTCATTCTCCACTGTCTTCTTGACGCCCTCCAAGAACGCCTTGACTGCGTCACCGCCACCCAACGGCATGGCACCGCCCCTCATGTAGCCGCCGTGCTCAACATCGATGTTAAGTGCCTGAGCAACAGTTGGCAGCGCACCAGACCTCAAGGCCTCGGTCAGACTGCCCAGCGCGGCGCGAAGCTGTGGTGCTCTTATTATCCTCTTGAGCACTTCCCGTTTTGAGTCTTGATCCAGCGTCTGCACCACCATCTGTGCGGTCTCACCGTTGGGGTCGATCTGATCAACGTCCTCAACCTCCGCCTCCAGCAGGAAAGGTGTAGTCGGAAGTTGAGCGCAGAGTGCATCAACGAGTTCATCAGAGGCGTTCTCGATGACGGGACCGGTGGTGTTCGGCCAGAGCAGGTCGAGTAGAGTTGTGAAGTCTCCGCCGCCGCCTCCACCGCCTTGTTGTTGTCCGCTACTTCCGTTGCCGCCTTTTAGTGAGTCCATGAAGTTCTGGACGATAGATGAGACGTCACCTGCTCCTGCCCTGTTTAGACGTTAGCAATGTCCCGGTCCATGTAGTGTGAAAGCAGCAATCGATCGTCGTGGCGCGAGGAAGACATGGTACGGAGAGCAAATTCTCTGTTTGTTTAGTGTTACATATGAGCAGCCAGTGCTGTCATGCCGTGTGGGCATATTGTGCTCCCAAACGCCTCACCGTGATAATCGGTCCTTTGAATCTCTAATGCTTTCCTCGCCAATGTCTTCCACAGCCGCTCGAACCATGACGGTAATGTTGACTGCGCCACGACGCCGATTGCGATAAACCAGTTTGAATGCTTAGATGGAGAACCTACGCTCGGCCGCCGTCAGCCCCACCTTCGCGAGACTCTTCTCCTTCATCTCGAATATCACCACCTGTGGCCCCAGATCCAGCACCTCCTGTGCTGCCGTGACGGTTCCGGCTCGAAGGCTCGTCCACGTCCTCCATCGCCTCGTCATCATCGCCGCCGGAGGGTTGGTTCGGGATGTTCGCCAGCTCTGCCTGGACGTCGATCTCCTCGCCATTCAAGAGCAGATCAACAACCTGGCCAATCTTGAGATCACGCTCGCTGAACCAGCTGGCGTCACCGCGGGGGTGCTGTGACTTTGACTGTAACCAAAAGAGGTAGCGCTGTGAGCTGGAGTTGAACTTGAGAACGAATATGCGGCCGTCAGTGGGAGACTTGACTAATTCGGAGTCTTCGGCGGCATCCTTGCCGGTGTATGGGGAGAAGGAGCCGTCGCCGGGGATCATGATGAGGTCGAGCTCAGACTCCTCGAGAGTCTTGTCGCGGGGCCGCCAGCAGAAGTGGACGAATTCTGAGCAGTGTAAGTGGTGTTGGGAGCAATGAAATGGGTACACAAACCATCTTCCCCCTGGTATAAGTAGACGTAGCCAGGTCCGGCGACTGGCTTAATGGACTGCTTGTTGCCGTCTCTGGACTACTCAAGTTAGCCTTACAGGTGGCTTGAGATGCGCCCGGAGCTTACAGTGATATCACACTTGCCAGCCTTGAAGGTGATGAGCGGCTGGATTGACATGTTGGTGTGTGTGTGGAGCGAGGTAGTTGAAGCTGGAGTTGATGGTTGAGCTGCCTATGCGGCGCACGAGAACGCGGCGGCGGAGGTCAGCTTGGGCCACCAGAGATGAGGTAACTAATCGATGTGGAGCAACTTCACTGCGGAGAACAAATTCACTTTGAAGCACCTGCAAGTGAGCAACGCCAGGACAGAGCTGCAGACGAGACCCGCACGAGGTTAGGTCGCACATGACTTTGATCGAGATGGCCAGTAGGTCAGTAATTTGGGACGCTGCCAAAGGCAACCACGGCAATGATGTAGAGCAATCGCAATGTTGCGACTGACGTATTCGAGCCGTCAACCGGCTTGTGCAGTTCCTTGATATGCAAGCCGTGGTATCAGGAGGACTGCTTTTATCTCGCGTTGAGGTAGACGGACTGCTACGACACGGAGATGGATGCGGTCTTCAGAGCTCTTTTCTGGTCGCAGATAACGCGCAAGTCAACCACAACTCTGAGAGCCCCCCAACTGTTCCCAAAGACACGGGCGTACATTTGTCTTTCTTTGCGGCCAGCGAGCTCAAGTGCACGAAGCGTTGTTGGCACTGACCCTGGGGTAGACGGCGGCCCTACACGGCCAGAGAGTGGTGCAAACAGCGGCTTTGGCTGTGGATGCGCTTTCGCGGTCATGGCAAAGACCAAAGTGGAGAGCAAGCATGACCACAACCAATTCCTCGATGTTCTTCACGACTTTACTTTCTCGATTGCATTACCACATTCGATTTCCTCGCTCCGATGATCGAAGGAGAGGTGTCCAACGCGGCGAAATAGGCGAGACGACGCTACACTAAGGCGAGGGCCGCACGGACTCTTAGTAAGCGCACCACGGCCGACGCTCCATGTTGAATATTGCATCGGCACTCACTTTCAACTCTAGGGCTCACTAACGACACCAGCAATTCGAAATGGCGGACACCAAACCCACGACCCAGAAGTTCTCCAAGGGCGAGAGGTCGATACCGCACCACTCGCAGAAGGCCAGCAAGTACTACCCTGCTGTGGACGTCGCCGTCCCCAAGAAGGTACGTTCGCAGACGCGACAGCATTAGTGGACCAGGAAGAGTCAGAAAGAGGAGGACGGGGGCGCATTGCAGCAGCAATAGCTCTGCGACTGCGACCGACGAGAGCAACGATGGCCGACAATCTACATGCTGCATTATGCCGCAACATGCTCAGCCGCAACACGCTCATAATGGACCTTTGCTAACTTGAACCCAAGGCCCGTAAGGCTGCTCGCCCTGCGAAGCCCCGCGCTTCGCTCCAGCCCGGTACCGTCGTCATCCTCCTCGCTGGCCGCTTCCGTGGCAAGCGTGTCGTTGTCCTCAAGCACCTCCCCCAGGGTGTTCTCCTCGTCACCGGTCCCTTCAAGGTCAACGGCGTTCCTCTGCGACGAGTAAACGCCCGCTATGTCATTGCTACCTCCACCACTGTCGACATCAAGGGTATCGATGAGGCTGTCCTGACGAAGGCCTCCGAGGAGGGTTACTTCACCAAGGACAAGGCCGCACACAAGCCTGGCGAGGACGCTTTCTTCAAGCAGGGCGAGAAGCCCGAGGTACGCAATATCTATAACGCTCTAAGCGAATCGCGCTAACAGCACAACAGAAGAAGGAGACCTCCAAGGACCGCGTTGAGGACCAGAAGGCCGTCGACAAGGCTCTTCTGGCCAACATTAAGAAGGAGGCTCACCTCATCGACTACCTCGCCTCGAGCTTCAGCCTTCGCACCTCCGACAGGCCACACCAGATGCAGTTCTAAGCGTTGGGTCAAGACGGGATTTGGCGTTCAGTGCATGGGATGAAAGACGACCTCGGGTGCTGCGGCCGTGACAGCAGGAACTAATCCCGCGGCGGTACTGCGACCACTTCTTTTCACGAAGTCCACGTTCGTAATTCATTGAAGCCTTGATAAAAAGCGACGAATGCAAACGGTTCGAAAGTGATCAGATGGTTTTGGCAACCGTGATGTCATGACATCCCTTTGGCGTTACATGGAGCAAGCGATGGATGGGTACTTGATACTGATGGCGAAATAGAATCTCACATTACATTGTACAATTGCGCTCGATCGTTGTACCTATGTGCGCCCGAACTCCCTCAGACGCCGACTTAACCAAAGCATCTCGAAAGGGTATCATCAAGTACGAAGAACGCAAGCGAGATTCGAGACCCACTTCCCCACAGAACGCCGTATCGCAATCCAACTCGCAAACGAATACCAGCTTCCGCCATCACTTCACTGACCTCACTTCCTACCCCTGCCCTTCCTGGCCTTTGACTTCATCTTGTTTGCAAAACCACTCGCCGCATCTCCAGCTCCGTCGATTGCTCTTCCTGTCTTCTCTTCAACATCGTGCTTCTCCATCTCCGCTTTCAAGTCTTCCATTACATCCTTTCCGAGCGTAGTCCCATGACACCAGTCCAGTATACCAATGCTACCGTAGTTGCCATCTCCTTCACTGAGCATGTGTGCATCGGTTCGACGTGCCATGCCCCGAATCATGATTGTTGAAGGCAAGACGTTGTACCCTGAGTACACGAACGTCTCTTCCAGGCTGAAAAATGCTACCAACAGAAGATAGGTCAGAATGTGCATCCGCAGCGCAACAGCAGGGAGATACAACGGCAGCCAGCGGTGCAAAGCATGGCAGACGGGGTGGTCGTAGTTCGCAACGAACGAATACGGCACCTGGATGCTGTGATGCCAGCTCGCGTGCCAATCTGCCAGCCTACCGCCACTCGGCGAGTGTAGCAAGTTGGTGTGAACGTAGTACTGCAGTACCTGGACGGTATCAGCATTTGCTCCCCGAAGCCTACATACCCCATTTACTTACATTGCGCGAGAGAACCCCAACCAGCGCATGCTTGACCATGGTCCACGGGTTCGGCAGATGGTTCAACCCCCACCTACTCCCCTTGATCAACAATAGACTCTTCATCCTCAACACATCCGTTATCAGCCACTCAATTGCCGCCTGAAGTACAACGCAGCCCACCACATTGATGCAGCTCCATGCAACTACCCTCCTCAGCTTCTTCTTCCCGCCGCGCTGATTCGTCGCAATCCCCCATTTGCCTTGCGCTTTAAATTCGACGGCGAGGCTGGGCACGCCGATGTCAAAGATAAGGAAGAAAAGGGACGGCAAAATGTAGAGTGCCAGTCGGAGCGCAAAGGGACCGAAGAGCTCAAGTTGGAGCGGCGAGTAGGTCGCGGCTAGTGTGGTCCAGGCGAGCGAGAGGAAGATTAGGTTAAGGGATGTGGACCAGGAGGAAAGCATGGGGATTGCGAGGAGGGAGGCGATAGGGAGTGGGATTAGGTTAAGGACAGAGGACAGAGACATTCTTGCTTAATGCTTTCGACAAATTTGCATAAAGTGGAGGCTTAGGTGTTGTCTTGACGTTGTCGCATGCTTGGTCTGTCGAGGTTCACATGTTCGTGATGCCTGTTTTGGTGTTGAGTGTCCCGATGACGTAGTTGTTTTCTCCCATCTGTTTTCGGCCGCGTCGCACACTCGCACCGTAAAGTCGGTCGTCAACGGGACCTCGCCTTCAAGCGCTAGTCCAGCTGCACCACGATCGACTCCTTTTGACCCTTGACAGAGCAGTCGAAGTCTAAGCAACATGGGCATGCATCCCGACGGAATAGAGCGTGAGGCTTCTGCAACCGCCTTAGGCTTTTGTTCTCACGTCAGCGGGAACCGATAGAACCATCGCTATTAATTTCACGTGCAACAACTGGACACATATATATGCTCTCAACGAATAGAGCTCTGCAGACCGATGAGAGAGGAATGTGAGTGGGATGTGGTACACAACTTCAACCCAGACACTTGATTCCCGATATTTGCACCGCCAAGCTTCATACACCCATAAAGTTGCCTATTCCCAGTGACTGCCTCTCTCATCAACGCGTTCATCACGGCTCAGCCTGGTTCTTCGGCACCGCTGCTAAGTGCAGGAGGAGAAGGCAACGGTGGCACAGCTGGACCTGACACCTCACAGTCCTCAGCTCTTCTGCAGCTGGAGAAAAAAAATCTGGAAGGGGTACAAAGCCTCCACGAACACGGTCGCGTATATGTATTGCCAGCCTTAAAAATGACTCTTCAGTACAGTCTAGTCACAGCGACTGAAAACACAGTATTGGGTGAGCTGTGATTGAAGGCCCTAAATGTGGGTGTCACACTGGGCAGGTGGCTTCGGACTGCTGGTATACTGGAGTGGACCATGTGTTGTCAGTCCAATTTCTTTCTCCTCAAGTCTCAGATCTCTGTCCCCCATCCACATCACCAGCATTCGGCTCACTCTTACCCAACGCACTTGCCTTCTCAGCCTGCTTTCTCCCCCTCTCCACTATTTCCGCTGCAAGCCTCTGCAAGTAAAACTCTCCAATATCTGCCGGCAGTCCCTTGAAAGCTCTTACAATTTTCTCCACATCTCTTCTGCCATTCTCATATCCCTTCAGGTCGCGATTACCATACACGTCGCGTCCTGCTGCGTACATTTCGTCTCCCAGTCCCTTCCAGAACACGTTCACCGCAACGCTCACACCATCGTTCGGCGTTGCGGTATGACTCCACATTGGGGGAATGAAGAGCACATCGCCTGGGGTAAGGGTGGCTACGTGTGGGTGGAGATTGGGGTTGTGCTTGAGCGCTGAGAGGGGAAGGGAGGAAGACGATGCGCCTGGTGGGTATGCGAGGTGCGAGACGTCGGAAGGTGGGTACAATGTGAGAGTCTTAGTCCCCGTGATCTGGCTGAGGATGTTGGGATGCACATCGTAGTGCAGCCACAGGCTCACCGGACCACTGATGCGGAGAGGGCTGCTGTGGTAAGTTGCATCGTTGATGACGCTACAGCAAAGCTTGGGGATCTGGAAGTCTGAGGCGATGCTAGGAAAGTCGTCTTCCAAGCGTGTGGGCAGCTTAGTCGGCTGACCGCTAGAGATGGCGCGCAGGTAGGATGGTGCACCGTTGCTTATGCTGTCGAAGAAGGAAGACAGGGTGCGCTTCTCGTAGGTGAAGTTCTTTATACCGAAGGTCATGGCCGAGGACGAGCATTCGTGAATTATGAGCTCACGATTTGAGCCTAGCTTAGACTCAAGGTAATCGAGGGTCCACAGTCCAGTGCAAGGACCGATATCGAGTCCTGTGATGATGGCAGGCTTTTCAGTTGCAACTAAGGTAGTAAAGTCCTCTGATGTTTGCAGTTGGACTCGATCCACGTCTTTGGACTTGGGTCCTTTCGCGGCCTTCTTGATCTTCCTGGATAACACTTTTGGCTCATCTTGCCGCGTGGAAGCTGCTTTTGCTGTGGTGTTGTCTGCGTATATGGGCAGAGGACTCCACTGCCTAGATTCGCGTGTTTCGAGGGGTGTGATGCTCAGGCAGTGCTCATTCCAGAAAGAACCCATGGAGAAGCAGACAGCGCCACCACCCACCACCACAATCTCGTTCTGAGACACCGCGCTTATGCCTGCACCAACAAGCAAAGGCCAGTATGCAGGTAAGTGGACCTTGGGGTGCTGAATATCGATCCCTGTGTCACTGTGCGTTAGTAGCATAAACTCCTCTGCCAAACTGACAATCCCCAGCTTTGAGACACCTCCAATGAGGAGCAGAGCATCTCCCCAGGGTACCAGACTGGCACCAACTCTCGCGCTAGTCGATTTCGGTGAGCTACTGCGGACTTTGTTGGTCATGTCTCGGAAACTTAGTCGCGGTGGTGCTGTGCCTGAAAGCGACCACTCCCAGACATCGTCCAGGACTGTGCCGCAGGCGCCAATGCCTCCGACGAGTAGCCCACGAGTCTGTGCAGACTGCGCCGCGTCCATCGCAGATATTGCGGCCCCGAAGCGTGCTGGTGGATGCGGACCGTCAACGGAGATACTGTGCCAGCCGTTGTTGGGCGTCCACAAAAGCCAGTCGTTCAGTACTGCGCCTTCGTTAGACTTGCCGCCAAAGACTAGAGTACCCGCGCTCTGAGACACGTCGGATAATATGTTCACAGAGACGGCAGAATGCCTGTAGCGCGGCGTAGGTATGTCATCTATTGCGAACCACTGGCCCTTCTCTATGAGCCAGCAGCTCGCCAGTGCTTGGGCGGGAGACGTTCGGCCACCGACCAGCAGTGCGCTAGTCTGGCTGATCGATGTGATCGTGTGGCACATACGTGCTGAAGGCTGCAGCATAGATTCAGTCTGGATCTGATTACACGCATTGTCGCGAGAGAGTGCGCTTATGCTCGACAGGCGGTTCTGCGGTCCCTGTCCGCCGTGAACAGCAACAATCTCTTCGTCGAGGGTGAAAGCTGCAGTGAAGCGCCGTGGCGTCCATGTGGAGCCTGCAGGTAGTCTCCAGGACTGTAGCGAGAGTGATGTTGATTCAAATTGCGAGTCGGCATGTGCATCCGTAGGGATTGCATTGGCTGCTGGCAAAGCAGCAGATCCTTCCTTTGTGTTTGATGCGACTAGTAGGGAGTAGTGACCACCAAACAAGGCAAACTCTTCCCATTCGTCGAAGGGTTCGACAGCATCCACTCTCTGACGAAGGGATGGCGGGGTGAAGGAGTCGTCAGACCAGAGGTCCCACAAATTCCTGGCCATGTCAAGCGAAGGCCAACCTGCATCGAGAAACCTCGACGACTGTTGGGCTAGCGTTTGATATTGCTTCACAGAGTTGATTGACGCATGCAACTTATCAAAGTGCGTCAACATGGTATGTGCGAAAGGGTGGTCTGGACCTTGAGGGAGATATTGCTCCAACACACAGAAACGGGCTGTTTAGTATTAGTGCGTATACCATCGAAGCTATTCGGACCAACTTACAGGCTTCGAAGGTATTCGCCCACTGGATGAGCTTGTTGGCATCTACAAGTGGCATGTAGGTCACGCTCACTTCGGCCACGAACAAAATAGACGAAGTTGGGATATCAAGTTCGGCCCGTAGAGTACGCTCAAGCAACTGGAGATCTCTCAGATCACATCCAATGGCCATGTACCGCTCACTTCGAATACGGACAGGTGCCTCTGCTGAGCGTAGTCCTGTTTTGATGAGCGCATCTCGAAGTAGGCTTTTGTTGAAGATTACATCCCTCTTCTTATCAAGCAACTGTGGATAATCCACATCCACAAAAGTAGCTTTCTCTGTGAGAGTTGCATAACGATGCCAGAATTGAAAAGGTAACGGGTCACTGTGAAGGTCAGCATTGGCTGGGCTGTGAAGCAGGTTGCAGACTTCTTACTCACTATCCGCATCCTAAATTCACCACAACCTTCTTACTGCCGTCGTCTTCTTCAAGATAACGTTTGACTACTTGCTCGATGGCGTGCATTCGCAGCCAATATCCACGGTTGATTAGCGGGTTGCGGCGAACATACTTGGGTGCAAATGGCTCATAAAAGTCTGGCTCGTTGCTAAGGTACAGTTTCGAGACGCATCTTTTCGACACGATACTGCTGTCGTTCGTCTACATGAGTTATTGTCAGCGTCCTTGAAGTACTGGGTCATGACTTGTGGGAATCCCAGCATGGCGTCTCACATGAATGATGTCGTCGTCTCGCTTCTCTATTTTTGACCTTAGGTGCCCTCCACGTCCTTTGATAGCCCCTGCAGTCTTCTCTCTCGATTTTGTGGTCATCGTTGCTTGGTTCGTGGCGTTGACTGCCGCCGCAATTTTTGGATACTCTCAGCCACTGTGGCTTGTTAATGGCGGGGCTTGCGCCGAATCCCTGGCTGCACGCGAGCGCCGCTGATCATGCACCTCTCGACGATTGCCTTCAAGGCTACCGGTGACTGCGGAAACGTACACATGTCGCCTTCGGTGCTTCACTCCTCCCAGTCCGCTATCGCTCATACCTGTCGCCGCCCATAGCGCTCGCTCTCGCCAAGCTCTGTACTTATCGACCACCTCTCGACAAACAGCCCTGAGCAGAACACTTTACTCCAGCAGAGCACCATGGCGTCCATGAACTTTGTGACGTTCAACCAGGACCATAGCCACCTCGGTATCGGTACGCGATACTACAAACACTCCACTTACAGCTCGGCTCTGACATCACCCACAGGTACTACCAACGGCTACCGCGTATACACCACCGATCCATTCAACAAGCAGTCCGAATCTCGTGAGGGCGATGTATCGAGCCTCGAAATGCTCTTCTCGACGTCTCTAGTTGCTCTTACACTCTCGCCTCGAGTCTTGCGCATACAGAACACGAAGGTCCATACCTACAATACTACTTGTGAGCGCTCGGAGCGCTGACTATTGAACAGAGGCACTCGACCATCTGTGAAATGACTTTTCGCACGGCGATTCTTGCAATGCGGCTGAATCGGAAACGACTGGTAGTGGTGCTTGAGTCAGAGCTCTACATCTACGATATCAGTAACATGCAGATGTTGAAGACGGAGAAAACATCACCCAACCCTAATGGTACGTTGCGCAACTAGATCCCTAGAGTGTCATACTGAACTCTATAGCCATCTGCGCTCTTTCCGCATCCTCTGAGAACAACTACCTCGTCTACCCTTTACCTACAAAGGCCGCGCCGAATACCTTCCAGCCGCCCTCTCATGCGCCGCCGAAGTCGGATCATGTTGCTCCCACGAGCGGCGAGGTCCTTATATACGATGCTACAAAGATGGAGGCGGTCAACGTAATAGAGGCACATAATTCACCTTTGTCGTGCATTGCGCTGAACAACGACGGAACTCTGTTGGCCACTGCTTCTGAGAAGGGAACAATCATCCGCGTTTTCTCGGTTCCAGACGCACAGAAGCTCTACCAGTTCAGAAGAGGTTCCATTCCCGCCAGGATATACAGCATGTCGTTTAACTCGACCTCGACTTTACTCAGCGTGTCGTCGGCGACAGAAACAGTGCACATATTCCGCCTTGGTACACCGAATACAAGTCGCAGTAATAGCGTGTCTTCTGGTCCCAACAGACCGTTGTCAGGTTCTCGTGGGCGGAGCAGCAGTCGTGCAAGTGAAGAGGCGCCGGACGAGTTTGGGGACAGCGTCGCAGACATGGCAACTCCGGAGCGCAAGCCTCTGAACCCTACATTTGGCAGTCTGATAAGGCGAACATCGCAAACGGTCGGGAAATCGTTCGCTGCGACTGTGGGAGGTTACCTTCCCAGTGCAGTGGCCGAAATATGGGAGCCTTCCCGTGATTTTGCTTGGGTGAAGGTGCCCAAGTCGCCGAACAACACTGCGGCCGGGCCGATCCGCACTGTTGTAGCACTCAGCAACAATGGTCCACAGATCATGGTAGTAACCAGCGAAGGCAACTACTACGTGTTCAACATCGATTTGGAGAAGGGCGGCGAAGGAACACTGTACAAGCAGTTCTCGTAAGTGGGTCAATCATCGATCAGAACCCAGTAATTAACATCTGCAGACTCCTGGAACCAAACGAGCTTGCATCAAACAGCATGCAGGACTATGCTGACTAGGTGTCACAATATCCGCTCAGCTACCTCTGAAATCATGCACGAATTTCCGTTATCCTGTTTTTGCATGGCCACCGGCGTTCACCAAACCACATTATTCCCCTAGGCTTGAGCATGGTTAGCCTACTATACTTCTCTAATTGCATCTCTGTGCGACGTTTCACTATCTAAGCCAGTAAATTGAATTGTTCTTCATCTTGCAACAATGTCAGCGCATCAAAACTGGTGATGTCACGATTCTGCACGCACTGATCGCAGTTCCCAAGCCAGGACCACACATTGTCATGTTAACAGCCTCCGCCTGCTTGTGGATCGTTTCGAAAAAGAAAATGACTGTCGTGAATATGTGCTAACATGATATTCGATATTACACAACTTATTTGCGTTGCAGAACCGGTCCCCCGATCCCCGTTGCACTTCAAGGATGCAGGGGTGCGCTTGCCCCGCAGCCGCAGCTGTTTCCGCTGGTGACCTCATTGGCCGAGAGCAGCACTCCCTCAAGCTCAAGACTCGCATGCATCTGCTGCCTGCGACAACCATCGCACTCACTAAATTCGCCTGACAATCTTCTACGCTCTTACACTGTAACCGAGACGGATCCAACTAACAGGTCACGACCCTCAGAACACACATAACAGAATGGTTTCAGACAGAACGACGGGCAATCCGCTCAGCGCGGGCTCGCTTTCGCTGTTCATGGCGACAGCATTGCCCAGAGGCGAGAACTCAAGGCTGAAGAATGGGACCGAAGCCATAGCACTTGCAGTTCACGCCGGTATGCTGGCAGTAGGCTTCAGACTAGTAGGCCTTGGAGAAGACGAGAGAACAGGTGAGCAAAAAGCCCGGTTCCTAGCTCAGCTACTCACGCGTGTTTCAATGTCACCGATCTCCGTACTCAGACACTCATAGAAGCATTTGCAGACGCCGAAAACCCCAACCCACTGCCTACATCCTGGAATGCCTCCGCGCTGTATACATTTCGCTATAAGCATGCGCAGTCCGCGATGGACTACCACATCAACATCCACAAACTTGGCGGCAAAGCAGCCGTCTCTGCGATAGCTATCGGCGACGATCGACCAAAGAACTTCGATGTCACAACGAAAGAGTATTTGTCTGAATCCATGCTTCCTCTAAGCATACCAGAAGATACCTCGACAGAAGAGGCGGCCAAGAAGTTGATGGACCTCTTCATCTCGTCAGGGCGCCTGAATGACCTCGGCTCACTTCTTAAGATCAGCGTCATCCAGAAGCTTGCACCGAGTCTGCAAAAATCTGGCTACGAGGAGAGCGGCAACGCATCGAGCTCGCAAAACGGAACTTCGCGCAATGACAACTCAACACCTCGCCCAACTCATCCGCCCAACCCTCGTCAACCCCAGGAGCCTGAGCCAGCTCGCCCATATCCTTTCAATGATCCTCTAGCCGTACCACGGCAGCCAGGCCGACCCTTGCCCGAACCCATGCCAGGTTTCGAGGACGAGTATGAGGTGAATCGACCACCACGTGGCGGACTTCGCGACGACAGGTACCCTGTGGGTATTGGTCACGACGATCTCTATCCTCAAGGCCTGGGGCCCAATGATCCCCTACGCCCACATCTCGGCGGTGGTCTCCCACGACCTGGCGGTGGCTTTGGCGGTGGCATGCATCCTACCTTTGATGATCCGCTCTTCCGTGGGCAAGGCGGACAGGGAGGCTACGACCCATCAGCACCACCAGGCGCCCGGTACGACCCCATCGGTCCAGGTGGTGCACCACGAGATAATCGGGGCGGGGGACCAAGATTCCCTGGAGGAGGGTTTGGCGGTCCACCCAACCCTTTCGGTGGGTTTGGCGGCAACGACTTTATCTGAGCCCTACGCCCTTCAGATTTCCCAGATCAACGCCTCCAGACACGCGCCACTCAAGCCGAACGCACAATCGGTCCGACTGTAACGCACCCCCATGTTGATGCGGGTCTCCCGCACACCAGGCTTTGGGTTGTCGGCTCTTTACGCCGGACGAACCGACGACTTTCCGCGAACGAAATGATCTCACGACAGACAACAAGGCTTCAGAGCTAAAGGATGAGTCGGTAGGATTATTTTGACCTAGGACAGAGGGGAAGGAGAGATTTGCAGAACAGCCATTGGATGATGGCATCTGGTCCAAGGACTTTCTTTTCTGAAGTGTGTGAGAACCAAGTGGACATCATCAGGTATCATTATTGGAAAGGCAGTCATACATGTAATGCGATTTGATCCGAGCGACACATGTCTCGTCATCGCCAGGCGTTCGTTGCTAAGTTGTTGAAGCCGGCTCCTTGGAGCGAGTGACTGTAAGATAACCTTACATGTGGGTGCAACAACAGCGATCCAAGCACCAGAACAATACATCCTCATCTACGATCCGGGAATTGCATTGAAGACGCATTTTTTCAGATCTTCTTATCAGGATCCCTGATAAAAATCGCACTGACAAATCATTCCATCACTCTAGCGCGACTTCCCACACAGATGATTCTAGGGGCCGCCAGATGCACAGCTGCGGGCTTGGAACCGATGAAATACCAGCTCTGATTGCACGAACCACGACTAGACAGTGTGCTGCTCAAAGCTTGTGCCGAGCTAACACATATGGTTCAGCGGTGGCAGCAATCCATGACATACGTGAGAACCTCCATCACAGATGTATCTGAAGAGAATGTCTCAGCCGTATGGGGAAGATGATGATCAGACCTTGTCCTTTGTAAGAAACAGCTTGAGACAGTCATGATTGCAACATGGGGATCTCCAAGGTCTTACCTTATTCACCCGTCTATTCAGAGACAGCGATTGATACCACAGATCAGGACGTGACTGATGTATTCTCAGACAGGGTAAGTATGGGTCTTCGAACAGTGTCTCACTTTGCCGAGTGGTCACAAATGCATGTCAATCAGTACAAGTGTACACCTCTAGGGGTGCTGAGGAATATTGATACAATGCATAACTATTTGAGATATCGTAAGGCCGAGAGCTCGGGTATCGCGAAATACTACGCCGATTTTCTTCACCGTTTACTTTGAGGATTGGTGCTTGGCGGAGCGAGGGCTTTCTCAGACTGTCATCGCGTCATCCTTCGCGCGTTGCTGTATCGATGCGAGTTGAGCAGGACCGTCTTGAGAACGCTCGCAATGTGACCTCGGTTTCCTCAAGCCTTTCCACATTACGTCCGGTCTCTCGGTGTCTCGGCAACAGCATCACGCTCCTTCAAGTGGTGGCGCAATGGCAGCTCAGTGTCCTGAACGAGTATGTGGTCGGAAACCAGGTCGCAAGAAGGCCATTGCTGTGAACTTATCGAACTATGAACGCGACGGTAGTGATTCATGTCGAACCGAATGATGTCGATGCATCCACTTCGAAACTGAGGATTTCGCGGTCACAGCTTTGTCAAGCTTAAAGCCCCTGCAAAGCGTGTCTACAATGGCACTGACCATGATGAAAAGCCAGTTCTATTAGGGGTTCTATCGCGCGATGCAAGGAACAATGGAAGATCTTTGACGCTCAGACCGGGAGAGTTTCTGCCATAAGCATCCTCTGAAAGGCAAGCCTCAACGGTAAGGCGAAGGCTTGACAAACAGACACGCGCAGATGAGCGCGCGATCCTTACAACCGTGCCAGAAGGAGCAGTGATCTTTGATTGCCCTGGCCGCGCTCCGGCTACAACGTCTTGAATTGTGCCACAATAACTTCACGTGGATCTAAGTGCCGTCTGCGATCCACTTCCCGTCTACCTCCACCATAAGGCAAACATGCACTGTCTAAAGTGAGGCTATTGCTCGCAACCGCTTTACGCCCCGTTGTCACTCCGTGCTTTTACGACTAACGTGCGCGTAGTCGCAGGTTGTACCCTGCGCTCTTAGTTTTCCCCACACTTTGACCCAACTCACCTTCTCGATCTAGAGATCCCTAGCTATCAACAGAGCCACGAGGCTCTACCAGCCTGCCACGCGCGCACACCCTATCCTTGCTTCACACATCCAGGCTTCCTTCCTTCCATGGCGATCGTTTCACGTGGAACCTGATGCCGAGATCCCTGAACCCTCACCCGCATCCGCGAGTGTACCAAAAGGGGCGCCCTTGCGAAACTTTACATTAGCTGTATCACACGTAGCACGATCCTAAGCACATCTGTAGGACGTCTGTTACTGTTCATCTGTGAGAGTGCCAGCAGGGGCAAGCGAACCAAAGACCTATCCGTTTCAGCCGCAATCCTTCGATGCTTATTGTGTGAATATTGGATTCGTCTCGATAGAAGAATGCCTGCAGGAGCATGCAGGTAGGAGCAATCACGGTATCCACTTGGGTTGCGAGAATGTGACGGCTCCAGCCTTGGGACATTTGTTTTGCTGGCTCCACTCAATAGATACGTATCAGTTGCTTGGAGTCTGACCACTTTGTGACTGTCCAGCTTACCTGTTAGTGGTAACTCGCTTGCCGACATCCGGTAAAAAGCTGGTAGTGCTGTCATGTAGTTGACTTCAAAACGTGTGGAGTGTAGATTCGCGGCGTGTAGGTTCGCGGCGTAACGTGGCGCTGTTCGAGGTACTCCAGGTCTTGCGCTGATCACACGGGAAATAAACAGCCCTACAGCGAGGGCACAGCACGATGATCGACAGCGAGGCTGCAATCTACTCCTGGCAACGTCATCCTAAAGATCGCGATATGGGTACTCTCCAAATTTGACGCTGTCCATGCAGTCCTGACGTGATCGAGGCATTTTCCATGGGGACTGGCGGCAGCGCGATCAATCTACAGAAACTCGCATTCCTCAGCCGGACGCAGCTACCCGGATCCGGAGACGCGCTGTAGCCGCTTTGAAATGTGATACGCTGATGATCCACATCAAATGACACTATCCCGCTACCGTGACGGATAACATCAGTCTTCTCGAAGGAACGTGAAGGCGCAGCTTTCCCTTAGCGGCTCAGAAGAGATTGGCGTGAACCGTTAGATGGCAGCGGGTGGATTACTGCATACAATGATCTGATGGAAAGCTGCGCCGCAACGGTTGACACGTTGTGGCTTGCAAAGGGGGCCGGGGAGTAACGATACGCGATTTACAGAATCCATCTCAAACCGTTAGCCAGGTCTTGAGCCAGACAATGTACCGCGAGGCCGTGACAGACCAAATGCCGCACTGTGCAAACCAAAGATGTCCTACCCCTGAGTTTTACGCTTATGAATCGGGCCAGCTTTAGTCCAGTTTGAAAAATCGGACAGACGATCTTGTCCCACGGAGCGTAGAGACGGAGAAATTCGACCACGATACGCTGTGAACAGGGAAGCAGAGGTCGTAAAATCAGCCGAAGAACGCGGGTCGCGATTGCAGCCTTTCCCGTACCATTGGAGAGATTGGCTTAGCACTGTGCGCGTTGTGGACTCAAGTTACCGAATATCTGGTACTTTCGATACTTTGTAGTCTCAAGTGAGCACGCTGAGATTTGTCGAACGAGAGTCATGGTCCCGCAAATCAATGGCTGTCGCCGTCGTGATCTGTACCCTACATGGTCAAAGCTACACGGGCCGCGGTCATCGCTGCCGGACGTACACTGTGTAATCGTTCTGGAACAAGGGCTTGTGGCACTTCACAGCAGAATTCTGGACTACCTACAAATGAGCTCTCGTGCTCCGGGGAGCGAGCTGTGTGGTGCAACATGGATGTTCCTCGGGATGAAGTCGGTAGACTGTGGGAACCGTGAGTCTCGGCGCGCGTCCGAATGTGATTCAATGTCCGAAAGGCGTGAGCATGATTGGTCGGGGAGACAGAATGCTACTCCCGCAACATTCGACAGAGAAATGCGGAACGCCAGTTTTGTTAAAGGATCGAGCTCCGTCCTTGTCCACAAAAGGTGACGCAATCTTCTCGTTATCCCCCAAGGATTCCGTCGCTTGGTCAAGCGTATGTACAGGATCATGGCAGTGAAGCAGACGTGACTGTGGCGAAAAAGACGATGATTGCACGACGAATCAACACCAGCTCGTCATCGAGCGTCCCGCGGGATGGACTATCACAAGTAAGATGCTGACGCCCCGCACTCCAGCTGCTGAGATCCTAGCCATCGATCTAAACAGTTCCGCAGGGACCTGAGGACCTGAGCGCATGAGCCGCGAACTATTGGCGTCGCATCCTGAAAGGTCCGCGGCCTGCATGATTCGTCAAGCCTCAACCGCTCAGAAGGAAACGCTTCACGGCGCAGAATTGTAAGGGAAACTTGGGTGATGGAAGAGCACATCCTTCAACCCGGTTTCAATTTTCCGGTGAGGCAGTCGAGCATGAGCAGACACCGGACTTGTCGCGATTGACAGCGCAATAGGTGGGTCGTAGCGCTTGGAGAAAGGTCGGCAACACTAAGTGATTTCCACGGGCTGGACCCTTGCTTGGTAGCCGCGATGGTCGCAGGTCGCTTGCTGGCGGCTGCGCAGCGTCTGGCTCGGTTCATTAACCGATCACATCCGGAGTCGAGCGCGCGAACGTGCTTGTTGCGGAAATGAGGTGTGACACAACATCGAACATTTCCATGCCGAATAGTGCTTTTTGACTGCTCGCTCGCCAGTTCTGAATGTCACGGATGATAGGATGCGCGAATGATTATTCCGTGGACCATCGACCGGTCGGGCACCGTCCGCGGGTGGATCGCGAGGATCTCAAGCAGTCCCCTGCATAGTATAGAGCTTCAATGATGCTGGCTCAATTATTTGTCCTTGTCAGATGGTACGTATGTGATTCAATAGATGGGCATTGACTAGAAAGCCAGTGAGTGAGGCTCATCGTGGGTAGAGCAGCCATGTAGGTAATGCCGCCATTGAGCGGTCACACGCAGTGGTAATAAAGAACCGGTGAGCAGCAACTATGTCTAGTGGAAGAACGATAGAGCAGCACAAGTACGTTTTCTTATTCGCTGCAATTTGACGAGCTGCATTTACATGGTGAAAATGACTGACAACGAGCAAGATCTGAGTCGCAATGCGCCTTCGTGCTCAATCAAAGAATAGGGCTGGTGGTGCCTGGCGCTCAACCGCCCCAGATCAAACTATTTTGGTTCAGCCTGAGTCTAGTACAGAGCAGCGATGAACGCTGCATACTAATTAGACAACACCGTTGGAGAATAACCAATGAGCGGTAACGCAAAGCGGCAGTGGACGGGAAAATGCCAAAGGCTCCAGCGGGGGCCCACGCTCGTTGACTGGCCAATGACTGCGCTTTCATCTGGAGTGAGGTACCACAGCCTTTCTGTTGCTTGAAAAAAGAGGAGACTTGCGATCAGCGTAGTTCGTGTGTCTGCAAAATCTCGTACTGAAGGATGGTGGAGTCTGACTGCAAAGTATCTCGGTCTTGGCGGGGTTGTCGTTGGAACGCTGGCTGATGAGGTGTGCAAGAAGTGGGCGTCTCGGATGGAGCGGGGATTCGCAAAGCCGATAAGGTTCCAAGCACCAATACCAACACATGTGGAAGTCACCAATGTGAACCTTGATCCGCAGCCCACTTGAACTCGCAGTCATGTGAGTCTAGACGCAACGGATTTGCCCGTTAGGATCAATCAGGACATCAGGAGATGATCTGTAGGGAGTGTATAGGTCAGGTTCGCCTGTCGTGACGTGAAGGAGCAATGTTGGGGCGGCAATAGCGTGCAGGCGAGGTGTCATTAGATTAAACCGCAAAGCTGGGTCAGGCAGACGATCTAAGATGATTATGCAACACTGAGACAAGGCTATCCCAAAGAAACGAGATGCTCCAACACATTAGCTTAGATTGAGGCAATGCTGGGATTCGATGTCAAGAACGTTGAAGGTGTGTGACGTGATGGAGATTTCACGCTAAGGTCGGGACAGGCGAACTGATGTGGCCTTGACAACAGCAAGAACCAGGATTCATATATTCAGGCTCAAGCGCCGGTCAGGACGCTACGACGTAGCAGGGGAGGACACAGAGCAAAGCTACAATGGGTCAGTGGACAGTGTGCTACCATTTTCGGCCCCTAATGCAAGACATCGACCACCACGCAGAGATTTGAAATGCAGCGAGCCATGGAGAAAAAGGCAGGTAATATAGCCAGCAACAGACTTTTTGCGCTTAACAAATGCAAAGTGGCTCGGTTTCTCCGTGCCGCTAAGAGAGCGCGTTGCTGTCCAGTTACGATTGCAGCCTTCATGTGAATGCTCCAGGCATTGTGCAGATTTAAGCGCCTGCCGCTGGCAAATTCGCGCAGCGACGCCCTCATTAGGCTTAGTCTGTCTACTACGCATCTCTTGGCGCATGTCCAGCAACTACCCCCGTATTGTGGACCCTGTTGACCGCACCGTTTTCCGTTGCGGTCAGTACAGGGATTAGCTTTGCGTCTGTGCTGCGTGATGCGAGGAAGTGCAGTGGTCCACTGATACTGATGTCAAATAATGGTGAAGCAGCCCAAAGAAGGGCAGCAGAGGCATAGAGTAGATGATAACGGATTTGAATAGTATTCACTTGATACCTATCTGCCTGTGGAAAAATACAAAAGAATTTGAAACAGTCGTCGAGATCGGACGGACAACTCTATGCTGAAACGCCTAAAAACAAATACAGAAG
This sequence comes from Didymella segeticola, assembly GCA_004522025.1. Lineage (NCBI taxonomy): Eukaryota > Fungi > Ascomycota > Dothideomycetes > Pleosporales > Didymellaceae > Didymella > Didymella segeticola. The sequence goes on along the minus strand of SDAV01000005.1, from coordinate 895,717 downwards.
ATCAGAGTTCCACCCAGCGACAAAGTCTAGTATGCAACCAGAGCCAGACCAATTCTTAAATGCAGGATAGCAGATGTCGCCCAAATGTAACCACCCACGCTTAAGAAACCGATACAGATGCGCCTCCCTACAATACCGCCCTATACCGCCCACTCCGATGGTATCGTGCTCGGAAGGCGTCCGAGTTGGACAGTTGAGCACGTCGAGTGCAGCCTTGTACTATGTGCCTGATCATGGGTTAGTATCTGAAGACACCTCGCGCATTGAGGCTCCTTACCTAGTGCATGTGTCCTTCCGGGAGAATAAGGCATCACATTTGTCACACTTGTGGTCTTTCTCTCCAGAATGAACACTGATATGATGCCTCTTAAGATCGGTATTACGAACGAAAGCCCGTGGGCAATCCTCGTAGGGGCAGACGTACGGCTTCGGTCGGTTGGGATTGTGTGTCTCCATGTGCTGCTTGAAGTTGTAGTGTCGCGCAAAACCCTTTTGGGGACTGCAGATTGTACAAACGAAGGCCGCTGTGGCAGGGTTGGTGTGCCTGCGGATGCGCGCAGGCTCTTTGTGGGCAGGGACCTGTGGATACGAAGGGCGATGTGCGCTGCTCCTTTCGCTAGACTCTCGAAGAACAACTTGGTTCTCGTACTCGGAGCCAGGGCTAGCGTCCATTCTTGAGACCTGTGTCGCACCATAGGGGTTGCCATACGGGAGGATAGTATTGTCAAGTCTCTCGGGGGAAACCGTCAGTGGCTGATGCCGCGACGAGGGCAGGACCGCGTCATTGTGGGTGTAGCACGCATCATGGCACCATCCTTGATTTCCGAGGTTGACTGTCCTCATCTCACGAGTCATCTCATGATAAGTATTGTCGGATCCAGGATGGGAGTGGACTGGCACTATTGTTGCGGACGAGACTGAAGATCGAGGTGAGAGCTGCGAATTGTCCCAAGGCTGTGGCGATCGAATGATTGGGTGGTCGAACGCCCCTGACGCGTATGGGTCCGCGATCGCTTGTGTCATGAGAGGGGATGCGCCAGTTGAGACGTGACCAGACCAGGACTCTGAGGGCGCGGGCGATGGAGGCAGATTCGTTGGGAGTTGATGATGATAATTGTAGAGTCCGAGTCCTTGCGGATATCGGGCCATGGGATCATGCCGGCTTGGTGAAAGGTAGGGCGTCTCGAGCAAGGAGTCTCCCCGTGACGCATGCGTCTGATAGGGCGAGTTGAAAGGAGGTGTAGGCTGCTCCGCGTATTGCATCGTGACAAAGGGTGATCTGAATTGTCTACGACTAGATGTGATGCACAAAGGCAGAAGAGAAGTCTTAGAAGGGTAAGGGTAGAAAATGACGAGAGTCAGCGGTGGCTGTCTTGTGGAGTTGGTGATGAGTGGCACTGTAGGGCGTCCAGGAACCAGATTATATCTGCACGACGTAGGTGGTAGAAAGCCTCCACAGATCTGTAATCGGAACTCGGTTTGCAGTGCTGTGGCAGTGTCTTCTTGCAGCAAGCCGTTCTAACAGTGGGCTTTTGAAGGATAAGGCAGACTCGGAAATTGTACCAGTCAGGGAAGAACATGGGCATGGTTCCAGCCGCGAGGCGGCAGCGCCTGTTAGCGGCATGAGGCCATGTTCCTGCGGAGGGCTGAGGAGTACATAGCGGAGGGGTGTGCAAGAGTAGTAGTGCAAGTTATGCAGGCCACACCCCAGCACAAACCAAAAGTGGCGTGCGACCGGGGTGGTCCACTTGGAGAACCATTGCGTCGGGACGAAGCGACGGCGGGCCGACCATACAGATTTGTGCCGTAGCCTGAGGTGCGACGAACGGTGAGCGCGGTTGATCCCTTGGGCTGATGTCTGTGCTTAGATGAATTCGTCAATGCGCACACGGTTCGTTGTGACTGTCCAGATTCACCTGACTGTAGCCTTGACGTCTGTCATTGAGACGAGGATTATGACTCGCACAGACGCATTGCTTTGCATTCACTATAGACGTGTTGGAAAGAAGCTGAGTGCTTAGACTGCGGATACCGTTAAGCGCCGGCCATCAAGCGGCCTCGCTCATTCCGCGCTGTTCCTGAAGCTGAGAGACAATAGCCGTTAGTGCCTCAACCTGTGAGGTCAGACTGATGATGAGGGTTCTCAGTTGTGCATCTGGCTCTGCCTGCCCTGTATTCGACTGTGATCGGCCAGTGGGGCGCGCTCTTACTGCAAAAGTAGACGCTCCCTGAGTATCTGCCCTGAGCAAACGAGGCGAGTTGACTGCTAACCGCGGAGGTCTCTTTGTAGCTGAAGGCGTTTGCGGGCCACTGAGAGAGATAGTGCCTGGATCACGCTTTCGATACATTTCGAAGTGTTCATAAGCCCAAATGACGCCTACGAACGGCAAGTGTGTGACCTTCAGAAGCACGATACGTGCGCTTCTAAGCCTCTCTGACGGCAAGACGAGACGGAAGGGCCGTATGCATAGAGGAATTAGATTCTGAAGCAGTCAGTCCTATTCTCGTCCATCTACACAGCTGCTCTGGGACAACATTATGGGCATATAGGCCCACTTGCTCGAGGAAGCCTGGGCGGCAGCGTGAGGCTGCTCACTGCGCGATGACAGCAAGCCCACATTACCTCCACTCATTGAATGCCGTTCTCTCTGCCTGGAAATGGCTTCAAATAGGTGGGGACCGTGATTTGTGTTTGTCAGACAGCAGAGGCTATGCTCTCGGCCTTTTTCGCGGCCCGGCGCTTAAGGTACACTCCCAGGTCCGGACACAGCAAAGAGAGGTAGGGCACTTACAAGCGGTGGCAAGAAGTAAGTCAGTCGATTCGAAGACGAGGCTTCGAGAACATAAACCGAGTAACTGTTTGTGAAATACTGTTAGAGGTGTCGGAAAAGTTGGGCAATGTACTGACATGAAGAGATATTCATCACGCGCATGCTCTAATATCTGTACCGTTGTCAGCAGAGTACGTAAAGGACAGGCATAGCTAAAGGGGATTATCTCCGGCGCATTGGTGTTCGCCGGGATTTCGAGGGGCAGTATGGTGTTGCTGGGTCAGCCGTCGTTCGCGGGCACTGCCCAAGGAATCAAATCAAGGTGACAGGCGGTTATTTGCCAACGCCGAAATTGGAATATCTGCCTCGAAGGCTGAGGCATCCAATTGAGGCTGTGTCTTCTCGGAATTGTGATTTGACAGAATGCAAGAAGCTGCTTGGAGGAACGGCGCCAAGACCGAAATTTCGAGCAACGAGAGCCAATGAAATCTGGAGGCGAAACTCACCTTGCTGAGTGAGTTACTCAGGAGCGAGATTAGACTAGTAATGAGGAGTATGTTTGTCAAGATGATGAAGATGAGCTGTGCCGGCAATTAGAACGGCACACGTCAGAATCTTGTACGTGACCTTACCATGACGGGTGGGCCAAAGAAGGGCGATCTACAAGTTGTCAGCGGTTGTCTTCAAGCACCGATGGTTCTGTGTAACTTACATTTCTTGGGCAACATCTGCAGAACGGCCTTGTTAGTACGATTTTAATCACGCGTATGATTACTTTGACTTACCGAAGCCAAGATAACTTGATCTACAGGCGAACGTTAGCAGTTATCCAGATAGCTTTCGATTGCGAATGTCATACCCGAAGAACACTTTGATCAAGATCCAACTCTGGCGCGAAATTATAAGCATGGCACAACTAAGTAGGTTTCATGACCCTTACCATCTCCTGCGGCTTGAATGTTTCTCGGGCTAGCAGGACAAACGTAGTCAGAAAGCCTGGATATTGAGGTAAGCTTAGCCTCACAGGCCTCACAGTCCATCTCAGTGCTTACCCAGATACAGGATGAGGACGAGAGAGAGAAATTTGACGAAGTCTTTGGTCTACTAGAGTTAGATTGACATGTGCATAAACTGTTGTACAGATGTGCTTTACCATTTCCTTTAGGCACGGGATCTTTGTGGAGTCAGCATGATGCTCTTCTCCAACGACAGACCACCGACTTACAAGAGTTCCAAAATAAGGGTTCAAGCTCAGAAGGCTGAATATCCGGGGAACCAAAAACAAGGCTTCTAACCCGAGTACATCGTACGCAAGGTCGATCGTGTCTTTATTGCCATTAGACAGGCCCACTACGCGCAGAGCACAGAAGGTCATCCCGACAATGACTATACTGATGTCCCACATCCACCAGAAATCAGATGCATAGAAACTGGTCTGTCCAGCATCGACCCAGTCGGCAAACTCGTCGTAAGCGAAGCTGGCTATCCACACGTACAATAGAATCTCAGGGACGGTGACTCTTTCCTGGTCTCGGTGTACTAGTACTGCATAGTAGAGAGCCAAGAAGATTGCAAAGAAAAGCGTCTCAAAAATCTTCAAATATCGCGGCACACGCAGACGGGAGAACGGATCGGCCTGTTTGCGGTTGTACTTTCTCGGTCTTTTCACAGAATTGACGCTGAGGGTTTCCCAGAACACGATATCGCCGCGCCATAGGCCATTTATGACCTTTTGTATCGGCCGCTGACTCAAAAACTTCTTCGCGCCACCTACTGCTGCTATCTCCAGCGCAGAGAGGTTTTCACATTGACTCTTGAGTGACCCAAACCTTGGGTTCGCAGCATCATCGTTCCGGGTACCGAAATAATCACCGTTGGTCACACCAAGTAAGGGACTCTGCTCGCTGCTTTGAAAGGTGTGCTGGCCGTTGTGGTCGTTGTGATTAGATGAAGGTTCGCCGTCAGGGGACGGCGCAGATGGCAGCTCGAGCAATAAGAAGTCTATCACATCCCGATCAGTGAGGCTGTTCAGGAACTGCCAAGCAACGAATTCGCAGGCATAGCCTCTTGCTTGATTGACGCCAGGTTCGTCGCTGGTTTCTTCGAGAGCCGAGAAGTGGCCTTTGAGAGCTCTTGTGGAAATCAGCGCTCTATCTTTGTTTTGTGATATCTACAAAATCCATATCTTGGCGGGTGACGTACAGAAGAGCTGACACCAGGGCAGGATGGTGAACCTGGTTCGAGAGGTGGTTGATCAAAGGATACAATGCACGACCATGTTGGCTTGTGCGATAGTCTTCGAAGCTGTGAGGGAGTTTGACAATATGATCGAAATACCTAGCCATATTTCAGCTGCTGTCGCTATCCTCTCGGCCGCTTCGAACTCACTGGCTCAGCTTGTCGACAAGGTCTGCAAAACTCTCCGCTCCGTCAATTGCAGGTACGCCATCATCGTCAGTTGGCCACCTGGACATTGACAGCAGCGACATAATTGATCTCTGTTACCGACGTGTTTGCGAGGTGCATGCTTGAAGGTTGCACAGCCTACGACCCGCGTCGCGCTTGCTAGTGTGGAGCGCGGTCTCGAACAGCAGTCGTCATGGGTCTTGGCAGCACCGACTCGTCCCTGCCTCACTCAAAACGATGTATACTTACACCACAAAGCCACTAGATTATGCAGCAAATGTAGATCTACGATGGTTTGTCGCGACGATTGATCTTTCTTAATCGTAGGTTTACGACTTACTCATGATGACGCAGGAAGCTGATTTTTGCGGCGACCGGCTACGCCTCTCTGCGTTTCTACGCGTTGTCGCTAATGGCATGCCTCAGCGTCCCACTCGGTTCAAACATCGCTTCATAGGCATTGAACAAAGCCTTGACTCTCAAAAACGGCGCGACGCTGACCATGGTGGTGCGGCGAGGTCTCTAAGTCAAGAAGTAATACATGAGGGCTGTCCCAACGATACCATCATTCCCGACGTGGCCCGCTCACCATGGCCGCGTTTCCCAGAATTTGCGCCAGATCATAGTCAATCAGCGACTCGGCCCAGCGACGAACCCCAGAGGAATTGCAAGCAATTCGAACCTGTTCAGCCCCTACAGGACCAACAGCACACCAGAGAACAGGAAATGACCACAGCATTGTTTGAGCCACTCGACGTGTCTCGCAGGACCTCAAGCATCCCGAGAAGGCGGCACTTACCTGTGAACGAGCTCGCATTACTGCGAACTACTTCCTCCGACGGTCTACCGTTACCGAGCGTGAGGACCTGTCCAACAAGGCAGGTATACTTGGCCATTACTGACACTCCATTGCTAGGATGCCGGCTGCCTCTTTGCTGCTCCTACTCCTACTCTCGATCCTATCGAAGATAACCTGACTCGATCAGCCATCCCTTCCAGTGTTTCACCTAGTAGATCATTCCGCTACTCTGTCAAAAAGCCATCACCGGTCAAAACCATCAAGCCTGGCTCTCCGGTGTGGCCCCTGAACGGACGAGTCGGTCGTGTTCCGCGGGTGAAGTACATCGGCGCACTCAGCAGCATATCTGTAGGACGCAGTGCAGCCACAGTATCAGATGGTTTCGTCGGTATGGAACTCGATCTGAAGCACTCCACCAGATGTAAAAAGCAGCGAGCGAGCAACGGAATGCGTGCGAAGAAAAGTTCTCGCAGCCATGGGAAACTCGACTTGGCTTGCGGCTACTTACCTCCACCTCCCATCGAGCATGAGCAGGACGGCCTGGCCAGAGCAGACCAAAGTTCTAACTCTGCATACTCTCATGCTATTGGAACAACAAACTGCGTGGGCTCAGCGCTCCCGTCGCCACAGCAAGCTGTTACAGGAATTCATGAGGGGCCGGAGGAGCAAGGAGCAAGATTGCGCCGCCAGCCCCCACTACGACAACGTGACGACCTGGTGCGCAATCGGTTTTCTGCAGTAGTAGCACGCAACAGGCATACTTCTGAATTTTCGAGCCCACAGAGCGTCGATGGGGATATCGTGCTCAGCCCCAGGTCCAGCAACAGGCTTGACGAGAATTGCGAGCAAGAAACCATACAGTGGACACATACGCCACTGATAGGGCGCATACATAGTCCTCTGGACGCTCAAAGGTATTTTGAAAGTGCTATGCGTGATCTCAATGCGGCAGGCCGATCTGACAGTGTGAGTGGTGAGTTCTGGTCGCAGTACGGTGGGCTAGAACGCAACGACGGACAATGGGATACTCATGGCGGTGCGGACTTACCGCATCATGTTTGAGCAAGCCTATACATTGCACAATGCTCAAGTATCAATATGGTAACTATAACATTATTGAGATCTTGGCTGCCTTCGTGCTCATTGCATGTAGTAGACCTGCGTTGCATCACGCACCAATCAGAAACATCCGTTCTGGCCTGGGTGACTTTACGCAGAGCCAGAATCTACTACTCGAACGCCTTGAGATCAAGACACGTAAAGGCACGCAGTGTGATGCGCTGCCTGTAGAGTAGCACTCTTTCCCGGCTGTCAAGATCTGCGGTGATACCTGTAACGTACTTCGGTGGTTGTCGTCGTTGCTAAGAAGCGTGGGCCCACTTGGTCGATGCTGTTCCAGGTGTCGCACTAATAGGTATCTAGTGCGACCACTACCAGCGATGTCGAAACACAAGAGTGCCTGTACTTAGAAACATCGCCTCGCCTGGTGTCGTTTTGTTAGGGGTCCCGGGTCATTGACACTGGTCATGATGGCGTGGCGGGACGTATATGGGAAGCTGTGCCCCTGCGACGCACGCTGCTGTTGCACGTTCATTATCATCTCGCGTCCTTGTCGACTGGATCGTCTGCGACCCATCGACTATCGAAAAGCAGGCTTTCGAAAGTTGATTCTTTGACAAAATGGCGGCGCCGGGCGGCAGTCCTCCTTCAATGGTATGCTAAAGAGTAGCTGGGAGCGTGATGCCGGGGTTGACAGGCTACAGGCAAACATGAAGCCACCATATCCACCAACAGCATGGGTATTAGGCGGAGCGCCCGTCAAGAGAATCGACATACCTGCGCAAACTGTATTCATGGTTCTTTTCATGATTGGCGCAGCGGTTCACATGAAGATCTTCCAGAAGAACAGAGCACGAGGACACAAGTTCCTGTTTAATCTCTTCATCTTTTGTGCGTACACAGTTAGAAAGATCGCGTACATGTGCTGATGTTACCTGTAGTCTTCTGTGTGTCACGTATTCTCACGTCCATACTTCGCATCGCATCAACGGCACAATCTCGAAACGTTAAACTTGCAATAGCAGCATCCATCCTCGTCGCTGCTGGCGTTCTCATTCTCTTCATCGTCAACTTGCTCTTTGCTGTGCGTCTTGTCAGATCGCTGCACCCAAGATTGGGCTGGCATCCTGCGTTTGGCATCCTTCTCAAAATAATTTGTGTTCTCACCGGAGCAACAATAATCATGGTTATTGCAGGCACAGTTCAGAGCTTCTTCACTCTGGACCGAGGGACAAGGGCAATCGACCGAAGCCTCCAATTATACGGCTCAACGTTCCTCGCCATCATCGCCACACTTCCGCTTCCTATCACGATTCTATCGCTCCTCATCCCATACTCGCCGCCAGACAGATTTGGTGTCGGGCGCCTGCGAACAAAAGTCATCGTGCTGCTTGTCAGTACCACGCTGTTGTCCATCGGCGCCTGGTACAGATGCGGTAGCACATGGGCCCCTCCTGTTCCGCGTTCTCAGCCTCTCCCTGGCTATCTAGGTAAAGGTCCATTTTACATCTTCAACTTCTTCGTGGAAATACAGACGGTCTTGATGTACGCGATTCTGCGTGTAGATCTGCGCTATCACATCCCCAACGGCGCCAAGGGTATTGGATCTTACTCTTCGTCGCAGCAACTGGAGGACGTTGAGATGCAAGACTCGCGACCCACGTCAGCGTCAAAGTCTGTCGAGGAGACTGACAAGGAGATGGCGGCGAAGTCTCCGACCACTTTTGGTCTAACAATCGACACCAACATACCGACTATCCAAGTTCACGACCCCGAAAAGACACTCGTGTTCTCCCCCGAGTCTCCAGATGCGCAAATCGAGTCTACGCAGACCTCACCCACAACATCACCAATATCTCCCGCAAAGAACAACCGCAAGTCTCTCCTGCAGTCTCTCTTCAAGCGCCAGTCCAAGGCACCCGTCCTCCCAACTATCCAAACCAACATGTCACCCATCGAGCCCCCGCCAACTGCAGAGCAAAGGCAACGCTGGCGCGACAGCGAACAGCGGCGCATAGTGACGCGCCTGGGCGGACCCTGGCAGGAACTCGACTCTCCAACATCTCCCGTCGAACCTCCCAGCCCCGTCACCACAATCCACTCCTTCCGGACCAGCGTTGCCCCTAGTGTCAGCGCACGCGACAGCGTAGGCGGCATCAGCATAGGCACTGGGCTTTCCGTCGGCGTCCCCAGCGTAGTCACAGCGCCGAGTCTGCGCGACACGCTCAGAGCAGATGGAAACTGGACTCCAGAACTCGACTGGGAGTTGCGGAGTCCGCGGCGCTTCTTGAGCATGAAGCGGAGAGTCACGGGCGAAACTGTATAACTTGTGCGATATCACAATGAGGCGTTTTCGGGGGGGGGGGGGGGGGGGGGCGGAATACCATTTGCATGCGACCTTTATGTCGCTCGACGCTATACTAATGCTACAACTGTTTTCCTCTTGTTATTCACATCTTGTACCATACGACATTTCTACACTGCAGCCTTCCAGTGCAAAGCACGATACGCAATCAATTTCATTCCCCATCAACCTCGCTGAGACACAAGGTACAAACGCTAAATTACGGGTTCCGACAATACTGGCACGACGCCGCGCCGTCGTGAAACAGGGACCAGAAACCCTGAGGCACGACCGCGGATTTCACTCTTGTTTCGACAGCGGTGCTGTTTGACGCTGTGCGTAAGAATAAATGGGGCCATCTGGAGCTGCCTGGCGCGGAGCCGGCGCGGGACGATGAAACAGCGGTGGCCGTGGGAAAGCTTCGCGCAACTGGTTAGTTCGACTTGGACGTCATTGTCATTGTCTCTTCTTCAAGGCAGAAATAGAATTGGCAAGAGTAAAGCTAGATTGCGGGTGATTTTGCTCTTACACTTGTGTGGCTTCGTTGCGTTGTCAAGTTTGATGAACAGACTTGCTGAAGACCAGTGTGTCGAGTCCTAAGACACATTTCTCCTCTGTCCGGTTCATAAGCAATCCTCGGTGAGGAGCTTTACTGTAAGTACCAGTTCAAACAGCTCAAGAGCTGATTGACGTTACTGCGATGCGGTGGCGGACATTTACCTGAGCCCCGGAAAACAGCAAACACAGCATCTCGATTACATCCCAGCAAATATGCCGTCACCGATCGCCGTCAATATCATAACCCATCATAGTTCATTACATAGGCATCCTGACCATCTCCTCCTTGGTCCAATACCTCCTCATGTTCTCCGCGCCCAGCTCCTTGACCTCATCGTCCAGATGCTGCCACAGCACCTCCCCAAAGCCATCCATAATCTCCTTCAACTCGGGCAGCCTCAACTCACGCTCTCCACTACTGCACTCGTCCAGGTACTTGGTCAGCTTATCCAGACCCTTGTGGATCTGCTTGTGCTGTGTGAGGAGCTCGAGTTCTTTCTTGAAGGCGGGCTGTTTCTTCGCCAGGACGGGGAAGATGTGTCTAGGGGATGAAGTAAGTATGGTTGCACTATAATGTGATGACGGTCTTGGGCAGAGACACAGTGAAGTGGGAGGGAAAACGTACCTCTCCTCGATTCCATGGTGCATCTCCAACTGCGCGCAAAATTGCTGTCCCATGCTGATGAACTGCCTGATACTCATCCCTTTACTCCTCTTCCCACTTTCGCAAGCGGCATACATAACATTCCACGTCTCGCGGAAGTGGTTGTGGAAGTAGTCCATATGCTCGGCCATGCGATTGTAAATGCGGAAGTCATGATCGGAGAGTTTGGGGAGGGAGGGCTCTGCAGGGGAGGTTGGAGCTGGGGCCTGAGCGGGAAGTGATGGGTCTGTTGTCGCCATTCTGAATGTGTTGTTTGGAATCTGTGTCTGCGAGGGATGGATATGCGCGAGTGGTCGCCGTGTGAAGACTTGTGATAGGCGATTCGCCGATGGAAGAGGCCTGAGAACACGAGAAAGGCTCATGCAGTGCGCTCGGAACGCAGACTAGTAACGAAAGAATAAAGGGAGCGTGTGAGGTTACTTGAATACGCAGAACGGATTTGATATGGCATTCTTCTTTAGGAAAGCTCAACACTTCGGCCCTTCGCGTGTGGCCAACCGCAGCTTACCAATTTTGCCAGGTCAGCTTTGACTAAGCCGGCAGCGCTTCTCCCGTGCCGTCAAGGCCGACACACCGATAACGCGCTAAGACGCGTGCGCGCCACGTGCGACGCGACTCGCAGTCGTCGGACCAAGAAAGGTGCAGCCCTATCAGGCGCATCCGGTCGATACGTCGTTGTGTCGTTGACAAGACTTGGTCAGGACTATCAAGTCGTACCATCAAGGATATGCAGTCTCCGACTCGTCGTCTCGACGACTGTGAGGCCACGTTGTTCGGTTGAGCCACGACTCGTCGCGTGGCACTGTCCACTCTACGACTCTCTCCGCAGACCATCATTTCTTTCGAGTCTTCGCAAATTTCTCGTGCCACTTTCTCGCCGACGATTTGGTCGCTGGAGCGGCGTCTTGCACGCTGGTAGCTGCGGTATCCTTGCTCTTTGCCCGAATTGTGGTGTTTGAGGGGCATTCGTACGAGCCTTGAATTGCACTGAGCTTTGCGTCTTTACGCCATGCTTCGGGCAATCTGTCCTCCCAGGTGTCTGTGAAGTCCGCGATGAGGAAGTCGCTGCCTCGCTGCTTAGCTTCGAGTAATGCTTTGCCGACAAACACAACTGTCTTGGCTTGGTCGAGACATGACCATGGTCCAGATGCGTCCTGCTCGTCGTTGGAGAGGTGACGTAGCACTGCTTTTGTCAAGTTCGGTGGATGACCATCGTCAGCTACTGCTGTCGCGATGTCTTCAGTCAGAAACTGGGTGTCGAGCTTGATGCTCTCAGCCAGTGCAGCGGCATTGATAGATTTCCAGACTTGTGATAAAGCATTCACAGAGGGCTTGTAGGCACCTTCGTCGAGCTCGAACGCCATCAGCTCGTTCCACCCTGCCTGACATTGTGCGTCTGACAAGGGCAGGTTTGCAAAGACGTGGTCCTTGCTCTTGCCGTTGCCCGTGGCATCAACATGGCCGGCGACAATGTCGTACACGGGGAGCACCTCGTGCAGCAGAGCGACGGCAGAGACATCGGAGGGGTGCAGCTCGAGGGTCGCGGGGCACGCTGCTATGGCACATGTGGCGGGGAGGGGTATGTCGTTGCCATGGGCATCGAGGTACTGGGGCTGGGTGACGAAGAGCGAATTGGATGTTTGGACCTGGCGCAGATGGAAGGTCTGTGTGGGCGTACAGAGCACGGCATATGCAGGCTGGTCGTTGGCGGCGACGGCAGCGCTGGATTTGATGGAGAGCCTGTGCACGCCAGAAGATCAGAAGGCGATCCACGCAGCGGGACGAGGACGGGAGCTGAGGGCGCACCGCGGGGGATTGGGAGCGTCGAGCAGCGCGGCGACGTCTGGCGGCAGCTCGAGCAGCTGCAGCTTTTGGGGGGAGGCGGCAATGGCAAAAGGGACGCCGCCATCAAACTGCTGCGTCGCCATGAGGAAGTGCAGAGCAAGCAGCAAGCAGAGCAAGCAAGCAGAGCAATACCGGAGCAGTAGAGGAAGGGTGACGACGCCAGAGGAGGTAGGTAAGGTTGCTAGCGGCGCTGGTGTATTTGTTTGATGATTGATCTGCGACGCGGCACCAAAATAGAAATGGCTCGAGGTTTCCCCAGCGCGGTAACGCGGTCCCACACACGATATCCTAGCAGCCCCGTCCCACGCTGCCGCCGTGTGCGCTGGGCGTCGAAGCCAGCCAGCCACCGGTTTGTGCCTTGTTTACTTTGCGGCTGGCCTGCTAGTCTACTCGACTCGACTCGACTGCCCGGTTGACAGGCGAACACCTGCAGGCCGCACGGCGCAACATCAACACTCACTCACAACACACGCGCTGATCTGCTTGCTCGCTCTCTCTCTCTCTCTCTCCCCCTCTCGCTCCTTCCTTTCGTCTTGCGTGCGTGTTGCCCACTCTCCTTTCCACCACATCGCCTTCACTGCGCCATGCCACTGCGCGTGCACTCGCCCTTCCCTACCTCGTAATATCCCACTGCCATCACTCATTCTCGCGCGACGACAGGCGCATAAGCTCGCACATATGGGTGTCGTCATCAACCAGGAGCCCGCGGCTCTCCCCGCAGCGGACCTGTCACTATTCCACACTACAGACGACCTGCTGTCCAACTCGCCTGTCCTGATCTTCTATGGGCCGACTTCCACAGCCGCGCAAACCACAAACTCGCGCATCCAGACCCACGTCTTTACCCCAGCCGGCCTATCGAGCTACGCCCGCCTTATCATTTCGCCTACCGCCTCTTTCTACAATGCCGTTACCTGTCTGCCGCGCGAGGAGCAGGGCGACGAGATCTGTCGCGGCCTGGCCTTCAGTCTTTACAAGTACTTTGTCGAGCTGCCCGCCGAAGTGAAGCATGCCTGGGAGCGCCGCTATAGCACGAGGGCCAACATGCATATGGCGCCTGCCCTGTTCACCGAGCAGCACGCCGCCATTGTCGCAGCCAAGATGGTCAAGGTCGAGAACGTGGAAGACGTCATTGTAGATGTGCGCCATGCACTGGGAGAGCAGACGCTCTCGTGGGTCGACATGGACGTCGTCCTGCCACAAGGAAGCATAAAGAAGGTGGACTTGCGAGAATCGGCTCAGTTCGAGGAGCCAGAAGACGACGCGCTTGAACAGCAGTACGGATCGTATGCGCCAGTCATCAGGCTCTTTGGAGAGTCCACCTTCCTCCCTACATCACGTCTGCGGCGCGCACCGTCCAAGGCCAGTCAGCTCAGTCGATCACAGTCATTCTCCAGAAAGCAAAAAGAGTCACTCAGACGCGAGATGTGCGAGTTGTTGGATACAGAGGAAAACTACGTCAGCAAGGTCCACGACCTGGTCAAGAACGTGGCGGTTGAATTTCGCGAAAAGGCTAAACGCAGGTCATCTTCAAGCACAAGCCCCAACGAGCAGACACTGAAAGGCCTGTTTCCTCCGAGCCTGGATAAGATCCTCGAAGTCAACTCGGAATTCCTGGAAGAACTGCGAGTCATCCTGGAGGAGACAGAGAATGGTGCAATCCAGGACATTGAAGAGACTACAGACGATGTCTTCATCGCTCCACTGCGAGGCCAGAAAGATCCGGCAGATGTCACGGGGGCAGTAAGAGTCGCAAAGGCACTTGTCGAGTGGTTTCCCAAGTTCGGCGACTGTTATACTGACTACATGGCTGCACACGGCGACTTCTCACAGTTATTAAAGGCCTTCACCAAAGAGCCTGCCTCGAGCTTTTCGAAAAGGGTATATGAGACTGGTGAACAACGACTCACGTCATTGTTAATCGAACCTGTGCAACGCCTGCCCCGCTACAGTCTCTACATTGATCAGATCGTCAAGCAGCTTCCAGTGAGACATCCCGCGCTCAAGACATTTTTGAAGGCGAGAGACATCATCTCGGAGATATGTTCAAGAGAGGGATCCACAGCGCATCAGATGAAGGTCGCCGATCGTCTGCGCAAGATGGTGTATCAGTGGCCGACATCATTCAGGCCTCAAGGGAGATTGATTACTGCCATCGATGTGGTAGAGCTAGCGCCACCCTACCATGGACAGCTCAGTGGCCCTTCGACTATCCCAGGAATATTCGTACTGTTCTCAGACTTTCTCGTAATCTTGCACAAGCCAACTGATTGCACAACGAGTGCACGCGGTCTGATGACTGATCTGGACAGCCCAAAGCTTGGCGACCCTGATGAATCGGAGCTAATCTACCATCAGCATCTCAGATTGTCCGATGTTTTCGTGAGCGAGCACGCAGATTCCAGCATTGTCCAGCTGTTGTCACCAACTCCCCGCACCATCCAGCTTGGGCGGCCGCCAACGCCAGATCGTCAGAACATTGGCATTCGTATGTACTATGTGCAAGGCGCCTACGAGGGCCGAGCGCAGAGAGTCGTCGAAGACGTTACCAAAGCTAGAATGGAAGGACGGTTTTCCGAGGCAGAACGTGAGAGCTACAAATGGGAGGTGCGCAATCGACCCGGTGATCTCAGTCTGTTCTCTTCTGTCACCGAGGAGAGTGTGAATGGACCCCCTGAAGGCCGTAGAGAACCTGCAAAGATCCAGGTCCTGATTCAGGCGCCGAAATTTCTACAGCCCATCGAAGTGGGTTACGACGGCATCGAAGTGGTTGTCAAGATTACAGTTTTGGACAATGGCTTCTACCTCATGGACATCAGCGGATCGAACGGTTACCTTGCACGCGACAAGCTTACCAAAGTTGAGTTCCTGCCTGTTTTGACCAAACGACTTGCGAACTACTTCCAACAACGCAATAATGTTAAGAACCCGGCTTTGTCTGAGGCTTACCTCCTACGAAACTCGCTGATTCTCCAGTCGCTAAAGCTCCAGATCACTTATCTAGAAGAGTGGAACGACAGAAAAACTCGACCTGCTTCCCCTCTGAAGTCGCTTAGCAACATCTTTGGCGCAAGTGTCAGCAGAGAAGGTAGTGGGCGACGGCTCCAGCGCAACACGCAGACCCTGGGAGACATTCCACGCATGGCACCTCCTCTGCAGCTCGTACCCACGCGTACTCAGAGTCGCGACGGGCCAAGTTCGAGGCCAACCTCATCAAGAAGCGGCTTTGAGGAGCTGCAACCAGTCGATTCGCTTACAAAATTGGAAGACTCTCTGGCGAACATCACCATGGCCCTGTCAGCCCGGAAAGGTAATATCGTCGGCAGATCGGTCCGCGCCAGGGTGGTTGCTGACGAATTGGTCGTGAATGAGCTCTACAACTCGCTACTGGAGGCTCCTTCCAACCTCGATCTTGCATCACAATCATCTATCGACGTACTCTTTGCCGTTTTCGACAAGTTCCTCAATGTTGCCTGGAAAGAGCGAATGGGTCCGGTTCTGTCGCATGCCACTTTTGTGTCTTTACAGATGCGGTCGGATAGCATGTATCCTGGAGAGTTCGAAGAGTACTTCCGCGCAACGTTCAACAATCTTGCAACTCACAACCAACGGGCAACCCGAGTCATAATTCAGCTTCTCGCCGAACTGCTGGACGGTACCAGTAATGATGGAGATCGTGGCATACTAACAGCTGCATTCGCCGAGATGATTGTGCCTGCTGGAAACGCAAATGACTTCATATCGTTAATAGACCGCCTTGTCCAGGACATGGATGCGCTCTTCCCGGCCGAGACCCCAGGTTTGACACCCAATTTTGGGTCTATGGATTCGAAGAGTCGCCACAATGGCGGTGGCTCGGTCAACTCATCCCTCCGACGTCGATTTGGTTTTGGCAACCTCTCGCGAGAAAACAGCAAGTCCGAGACCGAATCAAAGGTCAGTTCGCTCTGGCGAT
Organism: Didymella segeticola; assembly: GCA_004522025.1. Taxonomy (NCBI): domain Eukaryota; kingdom Fungi; phylum Ascomycota; class Dothideomycetes; order Pleosporales; family Didymellaceae; genus Didymella; species Didymella segeticola. The sequence continues at coordinate 879,316 of SDAV01000005.1, read as the reverse complement.
CATTGAGCAAAAACAGTCACAGCCAGGAGAACTTCGCTACCAGCATGTCAAAAGCGGGTGCACAATCAGTCGGCCGCTCCAACTCCATCGACAATGGCCGCCACTCACCCAAACGTCCATCCTCACGCGATCGTCCGTCAGTCCTCGGCGCTTTCCAATATGACAGCGGCAGCCAGACTAATCGCTCATTACTGGGGGCCATCAATGAGATACCGCCTTCTAAACTCGCAGTCCCCGTCCAGCCCCGCAGGAAACGACGTTCGTCATTGAGCGATCTCAAAGAGTTAGATTTCCAGCCAGTCGAAGCTCCTGCTTGGTCTTCTCAGACTCCTCGCAGGCCCGACTCAACGTTGCCGAAGAAACGAGAGGACCGCGACAGACGAGAGAGCCGCGACAAACGAGAGAGTATGTCACCTCCTCATACGCCCTTGCGCACCGCTGTCTCTGCCCACAAACACTCGTCTTCTATACCAGGTCCCATGCGACTGGGCTCACCGATGATACGGAAAGAGAACGAACAGCCCGCGCCACCAATTGCGAAAAGAGGTAGCGTTCAACCTGAGTCACGCCCTCTCCAATCGTTTACCCGAAGAGGTAGTGTGCAGCCAGCCACACCATCCACTCCAAGAAGAGAGAGCAAAGATGAGGTCACTATCAAGTCCTTTGCACAATCAACGTCAGGATACACCAGAAGGCGTGGCGAATCTACCACGGCCATACCAACTCTCCGGCCAATCTCTGGTTCCATCGCTGGCCTGTCCGAACGTCCGGGCTCTGGCAACCCCGTCAGGTTACCTCCTTCGACACCTCGCTCCCCCATCAAAGCTGTTGCAACTGCAGCAGCTCTCAATGGCAGCACTGCCGGCACTATCTCGACAGTCTCAACAGGCACACCACGCAGACTCCGTATGCAGTCACCGCAAAAACTGCGCGAGCGATTGCAGACCCAGCAGAAAGACATTGAAAGCGCATCGCAAGACCTGCAAAACGTTTTGGCTGATATTGGCAACGAGTTGAACGCTAAGAGCACGCCGCGTCTGCACCCTCAGACTTCTGCCCCGTCTCTGGGGTCAGGCACACCTAGCAAAGCACAGTCTATGACACTGGAAGCTCGAATAGCGGCCCTAGAGAAGCAGTGCAAAGCCACGCTCGATGCCCTCTCCACTCGTGCTACCACCATTTCAGCAGACGTCACCACGTCTCTGCAAGTCTCCGAGGCACGTGTCAAGCAGCTCGACCAGCTCTACCGCGACTCAAACGCTGAGAACGAGGCTCTGTACGCGCGTTTTAATGAGGAGTTGGAGAAAGCAACAAGCAGTGTACGCCGAGGCAAGGGCGGCGAAGAGGTTGATCGCCGACTGAGGGCTAGCGAGGAGGAGGCTGCGAGGTTGAGAAAAGAGAACGCTCGTCTGAAGAGGGAGGTTGCGGGTTTGAAGGCGCAGATCAGGGAGTGAGTGGGTCGAGCTCACTGTCCAATTGCCCTGATTCCAAGCTTCGCATCTTGAAATGAGACAGGCCGTTGACGCATGGCAGTTGGCTTTTGTCTGTCTGCTTGTCCGCAGAGCAGTTCGTTCTCGTATTTCGACTTTTTCTCGCTTCAATTGCTCCAACGTTATCGGAGGGCACTCACGCGGCCGTCAAGCACGTTTTTGTTTTGGCGCTCAATTACGTCAGGAACCTTCTCTTGCTTTTGGTCAGCCCCGTGTTGGTACTGTTTGGACGACGTCGCATCAGAGGGAGTAGCATTGGTAGGAGTATTAATGGCAGGAAGAGCCTTGATCAGCACGCATGAGGGGTTTCCATCATTGCAGGAGTTCTAGCATACGGAAGCAGGGCATTATACCACTTTGCATATTTACCGCAAACAATCCATCAGAACAAAGGAACAAGACCGCTTTGCCTCCAAGACATAAACACATTCCGTAATCGCTACTGAAAACCACACCAACTCCCCGTCTTCTACCCGGCTAACCACTCACCCAAACGATCGAGAACAACATAGCAATAGACCCGCAGATTGCCAACACCATCGGTCCAGCCAAAATGCCCACCGGCAACCCCTCAGTCGTAAACTGCGCCACAACCCCCAGCGTGAAATTCCTCTCCGCCTCCCGCAGCGCAATCGCAGTCCAGTTCCCGCACGCCGTGTTGAGAATCGTATCCGCCGTCAGCGCGGGGAGTTTCTTGATCGCGGCATCCATCATACGCGCATTGTAGATGGTGCCCGTGTTGGATTTCTGCAGCAGGACCGTTCGGTAGGTCCCGTTTGCGCCGATGGTGGACATGTTGGCTGTGCGCTCGTAGTCGAGACACAGATCTGCTTGGGAGGGTGTGGCGGAGATTTGGCGTCGGATTTGGTCTTGTTCCTGCGCGATGGAGGGTTTGGGTCCCGGGACTGCGGTGGATATGTGCATGAGGGAGAGGAAGAGGAGGATGGTGGGAAAGAGTCGGGAGAGCATTGTGCAGCGGTCTTTTGGGCTTTAGCCTTGGAGGCTCAGAGTAATGGTGTGATGTAGGATTATGAGCAAGCGGCCAGCACTTGTGATTAGGAGAATTGTGTGGTTGACTGGAAAGGACTGTATTTGCCCCAGGCACTGAGGAGGAAAAGAAAAGGCGACAACAAGGACCACGGGGAACTTCAGGCCACAAGCTCAGGACTATATGAGGCTGCCGCCGATTCGAGCGTTCATTTCATGCTCAGGCTGCGCTGCGACGTGGACTGCTAGACGTGGTGGGTTTGAATCTGTACGTGTCTCAAGTCACATGGTGCATTAAGCGCCCTGCTATTGCTCACTGGGCGCATTGCTGCCATGCTATGTGGGCGCTCAAGAGACACGGCTTCTTGTCGTCATCTTTGCACTCACCAATAGATACGTTGGGGTTCACTTCTCGCTTTTCAGTGGTCGCGCGGCAGATGCGAGGCGATGGATGAAGTGGCGGTCGAGCCAAGGGCGAAGAAGAGCCAGGACGAGCTGAGCCTCGGTTGAGGTGGGTTCTGCGCACCGACGTTTCAAGTCCACGGCGCTGCGAACCGCTGCGAGATAGCAGAGGGATGTCATCTGTCAGTGATTTAAAGTTTTCAAGCATGTGGGCTGCAACAGTCGTTCGGTAGAAGGTACTATGAGTTCGTTGCATATGGCTGCTTTAAACCCTGCGTCCCGAAGGCGCTATCTCTTCGCTCACAGTCAACGCTGGGCTCTTCCCAGGGGCTGAGTCCCCACCAAAGTCATTGAAGTAATACGATTTTTGCTCGCCGCTCGGGAGCTTCGTGAGGCCTTCCTGACTAGCAGTACTTTTCAACGAAGCTGGCCGGCCCATCTCGAAATCCTGCACTCGATCTTGGTGTGTGACGTGAACCTCCTTTGTGACGAAGATTGCGTTCCAATTCGTCACAACAGTAGGCCAGAAGATGGGCATCGAGGCGCAGATTATGGCGAAGTCGACCTCCAGGCATGAGATGATCAAGACCTCAGGGTACCACCTGTTCACAATTAGAATCTGTACGGGTGCAAGTGTGTTGCTGGTAAACGTACCAGGTAAAATCGAAACTCTTGAGAGTATCCGTGCTATGCTTGAACGTGCTCCACAAGCGAAGGATGGCCATGAGCACGACTATCGAGCCCATGAAGAACAGCCCGGTCATTGCCAGTAACTGCTTCCTCCTCAGTCCTGGCCGGAAGTACTCAGTGAGCGGAATCAAAAAGATTACAATGTCGAAGAACATGTTTGTGCCTGCGAAAATGAAGAGCGTCATCCTGGCCTCGTCCATCGTGCGGTATCCGAAGCCATAGCACTTTGACTGGGCAGTTCGGTTCCACATCCCGGACACTGGCAGGCAAGGAAACCAAGCAAGGAATGCGAAGGCAAGACCCCATCCGGCGATGGTAGTCAACAGGATTATACAGATATAACGGCGGATGCCTTGTCGGAAGAGCCGGAGGTATTGCAATAACAGCGAAACCTTGATCAGAGCGGTGGTTGTGTGGTACGCAGCGTTGGTGACGTAGAGGTACTTCATCATGGTCGGGAGGAGATTGATAACGTAGACCAGGTGATGACCGAGGCCATACTTGATGCCTGAGTCTGTGAGCCTATTGTACAACAGTGCAGAGAAGATCCTTACCTGCTAGGAATCCAATTACAGAGACCAGATTAATGAGGGCCGCTAGGAGGACGAAGAGGTCATCCCACCATGGCTCACGAACAACCCTTATGCGGGTGTGGAGTCGAAACCCTACTGCTATCCAACTCAAGAGCTATAGCTGTCAATACCTGCTGAGATTTTCTGTTCATACACGGAACTACTACCTACGTGAAATGTGATTGTGACCCCATACATTGTTGCAGGATAATTTGCAACCGGTCGCGCGCCGTTGGGATCCGGATATGCTTTCAGCATTTCCCCGATCGTGGCGCTGAGCTGATCCATGGCGACGGTCTCCTCTTAAGGGTCTGCAGTGAGTGACAGAGGAGTGACAGCTCCGAGGGGTGTTCAGTCACCAGAACGTAGAGCCGTTCAGATCATAGAGCTTCGGTCAGAAACTCGCGGCGCACAATACGAATGAAGACGACCAAATCTTTCAATCTCGTGGCCTAGAGGCTCCTCTACTTTTAAGTTGGCGCACCACATGGCATATGTGGATACCCGCGAAGTCTGAGGCCTTCGTGACTCGGGTACGCCGCGCGAAGAGACATGGGTTTTGCTAGAGAACTTTTAGCGAGATGTGAATCTTGTCGCACGATGCCACACTGGTAGCTACATCCATTTCACTTTGGGATAGCACGTCTTTGCTTACGGTCAGCCTTGCCCTAATGCAGCTGTGCGCCGAAGTTTCAGACCCGTTTTCTGCATTCGTTACCTGTCGATCCTACCAAGATTCGATCGGGCCATGCTCTTCCAGGGGCGAAAGAGCCAGAACACGGGCGGTATCTATGCATGGTAGATCAGCACGGGACGAGGGAACTGGTCGCTGCAATTGCCGTTGAAGGGTGTAGCTGATCCTCATATGGACTCGTCGAATGACGGTTGTTCACATGTACCTCGGAGGTAGAACGATAGCATTGTGGCTGCCGTTGCGCCATGTGGTGTCAAAACGACTCGCTAAACCTTGATCTGAACTGTGCCATTTTAGGAAGGTACCCCTTGACCTAGACGGTCGGTGACATGCTTGTGGGAGCACCCGCGAGCTGAGGCTGATATAGGGCCGAGAGCGTGCCTGTGAAGATCTTGCCAGACCCATGTGAGAGGTTGGAGACGATTTCTCGGTGTTGAGGTCGCTATTTCACCTCACAGCCGCTGATACACAAGATGGTGCTTGCGCGAAGGAACATGATGTCACGAGCACGCTTGGCGCGTCCTTCCGGCCCCTTCCACATTTCGACTTCACCGTGCGTGCATCCACTCACTCGGCAGCTCATTAGGCGATCTCGGAGAGCATGAGCGGAGCAACGGGGTGAGCTTGCATGCATTACCTTTGTCTCTGCAATTTGGAGCTCTGACATGAAGGATTCACAGGTCCACTAAAAGGAAGCGCAGTGCCGAGGAGGACGCGTCCAGAAACGATGGCTCTAGCAAACGTCCCGCGACGGTAGACTGTAGCGGCGTCGCTCATTTGCAGAAAATCAACAAAATCAAGACCCACTGCCGGAAGCTGTCTTTTGTCGACCTTCCTGGTGGTAGCTTCTCCGCGTTCCCAAGCAACGTAAAGACAGCTAACGTGGATATTTAGAAATTCGTAATCACATATATGGAGCAATCCTTCTCGATCTCAATCGCTGCGAGGGGGATCACGGGCAGGGTAGTTGTGACCACTGCCCTGTACTCTACCACTATCCTGAGAGAGCGCATTGACCGGAGCCTATTTACGTACGCCGCAAGTACTTCGGACTCACACAGTGCTGCCGCACTGTCCGCCTAGAATTTCGAGCCATGTACCTCGAGAACCACCGAGTCGTCGTGCCTCTCGATGTGTGCAACCAGTATCGAGCGACCTTCGGCCACACTTATATTAACAGCGCCTTCCTCGGATGCCCCAAGCGACCGCTTCTCGGCCAAAGTCTCAACCTCAGAACCCTCATTGATGATCAATTGATTCACCTATCTGAAGGGCATCCTTTCTGGAGATTCGAGAAGGAGCCCTTCAGAGAAGAGCGCTTCCTCAGAATATTGAGGGTGATACGAAAGCTGATCAACAGAATTTACTCCTGTCTCCGTGTTGTCGGATATGGCATTCAGCATGTAGCCCAGATTCAAGTACGCGAGATGGCGCTATCAAGAGGCCACTTGATTGATCCTGGATTCATGGCATTAGCTGCTAGCTCTATCGTCATTCTCAGCTTCAAGATTACTGACGACTATGGTATGGAGAGCATGTGGCATAATGGCGGTGACGTCTCGAGCGTAATAAAGACCATTCGAGATGCTATCGGCTCAGACGCTGTCGTCGAGATTCGATGCGATGCATGGGATATGTGACGAGCATGATGCGACATTGGTGACTTGCACTATACGGTCTCTTAAGATGGTAGGCAGTGCTGTGGCATCGGACCACATAAAGTCAGGTCACCAGAGACAAACGCGAACGGAAGTATACATTCGACAATACGAACTGAAAAAACCTCATGAATATCAAGAGGCCCACCTGTGGAGCAAGTTATTGGACAGCGTCGACGACCACGTGACAGGCTACCGCAAGGCGAGTGAGGAGATCATGTGCCAGGATGAGAAGCGTCTTTCATGTCGTGCAAGCCGCTGAAGCTCACATGTATAGAGTATCTACCATACCATACCGTATGCGCCATATCAACCCCAAGACCACCTGACCATCATCAACATCATCATGCTTTTAGACCACTAACGCCTCGAAATGCAGCAGAACGAACACAACAGCGATGATATCTACCCCCTTAGTCCTTCATAGTCATATCCTCGAAATCATCCAGAAGCTGCTCCATTGGGATCTCCAGCCCCTGATCGTTCTCCTCCTCGTCGTCGGTTTCCATGGCCTCGGCATCGCGCTGCGCCTGCTCCTGCTGCGCCTTGTACAGCGCCATGGTGGCCCTGAGCTCAGGATCCTCTTCGACGTCCTGCAAGAACATTTCAAAGTCGCGCTCCATCTTCTCCTGGTCCTGTTTGCGGGGCAGCATCTCGCTCTGTTCGCGGCCCATGCGCTTGACGCGCCAGTTGCGCTTGTTCTTGTTCTTCTTGGCGCGCTGGTAGTGTTTCTTGACGAGCACGACGTCCGGGATGTGCGCGGCGTGCTTGTTGCTCTGCTCGAGCACGTCGAAGAGCTCGTTGTTGAAGTTTGTGTTGGCCAGCAGGTAGCCCAGGACGCTGTCGCCGACGTGCAGGATCCCGCCCAGGTGGGTCCGGCAGTAGTATGTGGTGTCGTTGACGCCCATGTCTGAGGCGCGGGCAATGGTTGCTTCGGCGAGGAAGTTGCGGCCGACTTGCTTTCCGAGCGGCTCGATGTCGAGAACGATGAACTCGGTGAGTTCCTGCACGTCGGCCAGCGGGCGGAAGGGCGTGCGCCAGTAGAGCTTTGTGTCGATGTCGGCCGTCTGCAGGGTTTGAGGGTCGAGGAACTGCACGCTGGTGCCGATTCGCGAACACAGGCCGAGGGGCGCGATGTTGCCAATCTTCTTCGCCAGGGGCACGGGGAGCACGACCAGGTCGTCTTTACAGATGGGAACCAACTCGCACGAGTAGGAGAACTTGTAATTCTTTGTCGAGGTGTGGATGTCGTGGGAGATGAGTTCTTGCGAGTCCTTGATGAAGACGGGTACGACGGCCTTGAGGAAGTCGCAGAAAGCAGTGGCGTGGTTGCGCTGGGCAAAGAAAAAGTCGATGCCGTCGTGGACTTCCTTGATATTGATTGTGTCCTTGTGGGCGCCGTGCTTCAGAATCAGCTGCTCGAGGTACAAAAAGGTCCTCTTATGCGGGACCTTCTGGCGCACCTGCACACACGCTCGCCATGTGTTGTGTGTGTAGCTCTTGGCGCAGTCCGGGCACTGGTGGTAGTTCTGCTTGAACTCGACTTCAAACGTCTGCTGCATGATGGCGCCCTCGTTGATCTCCGACTGCGCTGTGATCTTGACCTTGATCCTCCTGCTGTGGGGCTCCGTCCAGATGAAGCTGGCGTCGATGATACGCAGCTTGTTCAGACCTCGCAGTTTCCGCAGACACAGGGCAAGCAGCTCGCGCGACTCTGGGGCTGCAACGACCCAGGAGGTGGGTGGGGAAAGCCAGCGGTCGCAGTCTCGGCACATGAGCAGGATGGCTTCGCGCTGGACGCCCGAGGTGACGTCGGTCTTGAGCTTGATGCAGTCGTAGCAGAAGGCGCCAGAGACGGTGCCGTCGACGGGCGCACCGCAGTCTGCGCAGAGAATCGTCGCGGCGTTCTTCTGCTGGGGCGCAAAGGCCATGGCGCCGCCGTCAATCTCCATGGCTGGCGGGGATCTGAGGTTTTTTTCTTGGGTATATGGATGTTGTGGGATATTCGCAGGCGGAAGTGGATAGACTTCCTGTGATCCTCGTCGAGAGGCTGTACTGTCAGGTGTAGGTGGCGTGGAGAGAGGTTGCTTAAGCAGTTACACGCCGGGTGTCTGGGGCAAATTGTCTGCTTTCAAATGCCAAATGCGCCCCACCAACTTTTTTCGAGCCGCTTCTCAGCGATGACTGTCGCCCCGCTTACGATAACATGCCTTATCGCCACGTGCTCAGGCGCAATGTCGGCGTTTGCGAGGGCGTCAACCGCCGACCGAGTTCGACAAAAGTCTCGTTGATTGTCGCCATCACTTACCATTCCACCCTAAGTAGTCGTCAGCATGGCCGTGTCGTCGAGATTCGTCTGCAGTGCTTGCAGGAATGCTTCAAGAAGATTTGTTACACCCAATTCTACCTCCAATGGCTTTACAGTCCGCGCTCCCAGCAATGTTCACGTCACGAGAAGTGCTTTCAGCACCAGCATTTCACGCAGAAAGGACCTGTCCAACAACGACCCAGAGATTGCATCATTGGACGCCAAAGACCCTGCAAAAACAAACATCACCACACAAGAAGCCATTGCTGCGATCGAAGACGCAATCCAGCCGGAACACTCCCAATCAGCCATCACCGAACCTCTCGGCGATGCCACACCCACACCAACACCCAAGCCCTCCTCTGCAGCTGCAGCCATCCCATGGTACCTCCGCCAGCAATCCGCCCCCCGAGCCCCCGTCCAAGCCGCCACAATCCCCGACCTGCCCACAAACCCACCGCCCATCCTCGCCGAGCTCCTCGAATACATCGCCGTTACCGCCGGTCTAGACGACCTCACGCTGCTCGACCTGCGCGACCTCGACCCCCCACCCGCCCTAGGCCCAAAACTCATCATGCTAATCGCAACCGCGCGCTCAGAGCGCCACCTTCATGTCTCCGCCGACCGCTTTGCGCGTTGGCTGCGCCGCGAACACGGGCTCAAAGCAAATGCCGCAGGCCTCCTGGGCCGCAACGAGCTGAAGATCAAACTCCGCCGCAAGGCGAAGCGCATGCGCATGCTGGCCAATGTGGGCGGGACCATGCCCGAGGGCAACATCGACGACGGGATACGCACGGGCTGGATCTGCTGCACCTTGTCCAAGGTCGAGGCGCATCCAGACGATACACACATGCCCGGCGATGACGTCAAGGAGTTCGTTGGCTTCCGAGAAGTAAAGCCCGGCGTCAACATCGTGGTGCAGATGTTCACCGACGAGAAGCGGGCCGAGACCGATCTGGAGACGCTGTGGGGCGGCGTGCTGCGGACGAAGAAGAGAGAGGAGCGGAGCGCGGACGAGCAGCTTGCAGAGCTGGAGCGCGAGCTGGAAGAGCTGGAGACGGACGATGCAGAGGAACGAGCTGCGAATGTTAAACAGCAGAGCGCCGCCGACACAGAACAAGTGCACCCCAAGCCGGTGCAGCAACCCCCCACTCCCGTCCTGCAGTTCCGCACACCCAAGCCGAGCGCGGGAGACGCGTTTCCAGACGCAGCCAATGTCCCGAGCGCAAAGCAGATGAGAGGCCAAATGCGCAGGCTGCACACTCTCGGTCTGGATCGTTGAGTTGCTGAAACGAGGTCGTGTGCTGCTGTAAAAACACTGTATCATATGCGAGATACCCATTAGCGACTGGTACGCATGTAGACGAGCTGTATGATATGTAAGAATAACGGGCACAACTATTAACTACTGCTTAAATTCGTACTCGTCAACTTCTACAAATCGCAGCTACATGTACATAATATATCACCTCCCACTTCCACTCTGCCACTTACAACGCAAGCATACCGAGCAAGCTACCAGCCGCAACGACAGACCAAATACCCATGATCAATCCACCATGCTCAACAGCCTTTGGCCCATTCAAGCCCGCAGCCACACCCTTCGACGAGCTACCCGACGCACCTCCACTAGTCGCAGCAGCCGTCGCCTTTCCAGTCGGGCTAGCAGCCGTGCCTGTGCCCGCCGTGCCGATAGCGGCAAGCAAGCTGGAGCACGTGCTCGCCGTCGCAGCAGTCTGCACCGTCGCCATGCCGCTGAAAGCGCACGCAGAGCTGCTCCTCCCGTTGCCGAGATAGTACTGGTTAGCGACCCAGGCGAGCTGGTCCTTGGGATTGCAGCCCGAGTAGCCGCCGTACGACCCGGTCGTTGCGTTGCGGTTGATGCCTGTGCAGAAGTCCTCGTTGGCGCCGCAAATGTAGTTGAAAACGTTTGCGTAGTCTTCCTCGTTGGTGCTCTTGATGTTGCACTGCAGGCCGGCTACCATGCAGGCGCAGACCTGGCTGTTCGGGGAAGGAGGAAGAGGCGACGCTGCCGCTTGCCAGGACGCGTCGGTTGTTGGGCAGGCGGGTGCCGAGTTGGAGGGGGTGTATGCACTGCGCTGGGTGATGGTAGGGCTGACGGAGGCGAGCTGGGACTGCAGCGAAGTGAAGTCAGGGTAGGGTGAGACAGAGGCATCGTTGGAGGTCAGGTCGACGAGACCGTATTCGTTGGCGCCCATGAACCATTCATAGACGATACCGCCAGAGAAGACGCTGGTCATGTTGCCATACAGAACCTGTACCTCTGTGAACGGACGGTTTGTAGGACCGCCGTTGATGTTCGCATTGCAGCCATACTCAGCGAAGAAGACGGGGACAGGGTAGTCGGAGAAGAAGTCGACGCGCTCGCCGTACGAAGAAGCCGAGTAGCTGCTGTCACCACACCAAGAGTAGACGTTGTAGCCCCAGAAGTCAATCTGCGTCGAGTTCCCGGAATTGCCTGGCTCGCAAGCGAAGTAGTGCGCCAGCTGGTCGCGAGTAGGCACATCGGCTGTTGCATAGCCTACACCAAGCGTCCTGCGATAGTTCTGGGCTGAGATGTATCCCTTGACGTCGCGGACAGCGGCCTTGACGAATGCTGCGGCTGAGGTCTGGTTGCCGGAGCTGACGTTCTCGTTACCGGCGAAGAAGCCAATCACGTTCTTGTACTTCTGGAGCGCATCGACAACGGAAGTGTAGCGGTTGTACAGGGTGACGTCCCACTCCGGGTCGTCTGAGATAATTGAAGTGCCCGGCTCGCCCAGGTCAGCTATGACATAGATGTCTGCCGACGCCAATTGCGCCAGACAATCGTCGTGGTTCTTGGTCGGGTCAATGGCGTACACTCGAATAATGTTGGTGTAGATCTGCTTCAGGTACGGAATGTCGCGCCTGCAAGCATCACCGTTCGCCAGTGGGTCAGTGTAGCTGGTATTGGAGCTGGTAGAGCCATTGGGCGAGTAGTTCTGCTGGTACGCAACACCCTTGAGGTAGCTGAGCCATTGTTAGCGCCGCTGCCAGTCATCTTTAAATGTGTGAGCGTACAATTGCGATCCGTTGTTCGTGTAGAAGAAGTGCTGTCCGTAGACCTCGATATCAGGAATGTCGTCGTAACTCGCCGCCGAAACACTGCCCAGCAGGGTTGCAGCAACGGCACCGAGGCTTGCGAAAGAGCTGGCGAACTTCATTTTGCCACAATAACGAGTGATGGCAAGCTGTCAAACGAGAGCTGAAGCTTTAATAGCCCGAGCTTGGTATTTACGACAAGTCTTGGCTGTGGAGAGGATGAAGCAAGGGAGGAAACCGGAAGTTCCGGGACTTTGTACACGCGGGCACTTTGTTGGCCGCGCGGTGGCTGCAGGTACTAACTGTCGCTACCCTCATTGCGTGGCTCTGCTGACACCAGGCCCGACGGGGTGGCGTACGCGTTGGTGTGTGGTTGGTATTGGAGGATGACGAATGCAACCGTCAGTAGTGTGGTTGACCATGCTATTTCGGGCGACACCATCGTTTACATCCGTCAAGTCGACAACAATTTGCGCTCTTTGTTTACTTTGCTTCGTGATAAGTTATTGCTGTCATAGATTACTGATTGTGAAGGGTTTGTGCACAGCTGGTTCGCAATGTAATCATGCACTCGCTGTTATTCGATGGCTTGTGCAATTTGTATCGCAACTGCATGCGGCGCAAGGATGCATGGTCTTCCCGATTGAGCCATTTTTGGTGTTGAAAGACGGGATGGCAAGAATGGAACGTGGCGCAGCAGGGCAAGATATAAGTACTGCTAATTGGTGCCTGTCGACCATGCCTGAACCGTATTTATTTAAAATGAAACAGTCCGAGTCTTACTGATGCACGAGTCTCATAGCTTGCTATCACTGAGCTCAAGATTTCGCACCAGGGCTCAATGTCTACTGACTTGACCCCCTTTTCTTTGTTTGATAGCCCCATTACAACATATCGTAAGGGCAGCTGGTCTGCTGCAGGCTCCAAGAACTGGTCTCTTGCCAGATAGCGAGGAACGATCTCGTCCACAGCATCGCTTTCACACCAACTGATAGAACAGCTCTGATTGCACCTTACATCGAGCTTCTTAGTGATTTGATCAAGTCGATACGTGAGTCAGGGAATTCTCGTGGCGCAGTAGATGCGCTACAAACCTGAACATTGGCATAGTAGGGCGGAAATCCAGTGAATGCGGGGCCTGGGCCTGTTTTCCTGAGCCTTGAAATGTCTTCAATGTTGAAATGAGCGTGTCACCTCCCGGTGACTTTCAAGGAAGCGAGCGGACGCATACTAGTTCGCCCAGCCTATCGTCATGACCTTATGGTAGCCACCGCAGCATACAGATTGTGTCTTTCTCAGTGCAGTGTGTGATTTAGTGGAGCAATAGAAGTGGCGCGACAGGAGGTCCAACATTGGCCGATATTCCAGCACTGTCATGCGCTGCAATCGAGGCTAGTCGCTGATTTTAGCAACAGTGTCTGCACGCCATCGATGTTCGAAGTTGCCCATTCCCGTTGCCGGTAAAAGGCTTCGGTCTTGTGCTATCTGATATGCAAACTCATGTCAGTTCCTGGTTTGGCGAAGCTGGGATTGTCCACACTCCTTTCAGACGTCTCCGTGGTATCTCGTCGATCTTTCGTTCCCGGCGACGTGGGCAGCAAGAAGATGGGACTTTTTTTGCCATCCAATCCGGGTAAGGCCGTGGAGTAAGGTGTCTTCCTTGCTCTTAATGCTTGCTGAGGCAATCCGTACGGGATGGTGGTTGTCAGCCCAGCAACGTGCAGTAAGATGCGCAGACAATAGGATTTCTAAAATTCATCCTAAAAGTATCGTAGTCAAATGAGAAACTTGTTCGTAGGGTCTAAATCTAAGAAGATGGAGGGTCGTAAATCGTATCGTTCATCAGCGAAACGCTCTCGCTTGTAAGCAATGTCCAGATGCGCTCAGTCGCTCAAATCCACGTCCTCAACATCCGAGCCCAGATCGAGCACCGTCACGCCAATCAACGAGTCGTGCTTCGAGTGCCTCCCGAATCCCTGGAATGGCTTGAGCGATTTCATAATGCCCAGATTGGCAATGGACATTGATCGTTTGGCGTGTTCGCGGCGAGCGAGTTCTTCCGAGTAGTACTTGTCCAGTTGTTCTGCTCTCTTATCGGCCTCGTACCTCGCTTCCTCTCTTTTGCGAGCCGCCTTGCAGTAGGCGTCTGAGAACGGCCGCGACTCGCACTGCCAGCCCCAAGAAAGGCAGTCCATGTACACGGCGGGATTGTTTGTAATGAAAGGGCGAGGCATGTGCGGTACGTTGATGATGTACGGCATGATGTCGGAATGTCCAGACGTTGTCAAGTTGAGTCGCGGTCTGATTGCCCAGAAGGTGGTCAAGATTGGAGAAGGTTTCCAAATTGTAGGCTTTGGAAGAGAGGGCTAAAGAAGGTTGATCTTGAAGAAAAGGCGAAAGACGAGCGAGATATCAGAGAGTGAGGCTTCCAGCAGGTGAGGGGCTTTGTGCGGATTCTCGCAGTCGAGTAGTTTCGAAGCAGAGCAAGCGCGCCGAGATGTGGGTACTTTACACTTTACGGTGTGTACTAGTGCGTTCTATTCGGTGTAGTCAGTGGGGTGGAATGAGGCTCAACAACTTGCATGCAGGTCCGTCGATAAGATTGCATGTGCTTGCTCTTAAGTATTTGAGCTGGCTGAGGTTTCGGATGTCACGCTGCGCCATCCCGTGGGGAGCCATGCGACACAGAACGTGAAGGAATGACTTGGCACGCTGGGGAAGTCAGTTCATCATCCCCAGACCTGATCATGTTCGAAACCTCAAATGCTGGCGAGGTTCTCCACTTTGATTCGTCCTCGAAAGCAAGTGTTGAGCCACGTGCAGCAGGCGCGCGACGACAGAACTCGAATGCCCCTGTGGTCAAATGTTTCAACACTGCAGTCCAGCATAAGTAGGGGCCAAAGTCCAAGCGTCCTGTGAGCTATGTCATGGTTCTGTAGGAACGGTGTTAATGAAGGGTTGAGTTGGTCGCGCGTGGGGAAACTCGCTTGGCAATGACTCCATGGCGAAACCCCTCCAAATAACTTTTGGAAAGCGCAACATTCCACATTTGCAGTCAACAACCCGCCAAAATGAGCACAAATTCAGACTTCGACATCGTGTCGAGCTACCGCCGCATTCTCAATGAGGATCCTGAGCTTACTATGCCCGTTGCGGCTATCGAAGCTCTTGTAGAAGCCATCGCTCAGAGCTCAGTGTCGACCGTTGCCGAAACACTCGATCTTCTCGAACGCCATACCGCCGCCCTCAAAGCTTCAATCGCAAACCCCATCTCGCTGTCTGCCGGTACCGATCTGTTCCAGCGCTACCTCATTACCACTCTCAACCGCCCCGCCAGCCTGAACCTCGGTCCTGACGATGACTTCCGTGCGATTCGAAACCACCTACTGTCCAACGGCAAGCTGTTCGTAGAGCGAGCCAAGCAGAGTCGAGAGAAGATTGCCAGTTTCGGCAAGCACTTCATTCGCGACGGCGCCACCGTGCTCACCAACGGTGGATCGCGCGTTGTCGGTGCGCTTCTGAGGAGGGCAGCCGAGTCCAGCACGATCCGCTTCAAGGTCATCTACGTGGTGCCGTCCTCTCGCTCGTCGGATGCCAATGAGGGAGATCAGACTGTGGCTGATCTGCGCGCACACAATGTTCCTGTCGCTACCATCTCGGACTCAGCTGTGGCATACTCGCTGGGCAAGGTGGACATGGTCATCGTTGGTGCGGAGGGCGTCGTCGAAAACGGCGGTATTATCTCGCGCATGGGGACATATCAGATGGGTTTGCTGGCCAAGAGCAAGGGCAAGCCGTTCTACGTGGTCGCAGAGAGCCACAAGTTTGTCAGGCTGTATCCTCTCAGCCAGTTCGACCTGCCGATCGAGCAAAAGGTGCTCGACTTCAAGGTCACAGACGACGCCAAGGCCAGCGACGCCGGTAGCAAGCACACAGTAGACGAGGGCATCGCCGACATGACCTCGAAGCACACATCGACAACGCTGAACGCTAGTGATGCCGTCGACTTCACAGTATGCAGATCCCTAACACAAACTTCGAATATGCTAACCAATGACCCAGCCCCCCGATCTTATCTCTGGAATCATTACTGAATCCGGTGTTCTCACGCCGTCTGCTGTTTCGGAGGAGTTGATCAAGATCTGGTTCTGAGCCCCCCAGCACAGAATCCCTGACCTGCATCGATTCCTGCCTTACAGTCGTCACCCTATAGTGTAGCGTGACGGATGCTCACACGAGATGTAGGCCGCTCGACAGTGCATTCCCGCGCCCGAGCACTCGGTGTCCGCATGGCAAGAACCGCAGCAGCACCGAGGAAAGCCACGTGTGGAACGGCGTCGCACTTGATCGTAGAGAGGTGGAGACGACGCTGTGTGATTGAACACGGAGTGTCGACGAGCAGGCGCCGAGCGAAGGGTAGAACGCTATAGTGAAGACAGGTCGCGCTCATGAAACCGATGAGTACGATACCCAGTAGAACATGAATGAAGCATGAATGCCGACGTTCAAAGACCACGTGTGATGAGCAATTCGGCGAACGGCGAAGCACCTCTGCATGTAAACAAAATATATATGCGTACCAACGCTCCTGCAGTCGCCTAGACATTGCCCGTATAGCGAGAACCGCACCGTCACCACAGACTATCTGCCATGTTCAACAGCGGCCAAAACTCAAAATATCTACCTGCACATGCAACAGTCACCCCACGGAGTGTCCCTGCAGGTCAGAAACACTCCTAGCCCCCAAGTTATAAAACGAAGCTGCACAGCCTCTCGAAGCACAAACCCCTCCACCACTACCACGCAGCCCACTTACTGCCTTTCCAGTTAGCGAAGCAACAGCAACACAATAGCCCTCAAGCGACGAGACCCTGGGAAATACATCACGCAAGTCGACTCACCGAATATATAGTATTCCATTTCTTACTACACTGGCTGGCGCCGTTTGAAACAGTGCGTTCCACAGGCCCTTGGTTTTAGGTAGACGAAGTGTGTCGTTGCATCGTGAGGCACTGGATATAATAGCCTGACAGGAAGTGGGGAATATAGATGTGTTGTCTGGCAAGAATTTGCTACGGCCCTGCGGATATGCGTTGTGCGTCGAATGCGTTTCGTTGCAGCAAGATGTCAGTACTCTTATCTTCGGCTTGTCGTTGCGGCATACAAGAGACAAGGCAAGAACCCACATTCCAGCACAGCAATTCTGTAGATTAAACAGCCCCATGCCCCCTTCGTCTATTCTATACTACATTACCCCGCGGCATTCCTAACCTTCGCCTGCTCAACCGCCCGCTCCCAACTCGTCCGATATATAAACACACTCTCAATCACACTAACAACCCCCAACGCAACAGCGGGTCCCGCCCAAAGCCCATACAGCCCCCATCCCGCACCAAACCCAGTGCCGAAACTAATCGGCATACCGACGAGATAGTACGCAAACAACCCCACATAACCTCCGATCTCTTGCCGTCCCAGGCCGCGCAGGATGCCGTTGCAGTTCGCGGCCAGCGCGTCGAAGACCTGGAATGTAGCGCAGAGGGGCAGGAGTTTCGCGACGAGGGCGATGACTGCTTCGTCCGGTGTGAAGAGGCGGGGGATAAAGTCGCGGAGCAGCGAGAGGAGGAGTAAGTTTCCGAAGCCGACGATGATGGAGCCGACGACTGCTACTTTGGCGGCGGTTTGCGCGGGCACGGCGAGCGTCGCGCCGATCAGGTTCGCGATTCGGGTAGAGGCTGCGACGCTCATGGGGAAGGGAATCTGGAATGTCAGGCCCGTGATGGAGCCTAGGATTGATTGGGCGGCGAGTTCTGTTTCGCCCAGCCACGACGAGGAGAGGGTTAGGACTTCGAAGGCGAGGAATTCGGCGAGCACCATGATTAACCCCGGGAGTGCGAGTTTGATCATGGGTGTCCAGTTCTTGAGGGCGCGGCGGTCGAAGCCGCCCCAGCATTGGTAGCCGTCGATGAAGCGCACGTAGAGGAAGAGCAGGATGGGGAGTACGTTTTCCGTGATGCTGACTGCGATCGGGGCGCCGATGAACCCCCATTTTAGATGCCATACGAAGAGCCAGTTGAGGAAGGCGTTGAGCGGCGCGCAGAAAAGCAGGATGTACATGTTGATGCTGAACAGGCCCTGGGCCTGGACGTAGCGTTTTCCGCTCTCGAAGGCGGCGTACCCGGGCGCGCCGAAGATGAGGACTCTCAAGTAGAGACCTGCGAGGCGCGCGGTCTCGGGCTCCGGGACAATTAGCGACAGGATCTGTGTGCCAAAGGCCCAGATGATGGAGATGGGGATGGTGATGAGCAGGAGGAAGGCGAGCATGCGCTGGAGTTGCAGGCCCACGAGGTGCGGGCGGCCTGAGCCATACGCCTGGGCGCACAGCGTGTCGAGCGAGGTCGCAAGGCCCTGGTACACTGCGTAGCCCGTGATGGAGGCTGTCATTGACGCGAGCGATACAGCACCAAGCTCCGTTTTACCAATATGGCCAACGGTGAAGATGCTGGCGACGGGTAGACTGTACTGCAGGAGAAACGTCAAGATCATGGGTGCCGAGCTCTTGCACAGGACCTTTGTCTCGCGCTTCCAGCTCGTGTTAATCTTGCCCGCGGCCACGGCTTCGTTCCACTTCTTGTTGATAGTCTTGGGCGAGTCAAGGCCGCCGTACGGCTCCGCTGCGTCTCCAAGCAGGGCATCAGCCTCTGACGGATCGTCATGGCCCGCCGCCTCTTCATCCGGCGTGCTGCGGACCTTGCGCAGAATGGAAAACGACGTCTTGGGTCCGATCCTCGTGGCAGGGCCCACGCTGCCGGAGCGCGGGTGCTTTGGCAAAAGGAGGTTGTTATCGCGGAGCAAACTCCGCTCGTCCTCTCTGACAGATTCGCGCTCTTTCTTTGATAGATAATTGTGCTTCTTCGCACTCGTCGATAAGAACGAGTGGCCCTGCGGCGCACTCGACGACGCAATCGCCAGTCCTCGTGGTCCTGGGTTGACATACGAGGGCCTGCGATAAGAGTTGATCATGGAGTACTGGCGGATTGTCGACGAGCCAGACGAAGACTCGTCGCCATCTGTGTCCTCGGGCTCAGAGTCGGAGTTGTCATCTTCCAGGTCCCGTGCAATTGCCTCCTCGGCGATGTCTGTGGCGTGGGCAAAGCCCTCCATCTGCGCAGCGACATCATTTGCAAAGTCGCTGATAGCGGGCGCTGGCGAAGGTGGGGCCATTGTCCTGTAGTCCTGCAGTCCGCGATCTCTTGAGCAGCCAGCTCGCCTCCACGTCTGATTGCGAGAGCAGTTGGACAGAGTTTAGAGTAGCAGGATCGGGTGTTTAAGAATCTTGGGTGGAGTCAAGTGGACTGGCTATGGCCAAGCTATGTCAAAGCTAGACATGTCAAAGGCCCGCAAATTACCGAGAGCGGTAGCTCCAAGCGGCGTGGCGGGATGAGGTTAGACGTTGGGCTAGCCCGCGCCCTTCTCATGTCTTGATGTGCTGACATGCAGTTGGTGTGACTCTTCATGTTGAAGTTCGAGATTGGCAAGGAGTGAGTCGAGGTGAGTGGTAGCTGCAGCATGTCGTTTCGACGGCTGGATTGACACGAGCACTGTCTGCAATTGGACATCATGGTAGTTCCAAAGTTGCAGGCAGTGGAGACAATGGATGTGGTGTTGCACGTTCTGCAATTGCAGGGGCTGCACGTGGCTTGTGTTACACAACGCGGATCATCGACAGATTGAATGACTGAGGCGATAGTAACAATGCTATATTCTAGGTACTACAAATCTAACTAACGTCTTCCGTTACCAACAGCGGCGTACGCTCACTGTTCTCAATCGCCTCCCGCTTGGCCTGCCTCTCGCGCCACAGGAAGAGCAGACTCATGGCCAGCAGACAGCCCTGCAGACAGCCAGTGAATATGAACAGCCCCCAGGCGCTCCAGGCGTCCTTGCCCAGCCGCACATACAGACTCGCGGCAAAGACGAAGCTGCCGGGGGTCTGGATGCACATCATTAGCACGGACAGGCTGGCCGGGTCCTGCAGGCGCCAGGTGGTGATGATCTGGGGAATGTACTGGACGGCAGCGAGGGCGGTGGCGAGCAGGCCCAGGAAGTTTGCCCAGGCGCGCGTGTGGGCGGGCAGGGCGTAGACAAAGACGACGGAGCCGACGAAGGCGACGAGGAAGAAGGCGATGGAGACGGCGAGGACGAGGACGGCCTCTTTCCAGGTGGGCATGGCAGTGGTGTCTGCGTCTTCGGCGTCCTGGTCGATGCCGGGGATGGCGGGGCGGGGGAAGAAGACGAGGAAGAGGAGCATACTGTGTGATGTTAGAGGTGCGTATATGATGTGAGTGTGTGTGAGTGTGTGTGATGATAATTAGAGAGTGTGTGTGTGTGGTGTGTGTATATGTGTGTGTGATGATAATGAGAAGGCGTGTGTATGGATGTGTGTATGGATGTGTGTATGGATGTGTGTATGGATGTGTGTATGGATGTGTGTATGGATGTGTGTATGGATGTGTGTATGGA
The DNA here is from genome assembly GCA_004522025.1 of Didymella segeticola. NCBI lineage: Eukaryota > Fungi > Ascomycota > Dothideomycetes > Pleosporales > Didymellaceae > Didymella > Didymella segeticola. The sequence continues at coordinate 858,908 of SDAV01000005.1, read as the reverse complement.
TGTGTGTATGGATGTGTGTATGGATGTGTGTATGGATGTGTGTATGGATGTGTGTATATGTGCAGCTGAATGGTTGTATGAGAACTCACATAAAAAAGAAGCAGGCCCACTGGACGCCAATCTGGGCAATACCCAGCAAAGCAGCAGCGCAGGGAAAAGCGCCAATCTCCTTGCAGCAGGCCATGTCGGCGGTGCTCTCAGGCAGGGTGAGGATGTTGGCGATGCTGGCAGTGCCCGAGACGGTGCCAAGCAGGACAAACAAGGGGCTCAGGCCGCGGGAGGAGCGGCGCTGAATCATCTTGTAGTGCTGGGGGAGGTAGGAGACGAGGATGCCGACGACGATGAAGCTGGTGTTAGTGATTAGCTAGGGGAGCTGGATGTGTTGGTTGGACTGCAGCAGCGTACACGGAGACGGAGAAGTTGATAATGTCTGGGTGTTGCAGCTCGCGACACCGCGCGTGGTCTATGGGTCTGAGCATGGCGTCCATGGTGTTGCGATGGTGATGTGGTGAAGTCGTGTGTTGTGGTGTTGTCTTGCTGTACTGGAGCTGTCTGAAGCTCATGACCAATGACGCAGGCACGCGAGACGCGACGGGACGGACCCACTTTTCGTATCCCATGCCTCGGCCCGCAGTCGCAGTCGCATCGCAGTCGCATGGCCAACAACTGCAGACTCACCCATCAGACGCCAAATCAACACCAAACCAACACCAAACCAACACCGCTCTACACTCATACAGAACCAGCCACCTGTCTCTCACCTCCCATCATCACACCAATGCGCCACTCTTAGTATACTGTCATGGAATTCCTCCCCGCCCTCGAGTCGGGCGTCGACGACCTCAAGCCGTCGCTCTTCGAACTGCTCTCAGAACAGCAGCTCGCCGCCCTCCTCCCCCCCTCGCTGCGCTATCTGCTCGCCGTCGCTACCCCGCGCTATCCGCGCTACCTTCTACCGATCCTCAACTCCTTCGATGAGGTCTACGCCGTGCTGATGTTGCTGGTCGAGCGCCACTTCCTGCGCACCTACGGGGGGTCCTTCACCGAGAACTTCTACAGTCTGAAGCGCGCCCGCGTCCTGCGCGTCCGGGGCGGCGAGACACGGCGTGCGCAGGTCGGCGCCGCGGATAGCCTGCGCGAAGCCACTCGTCTGAACGACGGGGACGTGTGGAAGAATCTCGCCGTCCTCGTGGGCTTACCGTGGGCTAAGCGGAAACTCGACGAGAGCTACGATATCCACGCCGCGCATGCCAATCTGCTTGGCCCCGGGTACGATGCGAGTCGAGGCCGCGATGACTTGACACGGCGCCAGCGCCTGACCAACCGCCTCATGCGCGCCTACAAGTGGTTCCTGCGTCACGTCTACCCCTCGGTTAACGCCGCCTACTATTTCGCCCTGCTCGTCTTCAACATGGCCTACCTCTTTGACTCGACAAAGTACCACTCGCCGTTTCTGTGGATAATAGGAACCCGCATCCGCCGCCTCGGCAGCGCAGACCACGCCGCCATTGCCGCCCTGTCGAGTCCTAAAAGTACTACTTCACCTGCCCGCCCCGGCGAGGGAGGCAGTCTCTTCACCCCGCGCAACCTCGCCCGCACCATCCAACCGCGTCTCCTAAGCAGTCTAAAAATCCTGCTCCCAACCTCCATCTTCGCCCTCAAGTTCCTCGAATGGTGGCACGCCTCAGACTTCGCGCGCCAACTATCCCGCAAAGCAGCAGAGAACATTGAACTACCCCCGCCCATCCTGCCTTCTCTCCCGCCATCCTCCGTCTCCCTCTCTCAACACACCAAGACGCCGAAAACCAATCTCGACAACGAGACGCCGAAACCTCGCCCCGTCGATCCGCCAATCGCTGCTTCTTCCCTCTTGCCTATCCTCACCGTCCCACTCCCGGCAGACTCGACTCTGTGTCCCATCTGCACTACCGTTATTGTCAATCCAACGGCCTCCCCAACGGGGTTCGTTTACTGCTATACGTGCATCCACCGCTGGGTCGCCGGCGAGCACGAGCGGCAGGTTGCCTTTATGGAGGGCGGGGATGCGGAGTGGAGTAGCGAGGAGGGGAGTCGGGAGGGGCGGTGGGAGAGTGGGAGGGGGAGAGATGCAGTCACGGGGCGGAAGATGTTGGGTGGGAGTGAAGCGTTGAGGAGGGTGGTCGTATAATTATGGGAAGAGAAGAGAAGAGATACCATGACCAACCAGTTTCTGATAAATTCAACAGAACTTTTTATTTACTACCCTCCCCTCCCAGCTATCTACCTCGACCTTCTCACCTACCCAACTCAACTCAATACCCCCCCTTCATCCTCAACCCCCTCCTCACCCGCCCCAACACCCTCTCCCCCTTAAACGGCAGCAAAACCCTCGCCACCAGCCCCGGCCGCCGCGGTCCCGCATCCAAAACCGCATACGGATGCGGATCAGACAACGCATACGGCGGCGGGGGCTCTTCGACCTCGAAATCAAACGCAGGGTGCGACACGGGCTGTGCAACGAGGGGGAACGTGGCGCGTCTAGTACCGCGCCGCCGGTTGTGGTGGTGGTGTGTTGTCGTGTTCATGCGGAAGAAAGTAGGGGGTGTGTAGGCCGGTAGATCTTCGATGGTCGTTCCCTCTTCTTCGTCTTCATCTTCTGGGCTCAGCGGCGCGTCGTAGAGGACCATGCCGTGCCGTCGCGTGTCGGGGATGGTATCTGCGCTACGCCTCCGGGGGATGCGGAGAGGAGGGGCTATGTGTCGTGGTGGTGGGGTTGGTGGGCGTGTCGCTGCATATGATGTCCATTGGCGTAGTGAGCGTGGTGGTGCTATGTCCTCCTGGACTGTTGTGTCACGGCATGGTGGCGAGCGGATCTGGGTTGCTATGTGTGAAGAGCTCAGGGGCAGGCGGGAGCTGTTGATTTGCGTGTTGATGTTGCCGTAGAGGCGGCGGCGGTGGGGATCCAGATGATGGTGGTGGTGTTCATGATGGGAGACTGTTGTGAGATGGCATGGTTGGTCCTCTAGGAACAGCGAGTGTAGCGATGGGGGAAAGGTGGGCATTGTGAGCGACGGTGGGAAGTCAGACATTGTGAACGAGAGTCGTGCGCTCAGTTGATCATTGATGGATTTGGAAAGACAGACGAACGAGAGGAAATCCGAGGTGAGAGGGATATCGAAAAGGGATCAGAGAGACGAGAAGAAACAGAAAGACAGCAGCACCACAGCACAGCATACTCCACCTCTCCATACCAGTAAAGCACCGCTGCATCTCCAAATCCACGCACCCACCTGATAGTGGTACAGCCCATCAGCAGCGCGACCCATCAGTGTTGAGCCGGGCGAACCACTAGAGCCACCACCGATCGCGCGTCAGCATACCAAGACAAGCCTACGAGACGCGCGCCGCTGTAGGGCGTTGCATCGAGCCTGCGTTCCTAGCCCGGCGTGGCCGTTTGCGGCGGCGTCGTCTAGTTGTTGGGGAACATGCGGGGTGCAGGGATGAGCAGAGTTGTCTTCTTTGTCTGTTGTCTTTTTAATCGCGACGACGCCTTGGCACGGCTATTCTTTCCGCTGGGAACAGCTTCTCTGCTGCTGATAATTCAACGAGCAGGAACTGCGTGGGCTCAATTTACCTGGCAAGTTGGAGTGTTTGGCGAATTCAGCGTACGTACTGCTCACCGCGAGGCAAAGTGACTTGAACGCGTCACGTCTGTACGCGTGCAAACAAGCCTGAGCCCTAACGAGCTCGCAACCATCAAAGCCTTCTCCGGCACAGTGGTAACGATAACAACATTTGCTAGCCGAGTCTCGAGTCTCGAATCTCTCAGGTACCAGAAGTCCACATCGGTACCGAATCCTCTCAAAGATGCTCTCGCAAGACCGTCGCGGCATGACGCAACGACGGCATTCAGACAAAGTCGCAGTCGTTTCCAATCCTAGCATTGCGTAACTCAAGCATCCAAGAAAGGTAATAGCAGTCGGTTCCAAGCTTTAATTGACTATCTCATCTCCCTCCCACAAGCTTACCACGCTCCCCCATCATCTGCGCAACCAGCCTCTCAATCCCTGCCAAGTCCGCGCCCGTCACCGTCCTCGCCCACCCCTGCCCTACCATCAGCACCGTGATCGGCAGCTGATTCGGCGCAAACTTGAACATGAAGCTCGTCTCGGCCGTGTAATCCATTTTGGCGTACTGAATCCGAACTCCGTCCCTGGAAGGGTTGCTTCTGGCAAAGTCCTCGAAGACGGAGAGGAAGGACTGGCAGCGCGGGACGGAGGAGTTGTAGACGTGGATGACGGTGGGGATGTTGTGGGTGTTGCATTGATTTACTAGGACGTCGTGGGAGGCTTTGTCGGTGATGGTGCGGAGGGACTGGGTGTGGTTTGGGTTGGTGTCGCTGGACATACTGGATACACGATCAATAAGCAGCGATGCCTGGATATAGTTGTTGATTCTAGATGATATGTTGGCAGGTAGTCGATGTTCATGATGTTCAAGTCAAGATCCATTGCTCCGGAGTGGAGTAGACTAGTGCAAGCCACAAATGCACTGCTCGAGGATCTTCATCAACTAGCCATCAGGCTTGAGCTTGGCGTATCTTAATCAAAGTACACGCCATGTAGCTCCGTTGAAGCGAGCCTTGCAGTTCTTTTCCGTCTTGGTCTAGGTCAGCATCGGACAAGGCATTGCTTACAACAATCACGAGATGTCGAGTGCAAGGATTAGTATCATTGCTATCCATGTAGACTCGATAGTGTCGAGACACAAGGCCGACGTTGTGAGTCTTGAGTCAAGCCTTCATCAACCGCCCTGACGGAGTGAGACCTGTAGCCCTGACAGCACCCGTGACCGTAATGTCTACGCTGGTGGCTGATAATGACAGGAGTATACCCTCGCGCCGTAGTAATGTATACACACGCTTATCCCAAACACCTCCGACCCGTCTAGGTATCCGTCATCTTCGTGGCTCGTAATGTTGCTCCCAAAATCAAAAGGCCGACCCATTTTGTCTGTATCCAGAAACGCCTGAGCACTCTCAATCGTGTCCTAATTCAGCCAGTTCAGCATCTATTCTGGCCCTCTGTTTCTCCATGGCCTCTTTCTCGCGTATGAGGCGTTCTCGTCTAGCTTGTTTGTCTTCCTGTGTCGCGGTCGGGTTTGGCGATGACCCTCCGGAGGAGCGTAGGGGTACGGAAAGGGATGGATCGATGTTGGACTCCTCGGTACGCGGGTGATTGAGAATCGATGAAATGGCATTCGGTCGGTGTGGCGCAGGGTTTGCGGCTTTTGTGGGCAGCTCTTCGGGGTCCATGGTAGCGCTAAGACTTCGTTTTCGCGGAGAAGGAGCGCCTGGTAGTGCGGAGGGATTGGATGTGACGTTGAGCTTGTTGTTGTTGTTGTTGTAGTGGGTGAAATCGACTGCTAGCGGCCCTCTGGGTTCAGGGGTGTACTCTTCGCGAGACGGGATGGGATCTGGAGATGCTGACCCGTCTAGAGCGGGGGTTTGCGAGGTGCGCTGCGGGGGAGAGTAGCCAGCGACTGAAGGGGCGGCTTGCGAGTTGGTATCGCCAACAGGGACGACACGTTTCCGGCGCTTGATCTCCTGTTTCTTCATTGCAACGGGTCGGTGGGTCCCGTGAAGCTTGTAGTAGAGACCTAGGCGACATCATTAGAGGGCGTTCAGATTAGTCTTCACCGCACTCTACGTACCACAGGCGTTGCAGATAATGTGGCCAGCGTCGTCCCTCCGCCAGAGTGGTGTGATAGTTGTGCCGCAGTTTTGGCAAGCTGGGATTGCGCTCGTCGAGGCTGCATTCGAACAGGAACCGGCTGTGGGGTTTGTATTTGCGCCATCTGCAGGCTTCTGTGCGGAACTAGCCTGTTGCAATGCGAACTTCGCCGTCTTGGATACGCGGTTATTGAAAGCAGGACATCCACTGCAGCCTTGCTGTCCTCCAGTACCATTGCAGCGGCCTCCTCCTGGACATGTACCTGCTGCCATCTGGTCCGCAGCGACATAAGTTGCAACGCGAGGCGACGAAGCGAGATTTCCAGGAGAGACATCTCGGTTTCCAGTAGCACCAGGGGTTGGACTTTGCTGCCCTGAGATGCTTGCTTGCGAAGGCGTGTTGCGCTTGAGATTGACTGGACGTTGCTGATTTCTGGCTTTGATGTAGAGTCCGCAGGCATTGCAGACAGTCTCCCCTGTTGGTGAACGACGCCATAGCGGCGTTTGTGTAGTTCTACAGTTACTTCATTATGTTAGTACACCCCATATACACGTGTTGGGTGTTTGAGAACCGAGCATCCAGCAACACGCAGGTCTCGAAACAAGCCAAGCGACATACCTGCAGACCTGCCCAATTATAGGCGCGCTTTCTCCGCCGACACTCCGGGGTGGTAATGATAACGAAGTCGTGGGTGCCGGTGATGCCGACGCGCCCGCGATAGGCACAGCGTCCTCAAGCGAGTGGTAGATTTCTGACTTCTCGTCATCCTGCGGCGTGCCTGGTTGTTGTTGTTCTCTAGAAGGTGACCCGGTATTTGACATGTGCACATCTTGAACTTGATTCAAACGTCGGAGGCTTTCGGCCATCCCTAGGTCTTCTTTGCTTGGCTCCCGCGATAAGTGATGTGGGTGAGTAGGTGTTGGAGCAAGTGAGGTGCCTCCGTTGCCTGAAGGATGCGCCATGGCGGCGGTGGCCTTGCCACTAGAAGCCCGGCTCCAAGATAACGCGCGGTCTGGGAATGCGAAAACGCAGTGTTGCCTGGGTGGGGGGAAGAGGGGGATGTTTGAGGCTGAGAGAGGAGGTGCTTCGGCTCGAGGAACACAAACTCCGTTTTCGATCTGATAGTGAAAGGGAGGACAGGTGCTAGGCGTAGTGGCGCGAGCGCGACCTCGAACGGTATGCGGGTGACCCTAGGATCTGGTTCACGGTGTTAGGTGTGGGTGGCACGCTGTCCGGACGGAGTATGTCTTTATGGGGGTTTGTGATCAGCAAGGGAGGTTGTCATGCGCTTCGGTATTACTCCTCGTCATAACTCAGCCTACGATAGTCATTGGCGAAACCTCGTTGGTGCCGTGACTTTGTTGTGCATGGCTAATATTGTTTCACCGCCTTGTCCTCTGCAGCCAATCGCATTTCGCCGAAAGTAAGCGGATCTTAGCGCCAGACGATTCCTGGACGGAGACACTAACCGACCAACAAGACCTTCACCATAAAAGTTGGTGTTGCGACACCGAATCCCTTTTCTGTCCGTTCCCAGGCATTTTAGTCGTTGTTTGTGCAGGTGGAATAATTTCGGGAAAGTCTCTCAATGTCGTCACTGCAGGAATGCGTTGGCTTGTGGCAATGAACTCGAGAAAATCCCGACCTCTCAAACTGCTGCCTTTCGCAAGCTACCCAAGCCTTGCAGCACAGCCGCCTGTCAGCGGGCCTGGAGCCGTTCGCCTCGACATCCCTCCTTCGAGGTGCATGCGACCCCAGTCAAGAGCTGGCAAGAGAATTATCCAGTTGCTGTGCTTCAAAAGCAGACCCAAACATGCTCAGTAGGGGTCCAAGAACAGCAGCAAGGGTAACAGTGCGATCACCTTACACCATATTGCGTCAGATCTTATCGCCTCGAGAATCCTTCCACGCGATTCGAAAGGCTACGAAGTCCAATCGAGCGCGCTAGGGACCAGAGCCGAAATCCGCGTCCGCTTCATGCAAGCGCGGACACTAAGACAAGCGAGCACGTGTGATAGATGTGTTTGCTGTGTTTGTCTGCAAGTGTAACAATCTTTGAGAGTATGCAAAAGCACCTGCTTGATGAGAACGAGATCAACAAGCCTCCACCAAGCCAGCCTTTCACGTCCCTTTGCCTTTGGCTCTTCTTCTGAGCCCTAGTTACTGCGTCAAACAACGCCGGCAGCAATCTGCCGATGTCTACTGCAGTTCGCCTGGCCAGACCGGCCTCCCCATGCAACGCGCGTTTAGTACAAGGAGCAAATAACGGACAATCGCCGAGGCTTAAATGCTAGAAATGGACGTGCGCCCGAGGATTCAACGATCGCCGTCCTCAAGCACGTCTTTACGAGTTTAGACTTGCTCGGCGCCCCAGCCAGCGTCAGCATCACTGTGCTTGTATTAGTCGAGCTCATCAAAAGTCTCCGAAGTTCAGACGTACCGCATGTTCGCTGGAGGCTCGATCGAGGGAATGTACTCCAAGACCGCGTAGGCAAGACCGATAATGCCAACAATGGTACCGGGGACAATGCGGTACCAGCCGTTACCAACAGTTACGCAACCAATGAAGACGTAGACTAAATGGAGTCAGCCTGAAATATATGACAACAGTGCTCAAACACATACAGATACCGCGGCCGAGGAAGGAGAACATAAAGGACGCATAGCGCGCGACCTGCTGAGGGATCTGGAATTCGAGCAGAGCAGTGCCTGTCACATTGTGAGCTGATATGCCCTGCATAGCGCTTATCGAAAATCCTTACCAGCTCCGAAGATGATCAGATAGACACCGAGAATGATGTGCGAGCTGTGCGAACTGTCAGCTGCTTCCCTACTTCTGGTGTGGGCGCAATTAATCGCTCGACCACCCGCTATATCCTTGCACCACGCAGTCACCCGAAAAATCCAGAGTGACTTTTCGAAACCCCTAGACATACGGAGGGTCGCCTGCGACAGGTCGGTAGAAGTGCAAAGCCGCCGGCGCGTTCGTGCCAGGCTCACCAACCACCCCTTATCTTGATTTAGATCGCATCGAATCTCAGAACTGTGTCTTGAAGTCCAGTTCGAGCTTGTGATGTTCGGCGGGCCGGATGCGACGTGGGATTGGCGTGCGCGCCTTTGTTGGGATGAAACCTTCTGAACAGGTGTACTCACAAGTCGTTGAAAGGGAACAGCTTCGCGACACCGCCGAGAACAATGAAGGCGGCGACGGCGAAGTTCACCATGCGACTGCAACTTGTTAGCTACATCGTACTCAATGCCAATGGCAGGATCAGAAACTGCTGCCTAGCAGAGCTCCAGCTTGGTAGAGCTCCACGTCGCAGGTACGTACAAGATGTCGGAGAAGTCCATGTTGGAGCTGGAGAGATGTGGATACCGCAGTTTGGCGACTGGTTGTACGGGCTCTGCGAAAAGGTGACGGGCTGTCTGGAGATGAGGTGGTGATGCGTGACAGCTGTCGAGGTCGGGCGGTGCTGCGTCGTGGAAGCCAAGCCCCGAAACGTCATACCTTGAACTGCGACCTCGTCGTTTTCGCGAGACAATCTTGACACATTCACTCCATCTGTATATTTAAAACAAGGAAAGTGGAACGACGCAAAATTGGTTTCCTGTGCTTCTAGACCTCAAATTTAACACTGCAGACTTCTTATGTTTCTTCGACATGGGTGGCTGCATACTGCGCGCTGCCAGCTCCGGGCCATCTTGCATTCAGAAGGATGCAAGTTATCAAAGCAAAGCTAATAAGCCATTAAACAGTGCTAAAAGGGCTCCAAACCTAGGCGTAACAAACAAAATAGATTCCTAATTCTGACTAGCCCCTTGGTCCTGCATCTTGCAAAGTGGCTGCTCGGAGCTGGTAAAGCGCAGTACCCGGCTTGTGAGCTCTTGGGTCCGCCTTTGGGTAGCTGCAGCCTGCCTTGCCAGCTGGCCTGCATTACTTGCAGCCTCCGTTACTGACACAAACTTCCTGCACTCCCACGACACCGACGTATTCCTCACTCCTTTCAACAATATGGCAGGTGAACTGCTTCCATTGAGATATATGCTCGGAAACCACTTGTACGACTCGTCAGCCGATCCGCCAGAACCATATCAGATCAAAAACGACACGCTTTGCGAGTTCTGCGCTGGGCTGAATCTCACAGTTGCAGACTTCACAGGCTCTCGTGATGGGGAACCTGCAGGCCAACGCGCAAGCTTTCAGCGAGTCATGCTGCCTCCCCTGCCTGTCGTTTGGAGTCAAGGGTGCTCTTTCTGCATGTCTCTCGTCTCAGCTCTCATTGGCAGCAATACTGATGTAGCAACGTCAACCACATCATCTCTTTATGAGCTGGAGTATGGACTAGAATGGATCAAAGATGGACGCAAGCTACAGGAACACGATACTGCCTCTGCATCGACTCGACGCTTGCGCATTTTCGCTCATGATGAGAGACTGGAGGACGCTTACCTGGTTCTTCTTGCCCCTTCAGACTCGGAAGGCCAGTTTCTGGGGAGAAGGGTGAATCCAACCATGATCGACCTGAGACAGGTTCAGCGATGGCTTGCAAACTGCGAAGAACATCATGACCGTTGCAGGGTAGCGCCGGAGCTGTTCGATGCAGGTAATCTTTATCAGAACCCGGCGTTCAAACTGATCGACCTCAAACAGGGGTGTGTCGTCATACCAAAAGGAACTGAGCGGTTTGTGGCCCTAAGCTACGTCTGGGGGACGGGAAACACGCTCAGAGCGATGAAGCGTAACATCATGCGGTTGATGCAGCCAGGGGTTTTCACGGCGTTCCCGGAAGAGATTCCGCCCACGATCAAGGACGCCATGGAGCTTACTGGCCTCTTGGGGCACCGCTACCTATGGGTGGATAGTCTTTGCATCGTTCAAGATGATCAAGGACAAAAGAGATCGATAATTAATGCCATGGATGCTGTGTATAGCAACGCGGCGTTGACATTATGTGCTGCAGGTGGAGATGTAGCTTTCGGGATACGGGGCATCGCCAACGGCAGCCGCAAATTTCGCCAGAACATCATTCGTTACAATGACAGCATCCAATTGATGGTCTCTCATCCAGCTGAGAGCTTCATCAAACGCAGCAGGTGGAATTCTCGGGCATGGACCTTCCAAGAACGGATTTGCTCTAAAAAATTTCTCATCTTCGTGCATGATCGCGTATTTTACAACTGTCGACATTCGATGATGTGCGAAGACATACATATGGAGGACGACACACCGGCTACGGAGTTAGAGAACTGGTCTCTTGAAATGAAAGACGCACTTGGCCGGCTCTTTCTGGAGAATCCTCTGCGACAGTACACGAAGTGTGTCCAAATATACACGGGACGGGAAATGTCATTCAGCGATGACAAACTGTCTGCATTTTCTGCGATAGCAGTTCTTCTGAGTACGAATCTGGCATCCGACTTCCAGGCTGGGTTGCCAACATCGTACTTCGATTTTGCCTTGCTTTGGACTCCCAGCGAGTCTCTACGGAGGATCCCGGATTTTCCATCGTGGTCATGGTCCGGGTGGGACCGCGCGATGGAGTACTCCTTCCCGACCTTAGAAGGCACACTCACCAACATTCACGAGTGGTTGAGACTTCGAACCTGGATTGACTGGTACGTTGTAACTCCACATAGCGAGCCCACGCTGGCCTGGAGCGGGCAGAGGTCCGGACTTGAAGGCCGTTGGAAAGGCTATGCAATGCCAAACGATATGGGTCCATACGGTCGAACACTACCAGGAGATAGCCTACCCACACCAGACTCGAGACCCTCTGGTCGTAAATGGAACCTGGGCGGTAGAGGATATTTCAGTGGAATAATCTCAGTACCGACATATCTTCAATTCCACACTTTCTCCGCTTTCTTCAGAGTGGATCCTGTTCCACCAGCCCGGCGATCAAGGTCCGACATGGATCCAGACTTGCACTGGTATAGTCTATTCGACAGGAATGGCGATTGGTGTGGCGCGGTTCTGCTTGACAAAACCTGGATCGAAGACGGAGACCCGGCACTATATAAACACGACTTTGAACGTTTCCTAGATCCTTCAGCTTCCAATTCTACCGAGACAACACATGAATTCATAGCCATCTCTGAAGCTAAGGACTTTTCTACGGAAGAGCACGACAGCTGGACGTACTACGTTCCCATGGACCGCATTGACTCGCAGTGGGACCTGTACTACGTCCTGCTCGTGGTTACAAATGAACATGGGATTAGCGAGAGGAGGGGCATTGGCAAAGTCTTCAAGGATGCTTTCAAGAAATCTCACGCTCCAGGACACTCTTGGAAGGAATTCATGATGGGTTAAGAGCTGTTACAAGGGAGCAGTACATCCATCAATGAGGAGATACGGCCTTCTAGCAGTCCACTCCCCAGGGAAGCGTGACGACGTACTAGACGCACATCTACGAGATTCGTCTCGATAACTGAAAGCACCACGCCCACCATATCATACTCGATTGGGTTTTGTGCCCAAGAGTGTTCCCGTTCAACTGCTCACCGGTCTGCAGGATGACGTGTCTGTTCTGCTCTGGGCTTAGCGCTTTCACTCTCATCTTCCTCCAAGGCTGAGGTTTCGCAGACGAGTTCCAACGGACTTTGCAACCACGACGACACCAAAAGACGAAACACTCTCAAAATGCATAAGGGAACCATGGATGAGCCACTCAGCCAGCCACCATCCATATACGAACACGACTCAATGCAAGACCTGTGCGAGATGTGCCGTACTCGGTCTTGGGTCGACCTTAAAGAGGATTTGGAACACTATCAAATGCTCAAGAAGGACTTGAAGCCATCTGAATGCCGGATATGCCGCCTTTTGTGGAATACTCTTCCGCTCGAAGGTCATGCCGACGGAAGGGGTTTACACGTCAAGCGAGAAGCCATTCCGATTAGTTCCGAGCACTCATCTGGTCCCATGGAAGCTACTTGCATACATGGTCCAAGTCTCGCATCAGAGTCCTGGAGGAATTATTGCGTCGACCCTTACATCTTCGTCTCTACATCCAATATCGAACACAAGCGAATATTGACCGAATTGGAGCGCCTTTACTCGCCACTAGTGGATTTTGAGATGGTGAAGAAATGGATTACAGATTGTGATTCGAAGCACCATAAGCCGTGTGTCTTGCAATATCGGCCGGAACTGCAAGATCTTCGAGTCATAGACTGTCAGGAGAGGCGAGTGGTGAACTGGACAGGAGAACGTCACTTTGTTGCTCTTTCATATGTCTGGGGCGAGTTATCGAGTCCAGACGCTTCAGTCCACGACGGCCTTGGGCCATGGCAACTGCTACCAAAGACGATTCAACAATCCATACAGGTGACTCTCGGGCTGGGGTACAGGTTTCTGTGGGTTGATCGATACGTGAGTGGTCATCTGAGCCTGACTTCCTTCCCTTCAGCTAAGTCGCAAAGTGTATCCGCCAAACGGATCTTGAAGATACGAAGAAGCAGATTGACCAAATGGCCAACATTTATTTGACTGCCAACTTAACGATAATTGCCGCAGCAGGAGAAGATCCTTCTCATGGCCTCCCTGGAGTACCCCCTACCTTCCGACCTTCCATCTCATATGAGATGATTGGTTCAGCTTGTCTGTATGCTCTTCCTTCGATACTAGGGACATCCAAAGTGTGGGAATCCAAGTGGGCATCTCGAGCGTGGACGTATCAAGAATGTTTCTTTGCTCGTCGGCGTCTGATTTTCACTGATCGCCAAGTAATCTTCCTTTGCAACACAAAGACCAACTATGAAGCCACGCCTGTCGTGAATATCAGAGAATCTTCTGTCAGAAGACCTGAAGAGACTGACTACCGCGCAGACTCTCTAACTCCCAGGAGATACAACGAATGTAACGTGGCCAGGGTTCATCGGCGTCCACTTCATAAGTCTTCCGCAGCTCTCAAAGTCTCGTTGTACAGCGAGAGAAGTCTAAGATACGATGAAGACGCCTTAAGCGCGATTAGTGGAACTCTCAATCTCCTGGCTGTCGAGCAAATCTATCACATCTGGGGTTTGCTGTTCTGTTTTGATCCGAATCAGATTCACAGCCCCAATATTCACGACGAAGAAGTCAGAGGGGAGATCCTGTTAGCATGGGATATTGATGGTGTCTGTCGACGACGTAAATGTCTGCCTAGCTGGTCTCCACTGGGATGGGAGGGCTCCTGCTCCTTTCAAGCACCAAGCATTGACATTGGTCACGTGTCTGTGAAGACAATTCACGGCAGGAAAAATCTCTCGGCAATCCTCCCTCAATCAGGCATCATATCGGTGGATTGCCCTCAGGAGCTATATGTTGAAGTGGAAACTGCACGATTCACCATCTTATCGCGCCATTCACGCAAAGACAAATACATCAAGACTCAAGAAACCCTGGCGATACGCTACACTGACAATATATACGTGGTTCTGGACCACAGCGGGTTGAGCATTAAAGTCGAAGATGTGCACGACTTCAAATGTTCCCTTCTGCCATCCGTGGGAGAGCGAAGAAATATCGCCAGGTTTTTGCTATTGCAAAACCACGGAGAGCATTATGAACGAATAGGACTTGCATCCCTCGAGATTGTTTTTCCCTGGGCTTCTTTTATAGACGCCAACAAAGTATCCGAATACCCGGACGATCCAGAGCAGTGGAAATGCACTATTCCACTTGGCATGGAATTTGATAACCGATGGCGAAACTACTTGAAGAGCGAGACAATTGTGCTTGGTTAGCAGAGTCAATGTGTTTGTTGCTGGGCATTTAGCAGCGCGTCCTTTGAAGTTTTCATCCTTGCGAGCCCAATAAATGGCGCCCGCGATTGTCAGTATTTGCTTGTATTGCGATACCAAGCCAGACCCTGTGTGTGGTCCATCATGGCGACTTCATCTATGTCAACTCAACGAGCAGTACGCTAGACTAGAATCATGCTAATTTCGAGAAATTTGGGACTGACATGTCGTTACGTAAGCTGTCAAATGTGCTACACATAACCTCCTTTTGCACCACGGCTTTGCTTGACTTCCTTCTACTCATCCCATCCCACAAACACCACCGGTCCACTGACCTTAGTTTCTGCGATCTTCTTCCCGATCTTCCCACTCCTTACATCCCTATCCCAGACCACAACCGTTCCATTCACCTGATGCCCAACCGCAACCCTATCTCCTCTCTTGTTCAGACTGAACTGCCTCGGCTGATACCCGCCAGACGGGGCGATCTGAACGAGATCCAGTTTCCCATCTTCGCCTATTCTGAACGTCGACAGCGAATCACTGTCCGCCTTCTGATACAGCGGCGACAAGTTGAACGAATGTTCGCGACTGGCCACAACCACAAATTTCTGATCAGGCTGTCCTTGTTAGTCCACATTCAGCAACATCTTTAAGCAGTACTCACAGAAACAGCAATCTCGCTCGTCGGCGCCGTGTTCGGGGCCAGTGTTTCTCCAAGCTCGCCTAGCGTAGGCACTTCAGACACCTTGTCCCACACCAACCCGTTCGCAGTGTACCTGATGCGGTACGAGTACACCTGCTGGCTCAATTCACCGTTGAACAGCAAATACCACTTATCTTTACCCCTACCCGGCGCTCTCCAAAACACGCCGTGCCTCGGTCCAGCGCCAGCGTCTGTCTTCAGTGGCGCGAGTTCGGTGAGCGGCGCGACACTGTCGGGGTGGTAGGTGAAAACGCGTATGAGATCGGCACCAAGATCAGGAATCAGGATAAATTTCTGCGTGGGGTCGAGAATAACGTGGTGTGAGAAACTGCCGTTTTGTCGCGAGGGGATGGGGCCAACGGTGGTGGACGTTGGGTACAAGATCTGAGATGGGGGCGAGAGCGAACCGTCATCTGAGAACGAGAAAGCTGCTATGGAAGATTTATTGCTGCATTTGTCAGTTATTGAGTACAATTGATTGCGGGGCACGACGGACTAGCTCGCAGTCACATAACCTCTCTTTCCGCCGTCAAGGTCGAAGTACTCAGCCGCTACGCCGGAGAATGGTGCATCGACACTGGCGATCCTCTCGAGTACACCTTTCGAGCCGATTCTGAAAGAGTTGAGAGAGCCTTTGGTCACATTGCTTTGGCCGCGGTCGAGACAGTAAAGGAGTCTCTGTTTCGCATCGATGTTGAGCCAGGAAGGATTACCGCCGGCGTCTCTTGTGGTAGAGGTAGCGGTGAGGTTGTATGACTTTTCATGACGAGCGAGTGAGAGCGTGGTCAGGTGACCGCTTGATTGTGCTGCGAAGAGGGTCGCTGCATTTGTTAGGAGAGGGAGCAGGGAAAATACTAGGGGCGTGAGATTGGAAGCGAGCATTTTGACTCTGAGAGCAGATCCAAAGCACTCTCAACAAGGCTGTTGTTGGCTTCTCGTAAACCCCATGGCGACCGGAAATCCAACTCTTATGCTCGAAGTACGAAGCGGGAACTGAAGCTTTACGACTGGTGGTACTTACCGTGGTCGTCCTTGGCCTCTTCTTGAGTAGACTCCATTTCCACCAGCAATTTTGCCTTAAGCCAAAGACCAAGTGACTTGTGAAGCTTGTGCGAGCGGAACACACAATGTCAGGTACTTGGCATAAGCTTCGCCAAGTTATCAAAAGCCTAGGAAGGTGTGCTCCGGTTTACTGCGGGGTACAAATGAATCACACTTGACTACTCTCGGATAAGTTCTCCGTCCAAGAACAGGGGATATCCGCTGTCATTTGAGCAGCCTTGGCGTAGGATGACGTGCCTCGAGGCTTTTGACATTGAAGCGGGGTCTGCACAAGTCTGTTGCGAGCTCTCTTTTGTGCTCAATCGAGCCTGAACGGTGAAAAGATATAGGTGGTAGCTCCGGGAGGACACGGACCGAGAATTGAAAGAAGGGAGGTCGAGGTCTTGGGGTGGTACTGACTGTAGCTGTGACATTATGTATCCTCTACTCAACACGCTACGTCTGGGGTATATACACTACGCAAATCGACGTGTCGACAGCTTCTATCTTCCTTCAAAATGTCGAGATCGCTCATCGTATCATCGTAAGCAGCGCTTATTCGCTTTTGTATGTCCGTATCCTGGCCCGTGGTCAAAGATTCAAAGACGCCGGCGCTCCAGAACAATGCATTGACAATTCGGTAAGAAAGTAACCAAGAAAAAGAATACAGGGGCGGCTGCTACGTCGCCTCAAATCGCTCAGTAGAACTGATGTCCACCGAAACCGTTTGCGACGGCAATAGGCGGCTGGAGAAGAGTTGCCTGCTGATGTTGCTGGATAAAGTTCGCTGGCACGTAATGGCTCTGATAGGGATGTTGAGGCATGTTAAAGTCCGCCACAAGAAGCGGATTACCAAAACCTGGTGGAGGTCGTGGACGAATAATAGGAGGCTGCGTTGGTGGAGGCTGCAATTGCTGCTGAACGACAACCTGGGCTTGATGCGCTTGCTGTTGCTGATAAGCTGCAGCGTCCTGGGCGTGAACATTGGCCTGTTGTTGGTCCTGCGCATCCCAGCCCCATCTTGTCTTGAGCTCGGTGTGCATAAATCCTATTCGCCAACCTGTTTCCTGACGGATCTTATCGAAGATCTGAAGGATTTCTTCCTGCTCTCTCCGGTCTGTAAGGCATTCACCCGCGATTGCAAGAGAACGAAGAGCTACACTTGCCACCCCTCGGTCCTTTACATGAGCACTGATACCACAGATGAATTTAGAGTTTTGCTCGATCATGCTCCACATCTCTGGCTCGTTGGAACCCTGAATGGGGTTGGTTTGAGCAAGCAGGACCAGACAGGTGTGGTAGAACAACCTGGCCACGATAGAAGTTCGCTTAATCAACCACACTTCTGGAAAAGCAGACCCTGAGATGGTTTGTCCGGGATAAAGGTACGCCATAGGATGCATGGTGCGAGGAATGCCTTCGTTCCACCTATCGGTCATGTCTTTAAGCCGCAGCCACTCGTTATGGCGATCTTGGAGCGTTTGTCTTGCGATATCGGGATTCCGAGGTATTGATGCGCGGTAGTTGCAAATCTTCGCGACGATATACAAGATCTTATGCGTCCAGGTTTCTTCTTTGCCGGACTCGATCTCTGGCGAGAAGTCCAATTCTATGCCCCATTCATCGGGATCCCAGGCCACTTGCCAGTTGAAGTGAAGACAACTGAGAATCTCCATTCCGACATTCAACCAGAAGCAGGCTGCACCGACCCCGATCGCGCGTGCATTCCACCGGCATTCCTTGATCAAGGCTCGCGCACCGGCGATGTGGTTCATTCGTTGCAGAGCCCGCTCGCCCATGATTTCATAAACATTCAAAATGACAGCTGTAGTTGCGCAAAGAATTGTGTCGCGATCCGGATCCTGTAGAGAGTGGAGTAGGTCTTGTGTAGCAGTATCGTAGTAGTGTAAGGCCTTCTCTTCACTGTATTTTGGGTTTACGAGAGCAAGGTGACGAGCGCCACATGCAAGGAACGCATTGAGCAACATGGGCTCGTTCAAGGCGTGGAACGGCAAGAGCCTGGAGAAGTGCTTGTGCGCGTCCATGCTGTCCATCCATATCCCGATCTCTTCGACAAAAACCTGCATATAGAGCACTTCTTCTTGGGACTTGAGGTAGTCGCGAGTCGGAATGGGTGCGGGGCTCGCGTTATGATCTATAGCGTACGGCGATCGGTTCGAGTTCGAAAAGTTCGAGTCTGAAAACATTAGTACGAGGAACAAATGCGACATGTCGGCACCACTTACGGGCTCGTGCATGATGCTGCTGGGGAGTCTGCTGGTGGTCATAGGCGTAGTGTTGCGCCTGTTGGTAAGGTTCTTGAGCCATGCCCTGTATCGGTGGAAGCAGCTGGTGCGCAGCTGGTGGAGGAGCAAGACCTCCAGGAGCACCCATTACAAAGCCATTAGTAGCCAGTGGAATATATGTATCGGCCTCTTCCGCAGGATACATCTCTCGCCCGCCCACGTACTCTGCCGCAATGATCCTCGACTCATCTTGGAATGCAACTTGGTATTCGGCGCCCTTAGGGATCAGATACGCGTTCTTCTCGCAGGTGGTGTCAAGGAAATTGAGCTTCTTGCCCCAATTGCAGTCCCGCTGAGACTTTGTGCAGTTGTTGCAACAAGGCTTGTTCTCGTCGCACTTGAGATGCCTCTCCCTGCAGGTCAAGCATCCTGTGCGCGTCCTCTTAGGTTTGCCCTCTGGAGTAGCGTCGCTCTCCCTCTTCTTCGACGTCTTATTGCTTGGCGAGTCATTCCGCGGAGGGGGTGTCACAACAACAGTGCTAGCCATCCTGTTGACCTTTCAAGTGCATTCAACTGGGACAGGAACAGGAGCCCTGCGGTCAGTACAACACTTGAAGGATGAGGGGTAGCGCTGAAGTGCGCAGGCGGTAACAGTGGCCCCCTGTTCTTCCGGTTTGCTGTGAAGAGCGTTGGATCGGCGAGGCAAATCGGTCGAGGTCTCTCGAGGGCCTGGCGCGAGCTGATTGACGTGCAATCGATGCCGCGCGACTGTGGGAACCAGCAAGGGCGCGTATGTGAAGTTGATGTGGCCCTTGAAAATGACAAGACGGAGGGGCAGATGTGGGGTAAGAATATAGAAGCTACGTGCACGAAGACAGGAGCGCACGCTGTGAAGGCTGGCGAGAGTTGAAGGGGGCTCAGTAACAACTGCTGTGAGGTCCGCGGAAGAGCGAGGTTCCACGCACGGGATCGGAGCAGGCGTCCGACCTATCCTATATCCGGGATGAAATTCGAGCGGGATGTGCGCTGCCGTGAGTGCGCGTCGCAGTGAGAAGATTTATCGAATCCTGCCCTGGCTGGCTGACACAGGACAAAACGATGACGAGAGAAGGATTGTTGCTCAGCTTCGTTGAGTTCAAGAAAGGATCGACCTGCAGGCGGCAAGAACAAGCGAGGGCGTTTGATCCCTGCCCTGTGACGTTCTCGAGCAACACTCTGCTGGTGCTCGACTCTCTGAACGAGCGCAACTTTTGTTGTAGGAAGACACAATGGTAACGCCAATGCGCCAGGAGAATGTGATGAGTTGCTTCAAGATAACGCGCAGCGACTCTTTGACAGCTCGTTGTCACAAGGAAACGCCAATCCGATGATGCGCGCCGGCATGCCCTGCTCCGGAAAGGATGTGCAAACTTGGCTGCGATTTGCAATGGGATTCGGCGACCTCATACCCTGAAGAGCCATTGATTATCAGACGTGTCCACAGTTTGCCATCAATATCGGCACTTGCACTGCCTCGACTCGTCTTCGGCAGCGCGCAAATGTTGGCTGCTCCAAGTCTTACAGCTCGAGGGCGCTGATGCATCATGACCGCCTGCATGACCCAGCCTCGGCGTAAAGGCGCCAGCCCGTCAATTCTTGTAGGAAAGCCCAAACAAGCTATCGCCTAAAATAGCTCTTCCCTGCAGCAGCCGGCAATTCTCACCATCTCGATCGCCAGCACAGAAGTGAGACGGAGCGCACAACAATACACTGCACACACTGGATATACCGAAGATAGTGTGCGGATCTTACGTTGCTTGTTCCCTTTACTTGATGCGTGCATGGATTTTGTCGAACGCTGGTTTGCACACTGTGCGATGGCCGAACAGGCAAGCTAGCTGCAAGGTCGAGGCAATAACGTAGTCACCACCTGCGCCCACATACAGACATGCGCTGATGCTTAATGTCGACCCTAGAAATCGAACTTCCTTACGACCCCCACAGTCTACTGGGCATAGCGGGTGGACCCTGCGCTGTTATCGTCTCGTTACTGCAAGTCGACAATCTTGACGATTTGACAGGCGCCCGTCCCACTGTTTGGCGATCGTCTCGTTCCGGGTTGCCCACTTCTGAGACTGCACTCTTCAAATGGCATTGGAACGCCAATCGTCAACTCTGCCACCAGCTCAACCCAGCTATATTCTCCGTGGCCATACCTCGCAAATACACAGCGTGCATTTCTTGCGCCAAAATACTCGTCTGATCACTGGTGATGCAGATGGCTGGGTCATCTACTGGAAGCTCGAGACCAAGCGTGCACTGGCGGTGTGGAAGGCTCACGATGGAGCCATTCTTGGAACAGCTGAATGGGGCCACGACAAGATCATAACGTGAGTGCTCACAATTGTTCTGCTTGGATCTTACTTGCGCCCCTCGATTAATTGTCAGCACGGCCGGTGCAACATGCATTCGTCTCATCCTATTCTAGCGGGTGGTCACTAACCCGTCTCAAGTCATGGCCGCGATAACAGTCTAAGGATCTGGCAAATGCGCTCAGCAGATGAATCTACGCTATCAACAGCGTTGCCTGCAGAGGTCTCTCCTAGTGATCGACCAATGCCATGGCTTCTACACACCTTACCCGTTAACACTCTCAACTTTTGCGCCTTCTCGATGTGCTATGCGGCGGAGCTAGATGGCACGGACATCGCTGAAAAAGATTCGCGATCTGAGCTGGATAGAAAGCACGCCTCGGTCCTTATCGCGGTACCCGCAAGGGACGACAAGAAGGCTGAAGTGTATCAATTTCCAGAGGAAAAGCTGAGATTTGTGGTGCCTCGAGCACAATCGAAAGATACCGGTGAGTAGTAAGCTGCGATCAATCTGGAGGCTTCGCCCTAGAAAACTGGGCTGCCACCACTGTGGCGGTGCAATCACTTCGAGTTTCGTACTAACGAATGCAGGGATGGTCATGGCTGTCAAGCTTGTGCAAGATCCTAAAACACGGCAAATGCTAGTGATAACCGGTTACGAAGGAGGTCTGACAGCCGTACATCTGTTACCCAGAGGCGATGATTCCACCATTGGCATGGCTCGACTTGTTTACCTCAGCCAACCTCACACACAGCCTATCTTGTCCATAGACGTCTTGCCGGACGCTAGAACATACTACACCTCTGGGGCTGATGCCATCATCGCAGCCCACCGCATTCCAGATCTGCTCCCCAGAGACGGCGATGTTAAATTTCCTCAGTCGGTACAAAAAGAAGAGCATGATCCACCAGTCTCTGTGCCCAGCCAAGACAATCAAGCTCTTACTCCTGCACCTTCCCACGCATCTATCGGAAACGATGAAAAGGATGCAGTAGCAGACGATCCCCCATTGTCCATCCCAGAGGATGTAGATGACCAGCCTCTCTCGTTCTCTAAACGCGCTATGGATACTCGAATACAAGCTCAGGGGTCAGCTTCTAGGACTGGTGGTCTATCATCGCTCTTGTCAAATGCCTCACTGCCTTCAGAGGCCGGGCAGTCTGTACACCAGCACCCATCTCCGCCGTCCGTTCAGACGCCGTTGAAGACCCATAACACGAAACATGCTGGCCAGCAATCTCTCTCAGTGCGGTCAGATGGCCGACTACTAGCCACTGGAGGATGGGACTCTCGGATACGCATTTACAGCACCAAGACACTGAAGGAACTTGCGGTATTGAAGTGGCACAAAGAAGGTGTATATGCGGTGGCTTTTGGCAAGATACTGAACGCTGTAGACCTGGAACAGACAGCAGAAGGGGCTCAAAATCAGGATTCAGGCGGGGAAATAACAAAAAGGGAAACGGGTCTTAGCAGGCTTCAGAGACAGCGCGAGGAAAAGATGCAAGTCAAGCACTGGATTGCGGCAGGGGCTAAAGATGGGAAGATCAGTTTGTGGGAGATCTACTGATATGATCAGTTGGACTGTACGAGATACCCACAGAGCACTGGCGAAAGCATCAAACGTTTGTTAAGACTAATAGATTATGCGTATTGCCGCCCATGAGCGATGTTACAGTGGAAGTATTCATGAATCAGCAGCGAGGCGCTAATTCCCCGCAACCTCGGCACAGGTGCAGGGCTACGCCATCGGAACGCGCCTCAACCCCAGCAGTCGAGATGATCTGCTGCACGATGTCATGATCTTGTTTCTTCGCTAGATACCCTTGCTCTTGTGATTTCCTATCCTTGCGCCGACCAATCTGCCTCCACGAGCCCTTGTCAATGAAGCGTCCGCGTTGAACACTACCTCCATCGACCGGTGCACATCCTACCCGCCTTCACACCGCCGAAGAGGCATCCCCTCGCTCACGATGACCACCTCCAGACAACGAAAGGCGTCGCACGCCACAACGTCCGAGTACGCGCCCGATCTCAGCATCACCGCCGCGGACGATGTTCACCTCCATGCAGTCGGCTACAACGAGTCGCCAGACCGAGGCCTCATCAACAGCTATGCGCGCTTTCGCTCGTCACCTCTCGACTTCATACGCGAAGTGTCACTGCAATTCTCGGGCACGGGATGGCGCTCGTTTGACAACCATGTTGGCCAGCCAGAGTTCTACTCCGGCTTCTCGGAGGACATGAAGACGCGCGTCTTAAACAACCCCATGCTTGTCGCCAAGGTGCGAGAGCTGGCAGAGAAGAGAGTTGAGGTCGAGGCAAAGGAAGGATTGTTGGGCGTCGAGGCGCAACATGGCACAGGTGTAGGGGAGAAGGACAGAAAGGCGAAGAGGAAGACACAGATTGAGGAATCGCTCTTGGAAGTCAGCGAGACGTGGACAGACGGAATGATCTGCAAGATGGAGAGCAAGAACTTCATCCGGGGCGCATACTATCTGGCCACACAGCTTCTGACAAGGGCCTACCACCAGGGTGTGCACGTCTCGAGCGAAGAGGTGCTGCGACTACGCACAGTAGCCGCTGAGGCAGCGCGCAAGAAGCACTCGATCATCTTTCTGCCCTGTCACCGCTCTCACGTCGACTACGTCTCGCTGCAGATCATATGCTACCGCCTCGGCCTTGCACTTCCCACCGTTGTTGCCGGTGACAACCTGAACTTCCCTGTAGTGGGTTCTTTCTTACAGCACGCTGGAGCTATGTGGATCCGGCGGAGTTTTGGAGACGACCAGCTATACATCACGCTAGTACAGGCCTACATCGACACATTATTACAGTGCGGGTACAACCTTGAATGCTTTGTGGAAGGAGGCAGAAGTCGCACCGGGAAGCTCCTGCCTCCCAAGTTCGGCATCTTGAGTTACATGCTTGACAGTGTTGCCAGCGGGCGCGTCGAAGATGCCATCATCTGTCCGGTGTCGACCCAGTATGACAAAGTCATAGAAGTCGACTCGTACATTAGCGAACTCCTCGGCCAGCCGAAGCCGAAGGAGAATCTCATGGACTTCCTCTCGTCGTCTTCAGTGCTCTCACTCAAGCTCGGCCGTGTAGATGTTCGCTTTCACGAGCCTTGGTCACTACGGTCGTTCATCAACCAGCAGCGCGAACGAGCTAGCAAATTGCCCCAACAACTCGATTCGAAAGAAGATCGCATTCGTCTGCTCAGAACACTGGGGTACAAGGTTTTGTCCGAGATCAACGACGTATCAGTAGTCATGCCCACCGCGCTTGTTGGCACGGTCCTGCTCACACTCAGAGGGCGAGGTGTAGGTAAGACTGAGCTCATCAGAAGAGTGGAGTGGCTATGCGACCGCGTTCGTGCGCAAGGCGGTAGAGTCGCGCATTTCGGGAACCTGCCTACAAGCGTTGTGGTCGATCGAGCCCTCGAAGTGCTTGGCTCAGGTCTTGTTGGCCTGGTGCCTGGGTTGCCCGAGGATACCTTCTATGCTGTTGACCGGTATGTATCATGTTTCTGGTCTCAATGATGCCCGCTGACGCAACATTCCAGCTTCCAGCTCTCCTTCTACCGCAACATGACAATACATCTCTTCATCCTCCAGTCACTTGTGTCAGTCGCTCTCTACAGCACTGTCAAGCGTGGTGGCGCCCCAGAGTCTCAACGAATGCCTTACGCAGACCTACACGCCCAAGTTGGCTTCCTGTCGCAATTGTTCCGTGGCGAGTTCATCTTCCCTACGGAAGGCCTTGACTTCAATCTCGCACGCACAATCGCCGGCCTCGAAACTGACAACGTCATCAAAGTGACTCGCAATACCGAAGGCATCATCGAGTACGTCGAGCTGAGCGATAAGGAAAGAGAGAATGGTCGCGAGAACTTCGACTTCTACTGCTTCCTAATCTGGCCATTCATTGAAGCGGCATGGCTAGGCTCTGTTTCGTTGATGATGCTTACACCGCCCCTCACACACAGCACCACCAAATCATCGACGGCGGACGAGAGGTGGCTCGACATGAAGCGTGTGCAAGATCGCTCTCAGCTCTTGGGCAAGACGCTGTACCACCAGGGCGATCTATCGTATTACGAGGCCGTCAACAAAGAAACACTCAAGAACTCGTACACGCGGTTCGAAGAGGAGGGTATGATCATCGTTGCAAAGAGCAAGAACGCGAAGGCGTCGACTACAGTTCGGTTGGCAGATGAGTGGACACCAGTCCGAGGATCGAAAGGCATCATCGCCGACGGTCCCTTGTGGCGGTTCGCTGAGCGTATCAGCGCCAGCAGGAGAGAAGGCAAGAATAGAAGAGACGGCGCGACGGTGCAGACAAGGGTGCTTAGCCTGGTCGACATTGTTGGGCAAGGGCTGTGGGAGGGTGATGTACTGGATGTGAGGAGCGTTGGGAGAGAGGAGGTTGTTGACGCGAAGAAGAAAGCGAAAGGGAAGGCGAAGAGGGGAACAATGTCGAGACTTTGAACATGCTATTAGGCAGCTTTGACACTCACGCTCAATAATGGAAACGCATCGCGACACAAGTTCGTGTGCCCTTGCAAGTGCGTCAGGACACAGACATGCTACACTTTTGCGTTCAGGAGGAAGTTTTGCCCTGAGTAGCACCTTGCGCGACATGTACTCACCACCTTGGTCTTTTCGATCGCGGGCACTCCGTGAATCTAGAAGCAACGAGCGTGGAAGTGAATTGTGTGCCGAAAAATGAGACATTTGCGTTTGTTCAAGCTCCACTCCACGAATCAGTGCAGGTGTGATTGTAGAGGCCAAAACGGGGAAAGCAGCAAGCAGAAAAGGGTACCATATACAGAGCTCTCTAGCATTTGAAGTTGATCTTCATGTAGGAGTTTGTTTTGAACAATATGAGAACCAAGTTCTTGGATCGTTGTTCGATGTCAGTCTTATTGACGAACGTGATCATGCTGACAAAGGACAATCGTGGGGAGAGATCCGACGACTAGCACACGAAGAACCAAAGAGGTGCTTAGACTCACAGTTCCAATTCAAGGGAAGATTCTGTTGAGCAAATGTTCGCGTTTCATGGGAGGTACTCGGATCCTAACTACAAGCCTTGAGGCCCTCGCGTTCGTCTACGGGTGATTAGTGTAGAATCCATCAGAGGCATCGTCATAGGTCTGGAGCAGCTTAGAGACATGGAATAGACAGTTCTACAGACTTGATTCATGTAGGCTTCCGTCCGTTTTCAGGGCGTGCGGCAAGGCCTGTCATATCAGACCTTCCTGTTACGTGCTTCAGACTCATAGTAGAACCGCGGTTGGTAATATTGCCCGGCGAGAAAAGAAGATTTTTCTATCATAATGTGAGTATCTTCCGTCATTGTCATACACCGTCAATGCCCTCACTGCTCCCATTGGGTGATGTGCGTGGTTGTGGCAGGCAGAGATCCACTCTTTCGGCAAGATGGTTCTCACGCCGTCGGCGTAGACTTCGGTATCGCCGAAAACGAGCACGCGAGCATCTGCGCCCAAGAACACATAAAACAAGACTTACCCAGAATGCCGGAACAATCATCAAAGCCAGCAGTATCTTCAGCTTCACAACATGTCCACTTTAGACCCCGAAAAAGCCGTTACTGAGCCCACAGACCCGGAAGGCACGCCTATGACCGCCGAAGCCGCTGTATCGCAACCCGAAAATGCACTCGATCGAGTCGAAACACGCGCGTCGATACTATACGACAGTATTCCATTGTGGAAGAAATGTATCATTGTGTTTGCTTGCAGTTGGGGCACACTGGCAGCGTGCTTCTCTAGCACGTCCCTGTTGTCTGCCAGCAAGGAAATCAGTGAGGATTTGGATACCACGAGCCAGGTCGTGACATTCTCGACTGCAGGTCTGATGATGGCCATGGGGTTGAGTGCTCTAGTATGGAGTCCAATTGCGAGTGTAAGTTACGAATATTGGGCGTAAGACGCCAGTGGCTGAGTGGGTCAGATTATCGGTCGAAGATCAGCGTACATTGCATGTACCATCGTGCTACTTGCATTCACTGTCGGTGCTGCAGTAGCACCGACAATCGAGGTCTTTGTCGCTATGCGCGTACTGTCCGGCTTCCAAGGCTGCTACTATCATGTTGCCGGGCAGACAATCATCGCCGAATACTTTCCTCCCGTACAAAGGGGAAGAGCAAACGGCTTCTTCCTCGCAGGAACGGTGGCAGGTCCTCCATTAGGTGTGTAGCTTGCACACATTGGCACACTTGACCTCGCTGATATCTGAATAGGCCCATTGGTCGCAGGTATCATGGTACAATACACTTCCTGGCGTAACATACTGTGGCTGCAGGTTGCGATGATCGGTCTATCGCTTCTACTCGCATTCTTCTATGTTCCAGCAAGCAGGTTAGACAAGCCAGGACTCGCACTGAATCTGAGGGGTTTGCAGGCGGTCTCCCAGTTCAATCCGCTGCCGACTTTCAAGCAGATGCAGTATCCTAACGTAGCTTTCACTGTGAGTCAATTTATGGCTGGCTATTATTGACCTTCGTGACTAATGCGGCATTGCAGCACCTGAGCTGCGGATTTCTCAGCTGGACCCAGTACTCGCTTCTCGCCGCCCCGAGACATGTTTTGAGCACGCGATTCGGGCTGACATCCTCTCTTGCAACCGGACTTTTCTACATAGCACCTGCTACAGGTTTCCTCCTTGGTACCGTCATCGGCGGGTGGTTCTCAGACAAGACGGTGCAGAAATGGATCGGGATCCGTGGCGAGCGCCTTCCCCAAGATCGCCTGAACGCTGGCATGTTCTCGTTCTTCGTCGTAATTCCTTTCTTCATGCTCTTGCAAGGATGGGGCTTGGAGTGCGATGATTGCTCGACGGCAGTAGGCGGGTTGGCCTTACCCATCGTAACAAGCTTCTGCACAGCAGCCGGACTGCTTGCTGCGTTTGCAAGTCTGAACACGTACTGCGCAGGTGAGTCCTGCCTTTCCTAAATACACTAGCTGAGAACTCACACAATAATAGAGGCTATACCAAAAAAGCGTCGCGAGATTATTGCTGGAAAGTACATGGTTCAGTACACCTTCTCTGCCATCTCGAGTGCTTCTGCAGTTCCTCTGATCGAGGCCGTCGGGACGGGACCAGCGGGAACAATAGGTAAGCACACTGCAAGAACAGCCGAGGTTTCTTCTAACAATATTCAGGTGCCGTATTGGCGGTACTTGCGGGGCTGCTGACCTTCACCACAGCTAAACAAGGCCAGTCGATGCAGGAGTGGGCGGAATATCGAACTGATGCTATTTCATCCAAAGGGCTTCCAATATAGTACAGATAGACAGTTTAGCAGTGCAGAGTGTCAGCCATTTGCCCACTCGTCACCACCCCAAATACCCGGCCAGTACGGCGTTTGCAATGGATCAAAAGTAGGATTGTCGATGCCACTGATGGTGAGGTCGGTATCTGCCAAGAACTCCTGAAGAGATGGCTCAGCAAGCGCCATACCGGCGGTCATAACGGGAGCAATAAGTGGTAAGAGAGGGTCGTTACCGATGACCGGTTGTGGCACGCGGTTCTCGCTCGAGACATTGCCACGGACCCTTTGCATACTGTCCTCTATTGCATCGAGATGCTCAAGGAACTCTTTTGCGGCGAAGTTCCCCATCTGACTGAGTTGTCGAATAATTTCTGCGGCAGTGCTGAAATTGTCGCTATCGCTTTGACTTTGTGTCGATCCGAGAAGACTTGACACGGCAAGGTTCGTAGCGGCAGAGAACAGATACTGCGTGTAGAAGTAGTCGAAGATCGCAAAGGACCCGCAAATCCATGCTTCACTCAAAAGTTGGCATGAGTGTCGCGAACACTGGATGCAGGTCTCGGCAAGTGTCAAGGCGCTTTCCGGAAGGCTTGCCCTGGGGTTGATGGAAGGGTCGGTCCAAGATCTGCAGTGTACTCGCAGTACATGAAGCAGAATAGGTCGCGTCGCAATTATACAGCACTAAGGTCACAGTTATTTAACACTCCATATTGTGCAACACGCGACTGACCTGGTTGAACCTAAGGTGAAGGTAGACGACGCTGTTAGGCTGAGTAGATTTTTGTCCACTGTCTAGCTGCAGTTGAGGTGGCAGTGTCTCCATCCACTGTGTAATGTTTTTCAAAGTGGATTGAACCCTCTGAGCGAAAGGGACGTGGTGCTTCCGT
This sequence comes from Didymella segeticola, assembly GCA_004522025.1. NCBI lineage: Eukaryota > Fungi > Ascomycota > Dothideomycetes > Pleosporales > Didymellaceae > Didymella > Didymella segeticola. The sequence goes on along the minus strand of SDAV01000005.1, from coordinate 829,936 downwards.
CTCGAGTACAGCTGCTGACGTGTTTGCTGAGACAAGCCAGCCAGGTCGAGGCTCTTCCGAGCGTAGTCTGCGTCTTCGAAATCGCTCGAGTCTTGAAGATTGTCGCCGCTAGGGAAATCGACCGCGATGTCTTCATCGGCTATACTTGCGGGATGGCCGAGCTTAGAGCAACAGGTACGGTCCAATGTGTATGCGGACCACCAAAGTCTCTTTCGGTGCTCTCTTGCAAGCGGATTTGAATACATGCCATCAGGCACATTGAGATTGAGGCCCATGACAATCCCCAGTCTAACAGCTGAACTTGCAAGCAAATACGCCATGTGTCTCCGGTTAAGGTTGTAAGAGTAAAGAACAAGAAGGAGTGCAATCTCGACTGCATGCAAAGTCGGCCGTTCTGCTGGAATGCTCACCATTCTCCTTGCTTGTGCAAAGTATGACAGACCGGGGAACGTAGTTTCTTGGGCTGCGACACGGCTCGAATACACCTCGCCCAAAGCAAACAAGGCCAATAGTTTGCACCTCATGAGCCTTTCGACATCGTCAACATTCTTTATTGCCTTTTCCAACGCGGCCGTGATTGAGGATTTGAGCACAATGTGATAGTATTGACAGACGGTACTCAGCGCCACTTTGACGAGGAAGCGTGCCCTCGCTGGCGTCGGCCAATTCAAATGAGATTCGGAAAGCATGATCAGCATGTCGTCTCGTACATAGCTTGTTCTTGGTATGTGTACACTGTGCGGTGCCAACGTTTCCCGGAACCTGGTGGCAAAAGCTGCGTCAGCAGCCTCGCTGATGTGAATGGGCATGTCAAGAGATGACATGGGGAAGAACCATCCCTGAGGTCGATTCTCGACCAGCGGGTTTTGGACTGTTTCCTGATTCTCCGCTAATGGGACCTGGCGAGTCGAACTAGGGGCAGGTGGAGCCACTGATCCCGCATCGCGTAGTCGTTCATTTTCCTTCAAGAGCTCTTCGACAAATCTACATCGTGATTAGCACGCGTGATGGACACATCTAGCTCCCCTTACTGTTGGCTAAATTTGACCTGACGGTCACGTGTAGGGTAGACGCAAGCATCAGCGGCATCGGCATCGCGGCAATTCGAACATGGTTGCCCCCCTGAGCACTTCACTTTGCGCGAGTGGCATCTTTGGCAGCTGTGTGATGAAGTCAGGCGCTTGCAGTGACCCTTGAAAGCTGGGTTGCTTACGCGATAGATTTGGTGGGCTTTCTCCGATCTGAACTGGGACTATCTGCTTGACTGTGCGAAGCGCGTCTTCGATTGTGCGCAACCTTTGGCATGATATGCTAGGTGTACGGATGAGGTTGGGTTGGGTGTTCGGCGAATTCACATCCATACTGGACGCCGGTTGGCTCGGATAAAGCTCGGCCAGCGTGCGTCACGCTTGCCGTTATCCTTTCCTCAGCCGCCAGTTCACGACAGTTGAGGTTTTCATGGGTAACTACATTGACTTATACTGACAGAAACAGGACTCATAATAAACAGCTAGATGTACATACCGCATGCCCGTCCATACACTACAGGCAAAATAGACCGCATTATCAAAGCAGGCTCTAAGAAAATACAGCCCCCAGGCTTAAAGAAATGGAGTTTCTTGGGAGCTGGGAACTAGTTCGGAGTAACATTGTCAACCCGATGGTGTAGGGCGCCTCCGCTGAGACCCTAGGGTTCTACGAAGCTGGGTCCCATGCAACGCGAACCCGAGGACACTACGGGCCGTGCAGATTGTTGAAGGTGCTTCTGGATCTTCCATGGCCAGAAGTTCTCAGAACACTTGGTAGAAAGCTGGGTCCAGATTTCAAACTGAAATCGTTGTCGGGACCGAAAACCAGCTATTGTGCCGCGCCCGGCTTTGCACAATCTGACACAGTGTCAGATGACCCTAGCTTGATTCTTCGAAGCAGAGTGAACCGCTCGAACGGAGCCACTGAAGATTATGTGGTGGCGTGCCGTCAGTAAAGCCGCAGGCAGATGCGCTTCTTCCTCGAATCACCTGCGTCGCCTGCTCTTACGTACCGGCTCAAAATGCTCTGGGTGTGCCAAGCATCGGAAATTGGAGAAGAGACGAGAACCTATATCGCAGACCGATATACGTCTTAGCTTGTCGACCCGAACCATCTCCACCGGTTAATTTAGTCTGAACCTTATGAGACTGTCCCAAAACGGCCGGCACTGATACCCGGGGATCCTTGATGTGACCCAAACCATCATCCTTGTTGTGCGTCATTGACCGAAAAGAAAGACCTTTGGTCGTTTTGGTAGTCCTTGACCTCGGTGCCCAGGCACATGCAGCTCCTAGAGTGATCGTGAGTTGGGGCTGCGCGTCTAAGTAACACATACGTTGCTCTTCGTATCCCAATTCTCGTAATGTGTATCTAAAGATCGCGAACCGTTTGTTTAATATCTTTCTGGACAACGACTCGGGGCTGAGCATTCTTGCGACAGCTGCAATGGACCAGCGAGATTGTACTACACACACCCCGAGCATATGCCAGACTTCACTGAGATTACCCTGCAACGAATGTTGCTACCTTGACTTGGGAGCCCAGCGCCAGTGTGCTTTCTGATTACTGTGCTAGAAATCATTGCAAGATCGAGCAGCAAGGCCATGTATGAAACAACACAGTCGAGCTCTAAGTGACAGCGAGTCCCTCGGTTCGTGTGATATGTTACCACCGGATAAAGATCACCATTCTCACCTGCACCTGTTTGTCGATCAGACTCTTAAAAAATGCCAGTGTCAAAGCTTGCAAGAGTATGGTGGTCAGCAAAGACCTATCGACCAGGGAGGCGATCTTGTCCCGTAAGCCCGAGATCAAGCTGATCAGCACCCACTTGTGGTAGCTCTTTCATCATGCGTGGCAAACAGAGCATGGTCCTATCAAGTCCAGCCTCATGGTTGAGTGCAGTCACCCTTTCATTACGATGCGGGAAGGAAGCCGAAGGCGAGCTTTGAAGTCTTGAAAGCCTTGAAAACATGACGTAACATCATAGTTGTTCGCGCATTTACAGAGGTCTCATAGGGCGAGCCCGGTTCCATCGCCCCATCTATACAGGCTCAACATCTCTCGGCGGCGCTCTACGGAAGCTTGCATACCTCTTCCGCGCATCTGCTGCAAGGCCGAGAGCATTATGTTACGGAAGTTCCTCTGCAGTGACCCGGTTAGCAGGACGACACTAGTAATGGAAACATAGGCCTTGCATGCACCTAGCGGTACGTACCTGGTATTCCGTGTTCAGAGTGACAATGCAAGCTTCGTGCGCACGCACTATCACTTCGCATGCGCGCACTATGTTGGGGCTCGCCTCGCCCTGCAGCTTATCCGCGATCAGCAGAAGCAGAAAGCTGCCCTGCAGGAGGTATATTCCGAAGAAGAATGGCATGAAACTTAGGTCTGGGTCAAGTTCAAGGATCTCATTAAGCGCCTCAGCTGCAGAAACTGCGTGCCCGGTAGCGGTGACGAAGCTTTGCGATGAGATCCAAAGGTCGTTGTCATCCAAAAGCGATACCGGGTCCCATTTGCCGTTCAACAGAACATGGAGGGTATGCATAAGATACGTGCCATATGTCATAACAATCCGAGCATGCATGATCGACTCTTGCGCTATTGAGGTTGATTCGTGCCTGTCGGTGCTGTTCTCGACAACAGTACGTTGTTGCATCTCCTGTAACGATCGACCATAAGCATCCAATCGTTGACTGATCTCTGTTCCATAGTTTTCCCAATCAGTCTTTGTACCGAACCTAGGGTGATTCCTCGCGTGCGTGAGATCCACGATCTCACCGAGAATTGTCATCAGTGGTAGGAAATATTCGAATATGGAGGAGTGGCCGGCGCATTCGAAGGCAGGACCTCGTCGACGATATGTGGAATCTGGTAAAGATTGAGCGGAGTCCTCGAAGAAGTCGCCAGATTGCCATACGTGATCGTCAAAGGGCTGCATAAGGCCTGAGCATTCCACGTCTGTGAATGAAAGTGGTCGATTGTAGCACAGAGCTAGATGTCTGCATTGCAGCGTTAATTTTTGGGGCTGGTCGGAGGGAACAGTAGACATACCGATCCATTGTGTACAATAACCACCACATGCGCCTGCGCTCCTCGCGTTGCTCTTCTGTTGGTTCCAGGGCAGTATTGCGTCTGACAAGATTGCTGGGGTGATCTTCGTCGTACGGATCTGGTGAAGGTGTGACTATCTCTTTGCCCAATCTCATCTCCCGCGCTAATGACCATGCCGCGTTCCACCAGCGCAGTGAAGCCGCCTTGTATTCGCTTGCAGAGGTGACTACTCCAAGATTCACGTAGGTAGCTATGTCGTCTAGGTTGCCGAAGTGCATATCGAGGCCGAAGTGCTCTTCAGAGTATTGCTGCGGGATCCCGAAACCGCCCATAGTAACACCATGAACCATGCCATCATTGTTATATATGCTCGACTCTTGCTCTGATGTTCCTGGCGTTTGGTGTACCAATGGCTTGAGAAGTCCGATGGTGAGATTGATGAGCTTCTCCGACATCTGACTTCGAGCCAGTGGCGAAGAGGCTAGATACGGAGACTCACTGGTCAGACATCCGATCCAAAGCATACTTGCCAACAACGCTGGACTGCAGACTCTGGGATTTTCTGCCCTGAGAAACGAATTCTTTCTGAACACATGACCGAGAACGTAAGGAGACACTGGCTGCATATATACGGCTGAAGAGCTTTCAAAGTACAGCTCCAGAAGGTCGCATGCTAGCGAAAGAGGCATCATGTTCGTAAGGTATGGTACCACGGGCTCCAGGACAGGGTATCGAAGAGGTTGAGCCGATCTGGGACGATTCCCGCCAGAGTACAACGTGGTCGAAGGTGAAGGCAGCATCCAAGTCGGGGAACCAGACAGAGGCGAAGGGGCTGCAAAGTCCAGATGAGGAATGTCCTCAGGCAAAGACTGTGGCATGTATGCAATAGAAGAATGGCCCGAAAACTCAACGCTTTGATCGTTAGAGGGGACTGTCGGATTCATGGTAGGATGTATCATGGCGTTCGGTGACTGATACGCAAGGCTTTGCTGGAAGTCTTGCAGAGGCGTAAACTCGTGTTGAGCCAATCCATGAGTTTGAAGTCGCGGCGGATTCGGTGGATGTAGGTTATCATCGTGGGATAGCCTCACATCTCCCGCAACAGAATCAACAGCGCTCAAGCTCATGGTTCGACTCCCGCAGCTCTGTGAAGGTTTCTTCGCTCTGGTAGCTACCAGACTATTAGAGCGACTCGGAACGAAAGGAGCCGAGAAAGTTGACTGCCTGCTTGACGGTGAAGGACTCCCGTCGTGCGCTCTCTCAGAAGCAGTCCCCTGTGACTGAGGTGTTGCGATGGCTGGCTCCTCATTGAGCTGCGTGCCCTGATCTGAGAATGCCGTTGCAGCAGCTTGCTGCTGGGCAATTTCTTTGCGCGAGGCCTTACCGCGCTTCTTGCGTTCACGCAAATATGCGCATGTCAAGCCAAACTCTAACGCAACGTCAGCTTGGCGTAAAGATGACACTCGTGTCCACTACACAAGCTCTCGAAGCACAGAGGTGCCTACCTAAACAGTGTGAACAAGCTAAATCCAGTCAGTTCATGGCTTCTTGAGATTCAGGGAGTAGTTTACGTTTTTGTCCGTCGCACTTGGTCCTCAGTTGATTGCACTGATCGCATGCTCTGCTGATCCTGCGTCGCACTGGTCCTGACGGTCGGCTTGATCGTTCGTGAAGCATCGTGCCTCGGTGTGTGCGGGGAGTAACAGCTAACAGTCCGTTGGCGTACGGCAAGCGATGAGGCTTACCCACGGCATTGCCACTCAAAAGAACATCGGGACGTTGATGGAACTGCAGCGTCTCGTAATGCAGCGAGTTTGTTCGCGAGGGTCCAGTCTGCTGTGTGCTCGAAACGTGATATTGTTGCGGGTCGACAGTAATCGGCGTGTGGAGAAGGCTGAGCCCTGGCGGGTATTGATGGAGACTGGTGGACATATTGTTCCTAGCGTCCGTCGAATGACCGCGCTCGAGTCCGATTCCGAGGACAGCAAATTCAAGTATCCTCAACCGTTGATGCAAGCACAGGAAATGTCGGCGTCACTGCTTGTGAAATGGCGAGTGTCGAATGGTTGTGAAGCGTGCGCTGAGGTGCTATTCAATATCCTAAGATCCGCGGCTCAGGGCGAGAATCTTTTGCCGTGGAAGCGTGGCATGAACGTATGCAGGTAGATCGTTCCCGTTCCAACGGTATTGCGGTGTACCTCAGTACATGACAATTGTCGGACAGCCAGCGTTCCGCCTCCACATTGGATCTTAAGTCACAGAGCATTAAGACTTCGTCTGTGCTTGCAAAGCTACCAGCCCAGTAACAATCAAGGATACGCAGACTTGTCCCTTCTCAGGAACCAGTTCCATCGTAGCGTGTGGAAAGTCTCTGGACCACATGCTGCAGTAGCTTTGACAAGCAGGGTGCGCAGGTCTGCGCGTGCGTCCTTTGGAAGGTCGAGATACCCTGCCTCCATCCCGTCTGTCATGTCGCTAGTGTAAGTCCATATTTACCCCTGTAAACGACCAGGTCCCGCTGCACACCATCGGCTCGACGCCGAGCACAGTCCACAAAACCGCTGGATCGTCTGTGACGCGAGCTTGAGCTTTTACGCTCCGGACTGCTCGCCACGATCTAGGCAGCATCATGATGAATTATTGGTGGATTACGGTCATCCCGATTGTATGCGACCTGCTCTGAGGAGCTGGATGCGGCATCGTTTCAAAACTACCAGCCACTGTAATGTTCTGCGGACTTCTTACTACGTACAAAAAGGATGAGTCGAACCGTGATCGGCGGCCGCATTCCGTCGCCGTAGTGGGCCTAACGGCACCAAAGCTGGTCTGTGTGCGCGTGCGCGCTTCTTGTCCTAGAACGCATATGTCCTGACTTCCCTCTACTCGCTATCCTCGCTCCTCATCGTCGGAGCTTGTGGCGGCAATACGATCGGGCTGCCATGCCACGACGATCAAGGTGTGAAGTCATGCAATCAATTTGGATGAGTTTCGTCGACGCAAACAAGGAAGATGATGTGCGTCTGACAGTCATTCCAACACCTCTGGTGTTGATTTCACATCATCAGGAACCCGTGGCAAATCCTGGGCTGACAGGGTCATCCCGACAACAAAACATCTCTGCCGTAATTGTGTGCTTCTGAAAAGACAGCTTGTTCGAGACTTATGATCTCAGTAAGGACTGCCTTGGCTTCAGCTATCGAAAATGACAGACTGGATGTCACTCGCAGTAGCCTGGTGTCAGAGCCGAAGGGGGATAGGTAGAGACGACATGGCGCCACGGCATCGAATCAGACTTGACCTGTAGCAATCTGAACATCAAGCGATGTCTGGACCCAGATCCGGCACAGACTGAAGACGCAGCGGCTCCCCAGCAGTCGCGCTTCAGCCCCCCGCCATCTTGTGACTCGCAAATTTTTATCATCCTTTGACTGACGTGCCTGGGACGGAGTAAGGTCCTCCGCATAGAAGATTCAGATCGGAGATCTGAACAGCACAAGCTAGTCGATCTTGACTTCCAAACGTCTCGCGATACTGCAGCGCCGGCGGATCGCCCCGCATTTCAACCGTTCGTGTATACTACGCTGCTGGTAGCTAAAGCTGACTAGTGAGGGTTGCTCAGCACACCTTTCCCAACGCGAGATGCCTATGTCATGTGAAGCCTGCTCTTCGATTCAACGTCGATACAGTTTGTGAAGTTCACCGCCATGTCGATCCCGATTGCAGCCACTGTACGAACTCTGTTGGTAGCCGTTCGATACCTTAACACCGTGAGGATGACACCCGACGTGCGAACTAATGGGCACTCTCTGGAATCTAAGGCCGCGTTGTTATACTGTCGCTATCTCCTAGTCGTCGTTCCAGAGTTGTGCATCAGTTGGGAGACAGCCTCTTTCAGCGGCCCTCATATTTTTTGAGGTTGGACCAGCCAGAGCGGCGTGCAAGTCGAACGCCTCTTTTGCGGCAAAGAACATACCGCGAGAAGATAAGAGGCTACAAACGTTGTGGCTGATGATGATAAGAATGAGGCTGAATGGAAAGAATGCCGAACGTTGCGATGTACTTGTTACTACATGGGGTAAGCGCTACGTCACCCGCCGGCGACTTCGGAGGTGGGGACATTGAAAGCTCTACCAAATGTCACAACACCAACCATCACCAACTTCTTATGCTATAACAGGTGTTGAACGCACTACCCCGTAACGCAAGTAGCAACAACATCATGTCTGTCGAGAAGATCACCACGATCTCCCCTATCACCAACAAGCCAATCCTCACACGCAATGGCCTATCAGACGCCGATGTCCAGGCGATACCTGAGACAGCCACACGCGCTTTCGAATCTTTCAGACGCACTTCGCTGTCCGAGAGACAACAGATTGTCAAGAAAGCTCTCAAGTTGCTCAATGAGCGCCAGGATACGTTGGGCAAAGAGCTTACGGAGCAGATGGGTCGCCCCATCGCATACACGCCTAAAGAAGTCGCAACAGCCGTGATGCGTGGCGAATACTTGCTCAAAATTAGCGACGAGACTCTCAAAGATACACCTGGAGAAGCTGAGAAGGGTTTCAAGCGCTATATTCGAAAGGTGCCCTTGGGCCCCGTGCTGATTCTTTTCCCATGGAACGTATGTCGACCATGACCTGCATCTGTGTGCAGCTGCTAACCAAGTCTCAGTATCCTTATTTGACCCTCGTCAATTCTCTCATCCCCGCTATCTTGTCTGGAAATTCGGTCATTCTAAAACCGTCTCCCCAAACGCCAACCAGCGCCGAGCAGATCCAGAAGATCTTCTTGGATGCAGGACTACCAGATGGCGTGCTCCAGATCTTTCACAGTGGTTCAAATACCCAGATTGAAGCTATTGCGCGATCACCGCAGATTCAGCTTGTTTGCTTCACTGGATCTGTTGCTAATGGACTTGCTGTGCAAAGTGCAGCCAACGACAGGGTACCTCTGCGTGTAGGACTTGAGCTTGGAGGCAAAGACCCTGCTTATGTACGGTCAGATGTTGACATCAACTGGGCTGCTGAAGAGATTGTCGATGGAGCGATCTTCAACTCTGGTCAGAGTTGCTGCAGTGTTGAGAGAGTATACGTTGACGAGAAGATTCACGACGAGTTTGTTTCGGCAGTACAGAACGTTCTCAAGGGCTACAAGCTTGGTGACCCCTTCGAGAAAGACACTCAAATCGGCCCTGTGGTATCCAAAAGATCCGCAGAGACTGTGCAAGCACACATCGAGGACGCTATCGCGAAAGGCGCAAAGAACGTTACACCCGAGAATGAGAGCTTCAAAAACCCTCCTGCAGAAGGCAACTTCGTTGCTCCCACCCTGCTCACCGGTGTCACCCACGACATGGCTGTCATGACTGAGGAGACATTCGGCCCCATTATCCCTGTGATGAAGGTCAAAGACGATGCCGAGGCAATCAAACTTATGAACGACAGCCAGTTCGGTTTGACTGCAAGTATTTGGACCAAGGACACCGAAAAGGGGCATGAGCTTGTTGATGACGTAGAGGCCGGCACTGTGTTCGTCAACCGTTGCGACTACCCAGCACCCGTGAGTTCTACCATTTTGCTGCCCCTAAACCTTGCTGACACAATCAGGATCTTGCATGGGTTGGCTGGAAAGACTCTGGTAAAGGACAGACGCTGAGCAAGTTTGGGTTCGACCAGTTCGTCAAGCTAAAGAGCTACCATGTCAAGGACTACCCCAAATAGATGGTCTTGCATAAGGGTAGCTGGCACAGCAGGCCACGCTGAAATGAGACGTAGTTTCTCCCTGCGATCAGGCAACGTAGCGTCACCGTGAAATGTTGAATAAAAGCTAACACGGCAGATGATCGTTCTGGGAGCGGCATGAGGGTCAAAGTTCGTTTGTCACTCCAAGACCGATGACTCGACGCTTTTCGATGGAGCTACCCGGAGACCAGCTCTGCATGAAGAATTGATCATCACTGAATGGCCAGAGATCGAGTCACGACGCGCAATCGCGTGCTCACCTGACATGGCGTTCTGCGCTGTGCTATATGCGGTACGACCTGCATACGCCCAACCAGTGGGTCAGGCATTAGCAACGTTGGTCTATGGAAGTGAAACGCTCTGTCTCACCCATGCAGGTCCACTATAACTTACAGCAAGGCGGAACATTGAAAGCACAGCTGAGTACATGCGTTTTTGGTACCTGACTAAAGAATGCGACCTTGTATGCAAGGTGTGGTTGCACAAGTGCGATGTTGCCGATGCTCCGAATGCAGGTCTAGATGTCTGACCACTCTGCACCACGTTTGGTCAACGGCGTTTGCGAGTGTTCCCAGGTGGTCAAACCGTTTCTCCTCCACCTCCGGTTCCAATCCTAGGTTCAATTTCCAATATCGCCCAAGGAGCCGGAAAAGTTGCCTTCGACCTCGCACGTCTAGGTTTCACTGAAGACATCTGTCGTTATCAGCATTCCAAGGCGCACCGGCCCGCATCCTTTCGCTTCACTATTTGGTCCCCATGGAATGTCCATCTTAACGAGCAAGGGATGTTCCAAAGCCACGCGGGAGAGATTTTGAGTCGCTTGGGAGACCAAGCCAAGACGTCTTTCATCTCTACATATGCCCTGCAGTAATCGGCCCTTCTTTTCCTGCCATACTCTTGCCTTGTGTGGTCGCTTGATATAGTGATCGTCTTGTCTGTCGCCTGGCACTCCTTTTTCTGTACTGTCGGCTTGGATCAAGCAAGCCTCCTTTTTTCTCTCTTTTATTCATCTCTGTGTGTTTTTGCTGGCTTGACTGCTCATATACCTTCATTTGCTCTCGGGCTGTATACCCACGCTCATTCCGCATATCCACAATAGTCCCACTCTCCCACTTCTCGGAATACATCACTCCTTCATCACATTCACGTCAGAGCATTCGAGTGGAACAATGGCCTTCAAGGACGTCCTCTCGAAGATCCAACGATCTCTCCTATGCTGCAGCAAGCGTGAACGGAAGTGCTCACTGGACATCGTAAGTTCAGCATGTAGAAGCTTGATCTCAAATCACACTTTCTGACCTACCACCAGGGCGCACCAACCAACGTCCGCCGCGTCGATGTCTCCGATGCCCTCCCCGGACTTACCGACGCCGAAAGAAAGTACATCCGCGAGAAAGCTTCGAACGATGCTATTCACCTCTTGGGCATACAATCCCATCCACCGTCGCATCCGCCTTCTCAGCCAACAACAACGCCACCATCACCCGAGCACTCCCTTCGCCATGAGCCGATTTCAGTGATGTCTTCTCGCGAGCCATCAACAGCCCTGCTCAATGCCGCTTCCAAAGACTTACCCTGCGAGGTCCCGACACCCCCCCGCCAGACACACCTACCAACATCGCCACCCTCATCTAGGATGAAGAGCATGTGGCACGAGGCCAAAAGACTCAGCAACAGCTCAAGCTGCCGGGACAGCTTGTACTCTAAGATTGGAGATAGCGAAAAGATTCACGATTCGTCGATGCTAACGCTGAAAGTCGACTTTGAATCGGAAAACCCCGTCGTAGGGAAGCGTGCTGATAGCCCGCGAACGCTTACTTTGGCCTCGGGATTTGAGATGCAAGATACCGTTGGCGGACGCTCGGATGCGAATCTACCGCTCACGAAAAATGAGAAAGTGAGTGCAGCGATTAAAGAGACAGAGGTTGTCGATAGTAGTGATGACGAGGATCCATTCGTTGCCGCTGAGGAAAATCTGCTCAAGAAGATCTGAGCTTCGACCTCATAACGACGATGGAAGGGTAACTGGTCCTTGACCATCAACCCCAGGTTACGACCGCAACTGTATTTGTACGACGTCATGATTCATGACACCCAAGATGAAAGGACGGACAGGGATACTGAGGGCAGGCCAAAAGTATGCCGGCCCACTTCGATGGATTTAATAGTCATTATTGACAGAACATATCACGTAAAGCCAAACGAGAAAGTTAGAGCAAGTTGCGGGTTCAATTGATACTATTTCCTTGCGCAGCACGCGTACCAGGCTTTGAACTTTGTCAAGAGGACTGATTCGCCCATTGGATACTTGATGTGGACGCATCAACAAATTTTCTGCTTCTATAATATCCGCAACTACAATGTCTCCATCTGCTGGTGAGACACGCAATAGCTCTGGCGTTGAGGCTCTGAAGCAGTGTGACCCAAGGCCACTCCTTGTGCATCCTCTACAGGGTGCCTCGACATGCGGTCTAAAACCTGCGTACCTGTGGTGCTTCAACAGTATACGCTTCCGCTTTGCATCATACGTGGGTGCGTTTCGTCTCGCCTCTGTCACGTCGGACAGCAGTTGCTCGCTACCAGATGTACGTTGGATGAATGCAGTCGTGGCTGACCTCATATTTCCTTCATCCCGTCATCTCCACATCTTGAGCCTTCCTCTTTTGTGCGCCCTGACTATTCTCAATCTGTGTCTGGAACTTCGCCTGTAAGGATTCCAGGAGAACTTCTTTAACGACTGACAGACTCCCAACAGAAGCATGTGTTGCGCCCTCGATGAGCGCATCTGGATCGGAGCCAACATCCCCCTTCACCCAAATTTCCGTAATCTCATCTCTCGAAGCCAAATATCCCACTGCACAGGCCGCAACGATGTCCCTGTGCTCTGACGGGCAAGGGTCCAGTATCCTGATTAGGTCTTGAGAATTCTTGGGATCTGGATTGCGGATGAGTGCTGCAACGCCTCCGCAGACCATGTCTACACAGTCGATCCCTGCATCTGTGATCGCTGCGCTGGCGACCGTGATGCAACCTGCCAGAACATTCAGCAAGCCCCATCCGCTTCCACTTGCGAGCGCGTCGCCCCACCAGCCATCTTCATCTCCTTCGAGAATCGTAACTACAACCTCGACTCCGCTCTTCGGCCAGCGCTCTCCAATTATTACACCCCTCAAAGCTGTTTCCAGATGAACGCCGAGATCTCGTTCAGTATTGTCGCGTATGTAACCTCTCCTCTGTCGTGTTGCGAAGGGCGCAAACTTCACAGTGGTAGTGAGAAGCAGGGAAGGACTAAAAGGTGCACTGCGGGGCAGCGGTTTCGGGCCTTGTATCGAGGCGACGATCTTGAGAGAGGATGCAGGTCTGATGAGTGTGGAGGAAGAGATCGACGAGGAAGAAGGTATCTCGATGTAGGCGGAGCCTGAGGCGGATGGTACAATGGCGGTTTGCAAGTCTGGTGTATGATTAGTATTCGTGGAGTTACATTGCTCTGCCCGTCTCGAGATAGCTGTTAGTCGCAGTTGCGACCGGTTCAGATAGCGCTGTTGCACTTGGAGCTCTACATTGGCTTTTTTTTGACTTACATATCCTTCGGAGTTCGGTTGGCCCTCTTGTTCTCGATGGCCTGAGTGTCTGGAGGTATTCGGGCTCTCTCAGCGTTCGAGCAAAGACAGGTGCATGCGTGCCTCCGCTGGGCGCATTGTTTCTTCTCCTATCTACGTTTGCTGCCATTGTGTGTTCTACTCGTCCTTCACGGGTCCGAATGTTCAGTAGCGGAGCTCGTAACATTTTTGGATGACATAATGTGCCAAGACTTCAAGCGTCCGAGCGCCGCCAGCTGCTACCTTTTTCAATTTTCGTTCGTAATTCCATTCTTCACCACACTCCGCGCACAAGGTAAGTTCGCACCAAATCCTCTCTCACACCCTTTGATGATTATACCCCTGAAATTCAGTTCGCTGTGATCATCAATGAACATGGAACACATGCACCACCAAATGATCTCGACACAACCTCGCAGCTTTCGCACAGAACTATCGAGCCTTGGCTAATCTGTGTACAGCGCTCTTTCGCTTTAGCGAAGCGACTCAGCTTAGCCGTGTAGTGCCATCCTTCGTACTCGACAGCCACGCTGGCTCAGAACTTCGGTCGCTCTCAAGTTGCAGCCTACTTGTTGTCCCACGATACCACACATGGCGACCGCATTGCCTAGTGTATGATGAATTGCAAGCACATGCTTGTCAACATGTCTGTCTACGTGGTGGCTTCTGCCTACGCCTGGTCGTTGATCTTGACAGGCGTGGGCATCTGTTCACATTGTAAGTTCAAAGCCTCTCTTTATATCAAGCTCTTCGGAGCACCCTCAAATGATGACGTGTATTCAATTTCAGTTCTGCTACAGAATTCAATGTCGACAAACCCATACCACAAGCTTACCTTTGTCTGATTTTATCAACCTCTCGCTACCTTATCAACATGCGTTGAAGCGGATGTGTACTGACAATCCGTGCAGAATATTAGCTACTTGCACTGCCAGTCCGGTTCTCTCTCCATGTGGTAAGCGACTCGACTCTTTTGTTCTCTCCCCATCACTCTTTGTAATGAAGAAACCCAAGTTATATCCATTCTATGAATGTCTGTCGTTGGGTCACCCTCCCGCACGCTACCAGTCTCGACTGGGATGATGCGTTGTGGAGTTGCGCTGGATTTCTACCAAATGAACGCGTGTAATGTTGATCTCAGTACCGAAGATCACGGCGGTTCGTCTTGAATTGCTGCGAAGGGAGGTCAATGCCGGGCGCAGGTTTTCACACGGCTTTCTGAACCAGAAAAATCACTTCTGTTTCTTGTTTCAGTATGGCTAGTCAGTGGCTAACCATCTCTCAGGTAGGTCAAACTGCAAGCTGCTCATTCGCAACGGCGATAGTCTTAGGAAAGTCGTGCGTACGGCCAGGAAGCGCCATTCGTTCTGTAGATCTTTAATAAAAGCATTACACTTGCATTTCGGTCTATTGATCTTCAAAACACAACCTTGAAATGAGCTCAGTTTTCGGTGGTGCCATCAGTCAGCTTTCAGTTGAAAGCGCTGCTTTTAAATTTGGAACGTAGCCATCGCAACTCCACGTGCAAAATGTGTTCTAAAGGATACCGCTCTGAGCTGAAATGATGCCTTTCACTGTACTGAGAGATACACATTCATTTCGGTAACGATCTACGGCTCGTTGCTTCTGGCATTGACGTTTCAGAACTCGAAGTCGATGCTAGCGGTCTTGGCACGCTGGCATCGCGAACCAGCAGAGGAAAGCTGTCCGTACGAAGCAGAGAACTCACCCCTCCCGCAGCCTTGCGTCTGTGATTCGCTTTTCTCGGTTCTGTCGCTCCGGTAGACGCCACTATCACGCCCAGGATTTCCTCAAAGCCGTCCGTGGCTTTAGCGGAATCATCATCGGCCAAGGAGCGACACAAGGAGGCTCTCCAGGACGCGCAATCAGCCAGGACCACCGCGAACCCTTCACTGCACAGTAGACGCTCTTAGATCCTTCGCGCTACCTCCACGGACTACTGCATTGCCAGCAACTGGCATCTTCCCTCGTCGACTCCTCCGCGCTCGCTCTGAAGGCGCTGCGTTGCGTGCTGCGACTTGGTGATCTGGCGGGTCGAAGGTCGACCGGGGTGTTCAAGGGATACTGCAGCGCAACCCGAATCTGCAGTGCCGCAATCTGAATGTTGCCCTTACATTCATCATCGCCGAAAGGGAAGATGCACCGCCATGCATATTCGAATGGGGCTTATCCTTCGCAAGGAAGCACCTTTTCAATTCAACCTCACAAGTACGTTCAGCCGCTGCAATGATCAGCACGGCTTTCCCGTCGCCGCTTCCCTCGATCTTACAAGACGACAAATCCTGGATGCCAGATGCTAACCACCAATGCTCGTGCAGATTCCAGCCTCGGTCACAACCTGCGCTTAGGCGGCGAAGGCAATTGATCCAGCGTCTGCTCCTCGTAGGCTCCGTCTTCCTTACAGCCTTCTACTTTATCTTTCCCGATCTGCGACCGAACTTGGGCTCTGGACCCCTCAGCTACCTGACTACGAGCGATGATTCGCAACTCGAGACCGTCCGCTACTACGATCTGAACAATGTCCAAGGCACCGCACGAGGGTGGGAGAGAGAGGAGAGGATATTGATTTGCGCTCCCCTGCGTGATGCGTCGCCGCACTTGCCCATGTTCTTCAGCCATCTGCAGAACTTGACGTACCCGCACAACCTCATTGACCTGGCATTTCTTGTTGGAGACTCCAAGGATAACACTATCGCCCTGTTGACGGAGAAGCTGGAAGAGTTACAAGCCAACCCAGATCCCAAGAAGACATTTGGTGAAATCTCGGTCATGGAGAAGGACTTTGGACAAAAGGTCAACCAGGACGTTGAATCCCGCCACGGTTTCGCTGCCCAGGCTGGTCGCCGTAAATCTATGGCCCAGGCGCGCAATTGGCTTCTAAGTGCAGCTCTGCGACCCACCCATAGCTGGGTGTACTGGAGAGATGTAGATGTCGAAACAGCACCGTTCACCATTCTCGAGGATCTCATGCGACACAACAAGGACGTCATTGTGCCAAGTGAGTTTGAAAATGTGCATAGCATTGTTAGCAGCTAACTGATTTGCACAGATGTCTGGCGTCCACTCCCTGACTGGCTCGGTGGAGAGCAACCGTACGATCTGAACTCCTGGCAAGAGTCCGAGACTGCTCTTGCGCTCGCCGATACTCTTGATGAAGATGCTGTCATTGTCGAAGGTTATGCAGAGTATGCTACCTGGAGACCGCATTTGGCTTACCTCCGTGACCCCTACGGTGACCCAGATATGGAGATGGAGATTGATGGTGTTGGTGGTGTCAGTATCCTAGCAAAGGCAAAGGTCTTCCGCTCTGGCGTCCATTTCCCTGCTTTCAGTTTTGAAAAGCACGCTGAGACCGAAGGTTTTGGCAAGGTACGTTACACCTTCATATCGAAGCTGCTATGGCAAGGCTGACATCACGGTAGATGGCCAAACGTATGAAGTTTTCCGTCGTTGGTCTGCCCCATTACACGATCTGGCATCTTTACGAGCCAAGCGTTGACGACCTCCGACACATGGAAGAGATGGAGAAGGAGCGCAAAAAGAAGGAAGAAGAGGAGAGAGCCAAGAAGGAAAAGGAAGAGAAGATGCACGCGCAATTCGACACAAAGTCATCTGAATGGGAAAAGGAGAAGTCTGAGGTCCAGGACCTCGTTCAGAAGGCTAAGAATGAAGAGAAAGCGCGCGCCGAGAAAGAGCAAGCTGAGAAAGATGGCGCAAAGGCTGAGAAGACAGAAGAGAAGAAGGAAGATAAGACAAAAGCGAAGGAAGAGGAAAAGGAAGGGAAGACAGAACAGAAGACGACAGAGAAGAAGGAAGACAAGAGGGAGGAGTCGTAAATTCGATTGTACGTCATTTGTTGCATTTCTAGGCGAAACATACATCTAATCAAATTTAGAGGCGCTTCTGAAGAGCAGCAGATACCAGAGCCTGCTTGCTCTGCACATTTCTCTTCGTGCCTGTGAGATGATATCTCTGATGGCTCATTGACTGCTGCGACTTCACGATCTCTGTACCAAAATACAGACTCACGAAAACTGATCTTATGTGACTGCATTAGGTCGTAATCACGACTCTTGTGGAAGTAGAAGAGGCTCTCTTTTCTTATCCTCCTTTTCGGCCACGTACACGACTGGGCAAGCCCGGATCTTGTTTGGGTATAGATCATTCGATATGGGTGAAGGAGATTTCCTTCCACATTGCGTTTGTATACATTAGATATGTTTTTATTTGGGGCGTTCTGAGCACGAAAGCAAGATTCGGGCGGTGTATCTGTAACAACCTTATCACGTTTCCAAGACATTTTCAATGTTCCACACTTTGGTGATGTTGCTCGACGCTGAACGTGGACAGCCTGGCCTCTGCGGAGAGCATTGGAGACCTCCGACTTGGCACAACAAATGCGCTCAGAACTCGGGATCTACTTCTACACGAGCTCCCAAACATTGATGCCTACTGCTTTTGCTTGACGTGTCCAACTGCGACCGTCGGCACCGTACATACCCCACGACTCACAGGCAACCGTGCTTTAAAGCGATGCGTGTTCTCTTCTGAGCTGTCGAACGAGACGTTTAGCCATCTCCCCACCACTACAACTGTACATACACGTCGCGCCTACTACGTCCCTCGTCGCCTTAAACACGAGCTCCCATAGCTAGCCGCGATGTCGAGCGAAGAGGTTGATTTCGATGCCGCGACCCTCCACCAGAATGCGCCTGTCAGTCTGGAGCCTCGAGCTATCACGGTCGCGGTCAACCCTGTAGCATTGGTAGTCACGGAATGTATTACAGTCACATCTGCCATGCGCAAGCATGCTCGCTGGGCACACTCATCAGTTGCGGCAATCTTGGGCGGGTCGTCGAACAAGACACCTGCTGTCCAACGGCGGGACCGCACAGGACAGGGGATAATCAGCGGCGGAGAGCAGGAGGAGGCTGTACCCAGCAGATGGGGGCTGCGAGGCAAAAAGGGCAAGAGCTTGCAGGACAACCCTCTTATGTCTGCATTTGCGCGCCTCAGGAATGATCTGAAGGGCTGCAAAGGTGGGTGTCGGGCTGGAACTCTGCCCAGAACTCTACTAACACCGCACCAGATATCAGGACTTTCGACACGCCCTCCATGTTACATCCCTTCCTTCAGGTCATTCGGTCCTCATCTACGTCTGCGCCGATCACGTCACTCGCCCTAATTGCCATAACCAAGTTCCTCTCCTACGGTGTCATTAATCGTGACTCTCCTCGTCTGCCAGAAGCTATGCAGCAGCTCTCTTCCGCCATCACACACTGCCGCTTCGAAGCCAGCGATTCGGCTGCCGACGAGATTGTACTCTTGCGTATATTGAAGCTCATGGAGGGCATGATTTCAGGGCCTGGTGGAGAAGTTCTGGGTGACGAAAGTGTCTGCGAGATGATGGAGACAGGCCTGAGCATGTGTTGTCAAGCGAGACTGTCAGAGCTGCTCCGTCGGTCTGCAGAGATCGCGATGGTTTCCATGTGTCAAGTCATCTTTCGTAGGCTGAAGACACTGGAAATCGAGTCGCCAGAGGAGCTTGACGCGCTTGATGAAGAGCTGGAAGCACAAAACGAGCCGGATGGTCTGAAGATGGACCCTTCTGCGAATGGACAGGGTGATGTCGCGCAGTCCAAAGTTGAATCGCCGCAGCAGCCCGGCAGCTCTGAAGCAGGTACAGATGACCGTGAGGATACGGCCAATCCGGCGAGCAGTACGCTCGATCTACCAGCAACGGCGGCGGGTGAACAGCCACCCCCGGAGATCAGGCCGTACTCACTTCCATCTATACGAGAGCTTTTTAGAGTTCTGGTTGATCTGCTCGATCCGCACGACCGCCAACATACCGATACTATGCGTGTCATGGCGCTGCGCATCGTAGATGTTGCACTGGAAGTTGCGGGGCCTTCAATAGCAAGCCACCCAAGTCTCGCAAATCTCGCCAAAGATACACTATGCCGACACCTGTTCCAGCTTGTCAGATCAGACAATATGGCTGTGTTGAATGAGTCACTGCGTGTTGCAGGAACTCTCCTCGCTACATGCAGGAATGTGCTCAAGCTGCAGCAGGAACTCTATCTCTCGTACGTGGTAGCATGTCTGTTCCCAAGGGTTGAGATACCCCAGGAACCCGGTATTGATCAGTCTTTGTACGAGGGTGTACCCCAAGCCCCAAGTCTGATCAAGGCGACACCACAACAAGCACCAAGCAGTGGTCGCTCAACGCCAGTGCCTGTCAAGGACAGGCGACAGCTCGGCCTAGAGGGCGGTGCTCGTAAGCCTGATGCTAGGGAAGCCATGATTGAAAACCTCGGCGGTCTCGTGAGGATACCTTCATTCATGGCTGAGTTGTTCGTCAACTACGACTGCGAGACCGATCGCGGCGATGTCTGCATGGACATCGTTGGTCTGCTCTCGCGCAACGCATTTCCTGACTCAGCAACATGGAGCACTGTCAATGTGCCTCCGCTATGCCTGGATGCGCTGCTTGGCTTCGTCCAGTCGATTGCTGACCGTTTAGACGATGAGCCAGTGACCGAAGGTTTCCCAAGCGCACAAGCACTGCGCGAGCAGCGACTACGAAAGAAGATCATCATTCGAGGAGCCACAAAATTTAACGAAAAGCCGAAAGCTGGTATCGCATTCCTGGTATCGCAAGGCATCATCTCTGATCCAGATGACCCTACAGCTATCGCCGAGTTTATCAAGGGCACGACTCGAGTCGACAAGAAAGTGTTGGGAGACTTCATCTCCAAACGCGACAATGAACCCATTTTGAAGGCCTTCATGAAACTATTCGACTTCCGGGGACTGCGTTTGGACGAGGCTTTGAGGCTGCTCCTGCACGCGTTCCGTCTACCTGGTGAATCTGCGCTCATTGAGCGAATCGTCACAGACTTCGCTGAGGAGTACTACAATGCAGCGCAACCAGAAGAAATTGCCAACAAGGATGCGATCTTCGTACTCACTTACGCCGTCATCATGTTGAACACCGATCAGCATAACCCTAATCTCAAGGGTGACAAGCGAATGAAGGTGGAAGATTTTGCGAAGAACCTCCGCGGTGTCAACGATGGCAAAAACTTCGATCCTGAATATCTACAGGCCATCTACGATTCTATTCGAACACGCGAGATTATCCTTCCCGAGGAGCACAATGACCGCAACGCTTATGACCATGCATGGAAGGAGCTCCTGGTCAAGGTCCAGTCGACCTCTAACATGGTCATTTGTGACACAAACATCTTCGATGCAGACATGTTCGCGGCAACTTGGACGCCTATCGTGGCCACACTGTCTTACGTCTTCATGTCGGCGACTGATGATGCTGTGTTTTCACGCGTTGTCCTAGGCTTCGACCAATGTGCTCAGATAGCTGCAAAATATGGCTTGAGCGATGCATTGGATCGTATCATCTCTAGCCTCTCCTATATCAGTACATTGGCTCCTGATGTTCCGCCAAGCACCTCGCTCAACACAGAGGTCCAGGCCGACAAGAAGAGCGTCATGGTCAGTGAGACCGCTGTTCGCTTTGGTCGAGATGGTAGGGCCCAATTAGCAACCGTCGTCTTGTTCCAGGTCATCAAAGGCAATGAAACCGGGATAAGAGAAGGATGGAATCATCTCATCCGCATCATGGTCAACCTCTTCATCAACTCCCTCATCCCGCCTTATTTCCTGTCGTTCCAAAAGACACTCGCGTTACCGCCAATACCTCTTCAGAACCCTGCTCAGGTTATTGATCGAGCAGAGCGTCCAGCGGACGCGGGTATTTTTTCCGCTTTCACATCGTACGTGTCGAGTTTTGCGAACGATGAGCCCCCAGAGCCTTCGGACCAGGAGATCGAGTATACGCTTTGCACTGTTGATACAGTGAAGGAGTGCCATTTCGAAGACATACTCGCCAATATCAGCCAGTTGCCTGTCGAGGCGCTTCAATCATTACTGCAGTCACTGCTTGAGCACATCCCGGAGGACGGGGAGCCAAGAGTGATTGTGGTAAAGCCAGAGGTGCCTGGTCAGGCACCTCGATCGAACAGCAACAAGGCCAAGGGCAAGGGACCCATTTACGATCCAAGCCTAGTCTTCGTTCTTGAGCTTGCGACCGTGCTTGCGCAGCGTGACGAAGAGACTGTCAAGGAGCTTGCAAAGGATGTCACAGATGCTCTGTCGAGTGTCATCCGCGATGCGCCTAAGCACCACCCTGTTGTCATCGCTCGGTCTGTCTACTACCTCCTCAGTCTTCTCAAGGCTAGCAATGACTACGACTTTGTTCGTGCACCTGTACTTCTGCATACGTTTTCGAGCTTCGACGAAGCACTACTCATGGAGTGCTCGCAACCACTTCTTCATGGCTTGTCAGAATGTTGCAAGGGTTCAGTTGCTCTTCGAAGTGAGCTTGCCGGCTCACCCGACTTTTGGACAATTCTTAGCCGATTGTGTGGCGTGCCGGAGGCTGCTGGGGATGTTTTCCAGCTCGTTGAAGACCTCACTACCTCACCACAGCCCTGTATCACTGCGGACAATTACGAAGCGACAATCTCTCTTCTAAATGAGTTTGCTACACAGGCACAGGTTGGTGCACGCGAAGAACAACTCCATGATCAGGCTGCTCGACGTGGCAAGGGCCAGAGACCTAAAAGGCCCGAGAGCACCGAAGTCGTTGTCCGTGGCAGCAAAGCCATGACCATCGTCTTCCAGCTGTCAACGAAGGTACCTGCGTTCATCGAACACTCGCACCTCGAGACTACTGAAGGCAAGTCAATCTACCACCAGCGCTATTTCCGAAACTTCAAAGCTAACATGATGCAGCATGGACCGCGTACTGGTCACCTATCCTTAAGACCCTTGCCCACCAATGCCTGAACCCATGCCGCGAAATCCGCTCCAATGCCTTTGCCTCCATTCAGCGAACCCTACTCTCCTCAGACCTCGCATCCCCCGACCACAAAGAATGGACTGCAATCTTCTCCTCCGTCCTCATGCCCCTCATAACCTCGCTCCTCAAGCCTGAAGTCTACCAATCCGATCCGTTGGGCATGAGTGAGACTCGCGTTCGCGCCGCCACCCTTCTCTCAAAGGTATTCCTGCACTACCTCGTGCTGCTCAATGAAGTGGAAGCCGACAAAGAGTTCCTGGACCTGTGGCTCAAAATTATCACTTTAATGGACCGGCTGGTCAACAGCGGACAGGGCGATATGGAAGAAGCGGTGGGCGAAAACCTCAAGAACATGTTGCTAGTGTTGAGTAATGGAGGGTATCTTGTCCCGCCTGATCAAGAGCCCGCGAAGGAGCAGCTGTGGAATGAGACGTGGAAGAGGATCAATAGGTTTCAACCGGAGCTATTCAAGGAGTTGTTTCCCGAGGAGGCAGGGAAGCCGAAAAGAAGCAAGGATGAAAGACGGAGCAGGGATGAGCGGCCGAAGGAGGCTGTACAGGTGGAGGGCAATGAGGTGCAGAGCGAGACGAAAGAGTTGGTTGTTGGAGAGGATAAGAAGGCATCCGAAGAGAGCTAGAATTTCGTGCTTTCCAGCGAGCAATGACTGGAATTTGGTGTAAAGCAGGCTTATATCCGTTTGAGGAGCCATTAGACAGCGTCACATGGTAGGCGATAGGTAAACATGGAGAGTATTGCCAGATCGTCAAAAATTTCTTGATGAACAAACTCTTTAACCGCAACCTCAGAATGCTAGTGCATGCAGATGATTTTATGTAGTATCGTCTTTCACTGTTGCCTTACGCGAAAGCATCAACGCGATTTAGTCCGTATGCTGTTTCTGAGGTGTCACTGTTGTACAGTAGACATAATCTTGAAGCCATGCTTACAGAACGTGTATGTAGGAAAGAGTTTCGCATTCGACACCATTGAGAACAAGCTAGGTTTCATAGTGATTGAAGGGAGGTAATCATGATTTGAGTCTTTCGTGTATCTGTGTTGTCTATGTTTGGTATCAACTTTTGTCTAGCTTGTCTGCTGCATCTTCTCTAGTAATGCTGCAGCCTCTGCGGCAAATTTACAGCGCTGACGAATTGCAGCACCATATTTATAAAACAAGAAGGGAAATGGTACACAGGCCAGCGCCAGAAAGGCTGGGATCGAAGACGCCCAATGTATGCCCAGATTGTTGTACATGTCGGTTGTGAAAAGGGGGAATGCGGCGCCAAAAAGTGACCGCAGAACCGAGTTGGCGGCAAGAACTGACGCTGCGTAGATGAGATACGAATCGATGAGGTAGTTCATGATTGCGAGGAAGACCAAGACCATGCCGAAGCCGAAAGGTGTGCCTGCCATGATGCTAACGATCCAGTGGATATTTGGTGAGTTGGTCCATGCAAACCAGAACAGACCGATAGGCATAGCGACGGAGCCTACAAGGGCAGGTGGGAGACGAGCTTCAGGCGCCGCGATGCCGGAAGGCGAGGCCTTGATTGCCTTGTTGTAGCGCTTGTTGTCCCAAATCGAGTAGATGACAGCAAAAATCATGCCAACGGCTACGCCGATAAAAGCGAGACCACCGATTCCTTGCGACCATCCGCGACCTCGCTGAAAGACAATAGGGAAGGCGCCGAAGAGCATATACAAAGTTCCGTAGATGACGGCCATGTAGATGGATAGGAGGAGAACGATGGGCTCGCTAAAGAGTAGGATCCACGGACGGATAAGGGCGATCTTGAATGCTGTGCCGATGGTCTTGGTGCCCTGTTCGACATCGGCCTTGCTCTTGTATACTTGTCCGGTTTCTTTAGACAGAGCTGCGGCACGCTTGCGGAGTAGCACTGGAGCGTAGGTTTCGGGGACGAGAAAGGCGCAAATGATCCAGAGGACGCCTGTGAAGATGGCCATGACGCCTTCGATCCAGCGCCAGCCGATCGATTGACCGACAAAGCCACCAACTATTCTAATTAGGTCTGTGATTCGGAATTGATGGACGACTGATGGAAGCACTTACCAATGGGACCGATAACAGGTCCCAAGAAGGGAGCAGCAGCGAAAAATGTCGTAGCTAAGCCTCTCTGGGACGCGGGAAACATGTCCGCAATGACACCACCAGCATTGGTCAATGGTGAGGAGCCGAATGCGCCAGCGAAGAACCTCAGGATGATCAAAGTCTCGATGTTTTGAGAGCCAGCAGCACCAGCGTTGAAGGCAGTGAGAAGCATGTAGCTGCCGAAGAAGAGGTACTGGCGACCGTAGAGTTCTGAACAATGTTAGGAACCTGCAACTCAAGTTGGAACAGAGTACTCACCACTCATAGGAGCCCATAGCAATGGCCCGATAGCAAACCCAAGAACAAACAAAGAGATCCCCAGTGTGCCGATGATCTGTGCGACTTGGAATTCCTTCAAGACCTGGGCGATGCCGCCGGAGAATGCTGAAGAAACGAATGCTACAGCCAGCGTTGCGACCGCGACGAGCATGGTGATACCCCACTTCATCCCCGATGAATAGTTCATCGGGTTGACTGGGTCGTTGTCGATCCATGTGACCAAGAAAGGATCATCTTCGGTTCCTGTCCCTTTGTAGGTGTGGTTGATGATGTTGTCGTTAATGACTCCTTGGTGGAGGACTCGTTTGAAATGTGAGATATGGCCAGAGCGACCGGACTCAGGGTCTTTCTCCATCGATTGCCAATCCGGATTCTGTCTGAGTATCGAGGTAGTCTGTGCTTGATGACGCTCGGGGGACATCCGAGAAGGCGTTTCGCAGGAATGCACAATTCTAGAGAAGTATCTTGATCTGCAAAATACCCAGCATGGCAGGAGACTACTTTATTAGATCCAACGTTCCGGTCTTTTGGTCCGCGTCATTGCACAATTGTCTGCACAGTCGCGCCGTCTCGAATTGGCTACTACACCTAAAAGCCGACCATCCGCTTGAGTGGGATTGCAGATAGGGCATCATGTCTGTAACCGCCAAGATTGGCGCATTGCGCTGCGCATGTATTCGTGTCTTGTTAGAGTGACGACCCTCTCTTCAGAGGCTTTATTACGTGCACTGAGCTGCAGTTTTGTTGCAGTTGATGCCCTTCCTTGACGTCGCGATCTTGTTATCTCCGCGAAAAGCACCACCGTCCGATCCCCTGAGCCGCATCGGCTTGGCGGATCAGGTGGCGGACCATCCAATCTAGCCTGTAACGTCATTGACGCGACAGCTTCGGCCGAGATGCATTTACTAATCGCAGATACACATTTATCGATATCTAGTATTACTATTCTAAAACTCCCGTTCATGCTGCTCGTCCGCCAGATTGGCTTCTGTGCAGATTAGATGCAAAGATCTCAACGCCGCTTGGCCTCTGTAGCGCAAAAGATACAATGTGTGGACGCGCCACCTTAGTCCGAGTTCGAAGTATTTATGTCTATCTTTTAGTGTATCACATCTCTACTCTGCACTGTAGCGCAGGATCGCTGATAAATATAGGGTATCCGCTTGAAATCAGAAAAGGACCGAGGTCGATCCCACCCAAGGCCTCATTAGCCATTATCTCCGCATGGACCTTCTTGGTCATCGTAAGAAAGAAAGAAATCACTACCAGCTCATTGTTGCTTAGACACCTAGCTTCCATTCGACTTTCCTATAAATTCTTCGTGAATGTCAGTCCTCATCGAGGTTGAACTGGCCGCCATGGCCTTACGATAGGCCCAGGTCTGCGCAAACTGCTCCTCGTAATGCTCTTTCAATTTGCGTTGTCGCTGCTCTCGTTTCGACATCCAATACACAACGCCCACCAAAGCTACTACGGCTGTACCGAGGATGCCTCCGAGTACACCACCAACGACGGCTGTCTTGTGCTTCTCACTCTTGCAGACATCCGCATTGGATGTGAGAGTCGCTTCGAAGTCGGTTGATGCGTCAGTCACAGTCGACATTGCAGAAGGTGTGGTGACGGTGGATGATGCAACAGCGGTAGCAGTTTGGAGTTGGAACGCGCCGATCGAGCTTGTTGTAACCCTGGGTGCTGTCGAATTGTTGCAACAATTGCGTCGGTCGTTTATGGCCCTGCAGCAGTATGTACCAAAGTCGCACGTTTGGATGTTCCACGCCGATACTGGGTTCAGTCCATCAAAGTCATTGTTCACTGTGACTCTGTCAGCAAGCTATCTTTTTGGTCAGTACTTGTGAAGTTGTACTCACTACCAGGACAAACTTGTGGGCATTCAGTCGCTTTGCCAGTCGAATCGGTACATCCAGGTTGCCATATGGTACCCATAAACTCGTTTTGCGTCGCCATACATAAGCCGCTGTCCAGGCAGACATCAGCTCCCGAGGTTCGATTTGTGGCGCAACAGCCACTATGTTTCGCAGTTGGATTGCATGGCTCGAATGTATCGTCGAGTAGTGTGCCGGTAAGGCTGTAGCACTTCTGACTCGTTGCTGCAACCAACGAGGTCGAGCAGAAGAGCGAGAACAGGAATGATCGTGACGGCATATTAAATTAAAAACAATAGCTTACACGAACGAGTTGTAAGGCACGATAACAAGACGAAGATCGGAATCGACCAGAAGCGTGGATATAGATCACAACTCGGGACGAAGGAACGTGGACCCAAGAAGTTCAGGATGCGCTGCGAACGCATATAAGGCTTCCGGAATAAGTCTCAGGCAGATATGCTCTGCAATGTTATTATGCGTGGACAGCCCTGTGCCACCATCTTGACCTGGTAGCCAGCGTCCTCGACAGGCGTTCCTCGTCGCCCATGTGAAACATGTCATCAAACCGGATGTCAGTGCTACACCCCTGTAGCGGTTCGCTGGGGTAACGCCGCTTACATGCTAGTTGGGAAAGACAAGCAGCCTCAACTTGAGGCCTGTGGCACGCATACAGTAGGACGACTTCGGACATGGCGCGACGCTGTGCCTGGTCGAGGCGATGGTATTGCAGAGTCCGGGCTAGCAGAGGCGCTTGCCACGGCAGTCCGGTTGTTGAGAAACCTTTCCGTGAACGCTGTTGGATAAATTACCCGCGCAAGGGATAGAAGCAAGTAGAGACGGCGCTCGTAATGGCTGCGAATGCGGGTTCTCCTTCGATCTGAGGCATAATGCGCCAAGGAGTGAGGTGTCTGAGGTCCGGCGCGTCGAAGGCCATAGTGGTCGACGATTGGATGGCCGGAGCGTGCTAGTGTCGCCTCCCGTTTCCGACCAGGATGAGCCTGTCCTCGACATCATCTTCAAGCATTCGACATGTCACTGTCACGTTCATGGGCATCTGCGTGTTCATCTCATGGGACCTAGGCAATTTGTTCTGATTTCGGAGGCTCCCGCAGAGCTTGGACGATGCTTCTTTGATCACGTATCTAACTCGCTTCACTGTTGACTAGAAAGCCTACCAAGCAGGCGACGACGAGGAGCCTGTCTACACCAGGTTAGAATTTCGACGCCACAGTGCCGTTGCTGGATCGCCGCTGTCCCGTTGTCAATGAACTCTAACTTCCAATGTTGCTAACGCCATACTGTCGTAGCGAGGTTCACACTCCGCAAAGGGTCGACTTCACAGTGGGGACAATTGTTGCCAAAACCAGACAGAAACCGATGGACGATCATAGCAGAAACGTTGAAGGTATGGAAAGGGCCGCTACAGAACAGAGTTCTATCAAATGCCTCGAAATCCTCCAGCTCTGCGATTCACGTATCCCGAGTTGAATGTTTATGTTACCGAAACCTTGCTTCATGATAGACATGTACTCTCGAGCAACATATCTGAGACCCAGCTCGGCATAGGAATATGGAGCAAGTCGACCCGGAAGATCTTTGCACATGTCAAGGTGTTCCCTCCTCCCGGTGTAACGCACCTGAAACCAAACAATCGGCAGCATGCATGAGCGGCTCAACAGTCAGCTCCCCGGCACTCGCAAATATTCGGCACTTACATTCTCTCTCGGTCTAAGGAAGACTGCTAATTCGACACCCCCATTGAGTTGATCCGGCGCTCGAAATAACACTACATATCACCTTGACCCGAGGGCAACAACGCACCACTTCCTCGGAGCTTTAAGGCAATCGTCTACATCCTGCGCAATCCCCGCCCAGCCCACCCACGTCAGCGATCTCCCACGCTTCCCTGTCTCGCATCAACCGCCATCCCAGCAGCGGCGCCGCCAGGCTGGAACAGCATGGAACACCTTATTAGCGAGCCACGGATCTGCGCGAGTGTCAATGCATGTCGTACTGGGAATGGAGATGTGGAGATGACTGGTAAGCGCCGGCAGTCGTGCTGGGCTGGAATGACTGACGTCTGGTCGAGCAGAGGAGCAACCGTGACGCAAGGAGATCCGCAGCACGGCGAGGTATCAGGTGATCGGTTTTGTTTTGTCTGCTCGGGGATGCTGAGCCGTCGATCCTAAGCCCTACTCTTGCAGCACTTGGTAAAAGAAGAAGAGAGTTGGCCTGCCTGGCACGCGAAGGTTACGAGCCGTTCAATGATCGCATCGCCGGCAAGCACAATACAGGAAGCGAAGGTCGTGTCTGACTTCCGCATACCATCCTCACACATGTACGCTGCTTGTATTCCTGTCGGGAGATGCTCGGCCGTGTGCGCTCTGACGCGCTGAAAGGGGCAATGACAGGTGACACGCTGTAATCAACAGGCAAGTGCCTGCTTACTCAAAGGGGCAAGTTAGGCTCTTAGCCAGGAACCGTGTGCACTGCATGTCGACGGCTTTACCGGGACGATATGGCCAATTTTGGGGCTGTTGGGCCACACCCCGTCAGGGGAGGGATCTGCGAGAAGAGCGCTCGAATGTATTCGAGAAATTCGCCAATGCGCTAGAAGTTGATAGTAGACACAAGAAGCCCCCCATGGTGTTTATCATTTTCGTGATTTCGACATGGGGCCACACATTCTTGTTGTCAGCTCGCGAGAGATGGGACTATGGAGACTTGACTGTACCGTTTGACACGAATACAATGCTGGCATGTTGGAACAAAAACACGACCTCTACCCTAGCTTACCCATCAGCAACGCATCAACTCTCTCGCCTTTCTTCAAGCTCCCCTCACCCATCGGCATAGCCAACAACGCATTAGCCCCCTTGAAGCTGCCAATCCTACTACTCCTCTGTCCTCCAGTGGATGAAGCATACATCGCCCCATCCCTCGCAACAATAAGCGCACGATGATACTCCGGTCTTCCCTTGTCCATCCGAATGTCCTCATCGAGCAGCACGCTGACCTTGGGCAAGCCTACAGGCGTAATGCCAGCCTGCTGATGCAAAGCAGGCAAGACGAAGAGGTGAAAGCACACCACTGCCGAAGCAGGATTGCCAGGAAGCGAAAAGATAGCTTTGGAGATGCGTGTGCCGTCGGGAGCTTTGGTAGGTACTGTAGCGAAGGTAGTCGGCTTGCCGGGCTTCATGTTGACGCGGCCGAAGTGGATGGTGCCACCCAGAGAGCGTTCGATGGTAGGTTTGAGGAGATCAAGTTCGCCCATGGAGACGCCGCCCGAGGTTATGATGATGTCGCATTTCAAGAGGGCTTCGCGGAGAGTTTGCTCAAGTGAACCGGGTCTGGCTGGTTAGTGATTGGCGCACTAGAGACGGCTATTGATATGTGAACGTACTTGTCTGATGCGATGCCGAGATCGACAACCTCGAAGCGATGGCTTCGAGCAGCTGTGATGAGGGTCGGGCGGTTTGTGTCTCGGACTTCACCCAGTTGGAGCGGGCCTTCTCTGTCGTGAGGGATGATCTCGTCGCCTGTGCTCAAGACCCCAACGACAGGGCGTCTGTATACAGAGACCTGCCTTGTGCCCACTGATGCGAGGAGACCAAATTCTCCGCCGACAACTGTCACTCCCTCACCCTTCTTCAAGATTGTATCGCCCTCTTTCACATCACTGCCAACCTCGCGCACATTTTCACCGGACTTGACCTCATCTGTCAAAATCTCTACTTCCTTTTCTTCTTTGCCATCGTCTGTCTGGCTCTTCAGTACCGTGTCTTCAACCATGACAACTGCATCAGCACCTGGTGGAAGTGGCGCACCAGTGGTGATGCGGGCGATTTCTCCTTCTTTCAACTCTCTCACTTCGCCTGCCTGAGCGTGCGAGACGATTGCAACAGGATACACGCCTTTCTCAAATTTGCCAGAGGAAGGTATTTTGACAGCATATCCATCTACAATGCTGGCTCGGAAGGCGGGGACAGATTCAGTAGCCTTGACGTCTTCAGCAAGTACAGAGCCTCCCAGCTTCATGTCGACAGGGACTGTTTCGACAATGGGGGCAGGCGTATGCTCTGCAATCAGCTTCAACGCATCGTCGACTGCAAGCATAGGGTACGGGCTTGATCGATATCTGCGGGTCGGTCCTGCGCTAGGGTCGTTCGATTGAGGTCGATCCTCAGGCTTCGTATGTGGCTGCACTGCTGCATGTCCGCCATGACCGTGTGAGTGCCCGTGCCCATGATGATGATGATGGTGGTGGTGGCCACTGCTTGCACCTACTTTTGCTAAGTTGGCAGTGTCATCAAGACAATAGTGTTGTCTTACCTGAGGATGTCGCGCCAGAAGAGACGCCCGCTTCTTCCTCCAGCTTCTTCACACCACCTTCGTGAAGTGGCCGAGACTCCACGCCAGCAGCTTGTATGCATGCATGTGGGAGCAACTTGATGACCGCCTCTAGGTTCTCCTTAGCGCCTTTGGGTGAACCTGGAAGAGTAATGATGATGGACTGCTTTCGAGTTCCAGCTACTGGTCTAGCCATCAACGCAACTGGTGCTGGTCAGTCTTTAGGTGCTCAGTATTACAAGCAATCGCTTACAAGGAGTAACGGCATATGATGTTGTGAGCATGCCATGACTCAACATCTGTTAGTGATGCATCCCGTAACCGACATCGGAAGTTCACTCACACAAGTCCTGGTGCGTGTCTGTCTATCAGCGGTGTGATTGCCTGCCCATAGTGTTAGTCCCAAACTTGCATTGCGTCTTGGGCGGCGTATGGGCGGCGTACTTCTGGTGTGACATCTTTTGTAGCGAACCCAGTTCCTCCACTGCTGACGATTAGATTGATGGGATCAACACCATCAGTCCATTTGGTGATTGTCTTCTGGATCGCGAGTACACTATCCGGCACGATCTCGGTCGCTGCAACATCCCATTGGTCATTACCGAAGTTTCCGAAGACATCTTTCAGGGTTGGTATGCATTTATCAGTAGAGGGGTCTTGAGATGCAGTCTCCGAGACGACCAAAATGGCGGCCTTCAGCTTTGGCTTGGAAGTGTTCATGTTGGTCAAGTGGGGGACGTTGATGGTGGAGCTCTTGTCCCGCATCTATCAGTTGTAGTCGGCGCACGGGCCTGGCATTTAGGTACTCCTCAAGTTGCCCAAGCAGATTTCAAAATACGTGATATTTTGGTAGCTGAGGCCTGATTGAAATTTGATATCTAACGCCGATGCTCGCTCGTGGTACATGCATTATACAAAGCGCCGTCCCTATGTACATTGTACAACTTCGGCGAATCTCCTCCCAAATTGCCCTCCACCTCGAGGTGCTTAATGTGATACGCACTTCCTTCCGCGGTGTTTCTCCTGTCTATCGACCCTTTCGCTCTTGACTCAGTTTCTTGCGTTGCACAAGGGAATCGGCACTCAGTCGAAGTCCTTCGCGGCACTCTGCATGAGTAGTCCAATGATAAGACCAAACAGACCCAAAATAGAACTGAAGATCTCAATGACGAGGATCTTGACGAAACTGAGAAGGTGTTAGCTCATAGTCTCATGACCTGCGTCATGGATACATACAGCGAGGGATCGGCCGCATCTGCCAACGCAGCGCTACTTCCGTTGATACCAACAGAGACACCGCAGATCAAGTTGCACATGCCAACTGTGAGACCGGCCCAGAACAGCGCGTATCCGGTGAAGTAGTTGGAGCCAGAGTACAGCTTCTCGGTGTCGCTGACAGACTGCATCTTCGACGAGAAAATGATGGCCATGATGACGCCGTAGATCGCGACGACTTCGCAGAAGATAATGGAGATCAAGTTCTTCGTTCGTATCCTAGGGGCTTTGACACCGCCACCAACAATGGACACGCCAGTCGTGAAGATACCCCTGTGGTGACGTTAGAGGCTGCCCGGTGCCTGGGGCCAGTGGAGACATACCACGCCGACCCTACGACGGAAAGACCGATGCACAGTGCAATGCCTAAACTGGCGAATGTATAGGGAGATATGGATTCGAGGAATCGTCCGACATTGAATGCTTCGCCCTCGCCATTGAACAGCATATCTGCCCGTTGTCAGCTACTGCCTGGCGGCCCCGTCGTCGCGCAACATACACAAGCCTACGACCGTCAAGGCGGCAGTCGCACCGCCTGTGCCGTATGTGAGAACCATCGTCGCAGATAGTCGTGGGAGCGGAGATGGATGGGAGAGAGTGGCGGACGCGAGCTTGCCTTGGTGGTGGCAGCGATGGAAGCTGCGATGATGATGCACGCACGGACCGCCAAGAACCCGCCCGTCGTCACCTCTCGTCGGCTTACCCCAAGGCAATCATCCGTCGCCCGACCACCAGCCCTTCCCGTCCTGCGCAGTCAACATGGCAGCCGATCTCAAGTACTATGAGCTCTACCGCCGAAGCAGGTACTGCGCGCGCACCTGGGAGAGTGACAAGGAGCACGCTGGCTGACAGCAGACAGTCTGGGCGGCGCCCTCACGGACACGCTGGACAATCTGATTACCGAGCGCCGCATCGAGCCTCAGCTGGCCATGAAGATCCTCACAAACTTCGACAAGGCGGTTGCAGACGTACTTGCAGACAAGGTCAAGGCGAGGCTCACGTTTAAGGTGAGTTTGCGGCGGGCGGCGCAGCAGCTCAAGAGGAGTTGCAAAGCAGCAGCAGCAGCGAGTGCTGATACATGTGTGCGCAGGGTCACCTTGATACCTACCGCTTCTGTGACGACGTATGGACGTTCATTATCAAGGACATCAACTTCAAGCTCGACAACACAAACCAAGTGCACGCCGACCGCGTTAAGATTGTCAGCTGCAACACGAAGCGTCCGGGCGAAGCCTAGAGTGCGAGGCTGTGGCTTTGCCTGTTTTTTGTGTTTGCTGAACGAACATGGGTAAGGTGGTCAGAGGATGGCCCTGAAGGGGGGAAGGACTAGGACAGTTGGGCATGCTGGCATCCCGGCGTGGGTCCCGCAGTCTCCATGTCAAGCGTGGGTTCTCGAGAGGGCGATCAAGAGCTCACATTGGCTCACATGAATTTCATCGGCGTTATGAGGCGAGATCAAGGCTAAATACCACGGGCATGGTCTGGAACAGGCGTTACATCAAACCTAGTGATTGACGCGAAGGTCCCAAGGCCACACGCTCAAAGAAACAGAGAATCAAATACCAAAACTAGCGCACATGTACTGCTATCACATTGTCTGTTTCGTGAAGTACATGCGTAATACCTAGAGACGCTGTTGACTAAGCTCTCGGAAGTCCGCTCTCTGCAGCAACAACCTCACCAACGTCACCGCGCACAACCTACAGTAAATCCTCCATCGACCATGTCTTCCCCCAAGAGAACAGCATGGCTCTTTTTCGCCATCACCTCCGGGGCATGCGCCGCCTTTAACGGCGTCTTCGCGAAGCTGTCCGTCCCCTTCCGTCCCCTCTAAAAACACCTACTAACCCGCCCAGCACAACAACGGAGCTCACATCCACCTGGTCAGCCTCACTCGCCTCGACCTTCGGCCTCGACCCAACGAGCAAGTTCTTCGAATACGCACTCCGCGCCGCTTTCTTCGGGCTCAATCTCGTCTTCAATGCCATCATGTGGGGGTTGTTTACGCGCGCGCTCACGCTCGCGAGCTCCACCGTGCGCGTCAGCATTATCAATACGAGTGCCAATTTCATGATCACGGCTGTCATGTCGGCGCTTGTCTTCTCGGAGAGCTTGCCTGGGTTATGGTGGCTCGGCGCTGCGATGCTGGTCGCGGGCAGTGTGATTGTGGGGATGCGAGAGGAGGGCGAGACGGGGGAGGATGAGAGGCGCGCTGGAGGGGAGGGGGATGGACCGCTGCTGAATTCGCAGGGTGAGGCGAATGAGGGATTCAGGGATGCGGATGCGGATGCGGAGAGTAGGCACGAGCTTGATAGTGTGAGGAGGAGGAGTAACAGTAGTGAGAGGAGCGATGAGGATGGTACGCTGAGATAGTGTGCAAGTGGAATGAGATAGTTACATCTGAGGAAGATGTGGCTTATTCCAATTGTTCGCCTATCGAAATGCCTTGTGCGTGTATCTGCGTGTCTAATGCAACCGCCTCAGGCCTTCGACCAATCCTCGCACTTCTTCAATATTGCGCCCTAGCCCTTCACATGCCGCCGTTTGCTGCTCCTCGCTCAAGTCCAAGAACTTTTCGACCAGCTCACCGTCTACAAAGCGGTATGGCTCCTCGCTCTCTCGAACTTGATTCTTGAAGGCTCGATATCGTGCAAATTCCATGTTGCCGGGCGCTGGAACGATTACGCCGAGGTTGCTCTGTAACGTGATAAGGAGGTCGAGATAGGCGGGTTGAATCAGGCCAAAGAGGTAGATTGACCCTTCAACCTGGCGAGATGTTAGCACGGAGTCATTCCAAGTCTTGAAAAGTTGAGAAGCTTACAGTTCCCATGAACGCCCTCGGTAGGACCACAGCATCTGGCTGCGACAAGACATCAATGCGCCGTATCCTGTTTACCATCTCGCCTAGCAGTAGCTCAGATGTCGTCTGTAGCCGTTTCTTGTCGTCTTCTGTTACACCATCCGGATTACGCACTAGCACCGCCAGGTTTCCTTCAGCGTCGCTTTCGAGGTATGTGTTTGTATCTACTTCCGCCACCGCTGTCGCCCATGTTGTCTGGTAGTGCCTTGCAACCTCCGTCAGCTTGTCACTGAGTCCTTCCTGACCCGGCTTGTACTCGACAACAACAAGAGACTTCATCAGGTCGGCTATGGCGATTACGTTGCCGTTAACGGTGATGTCGATGGGCGCGGTTGAGCAGCGGAATGTTGCGGCTTTGATGAGCTCGGGCTTCGATTGCGTGCGGAACTCGAGGTTGTAGACTACGATCGTCTTGATGAGAGCAGCGACTATCTTGCCATCGCAGATCGCAAGGCAGCGACATCCGCCTTTGACAGCGAGTGAGGTGACGAGCTTGAGTGAACGCTCAGCTGTCACTTCCAAGACGAGGATGCGGCCGCGCTCTTCGGTCGCTTGTTGGTCGTCAAGATAGGCCGTGCCAAGTATGAAGCGCTCAACTGTATCGCCCGAACCATCGGGGAGGCTGCAGCGGATGACACATTCGAGCAATTCGTCTTCGTTGAGCGGATACGTATCGAGTTCCTTGAACTGTATCTCGTCAACGAGCTTGAAATGACTGATCATGAACTCTTCCCCGCCCTTCAAAACGCGCTTTATTGTGCCGAGACCGAACGCTTTTAGGCTGGGTGAGTATGCTATCCGGCGGACTGTTTCGTCGACTTTGAGAGTTTGGATGTGGGTGGTCCGTTCAGTGTCAACGAGAGCTATCCGCAAATCTCCTGGCGTTGCAATAGCTACGGAGCCAGGGTAGGCCTCTGAGTCGAAGGGGCATACAGTCGTGGCTTTCTCCGCTGTAACCGCCGAGTACACGAGACGGCCTTCAGATCCGTAGATCAACGAAGGGTGCTCACATGTAGCAAAGACGTTGAACAGACCATTACCACGAGGCAAAGCCCGGAAAGTGGCCTCGCGAGTGCCCAAAACTATGCTCTTCCTCCCGGACAGCTCATTGGTAGCTGGGTCAAACGAGTAGGTCACGACGTTGCCATCCGCCAGAGCGGCAAATAAGGTGGGCGGCTGCTCCGAGAAGATTTGGGTCAAAAGCAGCGAGCGCGGAACAGAGTCTTCGGAGACTTGCACTGTCCTCACGACATCCAGCGTTTCCAGCGAACAGATGGCAAGGCCAGACTCTTTCCAGAACCCAATGAAGCATACCTGACTAGACCCGGGAGGTAATGCCACGCACGCAACTTGACTCTCCGTACCAAAGGTCTTCTCTTTGATGACTTGTAAGCCGCTATCCGCGATTGATGAACCAACGCGATGGGACGGGGCTAGGAGGGTAAGGGACACCACCGTTACACCACCCAACGATACCAGTAAATGGCTATCGTTGATGGCGGCCGCAGTAATTTGCTGGCCGCTAGATGGTAACCACTCTGACACGACCATGCCACCATCGAGGTCACATATGCGTGCTCGACCATTCGTCACCTGAACAATTCTTCCTTGTGAGATATTGGCCGCGGCAAGCGTAGTCTCATCCAGCGCGAGTGAAGCAAACTCTTCCACTTCCTCGACCTCACCTTGAGGATCGAATTTGAATACTCGCGACTCGTTGACGAAAGTGATAAGGAGTGTGTCGACATAGTCAGAGGAAGGATCCGACTTCAAGCTGAACAGGTTGGAGATGTGCTCCATTTCGCCCAGCAAACCTACGTCCTCGAGTCCTACACCACTGCGCACACTTCGGAGGCTGCCGTCTTGATATGCGCCGCTGCCAGTGACAAGTCGAGCTTGACCAGAGGAATATTCGTTCGTTTGGCCCTCCCCTGATCTGTTGCCCATGTCCATGATGGTGAAGTCGAGGACAGGCGCAATGTTGGAGAACACCTGTACAATCTCCATCGACTTTTCCGCAATCCTGATGACTTGGGAATCGCCTTGATGCGAGCCAACAAAAACATAGCCGGCGTCCAGATAAATGAGTACGGACGCGCGTGATGTCTGCCCGATTACGTCGAGCTTCCACGACTGTACTTGGTTCTTGTCGTCCAGAACAAGCATGAAGAGGTACAGACGACCGTAATCGTCCGCGAGTACGAAACGCTGCGCATCGATCCTTTCCCAAGCCACGAAAATGGTTGCTTCCTCTAGTGGCTCCACTTGCAGCTCGCCAGTTTCGTCGTTGTAGTATCCAATAGACGTCTCACTTATCACGATCAAACCGTGCGAAGGGTCTTCCACCGGTATCAGGTGGCTAGCGCCGAGCTCAATGTCTGCCCTGCAAACTTCCCCTTCTTCTAGCTCGACCTCGTCTCCACTATGCTTGACCTCACGGACCTTAAGCTTGACATGGGAGTGTGTGTCTTCGTAAAGTAATGCGATCTTGGGGTTCTCATCGGTTGAAGCAGGCTTCAGGAAAGCTGATGATCGGACAAACATTTCTGACAATCGGACAGGCACAGGCTCGCCAAGATGAGCGATGTCAGACTGACCCGCCTGTTTTCTCTTTTTTCCTCTTTGCACCAACGGTATGACTGTAATGATGCCTTCGTACACTTCGACTGTCATGAGGCGACCGGTGGGATCAACATGGCACCTTTCGCCAGT
This sequence comes from Didymella segeticola, assembly GCA_004522025.1. Lineage (NCBI taxonomy): Eukaryota > Fungi > Ascomycota > Dothideomycetes > Pleosporales > Didymellaceae > Didymella > Didymella segeticola. Next base: position 792,133 of record SDAV01000005.1, on the reverse strand, counting down.
CTGTGACTCTCGTGCAGCGTTGTCGGCGACACTCTCAAACGACTTCTCAGTCTGCAGTTGCTTGCTTTCGGCGTCCCACGAGAGGGTGAAGTATGTGAACCGGTCGGTGCCAACGAATAGATGGTCCGTCTGGGACAGCGCTGGGCGCAGCTTCTGAAGCATGGTGACCTTGCCGTAGATGGCCTTCTGGTGTTGCAGGGCCAGTCCATCGGCTGTCTGAGAGTAGAACTCGAGTCTGTTCGCTTTCCTATGCAGTCATCAGTATTGCTATCGATACCTAGCACGACATGCTTACGCGACTACCAAGCAGTCTTCCTCTGCGTTCAGGAAGTTGAGCTTCAGCGCATGGCGGACGCTACTCGGCTTGTGGATGGGTACAATGTACGCCATGATGAACAATCCCCAGCAATGTGCACCTCTGGAGGCCCTTCAAGGTAGCAAGAGAGAGGTGAGTGGTGTTGCTCAAGCTCTCGGATGTACTCCGTCATTATCCCCGAAGCAAACGCGCTAGCTTTCGCGATTGCGGGGACTTTTGATCTTCGAGCTTGGGAAACTTTTGGCCGACTCACATTCGGTGTCGCAAACACGATTCTGCGACAACCATGGCTCGTAAGGCTAGCCTCTGATCGCCGTTGAGATTCTAGTCACCCCTGCTAACCAAGAATGTTGCTACAGCAGCATCAGACATAGAAGACGACGACCCGGTGGTCGCAGAGTACGATGTGTATATTACGCCAGAAGCCGAGGAGCAGCAGCTCTATGTCTTGCAATATCTAAACAGACCGCCCGACCAACCGTTCACGAAAGCTACCGGAAGCCAGCCTGCTGAGCTGCGAATGAAGAAAGAGTCTGGTTTTATCGAAGTCGATGTCCCAATCAATATTCGCCAGAACTACAACCGGGTGAACGGCGTGCGGTGGGGTGAAGCCATGCGCAAAACAAAGGGCTTTGGACAGAAAGCCTACGGTATTGCCTCTGGATTTGAGCGAACCATGCCTCGCACAGGTAACAGGCCCGGCGCCGAAGGAGGGCCCTCCGCGCCTGTGGTGACAGCAGAGGACGACGACAACTTTGAAGAATATATCACACACTTCGAGGATGCCAACGAGAAGGGCCACGTACTCAATGCGCAGACATTTGGCGGACAGATACAGAACGACGACGGCAAGGGCCCAAGCTACATGCTGGGAACATTCCGTGACGGTAGATTCCAGCATTGGCTTTACCCTCCACATTTGTGCTGACATTCTCAGATCAACTTCACCTTACGCGTCTCAATGGTCTCGTTCAGCTTCGAACACAATTCCACCACATCGATGCCTCGGCGCAACTTGAAGCAGTTGCCCGGCGACGTGAGAAGGAGTCGCAAGAGGGCGCGAAATTAGCAGAGCCCAAGGCTTTCATTCCCACTGTGAAGAAGGCTGGCGGAGACACAGCAGCCGAACTGACACAACAATTCATGAAGGCTGCAAACGTAGAACCATGGCACAAGCTGCAATACTCGGACGAAGACGTGAGTGCCTACATTGATGAATGCAGACGCGCTGCTAACGATGGCAGTCCGAACTTGCATACGAGTCCTACTCTGAACGTCTTTTTCTCCCAGCCACCATTGACGCACCAAAGCTGCGATCGAATCTCAACAACGACCAGTTCCTGGACGTCATGAGCGCACCCTCAGCCGGCAAGGGCGCGAAGCGGAAGAACGCGGCGAGAGAAAAGGAGCTCATTGAAATCTCAGACGAGTCAGATGAGGAGGACGAGACCGTGGGTTAGCAAAAGTGGATTTAGCAAGCATTGCCTCGGAGTTCGCATCACAGATCAGTAGGGCAGACATATTAGGATACCCAGCAGTCTCACTGCACAGTCAGAACGGCATCTATTGGTTCAGAAATCGTGAATTGGGTCCGCATCATGCCCGGCACGTGGTGGCTGGCAGAGTCTATGTCCATTTCCGAGATGAGAACAGTTTTTTTCCAGCCTGTAGCACAGTCGAAGGTGCTTGTGAAAGCTACCATATTTCACCAATGGCTGCGACAGGCGGATCGATGTTACGATATCTTTGGAGCACAAAAGCACCCGAAGCTCATCTCGACGCCACAAGTAGAAGGAAAGGTTGATGCTTTCACCGGGTCAGTATGACCACGCATTTCCGAGCTTTAGGAGCAGATGGCTGTTTATCGAACGGCTTTGAAATCTCTATAATCGCTGAGCTGTGGAGACTTTTGGAAAGCGTTCACGTTTGAAACTTAAGACATCCAGAAGGTCTTTCATACATGGTAATCTTACTCTGATTGAGCTCTATTTGGGTTTTGTGGAAGCGTTCCATTGTACCCAGTACCGTGCACATGAATAAACAGGATTCTGCAGCTTCATCAATGGCTGAGTGTAGTACACCCATGGACCAGGTGCTGGTCGCTCAAAATCTGCTTGCAAAAATGTTGACGGACACTCTTCATCGTAGTTTACAAGATACTAGTCAGGTTATTAAAGATCAGAATTCTATCTTTGAATACTCTCATATCAAATTCTAGTCTTACCAATTTGGTGCAGGACATGAGAACCGTGCTCAAAGGTCAATCGATATCGCTAGTTTGCGTCTGTGCGCCGACGTTAAAATTTCCCACAAAACTGTTAGACAGTCTCTTCTCAACATCGACACCATCATGTCTTGATCGTCGCAGTGCATAGCGGCGCTTCGGCGCGAGCTACACTCCAATTTCACCACTATGCATCCTGCTCCACCCTGCGAGGTTCGCGGCGTGGTAGCCGGTAGAGCCGTCCATCCGCACGGCATTCGCGACCTCGGCTGAGCGTACCAAGGGTGCGGAGACCGACTCCAACCGCAGCTCACTGCTGCTCGACCTGCCACGTCCGCCCACAAGTGCAGCCGACTTAGTATTCGACAATCACAATGCGGACGATTACAGCAGTGTCGACGCCCTTGAAGCGGATAGCACCATGCGCAATTCGCCAGAGCTCTCGGAGATGCTTCTCAAGCACTCGAGACCTGCAAGCTACATGGGGGTTCATAGGTCTGGGACGAATGGGTATGTCTTCTGCCAACAAGCTCACATGACCACGCAGCTCGCTAACACAATTGTAAGGCTACTCTATGGCTAAGAACCTAAGAGCAAAAGTCCCAGCCGAGGACACGCTCTTCATCCACGATGTCAACACCGCCGCTAGCCAGAAGTTCCTTGAAGAGAACCCTACTGGCGTGCGAGTTGCTGAGAACGTTAGGGAGGTCGCTGAGAAAGCTGTAAGTCTCTCCCCTTCCTGTCACCCACCTTGCATGATGATACCCTTCTTTTCCAAACTTTTATGATCTAAGTTGGGGTCACTTGTGGCTCTTCCCCTGATTTTACACTTCATAGCCAATCCTCTGATGCAACAAACATACACGTCTTTGTTCTACACCTCGTTGGCAGCATGGCACTGACTGTAAACAGGAGGTCGTCATCACAGCTCTTCCGGAGCCTCAGCATGTGAAGGGCGTGTACAAGGCTATGCTTGAGCCACCTACACTGCTGACAGATGGCTTCGTCAGTAAAGAGCGACTTTTCATTGATACGTCGACTATCGACCCAACGACTTCGGCCGAGGTTGCTGAAGCTGCGCATTCGACTGGGCAAGGAAAGTTCATCGATGCTCCCATGTCTGGCGGTGTTGTCGGCGCTGCGGCTGGCACACTTACTTTTATGATTGGTGCGGCACCTGAAGTCGTTGACCGTGCAACCGAAGTGCTATCTTTGATGGGCCGAAAAGTACTCCATCTTGGTGAGCAAGGTGCCGGCCTCAAGGGCAAGCTGGCCAACAACTATCTCTTGGCTCTCAACAACATCGCGACTGCAGAGGCAATGAACATGGGCATCCAATGGGGTCTCGATCCTAAGGCTCTTGCGGGCATGATCAACATCAGCACTGGCAAGTGTTGGCCAAGTGAAATTAACAACCCTGTGCCTGGTGTTATTGAAGGCTCGCCAGCTAGCAGAGGATATGAGGGAGGCTTTGGAGTCGCCCTTGCGAACAAAGACCTAAAGCTTGCGCTCAAAGCTGCTGCCGAGGCAAATGTGAAGCTCGCGCTTGGCGAGTCCGCGAGGCAGCTCTACGAAGCAGCCGAGAAGGCTCCCGACTGCAAAGGAAAGGACTTCTCCGTCGTATACCGATACTTGGGCGGCAAGGAGTAAATAAAATTAAGTTGACTAGATGATAACACGTCCCTTTCGTATGCAACGTGATGTTGTCGAAGCTTGCGCAATTGACCAATGCGCAGTGTGCTTGTATAGAGCTACTTACAGGCCCGCAGCTGATCATTTCCGCTGATGACAATCCATAATCGCTTGCTGGGTTCGAGCAGCTTCCCTTGTGATGGCAATGTTCACAGCCGTGGCTACTTGGTCTTAGCTGCTGTGGCGCTGGTGGCTCAGCCACAACACATGACGTCTTCGTCTTGGACGGGAACGCGGCCTCTCAGGCGACATTCACAGCTTGTGCAGTGCACTCCACAACCGCAGAATCTCCACACGAATCCGTTCACGATCACTCCATATCAACTGCAAACATGTGTGGCGCCGACTGCTTCCTGATGCTTCTCAGCGTCCTCTTCCCGCCCATCGGAGGTAAGTAGCCGTCCGTAGGCACCCACCATTGACGTCGCCTTTGCGCCCGCATAACACATACTAACGCTCCTTAAGTCTGGGTAAAGCGTGGTATCTGCTCTGGCGACTCGCTCATCAACATCGCACTCTGCTGTCTCGGGTTCCTCCCTGGCCTGCTGCACGCCTGGTACATCATCCTACAGAACCCCGATCCCTATGACAGCTACGACGGATACGGGCCGGTGCCTGACCAAGAGGGCGGCCGCCAGGGCACCACATACTACGTTGTGAGCCACACTGGGCCGGCGAGACAACAGAACGGCATGAACTATGGTACTGTGCCGCAGCAGCAACCTACCGGGGGTCAGTTTCATGGACAGCAGACGGGTGTGACGAATCAGAATGCGCCGAAGAAGGGCGGAAAAGGTTCGAGTGGTCCCAGTGGTGCGCATGGTGTGAGCAGGCCTGGGGATGCGCCGCAGCATCTTGGTGGTGAGGGCAGCAGCAGTCAGCCAGAGGGTCCTCCTCCCACATACGCGGATGTCATCAAGGGCGACCACAAGGTGCAGAGCCCATGAGTGTGTAGTTTCGGCAGAGCGAGCACGATGGGTCGGTGTCAATGACGGGGGTTACGACGATATGGCTTTATGTGTCAGGCGTTCTTTGGGGATTTGTGAGTGGATAGGATGGCGTCTTGCAATCTTGGTGTTCGAACTGTACTCTCTTGTTTCCAGGGCCATCAGTGTCACACCTACTAGTTTCACTCTTCATCCCCAGAGTGCCATACTATGTTAGTCCTAATCACGGCATGTGCTTCTTTTCTCATCCTACAGCATGAGCAGTGAAGTCAAAAGTGACAGCTAGATTAACCACAGAACGGCAAATATGACTCCAGCAATACATCGATGACTCACTCATCTTCAGTAGGCATTGTTCATACACGCTCTGGCTGATGTTTTGGTCGCAGGTAAGCCTTGTGGCGATTTCGATGCTATAAATGGGTGATGAAGACCAAGCCAGAAAAGCTCAGTGCGTAGACCCTCGATTTATGGGATGGCAACTAAGATGCCCGCTCGATTTGCGGGAGGAGTGTAGACAATCTACGATGTGGCGTGGACGCCATTACTGACTGCGGTGGTTGTCTAGGAGCCTAAACCCAGGCGTGTTGGACCACCAAATTACGTCACCAGAAGACGTGTGGCTCGCGGTTGCATGCGCTCTCAACGGCACAGCTGCACTTGAAAACCCCCGCGGTCTGCCTTGAAGTCTGACTATGGTACACAAGAGACAGCCGCGTATCCGCCTTGATGCCGCACTTCCGTGAAGCCATTCTGGACCCCAGCCTTGAGCAACATAAGACAGGCGCAGACCCCGACCGTGCGCGCATGCTTTCTTTCGACTTCATCTCTTTCTGCCCTGCGATTTTCGTTCATGATGATACCAGTGAATACGTCCTCACGGCTCGCACTCGGCCTCACTAGCCATCAAACGCCTCCAGGCTGCGTCACGGCCGGCCCACAACACGCTCTCACCGCTCGCGCTGCAAGCCCACCAGTCGAGCTGGACCTGTGCAACAATCACTGTCCAAGGACGCAAATCAGGATATCGTCAAGATGCGACACCAACCCCTCGCTGATTCGAGGATGAATAGCTGTGGCTCGTAGGACTCGAACAAGCGTTTCTGCCGCGCGATGGTGTCACGCCCAGACACTTCGGCCCAAGTTCCTTGCTTGTCGCTCAAGCCAAGAGGCCTTCAACCTCTCAAGCCTGCCCTTGGCTTGCTTGTCCATGGGTAAATTGTGACGTGTTGTCCTCGTACATCGTACGTGCCGTGGAGCAACCAGCGATCGATACTCTCCGTCGATGCTGATTTGAGTTCTCCTCGCCCGCGCTACGAGGCACTGCCTCCTGCCTGGCAAATTAGACTTTCCAGGCCTGTGGCGCAGGCACACTTCGCCTTTCAATTCGTGCAGACAAAGATGTTCAGCCACATTACGTGTGTATCTGCGAGTCGCTCAAACAACTTGTTTAATTACGTCGCTTGTGTCCCCTTTCCTGCCGTCTCCATTCCCAAAGCTCCTTCATAACACAAGGTAACCAGGCAACGAAGTTACCTTTTGCCTACGCTTCTCTTCTTGCGCTATTACCCCAGACTTTACGCTGTTTCGAGAGAGCGCACTTGATCGACCCAAGGCGCATCAGTTGTCATTTGGGCCGCCACATAACTGCCGAGACATTAGTCTTCTTTACACGAAGCTCACGCAAGCATCTGCACGTCTGAGCTCCACTGTGGAATCATCCATCGAATCCTTTCCTGTGACTGGGGTTCCCACGTCGGGCCAGTTGCCTATCAGATTCATACCAATGCGTAAGTGGACCTGCCATCTCCGGCCCATCACATTGACATCAATGTCCATCCAAACATAACGTTCTCAATGTGACACCTACTTACAACAATGATAGACTCAGTCAGAAGACAAGCGCATCGCGCTGCGTCCCAGGGCGGCAATGGATCCATGAACTACAACCCCTTTGCCCGGACAGTGTCACGAGAGCAGACACCTTACGATGAGGAGAACATGTATCGCACACGATCGGAGGCCGACCACGTACCAGCTGTCCAGGAGCAAAGAGGAATTGAGAGCCGAGAGGCCGCGAAAGAGTTTGGAACGCCGCGCCATCACGCCACAGATCCTGCCCAGGTGACACCGGTACCAGCACACGGTCCTTCGCATTTCGCAGATTCATCAACCAAGAAAGAAACAGAAGCAGCTTCCGAAACCAACGGGCAAGTCCATGACGGAAGTGAGAGTACGGTCGTAGGTTCAGATGGTGTTACGAAGCGCGGCAAGTTCAAGAAACTGCTCCGAGGAAAGCATGAGCACGACAACACAGACGATGAGACACTTGCGAACCAACAGTCCGAGGACCTTACACTGGAAGAACGCAAGCGTAAGGCACACAAGCGCAAGATCCCAGTCGGACAGCAGGTCCGCTTCGTCCTGTTTGGAGCGTGGATCAATGTCCTACTTATCTTCGTTCCGGTCGGATTCGCCGTATTCTATGCCGGCCTGAAGCCTGTCCCTGTCTTCATCATCAACTTCATTGCCATCATCCCGCTCGCAGCTATGCTCAGCAACGCGACCGAAGAGCTAGCGATTCGAGTAGGCGAGACGCTGGGAGGACTGCTCAATGCAACCTTCGGTAACGCCGTCGAGTTGATTGTCTCAATCCAGGCTCTGGTAAAGGACGAGATTACCATCGTCAAGACTTCGCTCATCGGCAGTATGCTCTCGAATTTGCTCCTCGTTCTGGGTATGTCTTTCTTCCTGGGAGGTATCAACCGTCCTGAGCAGTTCTTCAACGTTACAGTCGCACAGACAGCTGCTTCGCTCCTTGCGCTCTGCATCGCCTCTTTGATCATTCCTACTGTCTTTCACAACACGATTGCGGAAGACAACAACGACGATGGTGACGCCCTCAGGAACCAGGAACTCTCTCACGGCACTGCTGTTATCCTTTTGATAGTCTACGGCTGTTATCTCTTCTTTCAGCTGAAGACGCACGCCGATATGTACAACGCGCCCAGCCAGAAGGTGCCCAAGCGCAAGTCGTCTAAGCTTGAAGAAGGCGCAACAGAACGTGGCGTGGCCACGATCGGCGCTGGTACAGCTGCAGCGTCGGGCGGAGGTGTGAATCTCAAGAACCTTCTGAACAAGCCTAATGATGAGGATGAAGAGGAGGAAGAGGAGTTCGAGACGCCCTCCCTCTCAGTCCTTGGCGCCCTCATTACACTCGCTATTTCCACCACCCTTGTCGCCTTCTGCTCCGAGTTCATGGTTGACAGTATCGATGGTCTTACCGCCACCGGCGGCGTCTCGACTACTTTCGTCGGTCTGATTCTTCTACCCATCGTTGGTAACGCTGCAGAGCACGCAACTGCTGTCACCGTCGCTATCAAGGATAAGATGGATCTTTCTATTGGTGTCGCCGTCGGTTCGAGTATGCAGATCGCTCTGCTCGTCTTTCCGTTCATCGTTCTTCTCGGCTGGATCATGGGCAAGGACTGCATGACTCTATATTTCGACACCTTCCAGATAGCTACCCTGTTTGTCTCGGTGCTGTTGGTCAATTACCTCATCCAGGATGGAAAATCTCGTAAGTTACCCCCAAAAATCGCGAGATCATGAACTAACGCGTACACAGACTGGCTTGAGGGTATCTTACTCATGGCGAGTTACATCATTATTGCAGTTGCGGCATGGTTCTATCCCGAGATTGCGGAAAACCAGTGCTAGTTGTTCGCTCCCTTGTCACATTTCCTTCTTCTACGTATTATAGTTGTCTGCATACTCTCAGGCTGCCGTGGCGTTGTGATGCAGGCCACGTCCACGAGTGTCGCATTGAGCAGCGTGCAAGCAGTCTGGGCTTCCTTTCCTTGCCATAAGCTCGATACCCAGTACATTCAGTAATGTTTTTGAACTACAATGCAACCGAACCTCTCTCATCCGTTCCCGCCTTGCCGTTTGGTGTATACGAGATGTTAGTGCTACTTCCCGTTCGGGGCGCATGATGCTGCTAACGGTACATCTCCATTATCTATCTAGCCAGGATCTTCTGTTGATATGTTTCAGTTCTTGTCAATCGATAATGCCATTATGTTGGCTACAATGACGCAGGGCGTATATCCCTTTGGCTTTCGACCAAAGCTGGAGCACCTTCATGCCCTGGAAGGCCCTGTGACCGCTGGCTAGCCGCTCTAGCAGATTCTCACCTGGGGGCTCATTTCTCTCACCTTGACCTCCCTATCCGCTAGCGCCCATCAGACTTCACATGTGAGATATAAGGATGCCCACCTGGCCGAAGGACCTTGCTCTTGACACCATACTACTACCTTTACGCACCGTCAAGCTCGAGATAACCACAACGTACTACACTAAGCTCCGCAGTCAGTGAGGCTTCTGGCAATCACTCGACCCCAGCTCCAGACATCCGCCTGCCGAGTACCGAGCTCGTGTTCTCGAGCTTCAAGATTTGTGCCTGAATTACCTGCTAGCTTGCTCCTCACCTCTCACTTGCAACATAGGCCCAGGGTGGGATTGACTGACCTACTTCATTCCCAAATCACAGCTGATCAAATCATTCCCAGCACAGCTTCAATCGTACATCGCTCCGCCACTCGCCCAGCTTCTCTGCAATACTTGCGTAAGCCTGAGGCGCCTGCTTACCTGAGCCTTCACTGACCACTTCCAGAAGCATCGACCAGCAAGATGAGCGACGACATTCCCGACGACCAACTCAATCCGATGCAGAACGACTTCACCGACATGGACGAGCATTATGACGAAGAGGAGGACGCTAACGACCTTGTCTCCGCCGAAGATGCACGTGCTGCTGCTTACGCTATCCTACCTGACGATGATACTGCCATCGTGCAGCATGGCTTTGGTGTTGAGGGCTCCCAGGAGGTGACATCAGACCATGAAGATCAACCCGAGAATGCTCACGAATCTGTCCATGACGACCTCGAGCCTGCGAGACAGCCACCCGATCAACACGACGTCGACTTGAACGATTCCTCGTCCCTCTTCGTGCCGGAAACCTATCAGTCTCGACCTCCTGCACCTGCACCGCCACCACTGCGTCCAACCGCCGCATCGCCTCGTCAGGGATCGACGCCAGCGCGCCCAGCGGTGAAGCTCTCTGCGTTCGCCAAAATCCGAGAGGTGCAAAAACGAGCTCGGGAGAGACAAGCAGCATTCGCAAGATCGGCAGCAGCCTCTCGAAGCATCCCCGAGGGCGTCGATCGCGAGGCCTACTTGGACGCCGTTACGGCAGGCATCCGACCTCCGCCTGGCCGCTACCCTCAGCCTGAAATCGACGTCGACGAAAGAGAACACAGACAGGCCTTGGCCAAGTTTCAGCAGCAGAAGCAGCACTACGAAGGACTGCAGGAGGACGGCAGACTCACTTTTCGAGCGGAAGTCGAGTGGATGAAGATCAAAGGCGCAGAGCATGCTAGAACGCAGAAGCGGCGACGCGAGCTCGTGCACTCGGAGATCCAGGACGGTGGCGAGCAAGACCTTTTCCCTCCGCTGCGTGATTTCGCAAATCAGGACGGGTACGAATCAGCCCATACCAACCACGGTGAGAGCACTTCACGCAAACGCCGTCGTGAGCGGAACACCTCGGGTTCGTTCCAAGACGCAGAACTGCAGTCTATGCGCGTTGCTCTGGATGCAGACAAAGACGTTCCCAAGAAGAAGACGAAGAAAGGTAGCACAGACGACAACAACAACAACAACAACAACAACGACGAAGAAGCATCGCAATCAACCTCGAAAAGCCGGGGATCCAAGACGAAGACCTCGCGTGCTCCTCGAGCCAAAGCCAAAGCCGGCGCAAAGCCTGCAGCGAAGGGACCTCGCAAAACCGCAAAACACAAACGGGATATCGAGCGCGCCACGAAACAGGCTGCTTCTCTATTCAACTCGAACGTCTTCGACCAGCAAGCTGGCATGGACGCAGCGGACCAACCACTACTCCGAACGGGGAGCAAGCGAAACGCACTCAAAGAGCTGATTGCCAGTCTGCCCGTGGAAGAAAAGCAACAAGCCAGAAACGACATGAACTCGCTGATCCAGGCCTCGAAGGACTTTGATGGTCGTGGTGCGTGCAAGCTCGCTCCTGGCAATAACGGTCACTGGTTGGTGAGGGGGATGGCAACATCGCTCAAGAATTACCAGGTGCTTGGTTCGGCGTTTATGCGGCGCCGCGAGAATGATCATCAAGAACCTAAAGGCGGGCTTATGGCTGATCAGATGGGGCTGGGTAAGACGCTGATGATGCTGGGTAAGTTGGTTTCTTATGGTGTCTGTCGAAGTATTCTGCTAACCGAGATGCAGCGAACATTGTGAATTCTCTCGATGCCATGGAACGAAACCATGACACTGGGCCCAAAACTACACTTCTGGTCGCCAGCCCTGCCTTGCTCACCCAGTGGGCTGGCGAAATCCAGTCGCACACAAAGCTGAACCTGAGTGTCATGCGCTATGGTCCTGGTAATCGCCTCGACTCGACCAACGTCATCCATACCTTGGGTGATCACGATATCATCCTCACCACCTACGGCGAGGTGATGAAGTCGTACCCGAAGAACGAGCCACCGATTGAGTGCCAAACGGCCGAGCAGAAGATCGCGTGGTGGAAAAGGACGTTCGACCAATGTCGAGGTGTCCTGCATCAGATGCTCTTCAAGCGCATCGTTCTCGACGAAGCCCAGGCGATCAAGAACCACAAGTCGCGGACTTCAATTGCGTGCCGCGCACTCATGGCTCATCACAGGTGGGCGCTCAGCGGCACACCGATCCAGAACGGCCTCGACGAACTGTATCCGTACTTCAAGTTCCTCAACGTTCCGCACACGGGCAGTTTCCAAATTTTCAAAAACAACTACTGCGGCGGCGGGAAAGGCGAGAACTCAGAGCGGCTTCTGGTCCGCCTTTCTCAGTTCATGATTCGACGTACGCATGCTGACAGGATGTTCGATGCGCCGATTTTGAAGCTCCCACAGGCGAGCCAGAGCACTTACTGGTGCGAGTTCAATCACGTGGAGCGGTGTATCTATAACATTGTCCATCAGCGGTTCGCAATGAGGATTAACTCAATGTCCAAGGAAGGCAAGCTCGAGCCCGGCTATAGCAACGTCCTTGTCATGCTACTCCGCCTTCGACAGCTCACCGGTCACATCCTCATGTTGCAGTTCGTCATGCGCGACCTGCTGGAGCAAGAGGACATTGAGCGCATCAAAGACGTCGTCAAAGAGCAAGCAGCGTCCAGCAACATGGTTCAGGGCCGCACGATCCTCAGCATTCGGAAGCAGCTTGAAGCGTACGAGTTGAGAGAGAAGAGGAGGGCTGCTGCCAAGGCTGCTAAAAGGGTTGCGGCAGAAGATGCAGCAAGGCGTGGTGCGGAGTACGTCGAACCTGAGAGTGATGAAGACGATGAGGAAGATGAAGGTCCCGTCCAAGTCCCGCATGGAGGCGAGGAGGAAGGCGAGGATACGAGGGCACAGCGCGGCGCAGAGCGCGCCAAGTCAGGCAAAGCCTTCGGTAAGAGCTACGATTTCAAGCCGTACGTCAACAGTCTCACCGTAGGCGACTCATGGGAGCAGAAGAAGGAGAGGGCCAAGTGTGCTGAATGCGGCAAGCGACCGTTCAAGCCTTGGAAGACGGCGTGCGGGCATTTCATCTGCAGCCAGGGGTGCTACGAGGAGGCTATGAATGCTGCCGCCGAAGAGGGCAGGTCGTATGCCATGTGCAAGGCTTGTGGGCAGACGTTCTTCGCCTGCACACCTTGTGATGAAGAGGAGGATGACGACGACGGTGCAGCCCACGGAACTCGGTCCAGGGCGGCTGCGAGGGAAAGGAAGAAGAAGGAGCGACTTGACCGCGAGGACATTGCCGAAGAATGGCTGGAGTTGGGTGGTGATGAGGTCCTGCCATCGGCCAAGACGATTGCCATCAAAGCCCAGGTTCTGAACTGGCTCAGGGAGAATCCGGAGGTCAAGATCATCATCTACACGCAGTTCCTGGCGATGTAAGTTTCTTGCCTTCCATTTGGATGATGGTTTGCTGACTGGGTCCAGGATTCGGATCTTGGCAAAGATGTGCCAGCAAGAAGGGTGGAAGGCTGAGCAGGTATGTCTGAGACGACACACGGGATGAAAGGTAATGCTAATACGAGGTCCAGTACCACGGCAAGCTCAGTTTGGGGGCACGCGACAAGTCCATCAAGGAGTTCGCCACGGACCCGAATTCGAAGATACTCCTTGCGTCTCTGCGGTGCGGCGGTCTAGGACTCAACTTGACCATGGCGTCGAAGGTCATCATTATCGACCCGTGGTGGAACGAGGCTTCGGAGCAGCAGGCGTTTTGTCGCGTATTCCGCATCGGCCAACAGGACGAGACGATTATGACGCGCATGTGCGTCAAGGAGACGGTCGACGAGCGACTGATTGAGATGCAGAAGAACAAGCAGAGGGAGATTGACGAGGTGATGGAAGATCGCGGCAAGAAGACGAAGCAGTGAGTTGTAGGGTTGAAGTGTTGGAGGAGGTGGTTAACTGACTACGTGTACAGTCTCGATATCGGCGACCTCATGCGCCTCTTTGGCAATATTGAGGAGGGTGGTGAGGGCAGGTCATACATCATGGTGGAGAATCCTGATACTGTTGGCGGCTTCTTCGCTAATGCAGACCACGAGGGTTATGCGGATGAGTACTGAGGTGCTACCGGTGGAGGCAAGTCACAGTGCGGAGATTTGAGGCGATATGGATGCCGAGTGATTTGGACAATCATGATTCTGGCTGAATTGGACGGCAGGCTGGAGTGATTCGACGTCGGCTGGGAGGTGGAAACGAGCAGCTGATTACTGTCGAGGCTATCATTGGGCGTAATGAGGTGGTTGCTTTTGCGTGCATTTAGCACCAGATTACCCCAGGGTGCTCTATCTTGGGTCAATCGTCAGTCTGACGTGGAGTCTGGAGTCATTCAACACAGTTTCTTTCTGGGATGTTGGTTTGGTGAGGTTGATGATGGTCTGCGGTGGAGCCATGACACGATGTCGAGGTCGGGCCGACCACCAATGACGTTCTCCGCAATGCGGAGCAAGTGGTTTTGGCGACGCTGAAGAGAGTTCACCAGGCCCTTGGTAGACAGTCCCAAGACAGCTGTCGCACGTTGAGCTTGGCCTGCAGCCTCAGACGTAGCCACAGACGCGCATTCGTACCGTCGAGTGTCCGGAGCCAGATAAGACGGCGGTGCACCCAATCAGAGAGGGGCAGATACCATTTCACTCCTACTGCACTGCGCTCGCCTCTCCGCACTCGCCTTCCATGTACTACTGGCGTGGGTGAGGAGCAGATGTTTGCGCATGCGTAGAGTACCCGCTGGCTAGCCATGTTGACAGCGACCCGTGCTCTGAATCACGACAGACAGGGCGACAGAGAGTATTCGCCCGTGGCTGATTAATGTCGCGTTGAGAGAAAGAGGAGCGCTCCCATCACCCATCACCGCTTACTGACCCCGTCGCACCGCCAAACCCCCCCGCCATTTGAAACCCTCGCCGCCCGTCTGCGCCTGCGTGCGACGACGATAGACGCAGCGCGAGCATGGAGGCCGCCGCCGGAGGCGCCCATGCAACGACAGTAGCAGCACAACCACAAGCACAACCACCACCACCGCCAGCGCCTAAGAAAGGCCGGCGCGGGCGGAAGAACACGGACGAGGACGAGGCCAGCAAGAAGCGGCGCTGCATCTCCAGCGCATGCGTGCCGTGCAGGAAGCGGAAGAGCAAATGCGACGGGACCACGCCCGCCTGCTCGGCCTGCGCTGCCGTCTACAACACCGAGTGCATCTACGACCCCAACTCGGACCACCGCCGGAAGGGCGTCTACAAGAAGGACCTCGACAGCCTCAAGACACGTAACTCGACCTTGCAGACGCTGATCCAGGCCATTCTCAACTCGCCCGAGGACCGCGTTGCTTCCCTCGTCCAGCAGATCCGCACCTGCGAGAGCCTCGATGCCGTCGCTGAGGCCATCATCGCCAAGGAGAATGGCGACAGTAACAACAACGGCGGCGACGACGACGATGGTGACAACGACGACCCCGTCAGCCCCATGACCACCCCGGCCGGTTCGCCCGCCAAGCCCACCTTTGAGAGCCAACTGAGCGGCAAGATGGGCGAGCTGCGCCTCGAGGACGGCTCTACGCGCTACATTGGCGGCACCTCGCACCTCATCTACCTGGGCCAGCACAACGAGACGGCCGCCTCGCCTGACCCTTACGCCGCAGACCCCCTCGCCCAGTACCAGCAGATCGAGGATCCGTACTGCACCTGGACCACCGTCACCTCGGACCCAGAGCTGGTCCAGCACCTCATCACCATGTACTTTTGCTGGCACTACAGCTTCTTCACCACTCTCTCCAAGAACTTGTTTCTGCAAGAGTTCCAGGCCGGTAAACCCCCTCCCGGCTCCGGCAGGAAGATGCAGTATTGCACCCCGTTGCTGGTCAACGCCATGCTGGCTCTGGGCTGCCACTTCACTTCCCTACCCGGCGCCCGTGCTGTGCGAGATGACTCGGCCACGGCAGGCGACCACTTCTTCCGCGAGGCCAAGCGACTCATCATGGAGGGCGACCTGCACGAAGTCCCCTCGCTGCCCACCGTCCAGGCGCTGGCGCTCATGTCAGTCCGCGAGGCGGGCTGCGGCCGAGAAGCAAAGGGTTGGGTGTACAGCGGCATGTCGTTCCGCATGGCCTGCGACCTTGGCCTCAATCTCGGCATCCACAGCAAAGACACCATCGACGAGGCCGAGGAGGACGCCCGCCGCATCACCTTCTGGGGCTGCTTCCTCTTCGACAAGTGCTGGAGCAACTACCTCGGCCGCATGCCCCAGCTGGCCAACAACATCATCACTGTGCCCAAGTTCGATGTCTTCCCCGTCGAAGACGCAGAGACCTGGAGCGCCTACACAGACTCGGGCATCAGCCAGGCGCACTCGCAGCCTTCGCGGACAAGGGCAGTGGCACTACAGATCTCCAAGCTGTGCCAGATCTCGAGTGACCTCATCAACTTCTTCTACAATCCCATCGACATCGACAAGACCAAGGGCAAACAGGCCGAGCTGAAGAAGCTTAGTGAAATTCACGTGCGCTTGGAGACGTGGAGGAGAGAGCTGCCCAAGGAGCTGGAACCTAGAGAGGGCGGGCTGCCACACATGCTCGTCATGCAGTAAGTTTTTACATCTCCAACATTCCACCCTTCTGAGGTGCTGATCAAGATAGTATGTTCTTCCAGCTCCTCTACATCCATCTCTTCCGGCCCTTCCTCAAGTACAACCCGGACAATTCGCCGCTGCCGCCCAACGTCTCGCCACGCAAGCAGTGCACGCAGGCCGCCGCCATGATCTCCAAGCTCCTCCGCTTGTACAAGCGCTCGCACGGCCTGCGCCAGATCTGCAACATCTGCGTGTACATTACGCACTCGGCGTGCACTATCCATCTCCTGAATCTGCCCGAGAAGAACGCCAAGCGCGACATCATCCACGGCGTCAAGCATCTTGAAGAGATTGCCGAGGGGTGGCTCGGCGCTCGCCGCACCCTGGGCATCCTGAGCGTACTGGCTAAGCGCTGGAAGGTCGATCTCCCCGAAGAAGCCTCAGCAGTGTTGGCACGAACCGACGAGAAGTTTGGGCCATGGAACGAAATCAGCACGCCCAAGGCTACGCGTGCCGAGCCGGCCATGGTCATTGAAGGCCAGCAGCCAACCAGTCCGACGCAGAAATTCTCCCCCAGCCTGCAGCCCACAGCCGCCTACAGCATGAATATGGCGACGCCAAACTACCTACCCCGAAACCCCACTTCCTCAAGCAGCGCCACGCCCGCCTTCGTAAGCCACCCCCAGACCACCACCACCACCACATCCTCCTCCTCCTACGCCCCTCAACCATACACACGCGACCCCTCCTCCATCCCCCCTACGGACCTGACTCACACCCGCCTCCAGCGCCACCCGTCGGACCCACTCAACCACCCAACCCCCAACACGCACAACGCGCACACGCCCGCAACCCCAGCCTCGAGCCACACGCGCCAGTCGCTCGACGGCATGAGCAGCGCCGCGGCCTCGCCGTCGCACCTCTTCGGCGGCGTCGACCAGCTGCTGCGCGAGGGCCAGGACTGGATCTTCCGCGACCAGACACAGCTCGCGAGCGGCTTCGACAACTGGAGTAATCCCGAGTACGGCGACATGGCCGGGTGGTTTGCCGCGGGCGGGTTGGCGCCTGGGATGAATGGCGGGCCTGTGGGTGCGCCGGTGAATGGGTTTAATGTGAATGGGGTGCCGATGAACGGGAGGAGTGGTGGAGGTGGAGGTGGAGGTGGGAATGGAAACGGAAGTCTGAATGGAAGTCTGAATAGCAGTAACACAGGCGGCATGGGCGGAATGCAGGGCTTCACATACGACGAGCGGAGCTGGTACGACTACCAGTGAGCACGTGGTGTTTCTCCAACACGAAAACCACGCTGTACCCGAGTCAGCAAAACAAGCGACTAGATCCTCATCTACGCTGCTCTGGGTGCTTACGAGACCGCAGGCCTGCGAGGCATGGCCAGGACTCGATGAAGCCCTGGAGTACCCCATCACATCCACGCACAGCGCTTGCTCGCGTCGTGTCGGCGGTGTACGTACTCTGCAGCGCAACATGGCAACGCTGCACATCAGACGATATGAATGGCAAGATGTGACGGTTAGGAAGAAGCAGCGGAGCACTCTGTACTAGACTGGACTGGGCTGGGCTCGAGATATTCGGGTCAAGAGAGCAGGTTCAAAGAAATCACGCTTGAGAGAGCAGGTTCAGAGAGCAGGTTCAGAGAGTAGATAGAAGGCACAGAAAAGAATTACTAAGACTAGGTTCTAAGCTGCTACCTACACCTTTAAAATACTCAAGACAGGATCTACTATTTAAAAGTAACATACTCTTACACCCTCTTTAATCTGCATATCTATATTAAAACCCACACGTAAGAGAAATATTACTACAATGAAACTGTCATTGCTAGAAGACAAGAAACCAACACAAGAGACACGGTAGAATGGTAGAATGGTATGTATTCTTCACCGACTTCTAGTCTTGACCTTCCCCTCTTCCTTCCCTTCCCCTCCAAATCTATCCCATCCATCCAACCAGCCTCACACCAAGGCCCTATATATATACGTGTGTATGTATGTACACGAGCAACAGCTCCAGTAATGCAATGCAGTGAAGAAGAAGAAAATCAAGTCAACAAGCAACACCCCATCGACTCGATGCTTAGATGCACTATCCAAGCTCTCTATCCAAACAATTGAAAAAGAAGAAGAGAAGAGAAGAAAAGAAAAGACAAACGCCACGAGTCGTAACGTCGTTGTGTCCGTCTGATCCAATCACAGACAGAACACAGTGCATGCTCGCTAAGACAACAGGAAAAGCAACGCTGTGATGAACAGATGGTGAGAGAGAGACTAAAAGTCGACGCTCCATCTCAGGCGGGGGTCCCTCTCAAGACCACGGCTGTCAAAGGGGGCACGCAGGGGCTCGTCGTCGGTGTAGTCGTCGTTTGCACTAGCAGCCAGGTCGCCATTGGACGGGGGCAGGCGGATCTTGGCTTCGACGAGAGGGGCCGAGACGAAGCGCGAGGTGAGCAGGGCGCGGGGCGAGACGGTGTCCTGGAGGCAGTTGAGGGTGGACAGGTCTGATGAGTTGAGGGGCGCGCGTTCGCGGCGGGCCGTGGGGCGTGGGGCGGGGAGGGAGTCGGAGGATCGAGCCGCGTCGCGGTGGTGGACGTGCTCTGGTCGTTCGGGCAGGGCGTTCTCGTCGCTGTGGGTGGGGTTTGGTGGTGATGGGGTTGCGCCGGAGCCGCTGGAGACGACGGTGGAGAGGACAGGGCGGCTCTGGCGGACCGAGATTGTACGGGAGGCTGTCGAGGGGGGGGTGGTGCGGCCTCGAAGCATGGATGTCTGCGACTCGGGGGTGTCGGCTCTGTGCTGTGCAAGGGCCGTGTCGCGGCGCTTCCTGGAACTGGTCGACGAGGGTGGGCGAGCCTGTGGGGTTCTGCTCCTGTTTCTGCTACGCTGGGTGGAGACGAGGTCCGTGTAGGAACCCTGGGGCGTCAGCGAGGGCAGTTCCTGGGTCTGGCGGCGCTCGAGCCTGTGCATCAGCTGGCGGGTGCTAAGCTGGCGCTGCAGACTCAGCTCGACGCGGCTGCTGGCGCCGCTGCCACTGCGGCTTCGATGGGTTGCGCGCTCTTTGCCGGCCATGACGCTGGCCTTGGGCGGGGGCTGCAGCATCCAGCGGTTGTCGGCGACATCGGGTGAGGGCAGACTGACGACGGGCGGGTGCAGGTCGTTGACGGGGGGCGCGCGGGCCGAGTAGTAGCTGCCAGAGCGCGAGGTGGGCGGGCGGCTCGTCTTGAGGCCCAGCATACTGCCGATGCCGCTGGACGAGGAGCCCGAGGTGGTAGTAGTAGTGGTGGTAGTGGTGGTGGTGTGGTGGACGGGGATCGGGGCGTCTTCAAGACCCCAGAGGTGCTCGTCCTCGCGCTGGTAGCGCTTCAGGTTCCAAGTGTCGTCGTCGAGCGTGTCGTCGCTGAGGCGCACGTCACGAGTCCCCGTGTCGCCATGGCTGTGACTGTGACTGTCGAGGCTGCTGCTGCCCGTCTGACTAATCACTTTGACTGGCCCGCGAGTGCTGCCGCCGCCGCCCGTCGTATTTGTCCTGCGTGCTCCTCGTCGTGGAGGCGGTCCAGGACCAAGGGCAATCTCCTCGTCCCAGAAGGGATTCGTGCCTGTGGGCTCAGGGTGGTGGTACGTCTCGGGCTGCTCAAGCACCAGCCGCTCTCTCGCCTTGCGCGCCCGCTTGGCCTCGCGCCGCCGTCGTCTGCTGTCGTTGTATCCCGTGCACGGCGCACACGAAGCGTAGTGGAAGATGGCGCTCTGCGGGGGGGAACTGGCATTAGTATACACATCGACATGCACACAATACAACCACAGCAAAGAAGACCTACTTGGACTCCGCGCAGGAACCACGACATGCCGGGGGCCGGCGGAATTTCTTGGTAAAAAAGCTCGTGGTGCAAATCGATTCGAATTGAATAGGAGGTCGCGGGGCTAGGACAGGCACCGGTCGAGACGCTGCTGGACGTGGGCGTTGTCGTAGTCGTATTCGTAGACGCTGTCGTTGTCGTGTACGGCACAAACACTCTGTGCAGGTTGACGTGTCATGGCAGCCCTGGACAGAAGAACAACACGACAGCAGGCAAGAATAATGGAACAGAGTCAATCGCCGTGGGTGCGCAAAGGGAGAGCGCACGAGTGTTTCGAGCAGGCGCGCCCGCACAGGTAATCTGGGAACCGTCGTGCAAGTGGAGCTGCTCGATGGTAGTCCAGCAACCAACACAAGCCGCCGCACCGTCTAGTCGTGTTGGCGCACCCCTCGGCCGTGAGCAGCGTCTTGGTCGAGAGAGAGTGGGAGAGAAACAACAATGAAGAAACTGTAGAGAATGTACACGACATGCCAATGCAGCTACCGTGCTCTTACTCTTACCACCATCTCTGCTGGACCCTGCCCGTCTGTGCTTGAAGCACCCCCATGCAACGCACCGAATGGCTGCGAAACGGCCGGTTGATCAGTCCTCCTTCCGTACCTTCTAGCGCAAGATATCAAAGTCCACTCCGTCTCAGGCACAAACTTAAAACGACTTCCTCTCTTACCACCCTCGAATTACCTCCCTCTTCAGTTTACACATACTATGGTATACCTCTCAATGCTTCCCATGACACCTTCCCCATCCGCTCTCTCCACTCCACCCACACACGCAAACATGGCCCAGCCCCGCGGACCCGCCTAGCCAGACTCGGCATTCCTCGCGCCAAACGCCGACTAGCGGCGGGGTTCGTGGGAACGGCTTCCGCAAACAAGGGCCTCAGTGCTGGCCGTGCCTGGATACTGGGACTGACCAAGCAGTCGCTGGTATTGTCGCAGTAGAAATGTTTCTGATGCTGATGTCCAAGTTTCCTAGCGTTGATGGTAATCTTCTTAAGGTTCGTGGTGAGTTCCCGCTGCCCATGCTTCCTCGCCAGATCACCGCGCCTTATGCACGTCAATTCGCGCACATGGCGCCTGTCTGCCAAACCCAGCCGTCGGCCCGTCTAGTAGTCCAGAGCCTGAGTCCAGACACAACAAGGCCACAGTCACGTGAGGCACAACCCTATATCGTGAAGTAAACAACCTCACGTTCAGTCAAGAGAATGTAGAATTTTCTACAGACGCGAAGATAACACAGCTAGTAAATATATCGTCCAATACACCAAGTCCTGCAGTCGACCTCTCCTTGCGCCTCAAAACTCACCACTGCACAACCCCAATAGCGCAGCATTCAGCTCACAGCAGACACCGCCTTCGAACAACAACAACAACAGCACAATCTCCCTCCCTCAAAGAAAAATCCCTCTCCCTATCTAGCAGCTGAACAAGCACCCCAAGCAACGAAGCTACACCCAAAATAACCCCCCTGCTAGCCCCATCCCAGCTACGCTCCCGCCAGCCACGTGCACACCGTCCAATCGCTGCATCAACGCCCTCAACTCTCGAGCTGAACATTATAATCTGTGCTGTATACACGGTGAAGAATATCACCCCTGTAGGACTGAGGCTGTGCGTGGTGGACGAGTGGCGTGCTGGACTGGTGCTGGGAGGGCGTTGATTGGTGCGTTGGCGGTGTTGGGAGGCTCTGTGCTGCGAGGAGCTGGTCGTCGACGTGCTGAGGCGCTGCTGGAGTTGGTGGTTTGGGGTGAGATTGTGCTTTGTGCGTGTAGGAGATGTGGTATAGAGGGACACTGTGGAAATGATAAAAGGTAGGTTCACTCCTCTGCGCATAAGATACAGAGCGTCAGAGCAATATGTCGATTCTAGTAGATACAACACCCACCTCGATTCCAGATACAACACCCACCATGATCCAACCAGATCAGACCCGCATCGTGGCCCAGGAAATCGTCCACTTCCTCGAAACCATCTACCACACTGGCCAGCTTATCAAAACCCTCCCCTCGAAGCTCCTCCACCGCACCTCCCACAACCCACAGCAACAACACCACCCACCCCTCCTCACCCAACGCATCGTCCACCTCCTCGAGCTCGCCCACCGCACAGCCTCCCACCTCAAAACACTCTACCTCTTCACCGCCTCGGACGCGCCCACCTTCGTCCTCCCAACCCTCCTCTTCGGCATCTGCGGCGCCCTCTCCGGCCCCCTCCTAACCAACAACCCCAGCCCCTCCCTCCTCTTGATACTCTCCCGCACACCCACCGCAACACTACTAGTATGGATCAACCTCCTCCTGTTCAACATCTCCAACCAACGCACGCCCACCTCCGTCCTAGAAGACACCCTCAACAAACCCACCCGCCCCATCCCCTCAGGAAGACTCACCACCACAGCCGCACGACATCTGAACCTCGCCCTCGTCCCGCTTGTCCTGGTCCTAAGCCACCTCGCCCACGTATCAGACATAACCCTCCTCCTCCTCGCCCTGCAGTGGATGTACAACGACCTCGGCGGCTGCGACGCCTCGCTCCTCCTACGCAACGCCCTCGTCGCAGCCGGCTACGGCCTATACTCCGCCATCGCGCTGTGCATTCTCACCGGCCCCGAGCACACTGTGTCATCTACGGGGTGGACGTGGCTCGCCCTCGTCACGGGGGTTATGCTCGCCACGCAGCATATCTGCGATATCAAAGATGAGGCCGGGGATCGTGTGCGTGGGCGGCGCAGTGCGCCGATTGTCATGGGCCCGGGGGGGTGTCGGTGGAGTATTGCGGTCGGGGTGCTGGTGTCTTCTGTTGCGTGCGTGGCGTTTTTTAGACTCGGTGGGGTTTCCTATGTGGTGACGGTTGGATTGGGTGGTCTGGTCGCGGGAAGGACGCTGTTTCTGCGTGATTTGGTGGCGGATCGGAAGACGTGGAAATTGTGGGCGGCGTGGACGTGTAGTCTTTTTGTGCTGCCGCTTGTTGCGAGGCTGGGGGGTGCGGTGGATTTTAGCGTCCTGTGTGAGCTGGTGGCGCATTATGTGTGTCCGGGCCACGACTGTGCGGAGAGATTGAATGTGTTTGCGGTGTCGGGGGTGGCGTTGGCTGTGAAGGGGAGTAGTGTGGTTAGACATTTGAGTGTTGGTGAGAGGAACAGTACCGCGGTGCCTTCGATCAGCGTCGAGGTAGTCGCGTAGCTGACAGTGGAGTCTCGAAACCATATCCAAACAAGCTTCTCATGCAATCTTCTTCATTCAATCATACTCCATCTTATGATCCAGACACCCAACCACCACCTAGACCCGGTCATACGCATTCAAATCCCAAATCCTCAACGTCTCGCCCTTGCTGCCCCTCTTCTTGCTCTCCTTCTTCTTCCCCTCAAACTCATTCAGATTGAGCATGGCCTGGCTGACCCTCGCCAGCGTCTGCACCAGCTCGCTCATCCGACCCGTCTTGAGGAACAGGTCCTGCAGCCACTCGTTGTCCGGGTCCGCCACCAGATTGGCAATCTCCATGGCCTTGATGGCCGTCTCGCGGTGCAGGAGGAACGATGCCGTCTGCAGAACCGAGAGATATGCGATGATGATCTCGGGCATGTACGCGCGCTTCAGGTTGAGGCTGTCGGGCGTGTCGGCGGCGTGGGAGTCACCCAGAGAGGGGATCAGGCCGTCAAACACCGTGGTGATGTTCTCGAGAAGCTCTTTGATTGGCTTCGTGTTTACCTTGGCAGTTTGCGCTCGATGACTGAGGCTGTTAGATATAGACTATAAATGTCACAAGATGCGAACTCACTCAATAACTTCCTGTTCTTTGGCACGCCAGTCGCGGAAGAGGGCGACAATGCGCACAATCTGCTGGAGGTCGTAGTATGGTGCACTGCGTGCTCTCAGGTACTCCACGATCTCTTGATGCTGTTCGGCGTCGGGGAGTTGTGATACAGGCAGTCTGCTCCGAGCTTCGCGTGAGAGTGTTTCGCGATGGGCGTGCAATACGCGTTCATCCTGGATTTCAGCGCCCGGGGCATTAAAGTCGAAGGGATACCCGCACAGAGCCTCGGTCCTCGACAGGGAGAGGTATTCGACATTGACCTCTTCGATCATCCTCTCGGCGGCAGCAAGGCGACCATTCACTACCGTTGTTAGCAAAAGCCGAGCCTCTGGCAGGGACATACATACACAGGAAGATCATCAAGGCGTTCCTCAGATGCTCGAATGTCGCGTCGACCTCCGTGCTGAGATAGTTGTACCAATAGACTGCATCAATGATGCCCTCATCCTTTGACTCAACACGAGAACCTTCGAACTGAGACTTGATCCGCTGACCAGGCCATAGAAGCCTCTTATTCTGGTCCATCGAGTCTGTTGATTCGAGCAGTTGGAAACGCTTGATCGGCTTGGTAATGACTGAGTTGCCCTCGCTATCAAAGTGGATGAATCCACTCTGATTGAATGCAAGAAGAAAGCTCTGGGCCACAACTTCAACGTTGTCGACGCGGTACGCTTCGAGCAGAGCGATGCAGTTCCGTTGTTCATCTCGGTTCTTGATGTCAGGCAATACGCGTGCCAGTGAGTAAGCTTGTCTGGTCTGCTCTAGCTGCGCCGCATAGAGAGGGATCAACTGGATGCGCTTGCTGAGGCGCAAGAACTCAATGTACCCAGCAATGACATTGTCCATCGCCAAGCGCTGTGACCTGTCTTCCGCGTTGAACAAGTCCAGGCCTCCCCTTAGCGCAATGAAGACATGTACCAGGATGCGAAAGGCGTGTGGATCGCTAGCGAGTGCCTGATAGGGCTGATCCGCCGTTGTGGTAGGCTGCCCAGACGCAGCCTTTGGGCCTCGATCATTCTCGGGCGAGTCTGGATGGACCATAAGGTTGCCGGGTCGGTCGTCCTTCTGTTGCAGCTCAGCTAGCGCAATTCCAACTGTGTGAACGAGCTCTTCCACCGACCCTCCGATCAGAGCACCCTGAAGAAGCTTAATTGGCGCACTGGCGAGTGCTGACGAGGCCTTGTGCTGCTTCAATGCGTTGACGACCAACTTGGAGGAGTCCGACCATTCTCCAAGATTGGCAACAGCATCGTGAAAGACGAACCTCTGGCTCAGGCTCTGGGTAACTCGGCTCGGGTACTGCCGTTGCAGATATGAATCGAATCGAGAGAGTAGCAGCGCATTGTAGTGCGCGTACAGGTGGTCGTCCCAAGTGCGAGCAACCTCCCGTACCTTGTCCAGATCTCCACTTAGAAGACCATACACGGCACCTTCGTACTGCAGTCGAGTACCTTGGGCGGCGTAAAAGCACATACGGCGGAACAGATACCCAACTGTGTCACCAGCAACATTGGGACTGCCTGGTGTGTGTGACTCGTGCGCAGCGCCTATGCTAACGCCGCGCCATGCTTCGTTTCTTTCCAAAGCCCAGTCGCAGATTTCATTCCAAGGCACACCACGACGCATCATCTCGTAACATACTAGCCAGAGAGCCTTTTCGTAGAACTCGTCCGACTTTTCTAGTACGCGCTTCTGGCGGGACGGTGCATCTGGGTCAAGCTGTGTAACCAGTTGCGCCGATCGATCCGCCGTCTTCAGCGTCGAGTCCTGCGGCTTCAACGGCCGGTCTGAGCCTTCCATGCGCTTGGCCTGCTTGATCTTCGATTTGGTGTCCAGCCAACCGCTCGTCCAGGTATTCGCGCCTTTACCAGACTTCTCTTCCAACACCGCAGTGATTGAGTCAATGTCGCTCTCGCTGTCCTGTGCGGTCTGTTCCAGCCAGCGCAGTACCAGGTCCTTCTCTTTCGCCTGATCGTCTTCCAACAGAAACCGGTCCCAGATCTCGCTGTTTGGACTGTACCGTTTATTTCCACCAGCCTGCTCTAGCCGCGCCTGCTTCTCTGCATCGACATCACGACCGGGTTCGGGGTGGTGGTGGTCAATGATAATGCGAAGTAGTTCCCATGTCGCTAATTCGGCCTGCCATTGTCGCAGTTCCTGAACGCTTGCAGAGTCGAGCGCGGTAGAAGAGGGAGCGAGGGATTGGGACGATTGCCCGAAAGATCCCTCGTCCATATTCTGTACGCGACGGCGCGTGCTCTTGTTCAGCGCCCCTTGGTTTTCGGAACCGCTTGTGCGCTTCAATTCCTTCACCTGGGACTCAGCAACGTCCCGGAAATGTCCAACCATCTTCACAGTCGCCTGGTGTTTGGCTGCCGCATTACCCTTTCCATGCGTGTGCCAGTGGTCGACCCTCTCAGCGAACTTTTCCACCTCTTTGCCTACTCGGTCGGCCATTGCGCGCAGCGGTTGCAGGGGGTCGCTGGAAGTCGCTGTGCTCGTTGCGCGTGTATTGCCAAAAAGTGATGGAGCGGAGCCATTTGTCTGAAGGAAGCGGTATTAGTATGGACGATTGGCTACAGTCTTTGAGTCTTTGAGAATTCACCTGAGCTGCAGATTGCGCCTGGCGCGCAAAAGAGAAAGGAGCCATGTTGAGGGAGTGAAGCTATGTGCCACAATGCATTGGCAGAACAAATGGCTATTCAGCAAGCGCAGTACTAAGTTGAGGCACCGCCAAAGCGCTGGCAATGGTAGTCGAAGCTGCGGTTCGTCACAGCACAACAGTCGCGTAGCTCGGTGCTTGGAGAGTGAAGACACGCCCAAGCGCGTTCGCTGGCTTGGCACGCTAGTGCGCCTACAAAAATCTTCGAATCCCCGGCCCCGTTTCTGCTCTTCACAATATCTTAAACCTATCGACTTCCCTATCAGAGTCACTCGCGTTGTATCCAATTACTATAGCGGGCGCTCGGGAGGCCGTAGAGAAACCATATTTCCCAGTGAACCCACCGTACTCTCTCGCGGAGTGGTGGATAAGAAGAGGGAGGTATAACATCCTTTCGCGCCGAACGTCAGTCTGTCAATCTGCAGATTTTTCTCGTGCATCCT
Organism: Didymella segeticola; assembly: GCA_004522025.1. Taxonomy (NCBI): domain Eukaryota; kingdom Fungi; phylum Ascomycota; class Dothideomycetes; order Pleosporales; family Didymellaceae; genus Didymella; species Didymella segeticola. The sequence continues at coordinate 764,965 of SDAV01000005.1, read as the reverse complement.
AGTGCTCCAGATCCCTTTCGAAGGTCAATAGTCCGTTCGAAGCTGATCACGGAGGGCTCGTTAAGAGGCTGCGTTTTGTTATGCACCTGCTTGGATCAGAAGCGCATTCCCAAATGCGTTTCAATGTCGTTGATTGCAAGTCACCTTTCGCAGTGGCATAATCGTCCTATTGGGACGTGTGTCATGAACCCGCCTCGAAGCTCTGCGACGGGCTTCCTTAGAGTCTACGTTTAATTATATTTGAAGTTGATTCGGAGAGAGTACATGAACCATGATTCAAATCCTCTCACTCGACGGGAGTCAAGGCATGGCCGCAGGACGCGATACTCTTGTGTTCGACGTTCTTCAATTCTTGACAAAAAGACTGACACATCAAAAATCTGACAAGAGAATCTCAAGTCAAGCCTCTCACATGCAGTGGGCTCTACTTGCCCTGTATGAGCAGAATCCCCAGATATGAACACATTCGCTATGTTGTACATGGTTTGACGCATATCTTTCGTCTGCACGATTCCTTGTCAAGCGCTGCTGATATGCTACGATATACCCTGAGCCCGTTGCTTCATCTTGATTCTGTTTCTGTTAGCATCTTGCCAAAGTTGTCAAGCATAGGTCCCACCTTAACAAGTCGGGTTTGGGACATGTAACGCATCTCGCATCGTCTCCTCTTTCTTTATAGAACGCGTTGCAACATTCATACAGTGCGTCGACCTACAACGCCGTCAGTACCATATAGAAACCTGGACTCAGACGACGAGCATGTCCAGGCGGTCTTGAATGGCGGGAGATGGGTCGATGATGTTTCCCAAAGAAATCAATTCCTGACACCTACCTCTTTTCGACATTTCCCTTCGTCAAAGTTGTTCTTCTGTATGCAGTCTGCAACCTAGGTCAGCAAAGTTCTAGCAGGAATACGTACCACAAACTCTGAATCGCACAAGCTCGCGAATGACACGGCGGGTCCTGCTTCAAATCTCTCTCGACTTCGCCCTTCTCAGCTCGTTAATTTTGATGTCGATGTGATGATGAGTGACATCATAGGCATACCATATTGAATCGAACCGGCGTTTGACAAATGATACTAGCTCTTTCGATTGCAATTTTGGTAAAAAACAGAAGCTTGCGAGCTTATGTTCAAAATTTACGATATGTTCAGGTCTCTGGCAACAGTGATGCTGAGAGTGAAGGTGAGAGCTCGTTCGGTTGGTCAGGCTGCTAGCGCATGAGGCAAGAGCCCCACCGGTCGCTGCACACCTCACTTCTTCGCAACTGCGGCTTGCGCCTTTCAATCCTCTTACCGTTCAAGTTTGCCACTGTGCTCTGCAGCAATTCGACGCGTCTGCGCGCATTCACCGGGCTTTTCTATCACCTGACGCGATTCGCAACCCACTATCGGTCATACGGTTACCTCCGCAACATATAAAAGGTAGTTCCCCGCCGCTCAACGACCTTGCTCTCCACTTCCACCGCCTTCGAACGCCCACTGACGCGAGAAATAGCCTTGCGCCGCCTCGAATCCACCAACCACCGCGCACCCGCACATCGTCAACCGCACACCACACTCACACATAAACACCATGTCTGACAACGGTTCGCCAGCCCAGAAGCCAGAGGACGCCGGTCCTTCTGAGCACTTGAACATCAAGGTCACCGACAACAACAACGAGGTCTTCTTCAAGATTAAGCGCACAACTCAGCTTGGCAAGCTTATGAACGCCTTCTGCGATCGCCAGGGCAAGAACCTGTCCAGCGTGCGATTTCTCTTCGAGGGTACTCGCGTTGGGCCGACCGACAACCCGGATACTGTACGTACCCAGCCGCAGCTGCCCAATCGATTCCTACGGGGCTACATAGAAACGTGAGGCCATAACTGACACTACTGCAGCTTGATATGCAGGATGGCGACACACTTGAGGTCCACCAGGAGCAGATCGGAGGCAGCTGGTAGTCGTTAAACAACCACGCCGCAAGTGAGCGTGCACCTCAACATCGCAGATGCAGCCCTACACTCTTGCCCGTCTGTGTGAAAGACTCTACACACCACATGTATTGGGTATTGGAGACACCGACGAAGACGTATACTTTTAGCGCCGGCGAAGGTGGTACAAAGATGGCTTTTCAGTTATGACCTGGACGATTCGGATTGGCGTTATAGGATCATTAGGCTCGCTTGGAGCGACGCCGACCGCGCTTGCATATAGCCCTCAACAAACGTCATATGCCGCAGCTTTAACCTACTTCCAATTCCTCTTCATGTTCCACTATGCTTTTGTGACGGACCAGCAGGATCAGTCTGCTATCTGCCGGCCCTCCCTCTACCATAGCCCGGCAACCCAATAGCCGAGTGGTCAGCACCGCCCTCATCACCCAATAGCATGACAAAAGGTAGACGATGCAGATCTATACCCTCCCGTGATGAGGACATAGCTGCAACTCTAGACTGGTAGGATTACTAGGACCACACAAATGACTAGCATTGAAATCTACATGCCAGACGTAAAGCCGACAGTCCGCAAGAATCTACACCAAAAATCTATCAACTCAAAATCACTTTCCTCCATTCGCCAGCTCCCCAACCTTCTTCACCGCCTCCTCAAAGTCGTTGATTGCAAAGATCGGCAAGTTCGCTTCCTTCAGCACCTGCTGCCCCTTCTCCTCATTCGTCCCCCTCAGCCTCACAACCATAGGCTTATCGACGCCGATTTCCTTGAAGGCCAGAATGATTCCCTCGGCAATCATATCCGCGAGCGTCAAGCCGCCAAAGATATTCACAAACACGACGGCTACGCGCGGATCGGCCAGGATTAGCTTGAGCGACGTCTTGATCGTCTGGCTCGTTGCTTTGCCGCCCGTGTCGAGGAAGTTTGCGTTGGCGGTCGAGTAGGGGGGCTGCGAGAGGCGCAGGTGCAGGACGTCGTTTGTGTTCATGGATAGGCCGGCGCCGTTGACTAGGGTGCCGACGAGGTTGCGCGGCTCGCCGTCTGTGAGGCTCGAGGAAGCGGGCGGCGCTTGCGTGCTGGCTTGTAGCCGGCTGTCGGGCTGCGGCTTGTCGAGCGAAATGTAGACAATGCCTGCTTCTTCTGCTTCTTGCTCCGTGGGCGAGAGTTTGTCGCGCAGCGCGTGCAGGTCTGCTTGTCGTTGGTTGGAGCGGTATGCGGCGTCGTCGAAGAAGAGGTACGGGTTGTAGACTTGGATCTCGTCTGCATTGGGGTTCAAAGAGAGGCTGACGTGTGCGTCGATGGCTTCCTTCTCAGTGTACAGCTTCCAGAGGTTGGATAGCGTCGAGGCTACTTGTGCTTTGGCCTTGGGTGGCGCAGCGTCGAGTTGCAGCCATGCCATTGCATCGTTGATAGCCTTGGGAGATGGGCCCTCGCGGTAGTCGAAGGGAAACCTCCGTACGCGCTGGTGTAGTTGGTCTGGGTTTGCTGTAGGGGCGGCGATGATGGATGGAGAGCGGTTCACGCGGTGCGGCGATATGCCTAAGTAATGGCTTGACTGTTGGTCTTCGGGTTTCGAGACTACGTTGATGTTGTAGTTCCTGAGGATGTTGGCATTTTGCTCGGCCGAGAGGTGAAGAGAACGCTTCTGTTGGAAGGGCGACGTTCGTGATGCGTCCCAGGCTGGTCGACGAGCCGATGTGTGATATCCGCGACGTGCTTGAGCTGCCGATTGCTCCTTCAGGGTTATCAGCATGATCCATAACATCAGTTGAAGCTACCACTTACAATTCTCTGCACGTTGCGACCAGAGTTTGCGAGGATGTCTTTCATGACGCCTCCGAACTTGGCCGGGTGATCAACCATAGTAACACCAGCAGCCTCGAGTGCTCTGTACTTGTCCTCTGATCTGCCTTCGCCTAAGCCAGTCCATGCTCCAGCGTGGCCCGTAACCTTTCCAGGTTTCGCCTGGAAGCCACCAATGCATGCAGCAATGGGCTTAGGGTTGGATACACGCTTGTTGTAGTCCTTGATCCAGTCTGCTGCCTCCTCTTCGTTGGTGCCACCAAGCTCGCCCACTAAGATGATAGCTTCTGTGTCGTCGTCGGTCTCGAAGACCTTGAGCGCGTCCACAAAGTTGGTCCCGGCAATCACGTCACCACCCATGCCAATGCATAGACTCTGCCCCACGCCGGCTCTTGTGAGAGAGCCCACGGTCTCGTATGACAGCGTACCTGATTTCGCGATAATACCAATGTGTCCTGGCGAAAAAGTGGGCAGGGGCTGGAAACCAATTCGACAGCGCCCAATAGCAGAGATGATGCCCGGTGCATTTGCGCCAACAAGGCGTGATTTGGATTGTGTCTTTAAGATGGAGTGTATCTGTGTACAATTAGCACGTGTCTTGCAAGAGCATGCGATGAACCTACTCTCATTACATCGTGAATTGGGATGTGTTCAGCGACGGCAACAATAAGAGGTACTTCCGCTTCGATTGCTTCCTCAATGGCAGCCGCAGCCTGAGGTGCTGCAACGTAGATACCAGTGGCATCTGGCTTCAACTGCTCCATGGCTTTCCGGACGGACCCAACTACGGGAAGACCCAAGTGCTCCTGGCCGTCTTTCTTTGGGTTTGTCCCGCCAACGACATTTGTGCCCCATGCAATTGACTCTTGCGCATTCGCTGTGGCTAGCTTGCCTGTGAAACCTTGGAAGATGACGCGGGTATGGGAGCCAATCTTGAGGTTCTGGATGGTATCATCGTAGCCGTTGCGTCTTGACGTTGTAGAGAAGGCTGCTTGAGATACACGGCGGTTGAGGCATTGAGATCTGAGTGCTCTGCTGCTCAAGCAGCGCGTGTGTTGAGAAATCATGACCATGTTTCGAGCTCCTGGCGGCAGCCACAGAAGAGATGTGGAGAAGCGAACAGGTGGACACGCAACTTGTGGCAGCAATGCAGCTTATGTGCACGTCTGAAGTGTATAATTGAGCTTCTAAGGTCCCTGTGTCAATACTTCAGAATGTTTTGGGAGAGCTGTGGGTTTTGAGTGACGCATCGGAGATAGAGCTCTGGGCATAACCGGCGGCTACTTTGCAAGTAACCGGAGCAGCCCCTCATAGTCGCCGGCTGTCGGAGAGCCTCATGCTTTTCCGTACCACCTATGCAGGTTCCCGAGCACATTTCAGGCTGAGGCTGCTTACGTGCTCCGAGCAGCGACGTCGAAAATGCTGACGGCATGATGGACCAGTAGAGTGAAAAGACATGTGCTTCACGCACGTTTCCTGCTGCCCTCTCGTCTCGCACGCACCGACGCATCTTGAAAAGAGGCTTGCTATGAATAGCGACAAACTTCCATTATCCTCACGAATTGCGTGGTTCTGGAACTCGTCACTCCTCATAGCTGCAATTGACAAATTTTGAGACTCGGTGGATGCTCTCCTGAGGCTCAGCCCCTAATCATGGAACTGACGTGCAGCAAGTCGAGCGTCCAAATGTTCTCGAATCACTCCAAAGCCCGCCAACTGATCGCCCGCCAACGCATCCTCCCTCCACGGACCCAGTTGTCTGCCAGTCTTTCCTTGTTGACATGCAGGAACACGCAACATCCCCTGGGTCTCCTACCATATTTGCAATGCGCCTCACTGACGGTCCCCCAATGCAGCGACCAGACCGGCGAGTGTTCTAAATTCAGTCGGAGCCGTCTGTCTAGACGGCCGTTGAGAATATCAGAAACAGCGGGGGCCCTGGCAGCAATTGGCATCGATCTGACGTCTGGCTGCGATGGCAGGACCTCTTCGAGGCGCGTGCTAGCTGCTTTAGGGCTTGCTGGATGACGCGCACCTCTTCCCCACAATTTCCTGCCCATCGACAGGGACACGACCTCGTACGGCCTTGCTTGCGCGGACTGCTCGGGAAGCCCGCTGTACTACGCGGTAGATGGGAGGCGTTTCACGTCCGGCTGGCAGGTAGAAATGGCTTAGTGGATAGACGCTGCCCTGGTTTTGAGTAGCGATACAAAAGTACACCGCCTCCCTTGCTGTCAATTGCTGTTTGCTATACTTACACATACTGTCCTTCTGAGGCTGAATTCTCCGACCGTTGGATCCCCAGATCGAAAGACCCCTACCCCGCAAAACGTACCGCTCACGCAATTGAATCCTCTACACACGACACAGCATCCAGACACGGCCATTACACAATCCCCAGCCATGTCAGCCATAGATTCCATCCGCAAAACGCCCAGCGAAACAGGTAGGGCTACCCCAAACTACATCAAACGACACACCCTAACAGGTCCCCCAGAAATAGCAGACACGCTCTCCACGCTCAAACTCTCCACCACGGTCCCGCAAAAGCCACTACACAAGCCAAAATCCAAGCCCGTCGCCGACAGCTGGGATCTCGAGTCCTCGGGCTCCGACACCGAGACCGAGTCCCCGGGCCGCTCGCTGTCAACAGCGTCAACATCGACATCGACGACGCTCGTCGACGACCCGCCGCAGCCTCCTCCGCCGACCCCCGCGTCACCCACGCCCTTTGATTTCCCGGATAACTCACCGTATGGCGCGTCACGGCTGAGGGGGGACAGTGGAACCGGGTCTGGGGTCGGGGGGTTGGAGAAGCGGCCTGAGAAGACGACGGCTGTTGCGGGGCGGATGATTGCGGGAGCGCTGGGTGTGCGGGCGCCAAGAAGGACGGAGGAGGAGAGGGAATTTGATCGTGTGATGCGGGAGAAGGAGAGGAAGCGGAGGGCTGAGGAGAAGGAGAGGGAGAAGAGGGAAGCCGAGGAGAGAGAGGCGAGGAAGAAGGCTGTTTGGGATGACTAGGTCGACGCTGCTGCGGAGGTCATGTTTGGTGGCTCTCCTATCGTAGTGATCTGGAGCTGGCTGAGTGCTGGGTCATCCGTTCTGCGAGTGAAGCACGCTTGCTTGACGAGTACATAACGTGCTGGAACAATGTAAAATACGTCTGACATTTGCATATCCACAGATGCAATGCTCGAGCAGCCTGTTGATATGTGGAATCAACCAGCACCACGCGAGCTTCGTAAGCATGTCTTTTTTTTTTGTCTCGTCTTCCAACCTCGTCAGTCACAACCGGGTTGCTAAACGCCAATGCGATGCGCCGCTGGACAGGCCGCGCACGATCTTCGATTAAAGTACTCTACATCGTCACGGGTGCCAGTCGCCCATTTCACCCGTTGTACAAACGAGTGTACAGCGCCCACCCAACCGCAGACATGCAAACGCCAAATGAACACAAGATCGAAAAGGTATCTGCAGTAAATAGATCGAGCGATGGTCGAATGGTACAGAATGGGATTCGAGAATCCAACACTGGTAATGCAATGCAGACAAAGAGCCGACCGTCAATAGAAAGGAAACAGACTAGAATCGCAGCTATGCGAAATACTGGATGGCCGTACTGCGACATGTTAGTTGGTGGTATTTTGGAGGGTGTTGGATACTTACCCAAATACTGCCATTACTCCGAGACCGAAGAGTGCTCTCCTTGTCACCTTCTCCTTTGTGAGCTTCTGCTCTGTTGTGTAGAGCTTCTTGGACAGCTTGGATGGTCGCTCAGCCTCAAGCTCCTCCTCGTCGAGCACCTCCTCGACCTTGCGCTTTGACGATGAGAGTGTGCTCGATGCGCCAGCGTCCAGCTTGCGCGCCTCCTCGACCATACGCTTTGCCTCCTCGATCATCTTGGCAGGGTCCTCAGGCTCGCGCAGCTCGGGGTGTGTAGCTGGTACATCGATCTGGACGTTTGTTGTGGTAATCTCAGAATCGCCCTTCTGTTCCACTGTCTCCTTGACCTCAATGCGGACGGTCTCCGACTTGACCTCGCCATCTCCATTGACCGACGACGCAACTGACTCCGACTGCTGGATTCCATTTGCGACCAGGGCGGACGAAGGCGATTCGGTTGCGGTGCTCTGGAAGATCTCTTCGGCCTTCATAGCTTCAGAACGGCCGCGGGTAGCGCGCGACTTGCGGGGAGTGGCGATCTTGCGGCTTGGTGTGGCCATCTTGCTGGGCGAGACACTTCTAGTTGACCGCGCGCGAGTGGTGCGAAGAGCAGATGTGTGGGGAGGAAGCTTGACGTTCTGCGCCTTGGAGAGGTCGAACTTAGGAGGTGCCTGGATGTGGACATTGTGCTTGTCCTTTGCGCCCTTCTCAATTGGCTCGTTGTCCAGCAGCGCGAGGACCCAGTGGCGCATGGAGTACTCATCAGCGAGCGAGAGTGCTGCGAATTGAAGGGTTAGCTGTGGTTCCGGAGCAACTAAAGGACGTCACCTACCCTCTTCTGGCGCAATCCAAACGCTGCCTGCGACCTCGTCGGGGCCGGCGGAAGGGAAAGTCTTCTGGTACTTGCGCTCGGCCTCTTCTTCGGCCAGAGTAGCCCAGGGGAACGCAGCTTTGAACATGCCAGTGGCGCTGATGTAACCGTCGCTGCTGCGGCGCTGTCCACCTCGTTAGTCCCACAATTGCACATCGCCGACGGATCATCCTCGTACCATCAAAAAGTAGGATACCGGGTATCCGTTGGCGCCAGGCAAGAAAATCTCGGACCCAGAGAGATCCTTGGGCAAAGGCACGCGCAAGTGCGCGTAGTCGAAGAGGCCACTGTGCTGCTGCTTTGTCGCGCTGGAAAGGCCGGTAACGCCAGTCTTCGTTCCGAGGTTGGTCTGGCCCAGGCGACGCCTCTCAATGAGGATCTCGACTGCACAACGCTGTCAGCTCTTTTGCGCGATAAAAGCCATGTGCGATGCGCGTAGTTACGTACTAGCCGTGCTATCCGTCGGCTCAAGGAGCGGGTTCATGCGCTCGGGGAATGGACGCGTCGAAGACATTGTCGCGAGTACGAATGATATTACAAGTGATGTGAGGGTGGTGGTTTTGAGGCGCGCAGCGCGGTGTTGTGGTGAGAGAGGTAGCGCAACGACGACGTAACGCGTGAACCGCGGAAGAGAAGCTTGTCGCGAAGGCGAAGGGTAAGAGAGTATGCCACAACCAAGTGCTGAAGGTTGAAATAGCTCGGACGCGACGTGCTGGAGACGAAGTAAAGTTGCGCGTTATGGCTAAGTTTGTCCGACACGGGTGGGAGAGGAAGAGGGAGGAGCGAACGAGGTGTCCCTGCCATTGTACGCTAGCCTACGGCGGTTGGATCACCAGAATCCATACCTCATCGCCCGCTCCCAATTTTTTATTAACCTGGGGGACTATTTCAAATGCTCTAAAGATGCCGATTGGTCATTTGGAGCTCGAAACTCAGCCCAGCGCCGAATCAGTCGTGTTTGTTCGTGAACACGGTGAACAGCTACCGCCAATCAGGCAGGTCGCGCGTTTTGTTCTTGGGCGCGTCGAATCGCAAACAAACGAGCTTGCCCTGTAGCTGTTTTCTACAAGGATGAGAGCTCATTGTAGCGGAATGCCGCTGAACAGCCTGATCCTTGAGAAGCCGGCGCAAAGTAGATTACCAGCCAGGTGCCAGCCCTTCGGTCTTCTCTCTGGAACTCTCGCAGAAGGCCAAAGACAATGAGCTACCATTGTCAACAAAGCGCACTGACGCGTCTGCACTAAGCTTCGTAGACCACCACATCGGCATTCTCTGCGTGGTTCTGAGAAGCGCAGCAGATTCTGAAACTGAGCGCAGATCCTTTGGCCAGGAGCACTCTCGCAGTGTGGAGCTTCTCAGGCACCGCTCACCGGTGTTGTTCGCATTGAGAACAGCCCACCAGATATAGGGCATTTCAATTGGCGCTAGCCTATTGTTCGATGTCTTGCAGTCGTAGACGTTGATACATGTATGTACAACGTGAAGATGCAAGGAGCTCTTCTTTGGTACCGTTGCAGGGTTTAGGCTGCTTACGCAGTACAACAGAACAGGCGGGGTTCCGTAGCTTGAATGTCACTGTGAGATAGTCCATAGTACGCGCGAGCTTGCTGTAAAGACAGACAAATGTTACTCCCTCCTTACCTAGCATAGATGAGTTCTGCTCGAGCAACACGCACGCCGAAGAGATCTCTGAGCTGAAACGACAAAGCCCCGCCTCGTAGACCCAGGGGCAAAGAGCGAATGGACCCTGGCGGACGTACGAGGCGGTGAAGTCGAGCTGCAGGTGCCCCACCAACGTCGAGGCCTCGCTCGAGCAGCAGCTGCCAACGACACATTCGACTCTCTCCACAAATCCAACGCTCGCCAGAAACACACCGTTTGCACCCTGTAGCCTCCCCATACATTGTTATCTATTCAGCAGCCATGGCCGACAACCACGACGACCTCCACGCAGAGCAGACCGAGGGCTTCAAGGTTGGTGAGAAGAAGACGCTCGATGAGTACCAAAACTTGGGTGAGCGACTCCACATTGGGCTTTGGAGGCCTCAAGTCATTGCAGTTTCTAACCCTGCCCAACAGACAAGGACGATGAGGCTCTGAACAAGTGGAAGGCTTCCCTCGGCCTCGGCCAGGGCAAGGACATCTCCGACCCCAACGACCCCCGCAAATGCATCATCTACTCGCTTGGTCTTGAAGTCGATGGCCGTCCCGACATCATCATCGACCTCAAGTCGCCTGGCGCTCTCGAGGCCCTCGAGAAGAAGCCGTTCATCATCAAGGAGGGCGCTACATTCCGCATGAAGGCACAGTTCAAGGTCCAGCACGAGATTCTGGCTGGTCTCAAGTACCTGCAGAAGGTCACGCGCATGGGTGTCAGCAACAAGATGCAGGAGATGATGGTACGGAGCACGCTTGCGGATCAAAGGCAGAAAACTGACAGGCTCTACAGGGCTCATATGGACCCAGCACAGAAGAGAAGCCGGTCTACGAGAAGAAGTGTAAGTACAGCCAAGATATGACTTGTCCTTGACCTGCTGACACAAACCACAGTCGAGCCCGAGACGGCTCCCTCTGGTATGCTCGGTCGTGGCCACTACACTGCCGTGTCCAAGTTCGTCGACGACGACAATCAGACCCACTTGCAGTTCACCTGGTCCTTTGACATCAAGAAGGACTGGGCATGAGCGCTAGGCGGAGATGATGTCTGATCCGAAGTGGCTGGCCACTTAGCTGGCATTGGATCTGAGCCAAGCGGTGGATGCGGATATCGAGGGGTACTGAAAATGACGACTCAATGGCTGACGATGTCGACGATTCCCGGATTGATTTCTCGAGTTGGACATGACGACTCATACATAGCATAGCGAAACCAAGACATTCACGAGTCCTGGAGTCTGCGCTTGTTTTTTTCTTTCCAAGGGTTTCATTCAGCCAGGCTCTCCGTTTGTGTGCTGGCTGCTGAGGTTGTGGAAGTGGAACCATCTTGCTGCGATTCGTTTTACTGTGACTGTACGGCCAGCCCATGGGCGCTCACCGGCGCCAGAGCCGAACCTTCGTGCAGAGAGGTTGAGAATCGAGACAGGTTGGTTCCACGGATCCTGCTCTGCGGTAGGGACATGTTCGGGTTCATCTTCATCAGACATAGCCTCGTCATCTCCAGGAGCTTCGTCAGGCGCACTAGGTCTGTCTTGACACTCGACGAGATGCAGCACTGCTCCCATTCGAAGCGCCGTCTCCACTGCAGCTGCGAAGGTCCTCGACAGGCCTTGCGCGGAGAAGGACGACGTTGGCTTGTGCAGAGCAAGCAGGTTCACCAACACCAGTCTCTCCTTGCCCTCGCTCTCCTCCACGTGCACGTAGCCTGGTCGATCACATGCCGTTAGGTAAGCTAGCAGCGCCTGAACAGAGGGGCAGAAGGCCAGCTTGACGTGCCGTGTGGTTGCAAGATTGTGGAGAGTGGGAGCGAGTAATTGCTTTAGGTTGTTGCTCTGACTCGTCTCCTGCTGCTCTTGCTCCAGCTGCTGCTGCTGCGTCAGTGCATGGGCGAGTTCCTGCAGAAACGTCGGCCGATCTGAGCAGATGACGAGGGTTGTGGGGGAGAGAGCAGACTGCGTGGACAGAATGTAGTCGAGCAGCGTAGGTAATGTCAAGGGGTAGAGAACGGTGGGCTGCAGAGCCATATCGATGTTTAGGCCATATCCATGTTCATGTCAGGCTCGATTGAGGCTGAAGATCCCAAGATGACGGTCGAATCCGAAGGCGGGAGAGTTCCCCGCGATCCACTCGGCGCAACAGCTGCACCTCACACGGCGGTTCACACGGTTCACACGGTTCACTCGTACGTCCTGCAGCCGCCATGGAGTCGATAAGTCGCATCTCGAGCCTGCTGGAGACTGGTATGTGCGGGCCCGCTACTCTCTCTGCGTCTTTGCTCTACAATCCCAATTGCAACCCCCCCAAAGCCCAAAGCCCAAGCCCAAAGCCCCAGCCCTGCCAACCTGCGCCCGCATGTAACCTCTGGCACATGCAATGCACCCGTCCAACTTTGCTCACTGGTCTCTCTCCACAGCCCGAGACCTCACCCTCGAAGCCGCCCGCGATGCCAGCAATGCCCGCAAGGCCCCGACCCGCCCGCTGCCCTCGGCCCAGCTCAAGAAGCTGCTCGACAGCCGCTCCGAGCGCGATGTCCTCGAGGGCCTGCGCCGTGTCGTCACAATGTCCTACCGCCAGCCGCCCTCGCAGACGCTGCCCTTCTTCTCCCACGTCATCAAGAACGTCGCCTCGCCCTCGCTCGCCGTCAAGAAGCTCGTCTACATCTACCTGCTCCAGCATGCCGAGCATGAGCCAGACACGGCTCTGCTCTCCATCAACACTATCCAGAAGTCCCTCACCGACCAGAACCCCCAGCTGCGCGCCCTCGCCTTGAGAGTCATGTCCGGCATACGAGTGCCCGTCATCAGCCAGATCGTGAGCCTGGGTATAAAGCGTGGAGCCGGCGACATGTCACCTTACGTGCGCAGAGCAGCTGCCCTGGCCATACCAAAGTGCTATAGACTCGACCCCAACACTGAGCCCCAGCTTCTCGAATACCTCTCCACTCTATTGGGCGACAAGCAGTACGTCGTTACTGGGGCAGCTGTAGCTGCTTTCCTCGAATTATGTCCAGACCGCCTGGATCTGATCCATCCCCACTACCGCTCACTGGTGCGCAAGCTCGCCGACATGGACGAGTGGGGCCAGCTGGCTACGCTGCAGCTCATGATGGTTTACTCGCGCAAGTGCTTCCCCAGGCGGACTAGGAAGGTTAAGAAGCCTGCTGCCACGTCCAAGACCAACGCCAAAGCCGTCAGACCTACAAAGGGTTTTTACGACAGTGAAAGCGAAGAGGAAGAGGAGGAAAAAGACGAGCATGATTTTGAGGAAATCGTCGTTCTGGATCCCGACCTCGAGCTTCTGCTGAAGAACTGTCTTTCGTTGCTGCAATCGCGGAATGCTGCTGTCGTTATTGCTGTCGCCAGGGCGTACTTATACCTGGGCACTCCTGAATACATAGCATTGGCCATTGGACCTCTGGTATCACTCCTGCGCTCCGCCGGAGATATCCAGCATATCGCACTCTACAATGTTGTGCAAGTTTGTCTCACACACCCAGAGCTCTTCGTCAGATACTACACCCACTTCTTGGTCCGCTCGACAGACGCTCCTCACATCTGGCGTCTCAAGCTGGAGTTGCTCACGCTCATATTTCCACACGCCCAGCCTAGGTTGCAGAGTTTGATACTGGCCGAGCTCAGTCACTTCTCCCACTCTGGCAGTCTGGATCCTGCGCTGGTCAAAGAGTCTGTCCGCGCAATCGGCAGATGCTCACAAAGCCCGGCAACAAGTCCGCAGACATCAGCACGGTGCTTAAGATTGCTCCTCAAGCACATTGGCTCTGCAGACGCCCACCTCGTAGCCGAGTCCCTCGAAGTCATCCGTCATTTGATCCAGCGCAATCCTGACGCTCATCGAACAACCGTTGTCCGACTGGCCAAGCACCTCGACGCAGCGACCAGTCCACAAGCTCGCGCAAGCATCATCTGGCTTGTCGGCGAGTTTGCCGGCCTTGATCCAGACAACAACATCGCCGCAGACGTTCTACGCATTCTCGCAAAGGGCTTTGCCAACGAAGCCGAGCCCGCAAAGCTGCAAATCATGCTGCTCGCTGCAAAAGTCTACATCCACCACCTGCACGCAAACCCGCCGCCGTCTCCCACCAAGCCAGCCGATGCGCCGGAACACAGCACCACCTTGCTCGACATGCCCGACGAAGAAGGCGGCTTCCGCGACCCTGCACTCGAGCAACCCCCACCACTCGAACCCGAGCACAAAGAGTCCCCCCACCAGGTCGAAGCGCTGTACAACTACATCCTCGCCCTAACCCGCTACGACGTATCCTACGACCTGCGCGACCGCGCGCGCGTCTACAAATCGCTCCTCTCCTCCCCTTCCTCCACCCAACTCGCCTCCCTACTCCTCCTGGCCCCGAAACCCGTACCCCACATCCCCTCGCCCTCTGAGACGCGCAAATCCTACGTCCTCGGCAGCGCCTCGCTGGTCATCGGCGACGAGGGCGGCGTTGGTGGTCTGCGTGGCTACGAAGACCTGCCGCCCTGGGTCAAGGAGGGGAAAGAGCCCGATCCCGCGCTGAGAGACGAGGCGCAAGGCACCGCGTATGTGTCTGCGTACGAGGTGGCGAAGAACATGAGTGCGAGTGAGCGCCTGGATGCCGCGGCGCAGGTGGACAGCGAGAGGGCGCGCATGCCGGAGACGATTGCGAGTTACCGCGCGAATGGGGGGGAGGCCGTGACCAAGGCGCCGCAGAAGGAGAAGACGCTCGATGATTGGTTGGCGGAGAGTAGTGGGAGTGAAGAGACGGATGATGATGACGATGATGACGAAGAGGACGACGACGAGAGCGAAGAGGAGAGCGAGTACGAGACGGAAAGCGAGAGTGGAGGCGAGAACGATAGGCTCGTCAAGTAGTACCGGTTATGCAGAACAAAGCACAATTTGACTGCATAGAGGTCATAAGATTAATCAAAGATATCTACTCGCGTTGCAGAGACACAGCTCCGTAAGCCATCCCAGACCGTTGCATGCATTTGCATTTCCTGCCATTCTTGACGGGTCTGTGGTGGCCGCTAATAGATCTATTAAGTTTTTGCAGCGCTGCCACAACAAGTTGCAAGGAGCACACGAAGCCACCTGCCTGACTGATGCCCAAGAGCCGGTATGAAGCGGGAGGCACTCCCTACAGCCGTGCGTTTCAACATCCCGAGATCACGGCGCAAAAGAACGCAGCGACTACACGAGACAGGGGCAGACATACCGACAACTGTCATGGCATCGTAGTTGCTCGAGGGTACATCTTGCCAAGGAAATCCCCTCCTCAGTGCAGTTCTTCGCTGTGGCCTTCACGTACGGTGTTACTTGGAAACTAACTCACCATTTGCCATGATTCTGTGACTTTTGTTTCAACCCTCAAATCGTAACGCATGCAGCAAAGTAGACAAATGCAAGACTGAAACGCGGAAGTGACTGATAGACGATTGACCAGCGCATAGCTCGCTCGGAGAGATTAATAATAGATACTTGTGGAGAAAGGATAGGAAAGTGAAAATAACAACAACAGTCGTAAGGTCTTGGTAGCCGTAGAGAACATGAGAGACAAACGCCTTTTGGCTGGACCACCGTGCACACGCGGAAAGTGTCCAGCGAGCATCAAATGTCGATTTGAAACGCTTCGCCATGCCCCGAATTTGACGAGTGAGAACAATACAAAGACAGAATAGGAGGATAGGGAAAACAGCTGACATAGTAATGACAATGCCGTGAAGTGCTTCATACTCCCTCGATCTCCAGCGGAGATAGATTAGCAAAACAAGAGAGGTTCATTGAGGTTCTGGCAGACGACCAGGGAAGCGTCGATATCAGTTTGCAAGCGGACCTAACGGCGACTGTTTCTGTTAATGAGATCCACCGTGAACAGGAACATACCGTGATAAATACTGGGATTGACTTACCCATATGCGGCATCCACCTGCGAGCGTCGTTTCCGCTTAGTGTGGTCATCGTGCTGTCGCAGTCCTTCGTCGGCCTCTGTGTCACCATAACTTCTCTTCCTCGACAGCGAGCTGTCTCTGTATTCGAGCTTCGAGCCTTGCGTGACAGCAACCTCGCTGACTTCAGCAGGGGTTTCGGTCCCAAAATCAGACCCAGCTGCTGTGCCATCACTGGCTGCCGAACGCGCAGGGCTTCCCCTTCCACCGTTGAAACCGTTGGGATGGTAATGCTGCTGACGGCTGCTGGGATTCCAAGGGTCAAATCGATCATGCTCAGGAGGAGGTGGGGGCGGTCGAATGATGGTCGACGACATTGAGCCATAAGATCGTTGTGGTGCAGCTGGATGACCGCTGGCTCGCGGACCACCCAACGACTGTGACCTCTGTGGCTCTGCCACAGGTCGAGACATCGCGCTGCAATAGGTTAGCAGTCAGGTTCGGGGAGGCTGATTTAAACTTACGCGGGCGGCAGAGCACCATTTGGCTTCTCGGGCAGCGATACATAGGCCTTGATCTCTTGTGCGGGCATCGATAATAATATCGGCTCTCCTGATACAGGTTTAGGCTGACCAGTGACTCCGAGTGCAGCAAGAATATCTTCCTGCGTCTGTGACCCAGGTGGCGTGGGTTCGCGGGCATGACTTGCAGGCACAGACTCATCGCCTCCCCCTGATAAAGCTTGTTCGAGATTGTCCATAACACTCCAGTCCGCTTCACGCATTACTGCATCTTCGCTCCTTGTGAGCTCTACAAACTCATTCGGTCGATCACGCTGGGCAATGCAATCCTCGACAGGCACGAGATTGTGTCGCATCTCTTCGTCGTTGAAGATCACAAAAGCAGGGTCATCCTTGATGTAATCCCACTCATCCGTCTGTCTGACGTCCAAGAAGGCCTTGTGAGAGTTCTCAGCTGTGAAGTAGATTGACACTGATTCACCGTTGCCGAGCTTCTCTGGTGTCGGCTTGAGAGATTGCTCTTCTGCTTCTTCGAAGGTGGCGGGCAGCGCTCGAGTCATTTGTTTCGCAGGGTGCCATATGATGACTCCTAAGCTGAGGTTCGGATCTACAGGTTCATTGCTCTTGGGCCAGATGGCGCCGTCAAAGTCAAAATCCCAATCGTCCCATGCCAAGTAAAGTTCCGACTTGTCGCTCGGCCCGCTCTCATGCGAGGTGCTGGCGGGCGTGTGCTTTGAGATCGGTGCGGCTGGAACCGGCTGAGCGGTAGCTTGGGTTGGTGTTGCATGATGATCCAGCATGGGTTGGTCGTTAATAGCTGGCCCGCTGTACGCGTTGTACTGACTGTGTGGCGGGTACGTAGGTTGGGGTTGTGCTTGTACAGTCGGCCAGCCCTGCGCTTGACTGTACCCCGGCTGATTTGAGCCTGTTGCGGCGGTGCGTGCTGGATGTTGTGAATAGGCCGTTTGTGGAGCCCCATAGCCTTGATCAACGGGATAAAAGGGTCCTTGAGGATGAGCTTGGTTGATTGGATATGCTTGCTGGGGCCACTGGTAGCTCTGTCCTTGGGGATATGATGGTGGATAGCTTGGTGGCCGGGCAGCGCCGTAGCTCTGTGGCGGATACCCTTGCTGATGAGCTACTGCTGCGTAACCTTGGCCTGTGAGGGGAGGCTGTACAGACGGGACTTGTGCAAAGCCTGGCTGCGGTGGCGGGTGAAATTGTGGAGGGTGTTGATGAGCATTGAATGGGCCTTGAGGCTGCGTTGGCCCACGGTATCCAGGAGGAGGTGGGTAACGCGTAATTATCGGATTGCCCTTTTTCTTAGGTGGCCTGGCACTCCATCAACACATGTCAATCGACGCACCGGGTATACTGTGAGAGAGTGCTTGCGTCGAGTGTGAAGAGAGAAATCGGTCGCTTACCTATTGTCTTGTGGTCGTTGCGGTGGCCCAGCATACGTTTGTCCAGATTGATACTGACCATATGGCGCTTGCTGTCCATGCGGGTATGTTGGATGCTGACCATAGCCAGGTTGACCGTTAGCATATGGTGGCGTCTGATATGGTGCAGCACCGGCTACAGGCCCACCCCAGGACATTCTTCCGCTGATACAGCACGTGAACAGCAGTCAGATCTGAATGGATGGAAACAACAGCTTTCAAACCCAAGAAGCGCTTGAGAAAGATTAGCCGTTGTCAAGCTGATGCTGTTGTGGACCTTGTCAGGAAATAGTTGCTGATGGGTGAGGTGCGCCGTCCTCAAATTTGGTCGAGCGCACGTGCCAAGAAGACAAGAGAGCACGACCACCCATGGACCTGCTCTTTCTCAAGAAGAAAACAAAGCAGATTAGATTGAAGATAGCAAGTTACGGGCCGACATGAGACTGTAAGCAACTTGAACAGAATGCTGAGGTCGGCGCCGCCGCTGCTTCGAGGACAAATACGAGCTGGCAAAAGTCCTGACCTAGGATGGTGACAGATTGAGACGCTGGAAGATGAAAGCAACGCAGAGCTGGCCAAACAGACAGTACAGAGAACAATTGGTGCACAGAAGGGCGACGCTCGACGAGAATTGTGGTCGAATGGATAGTTGCCGCAGCTCGAAATAAATTTCTTAGTCATCCAAGCTTGGGCCGGCCGCCGAAGGCGGGATGGGTGACGAAGCGGCAACCACGAAGCGACAGGACAATGTTCGGCTTTGCGCCATCTCTAGCATATAACGCCCCAATGCGCCTCCGAGGATGATTGTACGGTATCGACATCTACTAGCGACTACCTTAGCCTCGATACCCTGAATCTGTCTTCTATGCCGCCGCCCTCTGCGCCAACAATATAGAAACTACCATGCCTGGTCTCCCGTGTACGCCACGCTTGAGTGCAAACGTGCGTGCGCCCACCGCTGACTGTACACAGCCACCGTAGATCTGGACGAGTGCATATCGCGGCTGTCGAAGAAAGAGCTGCTCGCCGAGTCCGTGATCGAGGCAGTATGCGCCAAAACGAAAGAGCTCCTTATGAAGGAGAGCAACGTTGTGCATATAAGAGCGCCGGTGACGGTCGTTGGTGACATCCATGGCCAGTTCTTCGACATGATGGAGATCTTCAAGATCGGAGGACCATGTCCAGATACAAATTACCTCTTCCTGGGTAAATACGAGCTCTAGAGAACGACACGCGACCAGCCTTGCTGACAGATGGCAGGCGACTACGTTGACCGCGGTCTTTTCTCAGTCGAAACGATATCTCTCTTAGTCTGCCTGAAGCTGCGCTACCCACATCGAGTCCACCTGATCCGTGGCAACCATGAATCTCGCGGCGTTACCCAGTCATACGGTTTCTACACCGAGTGTTCTCGAAAGTACGGCAATGCGAACGTGTGGCATTACTTCACCGATATGTTCGACTTCCTGACGCTATCAGTCGTCATCAACGACCAGATCTTCTGTGTACACGGGGGTCTATCACCCTCAATACACTCCATTGACCAGATCAAAATTATCGATCGATTCCGCGAGATCCCCCACGAAGGACCGATGGCAGATTTGGTGTGGAGCGACCCTGATCCCGAGAGAGACGAGTTCTCCCTCAGTCCTCGAGGAGCCGGGTATACCTTTGGTGCTCAAGTGGTCAAGAAGTTTTTGGAAGTCAATGCTATGTCACATATCCTGCGAGCCCATCAGCTTTGCCAGGAAGGCTTTCAGGTTCTCTTTGACGATAGACTGAGTACCGTTTGGAGTGCACCCAACTACTGCTACCGCTGCGGTAACATGGCCAGCGTGTTGGAGGTTAGCGACACTGGCGAACGCTTTTTCAACGTTTTCGACGCCAGTCCCGACAATGATCTACACAGGGCTGAGCAGCAGCAACAGCAGGGTAAAGAGGTGACAACCGAGTACTTCTTATGATACCCACTGTATGTACTTACGCGATATGGCATTGGGTTCGGGCTTGCATGGGGCGTACGGCGTTGTTGCCTAATCATCAGTAGGGCGTTTGAATCGTTCAAAGAGCTGAAGAGGCAGGAGTTGCATAGACAAGTGCGAGAGCCATATGTCAAGGGAGCGCAACGCATATCGATGTTGTCGAAGCTTCTCATTTGGTGTCTTATTTAGTGTGTTATGCTTTCAGCAACCTAGATACTTCGTCTCGACCCATCGGTTTTCCATATCATCCCCTATCCTTGCCACCACTATCTTAATTTCGGGGAACACGCTTAACACCCGGTTCATACCGACGCGTCCAGCCGCGTATGTGACGAAGGCTATCCTCTCTTCTGGAACACCATGATCCACCAGCACCTGGACAGCCATCAACGCCGCAGCACCAGACGAGAACTGCGGGTCCAGCACCAAAACAAGACTGTGCTGTGCAATGTTCTGAGGGAGAGCCCGGTAGTGCAGTTCGGGCTCTCCGGTGCGGTAGTTGGTTTGAATCAGGACTCTTCCTGTGACACAGTCTGGTATTGTGCGTCGCAGACCGGTCTCGAATGCGCTTCCACCACGAAGGACAACCACAGCACTGACCTCGCCTTGTTTTTGGAGGCCCATGTAGAGGTTGTCCTGTGGTGTGTGAACCTGTCTAGGAGTGAAAGGCATGAAGTCAACGGCTGTCTCAATGAGCAGAGCAACCATCCTGTCGAAGTAAAACACGAAGTCCTCCTTCGATGTGCTTTGATCCATAAGCATGGTATGCATGCCCTTCACTTGATTGGTCTGCTCCAGGACCTTAGCGTTGGTGTGCAGAGGACTATCCTCAGCAAGCTGCCCAAGACGGCGGAGCTCCATCTGGTGCTGTGCTGACTTGTGCTTGAGGGTTTTTCGTACTTGGTCAGCGACCATGGAAATAGCGACCTTGTTCTCGATACCTCGAGGAACGATAAGATCCGCAATCTCACGCTGCGGTGCTACGTATTTGTAAAAATTGGGCTTGACAAAGCCAAACCATTGCTTAATGCAGCCTTCAATGTCACGACCGCGCTCTTTGACGTCCCGAACGAGGCGTCGTGACAGGCAGAGGTCAGCATCTGCTTCGGCAAAGATTTTGAGATCGAGCATATCCAAGACTCGCTGATCGTGGAGCGCAAAGATGCCCTCTAGAATCACGACGTGAGGCGAGTAGATCGTAGTCGTTTGCTCGAGCCTTGAGTGCTTGGCAAAAGAGTATACAGGTACTTCGGCAACCTTGCTGGTCCGTAATCAGCTAGCATCTAGACAATATGACCATGACCATACCCAGCTTTGATGTCTTTCAGCCTATCGACCAGAATATCAAAGTCGATAGCTTCCGGCGAATCGAAATCATACTCGTTCCTGAAAGCCATGGCTGATTGCTCTGGCGTCAACGGCTTGTAGAACGAATCCTGACTTGCTTAGCATGTGCGCACGTGACCAATCTCAAGCCATTGTAACGCACCATCGAGAGGATCACCACCCACGGTAAGTTCATAGACGCCACAATGGCCATTGCTAGAGATGTCTTACCGGATCCGGAACTACCAGCTACGCCAATAATGTTGGCATTGCCCCATGGCGGCTGGTAATGTGTTCGACGGCCTTGTGTAGACATGGTAGCGGGTGTGATTATCGATGTCCAAGTACAGTGTAAAATTATCTCATGTCGTGCGAGGTATCCAACAATGAGAGAATAAAGATACCCAGGGACTTATGTAGTGATACTGCAAAGACGGATTTTGAGTAGGCTGCTCGGTCCCGCCCGCTTACTGGGTGCCATCAACGCTAGAGAGCCGCACAAGCCGCTTTGCCAAGCTGCGCTAGGAAGCGAGCTCGAGTTTCTCTTCACCAACCTCGATTCCTCAACCCTTCCTGCACAAACAGCCCGCAAAGTTTGCGCGTGCCCACGACCCTCGACCGCGGTCGAGCAGCTTCACATTCTTCCTGATGGACGTCGGATGAGGTGATAGAGCCTCTGCTTCACTATGGTGCGCCTACCCAAGCTCTGAAAGCTGCGCGCCCCGCATGCTGACCTGATGCACAGAGCTCATCCACCGTTTCCGTTTCGGCTGCCACGCCAACACAACACCCTTTTCAGAGGAAGATTGAAGATGTCAAGCCTTCTAAGACGTAAGTTTTCAATCCCCTTTGCCCATCCCGTCCCATCCCACATGATGCGATAAAAAACTAGTTGGGAATCTCTCCGAAAATTCCGTGTAGAGCACAACATAACTTGTAGACTGATCTCGAGCAACGTGCGTTGCTCTGCTACATCATCTTCGTTACCATGCCATCGAGGAAGCACTGGCTAACTGTACCATCAGTGACATCAACTTCGTCGTTATGGACTATCTTGTCAGCGAAGGGTACCCCCGAGCTGCAGAGAAATTCGCCAAAGAGGCGAATATCCAGCTACCTCTTGAAGAGGAGTTCATCCAGTCTCGCGTAGAAATACGACAGGCTATTCACGCTGGTGACATTGAGACTGCTGTCACGATGATCAACGATCTGAACCCTCAGGTAAGCCAAGAACACTCCACCTCGTCCCCACTTCTTGCAGGATTAAATTCAGTTTCATGCACCACGCATAATTTTCCTTGATGATAGTCAAACCTTCAGTCCTCAGTATGATTGCAAGCAAATACTTCCTCCAGTTACAACGTCGCTTAACTGGGCCACGCTAACAAGCGAATCAGATCCTTGACACCGACGCTGCTCTGCACTTTGCGTTGCTTCGTCTGCAGCTCATCGAGCTCATACGGTCATGCACTGCATCGGCGACCTCGGATGTCACACCTGCCCTGAGCTTCGCCTCATCGCAGCTTGCTCCTCGCGCTGCTACCAATCCGGACTTTTTGAAGGACCTCGAGCTTACCATGACGCTACTCATCTTCCTTCCAGCCACTGGCAAGTTGCAGAAAGAGCTTGCAGAGCTACTTGAGCCATCCCTCCGTCGCGACGTTGCTAGCAGAGTCAATGAAGCCATCCTCACGAGTATGGGAGCACGCGGAGAGGCGCGGATGAGGAGCTTGGTGCGTCTGCGTCAATGGGCTGAAACCAAAGCCAGGGAGGCTAATAAGGACATCCCACCTGTCATGCCCCTCGGTTTGCAAGACGCCGAGGAGAGACCACTGGGTTACACCGGTGAAAGCGCAGATGTTATGGTGCAATGAGGCTTCGTACTTGACGCACGACGTGCTATGTTCTAGCACAACAACAGTCTCGGGTCATATCTCACATCACGATGTTACGATACAATAACGATCATGACCATCTCGTGGTCAATTCTTCTACATCCACCTGTGTTATCATCTCTCTTCTTCATCAGTGATCACATCTCGAAACCTGGAAGTTGCCGTCCTTCTACCACCTAGACTCTAAACTTGACTGACATTCACTTTCCATCACGTACGCTTCGCCTGGTGTCTTTCGAGCTGATGTTGCCGATGTATGGCTTCTGACAGATAGCCACGGGGCATGTGTACCAGCAACCGTTCTGCCTATCAATATTTTGGTGCCATGGGGTTGGGTTGGGGGCGGCCTGTTGCGAAATTATAATACACTCGACAAAAGTGAAACCCTCAACTCATTCCGAGTCTCCCCCGTACTCATTTGTTCCAAGAAAACACAACTTTGAGATGGGCGAGTGTTTTTCAGTGATCTCGTTCTCCGAGATGCACGAATTGAGATTGACTGTGCAAACGAGCAACGATTCTTCCGACCGTAGTTCATACATTGTTGATGAGCCCAACTTGCTCGTAACACCACACCAATACCTCGTTCCAGCAACTATCGCATCCGATCAATCTCGATGAGATATCTTCCACAATTCTCCGTCCAGCGTACTTCGTCCACCAGATTTCTTCCAACGCAAAGGTCAGCGCTCCCCAATAGGCCAAGATAACCATGGCAGCGACTTCACCGAGATCTACTCTCTGGAGAAACTCAGCCTCGATCATGACCAGCCATCCGAAAACTGATCGGCCGTTGTTATCAGCATACGCCTTCTCCAGTTTCTCCAACGTACTACGGAAGAACGGAGTTGTAGTATCGTCGAGATCCATAGGCGCCAGAACCTTGTCACACAGCGTTCGAATCCTGGACGACGTAATTAGTCCACCGTCTTCGAGCTTTTGAACAGTAGGACTCTTGAAGATGCGAACCAGCTCGCTGTCTTCGATCCAGCCGCGACACTGCTCGATCACTTCGTTCAAGCCCAACATACATCTCCTCGTACGGAGCATCACCTGAGGAATAGACTCCAGCTGTTCGGCTGACGTCGCGGGCGCCAGCGCTGCTAGAAGAGTGCATATCGCATTGAGAGCAGTGACAAGGATGACAGGCTCGCAAGTCTCCTGCGTGATGCGTACGAGCGACTGACCACTATTCAGCTCGGCGATACTCTGGTTTTGATAATGCAGCGCTGCGGTAACATGCTCGTATGCGTCGACCGTACTTGTCGCTTCGCTTGCGCTGTGCAAAGCCGTGAAAGCGAGTATGATATCCATGAGGTATGAGTACTCCAGCGCCTGTTTTAAAGTATAGTCGCGGAAGACTTCCATGTTGCGCGGGCCGGAATGGAGGTAGGTGACGGTGCTCCATTGGTGCATGAGCTGCAGCTCTTTCATCCGGGTGGCATTGTATGAGCTGAGTCGCGAAGACGGACCATTGTATTCGAACAATTGGTATGACGTAAGGTAGGTAATCGTTTCAGGCGACGAAATTGGTGATCTTGTCGCCGTGGTAGCAGCTCTTCTTGCCTTAGCCGTCGTAACCAGCGCGTTCGAGTAACTGCATTCGTCTCCGCGCTGGGCGCAGGTTCTACAAATGGGTGTAGCTTCGTCACATTTGACGCGCCGTCGTTTGCACGTGTCGCATCCGGCTCGGGACTTCTTGTGGTAACGTTTTGTTGGCATTCGATCAGACCTTGAATAACACCCATTGATTGCACTGGGCTTTGAAATCAAGTGCGATTGTCATGGCTGCCTTCAAAATCAGGGGTACTGGTTTTCTACAAATGGAAGCACCGGTGTGGCTTAGACATTGAGAACTCGTAGCGTCAGAGCCCTAATTTGGTAGAATGACGCTAAGTGTGCAGATTTGACGTAGCACCATCGTCCGATTATCCGTTCACGGACGACATCTTGTATTCCGCCTCGTGTCTCTCCTTCACTTCTATCAGGCTGAGAATTGCCCTCGGATCAACATTTGGCAAGGCACAAGCATTAGTCTCACTGCGAGAGGAGAGAAACCGACTTGAAGTGGATGTTGCATTCAACTGGTATTTACACGAAAGCTAGCTATCTACCCAACATGGTATCTCCCCGGTCGCTCCTATCAGGATTGGCGCCCCTCTGCTCAAAGCTGCAGCATATAACCATTTACTTGGAAGTGTCCAGAACGTAGCGACCAGCGATGGCACCAGCGTGCATCTTGTCGTAGACCATTTGAAGCTCGGAGAGACCGACAACCTTGAACGGAGCCTTGATTAAACCACGTGCAAAGAAGTC
Organism: Didymella segeticola; assembly: GCA_004522025.1. Classification (NCBI taxonomy): domain Eukaryota; kingdom Fungi; phylum Ascomycota; class Dothideomycetes; order Pleosporales; family Didymellaceae; genus Didymella; species Didymella segeticola. Next base: position 739,665 of record SDAV01000005.1, on the reverse strand, counting down.
GATGGCCTCCGCGCTGTCCTTGCGGTTGCCGACGTAGGAACCTGGGGTTATTCGTTAGCAAGTTTGAGGGACTGGCTAGGATCTGTGACTTACCCTGGATCCTGACCATCTTGATAACTGATTCAAATACAGGAGCCTTGAGGTAGGCACCAGCTGGGAGTCCAATACAGATAACAGTACCGCGAGGTCGAACGTACTCAGCAGCCTGCTGGAATGGCTTCTCGTTGACAGCGACAAGGATAACGGCATGGGGCCCCAGGCCGTCGGGTGTGGCCTTCTGTACATCGGCAACAACGTTCTTAGATGTAGCGAAGTCGACGAATATCTCACCGCCGAGCTGCCCAGTGACCATCTTCTTCTTCTCATCACCGGTATCAATGCCAATGACACGGCAACCCATAGCCTTAGCGTACTGGCAGGCAAGAGATCCAAGACCACCACCAGCACCGACGATGGCGACCCATTGGCCAGGCTTTACACCGGACTCTTTCAAGCCCTTGTAGACGGTGATACCTGCGCAAAGAACCGGGGCGATGGCATCGAGAGCGCACTCCTTGGGGATGCGGGCAACGTGAGCTGCCTTGGCAATGCAGTATTGCTGGAAGGTACCGTCTACTGTGTAACCGGAAAGAAGGGCCTTGGCGCAGAGGGGCTCGTCTGACTGTTGGCAAAAGTCGCAGGAAAGACAAGTCCCGTTGATCCACTTGACACCAGCGTAGTCGCCAATCTCGATATCGTCGACAAGGTTGCCCTTCGCAACAACGACACCGGCACCCTCGTGGCCACCAACGAGCGGTAGCTTAGTAGCCTATGAGATTGTTAGATCATGTGATCGAAAGCTACCAAAATTGTGTGGCTTACCAGAGGCCAGTCACCGTTCACGGCGTGGAGATCAGTGTGACAGACACCAGAGTATTTGATGTTGACAAGAACCTCATCTGGGCCAGGCTCTTGGACGGGAATCTTCTTGTACTCAACGGGACCGCCAGTCTTCTCGATGACTTGCGCCCACTGCTCCTTTGGGATTTCTGGCATTGTGATTTTGTGAGGAAAATAGAAAACTTCGGTTATCAAGGAAAGCGTAGACGGTGGTAGTAAGTTCAAGGATCGAAGGCTGATGACTGAATTGATAAGGTGGGACGAGGATTTATATACCTGCACCCGAGCATTTTGCTAAGCTCGAGACTGTAACCCCACCTTGCAGTATACTTTTCAAGACAAGGGTCCCGATAGCTCGAGCACTTGCTATGTTGGGAACCCGCTGCTCTGGTCCGCAAAAGCTCCTCTTAGCCGGCCATCCCGAATGTCCATGGCAGCGAACGGGAGCGCTTCCAGGATCGGTCAAGGTCTACCATTGGTCTGACAAGGTGATGTTGTAAGGCACAGATTCCACCGAGGGGCACATCCTCAAGGGCTGGACGACAAACTATCGGATGATGATGCATCGGACGGGAGGCGAAACTCAAGCCTCGAGGCTGCAGACGCTCATCAGTGGAGTGCAATGTCCATGAACGGCATGGGCAGAAGTGGCCTGATCATAGTGCATGCACCAGAATCAGGGTCAAGGGCGCATTCGTCGTGGTGTGAGGGGTGACGAGACAGCAAGTCGAGGCGGGGTGGCTTAACACTACGCACTTTGCCGCTTTGGGATTGCGAACATCTCCTGATCTTTTCTGCTCAGCTCAACAATGCCCACGACCGTGCAGTACGGCCGAGGGATTCGAACAAATCATTGCCAGAATCAAGGAAGTGTTTCATTTGTTCGTCATCCGCTCGAAAAGACACGCAACTCACCTCAATCGGTCCTTACACACATCCAGTCCGTGCAATTCGTGGCCCTAGACGTCTATCTTCACAGCTCATGTGAGCAAGATCATCCTCTATCGCTCGGTGACGTGGACAGCTGCACTCACCATCTGGGTCGGTCGAGCGCGTCTGAAACGTTATCCTAAGTTGTCATAGCGGACTAGCAAGCCACATCTCACAGTGTACCTCTCATCACTGTGAGTGTGTGAGCAGCTGACCAATAGCAGTACGACCTTACCCACTAGGCAGATCCACAGCAGTGCCACTGCATGCGGCTCCTAGGTCCTCGTGCGGAGAGCCTTACTACCGACAGGAAATATCTTTGACCCGCAGGACCGCGACATCACTAACGGCGGGGTAGCTGTTTCTCGAGTAGCTTTGCGGAGCTACCCAAGCAACAACAGCGACAAAAGGTCGGAGCAAAGGGACACTACGGGGCAACGGTATGCTCCCTAGCTACCCCAGGTTTCAAGGCAATCCGTAAGACCAGCTTGGCGGCAGGCGATACGGGCTTCTTGAGCTGATCAAGAAACTTTTCAGGGGCACACTCCCCTTAGATGTATGGACTGTGCCGCGCACCTTGAATCTACATCCCGAGATCGAATTCCAAATCGAACACCGCTCTCACTGGATGGCCAAGGCAGCTTTGGTCGTTCCAAGACGTGGTCGCAGTGGTCGCGTTGTTGTGCCGTGGTCGCGGGTGCGGGGCAAAGCTGACATCGTGAGACATTGTGGTTTAGCGCGGAGCAGACGTAAGTCGATGGGTAAGTAATATTTTGTGGCTTCAAGTGGAGACGGCGAGAATAGCGTCGAGACCGTGTCTTAGCTGGGTACCGATGTGTTCTGGGGTTGCGTTGAGGCCATGGACTTTGGGGACCACAAGAGACAGCTCGCGGAAGGGAAAGGTGACCGGCACCTTATAGTATTCACCTTTGAGGACCTTGATAGCCGACATGACAGAATTCGCTAGCCTGGCTGAGGACCCTGATGGCATAACGGTCGCCTTCGAGAAGAGTCTGGTGAATAATAATCTTTGGTATGACAGTTCATCGGATTACCCAAATGGGCAACTGCCCGTCAATTTGACTATTCCAAGCGCGCTATGACATTCAATTTCAAAGTCAGATCAGAAAACCTCATCAAGCCTATTAGTCTATGCAGTTTCTTAGCCCTAGATGGAGTGCGTTCTATTATTTTCGACACTTTCAGACATGCGTTCGCACCACAGAATAATTATGCTGACGCCAGCGCTCAGCGCCTCTCAACCTCTCAGTTCTTTCCTCAGCCATGACTATGCACATTCTTCGCTACCGCTGCTTTCCTTGGTTTCTGCTACTGCTGCTTTGCTCAGTCTTCTCCGCTACGCCATGTGAGCCTCCTGTCGACTTCCTCAGATCTTTCTCCATTTTGGCTTCATACCATCGATTTTAAGGTAGACTAGACTAAGTGCTAGTGGCATGCGATGTAAGGAACCGTATTCATTCATGATGTGAGTAGGGTTTTTGTCATTTCTCTTGCTTGCTCGAGGTCGTAAGAGACAATACTATTAGTCCCTAAGAACATGGTCACTCACCTGCAACGACCTGGTTCGAGCCCTCTCATACTCTTGTACAGTCCAAAACACCCTTCAACCGCGACACAATAAAGCCTATACAAGAACAGCAAAAGAAAAATGATGATGGTATAATGCAAACCCCAAACGCTCCAACGAAACAAAAGGAATTCATCCCAGCTCCTCACGAACCGCCATAGTACTCCCTCACAGTCCTCTCAGGCGCAAAATACCCACCCATCTCCCTCACTCTCAGCCTCTCAGCCAGCATCCTTTCCTGCTCTATCCTTTGTCTCCGCTCCTCGCGGAGGAGGACATCGCTTCTCGCCCCAACTTCCTGGCCTTGCTGACCTGCCTCCAAAGCCCGGCGCTGATGCTGCTCCGCTTGGAATATCGCTTCATGATCCCCATTCCCCCCTGCCACCGCACCACCGCCCGTTGCGTGTGAAACCCCACTCGATTGCTGCACAGCACGGGGTTGCGGATTCCCACGCCCCGTCGGACTGATACTCTGCCCGCTCCTCGCTGCATAGCTATCCCACTGCTGCTGCGAGAGCGTACGGCCCGTCACCGGGTCCCTTCCCGCAAGACGGCGCGCTTCCTCGAGATAAGTAGGCGAGACAGGGCGGGACGGCACTCTTGTCGACGAATTCAGACTTGTGGGGTGAGAATCTGATGCGTGGTCCATGGGGGTTGGGAGTTGTTGTGCTGGTTGCGGGGTGGCTCTGTGGCCGGGGTGGTATTGGTTGACGTAGGGGTTTGAGAGTTCTTTGCCTAGGAAGAGCTTTTTGAGGAAGGATGGCATTGTGGTGGTGTGTGCGGTGATGTCAGAAAGAGAGGTTCTGGTTATTGCGTCCTTGATATCTGCAGTGTGAGTCGTATTCGTACAGTGCGCAGCGTGGTGAGAGTGTTCAGGTGGCTAAAGTTGGCGAAGCGCGTATTGTGGTGTTCCGATGCTCTGGAGGGTTTGTTGTGTGCTCTTGTGGGTGTTTCGCAAAGTGATCCTGAAATCGCGAAGAAAGTTCCAAAACTAGCTCTTATATTTCTACGGGCAGGCGCTTATGCGATGTAAATACGTCGGATGAAATAGCAACCCTGATGTGACTTTGGGAGTTTAGGAGTTTTTGATTCTGCGCCATAGGGCTGTTGCAGCCTTGTGCCTAATCAGAACCATGCGCTTCGTTTATTGAGGCGTCCTGCGCTAGCACATATCTGTGAGTCTGGACCAGGCCTCCTCTTGACATTCCGGCAACTCTGTGTAGAAGTTTGAAAATCGCAGCCAGACGACCAATAGGTAAATGTTCGATATTGCGAGAACCTGCTGTCTATGCTACGCCGTGCTAAAAGTTGGATGCCACTTGGGTATCCGGTACAACGCCATGCCATGCCGATGCAAAACAAGTAAATCAACACGGGTCCAATTGCCCTCACTGCAGCGTCAAACGTGCCTAGTGTTTCGACGAAAAGAAGTGATGCTTCTTTTTCTTCTTGTCCTTCTCTTTCTCTTCCTTGTGCAACCTCCCGCTGCTCGGCGCCGGCGCCGGGCTCTGAGCAGGCGGTCTTTGAGCATTGAGGTTCATTTGTCCCATCGCTGCGGTTGGCGGTTGCGGTGCACCTGGCCGTGGTCCGCCAGCTCGTGGTCCTGAGGGCAGACCTTGTGGCATTGGTTTAGATCCTGCTGGTGGAGGTGCTGGCCTTGGCGGTTCTGGCTTCTCGAATAGATGTTTGGGCGCTGTTGGCTGCGGCCCGTCTATGGGCAAATGTAGTCTGTCTCGGCGCTGGCTCAGGTCGCCGACTTGACGGAGGAAAAGCTGCGGCTTCATCATATGCGAAGTCACCAGGAACACGTCCCTCGATGTCTTCTCAGAGACATCGTAGCAGGCTCGTGACTCGGAGTATGTCGCGCCGCCAGCCATGAAGACAATAACGCGCTGTCGAGGCTCTACACTGGCCAATCGCGATTTTGCCCAAGTGGGCTTTGCGGAGCGAAGAGAAGCAGCCTGTGCGCTCTCTTGCATGTTCATGTCCTCGGGCGCTGCCTTTGTGAATGGAAAGATGTCCTGGGGTAACGCTCCACGGACATGTGCTTCGAGCATGTCCTGCATAGCTGGAGTGAACCTTGAGAGACCGTACTCTTCTGCGTTCGGGGGTGGAACAGCATTGCGAGGAAAAAGAGGTGCCGGAGGGTCGCGCTTCTCCTTTAATTGCCTGCCGACACGTGCTCCCAGTAGGTCTAGGTTACGAACAACTTCCATATCTGGTGGTGGTAACTGGGCGTGGAAAATCAGCTTCTGCAGGTCGGCTGGGAGTACACCGTCTCGGAACAGGACATAGAGAGCGATGAGTCGCAGTCGGTCAGCAGGTGTGACGGCCGGATCGTCCAAGGTTCGCACAACCTGGTCAGCCATATTCTTGGCCTTTCGGTATTCTTCATCGAGTCCGGTAGACAGGCACTGCTCGACAGACGCCAGGTCAGGGAGTTTGTGTTTCTGGAAGATGTCCATGCACTTCTCTGCCATGCCCAAATGCAACGTGTACGATTCTTTCATTTCCTGGAACTGGGGTAGACCGGCAATCATATCTTTGATCGCGTTCAAGCCATTCATGCCAGCTGCGTTCTGAGCGTCCTGGTTTGTGAAGTTTGGATTATCCGCAATGAACTTCTGGAAGTCGCTGATGAGCTTGTCCAAAGTATCCTTCATGTGACGATGGCGATTCTCGACCCAGATTTTGTCTTTGTCGCTGATCTCCATCTCCTTCTCCTCGGCCCCTGGATCATCCTCGTTGACCACTGCACGGTATGTGACCTTGTCGGTATCGTTGATGGGTAACAGATCCATTGCCATGGCCTGATAGGTAAATTCGTGTAGAAACGGAGCATGCAAGTCCATAGAACGATCGGTGATGTAGAGAGCACCACGTGGACGGTTGGATTGCGGCGGGAAGTCCTGGTTGAACTGAGCGTACATGTCGAGCTTGTCTTGGACGAAACGGGCCAGGTGCGAGCAGAGAACGCTGGCTTCATGTGTTGGAGATCGCGGACGGTAGTATCGGATGATGGGATACTCGCCGAGAGCAACGCAAACACCAGTGATCTGCAGAGTGGAGTCAGCATCAATGTGCGCTGCTGGCCTGTGGACCTACCTTCTCGGCCATCTCTTCCATGTGTCGCACGACCTGGTTGTTACACTCTGGATGGAACAGTATTGGAAAGCTCCAGGGGTCCTTGAAGGTGACCAGATGTGACTCTTGCGGGTGGTAGTCGAGGTGCACTGTCCTAAACGCCCTGATCTGCTCACGCGCCATTTGCGAGCGATCGATACGCTCTTTCAGGGGCGGTGGGAGCAATGTGGTCCACACGAGGAACATGCCTCGATATCGTCGTGCCTCAAGCTCGGCCATGACGCAGTCAACAATGTGTGGCTTGGGCGTCAGGATGTAGATGGCGTCCATGTCGCGCTGCGTTTCGCGGCGGTCCTCGATGCGCTCGATGTTGGTGATGTTGGAGTTGAGAATGTCATCTTCCTTGACGACATTGTCTATGAGCTTCTTCGAGTCTTCGTCGAGGATGAGGATCTTCCACTGTGGGCGTGTTAGTAGTAAACGTCAGGCGTTGGACTTGGCTATGCGCACGTCGCCGCGAACCATCTGGCGGATGGTGCTGAGAATCACTGCATTACGTGTCAGGCCACGCCTCAGAGGGTAAGTGCGCAGTATACTTGGACATACGCTCTCGCTGGATATCAATCATGGACACCATCTTGGCGGGGACGCGGCTGCCGGCGCCGGGAGGATGCAGAGAGAGGGGTGTCGAGGGCGACTTGAGCTGGGCGGGAGCTGGGCGGGAGCTGCAGACGAGAGTGCAAGTATTGCGAGGGGCGAGCTGGTTGTGCTGCAGAGCAATGCGGCCAACGGCATTCGCGACGTTGACAGGTGTGGGGCTTCGTCGCAGCTTGAATGGTGTTGCGGTTGGCGGGCGGGCGCAAGAGGAGCCAGTAGCCAGATCCCTGCACACCGCGGAGGTCCTGGCTCAGCTTTTTGTTTGACATGATTGACGTCGTCGACTTTGAATCTCTGCGCCGCTGCAGCAGCAACACAACACACAAATTCTGCTCGACAGGCCAGTTCGACTGTAGCCGCGCCTCTTCTCAATGCTCGCTCTGCCTGCGCGGCGCCAATCGCTGTGTTTGTTCTGCACATTCGCAGCTCGACAGGCGCACCCGCAGCACCTGCAACGCCTGCTTCCCCGGATCCAGGTCGCGCATAGACACGACGGCAAAGAGACAGGGAGCGTGACCCATAAATCCTCCTTCAACCCTCTCAGAGAAGGCAGAAGAGCTCCCGTCAGCCGCCCTCCCGCCGAGACCGTTCGCCGCATCGTCAACGACAAGCTCAAAACGCTCAAAGCCGAACTCACTGAGCCGTCTTTTCTAGAGAGTCTACAGCTCAGCCGTGAGCAGTTCGACAACGAATGGCAGCGTTTTGAGAGCTCGATAATAGCCGCATGGGTGAAACAGGCTAGTCGAGAGCTGCACGATCTGGTCCAGCAAGCAGCACGGGGAGGGAATACACTACTGACAAGAATGCGATACCTCTTCTACGCGCAGACTTGCGGTGGACGCTTCACAAAGGCTGAGTTGGAGAACCAGAATCAAGTCGCAGACCTGCGCTATCCCGCCGAGTGGTACCCCGCCACACGAGAGGTTCCTCGAGTCGTCCACATGCACGTTGGTCCTACCAACTCTGGCAAAACATATCATGCGCTCCAGCGGCTCGAAGCCGCCAACTCTGGCATATACCTCGGCCCCCTACGGCTGCTTGCACATGAGGTCTATACACGGTTGAACGCCAAAGGCAGGTCATGCGCCCTGATCACTGGCGAGGAACAGCGCATCCCCGAGGGAGACGAGCCGCCCATGTACAGCTGCACTGTGGAGATGGCGCCCCTGAATACAAAGTTTGATGTTGCTGTAATCGACGAGATACAAATGATCAACCATCCGGAGCGAGGCTGGGCGTGGACACAAGCTTTCTTTGGGATACAGGCCAGGGAGGTACATTTGTGTGGTGAGGCAAGGACTGTCAACCTCATGCGTGAGCTTTGTGCTCTTGTCGGCGACGAGGTACATGTCCACGAATACAAGCGCTTAACACCTCTTGAAGTCCAGCCACGCAGCTTGGGCGGCAAGCTGCACAGGCTGCAGAAGGGTGACTGCTTGGTCGCTTTTACTGTGGTAGGCATACACGCTCTGCGGCGAGAAATCGAGAAGAAGACGGGCAAAAAATGTGCCATCGTTTATGGCAGCTTACCACCAGAGACGAGAGCGCAACAAGCCAGACTGTTCAACGATCCAGACAACGACTACGACTACCTTGTGGCCAGTGATGCTATTGGTATGGGCTTGAATTTGTAAGTTCTTCACTGTTTGCTTCACGTCACTCGTGCTGACCTTGCGTAGGGCTATCAAGCGTGTCGTTTTCGAGTCTACCATGAAAAGTAACGGTGACAAGTATGTGCGTCTGCAAGTCTCGGAGATTAAACAGATTGCTGGACGCGCCGGTCGTTACAGAACTGCCGCTGACGCAGTGAGCGACAACGTACCCAGCCAGTCTGGAGAGAGCACAGCTGTGGTGAAGAAAGAGAAGACTGTGGGATGGTGCACGACGCTCGATCAAGTCGATCACAATGCGCTTAAGGACGCCATGAGTCGTGAACCCGAACTCATTACGACAGCTGGTCTGTTGGCTCCTTCGCTCATTGTCGAACGCTTTGCCAACTATTTCCCGCCCGGAACACCTTTCAGCTACATCCTCCTCCGTCTCCACGAAATCTCAAAGATCCACCCACGGTTCTTTCTCTGTCGCTTGAAAGAGCAACTCACCATCGCGGACACGATTCATACAGTCAAAGGCTTGAGCATTCAAGACCGCATCATGATCACTTCCGCACCTTGCAATATGCGCGATCCCTCAGAGATGAAATTCCTTCGCACCCTCGCAGAGTACATTGCAGAAGGGAAGTCCGCATCCCTACTGGAGGTTCCAAACCTGCCTCTTGAAGCCATGGATGAACCTGCGAGAGGGGACCGAAAATATCTCTATTCGCTAGAACAACTACACAAGATGGTGGTCCTGTACCTTTGGCTCAGCTACCGGTTCCCCAACATCCTCACCACACGGCCCCTCGCCATTTACACCAAGAAGATACTCGAGGATCAGATCGAAAATACGCTCATGCAATTCTCGCACACTGAGATCAGGAGGGTGCAGAAAGAGAAGCGCGAGCGCGCCAGGCTGAGGAGCCGACAGGAGACTACGGAGACGATCGAGGCCGACATCTTACCACCGCCGACAGACGACGTTAATGAAAATCCAGACGAGCCGGCTGTTCTGGAGGAGGATCGAGTCGAGCAGCGGCGGTCAGGAGCTTTGTAGCAAGGGCGAGCTGTAACAACACCAGAACCTAGAGGTATGCATGCATTACTGGCGTTTAACGGGTCAGGGGGCGTATGGCGTATCGCCCATCAAGTTCGAACTGGATGGATATACCATGATATAGCACTGTAACAATTCTCTGTACACTATGAGTGGTATTCGGGCAGTCCTCACTGCTCACACATGTATCAGCCAGGTCGCACCAATAGAAGGTGCTATTCAAGGTTGCACTGATATGAACGGCGGCATTGTATGTGTCTTGGATGACCTCAATGCTTGCAGACTTCCAGTTCCCCAACGAAGACTGCAGCCTAAAGTGATGACGCCCCACTGTGTAACGTCGAGTAACGTTCTCCCTGCCTGCACTGGTGGCTATAGTGTTGCTGTGACCACTTGGACCGCAAAGGACAAGACATTGGACACCGACGAACACCCAGAAGGCTGGATGGACAGTACTTCGTTTGGACAGATGACTTGAAGGTGAAGGTGGCAAATCTCCGCAGGGTATTTGTCTAATTATGGGAAAACAAAGGGTGTATGGTCTCTTGCTCTGCAGACCCTCGTCAACTTTTGCGAAGATTGTGAAACGACAACACTGTAAACGATGCATTTCAAACAAAGAGCACAGTTTTTGTTGTCAACAACGATACTCCCAGGGACAAGAGTGACGTCTGCGGCGGAGTTCAAGGGTCGCATTAGCGCTGACCAGCCTTGCGAAATGAGATGAGACTTGACCCCTGCGCGGAAGCGCCGGACACCTCAGAATTGCATCCTCGAATCACTCACATCGCCAAAGACCCTCCTCACGCCCTCGGACATCCTCCGCAGTACTATCGAAGCATAAGCTACCCTCCTCCTATTTGAGACGCGCAGCTTCGTCGTCGCGCAAGAAAGCCGTCATGATGGCGCCATCCCGCATCCTCGAGATCCCACGCCCACGGGTATGTCATAGCGCGTGCCTACAGGCACAACACCAGCCATAAGCACAGAAGAGACTGACGATGCGCTGCAGACGTTCCTCCAGAAGATGTCTTTACGTACCGGCGCGGAGATCATCACCTACCTCCAGGTTATCAACAAAGTCTCAGGCGTGTACGGCCTCTTGGCGATCGTCACCGGCGCATCCATCGACGGCTTCCAACTCTCCATGTACATTTACTCGACCCTCGCGCTCTTCGCCACATGTTTCCTCTACAGGCACATCCGGTTACGGAGCCCCTTTGAAACGGTGTTGCTGGCCCACCTGTACGCCCTCGACTCGGTTATCAACGCTTTGTACACAGCCTTCTTTGGTATTGCCTGGTTCTACACACTCGCCGCTCACCCGGAAGGCGATTCCTCCATCCCTGGTCAGAAAGTCATCTCTGACAACTCTGGCTTCACAAGCCCCAAGCACAACGTTTCTGAGGTCGATGTCGTCGCCACTCCCACGGGAGGCATCACGGGCGGACAGAGCGCTGTTGCTGGAGGCCTTCCCCAGGATGGCGCGCCTGGCGTTGGTGTTGGTCTCGGAAACGCCGTGTTCCAAAGCAGCAGCATCATGAGCATTTCTTTGATCTCTGGCTTCTGGGCCATGCGCATTTACTTCGTCTTCATCATGCTGGCTTTCGCCCGCCAGTGCTTGCGCCAGCACATCGCCTCCCACGCTGCCTCTGCCGGATGGTACAGCTCCGACAACATGCAGACCTCTGCAGCAGACCTTGCCGAGAACCCCTTCCTTGAGGGCAAGGAGCAGGGTGATGGCTGGAAGGGCAAGCTCGGCCGTGTCATGCTCAGCGGTGCTCCCAAGTACTGGCTTGGCGCCGATGGCGAGAACGACTGGCAGCACTCTGTCGGCGGCAAGTTCAAGAAGAACACTCAGCTTGAGCAGCCCGTCGGCTTCAGCGAGCGTGAGAGGAGACGCAGGAGCGGCACCGGCCCACCAGTGCCACAGCTTGCCAACTTGCAGATCGTGCGATAGACTCGCATTTATAGAACAAGTCGACTCGGAGAGTGTACAGACGCGGTGAAGGTTCGGTGACGATTGACGATATCGGGCACAACTAATGACTACATAATAAATCCGTCTTTGATTGGACGGATTGCAGGCGCAAATTTGTACTATACCAATCAGAAAGAGCTTGGAATTCCAGAAGGGCACGAATGCGTCAACATGGGAGGAGCCATCTCTGTCGCTATTTCTCTTTCATATTTTATAGCGAGCATAGCGTTCGGTCGACGCCGTTATACGCAAACTATCATACGCATTCCTGCTTTCCCCGTCATTTTCTTCATCTTCACATGTGCATTGGTCAGATTCTCGATATCACAGCAAGACTGCCGAGCGCGCCAACCCTATTTGGTTAGTGCGCGTGGATCATGTGAATGTTTCATGGCACTCCATCATCCCTGACCGTTGTGTGCCGTTGCACCTCACCGCCGTCATGGGCCATGGCTGACACGGCCGCGTGCCTGGCTCCAGAGCACTAGTTTCACTAGCCACGTGTGACCGTACTCATGCTGTTGTCATCTGTCCGGGTTCCGAACTTGGCCGACATGGATACAAGGCGACGTTGGCGCCGTTGGGCGCGATGACTTGGTTGGCCTTCGTTGCACTTTTACCTTGTTTTAACCTGGACGTGAAACTGTCGAACGCAGGTCTGCAGAACGACAGTCCAGATCGATAAGACAGATAGAGGACTTGGAGCTTATCATAGGGGGCCATCCACACGTCAGCCAGGTCTCTTTCACACAACGCGCTCAACATCAGTATCATATCGACGGAATCGATGCGATATTTCCAAGAAAGACTCGAATCTGAAATAATAGAAAGAGCTGGGTAGTCAACATCCAAGATGGGATTCTTCCACCTCCACCGCACTAGCAGTTCTTCATCTTCTCATTCTGCCTCATCCGCCTCGTCTGTCGCATCAAGCTATGGCACACCAAGAAGCCGCACCGATTCAGCAGACGACTGCATGGCCGCAACGCTCAAACCTCGAATGACTCCGGCGAGGGCGCCTCTTTTGGATCTCCCTTTCGAGATGCTGCAGCTTGTCGCAAGCTACTTGGACGATGCCTCAGCCTCCAAGTTCAGTCTCTCGAACCGTCAAATCTGCTACGCCGTCGGGACGAGTCGATTGTCGAATTATATCTCATCCTCTCCAGGTCGGCTCGACGCACGTGACCGATTGGAAGAGACCATCGAGCGCGCACTCCCTGGTTCCTGGCACTGCGCGTGGTGCGACAAATTCCACGTCTGGTCTGATCACGATAGCCCGGCTTCTCTTTCCCCAACCCTCAAGATTCCATGTATAGAGTACAACAGCTATCTCTCCGATTCCATAAGCTACACCCTCCGCTACCATCACATCCGACTCGCGCTCGCCCACCAAAGCCGCGGACCCGGTCACGGCCTGCCCCTCTCCTCCTTCTCGCACACCAGTACCTCCAGCATCACTCTTTTCAGAACTCCGGTGCAGACATCCATTGCACATTCTGCTAAGATCACAAATGGAAGATTCCTCCTCCATACCAACTTCAGCACCCTCCTCCCTTCCTGGGCCGCCTCGCACAAGAACCTGATCGGCAATCTCTGGCCGCTCCTTCCGCCCGCTCTCACGCAGCACAGGGCAAGCGAATACGGACACGCCGGGCTCATGGCTGCGCTGGACAACGTCGTGCGTCGCGGGTGGCGCGTCCTGGGCGCACAGTCCTGCTCAGACTGCGAGACGGACTGGGCGGTGACTGCGTTTCCCATCCCGCGCAGTGCTGCAGGTGAATTTGTCCGCTTGAACGTGCAAACGTGGAGAGATCTGGGATCCGGAACGTCTCCTTTCGATACGCAGTGGCGTGCGCATGGGCCGTATATGGTTGGTGCGGGGGAGTATGGTGTACGGGAGGATGTAGGGAGGGAAAGGGGCAGCGTGAGAGAGGCATTTGAAGGGTCGCGTGCCGGACTTGCTGGCGAGGCGGTGCACGGTGGTGCGGATGCTGGCTGGGAGCGGTTGGCGTACTCGTGGCAGCTTGATAAGAAGAGAGAAGAGGAGAAGGATCAGGAGAAGGAGTGGAGGGCGATTTGGAAGTATATCGAGCGCAGAGCGGGGGTGGAGAATGGGAAGGCGTGAGAGACCATTCGCTCTGGGTGAAGAGGATGCAATCAGGGGTGGTTTCGAGGACTTGGGCCGAACGCATGCATCCCACCTTTGTTTGTCAACATGCCAATGCGGTAGACGCGGCAGTGTAGTAGACCTGGTAGTGCCTTAGACATGATAGAGCAACAGGGCACTTAACTTCTCTCCTTGCGGGATGCATACTTGTGTCGTTGCTGGAAATGGAGCGCGTCTCCTCAGTGAACCACGCACTTTTCTCGATTCAATGCTAATCCTGACACTCGATGCCCAATTTTCTCTGTGCTCCACCTCCAGACTTTCTGTAAAACGACTTTGAAACGGTCACAATCAAAGAGGGCGAGTAGCAGTTCTAAAACACCAGTTTATTTCTCCACTGTAGCGAATGGTCTATGTACACCCGGTTATATCCACCTCTTTCTCAGAACGAAAATCGCAAGTATACACAATCTGAACGGAAGCATCATCATCACACCGAGACCGTGCTCGGGCTTCGTGCAGCACAGTCGCTTAGACAGCGGCGGCCTGGTTGAAGGTGGAGCCAATGGGGCCGAACTTGATGTTGCTGAAGACAACGCTGGAGTTGGGGCTGTTGGCCTCGACATCCTCGGGCTTGCCGGAGGTGGTTGGGCAAGTACCACGGGCGATACCGGGCTTGTTGGGGTCGGCGGTGGTCGGGTAGCTGGAGTCGAGCCAGAGCATGTTGACGGCGTGGTCGTCCCACAGGCTCATGACGAGAACGTGGCCGCGAGCAAGCGACGCGGCCATACCGTTGAGACCGCCACGGGCAGCGTACGAGTTGGTGTCGCCGAAAGCCGTCTTCTGCGCCGTGCAGAAGTTATCGGTGATGGAGTTGCCAGACACGCCGGAGATGGCGGACTGCGAGTTCTTGAACACCTTGCCGTTCTGGACGTAGAAGCGCTTGATCTCGGACAGGCTGGAGCCGGAGCCGATGAACTGGGTGACGACAGTCATCTTGGCCTTGGTGTCGAGAGTGGCGCCAGGGCCGTAGAAGTTCTTCACGCCCATGCGGTAGCTGTTGAAGTCGCAGCCGTCCTTGTCGCAGATGCCGTTGTAGCGTTGGTCGCCGTCACCACAGTCGGTGCCCGTGCAAGCAACCAGACCTGTGCCCCTGCAAGGGTGAGGAGTGTACGCGGTCGAGACGCTGTTGGCCTCCCAGATGTCCATCTCAGCGCAGCAGGCACCAGTTGTACCGGCGCCGGCGTTGGCGTCGTTGGGGGATGGGACCCAGCCGGCGCTGTTGGCCTTGCCGTTGATCCACTTGATATCGTGAGGGCACTGGGAGTCGCAGTATCCTGTTTGATGTTAGTGATGTCAATGACTAGAGTTACACAATACTCACCAGTTCCGTACTTAGCACCGGCCTTGTTGTTGCCCTTGTTGAGGCCACCATCGGCCGCCATCTCGACAAAGTAAAGAGCACCGTTCAGACCGCAAGGAAGGTTGGAAACATCAACATCAAAGGTGAACTCCTTGTTGATCAAGTTGAACATCTGGTACTTGGTGTCGGTCTCCATAAGGTAGGTACGGGATCCAATGTTGGTGGAGTATTGGCCCTTGGTGACGAATTTGAGTGTCAGGGCATCGCTACCCGCGGTGATACCATAGGTTCCTTGACTGTGTCAGTAGGGTTTACCTATCGTCCTTGAGCGCTGTAAGGCTTACCAGAGTAGTCAGCACCGTCAATCGCGCAGTTCTTTGCGCAGGTGTCGCCGTCAGGGCAGAGGGTGGTGTCCCATGTGTTGCCGTTGTAGCAGTTGGTGTATCCGCCAGTGTTGTGAGTCCAGCGCCAGTTGGAGTCAAGGACAATCGAACCAGCCTTGGTAGTGCAGCTGTTGCCACCGGTGCCAGTGCAGGTCTTCCAGTTGAGCTTGGGGTGGGTCTCAGTCGTGGAAGTGCCGACCTGCTGGGCGCGGACGGCACTCAGGAGAGTGAGCGAGGTGAGAGCGAAAGACGTGTACATCTTGTCTGTTGATTGAGAAGAGACTGTGTGTGATGATAGATATTTTGACAGAGCCAGCTACCCCTTATATAGAGGCTGTAGTGCGTACACATAGTCTATGGTACGTCGAGCAAGTACCCATATGACCGTCTGATATTGCGAGGCGCATAGATCTCCATGGTCGCATACACGAAGCAGCCGCCAGGGGCGCTTACGGGTCGTCGGGAAAGCTGACAGGAGTTGAAGCGCTGCAGAGATTGGGTATAGATGAAGTTCAATTCATTGTGGGGTAATCTGGGGTGTAGCGGACAAGGCGTTGCGGGATCTTTACCGAAATCAGGTAGCGTGCAGTCTGTCAGTAAAGTCTTGAACGGCTTCGCTACGGCTATATGTTGGTGTTGAGGGACTTGATTGGTGAAGCTTCATGCCTAAAACACTTGTCTGACTTTCATTACAGCCAGGCACTATAGGCAGAGGCGACAAGGCTGATCGTACCCGTGCAATGTGCAAGCTGGAGCTTGAGCATGATTTGTCTGCACTGTGCAGTGTTTGGTCGTTCGGTCTTTGAGTGGCTTCGAACAGTCTCTCCGTGGACTCTCGTTGGAGTCTTCAATCATTAATCTCGTTAATCAGCAGCAGAGCAAGACAACCCATGTGTCCATGCTTAATCCGCAACCTAGCGTAGGGCTATCGGCTAGCTCGTTCAGGTACGCGAGCTCAGTAGGCTTCAATGGAGTCCTTCCGGTCCCTTTGTGGAAGGTAATATATGCAGCAGGTCAGAAGCTCGTACATCCTTCGTGTCTGTGGCGCACAGTAGAATAACCACTGCGGTGTCCATTGCATGGGGAAATCGGTATGGGATTTTCTATGAGCTCCCACATCGGATCTGCATCTCCCTTGCGGACACGATGGGCTTTGCCGCACTCAATCATCGTGTGCAAAAGTCTCACTCAATGTGCCAGCGCGACGATGCGGAGCAGACACGGCCTTTCGTCTGCGTTGTTTCTGTGTCCCCTGACATCGGAAGTACGCTGTTGTCCTGTGCAAGATTTGGCAAGCTTCCGGCGCAGCCGGGACGAGATGCCTTTGACCGCTGGACATGCTATACTTGAGGCTTAACTGCCACATCCTTGACTCTTCGTAAATGTAATTGTTCCGAAGTTTCGGATGCGTGTCGGGTACAATATATTGAGAGCCGGGATATGCTCGGTACTCAAGGGATCATGTGTTTAGCAGCTGTTTGTGACCTGCGGTCCAGTCGTCAGCAAGAACAGGAGCACCTCGCTTGCCGAGGAGTATCATCTGACAATTATCTGTATAACTGCGCTGCAGAGTTGCGTATGCTGACCGTGCGTTGTTCGCCAATGTTGAAGTGTCGAGATCTTCCTCGCACAAAACCGAGGATCAAGTTCAGCCTAATCAAAACCATGCGGGCAATCTAAACCCCAACCAGTGGAGATCCCCAGATGACCTCCGCAGGTGTCCTTACGACGATCTCAAGGACGACCGAATTACAAGTGATTTTCTGCCAGTAAGGTCGCTGCGCGTAAATTGAACCCGGAGATGAGGATTTGGAGCCGCAAGAAACGATTCTTGCCACTCCCTGGGCATGTCAAGATGCATGATTGAGTCCATTTGAACCGGGAACAGTGCTGCAAGCAATACTTTTGCCGAATTCTGTGTCTATCTGGAGTCGAAGTGTTGCTGCCTGTTTGTCGCGCGATGAGAGATAGGCGCCACGTTGGCGACGTGGAGAAATTATTGCTGATTCCAGGCTGCAAGCATCGCGGGACCAAGTACACCGGGTCCCAAAGGAAGCACTCGAAGAAGCTCTTGGACAAGCGCAGCCCGGGCTTAGGAGTGCTTGGGAGTTCAACTGTCTTGACAAACGTGAGACTGAGGCACGCGCCATGCTAGCGCGTTCCAAAGCCCGAGGATCTACCGATGCTGCTTCAGCACCGCCAGCTCCTGCACAATATTCCCGGAAACCAGCAGCAGAGCGCGTATACACTTCTCCATGGCGAGATGCATTGCAGGCTTCTCATGTTAGAAGCCCAGAGGCATTGTTTGTGAATATGAGCGAGCACTTATGACATTACAAGTTTTGGTCTCAATGCCTTTTTGACTCTTCAACGAGGTGGATTCTATTGTTAACTGTAGAGGCTCTTGCTCGACAGGCAGAGTTCTACAGGCTGCGCAAAATCCGGCTTCTCCCCCATCTGCTACTAGATCAGCTAGTGATGAGGATGATCGTTCCCCTCGCGCATGCATTCCAAACCTCATACAGAGCCTTAGCATCCGCCCGACGTCTCTCAAGACTTCCTGACCCGCCTATGTGAGGCTTAGATGCACTTGCGTGGAAGTTAGCCTTTGCTTTTGGCAACTTCGCCAGGGAGACAGAGATTCTAGTCCCGCCATCCACGATAACTGAAGTACTTTTGTCGTGGCTGACTTGATGGTAGTTGTCGGAAACTACCTTCCCTCATCGCTCGAGGTGCTAAGGGAGTTCTCATCATTCGAGGCTCGGTTGGCGGTAGCTGTCGCAATGGCTTGAACTCAGGAGCCTCTGGCCTTAGCAATCCAGGTCCCAAAGAGCAAGGAAAGCCTCGGAGTGAAGTAAATTCAGGGGCTTCCGCCCTTAATGTAGAAGGCCCTCTTACCGAAGTACAGCTACTGACCGGATGTGCTGCCGCACCAGTCGAGGATAATTTGCTCGAAAAACAGCCCTTGACAGCTTTTGATGAGCCGATGCCGTATATTCTTGCCTCATTTTTGCGAAACCGTGGAAGGTGGGGGCTTGAACCGGTAACTCCAGCTGAAGAATGCGCATCGGGAGGAGCTGGATTGTCTGGCGATGAGATTGGCCCTGGTGCTTTCTCATGGATTTCCGAAGAGGCCATCTCATCCGACGGAGAACCTGCCTCTGCATCACCCATAGGCATTGTCCTCAGGCGTATTGTTTCCAAAGGCTGTTGCCCCTGACCAGGCGCAGTATGTACAGTATCGTCTTTGGTCGGCGAACAGTGACTCAGCCTGTTCATTCGAGCAAGATATCGTTGAACAGAGGCTAGTCTTGCTGCTTTTCTCTTCTCCTTTTGCTCCCCCTCTTCCGCTTTGGCAAGTCTCTCCGCCTCTTTTGCCCTTGCCAATTTTCGCTGTTGAAGCTGCTGTTCCAAGCAATGTGCCCAGCTCTCCAGCAATGGCGTGACCGGATCGACCTTTACTGCTGTGAGAAGACTGTCTGCTGCGCCGACTGTTTCCTTCTTTGTAACGAGGATTGATCGTGGTGAGTCTCTGATCGACCTTCGCATGTTCCTCACAAACTGAGCATCCCTACGCTCATTCTCTTTCCATATGGCACATTGGTCTTCGTACAACCTGCGCATCGTAGTTAAGGTTTGGATTTTTCGACAAGTCGAGCATCGAAAGCAGATATCTTTCGTCACAACTAAGTGCTTGACTTCAACATTGCGACAACGGGGATATTCCAAGGTGTGTGATCGGTTGATGCTCAGGGCATGAACTCTCGCTTCGACACAGCGTCTAAAAGGTATAGATTCGAAATCGAGACTGGCAAGGAGTTGAGTGTGCCAAGTTTTCGTGACTATTAGGCCTTCTACTGGCATATCTCCTCGAAATTTGCAAGGTGTGCAGTGGAGGATGGTGATGACGCACATTCTGAAGGTATCTGGTCACCAAATATTCAAAAAATCCCGTGAGAAGACGAATGTGTCTCGAACGTATACAGGTTCTCAATTATTGTGACGTTAGATAATCGTACTTCTTATAGAGAATGCTGACTATGCGAGGAAAATCCTTGGTACAGAGTGTTTAATTTGGCGTAGCGCCTTGCAGCAATATTCGGACAGAGGATCTGGCGTCCCTCTTCGTGCTTTACTAGTCCACGACTGGGTCTACGTATCTAGACTTGAGGGTTCTCAAATCAGTCACGACCCTGAAACCGGTCCGTATCCTTCCAGAACACCTCGCTCGGAGAAGGTCGCGGTCGGTGCGTTTCCGTGAACCGCTTGTCAATAACACCTATCCAAATGCACAGTAAGCCTCCCCACCTTCTTTCTTCGCGATTTCCTGGCCGTTGCCAATCAGATCACCCCGCTTGTGCAGGACGACTCGTTCCCGCTTCTTCTCGCCGAAGACTTTCGTTTGCATCGAAAGATCAGATAAGCCAAAACAGAAATGCTTGCAGGTCAATAGCCGAGCAGAATCACCGCGAAATAACGCATCTTACAGGCTCGCCATAGCGCCCTGGATCAGAAAGCTATATAGCCAAGGAGCGAGCGATGCACATAAGTTTTCAGTATCCGATGCACACAAGAAAGTATCCATAATCAGCTCGCCAATCCTGTAATATGGTGAACGGGATCGTAGGTGGGAAATGGCTGTCATATTTGTATCGACCACGGCCCTTCTATGTCGTTCCACAACGTCTCCCATGGATAGTCCAGCGAGTCTATAGGCAGAAACAGGTCGTTCATAGATGCTTCGTGGGACGACGCAAGTTCAGACTCCCGTGGAATGGATTCAGTCATCTCCGCTGTGTGTAGAGCTGTGGACGCATGGCTTGAGGATAGGCCAAGGGCATCGGCTATCTTCTGAATGGGTTCATCGCACCTCTCCAAGCAAAACTCTGCAAGATCCCATTGCATTGTGTCGCGCGCTGTCCGTAAACGGTTGCGGAAGGCCACCAATTGCGTGACACAAGCCTTCTTTTTAACAAGATCGTTGGTTTCGATAATGCATCTTAACAGAATCGTGGCGGATGTGACTAGTAGGTAACAGGTATAAGGCATCCAGAACTCTTGGAATTGAGCCTCGCTGAGGGCCGTAATGAAGTTCAAAGCCTCTAAAGCGGCATCTCTGAGTATAGCGAGGTGGTACTGACGTGCTTCGGGGGTTTGGTGAGCAGCTTCGAGAACTGCTTTGAACGACACTCGATATACGAGCACCTTCATGGAGAGGTAGGCAAACCATAGATTGCTCCCTCCATTGACCTTAAATGGCGTCTCAGAAGCAGATCGGAGATATTCAGGCAGTTCAACGACCCAATCGTCAAGTGAGACCTCGATTTTGCGTAGCTGCCGCTTCACCGCTTCGGAGGTTTCTCGAAGTGAGTATACCAGAGGAAGTATGTCACCAAGGATCCGGCTTAGTTTGCATAACTCCACGAACGTTGAACTACTCTGCTGCGTATGATCGCTGAAGGAAGGGATGGGCACATCGTGGTAGTGCGGATTGATAGTGGGTGGTGTGCCGTGACCTATGCTGGACCAATAGTCGTGTATGAGGATACCCCACCACAAATTTATTCGTACGCCTTTCTCATGCGGTGTGGCTTTCCACGTAGAAGGATCGCGATGCAAACCCAGGCTTTGAGCAAGTGTGACAATTCGCCCTGCATTGACAATGTTGCCTGTAACACCGATGACAGGGCGGCCCAATAGATCCAGTACAGCAGCATGTACTGTTGAAATAGTTGGAGCCATGAAATCATCTTGAAGAGCGGTCACAGCCTGGTTCCATACAAAATGAGGATCTGGCCGAGGTAAATGGCGTAGAGCATCTGAACGATTCCAAACCTGTAACGCAGAAGCGTACAGATCACAGACTAATGTATGTGATATGCGGTCGCTGTCTTTGCGCCACATGTCTAAGAACGTCTTCTCGTCCAGCACTGGGAAGCAGGGATGTAGATGATCAAAGTAGGCTTTTCGGACCTCGGACGCACAAGATCCAAGCACATTTTCAATGATGTCTCTCTGTGCCCTGCCAGGATCAACAGCGTTCCTTAAGCCCCTGCGCTTCTTTGGAAGAGTCAGGTAAACTACGGGTCTACCGCCAGGCCCAGTGGAAACAGTGCTGTAGAGCTTGGGAGGCATTTGTCTCGCCGATGTTGTTGGAGTCAGATATTGCTGCAGCACTGTGATATCTTCAGCCATGTGAGAGTTCATCATTAGTGATGATTCAGTCGGCGAGGTACCAGTTACCGAAGGCAGATCGGACAGACTAGCTGCGTCAACTCGTCTTGTTGCAGACGGTGGCCGTTCGACAGGCGACTCATAGTTAGTGCGAGCACGCTTAGGTGCCCTGGGCGTCTCGTCAATCGCGCTGCCACTGCGCTCAACATCTGTCGTTAGTCCTGTCGTTGGTCAGTCAATCGAACGAGGCAAGGCAGATTGCCAGACCGCCGGGTCTTCAAGAGGAAATTGACGTAAACGTGCGCATTCTGCATTTTCACAAAGCCCCCAAAGAGTACAGTGCGCTTACCCTGGCTGCCGTAGTCACACGTCCTGTATCGCTGACGACACATCAGACACGCTTGCCCCGGTATATCGAAGTCGCATCTTGTCTTTCGGTTGCGACAAAAGCTACAGGCGGGATGTTTGTGTGAGCGATAGCTTGGAGGAAGTCAGTAATTCCTAGCTCAAAAAGACGCGCGAAGACACGAGTCAGCAGGAAGTAACACACGGTCGGATTGTGAACGGCACTGCTGGCTGAGTATCGGCCATGACGTCGTCAACGGGGGATCGGTTTGACCAGCGGCCGTCGCTCCTCTGAGCACGTATCGGACTCAATGATAGCCACCGTCAGGCATGATGCATAGACGATACGCCGGTGTGACGAGTGGCAAAGCGGTGTTTTCGGGCACCTTTCCGTTAGTGCGTCGCTCATTTGCCGGGAATTACTATATTCGCTCTAGTCCATCTCCCTCACCTTCATCAAGGAATTGCTCTGATGCAGGCCTGAGGCATTTCCACTAAGGTTCGCTCATTAAGCTGAATGATCCCAATTTTGCGGTGAGTCTCGGAAGCTATTCTGCTATGCATATCGAGGCAATGATCGCCGCAAGCTTGCAAATAGCAGGACTTTTTGCAGTAAGAATCAAACAAGTCTCTCACGAATGCTTCAAGTCCACTGACTGTCCACTGACGTCTCGATACCAGCAATCAACGTAACATTTCGACTTGCTTTCTTCAATCGCTTTCGCAAACACTCTGGATCTTCTTCTTCCACACCCGAAGCTCTTGAACCTCCTTCTCGGCCTGTTTGCACCGCCCATCGATGCGAGCTTGAGTGAGCTGGAGGCTGCTGACCTGCTTCTGCAATTTCTGGTTTTGATTCTCCAAGTCTTCCTCCCGGTTCTCAGAGATGGCCAATTGCACCGAAAGTAGGGTGTTCTCTGTTTGCATTTCGATGTACTCGCTTTCGATCTGTCCACGGACAAGCTGCACGAGCTTTTGGTACTCTGCGAACTACATTAAGTCAGTGAATCATGTTAGGAAATAAAGCCGGAGCTCTACTTACGCCTTCGTCATCCTTTTGCTTCTTTGCAGGTCCTGCAAGATGTCAGCAATGATGATTAACCTCGGAACAGTCCACTCACTCACTGTTGCTTTCCTCCTCTTCTTCGTGCTGGAATCCTTCTTCTTTCTCGTCAGTTCTTTCGTCATCTTTTTCTTGCATGTCGTGTTTGCGAACTCGGACTCCAGCACTCTCAAACCCATTTGGAGGTTCTTCGGGATCGTCCTCCTCGAGCCTTGCGACATTCGCACACACTATCTTGAACGACGACAACTGGGCCTCGCTTAACTTAATGCTCTCGGTATTTCCCTTCGCAAGGAAGTAGTATAGCACGAGGACGCGAAGGCGTTTGGCCAGTTGCTCGTCATCGCTTTGCGTGAGGCCGATCGCTTTAAATGGGTATATGAGCTCGATGTTAAGGATGGGTCCCTGAGATATGACGGTGTCGTCGCTAGTGCAGTAGTGGATCCCGGCTTCTGTTGGTGTAGAGGCGCAGTTCATGTACGCGAATACGCAGCGCTTCTGCCCAGAGCACGGTCCAAAGACTATGTACACATAACCTACATGCATACGGAACGGCAGTGATGTCGCCAAGAGCGTTGTCCGCTGCTTTCTGACTTCGATGTCCTGAGGGTGGGGCAGGTAGGAAATGTTCCTCTCAAATCCTGTCGATTGTGTTGCGTACTCTTGAAGCTCTTCGAAGGTGAACTTGTGCCATTTCGCCGTTTGTCGCGTTAATCTTTCTGACATTGCAGTTGCCGAGTTGTCTTGTTGTCGCAGTGAAGTATCAGTATACTGACCAGCTGTTAATGGGGAGGAGGCTGAAGATCGCGTTGTATCACAAGTCATAAGCACGAGTAAGAGGACTCCGCCAAAGTCTTCACCTCGATGGCAATTTCACCTGCTTTACGTCCTGCTTCTCCGTACTGGTCTCACCTCTGAGATTGACTTTTACCCAGCAAGCTTTCCAAATATGCCTTTGTCAATACGTCATACACACAGTGGTGGTTCTGTCAGATATGACCCATATTGTCACTCGTAAGAGCATCCGCACGAGCCACAGAACCCTGGAGAGATGGCAAGCAGTCGCAAGAACTGCAAGGGACAAGAAGATGCACTGATCAAAGTTTGATTTGTGATACAGTCAGCAAGCCGACTACGAAGGTGTATGTACAATGAAATCTCAACAAAACCCACTTCATCTTTCAGAGGTGTGTACGATAAAGGTCCAGGTCTGCAGCCAAGTACCGTTCTCGCGCGTTCCTCTACGAGCGATTGCTTATTTAGCGCAGTTGACGGTGATCTGCGAACTGCCGCTGGAGAAGTATCCCTCGGTAGCAACAATCTGGTAGTTGTGGGAACCCAACTTCATGCCCTTGGCAGCCCAAGCATCAAAGTGAGTCTTCATGTTGACGGAGCCAGAGCTGCGCTTGTTCTGGCGAACAGACCAGTATTGCTGGAAGGTCTGGGTGCCGTCGATAGAGGGCGCGTTGTTGCGCTGGGTCTGGGCGATCTTGTAGCTGGAGCCGTCGGCGGTCAAGGAACCCTTGACGGTGGCCTGGGAAGAGGGGTCGTAGGTGCCAAAGTTCTCGACAACGTAGTACTCGATCAAAGGGTTGCGGGTCCAACCATAGACTGCGAGGTAGGAGTTACCGGAAGGCTTGTAGGTACCGGAGTAGGTAATAGTGCTGTAGTTGTTAGATACTATACGTATTTGGGTGTGGATTGAGGAGAGCATACCGTGCGGCACCAGGGTTCCAGCCCTTGCCACCGACAAGGTTACCACCAGTCTTCCAGGAGACGCTGTAGCTGCCACCGTTGCCGTTGGTGTAGGTGGCCGAAGCACCACCGTCGGTCCACCAGCTGTAGAAGCATCCGTTGTGAGTGCCCTGAGAAGAAGGAGTGCCGGCACGTGCAGTCAATGCACCAAGCGAGCGGGTAGCAAGATCAGTAACTGGTGCGGCCAGAGCGCCAGAGGCCGCGACAGCGGCGGTGAAGATGGATGTGAAAGAGACCATTTTGGAAGTCGTGTTGTGAGTTGCTTAAAGAATGGAAATGTGTCAGAGAGTGAATGACCGCGGTGAGGACTTTCTAGCAAGGCGAGTCAAGATATCCTTATGTACTTCGCCATGTGGATCGCGAGTAGGGAGTCGATCTCACAGCCCGGTCTGGCTCGCAGGGATGATGAGCACATGGTCGGAGAGCACGAAGGTAGTCTATCTGGTAGTAGCCAAGATGGGGTGGACGGCCGAAAGCGTGAGGCCGCAATATGGTCTGCTTGGCCCGTTTGGTGTATCTAGCACCACAGAATATTGTAAGCGTCCAACGAAAGCAGCGAACGCATTGATCTGTCTGAAAAATGTCGATTTTCTTGAGACCTGGTTGGTGCGTTGTTCTGAAACGCGTTCCCCGGCCCAAGCCCGCGTAAACAATTAAGGACGGACATTTCAATCTCGCCGTTGCGGGTCATTCAGCGGAAGTGCGCGCCCGCGGCCAATCTTCGTCCACCTCTTCGGTTTGTTGCTCTTGCGTTGTGTCAGACACACGGTTCTTTGGACGGCTAAAGGCCTCATGATGATCTTGACCCTGGAGGACGCCCCAATCTACGTACAGCCTCATAACGAGACTGGTGAGTGCTATGAGAAGATCAAACGACGAGTAGCATCCGTGAGCCTTTGCGTTCCGGCGGAAGCATGAGTAATGTAGAGCGGAGAACAGCCGAAGTTGAGGTAGGGTTGCGGCTGTCACTTTATGCACTAGTCGAGTAGCAGATGAAAGGGTGGTGGCACCTGCG
The DNA here is from genome assembly GCA_004522025.1 of Didymella segeticola. Classification (NCBI taxonomy): domain Eukaryota; kingdom Fungi; phylum Ascomycota; class Dothideomycetes; order Pleosporales; family Didymellaceae; genus Didymella; species Didymella segeticola. The sequence goes on along the minus strand of SDAV01000005.1, from coordinate 713,686 downwards.
TTTGCGCCACAATTGGAAATCGCGGTCCTTGACCATGACACCGAAAGACAGTACCTAAACATCAGTCTGCCATACTTTGCCACCAAACAGCGATTCCAGAGTACCGCGTGTGACCATGAAGACGCTGCAATGCAATCTGTGCACTGCGAGAGTGCCGCTTGCGAAAACGGATGGGCAAAATGGCGCAGCGGCAAGCACCCCAGACCGATCCTCCTGCTTGACTGCACTCCCACGACTCCCCAACGCTTGTCCCGCCGGCAGAAGACGTTTAAAGAGCTTAAATCAGCCGCTGGGCTTGGGTGAGGCGTACAAGTATCAGATTAAGTGATGAGGCGAGCACAACAGCCGTGACCTTATTATGCTGTACTACGAAGCTTAGACACAGGAGAGGAAGTTCTTTGTGATTCGAGGACTTACATATGTAGTGACCTCTGAGAATTCTAGTGATTCGTCACTACGCCTGACTTGGCTCTGCTGAGCAGCATCTCTAGTCATCGTTGCAAATCGAAGGCGCCAGAAGGACAGCCTAGAACAACTTGATAGAACAGTCGCTTCATCTTCCAGGGTGTCTTAGGTGTGAACTCTCCAGATCCATAGAAACGCCGGCTAATGAGGGGCTCGTCGATGCTCTTGCGCTGAACTTGCGTGGCACAAGAGATAGGAGAAGCAGTTCTTACAGGTTGGCGAACTCACAGATCTGTTTCTCGTCCTCCGAAGCCTGGTAGGCTGAGATGTGTCTGACAGGCCCCTCTGCTAGCTGTTGTGAAGGCGGGACAAGCGAAGAGGCGATGTGAAATTGGAATGTCGCCATATACAGGTCGCCTACTGAAGGACTCCCTCTTCCCCGTGGTCACTTGAAAGCTTCAAAGAGAGGTCCAAGGAGCGGAGATGCCTAACGAGGCCGAGTGCTCGAACGTCCAGGACTATCCAATGCCCCCATGGGTACCTGCAGGACACCATTTCCGACTCTACAGACTCGGGACAGAGGACGATGCTCTTTGTCGGCGCTTATAGGTGTTATCTGTGTAGATTTGTTGACACGAGCGGGCGGTCTCAGTCTCACTCGCTCATCTCCTCGCTCTCGCCACCCTGGTCGACAATCGCCAGCACATCTTCCCTCTTCCTCTCTTTTTTCACGCTCTTTTCAACACTACTGAGCATGGGATCAACGCCCCGGCCATCAAATGCTCTTGCTCTCTTGATAATCTTCTGGCTCCTGCGAATAACTTCTTCCTCGGCTTTTCTAATCGTGCCGCTGACTCTCAGCACCCTGCACACAACTGGTGTGTCGACTTTCGGTAGCTTTGTGACATATGTGAGGGCGGCCCAGACCATCTCGTAATGGTCGCGCGGACAGCGTATTATTGCTGTTGAGGTGGAGGGGGAGAAGTAGTTGACTGCGGGACAGGTTAGTACGTGCTGCGCACAAGTCGATGATGTGTATTCCGTACCTTTCAGGCTGCTTGACACCATGCCACTGCCGTAGTCTCCATAGAGGTCCTCAACTGCATCGCGTAGCAGGCGTATCAGCGCGCCAGCGTTAAAGGAATCCGGCGTGGGAGAGTGGATCTGCACGAGGTCTGGGAGTGCTGTGCGCGATTTGGAAGACGGTTCTGGATAGAGGAAGTTCACGACCAGGTAGCGGAACTTGACGCGCACCATGGTGATTTGCTTGCTAGATTGGCGGTAAGTTGCCGAGTGAGAGTTGTTGCAGAGGTGAAAGCAGCTTCTTGCACACGCCAATGCTTTGCTGCCAGGTCTCTGACTAGACCACGGTATTTGCTGTCTCCTTCACTATCTCCTCGAGCGCGGTTTGTCAATTATTGTTTGTTTCGTGGTTACTAGTCCTCGAGCAGCTCCCCTCGAGCTCCAGAAATTCAATATTCAGCGTTGCTCCGCGCACCAATCGCAGCCTCGGCTCCAGCCCTAGCGCCGACTATGACGCGCCTTGCTCGGCGCTCCATCCCCAGCTTTCTACCTCCAGCGCCCACAACAGCGACAGTCACAGCGCCCTCCGTCTGCCGTCTAAACATTTCGTACTCACTCGCAAGCGACCACAGACATACTATGGCGTCTTCATCCTCGTCCACGCCTCTGCTTTAGTACAACTACTCCGCACCTCCTCACCGCCGCCTACTGACCACCCTCAGCGCATGCATAGCCCACAACACCACCGTCCTCTCCGAGCACACCGCGAGCGCCTCCTCCAACGCCTCCTCCCTCGTCTCCCTCGTCCTCCCAAAGCTCAAACACGACTCCTCCGCCCACAAAACAATCGACCAATCCAAATTCTTCATTCACGTTGTCACCAAGTCGCCCTCGGACTTTCCTTCTGCGTCGCGCAGCGCGGGCGGGCTCACCTTCCTGGTCATCGCCGAGCGTGATCTTGGACAGCGGATTCCCTTCGGTTTCCTGACCAACCTTGAGAAGAAGTTCTTTGCTGCGTTCCCGTCGGACGAGACGGATTTTTCGGATTTGCCGCCCTATGGATGTGCTAGCTTTAATGCTGCCTTGAAGAAGCTGATGGTTGAGCAAGGCGCGACGCAAGCTGGACAGGCGGATGCGTTGCGCACTGCGCAGCGCGAGATTGAGGGTGTGAGGGAGATCATGACAGAGAATATCGAGAGAGTCTTGGAAAGGGGAGAGCATATGAATGTGCTTGTGGATAAGACGAGTCGATTGGGTGATAATGCAAGGGATTTTAGGGTTCGGAGCAGGACTTTGAAGAGGAGGATGTGGTGGAAGAACGTCAAGCTGATGGTGTTGTTGTGCCTCGTTGTGATATTCTTGATTTATCTGTTCGTTGGATTTGGGTGCGGGCTGCCTGGTAAGTCTCCCCGAGCGTAGCAAGGGCTGGACCTCCACGTTTGAGATGATTGCTAACAGAGCATAGCTTGGGGGAGATGTCTACGCCACTGAGTGCTAGGCAGCGATCCACTCACCCTTGGAACACAAGTTTATTGTCACATCACTCGGCAGCGACAACGACTCAAAGACGACTAAACAGATGGACTGCCTCTTTGCAAGCAAACGATATCTTTATTCATTCATTGTACATAAAATGGCGTGGCGTTCGGCGCTTGATGTACCAGACTTCTGGAATCTGAATTACTTTCCTGGACTCCGAATTCCAGTTCCTCTTGTGCAATTTCCCATATAGCAATGCCATCTTTCCTAAGTTCCCAATTCCCATACCAATGGTCGTCCGAACGCTTCGTAGTCCATGTAGTCCCAAAACTTTGCCTTAGCGCCGATGATCCCCCGAAGTAGCCCAACCTTGTCGCCGAAAATTTGAAATAGCTTCCCACCAACCCGATAGACCACACGAAAACGCCAGACTACGCTGAAATAAAAATGAAATAGCTTCCCCCAGACCCGTGTTTGGAGAATTTACATCATACATGAACCCTTATACACGTGGAGGGACACCACGGTGAACGCCTATCTAATGCTTGGAAGTCTAGTTGGTACTTCTACCAGAGATTGTAACGAAGTGAACGCCTTGTCGTTTTGTGCTTTTCGTGGAACGCCGGAAATCGAAATCAAGTACAGAGTGCTCGTGAGCAGGTATAGGTATATGGTGCGCAATTCAACACACGCTTACGGAGCCATGACCATAGCCAGCAACGCCATGCGCGTGTACAATCCGTACCTCATCTGTAGAACTGTCAGTGATGTTGCGTAGACAGTACTCGGGATACTCACCTGTCTGAAGTATGCCGCCCTGGGATCGAAGTCCACCTCTTCGTGGATCTCGTTGTTCCTTGGCAGAGGGTGCATGACGATCATGTTGGTCTTCGCCTGCTTGAGGACCTTGTTGTCGATGACGAACGAGTCCTTGACCTTCTCGTAGGTGGCTTCGTCGGGGAAGCGCTCCTTCTGCACGCGAGTGCAGTACAGAACGTCAGAGGAAGCGATGATCTCTTCCGTAAGCTCGTTGGACACAGTCTTCAACTGGCCGCGAGACTTGAGAGCGTCACGAACAGAGCTTGGCATGTTGAGTGAGTCGGGCGAGACAAGGTTAACCTGGCAGTCGTAGTGGGACAGAAGCTCGCAGAGCGAGTGGACTGTGCGGCCGTACTTGAGGTCACCGACAAAGGTGATGGTAAGACCGTTGACAGATCCAAGCTCCTCACGGATGGTAAAAATGTCAAGAAGGGCCTGAGTAGGGTGCTCACGGCTACCGTTGCCGGCGTTGATGACGGGTACGCCAGAGAACTTGGTCGCGATGTCAATCGAATCCTCGTGGGGGTGGCGAAGCACGATGGCATCTCCATAACATCCCAGGGTACGGATGGTATCAGCGATAGACTCGCCCTTCTTGGTGGACGAAACGGACTCGTTGATGACAACGACCTCACCGCCGAGGCGCTTCATAGCCGCATCGAAGGAGGCCGAGGTACGCGTCGAAGGCTCGAAGAACATTGTGCACAGAACGCGGCCCTTGAGGATGTCGAGACAACCCTGCTTCTGAGCACCAAGGCGCATCTCCTGGGCGATGGTGAACAGCAAGTGGAGGTCGGCACGGCTGAACTGCTTGACAGAAGTGATGTGCTGGCGCTTAAAGGGAGACTTGGACAGCAGCTGGGGTAGGGACAAGGAACCGTTCTTGGACAACTGGCCGTAGTGGTCATCATGAGCGTCACGCTCAGACACAAACTCCTGGAAATCGACCTGACTGATCGCGAGATCGTAGTGACGGGCGATAGCCTCAATTAGAAGCTTCGCGTTCTTGACGTTGGTCACAAGTGGAGTCTGGTAGTCAACGGCCATACGACGAGTACGGTAACCACGAGACATGTAGTTGGCGGGTCGGCGGAAACGGTTGCTTGAGGGCAAGTTGATGTACAGGTCGATCAAGTTGTTGGCCAGAGCGTGAGTCAGGGAGTATTCTGACTTCTGCTCGTCGTGCTCACCCGGCGGCAGAACTTCCAGGAACTTGACCGGGAGGTTGTGCTCCTGGATGTAGTCTGCAGTACCAGCAGTAGCGAACAGCTTGTAGCCCATCTTGTGAAGATTCTGAATGGAAGGCAGCATCTCAAGCTTGTCCTTGAACGAACCGATGGAGAACAGGATGTTCTTGTTAGGCAGCCTGAAGCCAGTAGCGATAAGACCCTTGATGTAGGCCTCGTACTTGTCGCGACCAAAGCAAGCTACCTCACCGGTAGAGGCCATCTCGACACCCAGAACAGGATCGGCACCGGCGAGACGAGAGAACGAGAACTGAGGTACCTTGACACCAACGTAGTCCTTAGGAATGTTGGTGGCGGGGTACTCTTCTACTGGCAAGCCAACCATCGCCTTGGTGGCCATCTCGATGAGATCAACACCCATGACCTTGGAGACGAAAGGAGTGGATCTCGAAGCACGAACGTTGCACTCAATGACCTTGATCTCGTCGTCCTTTGCGATGAACTGGATGTTGTAAGGGCCAGTGATGTTCAAAGCCTGCCCGATCTTGCGAGTAGCATCCTCAATTTGGCGGATGGTCTCTGGAGACAGGTCTTGAGGAGGTAGTACAAGAGTGGCATCACCAGAATGAACACCCGCGTTCTCGACGTGCTCCGAGATGAAATGTCCGATCATAGTACCGTTGCGTGCGACAGCATCCATTTCGATCTCCTTGGCGTTCTCGATGTACTTGGTGATGACAACCGGGTGTTCCTTAGACACATCCGCGGCCTGGTTAAGGTAGTTGGCCAAGTCGTGCTCGGAGTACACTGTGTTCATTGCCGCACCGGACAGAACGTACGAGGGGCGTACAAGCACAGGATAGGAGACGCGGTCGCAGAACTCCTTAGCCTCCTCGATGCTGGTAAGCTCCTTCCACGCGGGCTGATCGACGTTGATGCGGTCCAACATTCTGTATCTAGTTAGCATGTACATCTTGTAAGTAGTGGATATCCGAGCACTGACCTTGAGAACTTGTAGCGGTTCTCTGCAGTATCAATCATCTCGGGAGAGGTACCGAAGATCTTCACGTTCATGCGGTGGAGTGGCAGGGCAATGTTGTTGGGCGTCTGACCACCGACACTCTGCCATCTGCATTAGCGTTTATCATGAGTAGGAAACGCAAGAGCGTCTTACGATAACAACACCACTGGATTGTTCGATGGTGTAGATGTCAAGGACTGTCTCAAGAGAGATGTTCTCGAAGTAGAGACGGTCGGCCTCATCATAATCTATGGAAACGTGAGCCAAGTTCATACGAACAGTTCGAGGTACTACTTACCAGTGCTTACGGTCTCTGGGTTCTTGTAAAAGGTCAGCACATAAGTTCTTCAAAAAGAAAGGGGGAAGGGAAAAAGGCCTCATGAAGGTTCTACAGACAACCCAGGTGCACGAACGGCACCCAAAGGTAACTGAGGACCTCCACGGAGGTTGCTGCAGCCTTTGCGAGCAGTCTGATGCAGCGCCGCCGAAAAGCTCCAGGCGACCGCATCAGAATCTCATCTGGGTTTCGTGGATGAAGAAGGGAGATATTCGCGGAAGATCGGGGTTGGTAGCTTACATACTGTCGCAATGGTTAGCATGATTCTTCCATGATGGAACAAAAGAAAACAGAAAGGCAATGAGAACGAGTACGTGACTACCACTCCCAGGAACTATGCGGCCACAGCAGCCTCCTGGGTCTCTGTGACAGTCTTGTAATCGATGTCGACGTTGTTGGCTTGGAGGAATCGAGTCGCTCAGTAGAGCGGCTCATCCGTGTGTCAGGCCGTCACCTTGCAGCCACCAAGAGGGGAAACAGGCGTCTGTGAGAGAACAGGCGTCGCACGTGTGCAGACACTTGCATCCGCAAGTAGGCTGTGTGGCCTTCGGGTAACAGCGCAGTGTTGTCCAGGCCAGGGAATAACGCATTCGATATGAAAGAGAATCAACTCGAACACGAAAGGAAGAAACAAAAATGTGGTACTCACGTTGATCATCCTGCGATATGTTAGCATAACCCAGAACACTGTGATGACTAGAGCACTTACACAGTCTTGTATCCGTTTTCACGGAGAGTGCGAATGGCACGGACCGAGCACCAATCGAACTCGACGGAAGATCCGATGCGATAGACACCGGAACCAAGAACCATTACACCCTTGTCGTTGAAGTCAAGATCGTTCTCAGTGCCATTGTAGGTCAGGTAGAGATAGTTCGTGTGCGCGGGGAACTCAGCAGCCACTGTATCGATCTGCTTGACGACTGGGAAAAGGTTGTAGTCAACACGCATGCGTCGGACAGCAAGCTCGTTTGAGCCCCAGAACTTGGCGAGCTGGCGATCAGAAAAACCAAGTTCCTTGGCTCTCTTCAGAAGAGGCAGAGTTACACTGGCGGTGTTGTAGCTCTGCATAGAGATCTCGAAGTTACTGAGGGACTTGAGGCGGCTCAGGAACCACTTGTCGATGTTGGTCAGCTCCCAAATCTTGTCGACGGTATAACCAGACTTCATTGCGTTGGCAATGGCGAACAGACGCTGGTCAGAGGGTGTCTGAAGCTCCTGGTCAATCGACATAAGGGCGGCGGTCTCGTTGAAACCCATGTTGCTAGGATCAACTTCACGGATGGCCTTTTGAATAGCCTCTTCGAATGTTCGACCAATCGCCATGACCTCGCCAACACTCTTCATAGAAGAGCCAAGGAGGGTGGAGACACGAGTAAACTTCTTCAAGTCCCAACGAGGGATCTTGACGACAACGTAATCAAGAGAAGGCTCGAAGCAGGCGCAAGTTGAGCGTGTGACCGAGTTTTGAACCTCGTTCAATGGGATGTTGAGACCGAGCTTAGCAGCGACAAAGGCCAGAGGGTAACCAGTTGCCTTTGAAGCGAGGGCAGACGAACGCGAAAGACGAGCGTTCACTTCGATGATGCAGTACTCCTTGGAGAAAGGGTTCAGTGCATACTGAATGTTGCACTCTCCAACAACACCAAGGTGGCGAATGACGTTGACAGCTGTGGTACGGAGCATGTTGTAGTCCTCGTCAGACAGAGTCTGGGAGGGAGCGACGACAATAGAATCTCCGGTGTGGATACCAAGGGGGTCGAAGTTCTCCATGTTACAGACTGTGATGCAGTTGTCGCGACAATCGCGAACAACTTCGTACTCAATCTCCTTCCAGCCCTTCATACTGCGCTCAATGAGCACCTGAGGACTGACGGCAAAGGCCTTGTCGCAAAGGTCGAGCAGCTCCTGCTCGTTGTTCGCAAAACCACTGCCGAGTCCACCCAGAGCAAAGGCGGCGCGGACAATGACCGGGAAGCCAATATCCTTGACGACGTGCATAGCCTCTTCTGTGTTGTTCGCGGACGCAGACTTGGCGCACTTCTCACCAATGGACTCCATGGCACGAGCGAAGAGCTCTCGGTCCTCGGTGGTGATAATGGTGTCAATGGGTGTTCCGAGAACCTTGACGCCGAGACCCTCGAACTCATCCTTGAGCTGGATACCGACTTGAAGGGCAGTCTGGCCACCGAAAGTGACGTAGATACCATCGGGGCGCTCCTTCTGGATGACCTTGCGGACGAAGTCCGCGTTGACAGGGAGGAAGTAGACCTTGTCGGCAAGGCCCTTCGAGGTTTGAATCGTAGCGATGTTGGGGTTGATGAGAATGGTGTAGATGCCCTCTTCTTTTAACGCCTTGATACACTGGCTACCAGAGTAATCAAATTCACCAGCCTGTCCGATACTGAGACCACCGGAACCGAGGACGAGGACCTTCTTGACCTCGACACGGGGCGTCAGCTTCTCGTTCTCCTCCTTTGTGCCGCCAGGGAATTCCACGGGCTGCTTCATAGTCTCGGACGATGCAATGGACTTCTGAATTGTGCTGATGAATACATCGAACAGATATTCGGTGTCACGAGGACCGGGAGTGTGCTCAGGGTGGAATTGGACACTGAAATAGGGACGGCTAACGTGGCGGATACCCTCGTTACTACCGTCATTGGCGTTGACAAAGAGCTCTTCCCAGCCGTTGGACAGAGTCTTGGAGTCGACGGCGAAACCGTGGTTCTGCGATGTGATGTGACACTTGCCAGTGATCATGCTGGTGCAAGGAATGTTGTGACCGCGGTTGCCGAACTTCATCTTGAGGGTCTCAGCACCAGACGCTCTTGCAAGCAATTGATGACCAAGACAGATACCGAAAATGGGTGTTCGGGCCTCGTCCATAGCTGCCTTGATGTGCTTCACGGTGGCCTCCATCTTGGCTGGGTCGCCAGGACCGTTGGAAATGAAGAGGCCATCGTAGTCCTTGCCAGCAAGCTCAGGGAAGTTGTAGTCCCATGGGACCTGCAGGACCTCGACACCTCGTCGGAGGAAGCATCTCAGTTGGTTGTATTTAAGACCGACATCAACAGTTACTACACGCACGGGACGGCCAGAGGGGTGCTTAAGAGCCGTGGAAGGGTCAGGCGAAAAGAGTCTGGGTTCCTTGATGGAGACTGTACAGACGTCAGACAAATTCACTTTGAGACAGCATCATAGGTATTCACCTTCAGCGACCAGGTTTTTCTTGTTAGGGTCAACCCACTCGATCTCCTCAAAGGCGCTGCTCCAGTCCTCTACCTCGCCATCGGCGATCGCTGCAGTGTCGACAACACCGTTGGTGAGGGCCGTGGAGGAGGGAGATGGGCCTGTTCGCTGTCTCAGACGAGCAAGCATGCTGCCCTCCTCACGAATGCGCTTTGTCAGAGCGCGAGTATCAACGCCCGTGATAGCAGGTACGCCCTGCTCCTTGAGCCATGCGCCCAGTGAAGAGGTGGCCATGTAGTGAGAGAAATCCTCTCCAGCGTATGTCTGGACGACGAGACCAGCAATGTGGATCTCTCGCGCCTCAAAGTGGGCGGGAATGTCCTGAGCGAGCGCATCGAGGTCTTCGCGCGAAGGCACACCGTAGTTGCCCACCAGAGGGAACGTGATGACCAGGATCTGGCCGCGATACGACGGGTCAGTTATCGACTCGGGATAACCCACCATACCGGTCTGGAAGACCAATTCTCCTGCAATGCTCTTCTCCGCACCAAAGCTCCTGCCAAAGCAGACGTAGCCATCCGCAAGCTCGAGAGCCAGGTTCTGGCTCTCATCGGGACGTGGGGCCATGATTTATGTAGTGAGTGACAGCTCGAGGGCTCAAAGTACCCTGGAGAATCGAGACTGTCGAACAATGGTGGAGGAGAAGAGAGAAGGGCTCTTTCGTGCGTCGAAACTTTTTTCATTGCAATGCAGCAGCGGGGTGATGATTGGCTTCCTTGGTGGGGCTAAGTTAGCGTCTTTCACGCCGGACATCGCTGTGCTCAACAGCTTCAAATTTTGTTTCAATCGTCGCAGCTAGGTGAAGGGAGGAAACGTCCAACATTGATAAACTCGACGTCTTCATCATGTATTTTGATCTGTGTATACTACTCAGTGACTATTGAACTCAGGATTTTGCACATTCGAGTAACAATTGATCAGATGCTGAATGCAGTGTATGAGAAGCCTCGCCAAACCTGCCAATAGCGACGCGCGGGGCTGCGTCATCCTGGTGCGCTTGACGTCGAGTCTTCGATCTTCGCAACCTCGGAGGTTCTCCACATTAAGTCGTATCACCAGCCTTGAAATCTTTCTTTTCTCGATCAGAACTGGGAAGAAGTAGGTAACGATCAGTGCGAAGAAGACCATGATACGATACAATTATCTTAAGATTTCATCCGCCTGCGAGGATGATATCCGCGTCTCTTGACCATCGAGCAAAGTCGAAAACAGACAACGTCCCTTTTCTTGTAGCTTGTCTCGCTGGGACTGATCTGTCCTATTGCGCAGTTTTACTTGCATGATCTACATGCTGACTGTCGAGACAACTAAAGTATCCTTTTGCGGTTCAACATTAAGTTAGTATGGCGTGTCCAGGTCCCTTTGACTGTACTTGATCATCTGCTTCATTGCGTGTCTCTGCTCCATATACATCTCAGCTTGCATGATAACAAATCTGCTCCCTACCAATTCATGGTTCCTTGCAAAAGCATAACAAAATGGTATAATCTTTGAACTTTGTCGTCATCGATGCTGCGCGAAGGCATCTCTCTATTTGTTTCTACATGCTCGCATTCGTCAGGGTCAACATGACCTCTCGAGGGGACCACGGTGCACAACCTCGCGACCAAAGAATAAGCTTTGGGTCCCCATGTTATCTTGTTATTACTAGTCTAATGCTACTTAAGCTATCTGGCTAGTCTCAATAACTCAGAGTCTCGTTCCGCTGCGCTAGAGAGGAGTGCATAGATTTAAAATCACCTTTGCAAGTGAGTCCAAGTGAGGCCAAACGCAAGAGGTGAGCTCACATGTCTAGATTTGATCTCGGTCAACAGCGAGGTACTACAAACCTCTGCTGGAGGCTGTTCGATAGAGTGGGAGCGGGCTTTGGGCAACATACGCTGCCTGTTTGTCATGCGGCACACAATGCAGTGCCCAAAAGCGACCGATGATGAGTGCAACGCCGAGTGTATACCTGCCGTACCACAGCCTGCACCACTTGTATGGTTGTGCTGTACGGAGAGAGCAGATTCAGACAGGTACTGAGGTCATGGTAGGAGGTGAAGGAGCGGGGTGGCTGCTCCTGCTCCCTGGAGGTTGAATCGGGAACATCACATAACAGACCGGAATCTGCCTGAGAGAATAAAACCAAAGTACATAACCCCATTGCATTGACACTCCCTTTCTCTTTTAGACATTTTTGGTAATTAGGCACTGCTGTGAGCCACGTCAATGCCAATCCACTGGCTCTGGACATCCGCACGGTGAGTGTTCAATCGAAGACTATGCCCTTTTGCATGCACTTTAGATTCGACATCAAGAGACATACTCCATCCGAAGTAGATTCGTTGCAATACATGCGAGATATCGTCAGAGTTGCTCCAAAGGTATCTGTATGGCCTGTTTCCGGTTCATCCTGGATTTGGTCCAAAGGGGCAATGCCGTGACCAATTCGTGTTTCCTTGCAGGAAGTCGCGCAGTCGATGCTGTTTTGCATCATGATGTATGAACCTTCGTTTAGCATCCTCTTTCCCTGTGTCAACTCTTCAAGCGATGCACGTTCTTGCAGGTGGCTAAGCCAGACCGTGAAGGGTGAGAGAGGCTACAAAGACTTGCAGCAGCAGGAAGACGTTACTGGTAGCTGCTGAATTCAGCTGTTCACCAGATACCTCGTTTGCCCAAATAATCTCTGCGCCCTGGCGAATGGATCAACGTTTCTCTCAAAAGACACAGCTAGCGAGAGGAAACTCAGAGTGGCGGGCTGCTTCCCACACAGTGATGGCTACTTTTACCTCTGTCACGCGGACGAGCTGGCGATTACCGATCGAAGCAGAGACGTTGTGCCCTTACCAAAAAACAAGACGTATACGCTATGCAATGATGTTTACCTTTTGCGAACTCGGCATGTCAGCCGATGGATCAAACCATGACGGGATGCCGCCCGTATGATACCTCGAACGTGCATCATACAAACGCGGCTTGGCCAAAGGAAAATCGCGCGAACCGAAACAACCTGGATCGCGCATAAGCGCCGCAGAAGCGAGGGGTTCTTCTCGAGGCTGCAGCCGATGGATCGGCAATGCTAAACGAGCGTTCTCGAGGACGCTCACAATAATGTGTGAATGAGGCAAGCAGCTCCGGTCCTTGGCGGCGTGATCGAGGAGATCCTTCGTGGTCCACACTGGCCTGGACAAGATGCAGGGTTGGGGGCCCAGGCCACTAATAAAAATAAACAAACTGACGACCTCTCAAGTCAGGGATGAGAGCAACGAGATTCCGCAACCTCGACTGCTTCCGCGCGTGATCGCAGATCTGAGGGGATATCAGAATGCGCGCAATGGAACTCTGCACCCCAGACGGCCTGTGATGCAAGAGCGATGATGATGCCCACTTTGGAGGGCACATTGCGCAAGAGGCCGGGAGACGTGCATAAGTAGCGCGTTCGTCATTCCATGATTGGCGACACCGTGGGAGAGCGGGCGTGATCATTGGTTGGCAGCGCGTCGGGAATCGTGGGGAAATAGAGCACGCAGATAAGAAGAAGGCATTTGTGCCATCCCCATGATCACATCGTCTCAGCATGGCGGCGAAGAGCGGCATGGCGGCTTGCGAGGCGGTGAATCGTGAAATGGGGGTGGGACGAAATTGGTAGCGGGATCGACTGATGGCCACTTCCCTTTGCAAATGAGACTTCTTGTTTGTCACTACTTCTGCTTCCTCCTTCACGCCGCGCCCGTGCCGCCACGAGGACTGTTGCTCTGTTGAAAGTGTCAGTGTGAGGGTTCCCCAATGTTCGCCTCGTTGCTGCGCTCGAAGAAGAGTAGCCGCTCGTCTGAGAACACGCCCCTCCTTGCAGCAATACACAGGTACCGCAACCGCCACGACGACGAGGTGGGCGAAGACGACTACGAGGACGAGAGAGGCCAGTTCGATGCAGAGGTCTACGACGAGGATCATGACCACCGGCGCGATGGACCATTGCTGCCCGTGTTCTCTTCAGAGTTCCTTGGTGGGTTGAGCTGTTGCATGTGAACGTTGTTTACTTGCGCTAATAGAAACACTCAGACCGCATCCCCATATACAACTACACTCACGCAATCCGCACACTCGTCGTCCAGCGCTGCGAAACCACTCTGAGCTGGGACCAGCTGCGCTCGCCGCAGGTCTCGCAATTTCTGGTCAAGCCAATACAACAGCAGATCCGCGCAGAGCACTTCTCACGCGGCGCCCTGTACTGCCTGGTGGCGAATTGCCTCCAGTTCAGGAAGGAAGGCGAGGCAAATCCTGGCAATGTTGGTGTCAGCAACACGAGGGCGCTCCTTTGTGAGCTGCTGGCTATGCGCCTGCTTAAGGAGTTCTCCACAAGAGAGCTGATCGATGCGCTTAGCTACGACTATGACCCCCTGCAAGGCCTCGAAGTCCTAGTAGGTGGCGCAAGCTGGTCACGGCAAAGGCAACAACATGCGCGCATCTCTGCACTGGAGATTGCTATTCGCGCCCAGGCCAAGAAGTTTCTTGCGCATCCCCTGGTGGTGCAGCAGCTGGAGGCTATCTGGGCAGGCACAATTGTCTTCCATTCAGTCGCCGATAGCCTCCATCGCAAGCCTGACTCCTCTCACAGCAATCCCACAAGCGATGAGATCTCGCCTGGGAGAGGGCCGTCTCGTCGCCAGCCGCCACACAAGCAGGCCAAGAAGACCAAGAAGACCAAGAAGATGAACGCTGACCTACCAGCATCAGTGCTCATGAGAAGAACAGTGACCCTCTACGATCCACACGACTCCTCGCTCTTCAAGCTTTCCCGTCTCCGAGTACCGCGCTACCGCAACCTCTTCTCGACGCTTTCATTCGGTATAATGTTGGGGCTATTTCTGGCTGTCCTCGCCGAAAAGTCAGACGATATCACAGTTCTAGAAGTCGTGTTCTGGTTCTGGAGCGCTGGATACATGTTGGATGAGATTGTTGGCTTCTCCGAACAGGGCTTTGGGCTTTACATCATGAGCGTATGGTAAGTTTTCCTGCGGTCGCTTTGGATCCCCATGCTTGTGCTGACAGAAGCTTAATAGGAACGCTTTCGATCTGGGGATTCTGCTGATGTTCGTGGCATACTACATCTTACGACTCTACGGTATCCTCATGCCGGATGTCAGACGCCAAAACGTGACCAGCTTAGCGTACGATGTCCTGGGAGCGACGGCGGTGCTACTGTTCCCTCGCCTGTTCTCAGCCTTGGACCACTACCAGTACTTCTCACAGCTCTTGATCGCCTTCCGGATGATGGCCGTGGACCTGGTCGCCATTCTGGTATTGATTGTCATTGCCTGCAGTGGGTTCTTCGTGTCCTTTAGTATGGCCTTTGTTGGCAAGGAGATTGGAGCCAGAAATGCTGCATATGCCATTTTCCAACTGCTAATGGGCTTCACGCCTGCAGCATGGGATCTCTGGGGCGAGTACAACATGTTAGGCAAGGCTCTGTTGGCCCTCTTCCTCTTCATGTGTCACTTCCTCATTGTGACCATTCTGATCACAGTGTTGACGAACTCGTTTATGAAGATCGTTCAGAATGCCAATGAGGAGCATCAATTCCTGTTTGCGGTGAACTGCATCTCGATGGTCAAGTCCGATGCACTATTCTCCTACATTCCTCCTACCAATATCGTCGGCTGGCTGCTTATTCCGCTCAAGTACATGATGCCCTTCAAGACGTTCATACGCATGAACAGAACGGTCATCAAGCTGACGCATATTCCGATTCTCTCCACCATCTTCCTGTACGAGAGGCTACTTCTTTCGAACATGTCATATGGACCCACAGATCTGGTTGAAAGCCGTGGTCGACCCGGGACTGCATCGCCTGTGGCGCCAGCCTTCAGCATCCGTGGTGCCGTTGAAACTTTCCAATCACGCCTACGTGAGCCATCTATTACCACTTTTCATAAAGATCGCGCGCTAGAAGAGGTTTTCCGCAGGCCTTACCGCGACACCAGTGCGCAAGCGCCTTCCAACTATCCTTCCGGTCGAAGGAATTCGAGTAACGTAGTATCTGACTGGATGAAGAAGATGGGTGACGACGAGGAGGTAACACCGCCCCAGGAGGATGCTCAATCCGTTCTTGATCGTCTCGAGAGTCGTGCTAGGCCATACTTGCGTCGCTCAAAGACCTCTGGCCAACCCAGGCGAAGACATCCCCTGTCTTTCACCCGAAGTGTGGCCTCAGAACCAGATGATAGCTTCATCGCGTTCCCTCGTCCTATCTTGGAGGAGGAGGAGCCGATCTTGAACGACGACAACCCTCAGCAGACTGATGCTGATGGAGACGACGAGCTTTTGACACAAGCGGACGACAACGATTCAACTTCAGATCACCTAACAGCTACGAAGAACCTACAAATATCTGATAAGGAGAACAGAAAGCCAAAGACTGCCTATGAAACGTCTGAAGATGAGTTCTTCCGCCCGCCGATAGTCTCTAGACCGAAGACTCCTGCACGAACCCCGGCAAGGGCCAGGTCGCCATCAGATACCAGCGCGCCAGACGTACGGATGTCACCCAGCAGGAAGTTCAAACCAGGCCATGCTCGCAACACATCCTCAAGCACTATCCTATTCAGCCCTACGAAAGACACCGTCGATCTATCGCGACCTGCCTCTCCCGAAAAGCGGTTAAAATTGAGCTCACGCAGTGGAACAGCCACGCCAGGCCGCCTCGACGGACCCGTGTCATCTGGTACAAAGACTCCAAGGCGCCCTCAGCCGATTACTCACATCAGCCATGCCTCAGCCTCTCGTGCTCGCGCAATTCTACCTCCTGATACGGGTCGCAAGACGCCTAATCTGTCGAATTTCCTGGCTCTGGAACGCCAAAATCGTACGCCTTCTTTTAACGCCATAGCGCTCGACCTGGCTTCTGACCTGGGTGACAACAACAACAACCCCAACTTCGGTAACTTGAACACGATCCCTGCGTCATTCACGACTCAGTTCGAGCTTGCCGCTCGAGCGAGACAAGAAGCGCGCATGGAGCGCAAGGGCAGTGATACCGAATCGGACTCAAACCGTATGAGTAGGATCATGCTCGCACGTATGACAACGTTGGAAGAAGGCTTCCGCGATGTGCTGAAGGAAGTTAAGGGTCTGAGAGTGGGAGACTCGAGTGCAGCTGGCAGTCAACGCACGCAGACGCCACCCAACGAACGCAACGACCTCATGAAGAAGAAGGGAAAAGCAAAGAAACGAAACAGCAAGAAGGGAAGCGGAGAGGATAAATTTGGATCGAGTCTGTAGATGCTCTGATGTTTCGAACGACACACGAAGTTCAGGCTGCCTTTGCGCACCAGCATGGTTTGCGGGCGAAAGCGGTCTTTTGCATCATGTTGCATTGCTTGCGTTGTTTTACGATAATGCTCTGTTTTGGTCTCCTGACTATGGATTTCTTGCGATACCCCTTAGGGCTCTGCGTCTGAAATGCGGCGTTGGCTTTGGCTTTTTTTTTTTTGGATTGTACTATGTCGTTGTCGTCGATTTTCGTACAGCATTAGCGTAATGATGAGGCATGCAAAACGTGGCTTTCAGATGTCAAACTCTCGGTGCCAGGGCAAAGCAGTAGACATGTGAAACCTTTGAGTTTGGCACCTGCTATGTCTCACATCCGAGGTTCCCTAGCCGGCATCGCTGCCAAATCCACAAGTTCCTTGTTCCCCGGATCTGCAGGGCGTCATCGCGGACTTCCAACGCGTCTGATTCGTTCGACTACGTCGCGTGACATGCTCTAATTCACATCACCCGCACACGTCAGACCAAACTTCCCTCGACCTTTGACCGCCTCCACGATCCCCGACTCGCTGCAGCGCCGCCAGGTTGTGGATAACGGCCATGGCGGTGGGGCACATGGCACCGTCGATGACTAGTTCAAGGACACCACGAATGATGTGTGGGTGAGGTCGGGCCCGGTGTAGTTGCCTGTCTTAAATGTCGATGGGTCCTTGTTGTCCACGCGCCTTTTGGTCTCTTCTTGACCTTGAGAGCATTTATGACTTTTCGACACTATTCCTACACCTACATATAATCTCTGGAAACAGTGCCATTCAGTAGACATGCTACCGAGTATCATCCTCCTCGCGTGTTTCGCGCCCTATACACACGCCTTCTCAATACCACCATTACCGCACCTCAGATTTCTTGGTGCCGCCAACGCACAGAAGCAACAGCCGCTACAAGACACACTCGATGCCTGGATACAACAGGAAGAGCGAATAGCGCTAGACAAGCTTCTGGCAAATGTCTCGCCAGGTGGGCGCAACGTCGAAGCGCATGGTGTAGTTCCCGGCACCGTTGTCGCAAGCCCGAGCCAGGAAGGGCCGGACTACTGGTATCAATGTGAGTCGAAGCATCAGCAACGATCGTTCGCCGTTTCTGATGTATGGTAGGGGTTCGAGATGCTGCGATCACAATGAATACCCTCGTAGACGTGTACGCCGACGAGGGGCCATCCTCGCTAGGAGGGAGGCTTTCAACCATCCTTGATGCATACACATCCTTGCAGCAGACGATCCAACACACATCAAACCCATCTGGGACCTTCAGTGACCTCTCGGGGCTTGGTGAGCCAAAGTTCGAGATTGATGGCACACCATTCACAGGCTCATGGGGACGGCCACAGCGTGATGGGCCAGCATTGCGCGCTCTGACACTCATTCACTACTTGCGCGAGTACAATGCCTCTCACCCTACGCTATGGACATCTTCACAAGCAGACGATTTCTTTGCACCATTCTATGAAGCGAGTATGCCACCCACAAGCGTCATCAAAGCCGATCTTGAGTACGTAAGCCACTACTGGAACCAGTCTGGTTTTGATTTATGGGAGGAAGTGGAAGGTCTCCACTTCTTCACCTTGATGGTCAGCGCGCGAAGTCTGCGTGAGGGTAGCGAGCTTGCGCGTGCTTTCGGGGATCTTGGGGCCGCAGACTGGTACTCACTGCAGGCCGGATACATCGAAAACCTACTGTTGAAGTTTTGGAACAAGCAGAAAGGCCATCTCGTCGAGACTTTGTGGAGTAAGAGGTCTGGACTAGACTGCGGTCTGCTTCTCGGCTCGCTACACGCTCTGCCCGCCGACGGCTCAGACCACGGAGCCGTGTACCCACCGTGGTCAGATCAGATCCTCATCTCCCTACTCGCCCTAACTCGTGACCAAAAAGACCGCTTCCCTATCAATAGCAGCCCCTGGTCCTCGTCTGAAGAAGGTGATACCGTTGTAGGAGACGAAGAGCCCTTCGAAGGCACCGGTCTTGGCCGCTACCCTGAAGACAAGTACAACGGGTATACTACCACGCAACACGGCAATCCCTGGTTCTTATGCACGTCCAGCGCTGCCGAGGTTCTGTACCGCAGCGCTTCGCACTTCTCCTCATCCTTGAGCCTTACTATCTCGTCGATCTCATTGCCTTTCTACACAGCTCTCCTTGCGTCATCCAGTCTTGACGTCAACGAAGGTACATATGGACCAAACGATGCTCTGTTCCACTCCATTGTCGAGCGGCTTGGTGTTGTAGGCGATCAATTCCTGTCAACTGTCCGGAAACATGTCGATGCTGAGGGAAGTATGAGCGAGCAGTTCGATAAGGAAACAGGGTTTATGACTGGCGCTAGGGATTTGACGTGGAGCTATGGGGCTTTCCTGCAGGCTGTGAGGGCACGGAAAGCGATGACGGGTCTTTGAATGGTAGTGGGTTGATCCTCTCGGCTAGGGAGAGATGAATTATGATGTTATGACTTATGACGGGAAGGTATATTTTGGTGCGCTATCCCCCAGATGCGCTGGCGTTATGTCTTTGTTTCTCCAGTACAAGATTTTCACCGGTGATCATCTTTGCAAGTGGCTTATGCTTCCTGACCTGTAGGTGGAGGTGAATTACAACTGAAAATTTGGTAGTTTGCGCAGAGGCGATTTCCCTCTCCTTCTCTCTCCTGCCCTCTCTGTCCATCTATTCCATGACATCACAGCGTAAGCTGCTGCAGCGACTGCGCAGCCAACTCTGTTAAGGCGGTAGAGTCTCATGTCTGCTCATCAGGCCTCGTATGGCTGCGGAGAGGTATCGTAATTGCTTTTCTCTCTGCGAGGCTCTGAAACCACCAAACAGGACAACGAGCTGTCAGTATCATTCACCTACCTAGAAGGTGGTACTTTGGACCGTCAAAATGGAGCCAAAGGATTGTAATGCCATCCAGCTTTAACCTTAGCAAACAGCAACTGGCCAAGCAAACATAGAACCTCTCAAAAGACTCACAACGTACAAGATGCTGAGGACTACGACTGTTTTGCTGCTGTGTAACATCCGTTCTGAAGAATTTTCGTACCGTACAAGCGAAGTGAAAGCGTAGTTCACACGGGCTTGGCAAGCTACTGCATCTCCCCGTCAGATATAAAAGCGACTTTCCTTCTCCCCTCTCTACTTGTTGTCTACACATCCTCTCAAAGTCCTCCGAGATACCTCTGATTCTACGAGATGGACAATCTCCCGGAAGAAATCGTCGACAGAGTCATTGCGTACCTTGGACCTCACTCAATCGACAGTGTTGCACAACTTCGCGACTATGCAAATGTTGCGCTTGTCTCACGGTCCTTTAATCGTGTCGCTACCCCATACCTATACCAGTCAGTTCCTATCACAGTGTGTAAGGTGGTTAAGACTCTGGAAGCTTTCGTTGGCTCTGTCGACGCTCAGCCCATGCCTTTGGACCTTCCCACCACCAAGGGCTGCAGCGGTGAAAAATTCCTCGAATGCCTTCAGCGTCGACCGCATATTGCCTCTCATGTGAAGCAGTTGAATCTTCTCCGCGACGATTATGGATTCGCCTTGCGAGTGGCACTGGGCTGGTACGGGAATGAGAAGGACGGCCCTGCCTCTGCAAACCGTTACTGGAATGAGGTCGAAAAGGCCGCTCGCACAGGACGTCCAATCGACGGCACCCGTATTCCACGCACAGAATCAACACAGCCTGTCGCATGTCTCGATGATGGTTTCGTGACAGTGCGAGCACTGCTGCGTCTCCTACCTAATATACTGGTAATCGACTGTACACGCTACCGCACCGATATCTTCTGGGATCCATGCGTAGAGGCATTCAAGAGTCTTCGCTGGCGCCCAAGACCGCAGGTCGACTTCAAGGCGTTACAGAGCATCAAGTTGCACTGTGGGTATCGCTTTCTATCTACCTACTGGTCCGTGTTCATGTTGCCAAGCGTCCAGTCGATCCATCTTGACGCAGTGAGCCTCTGTTCAGCCCTTGAGAACGATGTCTCCGAAGGTTGGCGATCAATGCGCTCGTCTTCCGTGAAAGAGCTCCAGCTACAGAATTTTAGCATCCGAAAATGGAATCGAGCTGGGAAGAACGTCTTCGATCTGATGCTCAAAGCTTGCAAACACCTGTCGTCACTGACCATCGAATCACACCTAGTCTGCCAGTCTCGTCTCTTTCTTGACGCTGTAGGTCGACATTCTCCACAGCTCCGACAGCTCAAGGTCGTCTCGTATCCTCTACCCATGCAAGCATCTGACAGCATTCGAGCCCTTTTGCCGACTCCAGAGAACCCATCAACACCCTATCTACCTGTCTTCCGAGCCAGCACAGGGTTGAACAGGCTCACTTTGGACGTTGCAGACCTTCTGGAGATTGTCGAGAAGACTGACTTGAGCGACGAACATACTGTAGTCCTCAGTCCGGGCGCTTTTGTCATGGCTCACGGAGAACTTCTTGTGACCCTCGATCTCACACTTCCGATATCGCTCACGTCACTGACACTGAGGATTAGCTGCGACGTAATATTGCAGTACGGGACGATCAATGCACTTCAAGCTCTGGCTTTGCAGCTGCACACACGTCACTCATTGCTCAAGCGCTTGGAAACCTCATGGCAGGTTCCGCCGATCGTCCAGTCAGGTCAGTGGAGAATTGGCAATGAACTAGCTGGCATAATCATGGATGCTGGGGTAGACTATGTTGAGACGTGCTTCCCTGAGGGAACTCCTGTGGATGGTCAACCCGTGCACGGTCCGGAAGCGTGGTAAAGCGTCCGCTGGCTTTCGGTGTAAGGGAGAGACTGGAGGGAATGTTGGATCTGAGGGCGATTACTCTGCTAGAAGGGAGGGCTTGCGAGCCTAAATTCATAGCGATTAGATAAACCATAATCGAATATAAGAAAGATCAAACAGACCTTGTAAAGGCGCTCTGGAACTGTCCAGCGTGGTTGTGATCTTCTCGCATAACTTACACGCACATTCGTCGTCAGCGCAGTACTCCCTACGCAGATAATTTGCTCCCTATAACCAAGCGTGCACATTCTCAAGCATGGCGTAACAGAGAATTCACATACAACGCACTTTGCCAGAACACACAAGCTACTGCTCATATTTGCATGGAAGCCCGGCCATATTACGAATGAAGACCAGGCGCGATTGACGATACGACGAACGCGTGGTGTAATAAGGAGATTCGCGCCGTTTACAGTATGGTATGAGATTGCTTGAGTTAGCTCGCATGACCAAGAATTTGCGGAACATGACTGCTACCGGTCTGCAGCATTCGTTAACTGGGTTAGGTCTACCAGAGCTTACCTCTGCAAAACGAAGCATGCGAGGTGGAGAAATACAAATCTCTCCACACACGCCGTCACTCTCACCAATGTAGATGCCAGCCAAATGTTGAAGATGAATGCATTGCATTGCACTTGCATACGCGACTCTACAGAGCCCATGCGACAAAAGAAAATCCTCCACTGCCATGACTCGGGATATATACAGTTTCTGTGTAGCTGTTCCCCTTCGACGTGTCCCTCCATTGGACACCAGCTCGCTCGTTGTCTGCCGTTCGTTCGCTGGGACTTGACAGCTCGCTTAGTCCTTCTTGACATCCGGATCAGCCAGGATACCCTCTGCTTCGAGCCTTCTGCGCGCCTCCTCGAGCGCCCATGTCTGGATGCTGTAATACTTGTCAGCCTTGTTCTTAGCATTCCAACACCCTCTTCCGTTCTCTCTGCCCCTGCTTCCAGATCCGCCCTTCCACAATCCCCAGCAGCTTCCCTAACTCCCAATGAAACACCCTCCCGCTTCCCTCGCACAGCTCAACATACCTAGTATCAGGCTTAAACGCATACACGCCGACAAACAGCACCATGAGCGGGATAAACACGTAGAACGTCGCAGTCTCCCACCCCTCCTTCTTGTACTCCTCGCCGGGCTTGACGCCAAACAGCCAGCCCGTCGGCGGATCGTAGTGGTGCGAGTCGCCGCCGCGGCGGGCCAGGGACTGCGAGAAAGCGCGGGCGCCCAGCGGTGCCGCGGCGCGGATGGAAGGTGTGAGGGTCGAGAGGCGGGTTGCGGGGCGCGCGAGGCGCGCGAGGCGGGACGTGGACATTGTGGTGGAGGCGGAGGGGGGCGAGGAGGGCGATTGAGGGGTCCGTGAGGACGTGGGTTGGGTGGTTTGGAGGCGTTGCGGCGGGTGAGGTTGGAGCTGCGATGAGTTGAGGTGAGTGGTCTTGGCGTGGCGGTGCTGGATGCGGTTAGTGCGGTCGGGTATGCATGGCGTCACGGAGCCGCTTGGATCTGACGGGGGTAGCGATGGTTTACCAGAGAAAGTCTCGTGGAGATGATAACAGATACCAGGATGAGGCTACAAGAGCTGCGAGAAGGATTTGTCCTTAGATCGTGGTGATGACACGATCCAATCTATGTACTATTGGTAGTATTCTGAATGCCTGAACGCCAGTGCTATGCGAAAAGAATCACAAGAAACCCTCCGAAATAGAGTGGAGCTTCAAGCATAAGCTGGTATGCGCTCCCCCTCCTCTTCTGCGGACTGCTCATCCTGCTGCTGGAATGACATCTTCGCGATGCCCTGGGAAGCCTGCTCGACCTTCTCCTCAACCACCTCACCGTCCGACTGCTTGTGCGCGGCTGCAGCGTCTTTCGCTTGCTGTTCTCTCTGTCTCCTCTCTGCTTCCTCGAGCTGTGCAAGCTTCGCCGCGGTCTTTGCGGCCTCTTCTTGCTCTTTCTTCTCCTTCTCGGCCCGCTCGAGCGCCTCAAACTCGTCTTCAATGTCCATCTCATCGACAACAGTATCTGTTTCGTTGATGATGTTCGTGATTTCTTCCGTGGTTGCCATTTGCTCATTGACGGCATCCACGACGCCTTGTACACCCTCTGCTCCGCCAACCTTCTCGTTCAGGCCCTTGAGAGCCGCAGCACCGGCGCGCATAGCTTCGACAATCTCCACCTGGTCTGCTGCTTGCTGGAGCTGATGATACACGCCCTCGAGCTGTAAGGCCACATCTGAGCGTTGTGCTAGCGCTGTCTCGGCGAGCTTCTTGGACCGCAATGCAGCTTTGGCGCGCACTATCTGCTTCGACGCAACAGCTTCGCGAGCTGCGGCATCTGCAGACGAAATCTTCTCCATAAGTGGCGGGATCTGGGCGTTGATATTTGCGAGAGTGTCGCGCAGGCCTGCGATTGCGGCGTCTTCTTCGGTAATGGGCAGCGGTTCGGCTTCGTACTCGGCCTTGAACTTGATTGTTTGCGCATCGTAGGATATCGCTTGCTTATCACGGTGTAGATAGACAAGGATGATGTTGAGATCGTTGTTTGTGAGGGGCGCGGCAGGGTTGAGTGTGTACGAGAAGCGTTCAAGGAAGTTTCGTCTGGAGAGGACTCGATCGGCGGTCGACGTGTGCTCCTTCATCTTCTTGAGGATCTCGTCGCCAGCTACCTCTATGTTCTTCAAGACGACATAATTCTTGACTGCAAGTTTGTCTGGCGGACCAGCCTTCCCTAGTACACCAACTGTCCGTAGACTCCACTGCAGCGCTGACCATGGCGTCGGTATCCACGAAGATTTGTATATGCTGGTTGTCGAACTCAAGAAATCCTTCAGCAGCATCATCTCCTTTCTCTGCACTGCCTCATGGAACACGGCCGGGAGGCAGGTTGGCTTTCCATACCGAGGGTGCTGCAGCGCTCGTGCGAGATCGTCTGCGGTGCGGATGTTAAGGAGATCGTGGGTCGTGCCTTGTGTCGGTATGACGCCCGCGCGCGCAGCATCAGTCAGCGCTTTTGTCCAGGCTGCGATGTTGGCGTGGTAGCCATCTGGGTTGATTTCAAGCTGTTGCCGGAAGTCCGCATACAGCGACGCAAGGCGCCCTTGACTTGTATACGTTAGCGTGGTTATGACGGAATGTGAGATTTGCACACTTCTTGAAGGCCTCTTCGTGCTGCAGGACGAAATCTAGCAGCTCGCTCATATTGGTCTGCGGTTGCGGCGCCCACTGTTGTTTGTCGCTGTTCTTGCGTCGATAGAGGCGCTTGTTTCGCGCTGGAACATCACCAAACATGGAAGAACCAGATGCGTCATAGTCTGAGATCTTGCGCTTCAACATCAAAGAGGCAGGGCGCACCAAAAAGGCCAAAAGGGCGTGACATGTCAGTTGACAGGCTTGTTTGGTGTCTATGGATTCTACCGCTGTCGAGCAAGCATCCTTTCACTCACGCGACGCGTGTGAGACGCTACCCCGCCAGGCAGTGATGCACATGTGGGGCTCGCTGCCTGACTACCATTTGGGTCCCAGCAGCCACTTTATCGAGCTGAATGGGATTCAAGCGCGACCGGGGCCTCAGTGAATGCGGGTACACGCAGCGTAGGCAGACCGCGCTTCCTCACCGCTAAAGAGCTCAAGCCGCGGGGCCGCCTCGCTGAATGTCCAGAGTCGTGTGAACTGTCGTCATCGTCCAAGTACAGTTTGATCAAAAGATAGCCCGGCTCACTTCTTGACGATTTGGATGCCGCCATCCTTCTTTTGCTGCTCCAAGAATTGCCTCATCTCCTCCAAGTCTTCCATGTCCTCATCATCGTCCCCGTCTGGCTTCTTCGGGGTGGGCGCTGGACGTGCAGCAGGCACAGGCGGGAGTTCAGACTCTGGCCGATCTCGCATTTCCTTTGTCTCGTTCTCCCATGCTTTCCTCTCCTCCTCGTCTAGCTCATCCCGTCTGTCCAGCCAGCGCTCCTGGACGTCGCGGGCATCCATGGTCACGGCATCTTGCTGCATGGCCATGGACCACACTGTCTCGTTTGCGCCCTCGATGCCACCGAGCGCGTAGCCACCGGCGCGGTCTATAGCTCGCAGCAGTGTCATCATGCTCCTCTTGTCCTCGACCGCTAGTGTTTCGAAGCCTACGAGCGCAAAGTCCTCGACGAGCTCCACAATGGCCTTGTTCAGTGCCGAGTACTTTGACGTTGGCTCTTCGTCGTCCATGTCAACATCGTCGTTAGCACCCGCTAATGTCGGTCCTGGTATGCCCGATGTCTGTTCGCGATTCAGATGCGGCAAGAGGTAGTGCAGGTCCTGCACTTCTGTGTAGAAGTCGAGGTTGAACGGCAAGTTCGGATAGTTTTGTAGGTTGTCGATCTTGGTGAGGACGTTTAGGTGTGGCAGATCCATCTGCAGCATGCTGCGCAGGGCGAGGAGTAGTGACGAGACATATAGTGACGGTCGCGAGAGAATGATTGAGTCGGTCAAGTGTATAACGACGAGCTGGCTTTCGTTAGCCTTTGACCGTGTGCACTGGATGGTGGACGAATACTCGATACCCAAGTTTTTGGAGGCGGAAGAAGATGTTGCGCAGCGATGAGTGCGAGGTGAATAGCTCGACTTGGCCGGGGCAGTCGAAGAGAATGTAGTCATCTGCGACTGCTCAGCATCGCTTTTGCCTCTACAGAAGGGTGGCATGCGGACCTCCGAGCTCCTTCAAGCCTTCCTCTAACCAGTCGAAATTGTGCTCTAGCTCCTCAAGCGCGTAGAGAATGCCTCCATTTGGCCCAAGCGACTCCTGCTCCATGATCTCATCTATCGTAACCAGATCCCGTACGTCCACGGCTGGCTCGTACGCGCAGTGATCGTTGGCGGGGTCAAGGTTGACGACGGAGCACTTGCGCTCGATCGCGCCCATGAACTGCTGCATGCCATCGCAGTACGTCGACTTGCCCGAGCCTGGCGGCCCTATAACGAGCTGAGCGAACGGCATTTGTGGTGTTGCGTCACAGAAAATCCAAGCGCTGTCTGTCGAAGCTTCACGACTTCACGAGTTCACGAGTCTGAGTGGGGCCCCGTCCAGTTCAGCCCTACACCGCCTTAGTCAGCCGTGTTTTGCGGGCGAGCTGCACCTCGAGCTTTCCATAACACCAGCGATTCGGTTCGTCGCAAACACCGCCAACATGTCCAGCCAGTTCGAGCTTGCTCAGAACCCCACCGAGCCCATATCCTCCGTCACATTCTCCCCGCGCACCCCAACGCGACTCCTCGTCTCTTCGTGGGACAGACATGTCTACCTCTACGACACACATGGCGAGCCTGGCGGCAAGCTGCTGCAGAAGTTCGAGCACCGCGCTCCAGTACTAGACGTGTGCTTTGGACGCGACGACAACGAGGCTTTCAGCGCTGGGTTAGACTGGGAGGTGCGAAGGTACAATGGCCCACAATTCTCCCCAACCTTACACACCAGCTAACACACATTCTACAGAATCGACCTCTCTTCCGGCGCCCAGACAGTTCTCTCCACCCACTCCCAGGGCGTTCGCAACATCCTCTTTTCCGCCCCACACAACCTCCTCATCTCCGCATCATGGGACTCCACACTGCACCTCCACGACCTCAGCAACCCAGGCGACTTCTCCGCCATCAGCCTCCCCTCAAAGCCCTTCTCCATCTCTGCGTCCGCCACAAAACTCGTCGTCGCAATGGCCAGCCGCGCAGTCAACATCTACGAGCTGTCTGCGCTCTCCAGCGCCGCGAAGACCGGCGGCGAAACAGTCACCGTCGAGCCCTGGCAGCGGCGAGAAAGCTCAATGAAGTACATGACACGCGCCGTCGCATGCATGCCCAATGACGCCGGGTACTCGAGCTCGAGCATCGAGGGACGTGTGGCAGTAGAGTGGTTTGATCCGAGCGACGAAAGCCAGAGCAGGAAGTACGCGTTCAAGTGCCACCGTCAAAATGTCGACGGCCAGGATGTAGTCTACCCAGTCAACGCGCTGGCATATCATCCTGTCCACGGCACCTTTGCGACAGGAGGTGGTGATGGCGTTGTAGCGCTATGGGATGCAGTTGCAAAGAGGAGGATAAGACAGTACCAGAAATTCCCCGCCAGCGTTCAAACAATCGAATTCTCAGCGGACGGGAAATTCATGGCAGTAGGCGTGAGCCCAGGGTTCGAAGACGGCGTTGACGACGTACCAGACGGTGTCATCAAGGTCTTCATCAGAGAGCTCAGTGACACCGAGGCACAGGGCAAGAAGAAGTAAAGCTACAAGTCAAGGGGGCACGATGGGAGTATGGCGTTCACGCGGTGTGGCCACACGAGCACAGGGCATTAGGACGATGCATACCCACATTCAATATCATGACAAAATCCAGCATAGCAGCTGTACGAGATTTCCACTGTTTCTCTGCCAATGATGTGTGTATGCTAACGCCTTTCCGTAGCCGTCAGATGGTGCGTCAGAACTACACACAGAGCATGGATTTTGTTTCGATGGTAGACGAGGGCCTGCGAACAGCACCACTCTGCTTGGTAACTGGCAGCGAGACTGATTTAGAGTTGAGACATGCCGTCCAACACGTTGATATACAAGGTCCCATGCCAATGTTGTAGAACATTACTCTAGATGTGAAGAAAGGATGGATTTGAATTCTACAAGCGGCCGAGTACCACCTCTTCCTTGCGCCAACTCATATAGTGCTCGCTAGCAAATACGCTGCCCATGAGTGTACACTGTGCCAATATCTTGTATTCTGTGAACAGCTTCGCTTCTACCAACATCAGAGGTTTCTCCAAGTATTTGCAGCCAGATGGAAAAGCAATCAAGCTCGAGAAACCACGTCTGCGCAACGCTTTTCTTTCAACAACCACAAAAACACCACTGCACCACTCCTCACGCCGCAAAGTCCAGCACGCTAAACGCACCAAACTCTCCCGTCTGATCAGCCGGAAGCTCATCCCACCGCACACC
Organism: Didymella segeticola; assembly: GCA_004522025.1. Taxonomy (NCBI): domain Eukaryota; kingdom Fungi; phylum Ascomycota; class Dothideomycetes; order Pleosporales; family Didymellaceae; genus Didymella; species Didymella segeticola. The sequence continues at coordinate 685,128 of SDAV01000005.1, read as the reverse complement.
GGATGCAAAGAAATGCCCCTCCCTCTGACCCTCCACAGCCTCGGCGTCGCGTATGTCGCGCGACCAGCTCCCCCTGCCAGGATTACCAGACGCGAGGGGTGCTCGGCTTGGGGGATCTAAAGCAAACGAGACGCTTGATCTGCGTGGAGCTTGGTCTCGGGATCTGCATTGTGCTGAGCGGAGTGCGAGGGAGGAGCGGCGAGTGGCTGCGGAGGGGTAGTGGCTTCCTGGTAACTGGGTGGGGGATATTGGTGAGGAGTCGGTGCGTTGTTTTCGTCTTGTGGGCGGTGCTTCGAAGGGGTTGCTTGGGTTTGAGCCCAGAGGGGAGTTGAGTGGTCTTGGAGAACCGCTTCGTGGGGGTTCTGTTTCGGTCGATGCACTTGACCGATTGGGCTTGTTCCTTCGCTCTGTCAATGTTTCAAGGCGGTTGTGGTGGCGATTCAGGCTCGAGTGTGAAGCGTGGAAATTGGCTCGAGTTGAGGAGGAAAGTGGGGGATTCAGACCGAATGTGCCCCGGGTTCCGCCACAGAGGTATTGAATCTGGAGGCAGGTGTGTCGAATCGCTTCGTTTTTGGTGATCTTGTAACAAGGGTCACTGGCTACGATTCGGTCGTGATCGGAGTCAGACTGGTGACTGTCCTTCCTGACCCTACCGCAGAGCTCGAGCCAGCGATCTCTGATCAGAAGTGTGATCTCAGGAGGCAGTAGCTTGAAGTTGTCGTCGTTCAGCTCTGTCTGCGTCTGCATCAGCCCGGCATGGAAGTCGATAAGAAATTTCTCGGCTTTGCTGTGATTGCCTACGTTGTCCCTCAGATACACGAATGGCTCAGACTCGAGCGGCTTCAGTGCTGGAGGCTCCAGCTCTTGCTGTTCGCGACCATCCTCCAAGCGCTTCAGATAATACTTGCGGTAGACTTTGATGAGCTGTTCCTGTAGGGCGGGCTTGCGCAGCATATCAAGAATGTGCCATGCCTTTGCAAAGTTGAGCAGAGCCTCGTCACCCACGGTCAACTCCGGTAAATGGCCGGGTGCGTTAATCGACATGAAGCCAAAGACGCTGATGGTCCGCAGGTGCTGAATGATAATGGCAAAGACGACAGGATCAGCGTTCACAACCCTGCAGCCCGGCTTGAGGACATTGTTGAGGATTGGACACAGCGTGAGCGCACATTGCGGGATGTGCATGGTTTGGGATCCAGCAGATCTGCCGACCTGGATATCGAAGCCATCGGTGGCCGTTCTGGCATCCTGTTAATCCTGTCTTCTAGAGTGCTTTGTGCGAAGCGTACTTTGAGCTTCCAGGAAGCAGTCCCGCAAGCTCTTGTCGAGTGCCTATGAAAGATCGCCTTCTGAACATGATGCTTGCAGGAACAGTCAAGACCGAGATACAGTTACCCATGGAGAGTGATCGTCTGCTGAATAGCTACCTCGAGCGATCCTTAATAATTAGTCAGGCAATAAAAGATGTTAGCATCGGTTTGATCAATTCTCATGGATGCTGTTGGATCTCAATGCCACCTGCTGGTGTAATGGCACCCTCGGTTGCTACAATTGGACTGTGTCTTGCCCTGAAAATAAGAGATCGAACACTCCAATACATTGGCTGTGATGCTCCGGTTTCAAAGGGTCCTCTTTCCTCGAAAAGTACAGGCGATGTGCGCGAAACTCCTTTCTCTACTGTGGTGAGCCATCGCTACCGTTGTTGGAGGTGACCTGTGACGTGCACTGCTCAATTTGCGCATTGTTCTGGCCACTCCCAGCGGTTTATTGGCGCGCAGTCAGGACGACGCTGAAGAACGCTACAATCAAGCGGAATCGTGATGTAATGTGGAAGAAAGGAACATCGCCAGCACAGAAGACGCGTCGAAGGTTCGCGGTGGATCCGGCCCGATTTTAGCGCTCTCCAGCACCAGCGCAACTCCACTTCGTACCTGTGGCATCCTCAACCACTTACACACTGCGGGAACCATCGATGTCATTACTCAGACTAGGGAGACCGTCCCTGCAGCGACTATGTATAGCAAACCAAACGCAAGTCCCTTCAGCGCTGCGATGGAGCGCATATCCGCTCAGCAGCAGGCTCCAACTGCGTAGTCAGCACAGCTCAGAAAGACCTCGAAGACGCTTCGGACAATTCGCAGAGCGCAAGTCGCCCATTCAACAGATAAGAGCAGATCAAATCGAGATAATACCGCCGACTGCGGGCAAGCAGTCAGACTCCGCACCAGGAAGCCAATACTCGGAACCAGGGTTCGAGGAATCTGAGCTGCCCAACGACCCCTGGCCAAAAGTCAGAGTGCGTTACCTACGACCAGCGATATGGTCGCTTACCGTCGCTGCTGGTATCTTTTCCGGGCTAGCGTACTATCAAGCGAAGAAGGAGATCGAACAGGCGAAGAAGGCCAACTGGTTCCAAGCGCCGCAATGGGGAACATCGCAGTCACGTGCGGGGCCACCAAGTGCAACTGAATTGGCGACTCGATGGTGGACAGAGCAGAACCCTATCTCGAAGCTTACCTGGGGTATCGTCGGAGCGAACAGCGCTGTGCATCTTACCAGCTTCCTTGTGCCTCGATACTGGGATCTACTGTGGCACGTGCCGGCCCGCAATGTGAATTACACAAATTTCACGTCCATGTTCGTACATTCGGGACCGATGCACTTGGCAGTGAACATGTATGCGACCTACAACTTCATGCTCCCAGTGGGTTACTCTCATCTCTTCGAGGGCAACGCACCGCATGTCGGAGCGTTTTTTCTAGCAACTGGTGTGCTGTCTGGCTACGCACAGCACTTGACCACTATGTTCACAAAGAACAGGCGTATCATCCCAGAGATCTTCATCAGGGGTGGAGGAGCTTCCGGTGCCTTGTTCGGCATCCTAGGCGCGTTTTGCATGGAGTACCCGACCGCTCAACTCGGGATCCTGTTCGTACCCGTTTCTTTTGAAGCGCAATACTTCTTCCCTGCCGTCATGCTGTTTGACCTGGTTGGAGTCGTCCGAGGCTACTCCTTCGTGAACTTCGGCCATGCAGTAAGTATCACATTTATAGCTCGAGAATCACAGCCGCTGACCATTCTAGGCCCATTTATCCGGCGCTCTCATCGGTGTTGGCTATTCTTACTTCAACGGCAAAGACAACATCTGGAAACCCATGGTGCGGTTCTGGAAGCGCCAGCTGCAGAAGTCGTAGCAGTATCTCGGACTCGGCGAAGCGACCCACAATAATTGTATACTAGTAGACCGTCGTAAATAAACAGTACCCCACGCCACGCCGAAATCCTGGGTGTCACCGCTGCGAACGCTTGTGGGTTGTTCAATTAAATGCACGTTCCTGAGGCCCAACTCGTCGCCGGGGGCTACACAGCCAGTGGTGAGCGACGTGTACAAAATGCCGCAAGGGTCAACCATGGTCTGAGCTGCTCACCGACACTCAACCTTGGGTGCAATGTTAAATCCGCCCACCTGCATTATTTACCAGATTTATTTTCCCATTTCTGGGCGTCTTCTGCGCACCATACCCTCACAATTGAGCTCCGATTCTACGCAACGTAGTCTGCAATAAATAATCTCACACTTACCGCACAACCTCAAAGCAATTTGTACCTCGACAGCCCAATCGACAGCCACATCAGAATTTAACGCCCTAATTCGTAGCCACCGTCTGAAGTCCACATGCCACTCTCGCCACCTTCACCGTTCACGACGATGGCTACATCAGACTACTACCCCTACCCAATGCATACCGCACAAGACTCGGCGCCACTTCGAAGGCGTCACCAAAATGTGTCGGCACCCTCTACATCCACAGCTGGATACAACAGACCAACGACATCAAAAAGGGCTCGCGCTGCAAACTATTCATCTGACGAGGTTACCTCTCAGCCAAAGTCCGTGCAAAGAGTGGATAGCGGTCTCGATGCCGCATCGGAAACGTCCAGCATCACCTTCACTGAAGAAGTGGAGAGAGTGGCTGGGGCAAAGCTGTATCTTCGCCAATACTACGACTTTGAGTGTGAAAGTGTGGATGAGGACGAGGAAGTTAAGGAAGATGAGGAGGGCAATTTGGGGAGGAAAGCGAGGGACAGTATCTGTCTCATCGCTGAAAGAGCAAGCACCTGGGAGAGTAAAAAGGTTAGGGCTAGGAGGAACAACAGGAAGAGCAAGTTCAAGATGGTGAAAAAGTGGCTCAAAAGGCTGATTGTTCCTGGTTCGGATGGACGCAGCTGGTACTTGACAGCCTCCATATGATTACTTGAACTTGCCAGCCTCCAGTCTTTATGATACCCACGACCTACACGACAGCTTATGAGATGGATACACTAACGCCATGCGTACATGAATATTTCTAGATATACGAGACAATAGAACTTAATCTTCCCTGCTGACAGAAGTCTTATCTGCATGACTTGAGGCGATCCATTACGCCACCGGGCTGCGTCATCTCCTCGATCACCTTCGCGGCGACCAGCTTCTCCTCATCTGTGAATGCCCCAAAGAAATCATCGATATCGTAAGGGATGTTCAGAGCCTTGTAAGCCCACATCTTCATCTTCTTCTCACAAGCACTGCAATACCACCGGCTGACCTTCTCGACTCCCAACTTTTTGACGCAGCGCTTGTGGAACACACCCCCGAACTCGCACTTCCGATACGAACAGCCCACGAATCCGTTGCCGAACTCCTTTACGATCTCAGACGTCTTCAGCAATACCGCGGTCTTGCAATAGCACAACTGCACCGAACCCTTCAGATGATCAGTCTGACGCTGGATATCTCGCAGCATCTTCGTAGTGAGTTGATGCCTCGTGGCGACGTTCTTGAGGAACAGTCGCTCGAATTCGACTTCTTGTTTCATAAGCGGACCGCGGTCGTAGCCGTCCATGAAATCAGTGTGCTCCCGCAACAAACGAGGAGGCATTCCGCCAATATCTGGCTTGATCGGTGAGGCATTAAGATCCAGCAGATATGACACAATATCATCATCTACAAGCATGACACGGCCCTTGGTGACGTCGTGCTGCTCGTATATGGCCATGAGACGCTGGCCTTGGGCACGATTGTACGGTCCCGACGTGCAAGGCTGCTTACCAGGATACGTGAGGTAGCACTGATTGAGCAGAGGATCTACGCATGGACAATCTAAGTGGGTGATCAGCGCATATGTTTCACAAATATGTATGGTGACTCACGTGGCTCGTGGAATGGGCAATCAGGTATGCCCTGGCCCTCAAACTGGCATGAGGAGCCATGGGCACAGCCCTCGAAGGACTGGAGGAGCGGAACAGTCAATTGATCGACGATGAATGCGCGCACAAATCGAGTCCAGTGATTGTGTTTGCCGTGAGTAGTGCGTGGTATCGGAAGAAGGGATGTGGGTGGAGCATCGGAAGAGGTGATATGCTCTTCTATGACTGTGATGCCTCCAGCGTCTTTGTCGCTCTCGATTAGCTCTACAATAGAGTTGGTGGGGCTCTGAGGAGACATGTTTTCCATGACGTGCCAGCCATCGACTTCCGATGAACTGCTGGACGATAGGTGGCAGAGGGCGGGCGCAGCTTCTTGGAAGCCAGCCCCCTCCTCTGCTGTAGGACTCAATGTCTCCTCGGGCAACTCGCTCACCTTCTTAGCCTTGCGCTTCACCTCTCGTTGTATTTTCTTCGTCTTTTTCTGCGAGACGACCGGGTGCCAGGTATCGGTATCTTCAGTGGGTGTTATCGAGCGGTCAGGGCCTCGAGAACCTGTCGTGAGATCTGACGCAGGCGGCCGTACAGCAAGGGTATCTGAATATAGAGAAGCAGATTGCTGTCTCTCCACGATCAGATCCAAAGAAGGAAAGTGATGTGCGTCGACTTTGGAGGCCAGCCTCTCGATCAAACTAGTGTCTGATGTAGAGCGCCACGCTGACTCGAGGGTGCTGCGTGTAGGTTTCACGGCGACAGACTTGATCGCTCGTGGGGGCGGTGGTGGCTTGTCTGTCTCTGATACTGCAAGCGGCTGGCCAGCGGGTATTTGCCGAGCCACGTCTCTTCGCAACCATCCGCGGTTGGTATTGCCGGCAGGAATCCTGCTTTCCTTATTCTCAATCACCTTCAACTGCAGAACGGCAGGCCTCTTTGCGGTCGCATTTGGCGTGAGTGGCAATAAGGGCGCATGGTATGGCTCTATGACCTTCTGGCCAAGGCCGTCGTCGCCGTTGACACGGGTGTGTACGTGCTGTAGATGACGACGATCGGACCCGGCAATGGACGTAGGGACGGGAATTGTTGGATCAGAAATGGTACTGATATGAGTGTCAGGATCTACCAGCGATGACTGAACATGATTTCGAACCTACCTGTGACATGAGACGAGCTCTTCGAATGGCGATGATAGACTGCTGGAATCGCTTGCCGAAGTCGTGATCCTCTCTCCTGTCTTCCAGTCTTTCTCGGCATATCGTTCCTCCACGATGCCGTAGGCGCTCTTGTTGGTGTAGCGCAGGTACCCTGCACGACGCATCCTAATCTCCATCATGTCTTTCTTGACAAGAACGAGGTCTTCGACAACGGCATTTCTGAATGCATCAACCAGGATTTCGAAGATTTTGAGCTCTTTGCCTTGCAGGCCGCGGTTTCTGAGATTGCGCTTAACAAGCCCAGTGACCCGAAATGCCTCAAGAACTCTGTCCACTTCGGCCTCAAAGTCGATATCCACCTCAGGAATCTTAGCGAATCGCTTCAGGGCTGCTCGACTGGAGTGCCCGTTGTAGACGTTGGCATTGTAGCGAAGGTTCTCTTCAATCAATTGCATCTCCTCCAAGTTAGCCGGACTGGCACTTTCCCCATTTGCTACCCCTTCGGAGACGTGGAGTACTGAGTCGATGTACCTGATCTCTTCTTGGGTGATGGGCTTAGTTCTGCTGGCGGCTCTAGCAAGACACTTAGCATCTTTGCGCTCACGTTTCGACGTGGTGGTCTCTTCTGGTGTAACGCTACGATCGCTCACGTCACCGTTCGCTGTTTGCGCATCAGATGAGCGACCTCGTCTTGGATCTCCAGGTTCCACAGGCACGATCGTCCAGTCAGCTTCACCGCTGCTTTCGTAAATGCTACGGAGTTGGGTCACGAGATCGTGGTGTCTCTTATAGTGCCTATGGAAAGCAGTTTCAGCAGGCGAGGGAGCAATACATCAGAAAGTACCTGACTCACGCTTCGTCGATAGTACTACAATAGTTGCACATATGGGCTCGGTTGCGCATAAACATTGCCTGCAAGTTCAGTTCATTGTTGTCGCAAGGCTGAAGCTTCGACGTACCTGGTGGAAGCGGTGGCATGGTTCACTATGCGTACCAAAGCAACTTGCCCTTGCGCCTGGGTGTGAAAGGGGTCGCTCACAAAAGCCGCAATGATGCTGCAGTGCCTGGCTATCTTCCCAGCGGAAGAGTAAGCTGTTTACCATGCTGAACAACGCGGTCCGAAAGGGGTATACGATTGGCGAGGTTGAGTGGGGGGTATCGTACTGTGTCTACGCGGGGCGAGATGTAAAATGAGCTCGTGCATAAGTACGGGGCGAGACGAAAATTCGGCAGGGCGTAGTGGCAGTGAAGTACGATTGAAAGTCCAGCTTGAGGAAGGGTGTAAAATGTGGGGCGCGTTCGTGGCAGGGTTCATTGGTGCCTGCCTCAGGTTCACCTCTGGGCAACTACGTCTGTGTGGAAAGAACGACTGAATTCAATGGAAAATATGTATTTGTAGAGACAGAGAATAATAAGAGGGGAAATGTCAACGTCCTCCAGCGATACCTCGTTCCATGTAAGCTCAGAGTGACAAGTCATCGCGCTAGTAGAGAGAGAGCGATGCATCGCGGTTGGCTGCAGCTGCAGTGTCTCAGCACCGCACGTCGGAATGTTAGCAAGTAGCAGCCACTAGAGGGATCAGATAGGTGTCAAAGGACAGTACCGTTTCTCTAGAGGTCGGCGACTACACGTGCACCAGCCCAGACATAGGGATAGTTGCGCTGGTACCAATTCACACTGCCATCTGTTAGCGCCAGCTCGGTTATAGTTGCCTCGAGAGACTTACAAGGTCTTGCGGCCTGCAATGCGCGGTATGGTCGCCCAGGATCCACCAAGCGTAATGTTGTGCTTCCCGTCAAAGAAATCGGCCGTGTAAGCCGGATACAGATCCATTGGCTCAAAGCCATCATGCTTCTCCAGTACAGTACTGGTCCACTCCCAAACACCGCCCAGATCAGATTGCCCGCAGAGCTTATCGCCCTTTTCGGCTACAGAGACAGGGTGCCAGTGCTTGAAACCCACGTTGCTCCCTTCAAGATCGATGAAAAGATCGCGCGGGTCAGGTGTGTGACCATTGACTGTGCCGGAGTCGCCGTTCGACGAAGGTTCTGATGGTGGCGATTCATCGACACCGTTGTTGCTAAGGTGCCTGTTGCATATTAGCAAGTCATGCTGCTATCCGCGACTTGCACACTTACCCGTTCACAGCTGGGATGTTGTTGCCCAAAGCCTGTACCTCTTTGCTTTTGGAGGTCTCTACGTAGTTATAGATGCTCCGCGCCTCTTCTAAAGTAGGAATACGTCCGCCCATCCAATGTGCGCAGCCGGCAACTTCGTCGTAAGAAGCAACAACAGGCCAGCCGAGTGCATATTTGAGCGGCACCGTCCCATACACTGTCTTCACATACTTGCCTTCGGTGATATCCACCGACGCACCATTTGTGTTGTGAAAGCCATTGATGACACTGTCTCTCTTACTTACAGCACGGGCTGCATCACTGAGGCGCTGCTCCTCGCACCAGGATGCAGGAATGGCTGTCTTTCCAGTTTTGGTCAGGTAGGCTGCGTACTCGCCATTCGTGATTGGACGGGCCCTGGCGCGGAACGATTTGACATGGGCTGATCGAGCAGGTCTTTCATTGTCCCAGCCAAAGTACCGCTTGGTGGTTGTGTCACTGTCTGGGTCGTCGAGCCCAATGTTGATATGCATCTCAGGAATGGTATGCCACTGATTTTCCACTGCGTTTGCTGCTGAACGTTTTGCCAGAGCAGCAAAGTCGGGAATGGTTGTGCCTGGTGGCGGTAGGACCTTGTCGCTCTGAACAAGCATATACAGAAGGGTTTCCAAATGCATAGCTTCATGTTCAAAGCCAAGCCACATGGCACGCCCGATGCGATGATTTTTTCCCACGATACCAGATGCGTAGAGACTCTCTGCCTTCTCCCGTACCTTCTGCTGATGGGCCAGAATCTCATCGAGAGGCGGCCACTCGTCAGGGATTTCAGAATGCGCATGACATTGCTCAGGGTCGTCAACATCCGGATCGATGCCGCGCTCGAAGATTTGCCAGAAGTATGCAGGGTCAGTGGCCTTGCCCTGAGTTGCTCGCGCCATGTGAATGTCGAGGAAGGTAGGGATGTGGCCCAAGTAAAAGATACAAGCGTTGCGCAGATTGATGGGTTTTGAGAGCAGCTCGTCTTCAGGAATCATGTGGCGGGTGACGGCATCCCATGCTTTCCAAAGCTCGCGCCATTCGGCAAGCTTTGGCACTGCCTGCGCAGCATATGCTTCTGGCTTAGTCGGGAAGAATACTGCGGGCTTTGACACGAGATGCAGGCCTGAAATGCAAGTCAATAACTTGAAATCCTCATGTAGGCAGACGTTGCTTACCGTAATCGCCTCTGTCGTTGGACCAGATTGCATTCTCCGCGAGACCTGCACCTTCCCAGAGCTCCAAGATTTCTTCGCGGCTGTATTTGTAGCTTTCTTCTATCCTGATGCGTTCACCTTTGGGAATGTTGACACCTTCGATGGTGACGTCTTTCAAGGGTGAAACGAATGCATGGTGACGCCCAGCCTCTTCATCAAACTCTCCAATGACCTCCCACTCATCAACCTTAAACGTTTCGTTTTGCATGAGCGTGTTTGCGTGCTTGAGACCATTCAAAACAAACTCGTGTGTCACGTTGTGCTTGTCGTTGTAGGCGTGATAGACACGGCTAGGGTCTTTGCAGGAGTCGATGCCGATAAGCATTGTGTCACCAGTCTTGATAGCGTCCACGAATCCGGCAAGGAATGGCGCTGCTTCCTGTCGTTTGAAGTTTCCCAGGCTAGAACCGAGCCATAAGATGGTCTTTGGCTTATCCTTGATGCGGGAAGAATTCAGCCACTCTAATGCGTGGTCGTATGTTCCGTGCAAACCGTAGGGCTTCACGTGTTTGTAGCCGTCTGCCGACCCACTTAGCATGGATTCATATAGGTGAGAAAAAGGGTGATCTCTGGTCGATGAACGAAGTGGGTTTGTAGCCGGGAGCCGAGCTGCCCAGAGCATGACACATTCCACGAGCACACATCTCCACACTCCGCAGATCACCAACGATCTCCAAAGTCCTTCAGGCCCCAGTGCCCCTCTACATCACTCGACAGAATATACTCACCTGTGGGAATCTCAGAGAAGGTTCTCTCCAGCTCTGGCAATGACAGATCGACTGCATAGTATTCCACATCTTTGCCAAGGCGATCAATGGCTTGCAGAAGAATGTTGACCTTTCGAAGATTTCTGCAGATGATCATCAGTATCACGTACAACTGCGCGCGGTCAGTCTGTCAAGCTCGACAAGCTGTACATACCCGCTTCCAAGCTCGACCAGAACCGAACCTGGCTGTACACGATGTGCGATCTGTTCTGCATATGCCTCCAGAACTTCGATTTCTGCATTCGTGAGGTAGTATCTCCAGATGTTAGTTTGCACTCGTTCATTTGTTGATTGTCTACTCGTACTCATCAAGGTAGGTGATCTTCTCGAACAGCCGCAATCCAGCCTACCAATGTTAGCAGAATACAAAGTGAGAGTCCCTGCATGACTTACCTCATCGTACAACAGCAGAGTGGGTAGTCTTTTTTCTCCACCATCTTTCGGATTTAGTCCCTTCTTGATGTCGGCTACCATGTCAAAGTCGGTAGAACCGACACGAATGTCGATGATCTCCGTTCTGCGAACCATAGTTCTGCGGGTTCGCGAATGCGGTTTAGCTTGTCGTTTGGTTGGTGCGTAGGAACCGCTTTACCAGCTATTTTGGTAGGCAGTGATTGCGTGATAGATACTTATATTCTGGATGAGGTGTCAGGTACAGGCGGCTAGCTAGGTCGTTTCATAGTGGAGTACCGGATGGTGGCGGGGCCTGGAGGTGCTTGGTCAGTTGCTGCATATGGTGCCGTCACTATTCAGGAACGGAATCTCTAGTGTTTCCAATGAGCGTAGCACTGGGAACCAGTGAGCAAATCAGCGAACTTGGTGTACACTCGGTTGGCAACGGTACGACAAACGTGCTGACACCGTTCCCGAACGCTGCATCTGAATTTCACATCATCTGCAAAACCCCACATCCGCATTCAAGGCTGCGACGGCTCGTCGCTTTGCAGTCCGAAAGGTACAAGCGGCCGCGTTCGAGAACCACAAGTGTGATGTCATGACGACGTTAACCTCTAGTACAAGTGGCAACGGTCAAAACAGCCTGGGTCGTACATGTTAAGAACTCGAATTCGCCCGGGAACCCGCTACCTAGATAGCTGTGTAAACTGAGAGCCATCGCTGAGCCTTGCGCGAAGCCGTCGGAAACCGCATGTATCACGCTGTCCCGAGCATGCAGCTGCCATAGACGCTGGATGCGGGGTCAGCGACAGGATAAAGAGCTGGAAATGCCGCGTCTTAGATGACTGCCAAAAGAAGGTAGGGTGCGTTGTGCCGAGCTATGATTACCCTCCGGTCCTTCGAAGTGACCGTCGTAGCGAGTTCAGCAGCTCCGGCTCGTCGGTAAAGTCTGCGTGAGACTGGGGCCATCCGAAGAAGAAACTGCGAACTCAGGAGCAATACACAACGGCCAGAAGTTTGTGCAGACCAAAGCTCACCGGGAGTTATGTCCAACGCGGCATCGATGCAAGAACTTTGTCTTGTTCGACGAGCGTTGCCTTGCTTTCGCAACCGTAGCCAAATTGTACTACGGAACGGTTCCGCGCTGACATCTAGCACTTGCTAATATGAATATCGACGTGTCTATAGCACCATACACGGAAGATAACAACAGTGGCATTCTCTCTCAGAGCACAATTAGGGTCGACCGTAGAGACAAGCACAATGCTACAATTTGCCCAGCGCCACGGACCGTAGGTGATGACCAGATTCGCACAAAGGTAGCTTTGGAAGGACAGGATGGGATATCAGTTGCGCACAGCTACTACAATCGCGTTGTACAACGGGATTATGAACTTCGATTCAGATGCTTGCTGATTCCTGTAGGATTCTAATGTGTGCCAGGCATGCAGGTGTCATCAGGCCCTCTTCTCAGCCACAGGCTTTCTGGCGATGGAGACCTTGAGGTGGAATGTACGGCACGATAGAGTCCGACTATGGAATTACCATGGGCGTTCTGGGACTGCGGAAAATGTCGCCTCGTCCCTGGTGGCGTCCATGTATCTAGCCTCCTCTGCCCCTTGCAGATTTCCTTGTCGACCCCTTCCACAACATCTCCGCTTTTCCTCCATGTTCGCTTGGAATCGTCACTGTGCAGGTACTATGGTATATTGACAGTTCGTCATTAGGACAGGATGGATTCTCACGAGGGTATGGCTGTGACCCATGTGTGTGGGTGTATCGGTAACGAAAGTGCAATGACTTTGCCGCCATACAGCCAGGGTTAACGCCATGGTGGCGCTTACAATACCGTTTGGCAAGCATTTATCGCGCGTACAACCGCCCCGTCCGGCGTACATGGAAAGAGCATGTTGAGAACATAAACCTACGTGAACAAAGGAGCCACTGGTACGATTTCTCCATCGGCTGCAGTCACACTGCCCGTCCTCGAAGCAGAGCTCAGCTCTCGACTGATCAGACTCGAAATACGTCAAAAACTTGCCAATGTCCATATAACCGCCGGTAAAGGTAAGTATAGAATGTCCTTCACTGTGGTTCTGAGCTACCAGATGCCACATTATGTGACTGACCTGGTAAGCCTTCATACTATAAAACTTGAACTCTGCAATCAAAACGAACGGTTACTGACCGTACCCAATACTCGCCTCATGCGACGCCTCATAGCTCCCCAGATTTCTGGAATGATGGCCCCTTGTGCTTCCTGGTCTAGAATGGTGGAAGGCTAAATAGAAGTAAGCCTTTCTGTAAACGGGCCATGAAGCAAGCCACGCCACGCACTTCCATTTCTCTGCTACAACTACCATTGTTGCGTCGGGCCGCGGAGGGTCAACGTCTCTTTCGGGACGGTCAAGGAGATAGTTTTCAAGGCGACACGTCTAGATGGCGTTTGGCCTCCACCGTTTTACCGCCTGCTTTTCCTTGTCAAAGGGTTGCCGCTTGGCTTACATGTTCTAGCTCCCATTGATCTCCTGATGATTGTGTCTGTCCTCGAGTCTTTGTCGCTGACTTAAAACCCTGTCTCAGCCCGAAACCTGGTTGCCACTGTCCTGCGAGAGTTGACCTGACTCTTGCCTTTGCATAATCGATCCGCAGCCTTACGCCGTACACACCATGCATCTCGAGCCACGTCCACAGCCAGTTTCGTATCGCTGGTCAAAGGGCTTCTCCTACAGTCCATACAGTCACGAGGTTCCCTTATCTCTCCCCTACGATTTGATCAGACTCTACCAGGAGAAAGATGTTCTGTCGAAGGGACTCGCGGACTGTGTCACGTATCTAAAAGCACTGCGTGACAAGCAAGCTAAGTGCGCTCGCCAACTCAACGTGCAGCCTCCACTTCCACAGAAGAAAAGGAAGAGGTTGCAACAGACCAAACGACACCTTGACAGTGAGATCAAGAACCGACAGCTGGCTGAGCGAGCCTGCCTCAACAACCTTCAGGCCTGCGAGACAAACATATACCTTGCCAACATGAAAGCATACCAATTGAGCAACGCGTCTTTTCAAGCAGTGGGATCTATATCTACGCAGACGTCCTACACACCAACACTGTGTTCCAACTCTGGATCAGAGGCAACAGACCTGACTTGGGAAGGGTGGACAGATGAGGCCGTGGCCTCGCCCTTCATGACGAAAAGCAGCAACTCATTCTGGGTTGATGAGGTTGCTCCGACTACTTCTTTAGGAGATTACAGACACCATTCAGCTGTTTCCAGACATGTCAAGCGGCCTCCTCCACTCTGCCCAGATGGTGTCGAGCTGTCGGGCTCGCTGCCAGTGCCACCAAACACGGCACAATCGCAGTACAAGCATTTGTCGTTCATGAGTCCGACAGCCCCCATTTTCAGGCCTGAAGCCTCTTCCGTTGTTAACAGAGACTATTGTCCTCGATCAGACACCTTGGCGCTTAGCGTGCTGAGCTCTGCGGCTGCCATTGCCGTTGGACTTGTCCCAAAGAGACGGTTCAGCACCGCAGGGGTCGTTGCTACTCTAGACCATCTCAACATTTTCACGCAGTCATCTCAACATCATTTGTCTGACCAAAACACAAGGGGACTCACGACCCCGCAACTGCAAGCATGCCCGCAAAAGAATGCCCGACCGCCGATGAACAGGCAAAGGACCAACTCGCTTTGACGGAATGGCATAGGCTGGTTGTACTTTCCGAACACCAACCATGCACCGTCATAACGGCAGATGAGGAGCATAGCCTCGCTGAGCAGGATTTTGGTGGGTGTTTTTAAAGTGTATCACATTGGTCAGGCCACGGCGTCTGGTAGCATCTTCTTCTCTACAAAGTCATGATAATGTAGCTAGGGTAAATAAGACTTCAAATTCACTAAGCTGTTGAGTCGTATGACATAGCGATGTATCGATAGAAAATCACAATTAGGATTCCTTGACCTACCTCGGTCACTGTTGGACCCTTTCGTCAGCTGGCAGCCCCACTTCCTCGCCCCACACGGCATCATGGTGTCCTGACAGCCGCCAGCACGTTTGAGAAAGTACCACCTCTTCATCCGCGCGTTTGTTCAACATCAGACACGCCTGCTGGAGTTCAACACTCTCAGCTTCTCGACAAACATCGACGAGGTTTCTTTGTTCGTTAAAAGACAAAGCATCCACGCCGTCACACTCCAGTGCGCGTTGAAAAGCATCTCCGGCCCACCCCAGCAACGGCTGCAGCGCCAAAGCCAAACCTCGCATAGCGGCAAAGCACGCACACCTGTTAAGCGCGACTTAAATACCCGTCAACAAACCCCTCCTTGAAACTGCGCAATCTCAATTGCTCTCTGGAGTTGTTTCGATACGTCCTTCAACATGACGGATGTCGGCAATGGCCTGAAGGCCGACGGTAGCCAGCTAAGAGAGCGGCCATCAGCTAAGCCGATGCACATGCAGGACGCTGAGGCTGCCAAACAAAAAGTGCTTGAGCTAAACGAGCAAGAAGACAGCAAAAGCGAGCGAGAGAAAAAGACGTATGGCCGAACACCAGATGGTACAGGTAAGTATTAACCTTGTCCTGCATGTCGAAGATTGGAAGCAGACTTCGACCCACGCTACCCGTCTTCACATGTCACGACCGATGACTGATGCGCGTAGTGTTTATCGTGCCGCACACCCACGACATGGTGTCGCAGCTGCTCTCGCCCTCGCAACCAAAAAACTTATCCGACCTAGCAGTCCTCGCTGTGCTTGGAAGCTTGATCTCAACCTTGTACCTACTGCCCAAAAGCGCCCGCATACCAATCTTCGCCGTAATCTTCCTGTTCTGGCGCGCCGCCTACAATGCAGGTATTGGCTGGCTTCTCGATGTTCAGTCCAAGCACAACCGCCTTGTTCTTTGGGCGAAGAACTCGCACATCTTCGAAGACCCAAAGACGGGCAAGAACCCGCACCCTACCATCTACAAATTCCTTAAAAGGGAGATGGAGACCAAGATCCCAAAGGACTACAAGTTCGAAGAGGCTCCACTTGAGTACAACACGTGGCTCGTCTTCAGGCGCGTGGTAGACCTGATCCTAATGTGTGACTTTGTATCTTACTGCCTCTTCGCTATTGCGTGTTTCCACCGCCCAGAAGAGAGCTGGTTGCTGTTCGCACTGCGATGGACAACGGGCATTGTCCTGTTCATCTTCAACCTGTTTGTCAAGCTGGACGCTCATCGAGTGGTGAAGGACTATGCTTGGTACTGGGGAGACTTCTTCTACCTCATCGACCAGCGTCTGACATTCGATGGAGTCTTTGAGGCAGCACCGCATCCGATGTACTCGATTGGGTATGCCGAATATTTCGCTCAGACTGGAGTAGGCTTGTGCTGAACGTGAATCTAGGTACGCCGGCTTCTACGGCATTGCCCTGATGATGGCAAGTTACAAAGTGCTCTTGATTTCTATCGTTGCGCACGCAGCGCAATTCGCCTTCCTGATCAGGGTTGAAGAGCCACACATTCAGAAGATCTACAACCCAGCACCACCTCGCCGAACGCGCCACAATTCCGGGGACATTACCCAAAAGCACCGTCCCGCGTCATCTCAGTCCGATCATGGTGAACTAGATACACCTATCGACCCTGTCAAGCAGCCTGCACCTATGCATAGCATCGTCGGTCCGCAAAACACGGACTTCCATCGCGCCATCGACGTTACGGTAGTACTAGTTTCTTTCTACATGTTCTGCCTGGCGACACTGACACCAGATACCGGCCTGGTGCGTACCTTCTTCTTCATCAATGCGTTTGTTTGGCGCTTGTGGTATGTCTTGGGTCTGGGCTACATCCTGGACCGTCAGTCCAAGAAGAAGAATTGGACTCGTCACTTCATCAAGTACGGTGATACCAAAGAAGAGGCTTGGCGTCAGTGGAAGTCGTTGTAAGTGGCACTCAACGATCGAGCAGGTTGGGGGTAGCGGCTGACACTACGGACTATAGATACCATCTCAGCATGACGATGTGCCACGCCAGCTTCCTGGCTGCGGCTTGGAAGATGTATACACTGCCCCCTGACTGGTTCTACGATCTCACCGTCTTCAGGCTTGTCCTTGGTGTGGGCATGATTGCCCTGCATCTGTGGACTGCGGCCAGCATCTACGATTCGCTCGGTGAATTTGGATGGTTCTGCGGCGACTTCTTCTTCGACCCACCACCTAAGAATCTGACTTACTCTGGCATCTATCGTTTCCTCAACAGCCCCGAGCGCGTGCTCGGTATGGCTGGCATCTGGGGCGTTGCCGTCATCACATGGACTGCGCCGATCTTCTACCTCGCAACGACGGCACAGGTGCTGAACCTGGCTTTCCTGCACTTTATTGAGCGACCTCACATGAGCAAGGTATGTTGAATCACTGACAGCGAACTTACAAATCGACTGACACGTTCCCAGCTGTATGGTCAAAAGCTTCGTCAGACTTCTGGTGTCAGCAAAACGCTGCGTCAAGCACTCCCAAGCCCGGTCCGTAACTGGCAGTCTGCCGCGGACGAATACATCAACTCGACAGTCGAGTTCATCGAGGAAGTCCTGGAGAGCGCCAAGCCGAAGCTCGCAGCTGGAGTCGGCACATTTGTCAAGGATACCACAGCATTGTTCAAGTCATACCCCGCACGCATTCAGATCACTCGTCTCTCGCCAGATCTGGCTGGCTACGACCCCAAACAGTACAAGCTGGAAGTACAGGGCACGCTGTCGGCACCTGCTGTCGAATACCAAAAGAACGGCGGGCGCGAGGGCGAGTTGGCGCGCACACCTGCAGCACGGACGAGCGAATTCAAGACTTTGGCTCTGGAGTACGGCGCGCCTATCAAGGTCCGCTGGGAAGCGCCTCTTAACCACAGCAAGAAGGACTGGATCGGCCTGTACATGGTCGCGGACAACCAGTCCCGCGAAGTGACGCAGCTGAGTTCCAACGGGCGCTGGATTGCGACTAACACGGGCGTGTACGACTCTGTGCGTGCTGAAGAAGGGATCCTGGTATCGGAGAAAGTCGTGCCCGCTGCGTCTGACAGCGAAGACGAGTTTGAGCACTACACGGGCGAAGTCGAGTTCCGGGGGGATAAGCTGTGGTGGACGACGGGTGTGTTTGAGTTCCGGTACCACCACGGCGGCAAGCACAACG
Source organism: Didymella segeticola (assembly GCA_004522025.1). Taxonomy (NCBI): domain Eukaryota; kingdom Fungi; phylum Ascomycota; class Dothideomycetes; order Pleosporales; family Didymellaceae; genus Didymella; species Didymella segeticola. The sequence continues at coordinate 667,087 of SDAV01000005.1, read as the reverse complement.
TCATGGCGCTCTCGCAAGCGTTTGAGATACGGATTCCGCGGTTCGACGAGGAAGACGTGCACGTTGACGCCAACGGCACGGTGCACCGGGCTGTGGAGCAGACGCTGCTGCCCGTGATCCAGAACTGCTTCGACCGTGATCCCGAGATAGCACCGGACACGCCCGAGGAGTCGTTTGGCAGTTTGGTGGAGCGAGACGGCAAGTTTGCGAAGCGGGTTGTGTTTGCGGTGCATCAGATGTTTGGGATTGAGTTTGCGCCCGAGGTGGTGCAGGCGGATGGCAACGTGCGGAATCTGGCGTGGCGAATCTGTAACGCGAAGAAGGTGCTGGCGCCGTACAGCATGACGGCGAGCCACGGCAGGAACACGCCGGACGGGACGAAGTATTAGGAGTGGTGGTGTGGGTGTGGGAGTGGGTTGACGGGTTTCTTGTCGATATTAGAGTTGTCATGTTACCGTTGGATAGTGGGGAAAAGTGCATGTATGGTGGAGTTGGGGTAGTAGAATTGGGTGTATGTATATGCAAAGCTATTCGAAAACGACCAAAAGATCAAGACATGTAGGTGTGAGGTGAGGTGGTTGGACTTGTGGGTGGGTGGCCGCTACGGTTTACCGTGTTGGGACAAGTGGTGCAGTCGCCCAAAGCTGATCTCTCAGGACACAGCCCATGGATGCTTGAGCGACAGCGGCGCGGCTGCGGCAGACAAGGCCGGTAGTGGGCGGGGAAGCGTGATGGGTCGCTGATGTGCTGCTGTGATTAGATGGGAGTTTAGTGATAGACGGGGCTTATCTTTATCAGATGTTGGCACATGAGTCGTGCAGACGCCATGCCGAATGGGCGGCGATTACCTCGGCCTGGACTGGACTGGGGTGGTGAGTGTGCACTTGAACGACTCACGGGGGCAGAGCATCTTCTGGAATCTCGGCGCCTCTTCAGCTGGCGACACGATTGTACAGTACATATCTTGGATCAATTCGTCTCTCTACAGTGTACAGCAACCGTGCCCTGCTGTGTCTGCTGTGTTACCACCACTACTACTACCACCTCCACCAGCGATTGCCACCGAAGCGGAGCCGCACGAGTGACGTGCTCCGGCGACATCGAGCGTCTGTCGTAGACGTATACTATACGATTCTTGTAGCCTTCCACTGTCCCTCCGCTGTATATCGAGTCACCATCCACCATGGGCAAGGGCTCCAGCAAGTCGTCGGCCACAAAGGTGCTGCCGCTCATCCCGCTTGCACCGCCGCTCGCCGTGCTGCCAGGCACAACCGTCAAGATCCCCATCACCAACCGCTCCGATGTAGCCGCCATACTCGCCAAGATCTTCAGCATCAGCCCAACGGCCAAGTCGGATGCCGCCATCACCGTTGCCTGCGTGCCGCTCAACTCGCGCGCCGTCAGCCCCCTCGACGGACGCCTGTTGTCCGAAGACGACACAACCACCACCACCACCACCGCCACGCCGGCGTACGAGAGCGACCCCGTGCTGGCGGGCAAGGCGGACATATTTGGGTTTGGGTGCATTGCGAAAGTCACGGGCGTGCAGGGCCGGCGGCAGGGCGACCTGAGTCTGGTCGTCGAGGGCCTGGAGCGGGTGCGCGTGGTCGAGGTTGTGCAGGAGCGGCCGTACTTTGAGGGCGACCTGGCTGCCGTCGACGACTTCATCGATGTGGCTGACCCGGCGCTCGAGGCCCAGTTTGGCCGCCTCAAGCAGCTGTCACGCGAGCTACTGGCTCTTGTACGTCTCTCGGCCATCCTCCCCCGCATGCCCGCCGTCACCCTCTCGCCTGTCGTCGCCCGCCGCTTGGAGCTGTACATTGCCCGCAAGGACATCTCCGAGGCCGGCTCGCTCGCCGACTTCATGGCCAACATTGTCGACTGCTCCCACGATGAGAAGCTGCGCGTCTTGGCCGCCGTCGATGCTCGTGACCGTGTTGACCGTGTCATCGAGATCCTACAGCGCCAGATCACCAACATCCAGAGCAGCACCCGCGTCGTCGTCACCTCCCAGCAAGGTCCTGCCCGCGGCATCGACGTCGATCAGCTGCGCCGCATCCAGCAGCAGGCCCTCGTCAAGCGCGGCAAGATGGGCGATGGCAGCAGCAACATGCCCCCGGGCTTCTCTGCCGGCTTCCCAGGCTCAGGTCAGCCCAACGGCGAGGGCGACGAGGCCAACGAGATTGACGAGCTGAAGAAGCGCCTGCACGACGCCCGTCTGTCGCCCGAGGCTGACAAGGTCGCCCAGCGCGAGCTCCAGCGCCTGCAGAAGATGAACCCGGCCCAGGCCGAGTACCAGGTCTGCCGCAACTACCTCGAGAACCTGGCCGAGATTCCCTGGACCAACATGACCGTCGACCAGCTCGATGCAGGCACCCTCGTCAAAGCACGCAAGCAGCTCGACGACGACCACTACGGCCTCGACAAGATCAAGAAGCGTCTGCTAGAGTATCTGGCCGTGCTCAAGCTCAAGGAGCAGGCCAACCGCTCCATCGACGACCAGATCCGCGCCCTGACTGAGGGGCCTGGGACCACACCCGACGCCGAGCAGCATGACCACGTCGAGCACAAGCAGCTGCAGCCGTCCAAGGAGCAGTCGGACGAGGAGAAGCAGCTGCTCGAGAAGAAGCGTATGGTTGACCGCTCGCCCATCCTGCTGCTCGTTGGCCCGCCAGGTGTCGGCAAGACGTCGCTGGCCAAGTCTGTTGCTACTGCCCTCGGCCGCAAGTTCCACCGCATCTCCCTTGGCGGTGTTCGTGATGAAGCTGAGATTCGCGGTCACCGCCGGACATACGTCGCCGCCATGCCTGGTCTTGTTGTCGGAGGATTGAAGAAGGTCGGCGTTGCCAACCCCGTCTTCCTCCTCGATGAGATTGACAAGCTCGCCGGCGCAAACCACAACGGCGATCCCAGCGCCGCCATGCTCGAGGTCCTCGATCCAGAGCAGAACCACACCTTCACAGACCACTACGTCAACATCCCCATCGATCTGTCCAAGGTCCTCTTCATCGCCACCGCGAACTCGCTCGACACCATCCCCGCCCCGCTGCTCGACCGCATGGAAACCATCCAGCTGTCTGGCTACACCACCCTCGAGAAGCGCCACATCGCCGCCCGCCACCTCATTCCCAAGCAAATTACCACCAACGGCCTGCGCCCACAAGACCTCGAGATCCCCACCGACGTCCTCGACAAGATCATCACGGCCTACACGCGCGAGTCCGGCGTCCGCAACCTCGAGCGTGAAATCGGCTCCGTGTGCCGCAGCAAGGCCGTCGAGTACGCGACCTGCGCCGACACGGACACGCTGGCCACATACTCGCCCGCCGTGACCCTCGCCGACCTCGACGCAACCCTCGGCATTGAGAAGTTTGCCGAAGAACTCACAGAGCAAACCTCCCGCCCGGGCGTCATCACAGGCCTCGTCGCCTACTCCTCCGGCGGCCAGGGCAGCATCCTCTTCATCGAGATCCTCGACATGCCCGGTACAGGCCGCGTCCAACTGACCGGCAAACTGGGCGACGTGCTCAAAGAATCCGTCGAAGTAGCTCTCACATGGGTCAAGAGCCACGCGTTCGACCTCGGGCTCGCCGACCAAGGCGTCGACCTGATGAAAAACCGCAGCATCCACGTCCACTGCCCCTCTGGCGCCATCCCCAAAGACGGGCCCTCAGCCGGTCTCGCGCACACCGTCGCCCTCGTCAGTCTGTTCAGCGGCCTGCGCGTCCCGCCCACCCTCGCCATGACGGGCGAAGTCAGTCTCCGCGGCCGCGTCCTGCCCGTCGGCGGCATCAAGGAGAAACTCATCGGCGCTTTGCGCGCGGGTGTCGAGCGCGTCCTGCTGCCCGAGGCGAATCGGAAGGATGCACGGGAGTTGCCTGATGAGGTCAAGGAGGGTCTGGATATCAAGTTTGTGTCGCATATCTGGGAGGCGCTGGGGTTGGTGTGGCCTGAGAAGTGGGAGGGGGCGGTGGGGGTTAGTGAGACGCGGTTGTAGGTTGTCATGATGGGTGGTGACGATGGGGAAGTTTGGATTTAGCGTGCATGTCCTGTCCTATTCTATTCATTCTATTTTATCTTGTTCTGTGTCTGTTCCGTTTTTGTCGTTTTACTCCAGATTGTAGACGCTATGCAAATGTAGATACTACACTCTTCTTCCCTTCCTACTCAACTGCTCTCCGTGCCTTCCTATCCACGCCTCCTACTCACTCTATGTCCTCACCCATCGCGCTGCACCTGCCATCCAACGCCCTTAACACTACTTCTACTCTCGGAAGTATTAGTCCTCGCTTCAAATCTGGTACGCATACAAAGGCTAGTCATTTGTATCAGATACATACGTACGTCCAGGACCAGGACCAGCATCTGGCTCGGCACGACAAATGCGAAGACTAGTGGACAGAATCATGTTGTGCACTTCTCGTCTTTACTGGTAGACATTTCAGACTATCCAAGTTTGAGCATAGTACAGCATCTGACTTATCAATATCACGACCGTCGATGAAAGAAGAAAAGGGACAGTTCATGGCTGGCCGGACTGCTGTGGATGAGCAGGGCGGGATCGAGACATTGGACCTTCTTGTGAAGTGTGCTTTCTGGTTTTTAATACGTGTACACTTCAGAGCGTGCGGGTTTAGGATTTGGCGGTTAGGGATAGGGCGGGGGTTTGTGATGGGGTATTGGTTGAGTCGGTCTTGTAGGTCTCCAGTTTCATAGCCTTAAGGAAGCCTTGCTCGGCTTTTCTATTGGCTGGTAGAGCACAGAAGGGATGGAAGTGCGGTTTGCAAGCTGCTATGCGAGGAGGAGGTTTGTGGACGGAGCTGCTTGGAATAAGGTATGTGTCAAGTAGTGGTACATTGCGAACTTCTACTTGTTAAGTGCTTTTGAGGGGCTAAATTATCATTTTCAAAGTCCGCAGCTTTCTCGTGCAGCAGCTTTTGACAGACTCCAGGGCTGTGTGGAGGGCAATGTGTAAGAGTTTCCAGGTATCGATGACGGAGACACGACTGACGCTACGCTAGCGAGTTTTCGACCCAGTTGTTTTCCCCACACCTCCACCTCCCCTGCATCTCAGAGGAATCTCACGTGCATCACAGTTTTAAGGGATCAGCATGCCGTCTCATCGTAGCGTTACGACAATTTTCAACACCCTCCTCTCTTGACTCAGATCTTAACGCTTTTTTATTATAAGACCTAGACAAAAGACCAGCCATGGCTGAGTACCCTCGGCCTGACTTCGTTCGCGATGAGCTCAACTGGAAGTCCTTGAATGGGCCCTGGTCCTTCTTGTTTGATGACGACGATGTTGGGTTGGCACAGGGTTGGCACCTCGAAGGCGTCCCTACTGAGGTCGCTGTGAACTCCAGCAACAAGGACTCCAACTCCAAAGCTGCCAATGACGCTCAGAGTATCACGGCCAAGATTGCTGCAGGTACTCAGGAGCTCATCCAAGGCAATCAGCACAGGAAGGGCGATGTAACGACGCACAAGAAGCGTGACATCCAAGTTCCTTTCGTGTTCCAGTGCCCCGCATCTGGCATTGAAGAGAAGGGCGTTCACGAGGTGCTCTGGTATGAAAGGCAGATCACCGACCCACGAAGCGAGCAGAACAAGAAGAACGGCCACAGAGTACTGGCCAGATTTGGCGCCGTAGACTACGAGGCTAAGGTCTGGGTGGGCGGACACTTCTTTGGTGGACATCGTGGTGGACACGTGCCCTTCGACATCGACATCACAGATGCGTTCGCAAAGAACAACACGCAACGTCTCACGCTGCGTGTCTACGACTCAGCCTATGACCTGACGCAGCCACGAGGCAAGCAGTATTGGGGCGCACAGCCCGAGAGCATCTTCTACACACCTAGTGGAGGCATCTGGCAAAATGTCTGGCTTGAGGTCGTTCCGTTCGTACGCATTGGTGACAGCAGCCATGGGACAGTGCTCCGAAGCAACAATATCCGAGATGGGAAGCTTAATGCCACGGTGAGCATTCTTGGCAGACCGGCTGGCCACAAGTACAGCGTGGAGCTCGAGGTCAGCCTCAAAGGCGCGCATGTCAGCAGAACCGAGAAAGTTGAACTACCACGAGAGTCCAACCTCGTCTCGCTGGATGCGGACATGGTGCTCTCCGAGGAGGCTAAGGTTAAGCTGGGCGATTCTCTGTTGGAATCGTTCGATGATGTGCGCGATGGTGTCGTCCTTTGGTCTCCGGATGATCCTACTCTATATGACGTCGTCATTCGCTTGTACGATGGTACATCGACTCTTGTTGACACGATTCACACCACGACGGGGATGCGCTCATTGTCGTGGGACGACGGCTTGTTCAAGATCAACGACAAGCCCCACTTCCAGGCGCTCTTCCTGGACCAGGGCTACTGGCTGGACACTTTCATGACGCCACCTTCGTCTGAAGCCTTGAAGACGGATATCGAGCTCGCGCAAAAGATGGGCTTCAATGGCTGCCGCAAGCACCAAAAGGTCGAGGATCCCATCTTCCACTACTGGGCTGATCGTCTCGGATTCCTTGTTTGGGGTGAGATGGCGAATGCATATGCCTTCAGCGCCGAATACGTCGAACGCTTTGATCAGGAGTGGCGCGAAGCTGTCTTGCGAGATATCAACCACCCAAGCGTCGTGGCGTGGACTCCGGTCAATGAGAGTTGGGCCTATACCGATCTGGCAAACAATCAGAGTCAAAGAGATCACATTAAGAGCCTCTACTATGCGACCAAGGTTCTCGATCCAACAAGACCGATCAACGATAACTGCGGATGGGAGCATGTGCAAACAGATCTCACCACCTTCCATGACTACTCGGATGCTGACGCCCTGACGAAAACATGCGCTAGCTTGGAAGGCATTCTTGGACCCAAGGCAAATCGGCCAATGTTCCTATCAGCAATCGGGTCCAACCCCGGTTCGAGTCATAACGATAGTGCTCCGGTGATCTGCACAGAGTTTGGTGGCATCAACATCGCAAGAGAGGCTGCCGGATCGGACGGCCAACGTGACTGGGGCTACACAACTGCAACCGACCCCAAAGATCTTCTGAAACGGATCGAAAGGATGATGACAGGTATCGCGAAACCAGGCCTCATTGGTGGATTCGTCTACACGCAGCTCACCGATATCGAGCAAGAAGTCAATGGCCTGTACACACCAGATCGCAAGCCAAAGCTCGACACAGACGCCGTGAGACAAATTGTTGAGGACATTCGAGAGAACTACTACCAGATGCACACACCTTGAGTAATTGACTCTCCATACAAAAGAATTAATTCTACTTGATCTCCTCGCTCTTGACGATTGTAGCAAAGATGTCTCCCAGCTCCGCAAGTGTCACTCTGGTAAGCTCCTCTCCCTTCACACCTGGAATATCACGATCGCCGATTCCATCTTCGACGACAAGCACGTCATATCCTCTCTGAGACGCCTGCCTCGCCGTCGTGCTGACACAGACATGTGCCATGTACCCAGTCAAGACGACCTTCTTGATTCCCCACTCCTTCAACACGGCATCAAGATTGGTCTCAGCAAAAGATCCCGGATGGTCCTTCCAAATCACTTCCTCCCCATCTCTGGCCTTCAGCGCATCGAACTCCTCAGCCAGAGGTGTGTTTGGCGTGAAGACAGGAGCGCCCTCGGCAGACTTGTGGAGGATATGAACTACTTTTCCGTTGACAGCACGGTACTTTTCGAGTAAGGAAGCGATGACTTTGCCGCTGGCTTCTGCGTTGGTGACTTTTAGTTTGCCAGAAGCGTACTCGTTTTGAGCGTCGATGATGAGGAGTGCCGAGTCGCTTGTCGAGGCCGTGGAGGGTGGCACACCGACCAGCTGGCGAAAAGATTGGGCCATGTTGAGTAGGTATCGAGACGAGGTATGTGAGGAATGTGTAGTTGTAGAAGATGTCTTTAAAGAATTGTTCGTTCAAGCGGTTCCTCTCCACGGTTTTATAGCCTCGTGAGGATATAATTGCTGACACCCGAGGTCCTAGCCATCCCATATCTCGCTCACAAATGCTTTGAAATCCACCAAGTCACCGCCTCCTGACATCTGGTGGGAACTCATCGAGGACATGTATACCAGCATTGGTGCTTCTAGGGGTACCCAATGAGACGCGACCCTTCCGTCCAGGTCTCCTAAGTGGGGCTGCCTAGTCCTACATTGAGTTAGCAGTCATATCCCAATAAGGCAGTTTGCTCCACGCACAGGCCAGCCATGATGGATGGGGCAACGGTAGGAACGAGTCGGTCTTGGACATGTGTTGATGTGATATCATGGATCTAGTTGACTCAATCGCGATGTACCGGGTAAGTGCTGATATTCATATCGAGCAAGTTGCTCATGTTTGAAATGGTCATACATTTACTTAGAAGTGGGCGTTGGTCACGTATGCTCAAGATTCGAAGCCTATGAAGAGGTATGTCGAGGTCCAACATCTCATGACGTTACTAGTTAGCAAATATATGTTGGCGGGCCAGTTAGTGATTGCCGCGGGCTGAGCGTGGTCTTGCATCATCATGAGGCTGCCAATGTCCCGTCATCAAAGTGACATAAAAGAAGGACTCGATGGTCTGGCCCTAGGATCGACCTCTACTCTACATAAGGGCCAATTTCGATGTTTCGAAGTATAGGAAAGCCCGAGGTCAGAGCCTAGTTGACGGCCTTTCCAAGTTTCTCGGGCAGAGGTCCTGAACCCTTGGTTAATGTCCGACTTTGAGTGATCTTTGATCCCTGTGGCAGCTTAAAGCCACTATACCGTGAGGACCTGGACATCATGCAAAATCTGACATGTGAGGTTGTGGTGTTGATATCTTGTCTCTGGCATTCGAGCAGACGGCTTCATGTCTGCCCCACTTTTGCGACACGCTAGGGCCAAGACGCCAACTCTGCGGCTAATGACGACCACTACCATGCCGACGAGGTCTCCTTTGTAACCCCACGCCCTTCATGAGATGCTTTTGATCGCGACAAAATCCGACATACGGGCGCATTCCCGCTGTTTCAAGCGAGCAATACTACAACGTTTAGACATTGCTTCCTGATGAGATGAGAGGGAAGAGGCGTGACGTGTGTCACACGTGCAGACAGCACAAAGTTGGTGTATGTTTACCCAAATTCTCATGGAAAGCACGCCTGACTCTTCTCAGTGTGATGGACTAAGACCGGCTTGCAGCCAGTGTCGGCTGATTGGCCGTGAATGTCGCGGCTACGCTCAAGATCTGGTTGTGTTTCAACATGAGCCTACTGTCCTTCGCTCTCGCTCGGAAAGGAAGACAAACAACGCCAAACAACGCAATGCACAGTTGTGTCAAAATTTGAACTTCACAGTCGATAAAGCCGTACCGCACTCAACTGATCAGCAACAGCCTACCTATGATGAATGTGTAGCCATCCTAGTGCAGCAATACATCCCGAAGGAAGAGATACCGTTTCTTTTACATGTTGAGCCTTCAAAATCAAGGATTTGTGGTGGCTGGGTGCAAGCGCTGCCTCATGTCAGTCAGGACCATGCTGACTTCGAACTGATCGTCTTACCGGCAGTGCGCGCTCTCACTATGTCGATGACGGTCTTTGATGCGAATGGACGGCAGAGGTACCTCGATACGTACGGAAGCGCTCTTCAAGGTATCAGGTCGATCTTAGATGGCTACAATGACCCGGTAGGATCTACAGTTGCTATTGCAGGAATGTGCTTGGCATTGTCAGAGGTACTATTCTGGCTTTACATTTCGCGACCTTGTTTTGCTGATCCCACACCAGGCTCTCGTGCCAACAAATAACAGTGGCTACAAGGCCCATCTTCGCGGCGTTGCAGCAATGGTGCAAAGTCGTGGCCCTGATGCTTTCACAGAGGGCGTTGCTCATCTTCTATTCGTTGGAATTCGACCGCTCATAGTAAGAACTTTGTATTGAACGTGCTTCTTCCTCTGACACTTCACGTCCGTAGGTGATTGATGCAGTTCTCAGGCATAGGAGTACCTTCCTGATGGACGAGCAATGGCAACGCCTACCGTTCGCTGTCCATCATGCCTCTCGCATGCAGATACTCCTGAGCCACGCGTCCTTTATTCCGCCTTTACTTGAGAGGATTAGCTCCAGTTCTTTAGATCTTCGATCTACTCAAGCTGGCTTTTCAGAGATCCTCAGTAAATTGGAAGATTGGGAAGACAGCTTTGTAGCCGATGGAATGCTGTACACAATGGTAGATCCGGTGCACATGGACTTCCCCATCCGTTCGCAGTCACTGCCCAACCCGTCCTTCGCCTTCCTTGACGTCTCTCACGCAAATGCTCTTACCCATTGCTGGGCCTTTCGTATCGTTTGCCTTCTGCAACTCTCGAAACTGGATACCCTGTCCGCGGAAAGCGAGGTGGACACTTTTGGCAGCAGGAAGCACGAAGCCGATGCAGAGGTAAAGGATCTCTGCTACAAGATCTGTCGTGGACTCCCCTTCCTCCTACAGAAGCACATGAGCCTCTACGGCTCTCTGTCAGCTGGTTATCCATTGCAAATGGTCTCAGAGAGCCTGCAAATTTTACAACCGAAAGATGATGGCCTGACCGACTTGTGTACAGCGATCAAGGACCAGATTCGAAGTCGAAGAATTGCCCTGTATGAGGACATGACTGAAGCCGCCCCTTTCATCTGAGCGATACGCTTCTTCTGTCTAGTGTGGTATCGTGCACGTCAATGCCTCGATACACCTACGAATTGTGGTCATTCGTTCAGCACTCGGTTTCGGGGTGGACAAGCCGAATGCGTATCCGCTGGTCAACGACGCCCACCTAACGCCTTGCGATACACTAGCGATGGTGCCTCCGTGCTATGCGAAAGACCGAGTCACACATTCAGTTCTCGAATCGAAGGTGCCGGGAGAGGCGTCCGTAGTCCGAAAGGGCCGAGCCTAGGGTTAGCCCGCTTGGACCTCAGGTCACACGCGTATCTCTCATCGATGTAGACCGCATCGATGTAGACCGCAACTTCAGAGGACCACAGTAGATTGTGTTCAGTCACGGGCTGGCCGACTAGTCTGCTGCGTGGTTCAGCCAGCCTCAAGAAGCTATTAAGTGGAAGGCCGTGATTGGTTCATCCATACGTTGGCGTCCGCGCGACGAACAGTTAGCGGCTACCTCAGCTGGACTATCGCAGCCGCCACACCAGATGATTCTTGTGGAAACGCAGTAAGAGTTCTAAGGTTAAATAACAATGTCCTCAACTCTCGAGTATAACAGCAATCCACGAAAACTATCCTCGGACTAAGACTCCCAGCATGTCTATTGTAAAGGTTAACAGCTCCATAATTCCGGCACCTCTACCGTCCCATTACGACAAGTCCCCAAATTTTACCATTGACGAAGTCGAAATCTCAGAAGAGGACGATGAGAGAACTTTCCACAACACCAGTGCCGCATACGTCTTGCCCAACGAGTAAGTCGTGTCTCTGTCATTACGCTGCGGATAGCTTATGCTACCATTTGCTGAGCATCAACTAACGAGAGCAGCAACATCGAACATCAGCGACTAGAGCTTCAGCACAGCCTCTTATGGCAGATCATGGGCAACAAAATCTTCCATGCCCCTTTAACAAGGGAGGCCATAAGCAGGACTCTCGACATTGGTTGTGGCACGGGTGCAGTCGCCCATGAGACGGCTTCTTCATTTGCCGACGCACAAGTTGTCGGTGTCGACTTATCCCCGGTCCCGCTGGTCAGACAAAAGTTGCCCAACATCAATTACGTCCAAGGTAACATCATGGATGTTAACGATACCCGTTTCGAGCCGGACTCCTTCGACCTCATCTTCTCGCGTCTGCTTGTGCTGGGTATGTCGAACTGGAAAGCATACGTTGAGCGCTGTGTCTCCCTTGCGAAGCCAGGTGTAAGTCATCTTCTTTCCCCCAGTATGTAAAAAGAAATCAGACATGGCTCACATTTCAAAAAGGGTTGGATCGAGATGCATGACTTTTCCAACGCAATACACCATGTTCCCGAAAGTGTCTCTTCACTCGACCATCTCCGCCCACACTCGATCACGATATCTGAGATCGCAACTGCGTCGCATCCCACAGACGCCTATCAGCACCCATCACCTTGGCTCTGGGATAAAATCTTCGGCAATCTCCTTGCGCTAAAGGACGTCGATCTCTATTGCGGACCTAAGATTCCCTCATTGTTCGCAGAAGCTGGACTTGTAGATATTAGGATCAAGCGATACATGGTTCCATACAGCAGGTGGAAAGGATTGACAGAAGTCGAAAAAGCCATGGCGGATTACCTGGAGACCTTCGTGAGAGATCTGATTCCTATTGCGATCCGAAAAGCAGGCGAGAATGCCGGGCCGGAGTATGCACAGGACGTGGAAGAGGCGGTCAAAGATGCGAAGAAGTATCACGAAGCTTATGAGGGAGGAAGAAATTTCTTGTGGATGTATGTTGTCTGTGGAAGGAAGCCTGAATAATTTTTTGCGTACTATCGAATACGAGCGTTTAGTATCATGCTAGGCAACCAGTCTCTATAGCGTTTCGAGCCGCGGTGTAGGGTTGCTGAGCACTTTCATATAGGGCCGTACCCATTGAATGGCCAAAGAGAAATTCAGGGAATATCAGAAGCGATGGAAGGATTTGTGGAGCCTGGATCACTACACCCGCCCCTGTAATTGCTACTATTGGTTCACGGCACGGACATGGTTCCTTTTGCAGGCACGTACTGTCGGTGAGCGCAGAGATCACAATCTCTCCGTGCGCCAGCTTATGCTCAAAAGGCGCGGTGCGTTCTTGCGAATCATCCTCACGGTGTGCTTGTAGCATCAGAGACGGCCAGTCATGAAGTTTTATCGGGGTTCAGCCTTGCTCGCTACAGCTCTGTTCGGGATTTCGGCTGCTAATAATAACACCTGCGTAAGCTTCTTTTCTCGTGTTCGGTGCTCTTCTGATCAATCACAGTGCATAGCCTTGACACTGAGTGCTGTCTCTGACCGAGTCAGTTTCGCTTCACAAAGTGCGTACAACGCAAGTCAAGCATCCTACTTCGATGGCAAAAGCAGGTTGGCGCCCGACTGCATTGTGCAGCCACATACAGCTGAAGAGGTTTCTACAATGGTAAAGGCCCTTACGGCCTCAGGTCAGCGAGAAGAGTGTCGGTTTGCTGTCCGATCAGGTGGCCATACTCCAATTCCCGGTGCCAATAACATCGACAACGGCGTGACGATCGATCTACTCTATATGAACGGCACCACCTATAGCGCCGAGACTGAGACAGCGAGTATTGCGCCAGCAGCAAGATGGGGTTCTGTTTACGCAGTTTTAGAGCCACTAGGACGCATGGTAGCTGGTGGCCGTGGCTCCACTGTTGGTGTCGGTGGATTCCTCTTGGGCGGTGGCATCTCGCATCATGCCCCTCGAGTCGGACTTTCCTGCGACAACGTGGTAAATTTCCAGGTCGTTTTAGCAGATGGAAGAATAGTCCATGCAAACAAGACCAGCAATGCTGATCTTTTCACTGCTCTGAAGGGCGGCAGCAGCAACTTCGGTATTGTAACACGATACGACATGGAGACTTTCGAGCAGGAGGATCTTTGGGGAGGCATTGTCACATGGCCTGCGTCTACCGTCGAACAGCACTTCAAAGCGCTTGTTAGGTTCGGTTTGAATCCGGACAGAGACCCTAATGCTGCTTTGATTGTCTTCCAGGGGTACTCGACTGCCAGCCCTACCAACGTTGTACGTGCTGCTTTGGACTACACGAAGCCCACTGCGCGTCCGAATGCCTACAAAGACTTCTTCGCTATCAACGGTACCATTACCGATTCAACCAAGATCCAGCCCATGGGTGCGATTGCTGCAGAGTTTGGCAGTGACACCACTAAACGGTATGTCCCATTCCTGATCCTAAGATTGCAATTGACATCAAGAACAGAGTCCAATTCCGCACCCTTTCGTTCGCGGTTGATCTTGAAACACTTCAGGAAACAGCCCGTCTCTACGAGGTACTTCTTACAGAGCTTCAAGCAAAAGCATCCGGCCAGTGGCGTGTCTCCTGTCTGCACCAGATCTGGTCCCCACTCTACACCGCGAACAGCACAGCCAGAGGGGGCAATGTGCTCGGAATGGAGCGCTACAGCAAGAACTTCATCATGTACCAATCATATCTGTCTTGGTCCGAGGCTAAAGATGATGGACTGTTTATTGGATTGGGCAAGATGCTGACTGAAGGTATTCAGAAGTTTGCTGACGAAAAGGGAACGGCGGTGGACTATCTATATCTTAATTATGCGGATAAGGATCAGAATCCGCTGTTGAGCTATGGTGAGGAGAAAGTGAAGTTCATGAAGGGAGTTGCAGAGAAGTATGATCCTGAGGGTGTGTTCCAGAGGTTGATGCCTGGTGGGTTCAAGATCTCGGACTTGTGATTGCTGGTTGTTTTTGCAAGGGCACTCGGTTTATTATAGGCACACTTTTTGACATGGTTCATACATGCCATTACTCCCAGTACGGTCTAGAACGTCCGATGCTGTGATACGTACTTTCATGACCGTAGCGTGCAGTCTATTGCTGAGGGAAGAAAAGAAGCATGCCAACGCCTATTTACTCTGTCGACAGAGTCGAGAGTGACAGGATTCGAATATCGAGCCCATTAAAAGCTTAAGATCATCCTAGTTGCGTTTCGAAACATCGGTGAAGGCAAGAAGGTTGAATAACGTCTCCCGCTGAGTCTGGGTCCGGTCGCTTTTACCAACCTGCACATCAGCTCCTGCTCACCGCAATGATATGTTACAGAGCAAGATCTATCGAGTCTTGTGTCCTGCACTCTCAGGGCAAACAGCAAACATGATGTGTCCGGAGATTTTTCGGTCCGCACATCGTACTCTAGTGCAAGATTTTCAATCTCACGCGTGGAAGACAAGAACAGGATAAGCAGAAAAGCGACACCTTTCCAACCCGCGACGAAAACACTCGATGCCCCCCGACCTAGCGGCGCTGTTTTCCAATCGCAAACGAGAATATATTTTTTCCATCCACAGCATTCTCCATAAGCAACTCCTCCGTTATGGTCTAGTGGCTAGGATACATCGCTCTCATTGCAAGGCGCCGATGTGGCCGGGGTTCGATTCCCCGTGACGGAAGCTTCAATTTTTGTTCCAGGGAGGTTGTTGGTTGTGGACTGGAGTTGCAAAGGTGGTGGTGAGTTTTTGATGGTGGGCGGGTCGCGTCACGTGGGTTGGCGCTAGCGTGCACGTGCTAGTGCGACTCCACGCTCGCGTGGCATCGTGTGGACGTGACTTCCATTCTGTAGGGGTAGATATTCCTGCACTAGAAGTTGGGTTGCGGGCAATCATTTGGCCGTGGTTGTGGTCGTGGTGGAGAAGTATGAAGTGTCGAGGCTCCATGAGACATGCACGCATTCATTCGCGAAGGTGATGTGGCAGCCAAGGAAAGCCGCAGACGACATGAAGTTATTGTACTTGGACTTTGAACAAAGTTGTAGCGAGATGATCCTCTGGTTACGACAGTACAAGGAGGACAGTCATCGATATTGACTACCCTGTCACACTCCGAGCAGCCGGCCCAGACCTATACTGCCAGTCCTTTGTTTTGGGGGGGACTAGAACAAGGACACTCATGGACGTCGACTGCCCTGCTCTTTCACACATTCGGTGCTCCATGTGTCGACATCGTAGACTGCCTCACTAGGGTAAAACCTGTTTCCTACGTAGATTGTACTTCCATCTGGGAGTACGAAATGACCTGTCTGTACAGCCCAAGGGTTCTGCGGCAATACGGTCTCGCCTGGGACAAGGTCAACGATGTCGTGGAAGACAAGGAAGGAAACGACTTACGAGATCGTATAGTGGCCAAGAGTGACTGGATGTCTTTGGTGGTCCTGGTATCAGCACTCTCCTTCATGTCCCACTGCTTCGATGGCTGTGTTTTGGGGGGCATGTTGTCGTTTTCTGCACACTTAAATCCCGTAATTTGCGTCTATATTGCTTCGATTGGTGATGATAGACCATATCGCCTACAGGTTGCCGCTTATGTACAGCTAGAAAAGAGATCCTTTACTCTCCCCTCGATCGCGGTATCGCGAAAAGTATCTTAGCGGTACATATTGGAGGCTCTCAGTACGTTCAGCCGACATCTTCTGTAAAAGTCAAGGGAGCCTCGCAGGATCTGTACCTAGGTGGAGTCGCCGCACAAGTGCACACCTCATAGGTCGGGTCCATGGCAATGTGCGCAGTGATCGGCGCCTACATTGGTTGGATTGACTCGGAATCCAAGCAGCATCTCAAGAAGATTGGACGTGGGAGCGGGTCTCAGCAGCTTGCTTCCCTATTGGTTGGAAGCACGTCATGCGTGTTCGCTGGTGAGATCCAGCTCTACAACCAATCGGTAAGATCTCAGCCTCATCGCCAGGAAATGCATAAGAGAGCGCTGCGGCCGCTCTCAACTAACCTCGTCGTCAATCAACCACTTCAACATTCGAAGTTGGTTTCCTACACAAGGTAATATGCCGCCATCACTGATCTATAAACGATTCTGACCTCGGACATAGTGAATCCTACTTAAACACAGCGCAGGGCTCAGCCCTGCGCAGCATACCTACGTTAGCGATCAACTCTTGACTGAAGTGGCGCGGAGCTACAGCTTCGCGCTGCTCCAATCTCAAGACACCACAATGATCATCTGAAGTTACAACCTGGGCTCGACCAACCCCAGTACTGTTGCCAAGGCTGGCCATCACCATTCAAAGAGCTTTTCTCGGACGAGCTTATTGAGTTAAGCAAAGTCAATCTGGAATCTATCGACCTTACGGATTTGCCTTCACATCTTATTCTTGCCTCCCGTGCCGCACTTCAAGGAATGAGCACGCCTTCTGAAATCACGCCATGCGACTCTTCTTCGACGCCTTCTTCATCGGTTGCGCTTTCTATAGAGACAACTGCCACAGCCGTCACTGAAGGTACTCCACCAAAAACGGTAGACGATAAACCAAGCGCATCCGCCACGCTCATTCGACTCGAACCACTCGCAGCGCGGTACATCTGCACAGAGAGGGACTGCACTCTATCCTTCACCCAGCAGCGACAATTGCAAAATCACATGAAGAAGCACAATATCCACACGTGTGAAACTTGCAAGGCCAGCTATCCTCACAAGAAAACGCTTCGCGAACACGAGCAGAGCATCCACGAGGGCAAGCGCTACAAGTGTGATGTGAAAGGATGCAATAAGAGCGTGGCTCAGAAGAGAAATCTGGCAAGACACAAAGCAATGAAGCATCGACTACAATCCGGCGACGATCTCCCAATGACGATTCCGTCCTTTCGATCTAGGCAGCCTTGACCATGTAAAACTGGGATGACACGAAACCTACAATCCCTTCAATTGGTAGGCAGGGCCAGTCACTGCCACCCTTAGGTACAGTTCCTGCAAAGGAGTGAAAACCAAGCTTTTAGTCCTCGTTCCTTTGCAGGAACTGTAACTAAGGGTGGCAGTGGCTGGCCCTGCTTGCCTTACAACTCCCGGGGAGGGCACTGCGTCTCGCATGTCCGAACCTCACAGAGCCCAGGAAACTCGATGATCGGTGCGATTTCCTTTGTCCTTTCTATGTTCCGCCTTTGAATCGTTTGCTTGCTTCTCTCTTTTTGGGTACCACTGGCAGTTTAATTCTGGGCTTGCTTTGCAATCTTTCAGTTATGTGGTTTCTGTGCTTTTCGTTAGAGTGTTTCCGACCATCTCTTGGGCACCCGGCCACCAATCTGTACCAATCTGTGTGCCCAAGAGATGGTCGGAAAGGAGGATACCTCGACAGAAGACGGTGGTGTGAGGCTCATACACCAACGGGATCACGACGCAAGCATGCTACGTGGGTGCCTTGCGGCATGTAGTCGATCATCAACATTTCTGTTACCAGGAGGACCGTACGCTAGGTCCGAATAATGCATTAGCATTCATGGCGGACCTTGGCTTGTGATGCTTCAGGGGGATGGGAGGATGTTGAGTGCGCATCTTCTGCCATTTTCCCATGTCCTTCAGGCTTTTCATGCCAATGTCCACCCCTGCGCCTCATCATACAGTCTTTGAATATCCTTAATCAAATCTTCAGGCTTATGCCCATCCTCGCAGTCTTTCCATTCTCCTCCATCGTACACACACCTGATCTTGTCGTCCAAACGCACCGTACAGCTAATCCCCGCACCAACATCTTGGCTATGCTTCACACTATCCCTCAACAAACCCATACCATACGCGCCAGTGTCCTTGCTCATACAGTCATTCAGGACGCCGAAGTCGAGGCCGTGTTCGAGCGCGCAGTCTTCGATAAGCTGCCGCTTGGGGATCTCTTGGTAGTCGTTGATCAGGCAGTTTGTGAAGCCGAGGTGCAGCTTAGGATCGGGATATTCGCGGGCAGCGCATAAGAGGATGATGTTGCCGAGACACTCGGTTTGGCCGTGCTTGCATTGGACGCCGTCGTCCTCGTTGGTGAGTCTGGGATGCTTGTCAGCATATGGTCAAGTGATTGGTTTAGCATCGAGAAACGTACTGGCCGATGAAGGATAGTCTGAAGTCGACCTTGTCTGATATGTTGGCCATGGTAGGCACGACGAGTTTCTGAAGACATGCGCGTGCGTCTGGGCATTTAGACCTGTTGATATATGAGCATGTGGTAGAACTCACACAATTTCGCACGAGACTCACATTATGTGCACGTCCAAAGGGACTCTCGCCGTGACATCCAGGTGCTCGTGCTCACAGCTCCATGACCTGGCGAGCCAAAACACCGCAAGCAAGAGCGCCAGTATCGCAACATGTGTCCTGCGCTTCTGTTGGGGTCGCAGCATGGTCGCGTCGGCGGGCACCTGTTCTTGCGTCTGGGGAAGCAAGGGCGCCTTCGATTCCATGGTACTCTTCTCGGAAAGTGAAGATGCCATAGCTTCTTTTGAGCTCTGCAGCGGCAGACCGTCCGACCGTTATGGGGCTGCTTAGCGGGTGAATGGTCCGATACGAAGGGGTCTGGAAGAGATTCTGGGCCGCGAGATGCTAAATGCGGTTGCGGCGTGATAGGGCACAGATAGCGCGATCAGCACGTGGCCAGCAAGCAATTCCAATCACTCAAGGTGGAAGGAGGGCGATGTGTTTTCGGAGAGTAGCATTATTGCAGCCAAAATCTCATCGCGCAAGAGGGGCCTATGATGAGCTGATCTTCCCGCGCCATCGCGGTTGCTGCACGAACCGTTGTTGCTGGAAGTGGAGCTAGGGCAAAGTGGGTCCAATGTCCAGGGCAGGCGCGTACCGTGAGCGCGAGCTTTCTACGACCTCAGTATGGCTGGCGATTGACTAGATCGGGCGCATGGTGTCATCTCGTTCTTCTAAAAGGGAGCGAATTACCGCTGTATTCATTACTGAGCTGAAGCAGCCGCCCTTCTTGTGCCAGTTCGATCTGCTGTCACCTCAATCCTGTCTTCTTCACCGCATTGACCGGATCAGTGGCGCCTCGGCTTGAGCCTCATGTCATGGCAGCCAACCTTAGTGCTTTCACTTGCGTATCTCTAACGTTCTTCCTGCCCCTTCTATGACACCATTACGAGCTCGCGATGGTCGCCGCTCAGACTGCTCTTGACGAGCTGAAAGCTTGCCTGAGTCTCAACACACTACTCGACCTTGCGCGCCGATCCTCGGAGACGTACAAACATCTGGCGAAAACCTCCACGGAACATTTTCTCATTACACCCGTGACTGCGCTACCCACCGGAAAAGAGCGCGGCAAATTTCTCGCCATAGATGTTGGAGGCTCAAACCTGAGAGTAGGATTCGTCGAGCTGGTAGGCGAGTCAGCGACAGCAAACCCTGGCAGTCACCAAATCCAAGATGATGTTTCCAGGGCGATCAAGAGGAGCTTCGACAAGAGCTGGCCCATTGGTGACCACTTGAAGATGGACCAACCAGAGGATCTCTTCAAATGGATCGGCGACTGCATGGCTGAGGTCGTGAGAGAAGCCATCGACAGCAGTTCAATTCCAAAGGATCAAGAGATATTGTTGGGTGTTACTTTCAGCTTCCCAATGGCGTATGTGTGCCCACGAACCTTCTGGGTTTGCACTTGCTGACTCCCTTGATAGACAAGCAAAGCTCTCGGAGGCTACATTGCTTCCAATGGGAAAGGGGTTCGCCATCACTACTGACCTGAACCTAGGCCAGATGCTTCTCGCTGGCTATGCCTGTCATTGCTCAGCCTCTAACTCAGACACAGACCCTAGCGCACCACAAACATCCAGCAGCAGTAGCAGCAGCAGTCACGCAGTCTTACCCAGCATACGAGTCGCAGCAATTGCGAACGATACAGTGGCAACCTTCATCTCTCTAGCATACGCCGTAAAGGCGGCACCTCACAGCCGAGTGGCAATGGGTCTGATTGTGGGAACAGGTACAAACGCCACAGTGCCAATGAGGCCAGATTGTCTTCACCCCGAGAAGCAAAGTCAATTGCAAGACATCTCAGCAACCGAAACCGTCGTTATCAACACAGAATGGACCATACGTGGCACAGATGCTCCACTCGAGGCCTTAGGAATCAAGACGAAATGGGACAGGATCCTGGACAAGAACAGCGATGCACCGGGCTTCCAACCATTCGAGTACATGACCTCTGGACGTTACCTCGGAGAGATTGTACGCCTGGCATTCCTCGACTTGATCTCAGCCGAGGTCGACACGACAGACGTTCCTGCCACATTGCACGATAGAAACGGACTGCCGACACGGTTCCTTTCTGAGGTTGTCGCGCGCGCAGACGAGGACACGTTGCTGAGACAATTGACAGAACAGTATCCGCCCAATGCATCCAGACACGATAGCTTCTGGAGTCTTACAAGGGCACGACTGCTCCGCGACCTCGCACAAGCTGTGCAGCAACGTTCGTCAGCGCTAATCGCAGCTGCTTGTATCGGCCTCTTAGACTGCGTTCGAGACATCGATCTGAGTGAGCGGCCCACTGATGCCTCACACAAAGCCTCGCCCAAAGACGAAGCATACGAAGAGCTCGTCATTGCCTACACTGGCGGCACTATCTCGCACTATCCTCGATGGCTAAGTGACTGCCAAGCATGGGCCGATAAACTGGTCGCTGCCTCCGCATCTGCTCCGATGAAGAAAGTCGTCTTTCAGGAAGCGTTGGATGGAGGCATCATCGGCGCTGGCGTGTTGACAGGCATGGGCAGTAGGATCCCTTGAACCGCTGATAGTCTATCAAGGTTGTCACGACTTGCCACAAGACTATAGACACTTGGTGTCGACATCATAAGGAAACACGATTCTAAGTTCCAATGCAACTCATCCGTCATAGTTTGCGTGGTAATCGTCATTCATCGTCACCTCCAGTGAACAGTTTCTTATACGTACAATGCGCTCTACTGCCGAATGACCGGGTTGGAGTGTGATCAGGATGGGAGATACTTTCGGAGAGGCGTATCGCTCACGAGGTGAATACATGCATGACACGCAAGAACATAATAGAGATGTTCATGGACACATTTCGAATCATTGAGTGTTCTCAGAAGCCAACATTGTATGAATGCTTTCATTTCAAGTCGTCGCCTGCACATCTATACATACAGCGGTGTACCTTTGACCTTCGCCCTAAGAAGCCGAGATCAGGCAGTGTCCGTGAGTCTATTAGTATGCCCAAAAGCTGATGCAGATCCTATCATGCTGGTAGTTGTTTACCACGATGCTCTTCACCTGATGTCCGGTTACTCCTCCCACTCTGGGTTCTAAGGAACTGTTAGCATACGATCTGGTGGCGGGGGCACGATTCACATACCTTTCTCAGGATGACCACTCCCTCCAACACATTGGTCAAAGCGAGGTACTTCTCGTCTTCCAGCTCTGCCCTCTCGCCATGCGCCAGCAGCACAGGTGTGCTCTGTGTTTGCCAGCCGGTGATGGTCTTAGGGCGACCAGCTTGCCCAACAATGTCGACAGCCTGACCGACGCGTACGTTGACCGTGAGCGGCTTAAGCTCTTCGTCGAGTGTGATGAGGAATCGTGGCGAGATGGCTGTGGCAAGGTAGTAGAGAAGGAAGTGTGAGTCGCCAACGATGAATGACTTGGCATCGATGAGCGAGACGAGGACGGTCAGCAGACCAGAGGCTGCGACGCGCGACAGCACCTGGCGGTCAGTGTGGAAGGGGTTAGCCGAGAGTGTGCCCTTGCCCATGTGTAGAAGACCCTGCGCAATGCGGACCATAAACAGCGCATTGGGGTCACGGTGGTAGTAGCTTGCCAACTGTCGCAGAAGCTGTGCAATACGAGCGTTGTTGGTACCAGCACCACAGAGACCCATGGCGAAAATGGCGTTGATTGCGACATCGTTATCGTTGTCGTGGGAGTATCGTGATAGTGTGTCGTAGATCTTCATCTGGGGGTTGCTAGGGCTGACAAGACCCAGGGCAAGAGGCACAGCCTTGCGAATGTTGGCCTCGCCGTAGTGCATCAGGTGACCCAAGGTGCGGAGGATCATCTCCTGGCCAACATCCTCACCCATTGCCACCAGAGACAGGCCAATGACAGCATATGACTGGAGCAGCTCATCGCCGTTCTTCTCTTCGCTGTCGTCCTCGAT
Organism: Didymella segeticola; assembly: GCA_004522025.1. Taxonomy (NCBI): domain Eukaryota; kingdom Fungi; phylum Ascomycota; class Dothideomycetes; order Pleosporales; family Didymellaceae; genus Didymella; species Didymella segeticola. Next base: position 644,464 of record SDAV01000005.1, on the reverse strand, counting down.
TTGCTCGTTGCAAATGTGCAGCAACTGCTGAATCTTCAGGACTGCACCCGTTCCAGCCCACGCGCAGACTTCAGTCAAGACCGAAGCTGACTTGGCCATGGGGTGGTCGAGTGCCTTCAGAGTCTCCAAGATGACGTCAACCTCCTCTTGCTGGCCAAAGAAGAGAAGCGCAAGACCAAGAGACATGAAACGTGTCCACTTGTCCTTGAGCTGGCTCGATCGGTCCTCATCCAGAAGTGTGTTCATCAACGCATCTGTGACTTCGCCATTCGCAGAACCGACGAAGATCAGACCTAGCGACAATGCCGCCATCGCCGAGAGCTGCATGTCCAGACTTGTATCGGTGACGATGGGCAGGAGAAGCTCGAGAAGCTCCTCCTTGTTTGAGCCGGCATACGCGAGACCAAGACCCATGATGGAAGCGAGACGAATGTTCTTGTTCTTGTGCGAAAGGTTGTCCTCGTCGCCCAACAGAGCAAGGGCAGGGTCAGAGTCCATGCGCACGCCCGAGTTGAAGATACCTGTAGCAAGCATAGCACCAGCCTTGACCATGTCGTCTTCCACGTTTGTGTACGGATCGATCTTGTCCAGGCCATTCTCGACATCCCACAGCATCAACATACCCAGTGATGCTGTAGTCGAGAGCATGCCCTCCTCCTTAGTCTTCCAGACCCAGCTGCTCTTGTTGTCCGCGTTGAGCATCAACTTGTCGTTGCCGTAACCGGTGTTGACAAAGGCATTCACGAATGCCGATGCAAGGTTGTGTCTCGCCGAGTCGGTGTTAGTCAGGCCCGCTGTCCGGCTGCTCTCCAGATGTGTCTTGTAGATGTCGTCTGGAGTCTTGGGGTCGAGAATGTTCAGCTCCTTGCCGAGCGCCTTGAAGTGGTCTGGTAACCTCGAGTTGTTCAAGCACTCCTGGAGCTCTGCGTCGTCATCGTCAGACACATCAAACCAGATGCGCTGTCGCGCAATGAGGAACGCCATCTGTCTCCGAATGGACTTGTCCTTTGTCGAGTTGAAAGCCTCCTCGATCAGGTCCCTGTCGTTCAAGCGTATGGCCAATGCGACAGCCTGTGTAAATTGGTTGTACTTGCGGTAAATCTGGTATGCGGTGCGGAGGAACTTGTCGTTGTCGGGGTATGTGAGCAGGGGCACGATGCTGCTGCCGTCAGTCATGGCTCGTGTCAGAAGAAGCGAAAGCACTTACCCGACCATGTACAAGCAAACTCGCGCGTACGTGTTCTCGTCAATGTGCTGCTCAATCTGGTCGATCATCTCCAGCTCAGAAAGCATGTCCACGGCGTCAGCTTCAGCGTTGTGCTTCAGGAAGAAAGGGACCAGGCTTGCGCCGAGGTCGGTGACATCGTCGGTCGACTTGTCGTCGTTCAAGCGGTTCTGGAACTCTCTGCCAATCTCTAGCGCAAGGTGGCGCATGTATTCGTGACCCCAGGAGCCGAGATCTGTGGATGGCGCCTGCAGGCGGTACTTCAAGCAGTCAAGGCGCTCTTCGTCCGAGTACGTCATTCCGAGGACTGAAAGCATATCGGCAAACGATTGCTGTTATGGTCAGCATACAGATGCAGTCGCCTCGAAAGCGATCGGCATACCTTGTTCTCGCCCTCTGGCCATGACGCATACTGCTTCTCGAGGCTCGCGTAGTGGGGTCGTAGGAACTTGAGCGGCTTGGGCACCGCTGTCATGGAGCTCGTCGATGTCTTGATGAACTCCTTGATCTGGTCGAGGGCGGGCTTATAGAGGCTGGTGTCGGACTCCTGCACAACGGTCAGCGCAAACTGCGGAGACACTCGACATGTGAAAACGGGCGGCAACATACCAGTATCCGCTCAACCAGCATGTCCAGTTCGCTCTTCAGCTGCTGGTCCTCTTCACTAAGCTCCTCTGTGTTGGCTATCAGTATGCGTCCAAAGCATCAAGCCGCCGCGGCGGTCCTGCAGGCACGACGTACCGCCGGTTGTCTCGACCTTCTTGTCCTTGCCATCTGCCTTTGTGTCGTCCTTGTTTGCGGCGTCCCCGTTGACTGCCTTGCCCTTGCCCTTGTCGGCGGCGGTGGTGGGCTTCTTCTCGTCGTCCTTCGCCATGGTGATTACGAAACAGCAGCTAGTGCAGTACAAGCGGCGAAGTGTGAGCGGTGCTACGTCTTCGAACGGCGGTCCAGGAAGGTGCAGTCGCGGTGTGATCCGTCCACGAGTAGTCCTAGAGCAGGGGTGATAAGAAAGAGAATGGAGAGAAGACGCGACGTAAGTGGGGTGGGAGATGTGCGGCAATGAGCTGGGTGGATTGTTGATGGAGCTCTCTGTATCTGTCTTGCTCAGCGGTACGTCGGTGCTTGGCGGACGACAACGCCGCGCTGACCCACTCCACTCTCTGCGGCGGCGTTCGAGAAACCTCCACCAAAAGTGCTGGTGTCCCGCCAAAAAGTTCAGCGTCCCGCACTCGACAGTCGTCAGGTCGCTTTCACCGCTACCACCACCACCTTCACAACCCCTTCCCACCCGGCCCACGCTCAGTTCACCGTGCCGCCACAATGAAGCTGAATGTCAAGAATATTCGCTACCTCACCCCAGAGGACTGGCGTGTTCTCACAGCGGTACTTCACACCTCCGCGCACTGCTGCAGCCAACACTCGGGACTAACGCTGACATAGACCAGACAGAAATGGGCACCCGCAACCACGAAGTTGTGCCCACCTCCCTGATTTCCTCTATCTCCGGCTCAGGCATTGGCGTCCACAAGTCCATTTCGAACCTGGCCAAGATTGGGCTGATTGCCAAAACCAAAAACGCAAAATACGACGGCTACCGCCTCACCTACGGCGGCCTCGACTACCTCGCCCTGCACACGCACACCAAGTCGTCCACGGTGTTCAGCGTCGGCAACCAGATCGGTGTCGGCAAGGAGAGCGACATCTTTGTGTGCGCCTCGGAAGAAGGGCGGCAGCTGGTTCTCAAGATTCACCGTCTGGGTCGCATCTCTTTCCGCACAGTCAAGGCGAACCGCGATTACCTGCGCAACCGCCAGGGCGGGAGCTGGATGTACATGAGCCGGCTGGCAGCCATTAAAGAGTATGAGTTCATGAAGGTGTTACGGCGCGAAGGGTTCCCCGTACCAGAGCCCATAGGACAAAATCGACACACGGTGATCATGGGCCTTATCGACGCGTTCCCCATGCGCACCATCTCCAAAGTCGGCGACCCTGCGCCCCTCTACAGCGAGCTTCTCGATTTCATTGTGCGCTTCGCTCAGCACGGTTTGATTCACGGCGATTTCAACGAGTTCAATATCCTGATTGAAGAAAAATTCGACGAAGACGGCGAGCGCGTCCAACTCATTCCTACCATCATCGATTTCCCGCAGATGGTCTCGATCGACCACGCAAACGCCGAGTACTACTTCGACCGCGATGTGGCCTGCATCAAGCGCTTCTTCGACCGACGCTTTGGATTCACGAGCGACGAGCCTGGGCCCTTCTTCAAGGACGCTATCAAGAACGTATCCACGAGGTTAGACGTTGAGGTCGAGGCTTCGGGCTTCAGCAAGAAAATGGCAAAGGAGCTGGATGTCTACATGAAGGAACACGGTATCGACGGCGATGGTGGAGCTGTTGGTGAAGATCGTGAGGACGGTGAGGATGAATTGGAAGATGTTGACGACGTTGAGGACGAACGAGTAGTAGACTTGGACAACGACGAGGCTGCTGGTGGCGTCCTGTTGGAAGGTGACGATGTCAAAGAGAATCTGCCTACAGCAGAGGACGCTTCATTAGGATCGCAAAAGCCAAGCTCTCTTGCAGCACACATGACACTCCTCGACATCAGAGACAACGATCCTCTGCCAGACCTGAGCGAGTGCAAGCCACGCCCGCAGTCAACCATGACCACCAAGGCTGCAAAGAAGAAGGCTGGCTGGGCTATTTAGACTTTGCACTACTGTTCTGCTTCTCTTCTCTAGCGATACCCAGACCTTTTGACGTCACAAGACAACGATCATAGACATGCAATAGACTATCAGCGCGATCGTGCGCATGCACCACGTAGCAAGAAATCATTACGTGGACTTTAAACCGCACAGGAGAACTGATGAAGTTGGAAGAAGATCATTCATGCGGCGAACTATCGAAACTGCGACAAACCCGACAAACACCCTGGCCACTGCCACACCTGATCCTATTCCACCATGGATGAGAAAAACTGCAATGCATAACCCATGAAGATCTTTTGGTTCACCGCCCGGCTCACATGCTAACATATACCTCTAAGATAAAGACATTAGCCGCCCAAATGGCCCGATCGATTCGCGGGACGAAGTATGAGAAGGATATGTTCAGGAAGCCGAGGGCCAAAAGGGAAGTATTAGGCGCCGATGGCGGGAAGAACGTGGTCGAAGTAAACGACAGAAAGGAATGACCACGGTCACAACCAGTCCTGGGTATCGTGCCGTGGCGCGTGAGATAGGTAACATCGTGATCCACGAGTGATGCTGCTGGTTGATGCTGGTGGAGCAATCGTGATTAAGAATTGCGTACACGAAGGTAAGATGACGACACGTTGAAGCAGCGTTGCGGCATTGAGGACGTTCACTCATCCTGGCGAGGTGGCAAGTCGGCCTTCATGTCGGCCTTGACGGGTGTGGCAGGGTTGGTCTTGTTGTCGATACCTTGCTCAGAAACGCCGTCATCACTCTTGACGGCACCTGGCTGAGCCATCTGGTACATGGAAGGGCGAGAAGTGCCAAGGGTTGAGGGGATGGCTGGTGCCCATGGCTGACGGTAAGCACCGCGCTGCATAAACATCTCGAACTCGCTTCCGGCACTGTGCGAAACTGGGGAGACAGTGTCGTAGCGGTCGGGTGTACCCAACGCCCTAGCTTGGGCGACACCGACCTCGTACTCAGCGGCACGGAAGACACGCCCGGCAGCCGTCTGTTGCTTGAGCATCTTCTGCTCATGTGTATCGGAAAAGCGGATCTGGATCAGATGCTCCTCACCGTTAGGCTTGGACACCGGAGTATTGTTGAACTTCTTGATGACCTCATCGCAGATGTCGCGAGTCTCAAACCGGGCAAAGCCAACTCCGCGACCATTGCCAGCGGGATCGCGGAGAATTCGGCTTGAGCAAACCTTGTGCGGAGCGAAGATAGATGCAAGTTCCTGCACGCAAGTCAGTGACAGTACTCAAAGTGTAAACATGACATGACGACGCACATGCTCGTTCATGGTCTTGGGAATGCTGGACACGTAAAGGTTCGTATTGCCGTCATCGGAGAACTTCTTGAGCTTCGAGTAGAATGATTCCTGGTGAGGTCAGTAAAAAGGCCAAGAAATGGCAGCCAGGTAAATCTCACTCGGGCGAAGCTGACTTCGTAGCCAAGGTAGTGGAAGCCACGGATGCAATCTTCGGCATCCTCGAAGTTGTGATACTTGATGAAACCAAAGCTGTGAGTTGCGTCAGTAAAGCACGGTGAAGGTGTGGGCACACTGCTTACCCTTTGCAGAGATTGCTCTTGAGATCGATGATCGACTTCGAGCTCTGAATGTCGCCGAAGCGCTTGCCCCAGGCGTGTAGCATCTCATCAGTAGTCTCTGGCAGGAGACCACGGATGTAGACGTTTGTCTCACCAGTCTTGTTCTCCAGGCTACGGTCGAGAGGCTTGTGAGGAGAGCTGGGTGCAGGGATCGCGCGAGGGATGGGAGGCTCCTGGTGCACCAATGCCAGCAGATGAGGTGGTAGAGTGGGCATCGTCTGCTGCTGCTTCTGAACAGGAGCCATCAGTTGATAGGGGTGTGCCAGCTGCGAAGGAGAGGGAGTTGCGCTGCTCGTGTAAACACCGCTGGGAGAGCGGTCCATGATCGTCGCGCCAACTCCGTAACGATACATGCCGCTGCTGCCAAAGGGTGTACCAGGGATGTCGTTTTCGTTGGATGACACCGAGTCTCGTCGGGGAGTCATGAGGGATGGCATGTCACCGGACGACATGCGGGAAGCCCACCCAGGTGCCATGGGGCTGTGGCCAACAACAGCTTGACCGTACTGGTATGCAGTCTGCGGATCGAAAGGACCATTGTGAGTGTACATGCCTGGAGAGTGTCCCGGCTGTCCGCCTGGAATCATCTGGTACATGGAACCGAGGGCGTGCTGGTTGGGAATCCACAAGCCCTGACCTTGTGACATGGGGATGTTGCCGTAGTCTGAAGAGTTACCTGACATACCAGACCCAGCGGACTTGTGGTTGACAGACGAGCCGTAGGAGGCGTGCATGTTGAGCGCTGCCATGGTGTTTGTCAGACCTTGTAAACCGGCATCGCCATTGGGAGACATGGGCAGACCTCGAGGCAGATACTGGGCTCCATGGCCTTGACCATTGTACGCGTTGAGCATATGCTGGCCTTTGTAGCCACCCGCAGGTGCAGCATAGCCGTTCTGGCGAGCGTTGGTGGTCATGATCTTGACTGGAGGAGCGAATTGACCAGAAAGGGGAAACTGGGGAGAGCCGTACGACTGGAGACAGGCGTCGATGTGTGCTTCAGTCAATGCTGGGGCGACCGAAAGATGCGAGCCCGATTATGCAGCGACAAGAAGTATCAAGAAGTAGAGAACAGAGGAGACTGTTGAGATGTACGGAAGAACGTTGCTCTGAGGCAAGGTTAGTCAAGTGTACTCCGCGAGGCACCGCCACGGAAGGCAGTGGTGAGCGGTGATGGTGAATCCAGCCACCCATCCCTGCTCTCGACAGGTGGTGGGGGTTAGGAAGCTGGGAAGGGGCTGGTGTGAGGTGAAGGGCATGGTTGAGATGAGATGGAAGTGAAGGCAACGTACCGAGTCGTAAATGTCAAACGTTTGCAATGTGCGGGACGAGTAGTGACTCCAAAGCTGTTGGCGGCGTCAGTGAATGAAGCTGTGAAGTATGAGGCGTCGATGAAGCCTTACCTGCGAAAAGCTACAAAGAATGTGGCCACTGAAGCTTATTGGTGAGGAAGAAGTGGTGCAGAATGAGTGAAGAGAAGAAGAGTCGAAAGGTGACGCGGGGCCTCGAGTAGAAAAGGCGTTCGCTGGTGGCGGCTCGGCGTCGTGCAGAGGGCAAGAGCCGCTGAGATGTCTCGGTGGAGGAGGGGAGTCGCAACGACGGCGCGTGTATACAAAGCAGCCTCGCACTTCAACCGAGGAAGTTGCCGAGGACCAGGTCGATGGGACGGAAAGCACTAACCTTGCTAATGATAGACGCTGGAGTCGGGAGCAGACAAGTAACAGTACACACCAAAGCAGTAGTAATTGCAGGTTGAGGGTCGAGCTTCTTCCCTTTCTCGCCTCGTATTTGGCGCGCGGTGGGTCTAAAGTGATGATGGGAAAGAGCTGTTCAAATAGTGATGTCGAGGGCCTTGATTGCGGACAAAGCTGCAGAGCGTGTACTGCCATTAGCTGCGGTGGGATTGTACCGCTTTAATAAGCCCAGTTGAAGATCAAAGGTGCGTCGCGGATATGTACAAGCCAGGGATATGGCTCTGTAGAGCTGCACTTGAGTGCAGGCGACGCGAGGTCACATCAGTCGTGCACCTCGCCCGCTTCCGCAGCTGGCAGCCATTCCCCTCTGAGACGAGTGTGTAGCAGTCTTCAGACGACGAGGCGTCCCGACTTGCACTCGCGCTTCTCTATTCAGCAGGCCGTTCTCCGCAACGGCGAAGCTAATGCAGCCCCCAGCGCCCTTGCAGTAGGGCTGAAGGGCAACGGTGTCCAGGCAGGTCATTTCTCCATGTCGTTCAGCCATGTATGGCATTACGCGCAAACAAAGGTGCGCTCGAGAGGTGATCTACCATGTGGGTCAGATCGCGGGCTGAAGATTTGCCCTGTCACTTTCTCACCTCTGCACCGCAGTCGGCTCTCGGGTGTGTGCAAAGAACTCCCCAAGGCCCGACCAGGTGTGTCGCTCTGTTTGACACAGAGATTAGCTTGCAGCACGTTAGCAGAGTGACACGACACAAGGTACCTCACTTCATGATAGCCTATTAGCCGGCTTCTGCCCACAAAAGGTTGGAGACGGTCTTGGATTTGAACTTGTCCGCATCGCACTTGTGACTTACACTGCGAGCTGGCGCAGTGCAGCTAGTCACAGCCGATACTAGCTGCGTCCAGCAGCCTGCGTTCTGGGGTTGGACTCGCCACAACGTTGAGGCCAACGCCTTTTGGGTGAAGGTGCAGAGCCTCCCGCGACCCACAACCCGCCCGCCTCGATGCAGCCGTAGTTGACAGGAAAAGCTCCGAGGCGCGTTCAGGAGTTGCCTAGCTGCAAGGGCATCGTTCGCAGCCAGACAACTCAGTGTCAAGCGCGGCAGCCAGAGACAACATTACAACTTGGCGAATCAGTGACGATGGGCTTTGAGCAAGCTTTGCGCGAAAAGAGAGCCGGAGCCTCGGAGAGTCTTTCGTAAGTGAGGAGATATCGAAGTACAAGAAGAGAGGCGACTAACCGTGCCTGTTCACATCCCCATCAAGCGCTCTGCAAACGACCGATTGGGGCACAATATCAGTGGATGTGCGACAGCACTCGCTCGATGGAGCCGCTTACACCAGTTCACGTGCTGCGTGGGCGCAAGAGCACTGATTACCGTGTTGCATATCCTTTCACGCAGCTATCCGGCCAGCAGGATTGCTGAAACAGTGACTGCATGACTGGGACGCGGTCTGCCACGAAGCAAGACGTTTGTATTAGCAAGGACTTGCCATTTGAGTGGGGATCTCCAGGGGTACATACAGTACAATGTGTGGCTTGAGAGCAAAGTACCGGGTGAAGCGTTGTCGCATATGCATCTGCGAGCCTTCAGATGTCATGCATGTCGTGCGTCGTCAGACACTGAGATGCTTCTTCTTGTGCTCTTAACGATCAACCTTCTTCTCCTTCTGCTCACGCCACCCCTCGCTGCTTCGTTGCGACTCTGTTCACGTTACTCAGGTCGACCTGAAACCTGGATTTCGGATCGACTCGGTACCGTCCTTGGTGACAGAAATGTGATGCTCTTCAGATTCTATTTGGCTTGCATGCTTAAGGTGGTACAAAGCGCCAAATTGTGCTGCATCAGCCTCGTCAGGGTTCACGGGAATTTCGAGAATCCATGCTGGCGGCTGGCCCATGCCCGGGGGAACCGGGGGTGTTCCAGAGATTTGCAGGACGGGATGAAGATCTAGTAACAAGAGGCTGTCTGGCCAGTGGATATTGCTTGGTAGAGGAGTCCGCGTTCAAATAAGTGTCCTGATTCGTGTCGCTGACGTTGTCCTCTACGGCTCATGGCATTACTTATGGACAATACAGAGAGTGAGGTATGTATGGTAGTACACATTACTGGCGCACGGCAAAATACTGCTGTCGCAACGCTAAGGTGATGAGCCTATCCAATCTCATCGTTTTCGTTCGATATGGACGGGGAGGCCTGGTTCTTGTGCAATTTTGATGCAACGGATATGGAGTGATGAGTGATGAGGTTGGCTGGCAGTGGAGTTGCTGCACCAGCCGGATTCTGCCGCATCTGGAATCGACCGGTCGATTTTGGGCAGAGGCTCGATGATCACCACAGAGCTCATAGCGTTTCGAGCACATGTCCCCAACCGACTTCCATCTCATTCACATAATTTAATCAATCTCTACGCTATCTACGAGTAGAACAGAGGTGGAGAGTACAGTCCCAGCAAGTCATAATGTTGCACAGCCAAAGTCAAGCCCAGTCGTGACTCAACATGCAAATGTGCAGCCCTACATGCACATGCCCAACGCCAGCCGCTCCAATCTAAACCGTGAAAATGCTTCGCTATGTACGACAAGTCGCTTACGACCAGACATCCTCCTGGTACTGGTTTGATGCCCTCATGGCCTTGACAATCTCCTCGCCCTTGGCCTCGGACACATTCCTGTACTTGGCAATAATCTTGCCGAGGAGCGAATTGACCTCGCGAGCCATGTGCGCGGCGTCACCGCAGACGTAAAAGTATGCCTTTTGCTCCAGCAATTTGTTGACTTCCTCACCATACTCCTCCATCTGGTGCTGAACGTAGACCTTCTTGGGCCCGTCGCGTGAGAAGGCGGTGTGGAGGACAAAGTTGTCCCCAAGAACTTTTTTGTATTGCTGTCACATGTGTTAGAACAATTCAGCTCATCATGGGACGGTTTTAAACCTACCTCCCACTCTTTCTCATATAAGAAGTCCTCTGACCTCTTTCTGCAACCAAAGAACAACACAGTCTTGCCAACGTTCTGGCCAGCCTTGGCTTGGGCAGCCCTCTCCTGAACGAAACCACGGAAAGGAGCAACGCCAGTACCGGGACCGACCATAATGATAGGTTTCGATGGGTCTGAAGGGAGCTTAAAGTTCGAATGACGCACGTGAACAGGAACGTGGATGCCATCGTACTTGTTGCGGGGACCGGTAATTGCGTAATTCAAGCCATGCGGATCTGGTGAAGGGTCACCGTGCTGCTTCTGCTTCAGAGCCAGGAGGTAGTTTGTGGTAACACCTTTGAGAATGTGCGGCGAATCAGCCTTCTGGACTGACTCGACGACTGCTGTGATGGAGATTTTGTCTTTCTGGACCAGCGAAGACGACGAAATAGAGTAGTAACGAGGCTGTAACTTGACGAGACCTTCGATGAGGAAGGAGAAGGGAATCTTGGTCCATGCCTGTCCTTTGCCTTCAAGTTCGAGCAGCTGACCCAAGTTGAGGTGACGGTTGGTAACCTTTTGCTTGAAGTAGTCCTTGTCGCCACCGAGCTTGGTCAGCTCGGCCTTGATGTCATCGTTGGGGGCGAACTGAGCGAGTCCAGCAACGAGTTGACGAGAGACAGCTGCACCGATTTCAATGTGGAAGCGAATAGCGGCATCATAGGTTGTGGGTGACGGGAAGGGGACCTTCGCGGTAGTATCGAGACCCTTGACTGCAATGACAGTGTGACGTTTGTGCTCCTTGCCGAGAACCTTGAAGATACGGTCGACTTCCTTGCCAGAGTTGTTGGGCCACACCGCGATGTGGTCACCAGTAGTGTATGACAGGTTCGAACCAGCTATGCTGATCTCCATGTGCAGGCAGTTTCGGTCTTTGGCGGTGAAGATCTCGGAAGACTCGACAATCGGAGCGATAAACGGGTTGTTGGCATTGTAAGGGCCCTTCTGTGTGCCCTCAAGGTGGTTCTTGTTGGGCTCACCAAGGTAGACAGTGTTGTCCTCTGGCGAAAGTTCATCCTTCTCAGTGACCTCAAAGACAGGGTCGTAGGCAGCCTCGCGCTCTTCGAGGCCCATCTTCTCGGCGACAGCAGCCCACATAGGCTCCTTCCATGCGAGGAAGTCCTCTTCCATTGTACCAGCACCATCGTCACCCTCGCCAGCAGCGCCGAGGCGGGTCGCGCCAAGTTTGGTGAGGTACTTGTCGACGTTGCGGACCATCGAGTTGTAGTGTTCGTATGTGTTGTTTCCAAGACCAAAAGCGACGTACTTCAGGTTGACCAGAGGCTTATCGTCAGCACCGCCGCCTTCGCTGAAGTTGATGTCCTCCGCGCCAATGAACTCGTAAAACTCGACAGCGTTGTCTGTAGGCTCGCCCTCGCCATAGGTGGCAAGGACGAAGACGGCGAGCTTATCGTCGGGGAAAGTGTCGAGGTTGTCGAAGTCGTACTCTTCTAAATCTGCTACCATTGTGTTGAGACCAAAGCGAGAGTGCCCTTCCTTGGAAATGCGGGATGCGTAGTCCTCTGCGGTACCAGTCTGACTGCCGTAGAAGACAACACAGTTCTTGCCCGACTCGTCCATTTTCTCAACTATGTTGCGAGACTTGCCCGCCTTTGCGGCGCCATTGGCGCCCGCCAGCGAACTGCCATACGGGTCAGCTTGGACGGCCCAGTAGGTGCCTTTGGTAAAGTAGGCGACCGTGCCGAGCAGCAGTGCTGCCAGCACGACAATGTCAAGCGTGTCGAGTTGCGCCATGTTGCTCGAGAGCAGTGGTGGGGGAGTCGAATGTCGGAGCAGGAACAGAAACACACTGTGATCTGGACACGAATCGCTCTCGCTGTAACAGGAAAAGTGGAGGGATCGTAATTGTACTGGCGTCAGCTCTTCGGTAGCCCCGGGTAGTCTGGGCGGCCGTGCTCTCCTGTGAGTTTGGAAAGGATAGGATCGGCTGATTTGAGGCTGAGAGCACAGTCAGATCTCACGCGTGCAGCGCTCAGTGTAGGTTTCTATAGCATTTATGATCTTTTTACGCGCTGCGCTGCAACCTCCAAGAGCGGGCAATGTGGCTAACAAAAGTCAATGCCGTCACGTCTGCCGTGAACATGGAAGACCGTCGGGAGTCGGTAGCTCGGAGTCAGCTCGGTGTGCCTAGGTAGCACGCACCAATTCCGCAGGCTTGTGAATGGTTTTCCGTCGAGCTTTCAGATGGAACCCCGCCAAAGTTCCGCACGAGTGTGGGGCAATTCTTTGTGTGCAAAGGCCGAAGACGGTGCGGAGGAAGGGTGAGCGCTCAAACGCGGAAAGGCAACGATTGATGCTTGCCAAAGACTACTTCCCAGTGTCGCGCAGGATCACGAGGACAGTACACGTAGCACTGGTACATACACAACAACAAGCACATTGACGGGCCAGATACGGTCCGATGGCGGCACTCCAAGGACAGACAAGGGAAGCTGATGGGCCAATTTTACTGGCGAGTGGGCGCTTTCCTGCTGGTCAGTACGAGGCTGGTAAGCACATGTACTGTCGGTTTCGTAGGATTGACAACGAACGACCCAATAATTTGCCTCAACACAAGATCATATAATCGATGATGTGCCAAGAACTCCACGCAGCTCCACGCCAGGCCCTTGCTCTTATGATCCGGCTGCAGAAGTGATGCGTGCGCACGAAGAGAGGCTTTGCCGTTCATGAGTTGACATCCTCCAGGCTTGCATCACAGAAATCTGGCCAAGACGTCGAAGCAGTGCGCAACCTGACGCTTCCTCCCTTCAGCCTACAATCTCGAGATGGGATGTGAATTAGAATCCGTGTATGCAAGCGCCGGCCACCAGCAGTGTGGGCAGACATAGTATGTAGCAGTGGCTGCCCGTTACGCTAGGCAAATAGGTCGTCCCATGCTGTGCTGGAGCTGGCAGTCTCAAAACACTGGTGAAGATGGAGTTCTACACGTGCGTGGGCATGCTGATAAGATAACTGAGGCAACTGTACCACGTGCGGATGCGATTGAATTGATTAATCTCCGCCTGCTTGATCTTCGTAACCGCGAAGATGCCGTCGACCAGGCAGATCATGAGCACTAATCGGGCTAGCATTCAGGCACGAGAGAATGGGCGTTTGGCGCCAGACAAGGTCCATGCATTTTGTCCATGTCCCAATGGCAGACGTCGCTTGCCTCTCCCACAGGCTGCTATCCCTTCCGTCGACCCAGATGACGATCTCTTCGTCCGCCCATGAGTGCCCATGTGTGAGTTGACTTTTCTCCTGTCGCTGCGACGCCGCCTTAACGAGTGTGGCCGTTGGCTGCTTGGGATTTCTGCAAGTCTGCGTTGTTGGACGCCCCGGACAGGGCGTTGTTTGAGACTACCAGCCCGCTGTGGTGCCATGGCCGAGCTTTCGTTCGGGCGCCCATCTATATGCAACCTGCTGTGCCTGAGAGCGCTGCTGACGTCTGTGCCTTGGACCAGCTGCTTCGCACTCCAATGCGCAAGCTCGACAAGCTTCACAGGCTCCTTCGCGCGAGCCGAGTGTGACCCGCGGCCGCATAGCATCTCGCACCAGGGCGCCCGGTGTCCCCCTCCCTAGCAGTAGCAGTAACTCGAGCCCTGACGGCGCTCTTGAGCGCACTCTGGAGCGCAAGCCCTCCCAGTCGTATGCCCACAACCGCAACACCTCGATCGTGCATGGCGTCCAGCACTCTCGCAACACGAGCTACGTGAACTCGCCGGCCACCAGCCCCCTCAGCGAACAGGCACAGCGCATCGCAGGCCTCGATGGAGCCGTCATGTCGCAGGACACCATAACGGCGGCCTTCACCGCGCACGGCGTGACAGTCGCTGCGAACGCTGACAGTAGAGCACAACCCAAGCTGGAGCGTGCCGTCAGCAGGTCCTCTCGAAAGGGCCATGTCCACCACCGCTCGCAGTCGCGCCACCACCAGCACACTCACGAGCTCAAGACAGTTGGCGAATATGCGCTGCATCATCTCTTCAACTCGTTCATCAGCCAGGCGGATCAGAAGATCATTCGGTGCATGACAGACCGGACTCAGCCGGAAGCTGAGGTGGAGCTCATCTGTGGCCCTGGAATCGATCCCAACTTCGACCAGCTCATAGCCGCCCTTGGGCACATTGCGCGGCATAAGCCCAAACCTCTTATAGATACCATCATGCTCTGGCGCAAGGCAAAGAGCGAAGAGGCTGCGAAGCTACGCGCGCAGTTGCAGACTGTAAGACATCTCCCACACCCTCTCCGACCCTCCTGTATTAATCCAGTCAGGCTCGACAAGCAAATACGCCAGCCCATCCTCACATGCCTCGCCGAAATACTGAATCGAGCCAACACTTGCCTGAAAACCTGTCGACGACTTCAATAGCTGCGGGTGCTGAGCAGCTGCTCGCTCTGCAGGACACTGTGACACTTGCTGAACAGCGTTCGACCGTGTCCACATACATCCTCTGCCGAGTACTTATTGAGATCATGAGCCAGACAGACGTTCAGAATCTGACTGTTGACATGGCAGATCGTCTGCTAGGCCTCTTTTACGGACAGCTCAATACCGTAGATCCCGAGCTGGTCGAGGTGTCAAACCTGAGTAAAGCAAACTATGTTGTCTTCAGCCAGCTACTCGGAGTTCTTAGTGGACTTATATTTGACCCGGTGCAGGAAAAATTCATTCTGGACCTTAAAACTATCGACACTCAACTCTCCGTCAAAGGCCAGTACACGCGAGACATTGAGCTGAAAGGAGCTCAGCTCATACGTGCTCTACGCTACTTGAGAGTCAAGGCATACCCAGAGGAGGCATGGGACCGCACCTGCAATTTCATGTTGTCTCTCGCAAAATTGTTCGTCAGTGCGCATGGTCATCTGATGAAGTACGCCTTTTGCCAGGTGTTAAGAGAGCTGTTACTACGCATTGCATCGAATGCGACCGTCGAGATCAGCTCACCAAAGTGGAAGCCAGTCGTTGACATGATGAGGCAGCGGGCTGCTGTGTTACTCGGCAAGCCAAAGCATTGGCACGAGGCCTTTCCTTTAATGACCGCGCTCCTGTGTGTCTCACCTACGGAGACCTTCACTGCGCAGTGGTCTGCACTCGCACTGTCGACCCAGCCACGTCTCAAAGAACGAGCAACTCGACCTATCGCCCTCCGAGGTATCTGTCAGTTGGTGTGGACGTACTTGTACAGGAAAGGACCCGACCCGTCAGCGACTGCTGTGCGCAAGCTCGAAGACATCATTCGGATGATCTTCCAACCTGGAAGACGATCTTACCTCTCCACCGAACCCGCCATCGCTGAGCCTCTCATACAATTAACCAGAATCATCGGGTACAAGTATCAAGATCTGTGCTTCAAGACGATCATCTTCCCATTACTCAATGCCGAGATGTTTGCCTCAGGCAGAGAGCTTCGCGTCGAAAACCTGGAGCCTGACCGAATGGTCCTGGGCATTCGCTCATTCCTTGCAATCATGGCAGACTTGGAAAATTCAGAACAGCCACCGTTCCCGATTTCGTTCAATTACGACCCTAATGCAATCCTTCCAGAACTTCCAGCGCTCCCAGCCAGTCCACGACCTATCCGAAACCTTCCCATCAAGTCGTCACTTTTGAAGGAAGAGCGCTTGTCGCGGCCGGTTAACTTCAGTGGCTTTGCCGAAGTGGCAAAAGAGTCTTATGTGCGCTTTTGCAAGATCTTGGGCGAGATCACAATCATCTGCGACAACGCATTTGGTGGGCAGGCGGTACTGGACGAGAAGTTCTCCCTTCAGACGCCGAAAACACCTATGGCGGAAGCCTTCAGCTTCAGCCGCAGAGAGGATCATCAAGGCTCCGGGGACCCCAGACAAGGTTTCTACGATCTCTTGCACGTTGCAGTCCAAGCTCTGCCGCGATGCCTGTCGCCTCACATTCAGTTCAACTCACTAGTTAATTTGCTGTGTACAGGCACTGCACATGTGCAGAGCAATATCGCAGTATCGTCAGCTCAGTCCTTAAAGTCGATTGCCCGACAGTCGCACGCCCAGCAAGTGACGATTGGTTTTGCGCGATTCATCTTCAACTTTGACGATCGGTACGCTACAATGTCAGACGGCGGAATGCTCGGTACTGGACACATCGAGAGCACACTGAAGCTCTATGTCGAGCTACTTGAGATCTGGATCGAGGAAATCAAGCAAAAAGTTCGGAAGACAGCACTTGACACGCCTGAAGAGGGGACTGGCAGCAGAGCCGCTTTGCTCGATCTCTCCTCGGTATGGACGCACGTTGAAGAAGTCGAGTCGCATGGCTTATTCTTCCTATGCTCGCCTTCACGTCGTGTACGCTCTTATGCCGTTACAGTGTTACGTCTTATCACCGAGTTCGACACTGCGCTAGGCGCTACCAACACTCGCATTATACGCGTTATGGAAGGCAGTCCTCAAAAGGTCATGGACATCAGCGACGACAAATTGTCCCTTGCCGAACGAAGTCGACTCCAGCGCGGTATGCGCAAGAGCAACGTGCAGAGCACCTTGGTAGAGTTATGCAGCAGCGACGTGCCCTATGATACCACTTTGTGGTTCAAAATCTTCCCGAATTTGGTGCGCATCGGTTTTGAACTATGTCCGTTCGCCGTTACCCTCACTCGCGACATCGTTTGTGCACGACTTACCCAAATGCACCGGACATTGCTGGCACTTGGTGATGGGCCTCGCGCCACCCCCTACTCACCATTCGAGCCTGGAAGCGTGACCAGAGTCACAAATCGTCTAGCTTCCACATCACCAGAGATCGTCATCGAACAATGGAAGCTCTATCTCATCTTTGCCTTCACTACCTTGACGAATCCAGGACAGGGTGGCATATTGGCGCCGAGCCAGATGTCGCAACATTCGCGGAATAGTTCCAAATCGTCGCAGAAGACTACGAACAAGCTGCACACTGCTAGCGAGCTATTTGCAAAGGTACTCCCAGCGTTGTCGGTAGACAATGGCGCTGTACGAGAAGCAGCTGTCATTGGTCTTGGTTCTATCAATCTCAACCTCTACCGCACGCTGCTGGAATCTTTACAGGGGATTGTCGCCGCATGCACTGAAGAAGCAAAGACCAGGCTAGGAGCGCACACTAGGACGTTGAGCAGTCCGAGGAGGAACCGACGCACTGATCATCTGCGTACCGAGATCACTCATGTGTACAAGCTCACTTCCCAGTTCTTACGGCTCCCAGAAGCCTACAATGACGAATGGATTGTCAACAATCTCGTCAATTACACCAAAGATCTCAGAATCTTCCTAAGCGATGCTGAAGTCCAGAACGAGTGGGGCTTCCAGAAGCTGCGCACTCACTATTGCGGACTCGTAGAGGTGTTGTTCGAAGGTATCAACCGAACAAGCGATCCTCTCCAGTGGATGCCGTTTCAAGCTCGCAAGGCAGCCTTCACGCTCATGGAGGACTGGTGCGGATACTCAGCGAACCAGCCGCAAATCCGCCAACGAGAGGAGAACATGCGCAGATCTATGTTGGACCGAGAAGTTGATATGGGCAACAAGGGTATCGCGACGGCAGCCATGGAGATTGAGAAGCGCGACCTACGCACAGCAGCTCTCAGTGCTATGGCTGCGCTGTGCGGCGGTCCCGTCAGCATCACAACTGACAGCAAAGTTCTGATGCAGTTCGATGTCCGACGGATGCTGTCCTGGATTGACAGCATCTTCGAAACTCCAAGTGACCGCACGCACGCTATTGGTCGAAGGGCGCTGATGAATCTCATCCTTCACAATCGCGAACATCCATACCTTTTGGATCGTGCTATCGAGATGTGCTATCTGTCCAAGTCATCGAAGGCCTTGGATAGTTACTTTGAGGTAGTCACGCAGGTGCTGACGCAGCGGGAAGACTACACCTTACCATTTTGGAAAGTACTGAGCGCAGGTCTTTACACGCTTGGGCACGAGAACAGCGGGATTCGTGTAAAGTCTTCTCGACTGTTGCGAACCTTGGAAGGCCGAGAGCAGAAGAACTCAAAGCTGCAAGATCTCGACATCAGCATTTCAGACAAGACCATCGCCGTCTACAAGCTGGCTCAGTTCGAAACCTCGCGCCGACTTGCAAAGCAGCATTCGGAACTTGCCTTCCTTGTTTTCTCGCAGTTCTCATATTATTTCAAGGAGCTACAGCCGGACCATCAGCGGAATATGGTCGCTGCAATGCTACCATGGATTCAGACGATCGAACTTCAAGTGCAGCCAGGCGGAGGTCCTACGGCCAATTCGTATATGTTACTGGTCAACCTCTTCGAGATAACTGTTCGCTCCGGTAATGCTCTCCACAACGAGATACAAGCTCTCTGGCAAGCCTTGGCCACTGGACCTTACGGAGGCAACGTGCAACTAATTCTGGACTTCATTATCAATTTGTGCTTGGATAAGCGAGAGCAAAACTACGTCGACGTCTCCAAGCAGATCGTGGTTCACCTGTCAAGCACTCCGGCTGGACAGAAAGTAGTAGAGTTTCTTCTTCTACAAATAAACCCTCGCTCGCTGGTCAGTGAGAAGCGCGAGCCAGTACCACCACCAGCAGACGCTATGAACCTACCGTATCTCGCAGACCTCAGTGCTTTGCTACCCAGTAGTAATAAGCAGGCAAGTACTGTTCTGATATCTCATGCACTTAAGCTAACCTTGTTAGTCTGGTTTTGCTCTTGGTCAGGTCTGTCTAATCCTGCTCGTGGATCTGATGGTGTCTCCTGTTGAACTCGCAAGCGAACACGTGCCTCTATTGCTGCAAGTTGTCCTTGTACTCTGGGATCATTACACACCTGTTGTCCAAGATCAAGCCCGAGAAATGCTTGTACATCTCATACATGAGCTTGTCATTTCAAGGATCGAAGACGACACCCTAGGCATCGATAAGCGCGCCATTGAGGATTTTGTCGAGAACATTCGTCAGCATGATGCCAAAGTCGTGTGGAATTATGATGACAAGAACAGCAAGGAGGCGGAAGACACTAGCACCAAGGTACCAGAGTCCATGGAATACGTGTCTGGCGAGGTCCTGAAATTCTTCACCCTCGCGTACCCTGGACTCAGAGAAGCATGGGGCAGGGTGGCGCTCAATTGGGCAACGTCATGTCCAGTACGACATCTTGCATGTCGATCATTCCAGCTCTTCCGTTGCATCTTGAGCTCGCTGGACCAGCAAATGCTCTCCGACATGCTTGCGAGGCTGTCGAATACCATCTCAGACGAGGAGAGTGATATTCAGACATTCTCCATGGAAATTCTGACAACGCTACGCGCCATTATTGAAGCTTTGGTCCCGGAAGACCTCATCCAGTACCCTCAACTTTTCTGGACGACATGCGCTTGTCTTGACACTATACATGAGGGCGAATTCATGGAGTCCCTGCTGATGCTAGATAAGTTCCTGGACAAGCTCGACCTTGGCGATGCTGCGGTCCTACAAGTGCTCGAAGATAGCTGTCCTGAGAGATGGGAAGGCAACTTCGAAGGCCTAGCCCAACTCACATTCAAAGGCATACGCTCAAACACATGCTTAGATCTGTCGTTGCGCATCCTAGACAGACTGGTTGTACTACCTTCCAGCCGAATTGTTGGAGATGACACACGACTCGTTTACACCATACTTGCCAATCTCCCCAGGTTCATACGCTCTTTCGAGACGATCAAAAGGGACCCCGGCGTCAAAGCTACCGCTGAGATTCTGGCCCGTGTGGCCGAGGAGCAGTATCAGTGTACTGCACTTGCAGATGCGCTGACATCCTTTGCGCTGAAGCGATATCGGCAAGAGACAGACTTCCTGTCTCAGACTCTGTCTGCCTTACGCCTCGCTTATTTTCCCGATCTGGAGCTGGGTAGTCTGGTCTTCTTGCTCAGTCTACTCACAAACAAGGCCGATTGGATGAAGATCAATACAATGGAAGTGCTATGCATCCTGATCCCGGAGATCGAGATGCGCAAACCGGAGATTGCTTCCAAGGGCCCTGACCTCATCTCGCCGTTGCTGCGACTGCTACAGACTGAGTTCTGTCCGCAAGCACTGCGGGTACTCGACTTTGTCATCAACCTTAACATGACGAACGCCCCAACGCCATTCGAAAAGCAACACATCCGCATGAGCATGGCTGGATCTCACTCAAGCAGAGGCTACAAGAAACAATTCGAGAAGACCCAATCGCTGTACGGCATTCCGGAAGAGAGTGGGTGGTCCATACCGATGCCCGCTCACCACTCGCATCTGACCAGAGCCAACGTGCATGCCGTCTTCTACACTTGTGGCAATCTCGAGGGTGCCGATGCTCCCGAGTCCGCCACTCCGAAGATTGAGTTCCGCGCCGACGAGTTTCCCTTTAGTCCATTGTCAGACTACCGCACAGCAACTATGACCTCGGAAGACACTCGTGGGGAAGGTCACATTGGTGACCTTGTCATGAAATTAGACAGCCTAGACGATTTCTTCGATGACGACGACGATGATGATGATAATGAGACGCTCACCGACCTTCCCAATTTCACCTCAAGCCACTACCATCCTAACGGCTCATACACCAACAGCACGCTGAACACGCGAGAAAATCTTTACGACCAGCAGACCGCACCGATTCTGCTAAAATCACTGACACGCAACGCGAGCGTCACGTCCTTCCAATCAGGCTTCAGCACCGACCATGTTAAGCTATCTCCTGCACGAGATCCTGGTGTTATGACGCCAGGCGCTTTCAGCTCCTTCAACTCGACACCAACCGCCCCTGGACCCACGAGTGCACCTCGCCCTGGCTTGCACGCTCGATCCGTCACCTCACCATCCGCACCCAACCAGACCCAACGCATTTCACCCTCACTCTCCACCACTGCACTGGACGAGATTGGCGAATCCTTCTCCGACGATGATATCCGCCTGACAAGTGCAGACCGTACCTTCAGTCTTGAGAACATGACCAAGCCCGTTGCACACAGTACAGGCAGCAGGATACGAAATGGCATGCGGAGGCTAACTGGCGGTGGAGGAGATGGCAAGGAAGGAACTAAGACAAGAGAAGCAATCAAACTGGCGCTGCAGAAGAGTCCGCAGGTCCCGAAGGTGCCGGACATCTACCTGCACAATCCGAAGAGTTCGGACTTATAGCAACGACTGAGCTTCCTGGGACTGAATTGATGCGACCAGGAAGCTCATATCAAGACGAATGAGATTCAGATGGAAGTAGGGGCCATTGTCATTTAGTGCTGAGATACCAGATTGCTTTCGCGAAATAAGGCAATGTATAATTCTTGAAAGCTGAACTAATGTGTCGTCCTTTGAGCAACGTCAATCGTTGTTGTCTATATGCATGACCGGCTCCGCTCATGTAGGGACTGCAACCTCTTCATGCTATGCATCTAGAACTCATCAACTTTAACCTCTCTCTCCTCTTTCAACGGCAGATAAATCTTCTCCCACAACTCACTCCTCTCACCCAAATGATAACTCAACCCGACATCTGCCAGACTCGCATCCTCTCCGCCCGCCATGCCTTCAAGCTGCGAGATGACATTCTCCATTCCCAACGCCTTGCCGGTCGCCTGTGTCGTCCCCGCCTCAAGCTCCACATGCACGATGTGAATATGAAAATGATAATACGTCGGCTGATAGTGCACATACAGCTTCAGCTGATCGCGCTCAAGCTGCGGATACAAGCTCACAGTAGCATCCAGCATCTTGTCGCGCATGTGAGTGACCCAGCCAACTTGGGCTTTCTTCAAGTCGCGGACCGACCAGATGTCTCGCCGCTCGACGATGCCCAGCAGGTGCAGCGACTCGAGCGTCTTGCGGTCCCAGTTCAGATCTGGGAGCAGGAGGAAGCCTTGCTCTGGGTTGGCTTCTTTGTAGATGACGTCTTCTTGCTCTTTCAAACCGTCCAGGATGTTGTAGACCCATTGTAGGGTCCCCTTGGAGTGCTGCGCGGCGATGTAGGGGCGCACGTACTGTTTGTATATTTCTGGCGTCTCGTGGACGATTCTCAGCCCCTGCTTTGAGTACTTCTTGATGTGCTTTGCGGTGCAAGGGTAGATGAGGTTGATCTTGAAGTCAGGCGGTGGAGCCGCAGAGCCGGATGCTGAAGGGTTGCTGTTGGCGAGGAACCAGGCATAGATGTCGTTTGCACCGAGATTCTTGATATTCCGTAACGAGGTGGAGAAGCCGCGCATGTTGGCGTCCGAGGTGTCGAAGGCGGCGCGTTCAGCGATGAGAAGAGCATCTTGAGAGTCGATTGTGCCGAGAAGAGATATGCGACGGCCAGCTTGGTCTGAGTTGAGCAGGCGGGTGAGTTGGAACTTAGGGATTAGAGACTCGACATGGGCGGCCACGTCTGGGGGTGTTGTTGATGCCATCCTTGGTATGGTACAAATGCGAGTTCTAGGAGGAAACTTTCGATCTAGTCAAATGGGTCAAAACTCGCTCTGATCGAACGACTAAATCGTAGGCCCATGAGAGAGGAAAATTGAATGTAAAAAAGGCGAATAGCCTTTACATGCCGTGAAATGATTCCACGGTCTGCAAAGGCCAACAAAATCCTCTGTAAAGGGTAGAAAAACACATCAACCCCACATCGAGGAACTCGAGGCATGCTGGTACCTTGAGACTTTGAGTACTAGTATTAGAGCGACTTACCAGTCTCTACAATCGGCAATTTTCAGAGTCTGGTTACCTGATAGATATCGCTCGACCGACTGCTGTATTCGAACGGTGAATGGGCATGGGCACGTGCCGGCGCGAAAGCGCGTCACCTCGCCAACACACGCCAAGAATCCCTGCGTCACTTTCCACAGCTTAGCCATCGACCATACCGCGTCGCGCGCAACCAAATCAGTCTCATACATCGCATCTACCTCTAGATATCGAATTCAGATAAATCTTTATACTATTCACGATGCCACCGAAACGACGAGTCTCCGGTCCCGCGGCCAAGTCGCAGCAGTCGACCCTCGCATTCCACGGAGGTGCCAACAAAGTCACAAAGCCTAGCGCAAGAGCGCAGGATGCAAAGAAGAACATCTTATCGAAGAGCACAGCGAAAGCCATCAGATCAGAGGTTATCGATCTCGAGACTGTCGAATCGAAGCCTACGACCGTCGAAGCTGACATCATTGATCAAGTCGAGAAGGAGGTGGCAGTGCAGAAGGTTGAAACCGCCCCAGAAGACGAGACTGCCAAGCGTATAACAGACGCTGCGATCAAGAAGTATTGGACAGCGAAGGAGAAACAGAGGTTGGCACCCAGAGTCCACCAGAATGATCTGAGCTTGCACGAGAAGATACTGCGGGAGTTCGACATGAGCGCACAATATGGTGTTAGTACAAAGGTCCTCAGAAGTCTAATCCAGATGTACTGATATGCGACGGCAGCCCTGCACAGGTGTTGCTCGACTGAAGCGCTGGAAACGTGCGAACCGCCTCGATCTCGATCCTCCAATTGAAGTGCTGGCCGTACTCCTGAGGGAGCAGGAGAGCGCTAAGGATAAGCTCGCGGTCCAGCGATCCCACGTCGATGAGTTGTTGAACACCAGGACCGAAGTCGAGGTATGAAAAGGAGAAGAACAGTCTCCGGATAATGTCGGCGGTGCGGCCTACGACGTATGTGACGATGTAGTTTTATGTATAGCTTGGAGTTTGGGAGTTGCAGTGGTGGGTTTCACATCCTTCAGCATCATTGTCTGGCCTGGCTCAAGCAGACGAAGGTTGTAAGCTTCGAGACGCAGCACGCGAGCAGTTGCGCCGAGAGATCGAGATGGTGGTTCACTCCCAATAATTTGGAAGAACAATGCAACGATCGCTTACACCGTCTTCCACCATCCCATCACGGATTCGAACTAAAGTCTGGCCGACCGCCGAAGTTCTTAATCTAAATCGATCGTCCACGGCACAACTTTACGTCAAGGTGCGTTCTTTGGCATGGTCGGCCATATGCAAGCGTCGCGGGCAGAGGCACCCTGAACTAAGGCTAACATAGCCGAACGAACCCTGTCCTTATCTCAGTCGCAAGACATCCTCCCGCAACACCGGCACATTTCTGAGGTGCGGGGTCTGCACGCCAGGTCAGCATTAGACAACTAATGCCACGATTGGTGCTCTCCCACGAAAGTCTGTCCATCAAGGCAAGGGCTTTCTGAAAGTCGCATCGTGTCCTCTCGCCTGTTCTTTCGCCTTCCTCGAGGCGGCTCCAACGCAACGGTCGAAAGGCGGGGTCGATCGACGCATCCTGATGGCGGTTCAAAGAACAGCCCAGAGCTTTACAGTGCTCAGAATGTGGCGAAGGAGCTTTGCGGCTGCAGAAGTGGGGTCTACTGGCGTGAGAGATCCGCATGCGACTGGCCGCTAAATTGACAGCCCGTTTCCACGCTGCCGGCGGTGCTAATTAGTGGGTCTTTCGGCGTGCCGAGTGGCCGGCGACGCCTGACGAACCGATGGGCCTCGAGGCTGCGCAGCGGTTCCACTTGGGAATGCTGGGGGTGGATGGTATCAGACCCACCCGCTCTATCGTTATCGCCAGCGCTGGTAATCTTCCAGATTGCTGCTGAGCTGGCGTGTGAGAATAGCTGCATTGTCGCGAGCAGACCGGGCTATTTTTCGCAAAGTGTGCTTTTATGTTGTCGTTCTCGACCCAACAGCAGAACTCTGTGTGGATTAAGGTGCATGTGGCTTGCAGATGCGACCACGCTGGGTCAGTGTGCGCGGCGCCTTTTCGACTGCTGCAGGCGGGGAACCCACTAAACACCTAGGATACCGTTCCGTTGTGCAACCAACATTACCTCGTCTTCGCCCTCTTTGTTTCTCTTTCTTCATTCTTCATACCACCCCAATTCTCCCGTGCGCTTTCTTTCATACCACATATCTTGCCAATATGCTCAGTGCTCTCGTTGTCGCACTGTAGATTTGCATGTTCCGTAGTGGGCCTCTTTTGCTGTCTTCGGGGATCGCTGTTGATCAACCGCTGCCTCCCAAACATCGAGCATCTCGTCACATCTCAGATCTGTAAGCCAACTCCCTATTGCACCGTTATTCGATGCATGCACTTTACATTGAGACGGCATTGACTTGTCGCCATAGAATCTGTCACTCCACCACTGTCACCCCGCAATTAGTGCTGCTCGACCCTTGCACTACCCACATTCGGCCACTTGAGCTTCTTTAGGAAGGGCAGACCGGCCTTATCAGCACACTACGTCGCGTGCCTTCAACTGCACCGTCGACACTTTAATTGCAAGCATGGCTGCTGCTGTGGCAAGGGCGCCTGCAATGCCAGCTCGCACTTCAACACCTCCGACGCACATTTCGCTCAACACTTTGTCTCGTGGCACCCCGGCTGCAATTCCGAACAAGCACCTTCCAATATGCTCGCCAGGTCCCAACCCAGTGACACCACCAGCATCTCCACCGCACGACGATGGCTTGGTCGAGACAGCCTCGGTCACATACCCACCAGAGAAGCATTGCACGCAGTTCTGCAGCGACCCACCTGTGTACACTATCAGCGCAGATCGAATGGCAGAGGCTTTGGAGTTCATGGCGAAGCAACCTTTGCCTAGCCCCGAGCAGGTCTTCCCGTGGCTTCACGGTCTTCATGCTGAGAACCAGATCCAACTTGCCTTCTTTGCTTCGCGTCGCAGAGCTGCGCGCAAGATACCCAATTGCATTCGCAGCTTGACTGTTGTAAAAACAGGCGGAGACTTGACCGCATCAAAGCTGAAGGGCGCAATCGCAGCAGACGAGATCCTCTGTTCAGACTCGACTGATACGCCTACCTTTATCGAGTGCGATCCGAAGGATGGTTTCTCTGTGCGCAACTTCCAGATTCAGGCATGCAAGCTGGCTATGGTCTCGGACATCATCGTCTACGGCGACCAGAAGACACATCCCAACGATACTATAGCCCTCGCCAAAATAATTTCCCTAGCGCAACGGCAGTACGAGGCGCGCAACGGCTTCTCTACTGGTCTGTTCAATACGTTTATGCTGTCAGATTCGTTTGGTACCATGCAAGAGAAATACCCTGAGCTGGTTGCCGTTGATCCTACAGGTCGCGTGACCGGCAACGTCGTTGACTTCTTCTACTGGGAGCGATACGAAATGAGCGACATGTCGAAGGCATCCGAGATCAGCAGCAACGTGTTCCTAGGTCCCACACCTGACTCAGCACTTCATCCTGATTGCCTGGGCGAGGATGCATACGACGTGCTTGTCGAAGCAACAGACCTTGCACACGTACCAGAGTCCCGCTCGCTGAAAGCTTTGCGCATGTCTATGGACAAAGTCAACCGCAAATCGGCTCTTCACATGGAGTTCCCATCCTCTGGTAGCATTATGCCTCCCTCCTGGTCTCATAGCGAAGTCGATGGTCTGATGGAAACCTGCCGATGGATGTACGAGCTTGCCAATCCTCAAGAAGTTCGTCGAACCAAGCGGAGAAGGAGCGACGACGACGAAGCGATTGAGTTGGACGATATTGCTGTACCACGCAGATTTCTCATCCATTGCACAGACGGGTACACAGAAACCACCCTCCTTGCACTAGCGTACTTTATGTACGCAGAGGGCCTTCCGGTCCATGACGCATGGATTCAGTTGCACAGAGCGAAGGGCCGTAACTTCTTTGCATACCCATCCGATGTTGCGCTTCTTACGGCGATACAGCCACGCATACTGCAGGAATCGCCCAAATTCAACAAAAGTGTATTCAACCTCAACGAGCCCCAGTGGCTGTCGAAGATTGATGGCAGTCTACCTAGCAGGATCCTGCCATACATGTACCTTGGTAATCTGGGCCATGCCAACAACCCAGAAATGCTCAGGGAACTGGGAATCACAAGAATCCTAAGTGTCGGCGAAGCGCTGTCTTGGGATGCAGATGTCAAGCAACAACTACAATGGCCAGAGGAGAACTTTTTGATGGTTGATCGAGTGCAAGATAACGGTGTCGATCCACTCTGGAGCGAATTTGAGCGTTGCCTCAAGTTTATTGAAGCGGGCAAGGCTGCTGGAGAAGCCACTCTTGTCCACTGCCGCGTGGGAGTATCGCGATCCGCAACAATATGCATTGCGGAAGTCATGAATGAGATGGGCTTGTCCTTTCCACGTGCCTAGTAAGTCCCACCATTAGTACTTACTTCTGGACATACACTAATCCGGCATACAGCTGCTTTGTGAGAGCACGGCGACTTAATGTCATCATACAACCGCATCTTCGATTCACCTACGAACTTCTGAAGTGGGAAGAATACCAGCGTCAGCGACGCAAGGAACCTCTTCGCCGCGAACTTGAGTGGGCTACTGTTGCGCGCGAGATCGCGTTAATGAACAAGCCTTATTCGAGATGACCTTACGACTAATATTCAGCACGACTTACGACCGACTTGTGTATGATCACTAAACCTGCGAAGCCTACTGGAATGGGTGCGATGATTTTCGCTACTACATTAAGCGATTTTGCGACGTTTTCGACTTATGCGCTAACTTCTGTTTGCAACGGCGCTGGGATACCTGCAATGCGTTCTCTTCTGGGATTCTCAATATCAAGACTTCAGCCACACGGCTCAGTTGGCTCAACTGGATGTCTGCCATACTTGTTTCATCTGCTGAATGTCGATGGGATTTTGGGCGGGCTCATTGGCGTCACCTCTGCGTGTACTATGTGCATTGAGTCGAGATGCTCTACGCGGGACTATGGAGTTTGAATGTGTTGGCGCAGAAATTATGCCGATCTGGGTGCTACCTGTGCTTTAATTTCACGGATTGTTTCAGGAGTTTGATCCCATCAGCCAAAACTGTGATGTCGCTAAGTCAATATCGCGAAGCGTTGTCTCACGCCGCGCTCCGCGCAGCAAAAGGGCGGAAAGCTGCGGGCTTGTTGGCGCATCTCTTCCCTTTTGACAACACTCATGATTACATCTGCTTTTGGCGCAAGACAGAAGGAGGTTTAAGCCATGTCCTACAAACGACAGTCAATGATGCTCTACAAGTCTCTGCGCAAGAAGTCGGACAGGCACGGCGGGAATGTATGTGAGCAGATCTGTCATCAAAAGACGCTTACTGCGAAAATGATTTTTGTCTCTTTGAGAATTGCTTGTGAGATTCGCTACAGTGTGAAGGTTATGGCACGGAAGTACCCCATATTTGACATCCACACAGTGGGCTGAGTGTACTCAAGACGCAACCCAAGCGCTATTACCGCAGTCAGTGATTGACTTGAGCAAACGGTATAGCAGACAACAAACACTTTACGCAGCACATGTTCAGTGATTACACACCATAAAGCATCACTTCCCACCCCGTCCAGACTCTGACCGCGCTCACTCACTGATTGCGCTTCAAATAACGGCGATGAACAGGGAGCTGGGCTCAGAGAGGAATGTTAAACAGCGAGGCTCTCCGGAGAGCCTAGAGATTTAGAAGAGCAGGAACACATCAGAAAAGTTACTGACGATCTTGATGGCATTGAGAGTAGTGATGGATGACGAGATGATGTAGCGGAGATGGACTGTAACGGCAAAGAAGCACGTGTCGTCTTTTCTTTTACTCAGACTGCTGGGACAATGGATCTACCTGCAGGTTGAGCATGCGCCAAAGGTAGATTGAGACCCTGCGTTTTGAGCAAGTGGCTATTTTCCTACAACTCTCGTGATTCTCAGCTCACATTCAAAATCTACCTCGAGTTCAGGCTCAATGTCTCAGCCTAACGCACCTGCAAGTGTGCATTGTGCTACATCGTATTCGAAAAGTGCTACACGTATGGTGTCTTCGCACTTCAGTCTTGCACCATTGTTCTCCAGCATCTTGCATACAGAGTCCGAGCGTACGCGTGTAGCAACCCCTTCTCAGCAAAGAAATGTAATATGAATACTCTCCTCCCCGCTATTCAGGTCAAGCTACTTTCTCCGGGACCGAAGTTTACCAGCTTATGATCCACCGGGACGAGCATGCTTCCTTGGGAACATATGACTATTGTACGTCTCCAACCTTGGTGGGCTTGCAACACGAGTTGGTGCTTCAGCACGAGCACGAAGATCTTCGGTCGAGCTTTCTGGCGTCATACTGCCGAGCGCGGAACGAATGTTCTCTTTGGAGACAATGCGTAGCATCTCGCGTTCTGTTCCATCCTCACGTAATGCTGAGTGTATCGGACCCTGAGGTTCCAGAGTGTGTTCACCCACAACTTGCTCCAGTCTCAAATCGCGCCTTAATGCCCAGCGCTCGGGACTCTTCGCTGGGATAGGTGGCGCAGACTCAAGAACAGTCGCTACTTCATGGGGAAGCGAGTCAGACCATACATGTGGGTTGTGATCTCTCGAGGGATGGCGAGCAGCTGAATGCTTTGGCAGAACGTTGTGTTGATTTCTTCCGGCGGAAGTAGTGTGCAATTCACTGACAAAGGGAGGCCGGACCTGAATAGGGGCAGGCAAGCGACTTCGTGGCTTGGGTGTGACTTCGGCGCTCCTGATGGTGTTCCTAGCATGCAGGTTTTGCAAGCTGATCTCATTCTCGTACCCGTTGCCCTCGTAGCTGGGATAACGAACTTCCGGGAACGATCTTTGCGCTTTCAGCAACGCCTGCGGGCTGATGGCTCTAACGTTGTCGCCAGTCTTCTTGAGTGGACGTGGGACGGCACTTGGAGCACCCATTGGCGACCAGACACTGTCCTCGACATCTATACTCGACCTTTGTATTCTATCGACGACATGGCTGGGTGTGTCTTGGCTGTATGGGCTCGAGTGAGCAATCGATGTGTACAGTTTCTGCTCAGACAGACGCTGCTCCGGTAGTTTTGGACGTGGCAGATAGGCCGCAGGCAGGGGCCATGCAGCGTCGCTATCGATATCGTCGTCATCGTCGTCGCCGTCATCGCTAGGAAGGTCGATCTGTCGGGTAACGCCGTGCAGTGGGCTCTTCGGCTCCTGTTCATCTTGTGGTCAGTCACACCGACTCAAAGGTAGGGAACTGTTTTACTTACCTCTTGCAGGATCTTGGGAACATATGAGTACTTTCCGTACGGAATCATCGGGACCTTGGATGCGGTCGGTGCCTTTGGACGAACGGGTGAAAGAGGTGATTGCGGCTCGGTCTTTCCCATATGATTGTTGCTGGTGCTCATGGAGAAAGACTTGCGGATACTGTTTGCGTATTGCTTGATTGGACTCAAGTCTCCCTTCTTCCTGGGTGGCAACTTTGTTGGCGATTTGCCATCAGAGCTTTCTGAAGGTCCTTGAACGACCTTTGGCAGGTGCTTCGGCACATACTGCACCGTCTCCGGCTTCTCGATTGTCTTTCGATGTGCAGCACGCTCTCGCTGGACTTGCAACCATTCGTCCATCTTCTGCTTGAACCTCGGACGCTCAACTAAGCCACCGTACTGCGGATACACACTGCGCAATTCCTTCTCAGCTTCATCGTAGTTTCTTGTTGTAAGCACCGTTTGGATCGTGCCACGAAGTTGCGTTGGCCTGGACACCACACGGAATGGCGTTGGTGAGTTCATGACATCAAAAGGCATACTCACGTTGCCTTCAGGAAACGCAAGACGGCTGGGACATCTATCTTCGATGTAGAGCGCCAGACGTCCATAGTGCCTACGTCCTTTCACGCTGTAGCTTGCGCGTACAGCGTTGATGATCGGCACGAACACCTCCACCCACACGGTGCATACATTTCGCAGTTCGAAGTATCGAAAGCCGAATGGGCTGTATACCTTGCCCACGCAGAAAGTTTGCAGTAACCAAGCATAAAGATGCTTCTCATGCTCTGCATGGGTCCACTCGCTCTTGTCAATATCGAAGTGCGCGCCAGGCTTTTCAATGCGCGGATCGTGACGGCGCAGGCCTTCGTCGAAATGCGTGTAGAACCAGAGGACATCGAGGCGCGAGATGATCGTCGGCTCGTCTTTGCAGGAGTTTTCGACGAGCAGACATGAGTCGCGAAACATTGCCCAGGGTACAAGAAAGGCGGTGGCGGCAAGGAAGCGCTCTTCGAGCTCGGTGAGAGAGCTGAGGCCAAGGAGATTAAGAGCGTGCTCTAGGTCCGCCGGAACTTTGTCTTTCTCTGAACGGTAGAACATGTCGCGTAGGTTCATGCGACCGGAGGTCGAAGCGTGCGGCATGCTGAAAATATGGAGTCGTGGTACAGCCGGGCCAAAAGGTGGATCTTTTGAGAGAAAGTTTTCAAGTCGCGTTGTGTGACTTGACCTGGATCTGAAGTGAAAGTGAAAAGGGCTCCAGTCTGAGGGCTTGACAATCCTTTGAGAGCTTCTGGAACGAACTTGCGGGCCCGGGCGGCTTTCACTCCATCCTTGACTTACGACTCGTTTGTAGTTGCCAGTACTCTTTGTGCGGCTGCTTCCGACCCTTCTGATCGATACAATATAACAGCCGTTTCAACATCAAGAGCTCAATCATCAGGAAGACTAAATGTGACGTGTGCATTAAAAATTTCCACAATTTTCTACAATCTGTTGCTGCTCTCTTGCTCGGACTCACAGCAGCATCCAGGAGTACGGATGAAGGCTGGAATCTGATAAGCTGTTTTTCCCGGCAGGAAGACTCTATAAATTACGACGTTTGCGCGAATCTTTCCAAAATGACCCTATTCGAGATCACTGGACCTGGAACTTTGCAATGTCCTTGACCCTGGTTAAGTGTGGTCGTCCACTCCTTCTATTGAGAGCTGCATACGCAAATGCGAACACCAACCACAGCTCAAATACAGCACCCGCTGCGAGTACAATCAGAATAGTAGGGTTTGCGACAGACATGTGGCTTGAGTGGTCAAGGATAACTGATGGTGAGATTTCTGCTGCGTAAAGTGCAGATATCTATCGATGAGGGAGGTCGAGAAGCCAGGAACAAGAGTGAGTGCAGTGTTTGAACTCGTGACAGAAAGTCAACAAATTCACTCCTACCACAGTTGAGTCACATAATCGTTTCTGTTTCACAGATGAACAACGCACTCTACACGGCCAGTACGCTTCACGGAACGCATGCGAGAAATCAAAAAGCCAACCCCTTCAGAAGTTTGTAAAATACGAGGAGACTTCTCGCGTTCTCCTGAAGTCTGGAATGACAAACCATGGAAGTCAACACACTAAGCATAGTCAAAGTATGGGTTGAAGGGTCTCTTCAACTCCACAAAATCATTTTGTGCATTAAGTCAACATGAACAATCTGAATGAATTATGAACCTTGACATATACCCACAAGCTACCCATGAACATTTATTACAAGACCGAAAGCTCTTTAAGAGATTGAGAGCTCGACCGCAACGATGGGCGATCCAAGTGCAGCAATCGGAGAGTGGGCCCGCTTGCTCGAGCAAGACGAACACGCAGAATTGACACAATCACAAACCTGGACGCCAACACCCACAGCCTTCGACTCAGTTGAAAGTATGACCATGGATAGAAACGAAGACGAGATACCAACAAGGCCTATTACACCATCGGAGATCATCACCGAGGACAAAGACTCTTTAGCAAATGACGGTGACATGGACTGCGATACCGACGTCCCTCCCCTTTCAATATCGCTTGCACAGGTCCGACAACAGCCAAAACATCAAGGAGGGTCTGTTTCGGTAGTGAAATCAACCTGTGGCATATGCGGTGCTGATCTCACAGCGGTCGATCGTCGGCACCGTGTCGACCATTTCAATCAGTGTTGGTCAAAATATCACGATGCGGCTGTTCATAATACCACCAAAGCGCAGGAGCCGACCAACATTTGCATCCTCTGCAACACGATTCTCGACGACCTTGCTTCCATCGACGCATTCGAGCACCGGATTTCTTGTCTCAAAAGTCAGGTTCCACTACCTACCTCATGTCCACGATGCGACATCCCTTTCGTTTCCAATGGCGTACTACCGAGTCTTGTTCGAATCGCAGAGCATCTCTACGTATGCTCCGTTCACCCTGATGACGAAACCTTCGCTGAAGTGCAGGACCATTGGTGCGAGCGACAAAACAAGCGTATGCACCCAGGGACCTGCGCATTCTGCTCGAAAGCTTTGGCCGATTGTAATGCGGCAGATGCTCTACACCACCGCCGGATCTGCTTCGAGCGAACACTGCCTGCCTACTGTCCTATCTGCTCTGTAACTCTCCCACGTCTCTCGTCACACTGCACACTAGAGGAAATTCTGTGGCACGTGTACAATTGTCAACACCATAACAAACTATCTATGGTTGACAAGTACGACCATAAAATGCTAGAGATCCAAATAGCTGGCCGCATTCACTTGATATGTAGCTTGATTAGTTTTCAAGTTACGGGAGTGAGTAAGATAGGCCCGCGAAAGAACTGGGGGCATAAAGAGCATGCGAAATCTTATCGCAGGAAGTTGGCCGCCGCTGGAGAGAATGGTTTCGGTTTGTACTTGGCCGCGAGCACAAATTTGAGAGTCGTTGCCACTCACACCGAAGACGACCGGATTATGTTGATGCAAAGAGTCAAGATCACGACTTCATATTGGAATGAACTCCAGTCCTTTCGCAGATCGGCATACTGCGGATTGAGAATATCAAAACGCAGCGAAAGGGGCGCGCATCTCATGGTCGGTTTTCAGACAACTGACGCTGTATACAATTGACATGAGGAGCTGGAGATGCCGAATGATTCGATATCGTGCACAGCATCATCAAAGCTGGGTAACAAAAGGTGTCGGCGAACACAATCTCAAAAATCGGATCTGGTCAATGAGAGAACATTCTGTAGACATACCTTGAGGATGGCAGGGAACAAAGGGAGACCAGTGCCCCCGGGCTTTGATTCGGAAGTTGATGAGCTTGAATGAGGGCTGTTAAGCGAATCGAGTATTGACTGTGGCCCTGCAGCTTCTTGTCACATCGAAGGTGTTACTGAGTGACCAATCTACTCTGCTTCTGAGCCTCAGGAACAGTACCGGCTAGTGCAGCAAAGTGTTGCGACCGAAAGTTGTCAGTCTTTGGATCTGGTCTCTGTATTATAGTTATGTGCAGAGCGGCCTGGTTAATGGAAGTATTGATTTCAAAATAACAAGTGGCATCATATGCTACCTGACCTCATCTCAACAGCACATACATTGACTCGGATGTTCTACTCCCGGAATTTGCTGAGCTTGCCAGCTAAGGCCGAGTCCTCTCGAACACTCTGGAGCTTGTGCTTGGGTTTGCGAAGGTGAAGGTCGAATGAAGGGTTTAGGTTCGACTAGGTAGCCATTCGGACGAGTCGAAGGGGCCCAAGCTTCTCTCATCTCCGGGCCGACCCCGCCGCATGTAGATCGTTTTGAGCCAAATAGCCGAACTATCCACTCCAAATACGCGACTATTACCCGCAGGTTACCGCTGCGACCATAACAAGCGTGGAAAGATGCAGGCCGCAACTTTGCGTGAGAATAGACGAGAGATACGACGAAGATCAACACTAGCTTGCGACAGCTGTGCTAGATCGCGAGTCAAGTGCAATGGGGAATGTCCATGGTACGGTCGCCAGTCTCCCCAAAGAACGATAGCTGACTTTGGTGGCGATTCAGCAGACGTTGTGAAGGTATGTGACCCGCCGTCTGCGCCCCAAAGAATGCGAAAATGATCACAAATAATGAAGGAACTGACCAGAAGACTTTCAGATAATGCCTACGAATGTCACTATGACCGTGATGTTCGCAAAAGAGGTCGAAAACGAAGGGACCCCAGGTCTGCGCATACGAAACCAGGCTTGAGTCCTAGTACATCGGCAAGCCTCCGTGTAGAGCAAGTACATCATTCTCGGATTATGCAAGAACCCAGCAACACGCATCGACCTGCCAGTGCTGCCAGCCCGGCCATGTCTCTTCATGGAACCTCTATGGACCGTATGTCAGGCCAGCCGATAGTTGCTGCAGCTGACGCCTGGGACGAGACCTCTATAGAGTTGACAACCCTTAATCGTCGAGGTCTGGTAAACGATGGCGCACACAAAGATATCTGGTGTCTAAGAGGAGTGGACACTACGAGTCGCCACACGTCAACTGGGGATGGTGATCGATCATCGCCCTCTAATCCTTCGCCACAGGGACAAGATGGCAGCTATGCTTGTCTGGGTCAGTTGCTGCCTCATCTCCAAGGCATTTTGAAACCGCAACTCGCTCTCAAGCTTCTAGAGTTGTACTTTGCGCCACCTGAAGGAACTCTTTTCCACAATGCTTCACCATATGTTTTGACACCTGTTTTGCGGAGGGATTCTGTCCTGGATGCCACACGTACTCGGCACACGACGCCCGCCTTACTGGCCACGATGATTTGGGTCTCTGCTCAAACAGCATCCCTGCCAGAACTTCTCGCACCTGGCTCACGATCCGGTCTGACCAGCAAGCTGCAAGATTTGGTATTCAAGCTTCAACACGATCGTGACCTTGACAACTGGCAAAGGACCTCAGGTGGCTATATCCGGAAATACTGGTATGGTAACGCAGCAGCTTTCACCGGATGTCCAGACCGCCCAACCCCGGTGATCGATGATCTGCTCAGCCTCATCTTAATCACGATCGTCACCTCCGGCGGGGATTTTAAGAGGGACTGTTTGCCATGGTGGTGCAAGACACTTTCTCTCATCGAGACAATGAATCTTCAACAATTGGATCATCCAGATCCTCGATGTGACGATGAAGATTATACCTCGAGCCAACCGGATACCCTGTCTTCGCATCCGCGGCCATATGAAGCCAGAGAAGAGATGCGAAGAACATACTGGCTAGCTTTCGCCTTCGATCGACATCTTGCTCTGTCATACAATGGATGTCTTAACATGATAGACGGTGAAAGCTATGTGTACGCCCCTTTACCCGAGCGAGCTTGGCAGACGTACGATGAGGAGGCGCTGAGCGATTTATCAAGTCGCCAGCAAGGGCCCTCACACCTGGTCACCGGCACAGGATTTTTTGAATTCTTTCTGCCCCTGATGGTGCTGTTAGGAGACATTATTCACTTGCGGCGTCATCGACAACATCCACGCCTGGGCACTCTTGAAAGAGAAGGATCAATTGCCTTGGTCGAAGAGCTCCTCGACCGCTGCAAAGAGAGCATTCATAGCCTGCGTCAAGGAAGTGGCAACGAGTCTTCGAACACAGACTCAACAGATTTGAGGATAGATCGCGATATGGGTACTGTTCTCCAAGCAGCAACGCCAAGTTCATTTGCCACCTCCGCGCCATCGCCAGGTGCCAACATCAACAGTCGCCAAAGCTCTAGGGTCCGCCTTGTGACTGAGTACGCTCATTTCATCCTCCATGTGCTCTACATCCTTCTGCACGGTGAGTGGGACGCTCTCACAATGCTTGCTTGGTTACCTTCCGCCAGCTCCCAAGACGACTGGATTACCACGCCCTCATTCCACAAGTGTTCGTCGCATGCGGTGTACGCTTCGGAAGCCATATCTTCCATCCTTGAAATCGATCCTGAGCTCATTTTCATGCCATATCTGTTCGGCATCTACTTGTTTCATGGGTCCCTTGTCTTACTACTGTTCGCTGATCGCATGCCGGCGGTTCATGGCGGACCGAATTCTGCTGTGGAAGCTGCCTGCGAGACTATCATCAGGGCGCACGAGGCTTGCATCGTAACATTGAACACTGAATTTCAACGCGTCTTCAAGCGTGTAATGCGGGCAACTCTGATGGTTGTCAAAGACCAGAACAAGATGGGTTGGTCGCACAAGACAGGTGAGGAAATGAACAGTAGGGGTCTTCATGGAAATTTTGACGTCGTTCGTGAGAGGGTAGTGGACCTGAGAAAAGACATGCTGAAGCTATACCGTTGGGACCGAGGAGGTAGAGGTTTGGGTATATGATTTGTAACAACGTTGGAGCTCTACCCAGCACCGCTGAGAACATTCTCCGTCTGGCATATTGACCACGAAGCATGATCAATTCTTCACTGCGAATCTGGTGCTGTAGCAGCCATCTTTTGTGTCGCAAAATTATAATCCAACCACTTGCCTAGAACATTACGTACGATCTGGAAGCGCAGATCATCTTGCTCCTCAAGGTTGCCATCAACAACAAGATCCTTCGTATCAGAGGGTGCCACAAGACCATCACCCAATACCTGTCGGGCCGTGTTGATATTCATGGTAATTTCGTCCAGCGAGGCAACGCCACTGATGGTTGAGATCTGAAGTTCTGGGCTCGAAAGCTTGATAGCCTTCCGTATGGCAAAGCGGAGCGCGAGAGCAGCGGTAGAGTCGTCGCGAGATTCAATCAGCCTAGCGGCTTGTCGAGCTTGAAGTCGTAGACCCTCAGGCGCGGGATGCCAATCACCCAGACCGCCAACTGGCACACCTTTCGAACTCAACAAACCCACAGCTAGAGGACTGGACGCGCACACGACCTTGACTCCTGCGGCTTTGAGAAGTGGAAGACCGTAACTCTCAAGCCGCGTATTTTGTAAAGTGAGCTGAGCCCAAGTCTGCACCACGTCCACCGGCCGTCCATAGGTCTGAAGAACAAGACTGGCGATGCGGGAGAGCACATCAAGATCATAACCTGATATACCGACATACTTGATGCTTCCTTGCTTAACGAGTTCGAAGAGTGTCCCGACTGCCTCTACAGCCTCTGCTTCACTGACAAACTCAACATCGTGACAGAAAACAACATCGAGATAAGCTGTATTGAATCGTTGCAGCGATCGATCAACAGAGCTGCGGATCCATTGTGGTGAATAGTCGAAGTGGTTCGCTGCGATTCTCCCAACCTTGGTCATCAACGTGTAGTCCTCACGGCGATACTTTTGTGTAATGCGAGGGTGCGACAAAGCGGCTCCCAGAATCAGCTCCGATGGATCGTAGTAGGGGGAAGTATCAATTGTGCGTACGCCAGATTCGAAGGCCTTTTCGAGAATCTCAACTGCTGGAGCTTCGTTGGGGTCGTTGACAAGCTGATAACTAAATCCGGCGCCGCCCATGATGAATGGATCAAGTCTCAGCGTCGGTCCCTCCCCTTCTGACGGCAGTTTGCCTGGCGACATAATTCAGAAGCGGCGGACGTATCCCAGCGTATGCGCAACAAGAGGAGCCGGATAATGATACGACAGGATATACTGGGAGTGGAGTGTTGCGCGCTGCTGTTGTGCTAAAAGCTCGGGTGCAAAGAGACAGGAAATGTGGCAGAGAGCTTCCTGCAGATGTCCAAGATTACGGGCGCGCGGGGTCTGTCATTGCCGGTCCGTTGATCCACATCCGCTGCAAGACAGCTTGTATGCTTCCGGATAATTCATTTTGGATGTGTTCCCCACACTAAGGGTGAGGATGATTGTATTTTTCCTGGCCGACGCTACTGTGTCCGTGCGCGCAATGCGCGGATTTGCGCAATGCGCTGGACCACTAAAACACCCCTTTTATCCTATCTCCACTATAATGCAATGCTATAAGTTTAGAAGAAGCCCTTATAGAGTGTAATACCTTTAAAGATAAAAATAAAATTCTATAGTCTAAAATAGCAGCAAAGTATAGTATTATGTAGTTAATATTAATATAAAGATACTAACGTAATACGTAATTATATAGAGACTAAGTAATTATATAATAAAAGCTTACTTTATAATAAAAAAAAAAGCTTATAAGATATATAGAGGAGCTTACTACTTATTATATACTACTTATATAAAAGATAATATAGAATTTTATATTAGAAGTTACTCTAGAGCTAGTAAGCAAGAGCTAGGTTACCTACTTTATTAATAACTACTTTATCTATTTTATTTTTTAATACTTAATAGAGATAGACTTTATATATTATAATACTAATTTATATACTAAGTATAAGCTCTACTTTAATCTTCTCTAATATAAAATTACTAAATATTAGGTTAACCCTTGCTATATATATAATATAAATAAGAAGAGCTTTATAATTAGAGTTACTACTAGAACTAAATATATCTTTAGCTAGTAGATATAGATAAAAGAAAAGGTTAAAGTATTATTCTAAAATAGTAATTATGCCTAGATTATATTACTAGCTTGTGTGTATAGTAATAGATTAGTACTACTACTAGGTATTCTATACAAGTCTACTAATAATACTATCTAATTAAGCTAGGTAGAGGAGATAAACTTAGAGGTATACTCTACTTTTATTTTTTTAATACCTATAGAGTAGATAAATAATAAAATAAGCCTTGCCTAGCTTAAATAGGTTTTTAATTACTTTACTAAGACTAAAGTAAGAAGAAAATAGAAGCTCTTAATACTAGATAGCTATAATTCTTATATAATAAAGTAGTTTATTAAGTACTATAATTAGAATATATTAGGGTTTTACTCCTAGACCTCTAGAGTAAAAGCCTTCTTAGCAGAAATATACTATACTACTATAAGTATATACCTGCCTCTGCTCTTCTATAGCTTTCTGTCTACTATTTTGTCTATCTATTAATTCTACCTACTATCTAGATTTGCCTCTTCTATGCATGTAATGCCTGCTCTTTATATAATAGCAGACCTCTCTATAGCTAATAAGTTAGTTTCTTTCTAGGCATTAGCCTTAGTTAAGTATTATAGGTTTATATTACTTAAAGTTTGTATAGAAGAATAATTCCTAGCTAGTAACAGGCTCTATTCTTTTAGAAAGTATAATAGTAAGCCTTTACTTAAGTATAAGTTTCTACTTAGTTTATCTATAGTATGCCCTAGATTTTCTACCTTTAGCTTTTTAAAAGCTACTATAGTAGGTTTCTATAGCTTTATAGTTTATATATTACTTATATACTATATTTTTAGTATTATAATATACTCTAATAGTCTTTTTTTTACTATAGTGTGCTCTAGCTTTATTTACTTTTTTATAGAACTAGTACTTTATAGTTTTATATTATGCCTAAGTTGCTATCTTCTAGCCTTGTAATATACTCTAAGAGTCTATCTTACTCTAAGACCTTTTACTATCTCTAGTATATTTTACCTATATTTTTTGCTAACCTATGCTTTATCTTTAAATATTACTCTTTATTTAGGTTTTACTTAGTTAAGACCTTTTTACTACTACTCTATTCTACTATTTAACTTAGGCACTAGCTGCTCTGCCTTCTAAACTACTACTCTTATAACTTTTAAAAAACTTAACTATACTACTATACTACTACTACTACTTCCTTTAGAAAACCTTGCTTTATCTTTAAGTACTAGCTATATCTAGACTTAGTAATAATAATAAAGCTTTAGATATACTTAAGTGCCTTAAGAAAGCTACTAAAGACTTATATAATTATACTTAAATTACTACTTCTAAGATATTTATATTTAAAATACTTTCTACTTAGCCTACCTCTTTGCTACTAGGCTTTAATACTTCTAGAGTTAACTTACTTTATTCTAAATACTAGCTTACACACAAAAATTAGCTAGCTATATCTAGTAGCTTTTCTTAATACTTTCTATTTCTCTTCTAGCTCTACTCTTTATTAGCTAGTAAATTAGACTTTAAAAATATTATAGTTATCTATATAGAACTTCTCTTGTTACTTTAGAAATTAGTACTTCTAGAAGAAATTTTACTTACCTAGTTACTTAGCTATATCTATAAGTAATATTCTTATTTACATAAATTCTACTCTACTATAGAAGATTTTTCTATACTTACTAGAAATTTCTCTTAGGCGTTTACTAATATCTCTAAGTTAAAGCTATACTTCTTAACTACTTCTTTATTAGGCTTACTCTTTATTAACTTTAAATACTTCTAGAATTTAGATCTTAAGTATAAAGAAAAAAAGAAAATTATTACTTTCTTTACTTTAGACCTTAACTCCTATACTAAGAAGTTAAATATAGTACTCTCTAACTATACTAACTTAGCTACTACACACTAAAATATAGTTAATACCTATAAGGCTCTATATAATAAGCACAATGCCTTTACTATAGCAAATATACTTAGTCCTTAGCTAGGTGCATTTACCCTTCTTAATTAGAATAAGCTATCTACCTACTAGCCTAAGTTTATAGATTAATTTTAGTATAATAGTGCTACTTTCTTAAACTTAAACTTTAAACTTTATAGTTCCTTAGAAAGTATTCTACTTATTTCTTTCTTACTTAATACTTTTAAATTCTTAGATAAACTAGATTTATATATTAATAACTTAGATTATAACTCTAAGAAGCCTTAGAAGTTCTCTTC
Organism: Didymella segeticola; assembly: GCA_004522025.1. Classification (NCBI taxonomy): domain Eukaryota; kingdom Fungi; phylum Ascomycota; class Dothideomycetes; order Pleosporales; family Didymellaceae; genus Didymella; species Didymella segeticola. The sequence goes on along the minus strand of SDAV01000005.1, from coordinate 603,094 downwards.
TAGTAAAGATAACTTTACTACCTAGGTCTTTAACACTCTTTACTACTTAAAAGCTAATAGCAAGAACTTTTAATACCTAGATAACTATATAGATTTTCTTATAATCTATATAGACACCCTAGCGCGCTAGTTACTACTTAATGCCTTAGGACTTAAGTATATCTATAACAACCCTTAGAATGTTTTCTATTGTCTCTAGTAGGTATATAGCAAGGCTAATACCTATAGTGCAGTAGAACGTACCTTTAAGTAACTAACTTTTCTTTATTTTAGCACTTTAGACATTCTAGATACTTCTTTAGCTTTTATAATCTTCTAATTAAGTATAGAATACTTAGCTATTTAGCTCTAGTAGAGTTTAAATACTTATTACTTTAGGCTTTAGTCTAAGCTTCCTTACTTTGCTTAGACACCTATAGCTACTATTTTATATAATAAAACATCTTATAGGCTAAATATCTATTATAATTAGCTAGCTTTCTTTATAGCTAATTATTTACTTATTCTATATTAGGACTATTCTTTAGATAGCAAGCCTACTTCTACTAATTTTAGCTCCTCTTGTAATTGCTACTAAGAAGAGCCCTCTGCACTACTACCTTCTTCTAGAGCTTAGGATTATACCTAGTACACCTCTAAGCCTAATAGCCTCTTCCTAGATAGTTTTATATACTTTAACTATAGTAGAAAGAGTTATAAGGCTAATTAATGCACATCTTCTAAGAAGGCTAAAGCTATTCCTTTTACTACTACTAATAATAAAAAAACTAAGGCTAAGCCTTTCTACTCTATCTAGAACTAACACGCTACTATAGCCCTAGAAGAAGATAGTAATTTTAAAGAGTATAGTATATCTAACTTAGAATCTAAAATAGAAAATAATAACCTCTAGGCTTAAGTTATGCCTTAGAGATTAATCTAACTATATATAAATTACTATTTTCTCTTTATTTAAAACCTACTAAAGCTAACTTATTATTATAAAAAGCTTAAATTAACTAGGGCTCTAACACTACTACCTTAGTTAATTAACTTGCTTTCTTTTTAATGTTAGGTTACTAGTCTAACACCCTATATAGTATCTATATATTAGTAGATAACAGCACTAATACTAGCTTTATTTTATAACAATTTCTTACTACTACTAAGGCCTTCTAATATATCCTACTAGCTGCTCCTATAGAATGCTAGAGATATAATAAACAACCCTCTAAATAAATTACTAAATAGGTAGAGTTCTACTTAAGGATTAACTCTTATCTAGAATATACTTATACTTATATTATAGATTCTTGTAGTTCCTTTAACCTTATTTTAGGTTATTAATAGCATACTATCTATAACTCTTTAATTTTATAGCGCTATTAAATAATTAAATTTCTAGATACTTTTTATAAGTATTACTATTATACTTTAGACTTTACTCTATTTATTACCTGCTAGAGTTTGCTACTTAAGTCTATTTTAACTACCTCTAGTTTAACTAAGCCCCCTTTATAGTAGCTTAGTTAACCTAAAGATTACTCTAATTTAATAACTAAGAATATTAAGATTATATCTTTTTATACTATACAAATATTTGCAAAGTAGAAAAGTAATTAAGTATTCCTACTTTATTACACAATTATAGACAAAGACTATAATAAATTCTTCTACTTTACTTTAGATCTACTACTAACTATACTACTATTATTAGAGAAACTTGTAGAATATACTAACTATATCTCTACTTTTAATTAAGAAGCTGCTTAAATACTGCTAGAGTATAGGCCTTTTAATTACAAAATTAAATTAGTTCTAGGCTTTACTACTCTAAATTATTAACTAAGGCTATTTTCTAGAAAGCAAGTAGAAGCTATCTAACGCTATATTAAAGAAAATAAAAACTATAGTTTTATTAAATACTACAGCTCTCTAGCTTAAAATAACCTTTTTATTATTACTAAACTAGAAGGCAGTATACAAGTCTGTATAGATTATTGCTAGCTTAATAATATTACTATTAAGAACTAATATCCTATTCTATTCTTTTGCAAGACTTTAAGCCTTCTAAACAAGGCTATAGTTTTTTCTAAGTTTAATATTATTTATACCTTTTATTATATCTAAATAAAGCCTAGCTCTAAGTAGCTTACTATATTTTCTACTTATAAAGGCACTTATTAGTATAAGGTTATACCTTTTAGCTTTTGCAATGCCCTAGCTATATTTTAGTGCACTATTAATAATACCCTCTTTAATTATCTAAACTAGTTCTGCACTACTTACCTTAATAATATACTTATTTACTTAAAGAATATTACAGAATATAAGGTTTATATTTAATAAGTACTTTAACACCTTAAAAACTATAGATTCTATATTAACCCTAAGAAGTTAGAATTCTATAAACCTAAGGTTAAGTTTCTTAGTATAGTTATTACTAATACTAGTGTATGCATAGATTCTAAGAAGATCTAAGCTATTAAAGACTAGGCTATGCCTAACACTATCTCTAAGATTTTATCTTTTCTTAGTTTTACTAGATTTTACTAATAATTTATTTAGGGTTACTTAACTATTACTCTCCTACTTACGCAAGTAGTAAAATCTAAGGTTGTTAAACTTCTAAATTAAAAAAACCTTGCTAAAGTTACTTAGAAGGTTAAGTATAATAAGTTTATACCTACTAAAGTATATTATATGTCTTTTAAAGCACTAAAAGACTTTTTTAAAGAGAGTATTATTCTTTACTACTTTAATCTTTAGAAACCTTTATATATATTTACTAATACCTCTAGTTAGGCTTCTAGTAGCATACTTAAGCAATATAATATAGTAGGTAACTTATAACCTATTATATTCTTCTTAAAAAAGCATACACTAGTAGAATATAACTATAATATCTATAATCTAAAACTTTTTACTATTATTTATACTTTTAAAAAATAGGAGCTAGAACTTATAGAATCTAATTATACTATTTAGGTTATTACTAACTACAAGAACTTAGAAACCTTTATAAAAACTAAGAAACTTAACTAATATTAGGCTTGCTAGTTTCTATTTCTTTCCTAGTTTAATTTTTTAATTAAATATTCTCCTAGAGAAACTAATAGCAAGGCTAATATACTTAGTTAATAGGCATAAGATATACCTATTAACAAGATAGACAAATAACTAATAGAAAATTACTCTATTATCCTTTACTCTAAAAACCTAGGCCTTAGGTTTTTACTAATGCTATAAGCTACTATTTACGCTTTCTTGTTATCTTCTAAAGATAGGCTAGACAAGATTAGCTTCTTAGTTTATAAAATTATTTTGCTTTACACTACTTCTATTATAGACCTATTTAAGTTAGATAAGGTACTTATTAACAATATCTAAGAAATACTTAATAAGTTGCTACTAAGCTACTACAGCAACCTACATTCTATAGAAGATATGCTTAGGGATACTTATACTACTAATCCTACAGCCTTAAAGATTTTTAATAGTATTAATAACTAGAATAGTAAGCTCTTATTCTAGTTTTACAAAAATAGCTACTATCTTTCTCTATTTAATTATTCTATAACAGGCTAAGCTTAGGATTAATAGGTGTTTATTAACTAAACTTACCTTTATATACTACCTAACACCTGCTTATACTATTGTATCTTTAACCTTTGTTATAACTACAAAATCTCTAGTTATAAAAGTCTCTAAGCTATATTTTATATAATATTAAATTATTATTACTAGCTAAAAATAGCTTAGTTAATTAAATAGTATTACTAGGCCTGTATAGTGTGTAAGCGCGCTTTATCTTCTAAGGATAGCTATAATAGTTACTTTTATTTATTACCTATCTCTAATATATAATAGATAGATATCTTAGTTAATTATATCTAAGATCTGCTTCCTTTATAACTTAACTACTAAACTTTCTATAACTTGCTTATAGTTATAGATTACCTTACTAAACAATAATATTTCTTTTTCTCTATTAGCTGTACTGCTATAGAATTTGTGTACTATTTTATAGAGATTTTTTGTCTTTATAGGCTTTCTAGTTTTATTATATCTAATTAAAGAACTAGTTTTGTAAACTACTTCTAGAAACAAGTTTACAAATACTTTTGTATTAAAGCTAAGCTCTTAATAGCTTATTATCTAAAAACTAATAGCTAAATAGAGATTGCTAATTAAGCACTTAAAACATACTTACAAAAGTATATTAATTACACCTAGGATAACTAGGCCTTTTAGTTATATCTTGCTAAGTTTTAAGCTAATAATACTATTAACTTATCTATAGAGCTAATGCTTTTCTTTACTAATCTTAGATATTACTTTTAAAGTAGCTTACACCCTTCTAATACCTATGCACCTATAGGCACTCTGTCTAAAGTAGCTTAAGATTAAATTCTACAGGTAGACAAAATGCTTAATATATATATAGATATTATTAAGTACCTTAAAATTTAACTTACTTAGGCTTAATAAGAATATTAAGCCTAAGCTAACACAACCTACTAACAAACTCTAAAGTATTCTATTAGAGATAAAGTATAGGTCTCTATACATAATCAGTACACTATATAACTATCTAAAAAGCTAGATTATAAATATACTAGGCTATTTCTAGTTACTTATATTATATATAGAGGTACTATATATACTCTTAAGCTTCTAGCTAATATAATTTTAAAAGGAGTTTTTCTAGTTTTCTACTCTAACCTACTCTATAAAGCTAATTAAAATAGTCTACTAGATTAAACACCTTCTTTACTAAAGCCTATTTATATTATTAATAAAGCTAGTACTACTTCTAAAGAATAGTTTGTTAATAAGTTTCTTAACTATTAGAAAAAGAAAAGTATCTAGTTATACCTAGTTAAATAGTAAGAAGACCTACACGCTACTTAGGAACCTGCTATAGGTCTTATAGACTATTACAATACTTACCTTTATTACTACTACAACTCTAATAAGCCTAAGCTACTAGGATTTAAACTATTAGTAGACTAGTGTCTATATTAAGAAGACTCTTATAAATTATATAGTAACACTAATAAAAGCAACTCTAATTAAGAGGCTAAATAACTATAACCTTTGCCTTATATAGGTTTTTTACTATACTTTGTAATAGAGTTTCTTTTAAAAGTAGCTTCTTAGCAGCCTTTTAAGCTACTAAGAAACTATACATACTATTCTAAAACCCCCTAATAGCAAGTTACACTAGCTACTATAAGTTAAAAACTATTTCTTCTATTCTTATATATATTCTAAGCAACCTAAAGGACAATTTTTATATTATAGAGTTTATACAGTAGAAAAAATCTTAGAGGTTAATTTTTTATATAGGAAATTATATAGATATATATAGGCCTATACAAGTTATAAACTCTTATTCTACTTCTTATTTAATAGAATATTTTTAGCTACTTTTTATACTTCTTTACTACTACTTTCTTTCTCTATTTTCTTCTTTTCTTATATAGTAGCTAGTTTTATTTTCTTATACTTCTATACTGTCTATAGCTTAAGAAACCTTGCCTTTTAAAGGGGGGAGTATATATTAGAGTTTTACTTCTAGACCTCTAGAGTAAAAGCCTTCTTAGTAGAGATATACTATACTACTATAAGTATATACCTACCTCTACCCTTCTATAGCTCTCTATCTACTATTTTATCTATCTATTAATTCTACCTACTATCTAGATTTACCTTTTTTATATATGTAATACCTACTTCTTATAGAATAAAATACTTCTAGCTATTCTTCTTTCTTACTTAACCTATATGCTATAGCTGCTTAATATAGTAATATTTAAGCCTTTCTTAATAGTGTACTTAAAAGCACTTATAATACACTTCTATAATAGCTAAAGGCTATTAGTTATTAAGAAGAGCAACTTCTTCTACTTATTCTAGAAGGCCTAGATTGCTATATTTACTTAGAAGTTAATACTTAGGTCCTTTAAAGTAATAGGTATATTACTACTCTAACCTAATATTATTCTCTAATACTTTACTAAAAGTATACCTAAGGCTTTAGATAGCAATAGTAGCTCTTTTTTAGTTTATTCTAGTAAGGATTAGCTTAAAATTAAAACTCTTCTATATAAAGTAGTAAGAGATAAAAGTAGTAAGAAGTTAAAAAAAATCTATTAATTACTCTACTATATCTTAGTTTAAAACTAGCTACTCTACTATAAGATAAGTAGGCTTAAAAAGGTTCTTAAGACTTAGAAAAAGTATAAGAAGAAAAGTAAGACTTTTAACCTCTAGTAGAATTATAAGTATTATAGTAGTACTATATTCTAGTCTTTTTATAAAGTATAGAAAGCTTACTTATATAAGTAAGTATAATAGTAGTAGTAGTAGGTAGAAGAACTCTAAAAAGTAGAAATAGCTTAATTAAAGTATACTAATAAGCTTTATAAAGAGAAGATTGCTTAAGAGAAGTATAAGAAATAAGTAAAAAAGAAAGTAGAGTATAACTAGGCTAAGGCTAAGAAAGTAGAAAAAGTAGTAGAGCATAAGGTAGCTAAAGAAGCCTAAAAATATAATCTTAAAGCTAGAAAAAGTATCTAATTACCTAATTAGGCTAAGTATAAAGCCCTAGGTTAATTATAGCTAGAAATAGTTAAGAAGCGTAGTAGTGTAAGTATACATAGTTATCTAAAGGCTATAATACCTTCTTTACTATACCTAACTATTACTATATATAGCAGCTATACTACTATAAAATATTAGTAACTTTATATTAGAGACTTTATTATATAGGTTAATATAGTACTCTACTAGAATATCTTATAATAATAGCTATTACATGTGGCTCTATAGCCTTATTTTTGCAGGTGCTAGTTAGGGTAGTCCAGCGTATTGCGCGAATCCGCGCATTGCGCGCACGGACACGGTACTGTGGTTGGGTGGGTCCCGGTTAATATCAGTCTTGATTCAGCACCACAACCCTCTAACCATCTCATGAGTTTCGCATCGCTTGCATGCAGGAAAGGGAAGAGTCGCCAGACAGATGACTGAGTGCGATGTGCGCTACCAGCGTTCGATACACCGTCGTTCTTCATCACGCCGTCCATTGTACATGCAGCTTCCAGCCCCACCTCATAGAAAAGCTGAGGTGGGCCTGAGGAGCACAGCGGGCGCTGATCATCAGTGAACCCATCAAGGGTCTTTGTTGACTATGAGAGCTGGCAAAGACTCTGCCTCTGCTGTCGATTGAAGCATCAGGCAAGATATCGGCTGACCTAACTCAATGGCCCACAAGGGATTCTTGACACAATGTGGACTCAGTCCAAGCGCATGATGGCCCTGAGGACCAGAATTGCCAAACAAAAGGTACGATTATCAGGTTTATCACCGGAAAAACGAGCGTCTGTAAGATTGCACTTCTCAGGATGCCGCTACCTCAGGAACTTCCGGGGCCAAGGGTGGAGTTCAAATGGCTTCCATGATACTTGAGCACCACCCCGTTCTCGATGATGCAGAACTTGCGAGTAATACTACGTTGCAATTACTGCCGGTTATCACTCAATTTTAAAAGAAGATGGTAGTGTGTTGGCCAAAAGACTGGCACCGACCGGCAAAGGTATTCACCCCATTGACTGATGGAGCACCTATATTCAATGTAGTGGCAGTAACCAGATGCAAGGTATAGTATTACTTCTGCTGTGCCGACTTCTTAGCTGCAGCAGCGAGAGATGAAGGGAGCGAAAGCTTGAGACAACTTTCTCGTCGAACGTCGCGCGCAGTAGAGCTGAATGGACAACACCAGAGATGCAGCGCTTCCTTTATACCCACACTAAGCTCTGCACATTTGACCAAGTTCTTTGCGATACATTGCTGTCTCGTACACAACACGGGGCCGGACCGTGCTAACCGCCCGTGAAGCCGCAATCAGATAAACCTGGAACGCTGCGCAGTCATCAAGACGTCAACGGCAAAGTACTACAAAAGGGAATTTTCTCTCCAGCTATTACACACTCTTATGAGCCTTTCTTTGATCCTGCTTCGCCGTTGCACAGAACATGCCGCACATCCAAGCGCGAGTACCACAACATGCAGGTACCGCCGACACAGCCACCTGCGTGGAGCCACACGAAATTAGATGGAACCACGATTCTTAGGATACAGGCCTAAATGCACATTTCAAATTTCAGTATTACGCTCTCAGAAATACCGAATGGAAAACCATGAACGCCTGCCAACCCGCAAAAAGATTGACGACGTCAGCAGCAAACTTGAAGAACCTTTGAGATCTGCCCCGCCGCTGCTTTTCGTCACCAGCCAAAACGCGTCACGCACGGCCACAACCGGCCACAATGTCAGCCACTCGTAACAAGCGGATCTCCAATTAGTCTTGGCGGGAACGGGCTCTAAAGCTTGCCTACGAGGATCCACTGCGTCGACGGGAGCCAGCTTGATCTTGCAGAGATGCTTCGATGCGCCGAACGCTAGATGGCGTTTTTGGCGTGCCATTAGGGGTGTATCTGCTCCACTCAAAGATCTCAATTGAAGAAGGCGAAGATTGCGATGATCGCGATTGTCGACGCCTTGTTTCGTCGCGAGCCAAGCATTCACTTAGCTGTCCATGACATCTTTGACACAGCGCGAGGAAGGCCCGGCTAGCGGCAAGCATCCCTGCTTTCGCCATAGCAACCTTGGAACCATATACTTGAGCAGTGTCGCAGCCTCTCGCACGCCCGTTCTTCTGCTCTCTACACCCTTTGAGATACCCAGCCAACTTTCGTTGTGCATTGATACCAAGCGCGTAACGCGCAACGACACATACGTCCAGCTGCGCCAAAGCTGAGCTTACGCAGGCCAAATATCACAAGGCGCGTTCCTTGCTTCTCTCAAGTAGCTGCGCTGACCTTCTAAGTAGAGCAATTGTCGCCGCGCCGTTCTCCCTCTCCCAAAAATTACTTCCTGCGACTATGGCTGGCGTTATCACGAACGAGCAGCAAGGCCTGCCACCGGTCACGAACCAGCTGCACCAGCAGAATGGTGTAGCTGACGGTACCCAGCCACACCCAGACCCTCAGAGCGGCGCCGTCGGTGTTGGCAATGGGCCCCAGATCATTAGCACTTCGGCGGGACTCGACGTTATTGCTGGGCCTCTCCTCAACTACAGGCGCACGAGCACCAACGGCGGGGAGACAATATGGCACGGCAGCGTCTTGATCGTTACTACACCAGGACAGCAGGATCCCGTCATGATCATTGGCCCGGCCGGTCCAGTTGCACCAGATGTTGGCAACGTGCAATTTAGCAGGCCCCAGCCCGCGAGAGTGAGTGGAGAAAAGCTGTATGAGGATCCCAAGCGGGCGTTCTGGCGTTTCATTGTCGAGGTGCCATTTCAGCAATTCGAGGCGCGATGGCAGTACGAATTCCAGAACCTGGTATACATTGACCGCAGTAAATCAGAGAAGCCTCAGCACTTCGCCGTTCCATCGATCCACCAGTCCATGCGCATCATGTTCCATTCTTGCAATGGTTTCAGCGTCGGCACAGATGTTGACGCCTGGTCTGGTCCAGCTCTATGGAACGACGTATTGCGCATGCACGAACAGAGACCCTTCCACGTCATGCTTGGAGGCGGCGATCAGATTTACAATGACGGAGTGCGTGTTGACGGTCCTCTGAAGGCCTGGACTGCTATCAGCAACCCCCACAAGCGTCGCGACTATCCCTTCGGCGAGCAGATGCGAGCGGATTGCGACGAGTATTACTTCAACAACTACGTCAGGTGGTACGGTCAGAAGCCCTTCTCGACGGCGAACGGTCAAATCCCCCAGGTCAACATCTGGGACGATCACGACATCATCGACGGGTTTGGCTCCTACACCGATCACTTCATGAAGTGCGCTGTGTTTAGGGGTATCGGCGGAGTTGCGCATAAATACTACCTGCTCTTCCAGCACCACCTTGCCCCGCCAAAGAGTACATTCACCACTGATGCGCCCAAAACGACTAGCGCGGATCATTCCGGAACGACACCGGCGGACCCTATCCAGTTGGAGAAGACGTGGGTTATGACTAATGACAAGGGCGACCCATCATACATCATTGGGACAAAGCCCGGCCCGTATGTTGAGGAGCGGAGCCGAAACATCTACTGCCAGTTGGGAGCACGCATTGCATTTGCTGGTATTGATGCACGAACGGAGCGTACGCGCCATCAGATCAATTACCCAGAGACTTACCGACAGGTCTTCGACCGCCTGGACAAGGAATTCTCTGCAAACACAAACCTGAAGCACCTCATCTTCCTGCTTGGTGTACCTATCGCGTACCCACGTTTGATCTGGCTCGAGAACATCTTACAGTCTCCTCTGATTGCCCCTATCAAGTTTCTGAACAAGCGCTTTGGTCTTGCAGGCTCTTTCTTCAATCAGTTTGATGGAAAGGTCGATTTGCTGGATGATCTCGATGACCACTACACAGCACGCCAGCACAAAACTGAGCGCCGCGAGCTTGTTCAGATGCTGCAGAACTTCTCAAAGAAACACTCTGCTCGTGTCACAATCCTTGGTGGAGATGTTCATCTTGCAGCTATTGGCCGTTTCTACTCGAATCCTAAGCTCCAGATTCCTGCCGAGCATGATTGGCGATACATCCCCAATGTCATCAGCTCTGCCATCACCAACAAGCCTCCACCTGCCGCTGTAGCCAATTTACTCGCCAAGCGCAATAAGATCCACCACCTGGACCATGACACCGATGAGACTCTTCTTGAGATCTTCGACCGCGACCCAGGTGTGAAGGGTGAGACACACGTCGTCCGCGCCGGCACAGAGCCTATCAATGGTACCAACGGCGAGCACACCAGCTCACCTTCCAAGGAAGAAGCGAACAAGGGCGCTGCGACTGTAAATGGTAACAAGGTCGATTCCAAGACAAGCGATTCCAATCACGCTACTATGCCTTCCCGCAACTACGCCATCATCTGCGAGTCGACTCCTCCCTCGACATCGACTCTGTCTGCGCCTGCCGCTGCACCCGGTCAAGCACCTAGCATCAACGGCGCTGCAAGTGCCATCTCTGCGCCACCGGAACGTAAAGGCAATATGCGCCATGCCATCCACGATGGTGAGAAGAACGCTGGAACTGGGCATCCTGCTGCGCAAGGTCTGACGCCTACTGGGCTGTGCGGACCCTATGGCTTGGACGTTACAATCCGTGTCGAGATTAGCAACAGCGATCGCGAGGGCAGAACAGACGGCTATGGCTTCAGCATTCCGGCGCTTGAGGCTGGCGGATACGCGCAGCAGGGTAGTACTTGGTAAGCCATGGCTTGCAGTATTGATGCCTTTGAAAACGAGGCAGATGTATGAAGCGTGAGAACGGACGAATTCCATACCTAGGAAAAAGGAGAAGAGGCGGATGGGGTAATGTGTTGTGCTTTATGTTTGGTATACCCGAAGCGTATAGTATGTAGTTTGTAATTGATTGATGTCCGTCAGGGTCGGTGTGCTGTCTGGTGTGCCACAGCTCCTTCACTCATTCACCCCAGCCGATCCAAATGACCTTACAGGCGTAGCGTCCTCCTCTACGAGCTCCGAGCAACGTGGTGCGCTTCACCTCAGATTGTGAGCCTGCGGCCTTCGGGACGAAAAACTACCATCGAGTAAGCTACCGACACAAACGCGCAGGGCTGGAGATACGCACGTTGCAGGCGGCGTAGCTGTCGCTGCTGCCAGAGTGCCACGAGACTAACGCCAAGCTGTAGGATACCAAAGACAATCGAGGTGAGTGCTTCGGCCGATATCCGAAAGGTCATTTCGCAGAGGTTTAAGTAGGGGTGTGTGAGGAAAGACTAGGACAATTGGTTATCAGTTGTGCTGCTGATTAGCACAGATTCGCCGCTCATCTTATACCTCGACCTCGAAAGAATCGCTACAGTGGCAGTGTTCGGGGGCTTCCTGACCAGATTGTGAATCTGTTCCGCAGCATGGCCGCACCGACACAAGTTCTTCCTACATGCTCAGACGCATAGCCGCCACGACCGGTCAGAGGTCACCTATTGGACCGCTTCCGAAAGTAGAACAATCGACGCCCTCTGGTAGGTCAAAATCCTTGCCAAGTCATACTTCCGACGGTGCATGTGGCCTGAGCGCGCATATTGTGAATCTGTTCCGACCAATTACAAGAGCTCCTTCAAGCGCCACCAGGCGATGGATCAGGCTGGGATTGACCTCAAGTTCTGTGGCTCCTAAACAATTCTACTTAAAAGTCCTCTGTATTCTTGAGCCAAGGGTTGTGAGAGTGCTCACGCCCTGCTATTGCTTGACGTTAGGCAGGCTGAAGACAACTATGGTGAGGGCAATACTAATTGGCGCGCAATTATCAGTCCTAACAACAATGAAGGATTCTCACAATCTACTCTCAGGCTTCGACTGGCCACTCGATACGACTGGAGTCGAAATGCCTGACGCTGCTGGCTCCGTATCACAGATTTTCTGGCCCGAAAGCGCTCCCGAGGCAACCGTTGCTTTCACTGATGACATATTCGCGATGTCTGTGGACGTACAGAGGGAAAATATGCAGGGCAGTAGGAACGATGTACCATCTACAAAGACTCGCAAACCAAAAGCACCGACTCTACGTGATGGTGATTGGGAGCCTTACAAGGCCCGCATTCTCGAATTATACAGCCAACAGAATATGGACGCCCAGTCGGTGCAGCGAGCCCTGTTGGAAGAAAGGGGTTTCTTTGCGGAGTATGGTGATCTGACTGCGAAGACTATGTGAGCTGACTGACACATTCAGGCTTCGACAGTATGAAACCATTATTAAAAAATGGAAGCTTGGCAAGTACATCAAGCATCGCGAGATGGCGGCCATCGTTCGCAAAACGCAGCAGCGAAAATTGATCGACACCGATAAAGACGACCTGGCATTTGAAGTGAGGGGCAAGCCTGTTGAGACAGAGAGAATTCATCGCTGGATGCGGACACACGGTGTAGCGAACGATGACCTGTATACTCAAAGCCCACCAGCCCGTAAGTGTGCGAATGGCTCGAAACAAATAACGTTTGATCACTGGATCTAATCGTTCGAAGCTACTCCGTCGGATGTGTGCTGTCGAACCGTGTCGGCACGAAGCACACCGGTGCCCAGCCCAATCTGCGCAGCGGCATCTCCAGCTGTACTGAGCCAACAGCCATCAATCTCTTTCCCGCTTCAAGAACGAATACTCGCTGAAGTTCATGCCTCCACGCAGCTAGGTTTGATCGGTGCCGGAGCTGCGTCTATGGATCATGCCGAAAGTTCAAATTTCCACGACTGCCTGATGGATGGCTCCCAGCCTGACGCTGCTTTGGACCCTGCAACAAAAGCTCGGCCTACAATGACAGATAGCTGCGTTCAGATGGACTGTGCTACCCCAAACCTCCTCAATGCCTTGGCATTTACCACTCAAAGTAGTGCCTGTAGACCCAACGGCAACCGAACGGATCTTTCAAGTATGCAGTCTGAGCTTGAGGATGCCTTTGACCTTACTGGAGCTGAATCCACCACTAAGTGTGGTATCCCTCAACGTCGTGCTTATCTCGAGAAAGTTCTTCGGCAGATCACAAAATGGCTATCTCAGCTGGAAGGACTGCAACAAATCCTGCAAACGCTGGAGATGCATGATGATGCCACGCCGGATCTGCTGGAAGCTATTGCTATGTTGCTTCGTCTGTCTCGAGTAGCGCAGTTCCGCTTGCAAGAATATGAGATACGAATGTTGCAAGCGCTTAGATCTCCTGTCTCGGCTAGCAAGGATCGAGCTTTCGTGTCTATAGCTGCACGGGGATTAGCAGAAATGCTGAGGAGCCAAATCTCAATTAGGCGTTGCTAACAACCTATTTACGCTGTTCTTAGAGGAGCTTCGCCTCGGTTACACTAGTCAGATGTCGGTTTATCCAGCGGACTAGACGAGGAGGTACGAATGTCCGGTGGGTTTGATTGCGTTAAGGACATAACTATAGCCTCATTAATTTCAGCCTCAGTCCCACGTCCTCCCAGATTAACAGCTTATCTATATCTTCGCATTCACCCTTGGCTTTCGATCATCGAACCTAATCAGGCCATCTTGGAATGTTGTCGCTATGTGTACTCCTCTTTCATAGTCCCACATACGACTGGTGTGTAATCCTCTACCACCACTGGCTCTTGTCATCCATGCCTCCTGGACGAACCACTTCCTCCCGTCTGAATCCCTGTCCTTCCCTTCATATCCATCCAACGAGCACAATGACAGTTGCTCGTCCTCCCACAACGTACGATCTGCGTTCGCATGATCGATACGTGGCTCGGGAGGCATGATAAGATCCTTAACGCCAACGTGGAAGATGACGCTGTGCGAAAGACTTGCCATGCGTGTGAACTCTCTTCCACGGTCAAGATGATTCGGTACAATGAACAAAGAATTTCGATCCGAAGCATATAAATGCGCGCAAGCGTGCAGATTCGCTTCTCGCGTCACGCCGACTTTGCCGTCTCTTTTTGGCGGGTACGGCGCAGTTGGTAGTGGTAGGCTACCTCGCAACGTGTAAAATGTCAATTGCCGTCTGTCTAATGGGTCGCGACTGGTGTTGTACTTGCTCATGTCGGCTTTTCTCAGATGCAATCCCCCGATCGGGTTGAAGTGCTCCGGATGCGCCGGTAAATAGGTTTCGCGAAAGAACTCCGAGTCGTTGCTTGGTGCGGCATCATGCAACATTGGTTCGTCATCTATTCCGACCAGAGCCTCACGGTACTTCTTTTTCAAATCGACATGAGCTTGTACGTCAAAGGGTGATGCTTCTTCGCGTTTGAACGAGCATGTGCATGTGAACATGGCTCGCCCTGCATCTTGGACCACGGTTACGGAGCGTGTACAGTAGTTGTAGCCATCTCTGATCTTGTGGATTTTGTAAATATAGTGTTCGTTAGGCTTGCCACCAAGAATGAACCAGCCCGTGATGTTCTTGCTCGATGGTCAGCATATCTCATCATCACTCAAGCAGGGAGAGTAGTTTACGTGTATCAGAAGGCCTTCTGCGACAGTCTGAGCGGCGGCCCACGCTGCTTGCGCAAACACATGACCGCCGTATGTTCCATTCTCGCCTCCAGTAGGAGAGTAAGCTTTCACTTTCGAGCGGAAGGTTCGAGCATCGATTGTTTCAAGCTCAATGACTTTGTCGAACGGAAGGACAGCCTTCTCAGGCGTGAAATACGGCCGAACGACCATTGTGTGTGTGTATGGAACGGATTGACGAGCGAGTGACTACATGTCAGTGTGGACGTGGAAGTCCAAGTCGAGGCTCTGCGATTGAACCTCGGAACTTGACAAGCGCAACAAGCGGGGTCCGCGCCATCGGGATGTCAGCCTTGCCGTCATTCAACACGACAATCCAGCTGCAGGCCCGGTCCTGGGAAGGCTTTGATGGACGCAAGCTCAAGTACCTTTGCTTCCTACATAGAAGGAGCAACATGATCAGGCAAGAGGCTCACGTCGTGCAAGGTGTGGATCGCACTAGCACGCAATCCCGGTCTCCGATTCGTCAGCCATTGTGAATCATCCTCGTTCACAGCATCGCACTTCTTCCTCTGTCACGACAAGACATGACTTCATCAGAAACGACACCGTTACTCCAGCGGGACGAGACACCGCCTGTGGACACACCGCAGCAAGATGCTGGCGAAGGCGCATCACCCCGGGGAACGTTCGCTCGTAATCTCGGCGCCCTGGATGGGTTTGCGCTGCTTATCAGCATCGTCATCGGCTCGGGCGTCTTCTCATCTCCTGGTCCCATAGACGCCAATGTACCATCTCCCGGTGCAGGACTTCTAATCTGGCTGGTCGGTGGCATCCTTGCATGGACAGGTGCGCTCACCATGGCTGAGCTGGGCACAGCAATCCCCGGAGAAGGTGGCATTCAGCCATATCTAACTCACATCTTCGGCGAGTTCTGGGGCTACTTGGCCGCCTGGAGTTGGATAATCGCCACTATGCCAGCGACACTTGCGATCCTCAGTATAGTGTTTGTCGAGAGCGTGTACTCCAGCTTGGGAATCAACAATCCTACACCACCAATCACGCACAAGCTGTTGTCCGTGTTGGTACTTGCGGTCATCACAACTTTAAATTCAATTAGCACCAAGACCAGCACACGACTGTCTGGTTTCTTCGTTGCAGTCAAGTTCTTGACAATTTCTCTGCTCATTGTCGCGGGTCTCGTAGTTGTCATCAAGTACAGTCTGACCGGCAATGACATTGGAGGTGTCGATTGGCGAAGGGAGCATTGGTTTGCGCCAAGGCGAGACGCTCCAAGTCCTGATGGAAAGCCTGGTCACTTCGATTGGAAGAATGTATCGACCTGGGAATCGCTTGGTTTTTACAGCGCAGCCTTGTACGGAGCGCTCTGGGCGTATTCGGGGTGGGACAAGGTGGGTTAATCGTGTCGTTTGAGTTCAGCGACATCGCTGACGGTCTCCAGGCAAACTATGTTGCTGCTGAGTTGCGCAATCCCAAAAAGCAGCTGCCTTTGTCTATCAACACGGCGATTCCGACAATCATCCTGTGCTATGTTGCCGCCAATGCGGTCTACTACATTCTGCTACCTTGGAAGTTAGTTTCCACTACAGATGCTGCGGCAGTGGTAAGTCTACCTGCTCCCAGAGTATCGAACGCCTGCTAAGCGTCATGAACAGACTGCAGTCAATCACCTCCTTGGCAAAGGCGGAGCCTACGCTGCAACAATTCTCATATGCCTCGTTATTGCCGGCTCGCAACTCGGAAACTCATTTGTCGCAGGGCGCATGACTGTTGCAGCTGCGAACAAGAACTGGCTGCCAGCCGTGTTCGGCACTGTAGGCCATATTGGCAGATACAAGGTCTCCAAGAATTCTGAGGAAGGGTCCAGTGCCGAAGATGCCATGGACCAGGGCGAATCACCTATGTATGTTCGTCAACATGAGCTTAAGGTTCGACCTAATGATGAATTCCTAGCAACGCTCTTGTGCTCAACTTCGTGGTGTCGGCAGTCTACATCCTGCTTGGCAACATGCGCATCCTGTTGACATTGAATGGGTTAGCGGAGTACACCTTCTTCTTCTTCACCGTGCTCGGCGCTATCATCCTGCGTTTTCGGGAGCCGGGGCTGGAGAGGCCCGTCAAGCCTTTCATCTTGATCCCTATCTTGTTTGCCTTGGTCAGTGGGTTCGTCGTCGTCAGGGGTGCGGTTTTTGCGCCAATTCAAGCGGCCATCTTGATCGGAATCTGGGCAGTTGGTGCGATTTTCTACTACGTGAGGAGAAGAGTGCTAAGCCAAGCGAGCTGAAAGAGAAGGTCGGATGCGGTGTCTGCCTGAACCACCAATAGATCGTGCGGCTGCAAAGCTGTCTTCGAAGTAGCGAAAGAGATCACGGAGAGGTCCTATGAATCCTCGCTTTGTTCGGTCGCCGATCGCCTAGTTTTAGCGACATTGTCGCGAACAATGGGTCAGTAAGCAGTACAGCGACGGGTACTAGCGAGCTGAGGTTCAGCTCGTTCTAAGAACATGCTACCCCTCTTAAGAATGTCAACTATATAGCCATCATGTCACATCTGTCTTACGCCATAACTATACGTCTCCAGATCATATCTTATATTCTCTGACAAGATGGGGGACTCGTCTACTCCTAAACCGACAGAACGCACGTTCGACAACAAGACGCATGCAGCCAACTACGAGGATTCCACAGGCGGCTGCACACGCGACCTCGCCCGACATATCATCACTCTTGCCGATGCCATCACATCCGGCTCTGTGATCCATGATAATGCCTGCGGTCCTGGTATTGTGGCGCAAGAAATCATTGGCCGAGCTGTTCTTTCCCAATCACCACCAGACACCAACTTCAACCTGATTGTAAACTGCAGCGATCGTTCAGAAGCAATGATCGAGCTCACTCGAATTGGCTACGATGGTTTCGAATCCGCGAACTCAATGCGTGACTCATTCCCCAACGTGAGCGTCAATTTCGATATCACACCAGCCGAAAGTCTGCCTTTCGCGGACAACACGTTTACGCACTCATTTACCAATTGCGGAATTTTACACTTCGACGATGGTCTTGCGGGAGCGCGTGAGATCCTGCGCACGCTGCGGCCCGGCGCCACTGCTGTCGTAACGAGCTGGAAAGAGTTGAAGCCATTTGAGGTAGCGCGGCAGGCGCAGCGTGCCTGTGGACACCCAGAGCCTCTATTTCGGCCTCCGGTAGATGAGAATTGGTTCAAAGCAGAGACACTGGAGAATGTGTTGAAGGACGCCGGTTTCCAGGATGTACGGGTTGAGACGAAGACGGTGCACGTTGCAGGACGGGACGTGAAAGACTTGTGTGAACACATACTGCTGTTGATGAGTCGTTACAGACAGCAGTGGAATGGAGAACAAGATTCTGAGTTCAGGCAGCAGTTGGAAATAGCGGCAAAGGAAGTCGCTGTGCCGATCGAAAGGCCGAATGCGGAAGGGCGGGCTTTGGAAAACCCGGTAGGGATCCCGATGGTGGCGTTGATAGGTATCGCAAGGAAGTGAGTTCGGTCTGGCAGCTTCCTTTAATGGCTCAGAAAAAGTTCATATCTACTACGGATACCCGTCTCCTGTGTTAACACCATGTGGGCATTGCTGAGCGCGAAATGCAGCTCTCTTCCTGTGTCTGGGAATAAATACAAACTTCCATGCCCATCGTCATCCCTATAGCCCTGATTCATTCCGACAATTTCTTACGCAACTCAGCAACTTGCTGCTCGAGAACGACCTTCTCTGTCACAGTATTCGTGAGATTCTTCTTCAGCTTCTCATTCTCGACCTTGCTAGCTGCGAACAATTCCACCCAGTCTACACCATCCTTGCCTGCTTCAGCCTTTGGAGTCTGTACCTCAGCCTTGAAGTGGGCGAACTGATACTCGAGAGTCTTGATCTTCGCTTCGGAGGCTTCGACCTTCTGTTTGACTCTCGATAGCAGATATGGACTTCAGAGCGTTGACGGTGGTGGCGAGCTGCAGGATATCGTTTTGGAGCTGCACGACGTCAGCTACTATATGTGGGCTAGAGAAGACCTTACCTTCTGGACTCGCGAGTCCAGAAGGTAAGGTCTTCTCTAGTAAAGGACATCGACGGCTGCTTCTTGCTCCCACAAGGCGTGCGCAATGTCTGCACATGCGTACTCGAACTGCAGGAGGAAATTACAATCAAGGAAACTCTGACTTGCCTCGAATCCATTTCTCAATAGACAGAAGCGCAAAAAGGCATCGAGACTAGCTTCCTGGACCCAGCAGAACGGTCCGTGGAGCTTACTATCATGCCTGTTGAAGTGGAGGCCACTCCTGGTGTGGAAGTAAACCCGATCTTCGCGACGAGATCCTATCTGGATGGCGAAGCTGTTGTAAGTCTTCTCGACAGGGAAAATACAAGATGGAAGCTTTGCGAAGTCTCCAGGAAAGTGCCTCTCGGCATAGGTCTTGAGTTGTTCGTACGTTGTGATTGCCATCGTCGCTAGGGGAAGTGCAATCAAGTCAGTGAAATTCGAAAGCGGCCCAATTGAGGCGTGTGGTGGAGGAAGAGAATCAGAGCAGAGGAATTTTCAGTTGTTATATGTGCGTGTGCGACTTACTTTCACTTCGAAAGCGCTACTCACGACGAAAAGTGACCAGGTTCAGCAAAACCTATTCCTTTCATGTTTTGCATTCATGTGACAACATCCTTGTAGCTATCATCGAAGACCCACACAAGCCTGACGTCCTGTCCTAGTCCCCCACTCATACCATCAACAATCAGTGTCCCCGCCAACTCCTCCATCACATCCCCCAACCTCACTCCCTCGTCCCTCTCCACTCTGACACCAAACCGTTGCACACCCCCATTATCCCTGTATTTCACTCCCCAATACAACAAATCCCAGCTCACGCCCCCCAGACAAAAAACCGTTACCGTCGTTACTCCCTCAGCCAAGACCTCACCCCAGCCCTCTTTCTCTTCTCCGTGCACCAGCTCGTACAAAGAGTGGTACGGCACATCAGTCTGCAAACAAATAGCCATCTTGCCTTCTGCAAGAGCTTCGTACCCATCAATCAGCCTCGTTGCAGACTTGGCGAAGACCGGAGGGAGATGTGGGAGCAATGCATCAGAGATCTGACTACGTACGCCCTGGCGCCAGTAGTAGTAAGCGTCCTCCATTTTCAGCTGCTTCGGGGTCGCGGCTTCGTGCGCGACATACTCGCTAGCTGTCGCGATTACTTCTTGTAGCGGCGTCTTTTGGCCCGAAGTGCTCTTGCTCGCACGTTGCTTTACCCGCGGGCGAGTGTCGGGGAGAGGTCGGAGTTGTGGTGGCAGACTGGCTTTCAGAGTAGTTTGGAAGTGACGAGAGATGTGAAAGGCGCGATCAATGTCGCGGGCGGGGAGGAAAGAGATGATTTCGATAACGAGTTCGGGGATCTGCCATAGTCGGTGCATGGTCTCTGTGCCTCCGTCCCTGGGCCGTTGTGCTGTACGGGATTTGGCGAGTATTCACTGCTGTTGATTTCTTATAGCGAGATGATTGCTGCGTGTGAGATGACAGGTTGCCATCGCTCACGTCATCTTCCAAGAGTCGGACGTTCCGTGCCTGTAGCAAGGTTTGTGTTGTGGGACCAGTAAGCGGTGCGCTTACTTTGCCCATAATCTCAACTGTCAAGGTATTGCTCCTTTGGGTAAGAGCGGTCCATTCCTGCGGCATCGAATCTATGATAGAGATATTGGCACTGATGGATATGATCGTTCGTAGAAGTAAGATTGGGTATACCTGAGCAACTCCTGAAGCACCGTTTGCGCCGTTTTCCAACACACCAACCAAATTACGAATGATCACCAGTTCCACGTACGACTGGCGGCAGAGAAGACCGGTGGCTTCCAGATGAGTCGCTCTGGGTCGAGGCTCCTCTTGCCCTTCAACTTCTCTTTGGCCTTTTGTCGCTCGCGCTGCTCGAGCACCGCGTCCGTCAAAACAATAACGTGCTGATTTTTGCTGTAACGCAGCATGTTCAAATTCTGCAGCGTGTGCAGAACGTCGTTTGTCATCATCGCCGTTGCTGCCCCGAGGTCGTCGATGTTTGCTTCCACTCGGCCGTCCATGAGCAAGTCCACGATGATCTCTTGCCAATATGCTCGATAACCCAGCAAACCCAGATCTGAAAGAGGCTTTTCGGGTGACCCAAGCTTGCCCTCCCGCTTCGACAAGATGTAGGAGAAGTCGATCAAAAGCTTTCCGAAACCCTTTCGTTGATACTGCGGCAGAGTCAAGATACAGGCGACATTGTAGCCGTCGGCTGATTCTTTTTCTTTACTGAAGTACCCAACAAGATGGCAGCCGTGTTCATCCCTGGTGCACATGCAGTAGAAAAGGAAGGGGTCAACATCGTAGTAGAGCGTCTTGTGATCCAAAAAGAGTTTTGAGAGCAGACAGAGATTCCGACACCACGTTCGCTGCCGTCGGCCATCGATCTCGAAGAATGAGACATAGTCGTCGCGATAGATTTCGTTGCCAGGGGGGTGCAGGAGCGTGCACTTAGCGCGGTGACGTTCAAACTGTGTCTGCTCGCCGTAGTACGATAGACAAAACTCGCAAATGTAGACGACGTCCGAGTCTACAAAGTCGATGGGGTAAGGAGAGAAGTACCAGGGCTCGATCTCAAACTTTCCCATCTGTACTTTTTCGAGGTTGCGGACTCGTGAGATCTCGGTCTGGTTCTGTGTCATTGAGCCTGATGTGCGCAGCTTCTCGATCTCGTCTTCGCGTGAGTAATTCTGATCTGAGACGGCTTTGGCTGCTGCTGCGGCATCCTGGACGTCCACGAGGTCCATCTCCTCGTCCTCGGGCTTGGGTGTGCCATCTGTAACTTCGCTGGTAACCAACACCTCCTGGTTCTCCTTCCCGCTGGCTTTTGATGGTCGCTGGGCTTTGCCAGGGATGTTACTGGATGTTGATTCTGGAGTACCTGAGATCTCACGGTCTAGCTTGCTGCGCGATCTCTTGAGGTTTTTCTGATCTGACTTGGAAGGTGCTTTATCTGTCTTAGAGGTACCGCTCTTCTTCTTGTCAGACTTCTCGGGCGCAGGCCACTCGACTTCCCGTGACAAGTCGATGCGATCTGCTGCAATCCATTCGTCGAGACGCTTGTTGAAGTCCTCATAATGCACATAAAACTTTGTCTGTCCCTGACGAGTCTGGATTGAGAGTAGTTCAGCTTTGCGCTTCTCGCCTTCCTGTGCGATATTAGTCAAATTTTCTTTGATACTACATCGTGAAAGGCCTGGTGTTCTGAGGTTCCCAAGACGCGCGCGGCACCCACCACGAACGTATCATGCTGCGACTGACCTTCTCAACCCATGCTTTCACTCCCACCCTGCACGCCGCGCATCAGTATGCATCTCGAGACTTTGCGCGTTAGTGTCGCACGTACCTGAGCTGTGCTAGCGTGGCAAAGCCCGTTTCTACCGGCACCGGCGTGCCGGAGGGCTCATGCGAGTTCTCCCGAGGCGCCATGGCTACGCGACAAGCACTCTGCTGATTACTGCGAGTTTAAGGGAGCGTTGTGGATGAAGATGTCGTGAATGGTGTTCGTTGTCACGGTGCAGGTGCTGCCTGGCCACCGCCTCGGCAGAAAGCTGGCACTAGCGCGGCCCGTTGCAACAAAAGTTCCTGCGGGGACTCAGCATTCAAACGGCCTCAATCTCAACGACCAGTGGAGAGACGACTTTTCACACCGCTATGCCGCGCAGGTGACATCGATATGGCACCAGAGCTCAGTTCGAACTGGAAGAGGCTGCAGGCCAAACTCCAGGCCTCAAAACCCGCGACACCCTCGAAATCCCAGACGTCTACCGAAGACCAGACATCATTAAAGCGCAAGCGGTCCTTCAAGTCAAGTGACAAACCTGCCAAGAGTGGCGCTGAGAAGACTGCTATACATAAGACACCTACGTCGAGGAAAAGACAGAAGATGGAGGAGCCTGTGTCCGTCGGCGCATCGATCAAGCAGCACCATGTCAAGACACTCTCGCGCAGTGTCTCGACACCCCAACTAAAGCGCACACCACTTGCGACATCCG
This sequence comes from Didymella segeticola, assembly GCA_004522025.1. Taxonomy (NCBI): domain Eukaryota; kingdom Fungi; phylum Ascomycota; class Dothideomycetes; order Pleosporales; family Didymellaceae; genus Didymella; species Didymella segeticola. Next base: position 580,004 of record SDAV01000005.1, on the reverse strand, counting down.
AGAAGGATGCTGCTGTCGCCGACGACATTCTTACACCGCACCCCGACTTCCCTGACGTCGAGAATGAGGGTGTGTCCGAGGCCGCACTACCTGGCAAATACGTCGCACTCGACTGCGAAATGGTTGGTGTAGGCCCAGAGCCCAACCGCGACTCAGCGTTGGCACGCGTGTCACTCGTCAACTATCACGGCCACCAGGTCTACGACTCCTATGTCCAAATGCCTCCTAAGGTCGAGGTTACCGATTACCGCACAGCCGTCTCCGGCATCGAACCGAAGCATCTGCGCAAGGACGTCGCACGAACATTTGAAGAAGTACGCAGCGACCTCAAAATACTGCTGGGCGGACGCATACTCGTCGGACATGCCGTCAAGAACGACTTGGACGTCCTGATCCTGAAGCATGACAAGCGTCTGATTCGCGACACATCCAAGTTTTCGAAGTTCCGCCAATTGGCGACAAAGGCAGGGTGGACGCCGGGACTTAAGATGCTCACGCAGAAACTCCTCGGTGTAGAGATTCAGACAGGTGCGCATAGCTCAGTTGAAGATGCAAGAGCTACTATGGCCCTATTTCGGCTTGAGAAGGAGGAGTTTGAGAAAGAGATTCGTCAGAAGTACGGGAACGTTAGGATGCCGACAGCTGCGCCAGAGGTCGAAGCTGATGGGGAGGGAGAAGATAAGAAGAAGCGCAACAGGAAGAAGAGCAAGAAGAAGAAGAAACATTAGGCTAAGTGTTGGCAAGCATGTTGGATTTTGTGCAAATGGATACCCCGAAAAGTTGGTGGGACACAATCATACATTCAATGGCGTTACTGGGATAGATTCTGCAGGCTCTTTGGTGCATGGCATGTGTATGTATTTGACATGTCGAGATATTAGATCTTTGTTGGCTTGATCATCATTTTATGAAGCAATACGGAACAGTCGGAACATGACACCACACCCACAGAACTGCTATCCACCAACTGCAGCCCTCAAACAACCGCCCACGTATGGCTCGACCCGTTCGTGCCTGAAACGGTTCCTGGTTTGACTGCTCACCATCTTGAAACCCGAGACCTCCTGCACACGTGATCGCGCATTTCTTATATCAACTGTACTAATCCCGTCACCCCGATTCCATATTTCCCGGCGCCATGTCGCTCCTAAACCAGGCCTTCGACATTGCTTACAACCCGCGCAACACAAAATGGATAGCGCCCTTGCTCCTGGTCGCCGATGCAGCGCTGTGCGGTATCATCATCGACAAAGTGGCTTGTACGCGTGAACACGTGTTCCCCGAGTCCGCTCCCGAACTGACACGCATCAACAGATACAGAGATTGATTGGCGTGCGTACATGCAGCAGATTGAAATCTATCTCAAGGGCGAAAGAGACTACAAGAAGATTATTGGCGGGACTGGTCCCCTGGTCTATCCCGGCGCTCATGTCTGGATCTATAAGCAGTTGTACCGCCTGACGGACCAGGGTCGCGACATTCAAAGGGCGCAGTACATCTTTGCGCTGATCTATCTCGCAACACTGGCAATTGTGTTTCAATGTTATCGGAAAGCCAAGGTATTTTTCACAATTTAGAATGGTACGAGGGATGAAAGCTAATCAGTGCAGGTTCCGCCTTATGTCTTCCCGCTGCTCATTCTGTCAAAGCGGTTACACAGCATTTTCATGCTCAGATGCTTCAATGACTGTTTCGCCGTGTTGGGCCTGTGGGCTGCGATTTACTGTTTCCAGCGCAATCAGTGGCATTTGGGTAGCTTCTTCTACACGACGGGGCTTAATGTCAAGATGAGCCTGCTATTGCCGTTGCCAGCCATGGGCCTGTTGATGATTCAGGCGTTGGGGAGCAGAGAGGCGATTACGCAGGCAATGATCATATTCCAGGTCTCGGTATGTTTGGTCATGACGAGAATAAGTGGTTGCAATTGCTGATCGACTCAGATTCTGTTTGGGTACCCGTTCAGGAAGCAGAGTTTCAGCTACTTCGGACGCGCATTTGAGTTCACCAGAGCGTTCTTCTACAAGTGGACTGTCAACTGGCAGTTTGTTTCGGAAGATACGTTCTTGTCGAAACCATTTGCGATCAGTCTTTTGGCTGCGCATGCGAGTCTGCTGCTGTTCTTCGCGTACACCCGCTGGATTAAGCCGTCCAAACGCACGCCCCGCCAGTTCCTCAAGCTGCTGATGCCGGCCAAGGAGCCCAGGGACCAGGATGTCATGTCCAAGAGGATTACACCAGACTTCATCATGACAGTCATTCTCGCTGCGACCGCAATCGGCATGCTCTGCGCGAGATCGCTGCACTACCAGTTCTATGCTTACATTGCTTGGACCACGCCCTTCCTACTGTGGAAAGCTGGTGTTCACCCCGTTGTTCAGTATGCGCTCTGGGCGGCGCAGGAATGGGCGTGGAATGTGTACCCAAGTACACCAATCAGTTCAGCAACCGTTGTAGGAACGTTGGCGATTGCGATAGCCGGCGTGTGGTGGGGGACGCGCAACGAATTTGTCGGCGCGACCAAAGGCATCATCGAAGAAGACCATGAGCACAAAGAGTAGACTCACTCCTCGTCCGACTCAGAAGGCGGCATCTTGCCCACCGTCGACTCCTCCTCATCGCTATCCTCGTAGGCAGGCTTCTTGACGAATTCCTTGGGCCTGGCTCAGTTAGCATACCATACATATACCCCAGCATAGCGTTCACATACCAATACACCATCTTGCGCCACGCCTTCTCGTCCCTCACCACGTTCACAATCACCCCGTCAAGCTTGTTGTCCCTCTCCGCCATGGCGGACGTGTCTACAACAACATAGCTGCCCCGCTTGATCCAGACCGTGGAGCGGAACTTGGCCTCCAGTTCTGCAAGCACGCTCTTTCCATTGGGCAGCTCGGCGCTGTACAAGTTCTTGCCCTCTGCTTTCACGATGCGCGCAATTAGGTGTGCGTCTGGGAGAGTGTCCGGCGGTGTGATTGTGTCTTCGATCGTCGCGAGTACTTGGCGCTTTGGGCGGCCCATTGTGAATGTGAGGTAGTGGTGGGTTGTGGTTAGTTATTGATATTGGTGTCGATCAACGTGTTGCTAGATAATAATTTTGGAGGGGTTCGCCGCCGCGGAGGTGGCCCTGAAAGGTAAGTCGTGGCCCTGAAAGGTAATTCTCCCCGCGTCAGGCTTGCATTGACGAGCCCTCGAGAAACCTTAGAAGCCGAACTGCGCAAGTTACACGTCAATGAAGAGATCTAGAATATTGGTAAGCTGACTCATTGCAAATTACCAGAGGCCTTTGGAGAAATGCAAGAGCCTCACGTAGATACAGCTTCAGTCCGAATGCGACTAGAGAGCTACCGGGTTCTTCTCGGGTTCATGAAACTGTTTCGCTGACCGACTTTGCACCGCTTCTGGAAACGCTTCCACCGCCCTTCCAGTCCACGGCCGCCCTTATGGCAGTGTAACAACATCTTTGACGCGTCAATTTCGACGGGTGTTCTTCTCTTTGAGTGATAGAATGATCAACATGGCGGCAGCATATGCAAGTGTACTGCCATGGGACAATTGACGTTCATTCGTATTCCTATAGTGTGAGCCATCTACGAGGTATCACTGGTCGGTTCTCGGCCCAGGTACCGTAAAATAGTTACTTTTCCACATGACAATTCTATACCTTCTCCTCGTGCCAGGAAATGTTTTCTTAGTGCGACACATCCACATCGACTCCGCATAACTGCTGATAGACGCAGGCCATTTATCAGCACTGGCACCCTGGGCTGTTGGACTTTCCTCTTCCGGTTATCGTGGACTTCCTGTTGTAGCGGCGACTCCACAATTTGTGCCCCAGGCGCTTCTTCTATAACCTGCACTTCTGCTTGCTTTACGAAGGCCATCTCTCAGCAATCTTCCAATTGCATCGCCTTCAAAGCTCAGCACTCTATCGCCTGCTGAGAGTGCTGTGAGCTCAACTTTGATAGCACGATGGCGCCTTCCAATCTGCATGGCGTGTTCGATATCCATTCCGGTGCGCCCACGAACCCGGCACCGACCTATCAAAAGAGCAAAGGAAAGCAACATGTTGGAGTTTTGCCGGACGTGGAACTCGAAACTATCAGGCCTGGCAAACCCAGCGACAATGCCTACTTCGATCAACGACCCATGAATGGAACGCAGACGCCACAGACGCCCAACGAACTTGAGGCAAGCTGCCCCCCTACGCCTATGCAAGACGAGGCAGTTGGTCTTGTACAGACATGGAACAACCCGCCCATGAACAAGTGGAGGATTTTGTGCTGTTGTATCATCTACTTTGGCAATGGCCTAAACGATGCTGGTAGGTCATTATATGTGATACACAGGCCACGCTGACCGTCTGCAGTGGTCGGTGCTTTGATTCCGTATATGGAGGCATACTACCACAACTCACACACGATCATGTCGCTCGTCTTCGTGGGCAACGCTGTGGGCTTCATCGCCGCTGCACCATTGGTGACATGGGCATTGTCCAAGCTAGGTAGAGCGAAGACATTGATCCTTGCCGAAGTGTTTTTGATCGCTGCGTACATTATGATGGTTTGTACGCCTCCATTCCCTGTTGTGATCGTTTCGTAAGTAAAGAGCCCTCGCCTGTAGACTGCTCTGACACTGGAACAGCTTCTTTCTCATCGGCTACGGCGCGGCCACCAGCCTGGCCCTGAATAACGTCTTCTGCGCAAACATCCAGCCCTCCAGTGCTATCCTTGGCTCAGCCCACGGTAGCTACGGCATCGGTGGTACCATTGCACCTATCATCGGGACCGCCATGGTCTCGCACGGCATTCTCTGGTCGCGGTTCTACTTCCTGCTGCTTGGCTTGCGCTTCTGCTGCGTTGCCTTTGCAGCGTGGGCCTTCTACAACTACGAAGAAGACTCTTCTACTACCTTGCTCACGGCGCTTGAGATGACTGCCAGCCGCCAGGCTGAGTCTGAATCCAAGAGAAATGAGCTGAAGCTCGCCTTGCAGAACAAAGTCACCATCTTCGGAGCCTTGTTCATCTTCTCCTACCAAGGAGCGGAAGTGGCAGTCTCCGGTTGGATCATCTCGTACCTCATCAACTACCGAGACGGGGACCCAGCGAAGGTAGGCTACGTCACGGCTGGATTTTGGGTGAGTTAATCATCTCCCTTCCGCCCATACAATCTAACCTCGCGCAGGCTGGCATCACCCTCGGACGATTTGTACTCACGCACGCTGCGCCCAGGATCGGCGAGAAGAACTTTGTCGTTGGTCTGACGCTCGGCACTATGGCTCTGCAGCTGATGGCGTGGTTCATCCCCAACGTCATTGGCAATGCTGTGGCGGTATCGCTTCTGGGTCTCCTACTCGGACCCGTGTATCCCTGCGCGCAGACGGTCTTCTCGCGCCTGGTGCCTCGTCACCTGCAAACGACTGCTATTGGCTTTATTGGCTCTGCGGGCAGCTCGGGCGGTGCTGTCGCGCCCTTCACCACGGGTATTCTCGCGCAAGCCGTAGGCACGTGGGTGATTCATCCAGTGGCGCTTGGCTTGTACGGTTCCATGCTGGTATGCTGGTTTGTACTTCCCAGAGTCAACAAGCGGACTGAGTAGGTCGGCGCAATTGAGCAGCAGAGTCGGAGGTGGGAGCTCGCAGCGCCGATGGTGCACGTCAAAGGAGTGGACGGCCTGAAGCTCCATGACATCACACATCGCGTTCTACGCAGCACTCGGGGCCCGAAGCACATGTATACAAAGCTGCGCAATCACCACCTCAGAAAATGAATCCAACTATCAGTTAAACAGTCAATCCACCACAATGTCCTTCACAAAACCCCTCCAAATCCTCACCATCTCCACCGCCCTCTTCACCTCCGGCGGCATCGCCGCCCTCTCCGCCTTCAGCATCCCCCAACTACGCTCGCAGCCCGCATCGCGCTCGCTCCCACTGCTCCACTGGCTCTTCAGCCGGGGCTCGCACGCAGCACCAACCGGGATCCTGCTCTCGTCGACAGGATTTGCGTACCTCGCCTACGCCGCCGTGCCGGGGTCCGCAACAACCCTCTCAAGCACACTCACGCACCTCACGAGGGGCAAGCCAGGACTCTTCCTCGCCGCCAGCTTACTATGTTTCTCCACCGCGATCTTCACATCGCTCGTCATGCTCCCGACGAACTTCAGACTGATTGAACTCGATGAATCACTCGGCGGGGCGCATAGTGCGTCCTCTGCGCGGTATCGGGAGGAGATTAACGCCGCGCCGCGCTCGGCGGAGGACAGTGTCAACGGGAAGGAGGATGTGAGTCAGTGGACGGATGGGAGTGGGCCGCTGGGGAGGACGGAGGGGGAGAGTAGTAGGGAGGTGGATGAGGAGGTTTGGGGGTTATTGGGGCGGTTTGGGAGGTTGAATTATGTGCGGGCCGGTTTGATGGGGGTTGGGGGGGTTGTGGGGTTGGTGGCTTCGTTGTAGGTGTAGGAGGTGTAGCAGGAGGAGTTGTAGGTGATGCGATTAGCAGTGCTGTGGGCAGCGCAGTTGCAGTCCCAGGTCAAAGACGAAGACTCTAATGTGTAAAATACAAGAACAACAGGTAGGCAGTGCTGCAAGTACCAACTAGAGCGCACATGGACAGTCAACATAACGACAATAAACTCGCCCCAAGCTTGGAACTAGATTCCTAAAGCAGCCCGGCAGACAAAACACCGCTATATGATCATTGCAAATAGGGAAACGATCATACACAAGCGCACCACACGGTGCACTACTCCGCTTGGTGTAGTTGGTTTATCACGTTCGACTGTAATAGCATCATTGTTATCGAAAGGTCCCTAGTTCGATTCTGGGAGCGGAGAAAACCCACTTTTTTGCTCACGTAATCACATCCTACTTCGCTGTTCAACTCTCTCCATTTGTTAAGGTGGACATGTGTGTGTGTGTGTGTGCACGCTCAAGCTGTGTTTTTGGTTTTGTTTTTGGTTTATGCTTGTGTTGGCGAGGACATGGGAAGAAAGTGGTCTAGGGTGAAGTGATGATGTACAATTGCGAATAAAGGTGCCTAAGAAGACCAGATGAATCAGACTACCGCCGCTATGTTAACACCTGAAAAAAAGAAGAAATTCTATCCGTCTACACGGCCCCAGGTCTAGAAGTTCATCATATCTGAGGCAATCATCAGCATTCTAATCATGCAAAATAGTACTCGGAAGTTGAAACTCACCACGTCCGAAAAACGCCCGCTTCGTCCAGTCCATCGCCAGCAACACCCGTGTGCGCAGACTAACCGACTGCGCGAAATACACGCCGCGCCAGAGATAGACGGCCAGCAGGCCGCCGCTGAGACCATAGCCGTTCCAGTCGAAGATGGCCGCGTTGCCAATGTACGCCAGGGAGCCGAGGTGCTTGTACTCAAACGCCTTGTACACGGCGTCGTCGATGTCGCCGTAGTCGACGTCGTTGAGGGCCATGCCGGGAGCGGCTTGGGCGATTTTATTGAACTTGCGCCCCAGGTACTGACCCTGTTGGTGAGCGCGCTGGGCGGTCGCAGGGAGCGAGGTGAGTTTAGAGTCGATTTGGATGAGGAGTTCGCGCAGCTCGCCAAAGTCGAGGGTGCCGGACTGGTCTTTGTCGTATGTCTCGAAGAGCTTGTCAAGACGGCGCAGGTGATTGGCGGCCTGGGGGAAGCGCTGCTTGACGCGCTTGGCTACGCCGCGCCAGTCGGCGTAGGAAATCTGCAGCTTCTCCGGGTCCTTGCCCTTCTCCCACGCCGTGGTGCGGACAAAGTTTATAATGTGGTCCGAGACGTTGTTCTGCACGGTTGCGCAGTCGCCGATGGCGTAGACGTCGCCGAGTGGAGAGCCGCTGAGTCGGAGGTGTGTATCTGTTTCCAGGGCGTGCTTGTTGTTTTGGCCGTCGAGCTGTGCGGCAAGCTTCTTGCAGAAGTCAGTCTGCGCCACACCCGTCGACCACAGACAGAAGCCCATTGGGATCTCCTTGGTGACGACCTTGGGATTGTCGCCGTCGCCCTTTTGCGAGTACAGGATCCTGTCGGGCAGAACCTCCTTCACGCGAGCGTTGGTCTGTATGTCAACCGAGTCGTGCGAGAATCGAGACTCGGCATACTGGGACAGCGCTTCGTCGTATGTGTTGAGGATGTGGCTGCGGGACTGGATGACGTGGACGGAGATTTCATTGCGCAGGATGCGCGGGTAGTGCTTGCAGAGGTCCTCGTTGAGCATGTCGAACAGCTCAGCCGCAAACTCGACACCGGTGGGACCACCACCACAGACAACAAATGAGAGCAGCCGCCTGCGCTCTTCGTCACTTGTCGTAGGCAAGCACGCCGTCTCGAGGTTTCGCACGACAGCGTTGCGAATCAGGCGCGCATCGCTGATGTCCTTGAGGAAGTGGCAGTTCTCGAGCCCCTTGACGCCGTGCGGGTTGGTGACAGAACCAACGCCGACTACCAGCTTGTCGTAGGGAACGTAGAACCGCGTCTCCTTGCCATCAGACCCCACAGACGAGCACTCGATGAGCTTCTCGGAAAAGTGCACGTCCTCGGCCTTTGCCTTGAGGAAGTGCCCGCGCACTCTCCTCACAATGCGGCGGACAGGCTCGACCAGCGACCTGAGCTCGAGGGTGCCTACAGTAGCGGACGGCAGCATGGGGGTGAAGAGGAAGGTGTTGGAGGGCGAGATGACAGTGACGTGGTACTCGTCCGGGTTGAGTGTCTTGAGCAAGGCGACGCTTCCCCAGCCAGTGCCCAGAATGACGAGCTTGGGCTTGTGCTTGACGGCCTTGTTCTCAGGACAGTCGTCGTCATCGACAAAGTGGTCGGCAATGGGTAGGTTCTTGGGCCCACCGCGACGAGGGTTCAGCGCCAGCTCCGAGACGGGAATGTCGACCGTGTCGGGCTCCTCCTTGTACGTGGTTGCGTCGTAGATGAAGAAGCCGACGACGAGGCCGCCACTAATGGCGACGAAGATGCCCAGCCACGCGGCGGTGCGCCATGCGTAGCGAGCGAGACGAGAGGTTGGCGCGGGGAGCGGCTTTGTGGAGATGGGGCGGGCATTCAGGCGTTGGGGCTTGAGTGCTGCTGAGCCCAGGAGGGCGCGACGTGTGGCGGACTCCGGGTTGCCATTGCTGGTGAAGAAGGTGCGAGAGCGTGTGAGTGTGGACGGAGGCAGTCTGCGCAGAGTCGAGACTCGCGATGCAAAGTGCGAGACACGCGACAGCGAGTGAGTCTGTCGAGGGAGCATTGCGGCGAAGTGAAGCTGGAGCTGGAGCTGGAGCTGAGGGATCGTGTAGAGGAGGTATCAATTGGCGTAATCCAGCGCGAATCAACGCATCGTAAGTATCTGCCGAGCGAGCGAGATGGCTATCAAACAAGAACAATTGCTGAACGGCAAGGTGTTGAAAGCTCGCTGCCGGAAGCTGTGGGAGAAATGTTGACAGACACGCCGCGTGTTGACGTCACTCGGATCGGAGCTGGCGAGCGAGCGAGCGAGACAAGCGCACGGCAGGACAAGCCTCGTGCGAAGCTTGTCTAGCTCTTCCGCGTCTTCCACGGCTCTAGTAGATGCAGATCAAGCATGACGGATATCACAATTATCCTACTCTAATAGAATTTACTACAGCATGGGATGTACATAGTAAGAGCCTCTAAGCTTGATTCAGCAACAAGTCTAGTGAAGCTAGATGTGTAGATAGTAAGCTTGAAGGCAAGTACTCATTTACTGCGTTTACATGTGAATACTCCTCACGCTTGGAGGGAAAGACTCGTCTACCTCGTTCATAACAGAATAGCTCCACTGCGCCAGCTAAAAGGGCACACTATAGTATCATTCACGACGTAGTACACACACACCACTCAATCATCTCATACCATGCAGTCCAACATTCAAATCGTACAAGCTCGCTATGCCACATATACACATACAACACATACAACACACACACATCATCAGCACGACCACACTCCCACCGTACCGTCCTTCCTGCCCTCAACGAGATAGCCGTCTTTTATCCTGACGCGCTCAATCACGCTGCGGCGGATGTCGTCTTCGACGGCGCCAGGCCCGCAGTTCCAGTGCCGCCCGTCGGTCTTGTCGTAGACTTTGACCACGTCCTCGCCGGCAGCCGAGACGATGCGGCGGGCGTCGAACATCATGCTGGTGACGGGGTTGTCGTAGGCGTAGGCGTCGTGGATGGAGCCTGTGCGGAGGTCCCAGATCTGTGAGGTGTTAGCAGGGGGTGGTTTGTGAGGTTATGGTAAGCATGACTCACCCGGATACTCCTGTCTGCACTGGCCGTCACGAGATGCACGTCGTCGAACTGCAGCGCTGTGACCGGCCCCGTGTGCCCGACCAGACTGCGGTGCACCTGTCCGCTGCGCAGATCCCACAGCCTGACCATGCCGTCGGCGGTGCCGCAGGCCAGGGCGGCGTCGAAGACCTGGACGGCACCGACAAAGTCTGCCGAGGCGTCCATGGCGCGACCTGTGCCGCGCCACTGGCTGGTGTTGGTTGTGTCTGTAGCAGAGGCCTGGGCGGCGGCCCACAGCACGTCGAGTGTCTGGACGCAGCGGCCCTTGACGAGGTCCCACTGGCGCAGGGTCTTGTCGGCAGAGCCCGAGACAAGGGTGTCGCCGCGGAAGTGCAGGGCGGTGACTGCGTCGACGTGGGACTCGAGCGAGAACAGGGGGCAGTCCTGCATGATGGTGGGCGGAGGGGCAGGTGGAGCGTCGGCGGCGTTCTCAAAGGCCAGACCATCGTCGTCGTGTTCGTCGTCGCCGTGTTTGTTGATGCGATTGTCGAGGGGCGCGTACTCGGCCTTGCTGAGGTCCCAGAGGCGGATGGTGGCGTCCATGGAACCGGTGGCTACAATGTTCTCCTCAACCTGCAGACAGCGGACCGACGAGAGGTGGCCCTCGAGCATGCCGATGCAGCGGCCGGCGTTGAGGTCCCAGACACGAACCGTGTCGTCGAGGGCGGCGGTGACCAAGGTGCCCCAGGGAGCGTCAAAGTCGAGGGCGGTGATGGAGTCGGTGTGGGCGGGCAGCTCCTTGATGTTGGAGCCTGGTTCAAGGTGCTCGTGCAGGATGGGCATGGAGATGCGGCGAACAGGACGCTTGGGGTGCTTCTTGGAGCGTGGGCTGGGCAGTTTCTTGTAGATGGACTCTGACATGAAGTTGTCGTCGGCCTCTGCGTCATCTTCGGCGGTCGAGGGGCGGTCGGGTGATTTGGGGGCGAGGGCGGCGGCGTCGTCGAGCTCTTCTTGTAAGTCCTCGATGCTGTTGTCGACGGCCAGCAGGTGCTGCTCGAGGTCGGCCTCGTCCGTCTCAAGCCCCGCCAGACGATCGAGGGTCATCTTGCGCAAGGTGTTGAGATTGGCGATTTTGTTGTCGATTTCGAGAATCTCGGCGACGCACATGTGCTTGCGGACGCCCATCATCTCGAGGCGGTGGCGCATGCTGTGTTTCTGGTTGCGCAGCGTCTGCATCGAGGGCGACTCTGCTCCTTGCCCTCCTTCGCTAAGCAGACGCTGGCCGGGCCTGGTGTTGGCAGTAGCAGCGTCATCATCTGGCAGCGAGGCCTGGAAGCCCTGGAAGAGGGAAAAGTCGCTCGTGTCCTCGGGGATGTTGTGCAGGATGTCGTCGGGGATGTAGGCGAGGGCGCGCTGCTGGATCTCGGGGACGGAGATGCGCGAGCGGACTATCTCGCGCGGGGTGGTGTTGGCAAAGGAGAAGACGGAGCGCTGCAGCATGGGGCGGCGAATCTCGCGGTGCAGCTCGCCCAGGGCGTTTTGGTAGTGCTGGGCGACGCCTTCGGTGCCTATCAAGCTGCTGGCGGTGGCTGTGACTTTGCGGCCAAACGCCTGCAGCTGGCGCGTGTCGAGGCCCGCGTCGACAAAGGCCGTGCCATCGTTGTCGTTCTCATGCTCGGGCGCAATCAGCGGCCGCGGGCTTGTCGACCGGCCGCGCGAGGGCGGCATGCGTGTGGTAGTGTGAAGTGGGTTGGGGTATTGAAGTTGACGTTGAGGTTAAAGTTGAGACTGTGGCGGCCTGGCTCACTTCAGGGCATGATCGTGTGCAATACGGGCGGTATACGGCGGTATACGGGTCGAGGGTTGGTGTGCGATTCTGGTGTTGTCTGCTGCGGTTGGGCGGGCTGTTGTGTGGTGCTGTAGTAACGTCTAGTGCTGTTGTCTACAATACTACGATACTCTGCCGACAGCTCAAACTGCCCGCTAGTGCACCCGGCCCGCTGCGTCATCCCGGCTTCCCTTTCCCACAACCAACAGCCAGCGCCGACCTCGCTCGGCCATTTGCAGCTACCCAGTACTAGCTACTAGCTACTAACTAATACCAAGTCCTACCACTCCCACATATTGCCTTGACTCCCACATGTCCCCTTGGCGCCTCCTCCAGTCCAACGAACACCGTCTGCAATTCCTCAACCCCGTCGTCGTCTCTGCCTTTCTCTTCCAGTTCTCCCACATCCTCGACACAGCATGGACGCAGCAATTGACCTCTCCGACGCCTCCAAAGCCCTCGACCTTGCCAACATCCGCTTCCAGCTCATGTACTCTCTCCTAACCTCCCTACACACCTTCACCACACTAATCCCTCCAGCCGCCTCGAAGACACAATAACCTTCCACCTCATCGAACGCGTCCAATTCCCCCTCAACCCCACCATCTACCTCCCCGGCGCCATCGATATCGGCCACCCCTCGCTCTCCTTCCTCGACTGGATGCTGCGCGAGCAAGAGCGCCTCCAGTCCCTCGTGCGCCGCTACCAAAGCCCAGACGAATACCCTTTCTTCCCAGAAGTCCTTCAAACACCCATCCTCAAACCCCTGCACTACCCGCGCATCCTGCACCCCAACGACGTCAACGTAAACACAAAGCTTAAAGACTGCTACACCGCGCACATCCTACCCGCGGCGTGCTTGCAAAAAGACGGCGGAGATCGCGGCGAGAGCCAGGAAAACTACGGATCCGCGGGGACGTGCGATGTGCTGTGTTTGCAGGCGCTGAGTCGACGCGTGCATTTTGGGAAATTCGTTGCAGAGGCAAAGTTCCAGAAGGAGCCTGAGCGATTTGTGAAGTTGATCAAGGCAGAGGATCGCCAGGGCATTGATGATGCCATTACGAATGCCGCCGTCGAGAAGAAGGTGCTCGAGCGACTGAGGCTGAAGGCCAAGACGTATGGCACCGATCCGGATCTGAGTGCTGATGGTGTGAGCAAGGTTAATGCCGATGCTGTCGTCGCCATGTACAAGGACTGGGTTATCCCGCTGACCAAGGAGGTCGAGGTCGAGTACTTGATGCAGCGCCTGAAGGGGACCGAGTGGGAGTGAAATAGATAAAACATCAATGAACATAATTCAATCAACATAAATAATCAACATAAATAATCAACATCAATAATCAGCACCATCTCAATCAACAACATTCAGTAGTCCATGTTGATATCAAGCTAACAATAGCTACCCCCATAACTTCTCCCACCCATCCTCACTCATTCCTCCCATACCCCTGCAGCCCATGCGGCTTCACCGGCTGCTGATGCGGCGGCGCCTCCAAATTACCCGCATACGCCAACAACCCCACATTCGCACTCGTCTGGTTCGTGCTATACTTGCTTGCGCCGCCAAACTCGAACAGGAAATTCATAGGAAAGCCCACGTCAAAGTCAACCGCAGAGTCAATCTCCAAGACCTCTTCCCCACTCAGCTCAATCGCCAGCGCTTCGATGTTGCCCTTGAGGTGCTCGATCTTGCGCCCGCCGACGATGGGGTAGACGTAGGGGTACTTGGAGCGCACGTATGCGAGCGCAATGGATGTGATGGCCGTGTTCTTGCGCTGGGCCACAGCTTCCAGTTTCTCAGACACTTTGATGTGTTTCTCGGACGCCGGGCCAAAGTTGCGGCCTTGCTCGTTGTTGGCGCGCTTCTCCTTTGTCGTGAAGTTTCCACCGCCCAGAGCACCCCAGGGACACAGCGCCATGCCCTCGTCGCGCGCCATGGGGAGGATTTCGCGCTCAAAGTCGCGCTCTGCCGCGGACCAGCGGCCCTGGTACACGGAGAAGGTGCGGAGACCGTGGTCGCGAGCATCTGGGATACGTTAGCCGTTGCTGGTACCCTCTAAGACCTCAATACCCACATTGATTCGCCTTGCTGACGACCCACGCCGGTGTGTCGCTAACACCCAGGTACAGCACCTTGCCCCGCTGCACCAGGTGGTTGAGCGACTGCATCAGCTCGGGGATACTCGTCGTAAAGTCCCACCAGTGCACATACAACAAGTCAATGTACTCGGTCTGCAGCTTCTTGAGCGACGCCTCCACCGAGCAGAGCAGGCTCTTGGACGAGTTACCCGCGAAATTCGCCGCCATGCGCGGCCTCGTCTTCGGATCAGGATACAGCGTTGTGAACTTTGTCGCGACAATCTTTTCCGCGCGCCGTCCGCGTTCGGCCATCCACTCCCCAATCCACTGCTCAGACTCCTCGTTCTGGTAGTTGTTGGCCGTGTCGATGAAGTTGCCGCCCTGCTCATAGAAGAAATCAAGAATCTCAAACACAGTCTTCTTGTCGCACTGGCCCATCATCCCGGACCATGCGTCGCCGAAGTTCATGGCCCCCAGGCAGAGCGGCGAGACGCGCACGCCTGCTGTCGGGGAGAGGACGCGCTGGAAGTCCAGCAGCGACTTTGCTACGGGCGCATCGCCAAAGGGAGAAGGCATTGTGGGTATTGGAGTTGGTAGAAACTAGGCAGTGAGGAGGTGGTGTTTGTGAATGCTTTACACTCGAGGAGATGGAGATGGGGCCATGGCCGCGGCGGCTGCTTCCTCTTTATACCACCATGGCGGACTACCAGTCGTCCGCTTGGAGCTCTTCCCCGCGGACTGGTGACGTTCTAGTTCCATCACTCGAACCAGTGCAATGGCGGACGCAAGTCGCGCTGTGGATCGTCGACGTATGTGGGGAAGCTCGCGGCCTTAGCCTCTTATCTCCGAGTTGCAGTGCAAATCTGGTGATTGGCCGGCGTTAGTAGGACAGACTTGTAACGACGTACTATGTTAGCGCGTCATCCATGTGCATAAGTCCCGGTGATTGTACGTTTCCGCCGTGAGTGTGAGAGTGGTCGGACAAAAACTCTGTTTGATGCCTGTGGTGAAGACTGTGTCTGAATTTGAATCTGAGCTCCTTCTCCACCGCTGCATTGCAGCCAAGGTAATGACAGCGCTTCATGTTGGAGCGCGCAGGATATTGGAAATTAACTGTCACATCGTGAACACGGAGATAGTCCGGAAGAAAGCCAGTGTTGACATGCTCGTCGCTGCGGACGATGGTGAGTAATGCTACACACTCCTCTGCTGGCTTATGGATTTCTCTCTAGCACTCACCTTGCAAGAAGAAAGGCAGAGGAAAGAAGAGTAGTACGGGCGTTCATAGAGCGCGGACTGGAAGCGTCCTGCTACGGGAGATGCGTTTCGACCTAAACGGGTACAGAGTAGACCTGCCAGTATAGAACAAGACCGCCGAAAGCCGCTCGCTAATAAGCCATGCCAGTGAAGAGACAACTGCAAATTTCATATCAATGCTAGCCCTCTATGGATATATACTCGTACTGCTACAACACCGTCTTGGTCTCTTCGTCATTTCATCATCATCATTATCGAAACTTTTGCGCAGACGACCACCATACTCTTTGGTACTGATTGGTATAAACCACGCTCTACACTTCCTGACCGCAAGTCAACAAATGCCTCTCGCCGTCAGCAGGTACCGTCCATGGCAGCTCGATACCTCCCAAGCTCCTCGCAGTCAGCATAGTAGCGTTGGCCGGGCTCTTGGGAATGATCTCATGGCCCTTTGTAGCAAGAATCGAAAGCACATGGGCAGCAGCCTTGGCGTTGATGGTGAGCGTTTGTGGGTTCGGGTTGTCGATGGTGTCGCAGGCTTGGTGGTAACAAGGGTCCTGCTCAACGCCAGTTCCGGTGTGCAGACCTCCAACAGGCTTGCCGATGTTCATGAACGACTGGTAGTCACTGCCACCAGTGAAGCGAGCGGCAGTAACGTTAATGCCCTTCTTCGTGAAGTCCTCGACAAACAGCTTCTCGATCGCATCAGAGCCGGGAGCACCAGTGAGGTTGAAGCTGCTACCATCGCCATCAAAGACGCCAAAGTAGCCGCGAGACACCATGTCGAAGTTCAGGTATGTAAGGATGTTGTTCCTCTCTGTGGTGTTGAGGTTTTGGGTGTAGTACTTGGATCCCAACAGTCCGTTCTAAAACTCTGTTAGCAATTTGAACAGCCTGAAATACCAAATTCGCAAATACCTCTTCAGCTCCCCACCATCCGAATCGAACCTTGTTCTTGACTCCGAATTTTTCAAGAGCCCTCGCAATTTCCAGGATGAGAGTTGTACCGGAACCATCATCGTTGATACCAGCACCTGCCTGGACACTGTCCAAGTGAGCGCCCAGCATGATGACGTTGTTTGGGTCTCCGCCCTTGGTCTCGGTGAACACATTCTGCGTGATCCTGGTCTCAACAATCTGAGTCTGCTGGAAGTACGCCTCGATTGCTTCGCCAGCATTCAGACGAGCTACGAGTGCCTCGCCATCGACCTTGTTGATGTATCCAGCTGGACGATATGCCTCGGGGTTTGGTGCTGAGAGAGTACCGCCAGTTACATTGCTAGTGACATCGCTGTAAATGATAACAGCAGAAGCTCCAGCTGCAACAGCAGGCTTGACACGTCCTGCAAGCGTAGTACCATCGGGGCAAGTTCCGCGCTGTACAAGGACGATCTTGCCTTTAACGTCGATGCCGTCGTAAGATTCTTTGGTGCATCCTGCAGGTCCGAGGGTACCATGAACGAGAGGCAGAGTCAATCCTTCGGGAGTCGTTGATGGAGAGTAAGAAAGACCAACCACGTGGTACGAGGTGTTGCTGACGCTGAATTTGATGGAGTCGACACGGTTGAACAAAGCGGGGAAATCCTGGACCCAAGTGCGGAAGTTCTTGCTCTTCTCCGTTTTCGAAAGAATGTACTTGACGCTGGCGGCGTAGCCGGGAAGACCAAAAGCGCGATTGCCGTTGTTTGCTTTGGCAATGGAGTCGAGGGCCTCGAGATTGCTCATCAGCCTGCCATGAAGTCAGACGTCGTCTTTTCAACATTGACACCGATGGTCCTACTTCTTGGTCGTGATCTTCTCTTGTAGCTTCTTCGACGACACTAATTCCCTTCTATCGTCGACCGATGCTGCCAGAGCCTGCGCGGTGCAGGAAAGCAGTAGTAAGGCATTGAACTTCATCTTGACGGTGCTACTGGAGATTCTTGGTGTTCAGTGGGGCTCGCGGGCATAGTTGAAATGCAGGAGACAGCAGTTCATATACCCACGACCGGGTGGCTGGCAACGGTGTATGCGCACGGTACCTTTCCATTCCACTGTTATCGGATCTTTGTGTCCAGAGAGGCAGTTACCAAGGCTGTAGATCGTCGTTGCCAAGAGCGGAGGCTAACACCTTCCCAAGTCGTGAAAGCGCCTTCCTTGGCAACTGCTGCTCGCCATTGCCACCACGACCATCGATATATTGCTGCAGAGATGACTTGAACAAATAGTAGATTACGTGAAGAATGTCGAGGAACTCAAGAAAGAGCATGGAAAATTGGTGAAAAATCATTAAACGAGCTGGGTAGGTACGACCCGACCCCGATATACAACCACCTACTTTGACACAACACCAGTACCACAGTAGTCAGCGTACTGCGCTGAGCTTGACCTGGGGTTGCCCCACCAATTTTTGAATGGGGCCTCTTGACCGCTGCCTCCATTGACAGCAAAAGTCAGAATGAACATCATGACCTTGGCGCCAGCATCGAATCCGCCACCCAGGATATAGTTGTACTTGCCGAACCACGCTGGGTGCCGCAACCGCATCCACCATTGTGACCACAAACCGGTGGCAATCTGCGACCAGATCACCGATGTGGTTCCGGCAGTGGTTTGAGATGCGTTGTGGAAGACGACAGGGGAAACGAGCTTCTTCACATCCCAACCGTAGATTGTCTTCCATCTCCGAGCAACAAGCCAGTGAATGACGGGAATCGCTGCACCGATCAAAATCGACAACGGGATCCACCCATAGCCATCTGGACCGAAGCCATAGACGTATTTTGCAAGCGACCAGGTGACTGCGGTCGTGTTCAGTGACTGGATTTTCTGTCCGCTCCAGACTTGGTTGCCGATAGGGTCCAGCAATATATCTCTTCTGTTCGTGACGATTGAGTCCATGATGACGTAGTTGAGAGCTGTTCCGAGCAAGCTTCCGTATGTTTGCAGCAAAAACATGGTCCTCCAAGGGATCTTGAGATATTGAGCCATCTACATCATGGTTAGAGTGCAAGTCTGAGAGGTAGAGCGCTTACTGACCTTCATGTCAGTTGCCAGAAATACCGACAAGACCGTGACTTCGTGACTGAACATGGAGAAGTACAAGTTACCCACGGGCTTTCCAGGTTGCAGAACGCCACACAGCATCTTTGATAGGTTGTTGGTTGAGATACTTGTTCCCAAGAGGCCGTACAGACACAACGAGAAAGGAGCAACAATGCAGCCGAGGAGAATAGCGACCACATATGCCCACGGATCGAGCGTTGTGTGCCCAACATAGATGGAAGCAAGGCCTAGGAAGAAGCCAACCAACAGGATCGCGATGTACCACCACATGGGCACATCTTTGTAGTTCTGCTCCATGATCTTGTAGTGAGGATCAGTCTGTTCTTTCTTCCATGCCTGCATAAGAGCTTGCTTGATCTTGGGTCCGTGGAAGAGGCCAATGTGCATGAAGAGACCTCCGATGGCAGCCATGGCAGCCATGTTTGCCCAGACGTTGGTAGCTGTCAGCCGAGGGAGACCATGACTGGCCAACTGCTCCGTATCGAGAATCGCAGTCTTGCCAAACACTGCCGTCTGATTGTAGACCTTGCCAGTGTTTGCATCGAACATTGCTGTAGACATGAAGGGATATTTCTTCGCACCCCACGCTCCACCATAGTAGAGCGCAAAGCACATGATGTAAGACAAGACGATGCCAGCCCAGCTGTTGGCCTGCTGTATCAGTGGCAGGGACATGTACCTCGAAGTGATGTACTGCCAATCGAAGGAGAAGTTGAAGAGTCCTTGGCCTTCGTTGGAAGAGATGCCACCAAAGATCGTCATCAATATCCGTCGCGTTGGCGGCTTTGCTTTCATCGAAGCCAGACATGGTA
The DNA here is from genome assembly GCA_004522025.1 of Didymella segeticola. NCBI lineage: Eukaryota > Fungi > Ascomycota > Dothideomycetes > Pleosporales > Didymellaceae > Didymella > Didymella segeticola. Next base: position 560,743 of record SDAV01000005.1, on the reverse strand, counting down.
TACTGACACCGTTAAGCCAAGGCCAGATGTACGATGCAATTGGCTCCCAGAAGAACATAAAAACAGAGGATATGCCAAAGACTCGTAGACGATCTTTGTTGGCCCCCTGAGGCTCGCGATGGAACGTCTGATAGATCGAGATCATGGGTAGACACTGCCACCACACCATCTCACTAGCTGGACCACGATCAGTTTCTGTAATCGCAGAACCGGGGCAGTGAACTTGCGATGTACAATCACGGATCGTAGGAGACCGACCAGTCCGTAACCGAAGATTGATGCCGAGAAGATTGTCAGAATGGCTGTTGCAGCTGATGTCTCTCGATTGTAAAACAGCCGCTCAGCACCAAAGACTTGAACAATGGCTGCGCCATTGCCACTGGAAGTCGATAAGATGGACGAGACCGCGTGCTCTTTTAGACCAAAATGCCCAGGGTTGATGAAGTGCACAATAGGTCCCAACCACGCAGCCTGTCCTGGTAGATACTTCTGGATATGTTCCCGCCGAGGCAGGACCTTCGACCAAGCCAGACCGATGGCATATGCCATCAAGCACAGAAAGACAGACGCGAAGGAGACATCAACTGGCTTGTAGAAGTATATCTGGTTGATACAAGCTGCCAAAGCGGTGAGTCCTGAGCCAATGATGAATGACCGGAACGTGAGAGCTGGGTCGTGGTCATCCTGTGTGCTGACCACGTAGCGTGCAACGTCGTTTCCGTCCTTGATGACCACAGTCCCTCTTACTAGCTTTGTATCCGCCTCATCAACTCCTACTTTGCCTCCTGTCGTTGCCAGGCCTTTATCAGACGTATCATCTTGAAGTGAAATGATCGTATCGTCCTTCGCGGGACCTATTGGAGGGAGGGGTTCATCTTCAGCAAGAGCGATTGTTTGCTCTTGCTGAACATGCTTAGCGCCAGATGCGTCCATTACTTCGATCTGAACACCGAGGGGTCTGACGAGGTGTGCAATGCAGTAGAAGGTCCAGCAACCGCAGCTATGTTACTCCTAATGGGCGGGTAGGGTCGAGGGATGCGAGGACACCATGTACAGAGGTCCCCTCAGGCGTAAAAGCGAAAGCGACCACAGGATTGGGAACCGTTGATCTTCATTCCTTAACTACCCTTACCCACTGCATCTTATACAATCTTCCCATGTGCCTGGTAAGCCATCAGGGATGTGCTGGCTTGTCTGTCTACACGACTCAGACGTCCCTCAACCACATGGAAGAGTATTTCGGATACCATCTCCCGGGCTATTGATGCTCCTGACTTCGGACTTGAAGTTTGACGATAACGTGCTGATAACGTGCCCGCGAGGTGCAGAGCTCAGCCAACCTCCCGCAAAGCGGCAGACACTATGCCTACTGAAGTAAGATCTGTCGGGGTTCCTTACACCAAGGTCCGCAAGTTGGGGAAAGTCGGCGCAAAATTGCTGTTGATGGATGCGGATGCCGATGTTGTGCTTTGGAGAATAGATGACAACATGCCTTGGCAGATGGGTCACCGCGTTGTTTACGATTTTTAGCCCCGCGTTCGCGTGTTAGGCAATCTTTTCTATGCTCGCCTCGAACCGCGGCATTCAATGACTTTCAAAACAGGCAAAGATCATCAACAGCACGCATTTTCAGCGGAGCTCCTTCGAGTCATTCACAATTCTTCACATCGCGGAGCTCTATGAAACGCGCGACTAGATCCCGCTTTCTTGCTTGTACGACCATCGATTCACATATATCGCAATTACCGAACGCGTTGCCAATCCAAATTATATTGGCTTCACTCGGCCAGCATGCATTCTGAGACTTTTTCGAGAACAAGACGGCCGTTCACCTATCCGACAACTCGCAGAGATGATGTTGGTAGCGAGTTGGAGTAGCCTACCATTATATTCAGCGATGAGGAAGTGGAAGTGAAACACGGCGATGATGGCTCCACAGTGGTTGTGAGCAAATAATTCGGACGTCATGCGAGCATGTAGGGTTTCCAAAGCCAGAAAGATTCACTTCTCTTCCCCCATGAGACGAATCCCCTTCATACAGCGCCTACAACGGCTCTACAAAAGTAGAGTGCTCATGGGATACTCAGGCTTCATGCTACGTTCAGTACCACACAAACTTACACTGGTTCGTGTATGAAGGGCTAGCTCCTGTACGCTTCTTCAGAGCGACTGACTCCGATCATGGAGTCCTCAGTTCCCATCCTTGCAATTTCCTCTCTGCTTCATCGTCGGTGAGGCCTGGGCCCTTGAGCCAGGTCTTGCCAATGGCTCGCGGGAGTGGTCGTGGCATCGGTCCCGACTCTCCTGCAGCTGGCATTCGGCGATGTTTGCGGCGTCGAGTTAGGTGGAAAAAACAGGCCCGAGAACTATACCTACAGCAGGCCCGAGAACTCCGAAGCCCACGGAAGTCGACGAGGCTTACCGGTCGTGCAAAGACTGACGTTGATGCATCGGCGTGCAGCTATACGATACCACAACAACAACGCAAGGAGCTTAGACCACAATACCCAGAAACTCCTCCTTCAAGACGACCGCAGCCACCAAGGATCGAAGAGGTTGAGGCAAAACATTTGCTGGCAAGAGAAGACAAAGGAGCACTGGACGATAGCATCGCGGGACCAAACTCCGCACCTTGGAATACACAGCCTGGTGTTGTTGGTAGCAGCGGTGAGCTCGAGATGGCATGCAACAAGCAGAAGGACCATACCATGTGCGTCTGGGGGAGGTGCGGCAGCACTTTCAAGCCTGGGGGAGGTGCGGCAGCACCATATATCTTCGCGCCCCCCCCCTCTTCCCGTTCTTCTTCCTCAGCGCGTCTCGATAGTGTCATGCCTTGTCCGGCAGGATCTCAAACGACCGTCTGCTGGAGCAGTGTCATGCCTTGACCGGCAGGACACCAAACCCTGCTGCAGACTTGGACGACAACGAGCTGTGTCCCCCGACAATGGAGCTGCACCTTGTCGCGGTGTTGGGGATTTCCACTAAGCCAGCTCCACGTCTTCGTATCGCTCTTGTCTTTCGTCCCTTCTCGGTCGTCACTGAGTACAGCAGGACTCCACTCGCTCGGCGGCCACGCGAGGCTTTGTCGTTTGCGAACCAAGTCTCCGCTGGTGGACATCGAATGGTTTGGTGCAGCGCCTTGCTGCGTGGTGCATATGATGAAGTTGTTGGTCATATAGATCGGTTCCCTCAAATCTCACTGTTCTCGCATTCATGCAATCACCTGAAGCCCTGCGACTTTCGTGTCTCTCTTACCTGCCTCTTTTCTTATCATCCCATCCTTCGCGGGCGTCGCTGTTATCTCTCACCCTGTTGCACTTTCCCTCAGCGTCCGCTCGCTCACCGCCTCCACCTGCACCCTCGCTCACCACTTCCACCTGTACTCTCGCTCACCACTTCCACCTGCACCCTCGCTCGCCACCTACATCTGCACCCTCACCCAGCACGTCAAGCTCGTTCATTACCCTCGCGCTCACCCATCGTGATGGCTCGTCGTCGACAACGCAGACCCAACAACAACAGCAACACCCAGGGCAGAGACGCTCGAGGACGAAACGGACGCGTCACGCCACACACCACAATCGAACGCCTCACAGCACCAAGTGCGATTCCAGCACTACTTACAGCATACGAGAAATTCGTTCGCTTCCACCGCAGGTACTTCACCATTGTTTACCGCAGTCACCCGCTGCCTCTCTCAATCTCATTCTCATTGTCGTTCTAACTTTCCACAGAGGCGACACCGACACAGCATTCGTGGACAGGTGGAGAGAGGCAATCTCACATGGCATCCTCGCCCAAGATGATCCCCGATTCCCCTTGGCCCATACAATAGACACGGCCGCCTCTGCACCCGCTACTCCGCCTTCCACAGTTGAACCCATCGCATCGGCCGGCACTGCCCCGGGTCTAACCGTCCCTCCCCGTCGGTCTCGCCGCAACAGGCAAGTGTTGGAAAGCGACGAGGATGATGCATACATCGACGCCCCAGATGATGCATACAACGACGTCTCGGAAGATGCCGCGACAGATACAGAAGAGGAGGAGCTTCCGGTCAAGAAGAAGCGCGTCAAGCCCACTACCACTTCGATACCATGGTCAGATGCAGGGAAGGCATACGAGCTTCCAGAGGGGTACAGACGCTGTACACTCGACGAGATCATCCAAGATTTCAGGCATGAGATCCCAGACGCACCTCCGTATCCCAGCGGCCGAGATGTGGAAACATCCTGCATTCACTGCGACACGATCAATGACAAGCTCTACTACGACATAGACTTTAGGCAGCGGGCGTGCCTTACTCTCTCGCAAGTCATGCGTCTCTACATCCCCGATCTTCAGCTGTACAACCCACTCGAAGACATCCCGGACACAGCGCGGGATCAGATGTCAGCGCTTGACATATGCATCACCGGACCGAGATTGAATGCGGCTGATGTTAAGTCTTGCTGTTTGGGGCCCTGACTGCAAGAAACCTCACCAACTCTGCATCCACCGTGCTGCCTGCCTGCAATTAGCTCTTGCCCAAACAAAGCAAGAGTTCGATGCAGTGCTTGATTCGCGTACAGAGACTTCTCACTTGTGTCACGGGGGCCATTGCACCAACCTGTTTCATGTGGTCCAAGAAATACACCGCTAGAACGCAAAGCGGAACCAATGCAGGTGTCAACTGGCAGCACTTCACCAGCGTCACCCCACTAGACCACTCACCTCGATCGCAGCCCAAATACGCCAGCAGTGTACCGATGGCACCAACAATACTCGCTGCTTCTGTCGTAGCTCTGAGCTCCTACATCTCGTCACGGACGATGAACTGAGGGCTCGAGATACTCTAATTCTCCAGAGCGTGGCGGTGTCCTCAGGCATTTGCCATGAGCGTGCAAGAGACTTTCCGATGCACATGTCCGCACAACAAGCACAGCTATCAAGTACATCGATCCGATACAGCGATGATACCCAAGAGACGTTGCTCGCCGCCTGATACCGCTTCACTCTTCTTTTCGATGCATGGAAACCACTGCGACTTTTTGGTGCATACACCATGCATGCGATTTGTCACCACAGCAACAGCAACGGAGAGGAAGAGGAAGCGGGCGCATACGATAGAGACAAAGAGTTCCTGGTTTGTTGGCTCTGTTCAGACTAGGTGTCGCCATCCTCATACTGCGGCTTTGACTACTGCGCTTGGTAAGATGCAGGACGGAGAGGGCAAGTCAGGATTGGGACTCTGATAAGTCCATTGTGTCTACGGGTGGAGCCCTTTCAGTACTGGCTGACACAATATTAACTTTACTTCAACAAATTGTATCCTTCTGAATGCAAAATGGCCGCTCAGAGCTGACGGAGCGCAGTAACGTTGAAGGGACCGACAACAACCTAATAAAAGTCATCGCACAGAACAGCGCCATAAGTCGACCTTAGAATCACGCCGTCACGCATAAAGTGACGACTCGGCTGGCGAGCTAGCCGCGTTTATCTGAATATTGACACGACAGCAATTTTTGTCACTATTCTATATCTCATGTTATCAAAATAGGAAAAGGAGCGAGCATCGGTATATACAAGTTCTTGCTTGTATAATGTATGAACTGAGTGCAATGCTTCAAGGCCTCGCCTATTTCAGATGCACTCCACCCCGTGTACTTCACGCGCCTTCTAAAACCCCTGGGAGGTCTGATCTAGCACAGATTTAGACGTTGATTACCATCAACCAATCGCTCCACCTCATTGACCGGCGCCCTTCTTCCATACGGATTTACCTCGAAAGCCAAAATACTATGCAGAGCACTAGATGCAGAAGATGTACAACTGTTAGAAGATGAGTAACAAAGCTCAGTAAGTATCCTGGGCTCGCCGTTTGGGGTGTTGAGGACAGTGACGAGCACAAGTCATTCATGGAAGGCCGCAAGTAATTTGCTATCGATCACTTTGTGTATCGCTGGCAGGCATCATATATTTCAAAGAGCGGGCGCTGATTGTAGCCGTCCAAGCAAAACCTCTTTACAGCCGGAAATGTTCAATGGTCAAGTATGCACATGTTGTGGTTATATGTTTCGTAAATACACTATTACACCGCTAGCCAAATACGCCATGGGCGAGTTCCCAGATGCTGAACAGAGATGAAAGGCTTTGTCGTGAACCGCTCCAACTGGAGTCTAGTGAATAAGCAAATGCAAAACATGCTCCCAGTGTAACGCCGTCATATGCCTCGTAGCCTTTACCCAATCATGCAATAACAAAGGAAATGTCGATCTCAAATCAAAAGTCTAGGTTTAGGCGCTAAAGGCCAAAAGTGCAAAGGTGGTGGCGATCATGGCTGTCACGGCGGTGAAGGTGGTAGGAGTGGTGCGAGGACTAGCATTGCTCTTCCTAGCAGTGCTGCCATCACCTTTCAGAACCGCCGTGCTGCCGAGTTGCCAGCCAATGTTAGCGACAACGGCCTGCGAGTCGCGAACAGGAATGGCAGCCTTGCCGGAGCCATCGAGAGTAACCTTGTGGACAGTGCTGTCGACAACGCTCGCCTCGCCAGTGGTGTCGGAGTAGGTCATACCGTTCCAAGTGGCGCCAGTCTGGGAGTCGGCGCCATCGGCGGTCAGATAAGACAGGAATACGTCTTTGTTGGCGTTAGAGGAGCCGAAGTTGACGTTGAAGGTGAAGCTGGCCTTGTTAGATTGCGACTCATTGGCTTGCTTGCCATTGAGCATGACGACGGCCTGGAGATTGTCGTGCGCATACATAGCGTACGCGCGGATACGGCCGGAGTACGCAGCTCCAACGTTGCTAGTGCTCATGCTAGAAATCTGAGTAGTGCCATTGCCATTGCCAACAATCTGTGCAATAGCAGCGTGGGCGTAGTAAAGTGTCCGTACAAAAGGAGCGCGGCCGTACAGCTCAATGGGTTGCCAAGCACTGGCGTTGGAATTGTCGGTCATGTGCATCTGCACAGAAGAAATGTCGAGGGAGGCGGCATACAGGAAGAAATTCAGAGTCCAGAGAGAAGCACCAAAGGCGTCAGAGACACCTGGCATACCAATGGGTCCAATGGAGCTCATCTCACGGAGAACGTAGGGCAGTCCAGTCTTGAGGCCAATTTGGACTTGCTTCTCCCAGTAGGCAAATTGGGTGTTGGTCTGGTCAAACTGCATGAGGTCGTTGAGGGTGATGGGTGTTGGTGTCACGCCAATGACTACCACTTGTTAGTACGGTTCTTGAATTCAAACTTGTGTGGAAAGGCTTACAATAGAAGTAATCGTGCTGATTCCAGACAGTCACGAAGTTGTCCCCATTCCTGCCTTCCATCATACCATCGCTGACGAGTTGTGAGATCTCAAAAGTGGTGCCAATGGTGGAGGCGGTCGCAGGGGGCTCGAAGAAGGACGAGGGCAGACCAGCTGGCTGCAACACACGAGAGTAGACGGCCTCAGCACGGTCGAGGAATTGCGTTGTGTATGTTTGTCCGGTCCAGGGTGCGGTGCGGAAAGTATTCTGCAACCACAGGTCGGGCTCGTTGCCAACCTCGAACGAGTACAGCTTGACATTCTTCATGCCTGAGACGGCACCCTGGGCAGCAGCCACGATGCGGTCCTCCCAATCATCTTCCATGTAAGCCAGATTGAGGCCGTATGTGACCGGTGTATCCTTGGGGAAGCGGTCCAATGCCTGAAAGTATCCAGGCCCAATTATCATCGAGTCAGCGGCGATATTTCCTTGAGCCAGGGAGTTGGGATTCTTTTTCCAGGCTATGTCTGTATAATCTGATTCATAGATCATGTAGTCTTGTGTGTTTCCTCCTAATCGAATGTGTGGTGGCGCGCCGGCGTAGTCTGCGAGATTCTGGAGGAGCTTCACCGACAGCTGGTTGGGGGTGTTGCCTCCTGTGAAGGAGAACAGATTTGAGGGCTCAATGCCGAACCCTGCGAACGAGGCATCGAGGTACTCTGAGGCGCTACCGGGGGCGCTGCCTGACGGCGACAACGATAACGATTGAGCGAGGGCGTGTTGTGATAGCGAGAGCAGTGGCAGTAGTATGCTGCTCGCGGGCGAAAGCGAGCGTACCATAATGGCTGCGAGTTAGAATGTGCGCGAAACAGGTACCGTCAATATCAACTGCTAAAACCGAGCAAAGCAAACGGGCACAGCACAAGCGACAGGACTGGTTTTGATCTAGAGTAGAGCGAGACAGGGAGCGAAGAGAGAAAGTCTAATAATGAAGCACTTCCCGGTAGGTGCATCATCGGCAAGCTAGCAGTATCGCCCACAGCAAGTGACGCATGGCGCCTGCTTGGGCCGTTGCATGTTTGTTGAGTGGAAGCTGCGGAAGACTTCGGCGGCTCCACCTTGCCGTAGACAACGTCATGATAGTACGAGCGCTCGTCCAGACCACTCGCGACAGCCATGGAGGCGTGCGTGCATGCTGAAACGCGTATCCTGGAGACAAGTGGACTCTGCCCTTTGGACGGATTCGCAACGGGGAACAGAACGCGTCAGCTCCATGCGGCATCGTCAGATCGAGCAACAGCGAATAGCCACGAGCGCACGGTTTGCTAATTACGGAAACGTAGATCCTTAGGCGTATTTAAAGCTTGACTGAGACCCCACGCATGGATCAGACGCTGTCGCATGCCGCCGCTCTCTGTGACCCTTTGTTGTCGAATACCTGACCTGCAATAACAATGCTCCTTTGAAGACTACAAGCATTGTTTTAGAAACGATGATGACGGCTGGTGCAGTATCTGACGAGGAAACGGCTCATTGTGGAAGGGCTAGGAAGACCGGCAGTTTTATTTATTGCCTAGCCACGCTGCGCAAATAGTAGGCCTGAAAAGCTTGATTTTCAGTTTCTCAGCGCGTTACATCCCCCGTGCCACACCCCTTGTCGCAACGCGATCCACTGCAAGACGGAGAACAGAAGCTGGAGCTGTCATTCGCAGCCTAGCCCATCGCCAGCCTCGCTCACCGTGTCCAAGCTCTAATCAGCCTTCGCCTGCCACATCATTGAAAGAACGTGAAATGGATAGCCCTTATTACAGCATCATCCAGCCACGTACAGCCTCCCCTGCTGTGATCCCCAGCGCATGTGCAGGAGGATCGTCTGCACTTCTTCCGCTATCCGCGCGCCAAGCCTGAAAACTTGGTTGTCGCAGGTTTGCCGCGGAGCTCGCGCAGGGCAGACCTACTTACCGCAACACCATGATCTCATTCGATGGCAATGTCATTGTTCGACCATGCAGCAGTGTATGTCTTCATGAAGACCAAGGACAAGATCATCAGCCACTCGAAGGCCGTGCGACATCGGGCTAAACTCCCCGTCCCACCTCTAAGTTCAGCCACGTAATATCTTGCTGCAGAACAAGGCATGCCCCCTTTTATTGCAGCATGATAGCCTACACACAGCAGCTGGCTGTCAAAATTGAGACGTACGAAAATTTGAGACTTATTGACGTCATTGTTCGACATACCGGTATGATCTGGCTCTCCTTGAAGAACACAGCAACGCGCAATACAAAAACGGGTTGTCGCAACTTTGGCCCACCGATCAACAGGAGTAGAGTGTTGGCAGTCCATCATTGCATTCGGGCCTTTCTTTAGTTTGAGTTCAGCCGCACCGGCACAACTTGCTGGTGGCGTGCTGAGATTGCAGCCTCAACACTTGCCAAGACAAATCTCAACGGACAACTTCCTTGGTAAGCGTAGATGTTGTGTGTGGTCAGAATGATCCTTATACTCAAGAACACGGAGTCTTCAGATGCTACGCTCCCGCATGTCCTCTCAGAACACCTCTTCTTGAAGAAGACTCGAGCAATCCCTCGATAAACCGTCATCGACAATTAACAAGCCAAAAGACTCGTTGTGGCGAACCCACAAGCTTGCACTATTGGGACCCGAAATTGGTAGCCGATCAACTTGGCCTTATGTCGAATCATCCCACCTAACAACTGTGCACTTGCACCAAAGCTTTTGGAACAAATCACGCAGATACTCTGCCTTCATGACAAGAGGATGATTGACGGAGAGCTCCAACATCCTTTGGAAAAGACAGAGCATGTGTAGAGCCGTAGTCTGTGTTCCTGTCCTTGAAATAAAATATCGCTAGAACCTCGAGTAAAATTCTGCGACCTGCCCCTACAGTGGACAAGTCTTGCAGTAAGCATTCCCTTAACCCCCTTTAAGCCGAACTCCTTACCCCATGAGCAACATTGATGAGAAGAGTAGCGCGCCAATTTAGAATTATTCACATAGTTGACGTAGTCACTTGAAAAGCTTCGTGAAGTTAAAGGCTCTGACAGAATGTATAAAAGTCTATAGACCAACACTCTTTTACACCAAAATTTCGGGCTGTCTGTTAGAATTATATCACATAAGTATCCCATTTCTCTACGCACTCTTGTTCGTCTCTGAGTTCTGCAACATGGCTAACGTCATGTGTACCTCTTTCTATTCCTACCGCACGCCTGGGCTCAAGCTCACAATGATCCCAGGTCGTATTTCGATATTGGTCATGCTGATGTGTACTGTCAACGACAATCAAGCTGCTATTTACACACTTACTCTTTTACTCCATGTAACAAACGACTACAAAGTTGCGCTACAGTCCCTTCAAACATCAAAGTGCAGGTTTTATATCTCAATGCACATGACATACAAGGGGCCAACGATTGGGCTTCCACGCACGGTACTGGATCTGAAATAGATACGGCCAGATTTGAAAGAACAACCAGATTGCGCTCGTAGTGGTGGACGCTGTTAGTGAATGCCTGTGCGTATAGTAAAGGGTTTGCCACCGCACTTCTCTAGGAGGCAGTGATAGAGACGAGATGAGCTTGCGACCAACGTCATGACCTCGATGGATCTTTGCCTGTCTGTAGTACCCGTCGATTATCTTTCTCAGGTCGGCTGCCATGACTGTCTAGGACTCCATTTCATCTGCGTCGAATTGAAAAATGATCCCGTGCCAGCCATCCTTGGAAAATGAAGGGCTTTGGAAGACGAGAGTTCATTGCGTTGTTCGTATCGAAATGTATGCAAGGATTACAAATATTGTACGTGCTTGCAAGCTTGGTTCATGAGTGAGCAGAACCGCTTGAGATGGAGACGGCTTAGCCTGGCACCCGGGACATGCTCTTGATAAGCAGTATAGCTGAGTACTACATGTGAGGTGATATTATGGCGGTGGTTGTTCCAAGGAAAGCCCATGTACCTACAATATCCATGTTCAATACTGTACACTATTGCAGGAAAGCATGCGAAAACACCGGGAGTAGCTCCGAAAGAGCTCGCAACGGTGCCGGCAGCTTCTTTGATAAGTACAGTCGCACATTGGAAGTAGACTACGAACTAAAGTATTACGTGGAATATCGAGCGCTGAGATGACCGAACAAGCTACTTCGCGACATAGTCCAAGCGACAAGGCTGATACCGCCGGTGCAGTTGAAGTAGTCATCTATCAGTGCGAGCGAGGATAACGATACGGACAAGAAAAGAGGAAATGATCAAGTCAAACTGTGTGCACGTTTGTCTGAGTTGGCTATTATCGATCAGGCGAATCAAAGCCTTTTGGATAGGCTAACGAGAGGTCTTTCAGCAAGAACGCTTTGTAGCAAGTCCAATAATTGGAAGATAGAGCATTTTGAATTTCGAGATAGCGCTGGGTAATCTTTACGAGACTGAGCGATCGCCTTTAAGTTGCCCGTGAGATTTCGAATTGTCTCAGATCCGCAATGTCTCATAATTGGTGGCTGTGGAAATAGGACTTCATTACGAGCTTCTCCGTCAAAACTATAAGCAAATGCCGTAACGAATGTCGCAGCAGTATGCCTCTTGAGACCTTAGATCGTGATGTGCTTGTTGCCTGCGGTCGAGTTGTCGGATTCCCGGATGGCATACGGTTCATCGTGTCGCAGCTGTGCTGCCTGCAGTACCTGCGAGAGGAGCAAGATTCACAAGACTGTGCCCGCATATAAGGCACTGGGCTCTTTGCTGTCTAGTCAACTTGATAACTGATAGCTTCGGTACTAGTCCTCTTTACCCGGCACTGGCGGAAACTTCGGCCGAAAAATGTGTCTCACTATCTTGGAAATCAACATGAGAGGTTACCTATACTGCTAGTCTTCAAACAGAGGCCGGCAGGATCGCATCGGAAAAGCATGTCGCAAAAGTGAATGTGTTGTGGGTGGGTTATGTGCTGACACCAAAGCTTTCTTTGGCACCTGATGCAAGCTCAAGCCTCGGTCTCGCCCTCTACAGCTCGGTTCACCGTCTGCGCTCATCACTCCTTGCGTGCCCGCAAGTTCGCAGGACAGACAAAGCTGAGACGAACCACATGATGTCTGAGAGATGAGACTATGACAGAAAGCTTGGTGAGGCTTATTGAGCTCGTTATGTAAAATAGCGTTTCAGTAGCATGGTGATGTGCAATGCTACGCGAGGACTCAGACAGTGTGAGTGTCGGACACGGACGTAGATACTATCTCCGGTGCGAACGAGAATGCCTGCAGTGATATCTCAAACTCTAATCACAACAACGCGTCGAACAGCGGACCCAGACCGATTGATCTTCATGACGAGGAACATGCCGTCGATAAGCTACTAGCAGTAGTGTAAATGCATACTGCACTGTGAAGGTCGCGACGACACCAAATAGAACACACGATAGGTAAAGTAATGGAACGATGTGAGGTGATATGGTGTGATATTATTAAAGTAGTAAAGATCAAATGGGTATCTGCAAGAAACTTTTCGCCAAGTAACAACGTCTTCGGTCATCCCTCTTTGTGATCCCACGGAACCTTCCTTTGTTGGTAATGATTCCCCTCATCCACAATCTGACTTCTTTGTACTACCCCGCACTTCGATATGTCGATAACGCGCTTCACCAGGCTGATTGTTGGTTGCTTCTGTTTGCGGTACCCATCCTTCATGGGGACTCGTACTTTTGGTAGACATTGTTGAATTGTGTCAACCTCGAGAGGTCGGCTTGTTCATTCGTCGGAGCTGCCAGCGATGTCCCAGTACTCCGGTGCCTTGTTGTACAACCCCAATTATTGGGTTTGGTTGTTGATTCGGTCTTTTGGGTTGCGTGCCCCGCAAATATGAGTTGCTCATTCCGTCTCTTCAACAGACGAGGCAGACGAGATGCTGTGGGAGCGAGAAGAGTCGCGGATATGCGTTGGTGCAGTATCCATGGTCTCATCCGATGTTTGAGAAACGGTGGAGGAGAATGTGATGATGTCCTCAGCCTCAACTTCCTCAAGGGGAATGCGGAGCATCTGGCGGCCAACGAGGTTGGGGATGTAAACGTATTGGGTTGCCGGAGAAGACATGGTGAACATTCGAAGTGCAGATGATTGATGTCGGGTAATCGTGGATAGATTTGTTATCAATATTGATATTGATGAATTTGGTATATCGATGATATGTACTGAACATGTTAAGGTGGGGACAGCCTCAACTATATACCCTCACTCCAGACTCAAAACCCCATCCCCATGCACAATCGCAAACGCCTACCGCTCCCAAGAAAGCCAAAACCCTAACCCCATCGCACCGACCCAACCTAAGCCCGATGCAAGAGACACCCCTGCAACCCTACCCAATCAGGCCGCGCAGCCATTGCGACAGGCTGACTTCGCTATCTCAGCCGGCCGAGCCGCCACGCTGATTCGCGTTCCGAGATCACAACGCGTGGCGATTACTCGTCTCAACTCCGTTCTATCCGACCGTCGCGCGCGGCGATAACTTGTGCAGGCTTGTCTGATGCGCCCAATGTGACGAAGTGCGGGGCCGCTCTGCGCCAACCAACGACTTTCAGGACGAATTTACCCTGGCAGCGGAGCGGCCAAGCGCTCGCCTATCCAACGACGAGACCGAATGCGTGGCCAAGAGGGCAGGTGTACGAGAACAGCGGAGTCTAGACTCTGTCTTCATTGCTGATGGTGGGTTGTGGAGCATGGGTGACGCATGGTGTTGAGGTAAGGCTGCAGTTCGTGGGTCGGCGCTTACGAGGCACCGATGTCTCCGTCGCGTTTCGTGCTTATTTATACACGTCCGTGTCGATTATTGGACTCGGGGATAACAACGCACTGAATGAGTCACAGAGTCACAACAGTGCGAGTGACTGAGGCACGAGGTGTTGATTACACAAAGAGACGACCTACGACCGAAGAACTGATTACAATCGACGTTCGCATGTCGCACGGTTCGCAAGGGTGGGTTCACGATGACGAGACCGCGGAGCCTGGCGCAACGTTTGCTGCTGGGCATTTCTAGGCATTCCCGAAAGAGCGGCCGAGGATTTTCGCGTACTACCGTATTGGCACCGAGCATTCTGAGCATCGAGGGCATCGAGTATTGATGCAGTGCATCACCTAGGATGCTTTTTGATCTAAGACTGTAAAGGTCAGACAAAGAGGCTGGCTTCGAAAGGAATGGAAAGCACCGAAACTCTGTCTTCCGCGAAAGCCACGTCAAGCCCGCATTGTGAAGGTTCCACGGGACTGCAGCCGTAGCTTGGAAATAAAGTTCTAATTTCGCTATCAAGTCCAGCCGCGTTCAACTCTTCTCAGCCCAATTCAGAAGTCCATTCCCATTCGACCCGCCCTGGCCTCATTACCTGAACACCAAGAGATAGCGCAGCTGAGGCGGAAACGCTTGGTTCCAAGTGTTCCGCCCGCTCAGAGCCGGAGCGTCACGAGATCGCGTGGTGCAACGACCAAGCTCTTAGCCTGGAAGGTCCAAGATCATGCGTCTGTGGCCCAAGAGATGCCAATGCACCCCAGGATCGCGGCAGTAATGAATCGGTTGGGCAGCCTCAACACCAAATCTTGGTTAAAATCCGTATCATCGTGGCTTTCTCGTTGCTCGATCAGCACCTACCTCGCATGAACTTTATCAAGAAGGAAACTTTCGATGACTGTCTTCCATTGGAGCTAATGCTGCGCTTCTCCCCGTGATACATTCAAGACCACAACATATTTTAACGTGTGAAGATACTTTGCCAGCTCAGCACAACTCTAGTCTGCACAATCGACACGATGCTTGCAGCTATACCCTCGACTGCAGACCACTCCGCGTCCTGACGAATATTGACGTCTACATGCAGCTGATTACGGATATGCCTTGTTGCGATGAACCCAGTTTCATGAGCTCGCCGAACCGGTGGACGACAATATGCACAGCACCGTAATCGTGGCGCTCATTAGGACATGGTAAGAGGTCTGCTGCAGTCCCTCAGGTCAGATCTTGGCTATCAGCACATCGCCAAACTACCTGCGTCTGTTCTTCCACGTCTGTCTCTGCGACGCTGTTGCCATGACCTGTGCTTTGTTGTCGCTTTTGGGTCAGCTTGCCTCGGTATAGCTGTGAACGAACAGGTGCCATTATGGACAAATGACCGTGGTGTGGACTCAAAAAGGTGATCGCCCTCGTTGACATGGTTCTCAAAGTCCGCTTTGGTGACCCAGTATTCGTGTCCTACAAGGCAGCTTTTCTTCGAGCACCATTCATAGTGCATGGAGAATCTGTTGTTTCCACTGTGCGGTACACAATCTATGCATGCTGACGTTCGTAGTGGAACCCACTACTCTATGCCACCTCTGTAAGGGGCGTGAGAGAGTTTCGCGATCTGTTATTGTGTCGGCAATACTGCCTAGTTGGTGCCTTCTTGCTGCGTTTTGTGTGTTGAGCCGCGGGGAAGCAGTTGCAGGTGCTCATCTATACATCGTCCAGGACTATGATCCGTTTTGCCTCAGGGTTATTCCTATTCCCCTGCCAGCCCCACGCAAGTCTCTCCATGGTCTTGTCTTCGTCCTTGCCAGGCCACAGAATCTCTCCGCGGTAGAGAGCGCGTACACAGAAAATCGCAGTAAGAAACCACATGATGACCAGCAGAATCGTGAGCGCGCTGGCAATACCGTTTAATGCCTCACTGTTGAGGACTTTGCCGGCCTGTATGGTTGCGAGAGTAAGACCTGCGTTTGGAAAGATGAAAGCCCACCAGTTCAGGGAGAATGTCATTTTCCGGATGCCAGCGAGGACGGCGAAGGTGGTGATGAAGAAGAACCAGTAGGCGAAGAGAATGACAAAAAGTCCGGACATGATACCGATTATGCGTACGATGTCACCATCGTTAGAAGCGCTTTCTGTCCAGTAATTGGCACCAATGAAGGTGGGTGCCTGATTAGCCAGAGAGATAAGCCCTGCAGCCGTGTAGCCTAGATTGTAGTCAGCGCCTTGACTTCTGCCTTTGTAAGGACAATCCACTCACCTGCAGGACCAACCGACACGAACATACCAGGCCGTGTTGCTGGCGATGGTAGATCGCTGGTCATTAAACGTTGCATGTATATGGCGTACATGAGGAACGAAACGACCCAGGCAACACCTTGTAACAACACTCCCCCAATGAAGATATTCCAGCTGGGTCCATTCGGCTGGGCTGGGAGTATCGTCCCTGCAAGTGTCCCTATCACCAGCATAGGATATATTGGAAAGATCCACGCGGGCACCGAGTCAGAAACGTTGAGTCGTTCTAGACGGAAGAACATTGAGTACTGGAAGACGCCGATGGCGAAGGCGATACCGCAATATATCCAAAAACAAACCTCAAGAGCCTTAGGAAACCAGGGTCCAGTTTCTTCATTGCCGTAGACATACGCACAGTTCAGAATGAGGGCGACTGATACCCAATAAGTGCCGTGAAATCTGGACACCATGTCAGCAGAGACCACATGGGACAACAGCTTGGACGTACAATCCTTCTACAGGATGGTGTAGCGAGGCAAAGATCTTGCGTGGTACAAGGATGAAGCGTGTCGCCATGAGGACGTTGAACAACGAAAAGAGAACGATGTCGAAGATGAAAACGACTTTGCCGATCGTCTGTAATCCCCTGAACGTATTTGGAGTGTTGCCCAACACTACTGCAAGGGCTCCCGTAGACATCGTCGCAGCGAACCAAGTCCTAATTCACGTCAATATCAATCAGTCGATGAACGAGGTCGTTGGCTGTACCATGTAAAATGCGCGATACGGTCGCGTAGACCTACAAATTGAGGCGGTTTGTCTTTCTCGTGCTCCGGTCCATAGTCGATACGTTCTTTCTGGCGAAAACGCATGTTGATTTTTTAAGGATATTTCAATGTTACCGAAAGAGGTAGTTAGTACGCGACTGCCAAAGCATTCGACGAAGGTCGTTAAGAGCTTTTGCAAGACTCAAACCCTGTTTCGTCATCCCGCAGAAACGTTGGCACGCATGGAGGACTAGGCGGGCTTATCCGTAGCCGACTTCCGGCCAGAAGGTGTAAGGCGTCGTCGGAAGTCAAATCGCAATGGAACTAAAAATTACAAGCCTGCTAATGCACACATAGCGCAACCCTTCTGCTGTCGTTGAGATTTGTGACGCATTCGCCAAGAATGTCTTCAACACATCCTCAGGGAGGGCTCTTGTTTTGCAAGGACCACTGTTGATCCTGAGAGTGGAGTTGGTGTGCAACCCCATCACCGGGCGATGCTTGCCGACCAAAAGTTTTTAGCTTGCGATGACGTCACACGACCGACGGTGTCCCACGCGCATCACGCAGCGCGTGAGGCGGCTATGTTGGCACTTGTACATTGCTAGGATGCAAGATGATAATTGGGTATCTTGGTTGAGACCAGAGGCTGAAAGTAGCAAGGTTACTTTTGCTTGCTCTTTGCCTTGACGCGCGCAGCGAGCTTCTTGATGTCTACATCATCGTCTTCAACCTTCTTAGACTTCTTTGGCTGTCTGTCGGCCTCAGGTTCATCTCCTTCCCGCCCCTGTTTCCGCTTCTTGCGACCCTCTTCAAGCAAAGCCTTCATGGCAGAAGTCTCTTTGAACCTAGGGTTGGTAGGATCGATGGCATATTCGTGACTCTCGTAGAGCTTAGCAAAACGAGGATCAGCTGTATCAATCTTGAAGTTGTCCTCCACAACTGGAGCACTCTTCTTGGCCTTCTTGCCTTTCCTCTTCGCCTTTTCAGCTCTCTCAATCTCGTTCATGTTGAAGTGGCGCAGCTTGTTGTCCTCATCGTCAGCCATGAGCAGCTCAAGCTTAGCACGTTCTGCAACGTTTGCTGCCTCTTCAGCCTCCTTCTCTTCGCGCTTCTTCGCACGCTTTGACCTGTTGTCTGCCTTTCTTGCTGCCTTTTCGACATCCTCGCCGTCAGAACCGAAGAAAGGGTCGTTGAATGGATCGTCACCATCTGCAGCGGTTGAAATTGCTGCCTCGATCTCAGCATCAGGATCACGGCCTTCCCTCTTGGCCTTCATCCTCTCCTTTCGCTTGGCCTTTCTCTCCTTCTCCTTGCGAATATGCTTCTCGATGGTAGTCTCGTTCAGCGGTATCTCGTTCTCAAAGACAGAGCCGCCCTTGCCATCGCCGAGCAAGCCACCAGAAAAGGTGATTTGCATCTCTCCTTCGGGCTTGGGAAAGTCACGGTCTCGTTTCGCAGACGATGAGTCTTTTGACTTTGACTTCTTGCTGGGCGCCTCAAGACCGAGTGCAGCTCGTAAGCTGGCCGCCTTGTCTGTCTTCGCTGCCTCTTCTTCATCTTCGGATGACTCTGAGTCGGTACCGAGATATGCCTTGAGCTCGTTCTCGTCGATCTCCTTCCTGGAAAAAGCACGCTTCTGCACTTCCTTTCGTGTTGTATCCTCAGCGTCCCAAGTCAGCTTGACCTTCGAGTGAGTCAGGGCATCGGTCGTGAACTCATTTGGCTTGTAGCCGTCCGCCAACTTTGTGCATTCGTCGTGGGGGTCCTGGTCGAACTCGGTACCGTCGGGAACGAACCGCAAGTCGAAGAAATTGGCGCTCGTCAAGTACTCTCGTCCGTCGAGGTTGTCGTAGATGGACTTGGCCACGTTCGCCGAAGAGCAAGTAATGACTGCGTAATAGTATCGCAGACGGTCCAGCTGATAGCTGCGCAACTTCGTCGAGTCGAACTCCTCGCCATTCTCGCCTGTTTGTAGGTCCTCCTTGGCTGCCTCGTCGTCTCCGGCTTCCGATGCGTCCGAATCGTCGTCGGCTAGCGTTGTGATGTTGTTCTCATCCTTCTTCGCGGCAGATGCAAAGATCTCTCGTGGCGGGCCCTCGATTTCTTCGCGCTGCATGCGCTCCATACCAAACTCGCTGGGGTAGATGACGACGTTCAGGATTCGCCCATCTGCGGGCACGAACGAGTTCGCGACAGCCATGATATCGCTCGCGCGGATGTTGTCCCAATCCATGTTGACCGCTGCTAGACGTGATGAGATATCTCCAGTAGGCACCTCATTGTCATCACCAGCCAGCTCAACCTGTTCTTCGACCTCCTCCTCCTCTTCGTCACTGGAGCTCTCATCTGACGATGATTCCATACCGTCGCGAATAGGGTCAAACCCCTCCTTCTGTACTCGCGCGAGTTCCTTCAGGACCGAATTGTCACGTTTTCCAGCCTGCGGGTCCTCGGCGTCCTCATCTTGTTGATCGTCCTCATCGCTATCTACATCGTACTGTTTCGCTAGGGCCTTTTTCCCGGCGTCTTTGGAGATCTTACGCCCGTACTTGTCGACAGTAGCCTTGTTATAGAAGTCTGGATCGCTTCGCAGCCGCGAGAATCGGGGATCAAGCTTGGTTTTGGCTTGCTTCTTAGACGGAAGCCTGAAGCGAGCGTCGCTCTCAAAGTTTGCGAAGCGAGAATCGCTGGACTCTGTTGGCCTCGAGGCTTTCACAGACTTTTCGGTCTTCGCGCTCTTGGCGGGGATCGCTTGTCGTTTGGGGAGAGGCATTGTGGCGTGGTGAATCAACAGTCAGACCTGTGCGGCGCATCAAAAAGTTGGGTGCTTCCAAATTTCTGCCGTTCGGGCGGTGAAGGCGGTGGTGAGCGGAGCCGCAGTGATTGTGATTGGCCAACGCCCTTTCACTTTGAGCATCACCAGGCCAGGTCTCCAGTGCTTGTACGGTACCACAACAGTTTAGAGTCAATATGTGAAGTCGTAATCGGTAGCAGAAGCTTTGTTGTGTGAGGTTTTGCTCAACACAATGCTCAAGATGCTGCGATCTGCGGCTTCCATCAAGGTATGCGGCGCAAGCCGCAAGGGTCGACAGAGCCCAGATCGTTTGCGGGGGTGCGTAACCGAGAATCAATGCCTCTCATGACGGGCACGCGACTACCTCCAGGGAGCGATAACTCTCTCAACATCATCTTCTTCCTCCTCGCAACACGCTCGTATCATCTTCAATAACGATTCAGCTCCCCGAAACCTTTACCTGACAGCATCAATGCGGCCTATCACGTACGTTTTCTAAGCTGTCTGGAGCTTATGTCTGCTTTGGGAAGACTAACTTGCTTCAACAGTGCACGTACATTCACGCTCGTCACAGCCATATCGCTGGGGGGAGGCTACCTCATGATTAAGTCGAGATCGTTGGCAGAGCAGCGGAGAGAAAACGTTGCTGGTGATTACAGCGTGAAGGTAGAAAGATCAGGTACGTGATCTCGCCGCATGCTGACCCATGGCGTTAGAATGTCGATGTAATTATGCTGACCTCAGCGGCAGGTGGAGGTATCTAAACACCAAGGCTTGTGACGACTTGTGAACCTACTCTCAAATAGCACAATAGTATGGCCACGATTTCATGATTGCTAGACGAACACGCTGTTTTCTACTGCAGCTTGAAGAGCTCGGTTTCACATTCACGCTCCCGAATTCAAAATGAATGCACACTGTCGGACATCATCAAGACAGAAGCTTTGTGATCCCTGGTCCTGCAGTCCAATTGTGGAGTGGCTGACTCCAGCCGCAGCATCCCGAGATCGATAAGAATAGACGCACTAGTCCACCGCCTCATCACTACTCCTCTACCCTAACAATTGCAACGGCCTCCACCGTAGACCTGAAAACGTTCGTCTTGATTAGGTTCATCGCCTCATCGTGGTGCTCCTATGTATTCTAGACGTGAATACCACGCCCCACGACGAGCACCTGCGCCTTCTCGCTATGAGTCTCTTACCACTCGCGTCAGCTGTCATCCAGCTAAGCTCAGACCAATCGGAGGTGCCACCTCCCGTACGAACATTCAAAGTACGGGTGTGGATAATGCCGCTAAGCCTCACAAGTATACGCTGAGTGCTTATAATATCATGGTGGACCAATTTTGACGATACTTCACTTCTCAAATCCCAATATCATCCCGCATGAGCCCATGACGCCTTTACCTCGGACTTTATGACACTCTCGCGATTGTGACGCCCTCCACCCCACACGTATCTGTCACTGAGCACGATATCGTTCTATTGCAACAAGAAGATTACACCAGCATGGCGAAACTTGCCGGTTACTACAACGTGGACGACTTCAACAATTACAAAAGAAAGCAAGGGAAATGCTTACCACCAAACCTCAACGTCCTCGCGGCAGCTTGCCACATTCAGGACTTATTCGATGCAAAGAAGTTAACATTTGGCTTCATGGGCGGGTTGTCGATGCTCTGTCTAGGGTACAGGCGCGAAATGCCTGATCTACATGTTGCATACGATGATAGAGATTTCGATCGGCTGAAGTCCAAACTCGAGAATGACCGTCGGTATGTCTCGCCCTACTGTGTCATCTCGCTTTTACTCATTATTCAGGGTCCGGTTACCAACAGGCATGAATTCACTTTTACCCTGCAAGGTGCTTGTGTGGACGGGACCAGAGTATAAAGATCAGGGCTGCTCAGTCAATGCAAGCATTGAGCTTGATCTTGTTCCCTCGAGTTCGTCTTCTCTACCCCACGTTGGACGACTCGATTTTGACTTTTTCTAGGTGCGTGTGGCACGCCACAAGCGGGCGGTTTGACAAGAGAACTCGTACTGCTAAGGCTAAAGACAGCTAGCGGCAGACACATGGTGTTCAAGAGTTTAAACACCCAGTATCTACTGGCTACACTGTTGTCCTACTGCAAAGCTCGTGACCTTCTGTGGGATCCTCGGAAAGACATCCTATACCTATGTAAGAACGAAACAGTAGAAGTGCAACGCATACGCGCAAAACTCAACATCAAAGAAGTCAAGGAAATGTTCCTGGGCACATCCTTCTTCTCTCGACTGAATGTCCAGGATCAACGATTGTGTTATCGAACATTACTTGACACCGAACCACCACCAACTATGGCCATTACACCACCGCCTCCACAGCCTCAAGTATCCGCTCGCCCGAAACAACGCAGACCAGAGCAAGTGACTGATGATAGAGTACCTCGCTCACGATACCGCAACGCTAGCGGACAGAGACGTGACATTGATAGCACGACAGCGCATGGGGTTGCGAGAGATGAGAAACCAAAATCGGAGTGCCACCTTCAGAGTCCGAGGCATGCGACTAACATTCAGGGCATGCAGTGTGTCAACTCTGCAAAGCCGCACACAGTTTCTGCAGCCGCTGCCGCCAGGCAAGCGCGCAGGTCCATGCCAAATCTTCTAGTCCCTCAGACTGTAGTCCTGACCTCAAGCGGAAGACCCTCGGCCCAGCAGTACCTGCAGAATCCCGGCCCTTCTTGTGCCCAACCTCCTCCAAGCGTAAGGCACGAGGGCTTTGGAACTTCGGGACTTGAATATGGAGGTAGTTTCCAGCCTGCGCACATGAGGGTTACAAGCGACGAGTCTGACAAAGGGCAAGCCTTCTCGCCTGGTCAGAGGACAACGGCCGGCCGTACAGACTCAACGAGAACAGACTCGACTGGGACGCCAGCTAAAGGGATACAATCTCAGAAAGGGAGCATCCACGTCGTCAGTCCAGAGGGAGAGGATGTGCTCCGCCAGCAGTACTTTGACGACGACAGCTCCACAGCCCGTGGAAAACTTCGACTAGTTAGTCCTGAGGGCCTTTACGCCACTTCTGAAGGATCCATACAACATACACAAACTCAATCCCGACACCAGAGACATTCTTCCGCTCCACCAGCCCAGACAGAGCAGACTCTTGTTTTTGAACTCGATGCAACTGAAATAGCACAGCCTGCTGTCACTGCTGAACTCCCGGCAGAACTTGTGGTATCAGAGTCTACAGAACAATACGGTACATACCAGGTAGCGCCTCTCCAACAGCTAAAACGTCGCACAATATCTACTCCTTTCGAGGCCAGTCGCCTGCCATCTAGTCTAATAGCTGGCGGCATGGCTGTACACAGTTACCATCGATCGCTTACCAGCAACGAGCAATCAAATGAACTGGCTTCTGGTTTCTCTACGCGTCAGACAAATGCTTACAGGTATACCTCATACGCGGCTCCACAATCAAAAGTAACTCACGCCAATACTTATCACACGTCACCAGAAGAGCAGAACGAGCCAATCTACAGAGCGTATCGTCCTTTTGTAGTAACGAATCAGCTCGATAGGACTGACTCGGTGAGCTCCGTCTATAGTCCAGCGCACAAGCGGCACGTTTCACATGATTCAACAGCTTCACACGACTCTGATAAGCTGGCAAAGGATTACCAGGACTTGCTGAACTTTGAGGATGGCTATGGGAGTAACTGAAACCTTTCTTGTTGGCGGGCTCAAAACATGGGTGCTGGCGAGGGACAGATGGCGGTTCGGGTTCTTAAGTCACTGAAATGCATTTTAAGAACAATGCACTAGCCATCGTGTGTCTACACATACTCTGAAGTTACCTTCTAAATCATATCTTTCGCTGCAGCCGGGGTTCAACTCAATTCTCATTAGACCTTGTCCTGCAATTGTCTCTTCGAATTACGATAGCCAAATTATATCCCAACACCGTCATATCAACAAGCCGTAGATGGAACCTGTCCTTGACATGCTCGCCGACTACGACATAGGTGCAGATTTGGCATCAAAGAACATGCATAAGATTGGCCAGCTCCTCATGATCCGTTGGGGAGCAAATCGGTGCAACAACTAAGATTAGCCATGGGGTGGGAGCTGCGAGGGTAGAGCCGTAAGAAATGTGTACACAGGTAACAGATGCCGGATGAGTTGATCGATTCTTTGGACCTGATCAAGAAAACAAAGTAAACAGCTGAGGAAACGCTCAAGCTTTATTAGGCTCTCTGTAAAATTTCCACACACTTGCACCCCGATTCAAAGACGCCGCCGTCGTTAGTGAGTGACAAGCCGTTGGCTCTTCTATTTCCCGCACCAAAGCTTTGGTCAAGGACCCGCTGCTATTGTGCAACGAACGATAGATGGACCAAGTATGATTTCAGCGCGCATTGAGGTCTGCTACAGATGTAAGTACTGGCCCGCAAAAACCGAAGCTACAAGTGACGAAGGAGCCCTGGGCCAGTATGCCTGGAACCAATGGAGGCCTACTTATCGTCACTTGCAGCCGAATCGAGAGCCTCCTACAACACTGATGATCTGTCACAGATAACAGAATGTGGCTATCTTGCGCATGAAGAACTGGGAGTGGCACAACGAATATCCTGATTATCTCAGAAGCGAGCGCCGTAGGCAGCAGGCGATTTTGAGGTCGTCTGGGCGCCAGGCCCGGTCCAGAAGTCAGTGCTGCTGGTGCAAGAAGCAATGGACGCGTGATCCATTACCTATGACGTAGCTGTTGGCCCAAGCGGAAGCTGGGTCAGCCCCCGCCTCCCAGTCAACAACACCTCCCAGCAGCATCACCAAAACCAAACTCCCCTCATACCCCATCAGCAGCCTAGAATAACCGCCAAAATGTTCAACTACGTCCTTGCCGCCCTTCTTCAGCTGTCCATGTTCCTCCTTGTTGAGGCTGCGCCGGTCACCATTCAGGGCGCCGAACCGTGGCAAGCTGGAACTGGAGGAGGCATCGTGGGATTCATTGTCCTTGTCCTTGACATCATCGCATGGAGTAAGTGCTCTTGCCTGTAGTCCCTTCAGCGTTAGCTAACGACGGCTGTACAGTCGAGATCTTCAAGTCCAACCGCCCCGTCTCTGGCAAGGTCATCTGGTCTCTTGTTGTCTTCCTCTTCCCCGTCGTCGGCATGATCATCTACTACCTCTTCTCCAACCGCCAGGCCCACAATACGTACGAGCCTATCAGCGCATAAGCAAGCAGGGTCACACAACCTTACACATACTTGACCTAAGCCGGTAGCGAGCAGATGACGGTTACAAGCATCGTCTGTCGAACGTGTGGGGGCAGAAACATTCGTAAAGCTCGCATTGTGGGCGTTTGCTCGATGTCTGAAGCAGCGAAAGGAGTCGGCGGTTGATGTTATTTCCTTGGACGTTCTTTAGGCATATATGATGAGTATGCGGCGTTGAACTAGCACAATAGTACCCTTTGAATTTGTATGAATCGTCTCGAAATCCACACACACCGCATTGCTATGCATTTGACACATTTCATACGAACTCACTTTCTGGTGTTGCCGCAAAATATGCAAGAGCTTGGAATCCCTCATTACGCCTTGGGTGTCAAGTCAAAAAGATGGTACAGACGCAGCAACGCTATCGTTCCTTAGGCCTCTTTTGGCCCAATGCAGGCGTGCGTTCAGGCGTTCAATGTCGGAAGATGAGCGGACGAGGTAGCGAATCACGTTGAGCAAAGGTCGTTGCTCGGAATGCGCGCCAATCAGAGCAAGCGCAAGTCGGTCATAAGGCGTCACGAATCCGAGAAGGCTCATCTATAATCTCGCTGTCCCAGAGCAACACCACTTTCTTCACTTCTTGACTACCATACACTCTTTCTGCCATACACTCTTGTTGTCATGTTGGACACAACTCGGAGAAGAAAGCGGCCTGCAATGTAGGTTTCATGCACAGTAAGCTTCAAATTGTACAAGCCGACTCGTAACACTCCAACAGTTCGTGTACTCTGTGCAGGCGTCGTAAGATACGCTGCAACAAAGAAACACCCTGCAGCAATTGTGTCCGGTCCAGGAATACACTATGTGTCTACGAGACCACTCCACTTCCGGTACCTGGTCATAGAGTTAACATTGCACCGGCACCCGTATCCAGTGCTAGCAGTGGTGCCACATTATCATCGATAGGCTCTGGTACATCTTCAACTTCAGAAGATCGTACATCAATGGATATGGAGTCCATGCGGCTGAGGATACAGGAACTAGAAGAACGACTTTCACAGGCAAGCACACCTGCATCGTCAGCACCATCAATCACGTCGAAATCTATCGAGCCACTGTCGTTGCACAGCAAGGATCAAGTGAGATCTACACTAGGGGGAACATTCGATGTAGTCCAAGAGAGCCGACTCTTCGGGCAAGCTCAGGCTGTGGTCCGTAGTGTAGCTCACAAGAATCGTGTGTTTGGGCAAAGCCACTGGATCTCGAGCTTTACGCTTTTCCGAGACATTATCGACATGATAGAACCACACATGAGAAACGACTCGTCAAAGATGCTGTTCGGGGTAAAGAGAGCGAAGATGTTAGCGCGTACTATCAAGGCGCAGCGTGCGCCGCAGTGGCCAACCGCAGCCACAACGGAATTACCCCCAAAGGACGTCTGCGACATCCTCGTCGATGGCTACCTCCGCACTATCGAGACGCTATATCGTATCATTCATGTACCGGCATTTCAGAGAGACTACGCAGCCATCTGGGGTTCTGATGTGCAGCCCAGCACAGACTTCATGGTGCAACTGAAGCTGATATTGGCCATTGGAGCAACTCTCTACGATTCTACGTTCTCCATGCGCGTTGAAGCAACACGCTGGGTCTACGAGGCACAATCTTGGCTCATGTCACCAGCATTCAAGTCTAAGCTTGGAATCTGCTTTCTCCAAAACAATCTTCTAGTGCTGATTGCTCGTGAGCTCGTCGATGTTGGCGGCGAATTGATATGGATCTCTGCTGGGGCAGTGGTGCGGTCTGCTGTCTACATGGGGCTGCATAAAGATCCAGCTCAGCTGCGCGACATGTCAGTCCTCGATGCTGAGATGAGACGACGTCTATGGAACACTATCCTTGAGATATCGCTGCAATCCAGTCTTGTCTCCGGAGGACCCTGTTTCATTCAGATGAATGAATTCGACACACAGCCGCCTGGCAACTACAACGATGTAGATCTGGAAGCAACGGAACCTGTGGCCAAAGCATCCGCTCATTATACACAGAGCTCAGTTGCGATTGCTCTGCGGCAGACCTTCCCAGCTCGACTAGCGGTCGTGAAATTCCTAAACGACCTCTTTTCCACAGGTACCTATGAGACAACCCTTAGTCTCGACTCCGAACTCCGACTCGCCTACAAAGACGTAAGGCGCAATCTGCAATCCTTCTCTGCCAATGTGCAGTCAGCGCCTGGGAGTTTTCAACTTCAGGCCGTCGACTTCGTGTTGCACCGCTACATCTCGTCTCTCCATGTGCCATACTTTTCAGCCTCGTTACACGGAGCAAGTTACGCGTACACACGCAAGTCTGTCGTCGAGTCTTCGCTCAAGCTTTGGTCGCTGGCGGGATCTACTCGCGCCGTGACGAGTAACCCATCGTTTCTGTACACCGAGGGCGATCTCCCGCGGCTCTGTAGATGTGGTTCTGGTTTCTTCCGCGCCTTTGCCTTTCAGTCAGCTTCCCTACTAGGTGTCGAGCTACGCGCCTTGTACAAGGAAGACAGCATTAGCGAAGTCAGTATACGCCCTGACCTTATCAACATTGTCGATGATGCTGCAGACTGGTACTTGCACTGCATCAAGGCTGGCGAGACGGGTATCAAGGGGTATATGCTACTCAGCATCCTGTCCGCACAGATCGATGCACTTAAACGAGACGTACCCCCAATGGATATACCGCTTATACTTGTCAATGCCTCAGAACGCGCAGGGGAACAGTGCTTACCTCTGCTCGAAGAGCTGGCAGGTTGCAAGCAGGCTATCGACGAGGTTGATCCTTGGGTAAATATCGAATTCCAGCAATCAGCAGGCTTCTTGGAGGATTGGGATACATTGATGGCGGATGTATTCAGCCTTGGACCTGACGCATCTTTCGATTCTTTTCTGACCTAACTACAACTAAGTTTCTCGCCAGCGACTCGAGAAGCAATGGAGAGTCCTTTTGAAAGCATAGTCAGATCTCAATCGAACTAGATTCTCTTGAACCAAGGCACAGATAATTTAAATGCTGCTGCAATAGCTTATCACTTCTTTGCTCCTGCCATGCACATTGCGACCTACAATGCTATATCCAGTCTCAGGATGATGTACATTGTCAATCTTGCCGTCCCGAGCATTAAGCTATTTATCAAAGTGATCAATTCAACTCTCATCAAGCCAGCTGAAGATGTGCAAAATGAGATTCGCGATCACTTTTTTGAGGTCCGCTGTCCATCGATCGTTGCTTATTGCGCTGGAAGAGTTGAAATATGACGTGCAATTAAATGGTGGCCAGAGCGGGCTTCATGCGTCCCGAGTTTACTACAGACTATAAAGACGTATGAAGTTTAAAAAAGCAGAATACCGCCGGGACATCTGGTCTGGCCTTCCGGTTGAAAACCAATGGTGATCACGCTCCTCATGATGAAGTAGGTTGCTTTATGGTGGGGCACGCTAACGGGCCTCTACTTTCTTGCCGTCCCAAATGGCGCGTCTGGACAACAAGTGCTGAACGGATGTAATTACTTCCCATCACTGCAAGCTTCTCGAGAAGCTAATGGCCATGTCCTGAAGGCTGACGCGATGGGCAGTTATCTGTCCGCGTCACATCCTGACCCGGAGTGGAAATCAGAAGCGCAGCTGGCAATGGAGTCATCGTGTTTCTGCGTCATCTGCGGGTCGCCATTTGACCTGCAGGGCGACAGCTACAACCTTGATACGGAAGCTACTCGTTACAAGGTAGACCTGATGCTATCTCAACAAGATAGCGCTGACTCGCAAGACACAGTGGATGCGACATCACCGCCTTATCGGGAGCAGGAATGCTGTTCATCACCACAACCTGGCTGGACTATCGGAAGAAGACTTTCAGTACGTATTTTGACCCGCGATTGCTGGCTCGTAATGACTTTCGAACGGTTCCGCGTGCTACAACGCGTCGGACAGCATCGATGTGTTCCTTTCCGCAAGATCAACGTGGGATGAGAGCAATGACTATCTCTTCCACATCGACGGCCTTTACCCGGACACGAACATCCCATACGTTATCACGTTCAACGCTATGCAGCGGATCGGAGACTATGATACTGTCTTTCCGCTGCACGAGGACTGCTTGCAGATTAGCCGTCGCGCGATTAACCAGCTCAAGCCCGTTGTACCGGATGGCCGGGATTTCTCAAGTCTGTCTATCCTGAACAACATGCTTCAGTCCCGGTATCGAAGGAACAAGATTCATGCCACTACGGATAGCTCCGTAGCAAGCAACGATCTGTTTGACCTATGCACGGCGACGGACGCGCATGGACCAAGAAGTGTTGTCGGGCTATCCCTTCTGGAGTGGTGGGCGGGATCATACGAGGTCAGCAGCAACTGTTCAGCCTTTATGCCATGCTGAATTGTGAGTAGAAGTTTTACACTGATCCAGTGTGCTTCGACAGCGTTACTGCCTGTGTTCTCGACATGCTTCGAAGCACTGTCGCTCCCAAAGCTCGTATAGTATCCTTCGAAGGGTCAAAACGAGGCTTAAGCGGGATGGAGTGCCTGCCGACTGAACTGCTCGGCCGGATCGGTACTCTTCTTTCACCAACTTCAGCCCTCGCATTGCATCGGGCATCACGGACACTAGCGACGAAAGTACCGTTGGACAATCATTTCTGGCGAACGACAATCATGAATGGAACAGCTCTACCATACCTCTGGGATCTCAATATGGAAGTACTTGAAGAGAACCATCGGGCGCACTCGGCCGCTTCAACAGATCAAAGCGCGATGTGGGATTGGAAGTCAGTCGGACAGTTGCTGGCAAGGCAATACCTTCCGCTCAAGAGCTCGGATTCGCGGATCGCGGATATACCGGACGGTCTTTGGAATCGAAGAAGAATCTGGAGCATCGTAGAGGAAGCCGCAAGCGATCATGGTGACTCTTCAATAAAAGGTTGCCATGACAGCGTCCATCAGGAGCGTAAGAAACGCGAGCCAGTGTTTGACTGGCAAGTAGAAGAGATCATGGATGATCTTGGACATTACTCATGAGGGCTTCTACGACATCATGCTACCATATCAAGTCTAGCCATTGCTCCCATAAAGAACCGTACCCGCTGTACACGTTCTCCGTTAGATCGGTGATGAACAGCCACTCCACGCTACGCCTTACGTTATCTACGATCTTCCGGAGACGTACGTTTCCGGTGTTTGACGGCGTTGAGTGAATAATCAGTCCAAAATTCTGCCTATGCAGGCTATGCCGTTCCAGCTCCTTAATGCTGTTGCTTAATTGGTGACGGCCTGGCAAGCTCGGATAGGCCCCTTCGAACACGACGATCATATCAGTTCTGTACCGGACCAAGCCGACATCTGGTACGCAGCCTGGATTGTGCACGACTAATTTTGGTTCGAGAAATCCCTCCGAATGCCGCACTGTCGCACTGATATTTCTGAGATATGCTCTGGCATTCCCTTCGTCCCTGTAAGGTGTCTGGTCGAAATAAATCCCGTTTAGGCTCAGATCTTGGAATTTTGACCATCCACTATACGTCGAAATCTCGGCGCGCACTGTAGCATTATCACGAGTACCGCGATCGGTGCGGATATAACCTAATGTCCGGACATGCGGATACACTTCCAGCGCGTTCAGGACGTCAGCGTAATCCTTGCTCGGCCGTGTACCGTTTCCTGGCCCATCATCTGGATTGATGATCACAGTGAAGCTCACGTCTGGATGTTTCAAGATGCTTCAACGTGTCAGCAATAGCCTCTAGGGTCTTCGACTTGCACGGCTGACATACGCATCGTACAATCGGTCCCACGACCCAGCATCTGGAAATGCATATGAAGGCACAAGCACGTTAACCGGCAACTGCACCACAAGCCTCTGTGCCATTACAGCAAGAAGCGGCACTCCAACTACGATCAAGAACGCCAGTGAGAGCGTCACCGACAACGCCAACACCTTATCGTCAATGCCCCAGTATGTGACATTAAACTTTTTTTTCTCAACCGATTGCAATCTGCACTGTCTGTAGTACGCGGCGAGTGCCCTCGACTGCCGATTTTCTGGATGTGGCCGAGTAGGTCGCTCCGCAACGATGACAGCCGGCTTGAGCGGTGTGATCTTATCTTTGTCTTCGAGTTCATCTTGGTCTTGCGAGTAAATGGAGCTTGCTGATCTAAAGCTAAGAGGTGATGAGACTGGGCGTGATGACCGCGTGCTGTTGCGGCCGGGGATGGCGAGACTGAAGGGGTTAGAGGCGTTACGGGCGCTGAGTGAGTCTCGGTTGGGATTGAAGGACGTGATAACGCTGAGACGCGGCTTTCTTGGAGAAGACATTGCGGTTTTGTTTGTCTCAGGAGCCAAACCATTTTGTTGGATGATGAAGTTGTCCAGTGCATTCCTCGCTCGCTTCCAAGGCAACGCCGACTTGTAACCTTGGCTTGATAGCACACCATGTTCAGCAAGTCAACTCGCTTGGCCTTCAATGATATAGACTCTGCAATGCAGTAATGTGCCTTGAGACGGCGCCACGGAAACCAGCTATGCTGAGTAAACATGAAGTGGTTGTAAGGCTACGTGCATCCAGCGAGTCTACGAGCTGTGGAGCGTCAGACGTCATGTTGATCACGATGATTCTAACGCCCTTACCGACCATAGAACTTTGCAGCAACATTGAGTTGCTGTTCCAACATAGTCACGACACTTCGATGTTCGCGCGACGAAGAGTACTTGATGAGTGTTGACGTTTGGCCACTTGGGGCTAGCGCGCAAAATCTCCAACCGCCAAGAGTGCACCCCTAGCGCCATTCTCGCACCTCGCTTAGCGAAGGAGCTACCCACGAATTTTGAGCCCACGACTGCATTTCTCGCAACCTCCGTCGACATCGCTAACCCACAGCAACCTCCAAGATGAAGTACATGTACGTCTGCCACCGCGAAAAGACGGCCGAATCGCTGCGCCGCGCAATCTCGCATCCTCGAAATTTAGCTGCAATTCGATTCGACGTCTGGCGCACTCCCAGCGCACGCAAAGTTTGAGAAGCACGATCGGGACTGACAGTGCGCAGCCACTCCGAGGAATTGCTCGAGATCCCCGAGGGGGTCAAGGTCACCATCAAGACCAGGAACGTTGTCGTTGAGGGTGCGCATACCGTTGGACATACATGGAAACTCTGGGACTAACAACCGTAGGCCCCCGTGGCAAGCTCGAGAAGTCCCTTGGTCACTTGGCCGTCTCGTTCACCCACCCCAAGCCCAGCCTCATCAAGATCGAGCTCCACCACGGCTCGCGCAAGAGCGTCGCTACCCTCCGCACCGTCCGCACCCTCATCAACAACTTGATCATCGGTGTCACCAAGGGCTACAAGTACAAGATGCGCTACGTCTACGCCCATTTTCCCATCAACGTCAACATCGAGAAGAACAGCGAGACCGACCAGTACGAGGTCGAGATCAGGAACTTCATTGGCGAGAAGCTTGTACGCAGGGTGGTCATGAGGCCCGGTGTTGATGTCGAGGCATCGAAGAACCAGAAGGATGAGCTTCAGCTCTCCGGAAACGTAAGCGTGCTCTTGGAGCTTACTATGGTTCAGCCTGCTAACGGACAGCCAGTCCCTCGAGGATGTCTCCCAGTCGGCCGCCGATATCCAGCAGATCTGCAAGGTCCGCAACAAGGATATCCGAAAGTTCTTGGACGGTCTCTACGTCTCGGAGCGCGGCAACATTGTGGAGGATGCTTAAGCGAAATCAATGAGCGGGAGTACGGCTTGAATCTTTCACGGGCATATGAACGACTACGAGTGTCTTTGCATCACGGACTGCGGTCGGCGCCTTGGGGGATAAACTTCAAAACTGATGTTCAATACCATCACCGTCAAAAGGACGGAACCCAACACACGCTCGCCCACCTTGACCTGTGATTGGTGTTGATCTGCAATTGTGACTGCTAACGATCAGTATGATAATGTTGCCGGTTGTGGGACGAACACAATCAACGCGAGCCAGAGCGGTAGCCAACAGACTAGCGTTCTTGAGACGAGCATGCTTATCGGCATGTATCTGCTCAGCCTGCAGTATGTCAGACGCTTTTCGATTCGCATGACGCGCTGCAGGTCGCCCAGCGTACAACCCACCCCACCCCACCACATCGATCAACCCCCCGGAAATGCCACCTATTACCGACGACCCCGCGTAGCACAGCAGCACGCAATTCAGCCGTGCAACTGCCTAATCAAGCAGTACGATTACCCGTCCATATTATTTAAGGAAACTGAATAGGCAAGACCTATCAATTGCAACACAGCTCTCCTTTCTCAATCCAGTCTGTAGCTTAACAATGTCTGACAAGCTGGATATCCAGGGTCTCCTCAAGGAGTCCAAGGCCGAGTACAGACAACTGGGAAAGAGCGGCTTGCGTGTCTCAGTGCCGATCTTTGGCTGCATGTCATTTGGCTCAAGCAAGTGGCAACCCTGGGTTATCGAAGAAGAGGAAGCACTCCCTTTGCTGAAGGCTGCGTGGGACCGTGGGCTCACCACTTGGGATACTGGTGTGCCGGACATCCACAAGTTCGAAAATGACGACTAACATTCCGCAGCAAATGTCTACTCCAATGGTGTCTCCGAGGAGATTATCGGCAAAGCGATCAAAAAGTATCACCTTCCGCGCGACAAGCTCACCATCTTGACGAAATGCTTTGGCACTGTGGGTGAAGACCCCGGCCTCCGCAGCATCAAATACTCCAAAGAACTGCCCCAATTGAAGGACTACACAAACCACATCGGCCTCTCCCGCACCGCCATCTTCAATGCTGTCAGCGCCTCTCTTAAGCGTCTCGACACCGAGTACATCGACCTACTGCAAATCCACCGTTTCGACGAGTCAGTCCCTATCGAGGAGACGATGGAAGCGCTGCACGACCTGATCAAGGCAGGGAAAGT
This sequence comes from Didymella segeticola, assembly GCA_004522025.1. NCBI lineage: Eukaryota > Fungi > Ascomycota > Dothideomycetes > Pleosporales > Didymellaceae > Didymella > Didymella segeticola. The sequence goes on along the minus strand of SDAV01000005.1, from coordinate 526,785 downwards.
GCGATATATCGGCGCGAGCAGTATGTGGGCGGTGCAATTTGCGCAGATGCAATTCGTCGCCGAGAGACACGGGTGGACAAAGTTCGTGAGTATGCAGAATCATTACAACCTGCTGTATCGCGAGGAAGAGAGGGAGATGAACCGTTTCTGCAATATGACGGGTGTGGGGCTTATCCCAGTATGCTCTCCCCTTCATTTGCTATATCTCTTATCCTCTTTCGAGTATGCTGACTTGCATGACAGTGGGCACCTCTTTGTCGTGGTCACTTGGCGCGCCCTGCCAGCGCTTTCGGTTCTACAAAACGCTCGGAGGGCGAGAAAGAAGCTGGCGAGCAGGCCACAGGGCAAACGGAAGCAGATCACAAGATCATCCAACGGGTTGAGGAGCTCGCTGGTAAACATGGCTGGAAGATGAGCCATGTGGCGCTTGCATGGATCAGTCAAAGGGTCTCGAGTCCAATTATTGGGTTCTCAAGTGTCGAGAGGATGGAGGAGGCGCTAGAAGCGAGGGGAAAGGTACTGACGGGAGAGGAGGAGAGGTATCTGGAGGAGCCGTACGAGGATCGGAGGATTGTGGGACATTCGTAGTATTAGAGCGGATGGATGCACATAGTAGTGCAAGACTGCAACGAAGTATCGTGACCGTCACTGAGAATTTTTGAACGAGTGCCTGGCTGGTCATTGATGTAAGCGCATGTGTGCAAGCTCTTCGGCGGTCGCAGTCTGTTCACAGGCATTTTGTGTATAGAATAAACAACCGATTATGCTGTGTATGTCTGCTGTCAGTGATGATTGATCATTTCTCTTAGATTATGCTTCACTGTGATTGAGGAGGTGGGGGTGATGATCTGTGTGACTTTGTTGCAGGTTCTCAAGCATTCCTCAATTCGTACAGCCTCGCCAGAGCTGCTACTGGCCCTGCAAGCCACACAGCAACAAAGGTCTCATCAGATGATCAGGCCCCACGCGGAACCGCCGGAACAAAGCCAATTATGTGGACATCTGGCTCTCTTGCGCCATCAGCATTGCAGTTCAGATCCAATTGCGCTCGGCGAAGCAACTTCCGCTAGGAGCAGTGGTCCTTGCAGATACCAAGTGGAGCCTGCAACAACCCCTCTGGCTTCCCGCCGCGTTATGGGCCGAACTGAAACGATGTGCGAGATGTTCAGTTGGTCGTATGACGTAGATCGCTGTCGCGTGATCGTCATCACACCACAGTGTCGAGAGTGCGAACATGATGGAAACAATCAAATTGAGGCTCAAGAACTACTCAGAAACGTGATGGAGGCTCAATTGCTAGCTCGTGAGGATCATTGAGGTGCTGCCAGCTCTTTGTTGTGTTGGGGCACGTTGTTGGCGTCGCGTCGATAGGCGTTTCCCCGCATTCATTACCCCAGACACGAGCTAGCCCAAAGCTCCATCCTGCCAAATCCGGCGCCGATTGGATGAGATGATGGTGTGGTGAACAGGTGACTGCCTCCTGGGAACCCGCCGACTGATTGACCCCTCATTCAAAAGCGTCTCAGCTCCCTCTTTTTACTCTTCACACATTCACCTGTGCCCAAACTACTTTCTCACTTCACCAAGTGCCAGACTTCAGCTCACCCGACTCACCAACAGCTCCTTCAGCTTCCTGCTCACAAGCCAATCAATCAAGCTCTTGCTTACCATCACACCACCGTTCCAACCATGGCAGAAACCGAGGCAACCCTTTCCAAGGTCGACTCCGCTACCCAGCAGCCTGAGGTCAAGGCCAAGCGCCGACCGAGTTCTATGGCAGCTGATTGCTACGACATTCTTGACCTTCGTGAGTAGCTGTCTGACGCCATTGGCCTTGATGAGAGGCAGCAAGTGGGGTGAAGCGGGGCTGACAGGATGACAGAGAAAGAAGGGAAGACTATCAACATTGCGCCCGAGACACAAAAGTTAGGGTGGTAAGTGCAAGTCCTCGTCCTGCAGACATGCGCTGTCAGCCTCTGAGTGCCCACCTTACTGTCTACTGAGCGATGACGCTGCTATCTCAACGTAGCAGACTGGACTGACCGGTACGCCAGGAAGCTGAACAAATCACCATCGACTGTCGAGGACCCCTCTTACCTGGCTCTGCCGTTGTGCGTACCCAAGGTCAAGAAGATCACCTTGCACTTCCCTCTGGGCCTTGAGGTCCATGCCCGCAATATGAAGGGCGTCACAATCAAGGACGCACTAGATGCTATCCACAAGCAATTCAAGAAGAGGGTACGTTTTCGACCCTCGCATTCCTGTTGGCGTGAGCCTCGCGTCTGCGCGAGCCCGCTTTACCCCGCACTTGGCCCAAAGATACCCTTCATCCAGCAGCGTCACTAACCCGAGGCCACAGCAAGATGACGAGTTCGAGAAGCCCTACCTAGCAGGCTTCGAGTGGGATCCTGAAGAGGACTACACACGATTCATCGTCCATCAGACAAACACGCCCACCTCTACATTCACCAAAGACCAGTCTTCCAAGAAGAAGAAGAAGAAGGCCGCTGAAGAGGGCGCTGAGGAGTAAATGAACCACTCGCCCCCCTTCCCTGATCTCGACCCCACAACCACTTCGATCGTTGTCCGGTGCTAACACATTGACTGCTGGCTGGTATGGCGGACGCGTTCGAAGTCGGATCAATCTCCACATCGATATGGGAAGAGCGAGCGCGCTCCTGCGAGTGTCGTGACTGGCGTATCGTGAGCCATAAGGCATGCGTTGTGCTGATCGTCACGCGGTATAGGTGTTCGTGGGACAAGTCTTGGATGCTCTGCACCTAGATATGTACGTTATAGGCACTTGTTCCGGCTGCTGGCTAGCGCCTGGAAATTGAGAGGACCCTTAATCATGATTGTTTCGTATGCGTTACCGTGTTGTTGTCGTTGTTGTGGAAGTCGGCGAAGACCCACTACCAGGCTCCTCTTTCCCCGTCTGCAAGTGCGGTTGGCTGGTGCTAAGCGACTGCAAGCTGCGTCCAAAGAATACCCTTCTCTGCCCACCAGCTTTACCGATACAGCTCGCAATATGATGAACAGCATCCCGCCTAGTATGCGATAATGTCCTGAGCTCTTCCTGAATCGGGTGCGCGGGGTGGTCCCTTGCAATGGTTGCCCGGGCGCTCATCTAAACAGGCCGCCATGGGCGGGGCGACCCTGGCGAGTCAGCGGCTACCTAGCTACATCAGTCAACCTCTCGCTGTTTCGCTTCCTTCTCACACATAGGAACATGAAGGGTTGATCAGTGATCACCAATGAAACACTCCAAATGAGCTTCGTACTTCCAATCCGGCCATCGAGGTCGTCGAAAGCCCCCAAGACCCCAATATCAACAAGGACTACCAAGACACTTCAATCACCACCTGAGTCCCCCCGCCGCCGACCAAGTCTAGCGACACGTGCTGGGGTCATCAAACGGAGGGCAAGTGTGTCCACAACGTTTAATGCACCATCGATGAGTTTCTTCGAAGCCATGTTTGGGGACGACTTCCCAGATGTTTTTACACACGATGGTCGCAGCTGCAAAAGCAAGAGAACCATACTTGAGCTACCAGCCGAGATTATCGAAATCATATGCCAACAACTCTCCAAACTTGATCTCAAGCGACTTCGACTGGCGAATAGGGAACTTGCCGAAAAAGTGGACCTACGCATTGACCGCGTTTTTGTCTCTCCAAACCGTGCAAACCTCGACTGTTTGAATAGCATACTCAATGATCCTCGTTACTTCCTCCAAGTGCAGGAGCTTATCTGGGACGATGCGCAGCTTGACGATCTGCCGACATTTGACGTTTACCAAGAACATATTCGATCGGATCAAGCGAAAGCAAGGGTTGCTCTTGAGAGCCATCTGTCAACGCTCTTCAATGGCAACGTTGAGGATGATGCAGAGTACGAATCGATTAGCGCTCAGCACTGCATCCAAGACGACGGACATCTGACCGATATTGGCAAAGCTATCCTTCTGAACGCGAACGATGAGCACTCCAAGAACATTATTGCGAACCGTGCTGCATCAATGAGTCTTGAGGATAGCTATATCCTTTATCAAAAGCTCTATCAAGATGAGAGGGAGATCATCAAACGAGGATGGGATGTGACTGCTCTTCAGCGCGCATTGGAGCAATTTCCGAACTTGAGACGTGTTACCATCACAAGCGAGGTTTGGAGGCCGTGGAATCTTATACCAATCTACGACACGCCATTTTATCGAGCTCTACCAGCAGGTTTTCACAAGCCTTCGGTGTGGCCCTGGATCGACCGAAGCCATCTACATACTTCAAACTTGCCTGAAATTGACGAATCCACCCAGCACCTGCCTGCAAAGTGGAGAGGCTACAGCATAGTTATGTCTTTGCTAGCCTTGGGGCAGGTCCCAAATCTGGAAGAGTTCGTTCTGGATACTGGTTATGAGAATATCGGTCTCCCTATGAGGCTCATCGCTTTACCAAATCTCGATTTCACCAACAGTGTTCGAGTCTTCAGCACCATATCTCTCAAGAAGCTCCAGCTCTCGATCATAGAGCATCCTTTGCAAGATGGGCTCCTGCGCCGTAACGTAGGCGATGTCGGTCTTCTCAAAGGTATGATCAGCGTCACACCCAATCTTGTGGACCTAGATCTCAAATGGAATATGCCGCCGAACCACCTATCAGAATTTCCTGATGAATTCTTTGACGAGACATTCCTCCAAGCGCGATGTCCTGGGCTCAAACACATAGCTCTGCGGCATGCCAAAGTGTCACAAAACTGGCTATACAGCGTGGTTACGAGCCTTGAAAATCTGGAAACAGTCACCTTCGATAAGATCTACATAGAAAGTCGATCACAAGGAGAGGTATTCATTTACCATCACTTTCAGCAACACTACGCCGAGAGATGTTCTCGAGGGCCACATTTCACTTGGATTGACTACGTTCATGATCCGTTCGATTCAAATGACAGGATGCATCGTTCTAAGTTGTGGATTGTGGTGGATAGAGATCTGGACGAGTTCTTGTATAGCGGCGGCGCGTTACCTTTCGAGTGGCCGAACAATTCCAACATAAACCGGGGAGGTGCACAAGGCGCTCGCATCAAGCCCAATGTTGGGTGGCTCATTAATGGCCGAGATCAGACTGATCACATCTGCCAAAGTAATGAATTCGCTACCGCTGCAAGGGTGATGAGGAATCCCTGGCCGATCGATGGGTCGACAGCTGAAGCGCAAGGGCGGAGATTCTGAGATGGATCGAATACCCACAAAGTGCTTAGCGTGCCAAATTTCACGTATTGACAGCAGTCTTGCCATACATCAAGCTGATTCAAAATGCTCTGGCATGGATACAGCGGCAGCTGAATACATCGAAACCCATCTATAACCTGTAGAATGTTCTATCGTGTGGAAACCATGAGTGCTACAGTCAATTCATCTCAGCCTCATTCCGTACGCAGGACACCGGCCCATATCTATCACCATGCCAGAAAAAGAAACCGGTGAGAGCCGGCAATTACCATCGATGTACAAGCTTAACCATATCTCTGATCCTGCATCCGAACCTTTGCCATACTGTTCATCAGTATCAATGCTTTGATCTGTCCATTACAAGGCAAGGTCCCCAGGCCTGTGAGTGCATAGGCTCTACTCTTCAGAGCAAATAGTACACCTTATGTTCAAGCTCTTGGTTGCCCCATGTTTGTTCAGTATCCCCGCAGAAGGCTTGCCTTGGTATCACTTCCAACCCCCACTGGATCAGCTCAAAATGTCTTGACCTGAGCCTTTATGAGCTTCTTTGTCCTCCGGAAGACTGCAGTCAGTCAAATCTGGATGACCTTGATGAGAGTTGAACATCAAAGTTCACTGCCGCAGCGGTTGTGATTGCTTGCTTCTACCCACTTTGGATCCAGTACAACATAGTCATGTAGAATTGAGGCAAGGCGGGTAGTGGAAGTTCATACATCGGTATTTGTAAGAAAGTAAAAAGTTCATGTGATCTCCGTCTATAAAAGCTCAAAATGGACGCCAGATACGAAACCGCAAGTGGGAACATACAAAAAGACGCAGCCTTTTCACTCATCAGCATCCTTGGCCACCTTGATCACCACCGCACCGACACCGGGCTCTTTGTTGAACATCCTGTGCGCCTCTGGGACTTCCTCCAACGTCCAGAGTTTCCGAATCGGTACCTCAATCTCGCCTTTTCTCAGCAATTCCAGCAGCGCCCTCAGCTCCGGCTCAAAGGTGCTTTGGTCCCGATCGATATAGAAAAACGCCGTACTGTTCGGACACAATACATTCAGATTCCACGCCAATAGCTTCGCAACCTGCGGCCATTGGCTCCTCGGCTTACTACCATTCAAGACGTTGTAGTTTCCTCCGTACCCGATCAGCTTTCCCCCCTTTCGAGCCAGGATATCCCAGCTCTCATCGTATGACTCGAAGCCCAGCGGGTCGAAAACTACGTGTGCGCCGCCAATGGCGTTCATAGCCATTATCCAGTCTTTGTTCGTATAAACGAATGGATGGGCTCCTGCGGAGCGAACAGCAGCGTGATTGTATTCCGACGCCGTGCCGTAGACCTCTGCGCCTTGACGCTTGCAAAGTGTGAGTAGCGCGAAGCCCACTGACCCGCTGAGGCCGTGGATGAAAACGCGTTGGCCCTTTGTCACTTTCCCAGAACGATACACCATGCCGTAGGCCGTAGTCCAGTCCAGGATTATGGCGACTGCTTGTTGCAGGTCGACGCCTGAGGGGATGAGTATCAGGTATTTCTCGGGCAGGTTGATTCGCTCGGATTGTCCTTCATAAATGCAGAGGCATCCTACGAGAGCACCGACGGGGAATTTGCTGCTTCCCTGCCCGTTTTGCGTGACACGCCCGATGCAGCTGTAGCCTGTGGTGAGTGGTGCTGGCTTCTGGTTAGGGTAGCCGCCAAGTCGCATGGCGATATCTGAGCCACCAAAGCCTGAGTAGAGGACTTTGAGCTGGACTTCTTTAGCTGCTGGGGGAGGCAGCGCAGCTGTAGTGATGGACACGTGGGATGCGTCGCCAAAGCTCCCAATGTAGGATTTGCGGATAGTAGTAGTGGACATGTTGGAAGTGGTTATCGCTGAGGATGTTGCTCGTTCGGTTCGAATTGTGATAATTTGAATGAGGGCAGATCTGTTGCTTAAATGGCAAAGTGATGGATTGTATGTATTTGACTATGTTACCTCCAGGTTTGACCTGCTTATTATACTTACAGAGCCATTGACTGAGCGGACCGACACAACTCCATGTCCTTTGGCTGCTGAGCCATCTTCAGCAACGTTTTCGTGAGCGACGGTCAAACTTGGGAGAGTTGATGGCCAAGACGCTGCAATGTTTTAGTCAGGCGGGAAACGATGGGGCGACTGAGTGAGCCGCGCGGAGAGATGTCATCCCGACTAACTTCAGGCGCCTCGTCTATTTCAGGCTAGTGTTGCGCATCGCCTACGATCTCGCCATCAATTACGGACATTGCCACGATTGCCTTCTCCACTCATGCCGTGCTGAGCGATGTGATCTTGCTTTTAACGACACCGATCCTGTGCTATAGTACGACAGTAAGCGCGAGTCTTACTCCTTTCAGCACCTGGTGCGTCGTCATGGTACAAGCCACTACCAGCTACCAACTGAAATTGGAGCTCGTGCAGCACGCGCATGTCCTCGCTGGCAGAATTGAGCTGCGACAGTGCGGAGGATTTGCACGCCTCGCAGGCGCCTCACATAACCTACAATGGTACCGCACAGTGGGCTGCGACCAGACGACATATCTCAGCATGCACAGAAGCATTAACTAAGGTTATGCATTCATTGTATGTACTTCTTGAATATTTACAGCGAAGCCACTAATAGCGTACTACTTTCGTCTCGAGTAGCAGCTAAACAGCGCCTGCCAAACATTTCGCTTCGGGCCGGGCCTTGCGCTAGGTGTCGTTCCATCTAATACTTGCTCGGCTTCCTTGTTAAGGAAAGTGATTGCTAGACTGCCATCCTCAGTCTTGCTCGATCCTGTTCCAGCTGACCCACGTGGCGTTCGGTGTGGATGCTCTGTCAGGTGCTTCTCGACAAAACCCACCAAGGTCTCCACATCTTCGAGTGTGCTCATGGCACCCAATGTAGCCCTGATCATTCCGTAAGGCACATGGCCTCGAATATCGTCACCGGGCTGATTGCAGCGAAAACCGGAATCGAACGCCACTCTCAGGTCATTTGCCGACAAGCCTAGTGCCGACGCCATACCCGCCGGATTGCAAAGCGAGCCTGTTCGGAGATGTATGTTGTTCGCTCTGAGCATAGCCCCTATGTCAAAGCCGCTCATCCAAGATCCATCGCTCTTTCTGATGTTGAAAGCCACTGTAGCGCCCTGTAACTTCGAGTCGCCGTATGTAGATTTTAGCGCCTTGTATAAATGACAAACTGGCACTCCGTTAGAATGCTTCAGCTCGGCCAGCCGGTCATACAGCTTCATTGCTAGCCACCCTGTGTGTGCTGAAACTTGGCCCAAGCCGCCGAAAAGATTGGTATGTGTGTCAATCGCGCAGCTCAAAGCCAGAATGCTGCGGATTGCGATCGTTCCATCTTCAAGGCGTGCGTGCACACTGCTCTCCTTTCGCTCGACCCAAGGTGTGTCGATACATCCTATCATCTCAGTTGTGCCACCTCCGAAATACTTTCGATGCCGTAGCACACCAGCAGACGCCTTGCGAACAACGAGAGCGCCGAGATCGGGAAAGCCAAAGACCTTATAAAAAGACATGGAAATGAAGTCTGGTGCCGAGGAATGGTCGCTGAGATCCAGGGGGGTGGTCGAGACTAAAGCCGCTGCATCCAAAAGTGTGTATGTGTTCACAGGTCGTGTCGACCGGACGCGCGAGGCCCAGTCCAGAGGAAGACGTTCGCCATTCATGTTTGACTGGGCAGGGTAGGCGAACAAAAGAGGACGTGTCATTACGTCCTCATCAGGAAAACGCTCTCCATCATCCAGCCAACGGTCTGTCTCTACAGCTGTTGCTAAGCAGCGACTATGCTGCGCTTGCTCCCGTACTCCAACAAGACTAGTGTGAGCATTGTAGTGATAGAGGTAGTCGAATCCCTCTTTGTGACCAGCAAAGCATTCCATCACCAGCTTGATGGCTGCTGTGGCATTCGCTGTGAATACAACATCCCAGTGTTTTGGATCTGCACTGAATAGTTTCAACACCTTTCGTCTGGTTTGCTCCACCATCAGGGCAGAGAAGCTCGGCCTTGATGCGTCCGAGTGTGGGTTAGAGAGGATTGAAGCTTTCATCTGCGTACAGAAAGCGTCCATGAGCGATTTGCTTGCGAGCGTCGTCCCACCATGGTCGAGATAGGTTATGTCTGCCGAGATCAACACTGGTAGAGACAGGAGAAAGCAGACGAACACACCTTGGAGCATAGGGTACTCCATTTGCCTCATTGTCTTTATTCGCCTGTCGTATGCTAGTCGCTCTCCTTCTCGCAAAAGTGCCTCATCTCTTCTCCATGACATTAGCTGTGGGTCTACGAACGCAGGCATTGTCGTAAAAATCGATGACCAACAGAAGGTTCCCCACTGAGCGTTACGTCTGTTGCGATGCGTGATATCGCTAGGTTTCCATGCGGATTTTATGTCTTCCGCAGCAACCACCTGAGCAGTGAAGTCATCCAAGCTAATGGAGTGCATAGCTCGTCAATTTTCAGCTCTACTCTGGTCCAGGCGAAGCTACACTTAGTGATGGCAGACGACAGTCTCCAATAGGAAAGTGATGACCTACCCCATCAGCTTTGCAATCTCTAGCTTGAGGATGGCTGGACATACCTTTTGGCGAGAAGAAGCCGTTCCCATTCGAGACGGCCGGATCACAAGCCCCGAGTGCCAAATACTCTGCTCTTCGTTACTTGCTTTTCAGTGAAAGTTCAAAATGTGGCAATGCACTAGCAGCGCCTCAGTAGAATTCATAGTATCTAGTTACAAGCGGGGCTGCTAGAATATGGGCGTGGGAACAGCTGCGGAGGCCGCTTTCTAATCCGTCTTGAAAAGAGTAGGAAGAGAGTGTGAGCGGATCGGGGTCCAGGTCGAACAGGAGGGACCAAGACTTACAGTCTCCGGGCCTGAGATGCAGAGCGGCAGTGTCAACCATTCAAAGAAGCGCTGCCTGGTTTGGCCCCTCTGCTCCGCCGTGTATCTAGGCTGGTGGACGAATCGAAGGAGACCAGGTGTCAGCCTTGCCCCATCAGCAGGATTGAGCTGTCAGCTGCTTGCACCCACAGCAGGTATGATGCCAAATTTTGTTTATTGCTGATGCAATCGCTCATCTGGTTACCTTACCCGCAAGGCAAGTGCTAACTGTAGGCTTGGGCATGCACATAATCTTGGATTCTCTATGTCACATCCAAAGGATGCCGCGCAGTGGCAAGTTCCATGTACAGCCTTGACACCCGGCTCAAAATGGGTCCAGTTCCATCCTTCGTCACGAATGCTTCCCAAGGGATTGCTCTAAACACCCCCCAGATCGTCCTCCAGATCCAGATCTTGCGTGCCGCCTCGATTATCGGACTATCCCGGTCCTACTTTCGATCCTGCACCCAGGCGCGCTTGCGATCCTTCGTTCGCTTTTCCAAATCCTTCGAGATATGAGGATTGCCGAGTGGTGAAATGAGCAAGTCTATAAGTCCGAAGCGAAACAACAGTAGCTCCTAGCCAATCATTTCGGAGCGCACTGTCGACTGCTTCTTTCGTTAATCTGAGGGGGCGGAAAAGCAAAGATAGCAGCCCAGCTTGGTAGGATCCGAACAAACCAGAACCCTGCGCAAATCGTTCGGACCGTTTTAGTCTGTGCTTACACTTCGGCTTCCGTCATTGCATGACTGTGCCTGTGTGGCGTAGGCGGCATAATTCATATATGCTCATGCGTGATCGTTTAGGGGTTGCGCCGCAAGCGCAGAAGGCCTGAACAACCTCAAAGCCCCACTTATCCTTAGACCTTTCTGTTTCTGTCTGACCTGTGTTTATAAGGTCCGAAAGTATTTGTTTCCAATCCCCTTGTATTCTGCCAATTGCCACAAAGGCGTTGTTCATAGCACCTTACACAGAAACGCCAACAATATGAAGTGCAATCCATGTCAGACTTGCGACTCAAGACTCGCGAGTCCATGTTGTAATCGGAGGCCATGTGACCAGGGGAAATCAAGTCTGCAATTCTTACTGGGTGTTACAAATAGCCACCAAGCCTCAGTTGGTGTAAGGCTGGCCACAAAAAGGTCGAGCTGGCCGGGAAGGTGGTCAGCACGCGCCGGGTAAAAGTCTGTGCCAAGATGTGGCACAGTTCCTGCATGTAATCAGCATCATCATCGGCCCTTGTCTATGTTCAAACTGCAGGATCCGATAAAACATGCCAATCAGTTTTCTCGACCTTTGCTTTGTTTTACCAAGAGGCCTATCTGGGAAAGGCTTGTACCTTGAAAAACCTGAGATTCTTCCCAGTTCCCCTTGCGACCTCTTCAATGTCGTTTCTGGCTCAGAGTGAATATCGTAAGGGTGGGGCTGAGAATTGATGCCCAATCGTAGGGCTGTGTTGAGTGTCTCGGGTTCGCATGCATAGACAACCGAATCGAGTGCTAATTGCTTGCCGAAAGCCGTTGTGATCTCCCTAAGGATGAGAAGGCTCGTTGAAAGCGTTGAACGTGCTCTGATTAGATTTCTGCCTGACAGTGCCGGGTTGTTTGACCTTTCTGCGTGCTGAGGCCTTCACCAGACGCCGCTCCGTCGTGTGAGGATGCCGATTGATTCGTTCAGCGATGTTCGCCGCGACAAGTTCTCTCACGCCACTCGTATGAATCTCAAACAACAACTTTGAGAAGGATTGTTAGTTATATGGGGCGATGCTATGTAGACCGCATGCCTAGTGACCCTCGCACTGTCGGCGAAGAGGTAGCGTAGAGCGGTCGTATGTCGTTCATGGCTTGCTGTGTGAAGCATTTTGCAAGATATTGAAACATTTCCTGTATCAGGGCACCGCTTATAATAGTGGAGAAACGTTGCGTGTTCTCATCGAAGCTCTCCTGACCTGAGAACATGGAGTCCACAGCATCTCATAGATCGAGGTCGTATCTTGAAGATCTTGCAAACCTTGTTTGCATTTGCGACAAGACATCTGAACATGGTTTCGGCTGATATCGAACGGGAACGGCTTCGTGAACATTGATCTTGCGTTCGCAGAAGCCAATTTGTGCATGTCAGTTTCTTTGAACCCCGATGCCTGGCGAACTACGCTGATTGCGAAGCACACGCACAAGAGCATTCGTTGCTGCAATCATTTGAAGTCAAGGCAAGAGTTAGTTGCGGACATTCGACCCCTACCATGATCTTAATTTCTTGGTCGGTGACCCTTTCCAGCAGCTATGCTTCCTGCGCTCTTAGTAGTGTGAGACATGTTCTTCACAGCATGTTGCTGTGAGACTCCATCGCATGAGGGATAGTACCACCTATTCCAAACGTCTGGACTGGACATGAAAGATGGAGGACGCACACCCTATATCTACGCTGTGTGTATTGCTCACCCATGACGGCACTTACACAGGATGACTGCAATACAGAATTCTGTCGTCTGCAACGAATCAAACAGTCTTTACGCCAAAATGAGAGCAAAAACAATGAAGGAATACGGAGAATTCTCGGCATAGGCTAAGGGGAAAGTTACGACCAAGCAATTCTTCCGGGCTTCAAGCTGGCGTCGTCGTTTGTAGACATTTCTTAGAGCATAATGGCAGGGTGTTGGGAACATCTCTACTAGAACACCTAGCTTTTGTATCATCATGTTAATTCATGTTAATACCAGAAGGAAGCCACAAAGTGGGCATGCTTGGCGAGGACGCTGCGTGATGGGGGTATCGAGTCGTTGGTGTTGACTCGACCACTTCCACGCTCTGAAACTGCATTCCTCCAGGCATTTGAACTTTGATCTAAAGCCCTTGTCAGAACGTCGCATGCGAGTCGAATGGAAGGTGAGATAGGCTATACACAGTTTTGCCCCGGTAAATGCTGGCATTTCAGGCTTCTGATATACTTATCCCGCATTGTGTGCGGGGGAAACTTGGCAGCCGGGCAAAATGCGAGTGCCAGGATATGGCCAAGCCGTACCATACTGCAAACAGTACACGATACTCAACGTGATTCGAGGATAGACCTGCCGATGGGGCCTTCTCGCTTCACAATCCGTGGTTTCCGGTGTCGTTGTTCTGTCGGAAGTTGACAACGATACCTTTCGGTACATGCCTGAGTAGGTAGACTTGCCCTATTAAGAGGGGAAGCAGGCTACTACCCTCGTGATGTTACAGATACAAAGCTGAGGGCGATCGCTGCCCCTGAGAGATTTTGCTTATGTAGTCGAGTGTGAATGTTGACATCTGTGCATAAATACTTGGATCAATCCTACAACCATGCTTATGGACGAAAAGAACGATGTCGATCATGTCGAAAAGGCGTACGACTCCACCACCGTTAGAGACAGGGACATTCACCCCGAACAAGATTGGACCCAGGAAGAAGAGCGAGCAATTGTAAAGAAAGCTGACTGGAGAGTGTTTCCAATGTTGTGTATTGTCTTCGGGCTGTCGCTCCTGGATAGAACCAACATCTCTGCAGCATACATTGCCGGCCTTGGTGTAGACTTGCGTCTCACTGGCCAGCGATACAATATTGCGTTGTTGGTGTTCTTCATTGGTATGTGGAGAGAAATTGTTCTAGCAGAGCGAGCTAACATATCTCAGGTTATTGCATTTTCGAACTGCCCTCAAACTATGTCATCCGTCGACTTGGTGCCCGGATCTGGCTGTCGTTCCTTATCATCGCATGGGGTGCCTGCGTCCTGGGCATGGGCTTTGTCCGCAGCTGGGAGGCCCTGACCGTGCTGCGTGCTTTTCTGGGTGTCTTTGAGGCTGGCCGTATGTGGACCTCATTCAGACGAGAATCAAAGCTGACCAAGTTAGTCTTCCCTGGCGCTGTGTACATTATTGGTTCATGGTATCGACAGTTTGAGACGGCAAAGCGAGTGTCGATATTCTACATGGCGGCATTGTTGGCTTCGGGCTTTGGACCAATTGTATGTTCCTTTGGTCGGTGACACTGGAGAAATAAACTGACGATACAGTTTGCATATGCACTGTCGCTGATTAGCGTCGGTGACGGGATGTACAGTCAAGGCTGGCGTTGGGTGCGTGAGGTCCATACGTGAGTCGAACAGATACTAAAAGCTGGCAGATATTCATCATCGAAGGGATTGCAACCATCTTAGCAGGTTGTATTGCGCCTTTTTTCCTAGTCGAGTGTAAGTTTCAAGCACAAAGGGAGGATGTATTAGCGACTGACAAGGTCCAGTCCCTGAAAAAGTTGGGTTCTTGACAGATCGTCAGAAGCACATTGCAATCACACGCGTATCAATGGAAAAGTCAGGGAAGCAGATAGAGCACGCCACAGTCAAGGAGACATTCCGAATGATGCGTGACTGGAAGCTGCTCGCATAGTCAGTAGATTTATGCCGGGATTGTACACGCAATACTGACTTTGACAGTTCCGTACAGTACTTTGTGGCAGCATCGAGCGTATACTCGTTGGCTTTCTTTCAACCCATCATTCTTCGACAAGGAATGGGCTTCAGTTATGCCAAAGCGCAATTGCTGTCATCGCCACCATATATCTTTACAGTCTTCGCATCGCTCTTCACATCCTGGCTCTCGGACAAGATTCGCCTGCGATGGCCGATACTTGTTGGCCAATCGGTCATCGCCATCGTCGGTCTTCTGATAGTCCTCTATCCAAAGCCTCCAGCAGCGCGCTACTTTGGCCTCTTCCTGGCGACATGGGGAACCCAAGGCAATATTCCAGGGTCGCTGGCGTACGGCAACAATCAGACTGCGCGTGTCCAGAAGCGTGCTGTTGTAGCTGCGGTGATGATATCGGTAGGTGCCGCTGGTGGAGTGACGGGCAGTACCATTTTTCAAGCAAAAGATGCACCAGTAAGTGGTCTCATGTATGATCGTCTGCCCAGACAATAACTGATACTTCCAGCGATATATCCCCGGCATGTGGGCTACCATTTCGATGCAGATCCTGTACTCGATTGTCACGATCTGTATGTCGATGTACTTCAAGCGTCAGAATAAGCTTGCCGATGAGACGGGAAAGACTCTGGAAGGTGTTGAAGGATTCCGCTACGCCCCTTGAGGTTTCGGTACTGGCTCCAGAGGTGCAGCCGCTGCGCCCGCGACGTAGTTCACATCTCTAAGATCAGATGATCATCAGCATTGAATGCACGATGCACTGTTCGTGGAATCAGGCGCCCCTGGATGTTGTTAGGTGCAAAATGCTGGATCAAGAGCTGCTGCCAAAAGGACGCCACCACAAGCAAGCCGCAGGTAGCTCCCTGCCTGATGCCTTGCTCTTTCAGGTCGTTGATGTATTTTCCACATTTCTCTCGTCCCATAACACATTGCGCAATTTCAAGCCAAACTCCTGTCGTTCTGCAAAAGCGAGGCCCACCAAGCAATGCGACGTACCTCTAACCAGCCAAGCTTTTGCCAAGCTCATGCGACCCACTCCCGTGGCCTCCAACTCTGACATCGAACGTGTCTCACAGCCTTGCATTTCAGGAACAACACCAAATCGGGCTGTCAGTCCCGCCATTGTGCGACATGTCACGTCTGTGACGGCCTGTCAGCGCGTGCAGTTGCATGCTTACTCGTGGGGAATTTTGAGGCGATTTCTTCGTGCGCTCGCGCCTGAGGACATGCGCATGGAAGCTAGTGCATCGTTCGCGTCTGAAGGGTGCCTTGGGAGGCATGAAGGCATGCCGAGCCTGGTTTCGAGGGCATGAACAGAACCTCTGATTCTGTATGGCAGAGGCACACGCGATTCGCCTGAATCATGAGCGTTCCTCCAGGGAGTATAAGATGAACGGCTGAATTCTTCTACAGTGTTTCTTCTCATCATCAAGCACCGGCTCTTTCTCTCTTCTCTCCAGTTCCTACGTCTTATTCGGTCTCAAGCTTGACGCTGTGACATTCAATCTTTAGTATCCAATATCCACAGCAGGACTGTCTCTACCTTACACTTTCTATTACATCCACCGCATAATCTCGATATCAAGATTCAAGATGCACTTCCAGATTACCACCATCGCCGCTCTTGCAGCTCTTGCGTCCGCGCTCCCAACACTCAAGGTCCGCCAGTCCGGCCCCGTCCTTGCATCCACGACCTACGATGCCATTTCCATTTCTGGCGGCCAAGCCGGCAATGCTGAAGCCGAAGCCCTCGCCGTCTTTTCTGCCCTCGATATCGCCAACCCCGGCAACATTGACGCCGCCGACCTTGACTTTCTCGGCCAGGTCAACGACGTAGCCAACGATGCCGAAGTCCAGGCCTTCAATCCTGCCATAGAGGCCGCCACCGGAGCCGAAGCTGACGCGCTCGCGGCCGGAAAAACCAAAAACAAGGTCCTCAAGCTGATGGCTACCAAGATCGAGCTCGAGGCCAAGCAGGCTCAAGGCGAGGACGTGGCGGCCAAGCTCGCAGACGAGACGAAGAAGCTCAACAACAACATCGCCACTGATACGAAGAATGCTGGAAACCCGAGCACAGCACTGCCCTTTGATGCTGCTATCACGGGTGGAGGCGCCACCGCTGCTGGTGCGGGCAACAGCGCCGCAGCAGGTACTGGAAACAGCAATGCTGCATCGGGAAAGAAGAGCAAGGCGAACAACGACAATGCCGCTGCCGACGATGCCGCTGCCGACGATGCTGCTGCCGACGATAACGCGAATGATGATAATGCTAATGATGACAACGCCAACGATGACGCTGCTCAGGACGATGCTGCTCAGGACGACAACGCCGCTGGCAACAACGCCGCTGGCAACAACAACGCAGGGAACAACAACAACAACGCCGCAAACAACAACGCCGGCAACAACGCCGGCGGAGCGACAGGCAACTTCCTCTTCGGCGGCAACTAGGCGCAGACAAGAGTCCATTGGCTGGGCCAAGCGAAGGTTACGACTGAGTTGGAGAGGGGACGAGGACGAAACAGGCCGGCTGGATACCAGGCACAGATGATAGCTGTCATGGAGACATGTAGCACGATTAAGATGAAGCATTAACTGTAAATTTTACGAATATACAAAAGTTTGAAATATCGCGGTTTGCTTCGGTGACGCTACTTGGCATGTGGGCAGACCTGCTGTGTGGGGTTGAAGTCTTGAGAAGAAGGTATGAGCTTGCGATTTCTCAATCACGTCGATAATCAGAATTCGTAGGACGGGGATCAATTGGAGGCAGTCAGGATACTGGTCCTACGGGGATTACATGACTTCATGAATCTCCCCTTTCATCATCTAACAACCCCTTCTTTTCCTCCTCCGCCTCCATCTCGTCACGATACCTCTTCAACCCCGCATAAGTCCTCCCCTTGACAATATCCCGCGTCTCGCCCCACGTCCCGAAACAGCAGTGTTCCACCCTGCCCAGCGGGCCCTCCCGGGGCTCATCCTCCACCAGCACGCCGAACCTCAACTTAGTCTCTCTCAGCTCCTTGGGAAACGGGTCGCCGCCCAGACACGCGCCGACGCTCAAATGGTCGAGCGTCGGGTTCCGCGTGGTGACCAGAATGCGCGAGAAGAGCGTATCGCTCGCGACGCCGTTCTGGTAGATTGCCACGCTGCCTACGACGATGGAGAAGAGGGTGATGCCGACGGCGATGGCGTACCCAATCCACAGACTGCGCGCGAGGTAGATGTAAACGATGGTTGTCCTGCTCTTGATGCACTCTACGGCTGCGGTCTCGGCGGCTACGAGTGTTGGCTCCGAGAGGAGCGTGAGCAGCATGTCTTCGAATAGGCTTTGCACGGCTTCCATCAGGGCGGGTTGCGGGTAGGACGTTCGCCCGTCCATGAGCCGCGTCTCGCTTATGTCGGAGCGTGTGATGATGAAAGTGTCGGAGGTTTTCTCAATGTCGCCCCGCAGGAAGGAGCGCAGCATGGCGCCCATGCTGTGGTAGGCCGCGGCGAGCTTGTAGGAGGTGGGATCGGTGCGAGGACTGATGAAGTTGGTGCTTGGAGATGAGATGAAGGAAGTTCTATTTGTAGACTGTATGGTGGTGTCGATTACAGGACGGAGGAACTCGCGTTGCTTGAGCGTTGCGTTTTGCGTGGGGCGGTAGCGCATTTCGAAGGTGTAGTTTGTGTGATGCATTACGCATTTGAACAACTTCGGCTCGTGAACCCACACCCACTTCTTCGCGTACGGGCTGTCCTCTGGATACCGCTCGGTTGTGTTCTCAGCGTAGCCAATCCAAAGTACTGGTTCAGCTTCAAACACACCAAGATCCTCGGGATAACCTGCGTCTGGTACTCCTTCTGTAGTGGGTGCTTGGGGTGTCCGGTAGTCACCCAGATCGACCTCGGCGTGGTAGATGAAGTCGCCCTGCGGTGCAATCTGGTCGATCGTAAAAGGTGCATCGACAGGCGCCGCATTGCTGACGTCGTCGCATTTGTAACCAGGAGCCATGAAGCTGATCGCATACGTGCAATTAAAGCCTGTGCCACAGAACTCGGCGGCTGCCTTCTCGCGTGGCTGTGGCTTCTTCAAGTAGGCGCTACTGAATGCAAGTCGGCGAGCGATCTTGGACGGTCCATCGTAGTAATCGAAGTAACCGTCCTGTGTTCCGCTTGGATCTGTTGTATTGTAGTAGATGAGCGCGTTGCCGCGTGAGTTGCTGTGTTGCTCCTCACGAAAGTTGAACACGGCCTCCCGCGTCAGGTTCAGCGTTGCGACAGCTGGACACGTCGTCGT
Organism: Didymella segeticola; assembly: GCA_004522025.1. NCBI lineage: Eukaryota > Fungi > Ascomycota > Dothideomycetes > Pleosporales > Didymellaceae > Didymella > Didymella segeticola. The sequence continues at coordinate 507,940 of SDAV01000005.1, read as the reverse complement.
CACATTCATGGGTCTGGGTTGTGAAGTGAGCGAAGCCGGTGATAAGACAGACGCGATTGGGATGAGCCTACACCCTTGTTAGCATCTCGGCACCGTAGTTATACATTGCTAGCCCTCACCAACTACAAATCGCCATGAAGGTGGCCAGCTTGCCATTCCTGATCATCTCCCAGTTTAGAAAGAACATTGTAGGATCTTCTGTTGCAGAGAAGAGGCCGTCGATACCGTTGATGGTCATGGCCTTGCTTCGAAGAGTGTGCCATATGCGTTGCCTGTAACAGACAATGACGCAGCTGACCAGCATACTCTTAGTAAAGAAGGCCAGCGCCGTGCCATAGCGCACCATCTTCAACTGCTCGGTCGCTGGATGGCCGTTCAGATGCGCATAGAACAAATGATGTCCTATCGCTCCCAAGACGCCAGCCACAAACAAGGATGACATGATGGCTGGCGTGGTCCAGTGTACGTGCCATTGCGCCAATTCGCCGACCCTCTTGTCGACTAGAGCTTGCGTGTCGGCGTCCATTGTCTTTGTCTGATAAAGCGAGGCCACGGAGAACATAGACGCCCGCTCCGAGCGCATCGAAGGCCGTGGACTCTCTTGACGACCTGGTATTGGCGCATACTGGGTGTTGCTCTGTGTGGGTAGGAGATATGCGCCTGAATGCGACCTTCCATGCGTCCTCCCGCGTGCTCCATCCCCTGGGGACTCTCCGCGTGAGCCAAGCGAGTCTCGTGCGTCCAGCGACGGCTGTTGTAGCTGAGACAGTTCGACTGAGTCGTGGAATGGATCGTACGGATCTGCGTGGAGGTCTGGTGAAGGGTCGCGCGACGAAAAGGCTGAGCGAGGACCTCGCGAGGTCATTTTGGAGGTCGTTGCAGAGCTCCACGGGGTCGGGATGCAGGGCTCAAAGCTATTATGCCATCTCGGGCTGTCTTTGGTGGTTTCGACTTGTGTATAGGAGCTCAGACGGCTCAGCGCTGGTCCAGCTATGTTGAGTGCAGCTGGAGCCGTCCTTTTGTTTCGCTGTCTTGCTCCAAGTGCCAAAACAGAGGACAAGCATCGCCCGCCATATCTGTCGTGGATCCGTCCTATGGTTGCTGTGCTGCGGGCGAGACTCCAGCCCCGTCAGCCTAAGCACGATAGCGCTAGCTGCAGCCGGTGGCTTCTGAGGCTGTCGCACCTGACAAGGTACATACTTTCAGTTTATATCAAGTCGTGCAATCCTTTGAAAAATGTTTGTTGTCGCCATGCTGAAGCGTAGAATACGTGATGCTACGGTACTTGAGCTTTGTGCTCGCGCTTCACCCCGCAATCGTAGATAGCAGAGCCAAAGTCCATGTCAGCGACATGGCATTCTCAGTGACTGGCGACAAAACTTACATCAGCCAGCCTCAACTCCGCCTTGTCAGGCTGCAAACATAATGTCGACCTAACAGTATGCAAAGAATGAAGATAAAAATACGTAAAGCCTGGCTGTGTCTTTTCCATTCTGAATTCGTGGAAGGTATGCAGTGCCTGAGGATGACAACACGTGAAGCCTTGTTATTCTATCTTCTTCGACTCGAAAAGACAGGGCGGTGTGTACCACTGTACTTTCAAAAGTCTGAGACTTTGAAGCACCTTACCCGACGTACTTAGCGTGGTAGAAAACTGCACAAAGATCCCTCCAATTTGCACACCCGGAGATCTCTCGGCCACGTTCCCTTGGCAAAGTGCACTTCCACGTTCTCAAAAAACTGCACTCGTCCCGAAACATGCTACTCCGCATCGACGGCAAATCGCATCGAGTAAGTTACAGGGCCAAGCACGCAGCCAAACAAACCCTCGTTGATTTCGAAGCACAATCTGAGCTCAGCAATGCGATCTTCTGACGACGCTCGCAGATTCAAATGCAGTCATGCTACCAGTTTGTGCCTATCGGCCTGCCCTGTCTCGACCCATGTCCACATCAGAAGGGGTGGGGGCAAGAGAGGAATATCTGGGGAAACAAAGCATATCTGGCGAGCTTAGAAATGCGACTTGGACGGCAGATGGGCGCTCGAGTATCTAGATCACATCGGATGACCAAAGCGGGGCTAGCGCGAGGGCTAATCCCGGCGACTTTGTTGCGTCACCACAACGTCCGAGATTCATGGCTCTGAAGATCTGAAGACCCGTTGGAAATTGGGGATGTATAAATTGAGTAGCCCCGCTGTGATGGATGGGGATACTATATCTTTGTTTCCTGCAGCTTTGCCAGATTGAAGAGTTTTTGTTATCCAGCGAAAGAACGCATATATACCACGTAATACACAATGGCGCCGTCAACAACCAAGCAATGGAAGGTCGAGGGCAAGAACGGCTTCGACTCCCTGAAGTTCGATGAGAGCGCACCAATCCCTAAGCTCGGCGATAAAGATGTCCTCGTCAAGAGTAAGCACAGTCTCAATTCCCTCAGCCGTGAAGCCACAGCTAACAACAACAAAGTCAACGGCGCCTCGCTCAACTACCGCGACCTCATCATCCCCAAGGGCGGGTACCCGTTCCCGCAAAAAGACGGCGTGATCCCGGGCTCCGACGGCGCGGGCATCGTCGAATCAGTCGGCAGCGGCGTCACGCGCTTCAAGCCCGGGGACCGCGTCGTGACGCTCTTCAACGCGGGGCACATCGCAGGTTCCCTCGACGCATCGTCCCTCGCAACGGGTCTCGGCGGCGCACTCGACGGCACACTGCGCTCGTACGGCGTCTTCTCGGAACAAGGACTCGTCGCTACGCCCACCAACCTCACCGACCTGGAAGCAAGCACGCTATCCTGCGCAGGGCTGACGGCGTGGAACGCGCTGTACGGCCTCGAGTCCCGGGCGCTGAAGCAGGGACAATGGGTTCTCACGCAGGGCACAGGCGGAGTCTCCATCTTCGCACTGCAATTCGCAAAAGCGGCAGGCGCGCGCGTCATTGCGACGACGTCGTCTGCGGCCAAGGTCGAGACGCTGAAGAAACTCGGCGCAGACCACGTCATCAACTACCGCGAGACGCCCAACTGGGGCGAGCAGGCGAAAGAGATCACGGGCGGAACGGGCGTGCAGCATGTCGTTGAAGTTGGCGGGCCCAAGACCATGGCCCAGTCTCTCAAGGCTATTGCCATCGACGGCGTGATTACGATTATTGGCTTCATTGGCGGGATGGATAAGGAGCAGCCGTCGTTCCTCGACGCGTTGATGAATATTTGCACCGTTCGGGGTATTTTGGTTGGGAGCAGACACCAGATGGAGGATATGGTGCGCGCAATTGAGGCGAATGATATTCATCCCGTGGTGGACGAGAAGGTGTTTGAGCTGGAGGAGCTCAAGGAGGCGTATCAGTATATGTGGGATCAGAAGCATTTTGGTAAGCTGACTATCAAGGTGTCGGCGTAGACATGATGGTAGAGAAGAAGATGATGGGATAGAGGATAATATATGCATGGATATGAGTTATTTGATAGAACTAGGTTATCTGATCCACACTGTCTTCATGTCTAAATTGTGTCGTAGTAGTGCTCACGACTTGATGAAAAGATACGCTATCCTCTACAATAAAACTACCCCAGATTAAACTCATTCGCCAACCCAGCATGCCTCATAAACTTCTCCCTCGCTCGCACCGCCTTCCTCATCTTCGCGCTCTCCTCCTCATCCGCACCAAGCGGTAGATCCAAGTCCTGCACGCCCTTCTGCGGCACCACCTTCTCGACCTTGCGACTCGCGCCATCCATCTTGGGCGCGCCACGGACCTTGGCGGGCCGTTTGTCCTCGCGGCCCGCGCCCGTGCGGAGACCGGGGACCTTCATGCCGCTTGGGCGTTCGCGGAGGGCAAAGGCTTTGGCGAGGTGGCCGAGGTGCAGGGATTTGATGTCGAAGTAGATGCGCTCGTCGGCGACGTGGGTAGCGTAGGCGCGGATGTGGGATTGGTAGGCGCGGCGGGCGGCTTCGAGGCGTTTGGGGTCGGCGAGAGCCCAGCGCTCGACGGCGAGCTGGAGGTCTGTTGCTTTTTCCATGTAGGCGTTGCGCTCGATGATGCCGGTGGTGACGAGGCCCTTGTTGAGGATGTCAGAGGCGTCTTGGCGGAGGAGGTGCACGCCGGCTTCGTTGTCTTTGCGGTCGGATTGCAGGATGGAGACGTAGCCTTCTTCGCACCCGGGTTGGAGGAAGATGCAGGCGCGGCCATCGCGACCGGCACGGGCAGTTCGGCCGATGCGGTGGAGATGGTCGGAGCGGGCAAAGGCTGGGTCGAATTCGACGACGAGGTCGACGTTGGGGAGATCGAGACCACGGGAGGCGACGTCGGTGGCGATGAGGACTGAGGCTTCTGTGTTCTTTGCAAAGTGGGCGAGGGTGGATGTTCGGAGAGATTGCTGCAGAGAGCCGTGCAGGCGGTAGGCTGTGACGGTGTGGGTCTTGGGGGAGAGGATGGGGGATGCGGCGTGGGTGACGGCGAGTTTTGTGGGATCAGACTGGACGACGGCCTTTTTCTTCTCCTTCTCCTTCTCTTTATCATCTACTGCATCAACATTCTCTGCGGGCTCGCCTTTCTTGCCGTCGGGCTTGTCGACGTCGAGGTTGGTCAGCAGGTCAAAGTGGAAGTCGACCGAGTCGGCGCAGGAGATGAAGACGATGGCCTTCATGACGGAACCCTTGCGCGCAAAGGTGCGCTTCAAGTAGGCCAGCAGCGAAACCAGACGCAGCTTGGGGGCCACGACAGCGTACGACTGCTTCAGCTGTGCTGGGGCGTAGAAGCCCGAGTCGTCGCGCTCCTGGACGGCGTTCTCGTCTCGGTCGGCGGGATCGGCCTTGATGTGGACGGCGTCCTTGAGACTGATCTGACCCAGTCGCTCGACGTCCATCTTCATGGTGGCGGAACAGAGGACGGTGGTGCGCTTGGCGGGCAGTCCTGGGATGGCGGACCTGCCCTCCTTGTGGGCGCGCATGCGCAGGTTGAGCTGGCCAATAATCTTCTGCATGTCCTGCTCGAAACCCAGCTCCATCATGCGGTCGCCCTCGTCTAGAACCAGCCATCTGACGTTGCTGACGTCGAGGGCCTCTGTGTGCTCGAGGTGGTCGACGAGACGTCCCGGGGTGGCGACGAGGATGTTGATACCCTTGCGTAGGCGGGCCTTCTCCGACTTCTTCTTCTCTCCACCAATGACGGTGGTGGCCACCAGCCAGTGGGCGCAGCCGAGCAGCTTCTCGAGGACCAGGGCAATCTGCTTGCTCAGCTCGCGGGTCGGGGCCAGGATGACGGCGAAGAGGCCCGAGGAGCGCTGGACGGCGTCGTCGCCGGCTTCGTTGCGCTTCTTGATGTTGGCCGACAGCTCCATCAGGCGCTGGACAATGGGCAGTAGGTAGGCGAGCGTCTTTCCAGAACCCGTCTCGGCCTGGATGAAGGCGTCCGAATCGTCCTTGACGAGCTGGGCAATGGCGGCCTTTTGGATGGCGGTCGGGGCCTTCATGCCCATTTTGTTCAGCAAGTGCGTGGCGAGTGTAGGGGCAATGCCGAGCGAGGTGAAGGTCTCGAGCTCGCTGCTGAGGGGCGCGTTGGAGGGCTCGATGGGGGCATCGTCGTCGTGTGTGTGGGTGTGGGCGTGGGTGGAGCGGTCGGCGGGCAGGGGCTTGGTGGTCGAGGTGGGGTTGTAGGTGAAGAGGGATGAGATGATCTGCTTGTTGCCCTTTTTTGGCGGGGGAGCGTCGTGGTGTCTCTCGTGGTGTCTCTCTTGCGGCTTCGGTGCGCTGGTCGTCGCCTGTGGTCTGAACTCGCTCTGCGCGGGCCTCTCTGCCCTCTCTGCCCTGTCTCCCCTGTCTCCCCTCTCTCCCCTCGTCTCTGGGCTGAAGCCTCCACTTACACGCGCCCGCTTCACTGGCCGTTCGCTGTTATAACCACCACCACCACCACCCACAGGCTCTGGGCTCCTCGAGGCAACCCGACGAGTCCTCGGCCCCAGCTCTGTGCGGTTCACGTCGGTGCCCTGACTCTTGCTCTTTCCCTCTTGCGCCGCCTTCTTGGGCACCGTCTCGCCCGTCAGTCGTGCCGTGGCCTTTGTGTGCCAGTTCTGCGCCGCCTTCTTCGCCGTCAGTCGGCTGCGCCATGAGCCGCCCTTGATGCTCGGCTTGGCAATGATACCGCTCTCCGGGATGGAGAAGTTGAGGAGCATGCCATCGTCGGCCATGGTTGCGGGTGTTTGTTTGGTCTGTAGTTTGGTCTCGGTTTTCAATTCACCATCTTGGATTCAACTTGCATTTTACAGTGGGTCCTTTCGGAAATCCGCCCCACAGGCCTAGCTTTTATGGACCCTCAAGCCGCGGCTGCATTGCGCACGTGACCGTGACAGCATCACCGCCGCAGAACAGAGACGTCTTTGCGCGCCGGGAGTGAGTCGTTGCAATGGCCCAGTCAGACTTGTGTCCCTCATCTGCTGAGCAAGGGCAATCGTTCCTCTCCTCCACGACTGCGACTTCCTCCACAGGCTAGTCACGACCCAAGCCATGGCCGCGCGCCCTGCACCTCTCCTCATGGCACACGTCCGCACAGCAACCAGCAGATATGTCCAGCCCCGCCGGACGTGTTTACTGAAAAGCTTTGCGCCAGCTCGACTCCCTCGCCCTCGCCCCCATAGCATCGTCAATGCCAATGCCATCCGCTGCCTGTCCTCGACCGCGCCCCGTCGCAGCGCTTTCGCCGTCAACGACCTGACCCAAGTCTTCCACCATGTCGCGCCCCTACGCAAGTTCCGCCGCGAGCTCCTGCTCAACAACCGCACCGTCGGTTTAGTACCTACCATGGGCGCCCTGCACGAGGGCCACATCTCGCTGGTGCGCAAGGCCGCAGAAGAGAACACGGACGTCTGGGTCACCATCTACGTCAACCCAACCCAGTTCGGCCTGAACGAGGACCTGGCCTCGTACCCCAAGACCTGGGAGTCTGACATGGACTTGTTGCGCACTCTTGACCGCGAGCTGGCACGCGACGGCAAGGGCCGTGTCTCTGCCGTCTTTGCCCCAAGCACAAATACAATGTACCCTACATCCCCCCCAGACAGCAGCATACCGGGCGTTGGCAGCTTCGTCGAGATGCGGCCCCTGGGCCAGCTGCTTGAGGGCGCATCCCGGCCCGTCTTCTTCCGCGGCGTGGCCACCGTGTGCATGAAGCTCTTCAACATCTGCCAGCCAGACGTCGTCTACTTTGGCCAAAAGGACGCCCAGCAGACCGTCGTCATCAAGAAGCTGGTCAAGGACTTCCATCTGAATACTGAGGTGCGCATCTGCGAGACATCACGCGAGGCCGACGGTCTGGCCCTCTCCTCACGCAACGTCTATCTCGGCCAGCGCCGCCGCAGCCTCGGCATCGTGCTCAACCAGGCCCTGCGCAAGGCTGAAGCGCAATACATCGCCGGTAAGCGCTTAAGAGGCGACATCCTCTGGCCCGCCGTCGACCACGGCGACCGCGTCCAGCACGAGCAGGAGAACCTGCAGCCTGCCAAGCGCGCACTCTTCCAGGTCGACTACCTCAGTCTCGCAGACCCAGACACCATGGAGGAAGTCGACAAGGTCGACGAGACCAAAGGCGCCATCCTCAGCGGCGCCGTCAAGATGATGCCCCTGGAGGAGCCGCAGGAGGGCGAGGAGCTGGGGCTGGGCGGCGGACAGGTACCGGTGAGGTTGATTGATAACATTGTCCTGCAGCCAACAAGATGAATGCATTTACCTCTCGAGTCAGCAGTGTGTTGAATGTAGAGCTACGGCACTTGGATTGCGAGTCGATATGCCCTGACCCAGAGTAATTCAGACCCTACATTACTACATGAAGAGACCCCTGATATCTCGACCCATGGCTCTCAACTCACTCTCGTATATTTTTCCCATCTACCCAGCACAGAACATTATAAAACCTTCCAATTCTCACTACACTCCCAACCCACCACAATGTCCCTCTCCACACCCACCACAATGTCCCTCTCCACACTCGCCGCACTATCCCACACCACACCCACCACAACATCCATAACAACCTACCCCGAATCACCCACAGGAACAGCATGGTACCACACCACATCCATCATAACCATAGTCCAGCAATTCCCCCCCGGCGGCCTGGGGACAACCACAATGTACATGACGGTTGAGTGGAATCGGCGCGGTGAAGAAACTGCAACTGCAACTGCAATTGCAGAAGCGTCTGTAATACGCGTTCCAGAGACGAGGGTGATACGGGTTAGTGTGTCTGGAGAGGAGGGGGGTGGGAATGTGGAGACGGCTACGCCTACAGGGACGTTGAGACAGAGGAAGTCCTCTCATCTACCGAGGCTGCTCCATGAACAAGTCGACGACAACGAGGAGGAGGAAGACAGGACCGCTATCCTGGGCACACACACAGGCACACCCTCTCTCGCCAGTCTCGCCACCAAACACACCCCCACACCCTCTACCCTCTCCACCACAACAACAACAACAACAACAACGCAAAAACCAACCTACCCACAGATAGGCTCCCTCCCCTCCGCCGCCGACATCCCCGCCTCCTGGCGTGAGAGTTTCGACACCGCAGCGCGCCGGGCGCACATCCTCGCCCTCGGTACCGTGGCTGCTGTGTTCGTGGCTGGCGTGTTGGGCGTGCTGGTGTGTGCGTGCTGGGCGTGTTTGTGCGGTGAGAGGGTCTGGGAGAGGGCAGAGGAGGTGGAAGAAGGGGGGTGGTCGTGGTTTTGAGAGCTGGGGAGTTGGGATCAGAATCATGTTGGGGGAGATGGATGGATGGTGGTGTAATTAACGCTAAAGATATGGATTCAAATGTATACGTCGTTAGGAGTTCCAGATCTCACTCCACCGCTCCTTGCTCAGCTCAACGGGGCCGTTGAACTTGCCGAATCGCGGTGGGCCCGTGCCAGGCTCAGGGAGACAGATCCAGTCCCGCACGCAACCGGGGACTTCCTGTCTGCTGTGGCTGATGCAAAGCAATGCCTGATGGTCCTGGAGCCCTGGAACAACAACCTCCCTCCCCGTCTCCACGGGTCGCTGTCCTGCATCCGTGTACTGCAGCGCCATGGCCTCGCCGCGGCTGAGAAACAGAAGACACTTGTCCCGCGCGAGGTCGTCCATGCCGCTGAACGCTTCGTCGAGGATGACAATGTCCGGGTTGCGGATCGTGGCGCGAAGGAAGAGAAGCACGCGTTGGGCTGAGTAGGAGCTCTCGCCGAACAGGACGTGAGATGACCAGTCCAGGTTGCTACTCGTGGTCCTGCCGTCTTTGACCAAGGGATTGAGCTCGGCTTCGAACCACCGCAGACACGCTTCCACGCGTGCCGTTGCGTTGTCGTCCAGAAGTGGTTTGGTGATCGGCGTCTCGCTCCAGGCGGATTCGAGGGCGCGGCGGATGGTCAGGCGTTTGGGGAACAGTGCGTGGACTTCGGGTGATGCGTGACCCATGCGGGCCTGGATTTCGAAGATGGTGATGCCGGGCTTGCCGGGCTCTGGTAGGCGCGATCGCTGGAAAAGCTTGACCGGCGCCGAGTACGTCTGGGGGTGGTCGGATGTGACGAGGCTGATGAGTGTGGTCTTTCCTGACCCGTTTGCACCAAAGATGCCCCACCGTTGCCCTCGATGCACGTCCCAATAGAGTCCGTCCTTCTCCTCGCCGTTGACGTTCTGCTTCCATTCTCCCAGCACAGAATTGGCTCCGTACTTGATGTTCACGCCCTGCATCTCGACAATGGGTTCGCCAGTGGGCACTTGGGCATCGTCGACCTTCGGGTAGCCGTCCCGACTCAGGGCTCCAGCTGAACCTGAAGCATCAGTTCCGTTCGACTCAAAGTCGCCTCGCTCAGATAGGTGGCGGCCAACCTCGCGCAGCTCTACAAGCTTCGTGTCTAGCTCATGACTCGATGTCGACTGGGACTGTAGCGATCTCTCGGCCTCTTCGTACTGCTGCTTCAGGTATTGGAAAACCTCTTCCTTTGGTCCAAGGGAGTCAACATGCCCATCCTCCCCAGCATAGACAATGTGAGTGATCCATTCTGGAATCGCATCTTGCGGTCGCAGTGATAGTACGATCCTTGGAGCATTGGCTTCGGCAAGACGATGCAACACCCGAGATATGTGTTGCGTGACGATTGGATCCAGCCCGACTGCCACCACGTTAGTCAAATCATCACCCCCCGGTAGAAAGACATACTGAAGGGTGCGTCAAGACACAAGACCTCGGGCCTAGTCAGAAGCGCCTTTCCGATCCTTGCACGGCGGCTCTGTCCATTGCTGAGCATGTTCACGGGCTTGTCCAGGAATCGCTCCAGCTCAAGATCCTTCATGACTCGTCGTGTGACTTCTTCATCCACAGACTTTGCCTTTAGTTCTTCTTCGCCAGGGTTCAAGGTGACAATGCCGGTCAGGTAGCGTTGAAGAGTAAAGTCTCCCTCCTCTTTCAGACTCTCATAGCGAGCAGAGAGGTACGCACCGCCGAAAGCCTTGCGCTCGACGTCAAAACCAACATATTCAATGGCTTGGTCAGGGTATCGTAACCTGGGGTTCTTGTTTGATATCTCCGGAGATAAGAGGTACGGGTATGACCGGGCTGTTGGTGGGAAACATAGAAACTTGCCTCGAAGAAGCTGGAGGAAAGCAGTCCGGATATTCGAGGACGGACTCAAGATAGCCCAATGCTGGTTTGGGGTCGAAAAAGACGGTAGTGAGAGGCTCAGCCCTGGAAATAACGGCGGATTGGGAGGCGCGTCCTGGCCTGGTGCTGGCCTCGATTCTGGATGTTGGCGGTAGAATGTGCCATTGGTAATCCTCACAATTGGCTCCGAGAAAAGCCTACGCGACGTGTGAAACCTCGCGCATGTTGATGCGGCAAACAACAACGCTGTCGTTCTTCGCATGGCGAGTGCAGTGACGTCCGTCTGAGTCGCGCGTCCCTGCATCATCGAGCCGAGGCGCCTAGCGCGTGCCGTGCCTTGATGTCTGAGGCTCACGAACTCGAGACGTTTCACTAGCTTTCGGCACCGCATTTTCGTGCAATCCTCTTTGCCATTAGTGACTGCTCGTACATTGGCACCATGTTTATCATCGTACAACGGAGCCTTTGCTCTTCATGCACACAGCGTGTGGAGTTTGTGGTCGCGCTCTCAGACTGACCTCACGCAGTACAGACATCGACCGCGATCTACAAACAGCTTAGAGACAGCGCACAGTGGGATTTCCTTCAGAAAAACTACCGAGCCGGTTCGTTCGGCACTTGGATACTTGCCAGGCAGCATGTGGTCTACGCCAGGCATGCAGTGTTTCCAGATAGCGATCATACAGCTCGGCTATAGACCGGACCCGCCCAACTTGGCACGTCTCAAACGGCAGTCTACGCAATTGTTTCTAGCCCGGTGCCTGACAACAAGCCTGTCAAACACGTCGATGGCGGATTGGGCGATGTGAGACTGCATAACATCTTGGCTACAACGACGTGACAAACCCGTAGTCCATCCAGCGCTTTCCCATAGGTTCGCTGATCACCACCTCAGGCTTTGTCCCTGTTTGAGTATTATGGAGTCTGCAAAGACATACGTTGGCGCAGCAAAAGAGATGTGCGAAGGGGCGCAAGCCTGCATCAGGCTTTTGGAGGATTGCACGGCCAGCGATCCAAGCATAAAGGTGCTGGCTCACACCATTTTGTCTTCAAGTACACCAAGCAACTTGCGCTTGCCTTCTCTTCTGTCACTCTTTTGGGCTACTATCCGTCGAACGGCTTCCTAATCTTTCCTTGCCGAGTCAACTGTTGAACGGTGCTCGCTCTTTTAATCTTGCATTAGATACCCACTACATTTCAGCCTAATCAGTTCCTTAACGACCAACACCTCCCAACATCATGAAGTACACCAGCTTTCTCCTTACTATCGCGGCTACGGCATCTGCTCTCCCTCAGCTCAGACCCCACGTCCGCCGCGCCAACCAGATCATCCCTGTCGTAGTTGGTGGCCCGCAGGATACCTTTGTCCCCAACTCCGTCGTCGCTGCCGTCGGCGACGTTGTCCAGTTCCAGTTCAGCAATGGAAACCATACCGTCACCCAGTCGACCGTCGATCAAGCGTGCACGCCAATGGAGGCCGGTGTGCACAGCGGCCACATCCCCTTCAAGGATGGCCAGACAGAAGTCGGAACGTTCAACATGCCAGTGACGAGCACCGAGCCCATGTTCTTGTACTGCGCGACCGGCCCGCACTGTCAAGAGGGACAAGTCATGGTCATCAATCCGTACATCTCCCGATACCAATGAAGAGACAGGAACTGACAAGAGTACAGTGCGAACGCTCAGCAAGTAGCAGACTACGCCAAACTCTCTCAGGCAACCGAGAAGAGCACGGACGGCGGAGATCCATTGGGAGGCACCGCAGGAAAGATTGCCTTGGATCAAGCTGCATTCGTTCCCGCTCCTCCCGAGGACGCTGCTGGAGGGGCACCACCTGCAGCTGCACCGCCCGCTGAAGCACCACCCGCCGAAGCACCTCCAGCTGGAAACGCAACAGCACCCGCTGAAACCACTGCTGCTATGGGTGAGACACCGACAGCAGAAACAACAGCAGCTGAAAGCGCTGCGACGACTGTCGAGACCTCTTCTGCTTCGACAACAGCAGCCGAGGCTGCAGCGACTGCATCGCCAACATCATTCGTCTTCTAGGCTGAGAATACGCCCATCTAGTACCGCGGCCTTGTGCTTGGGTGTCTATATAGAAATACATTATAGTTCAACATAACGCTATTGCATTCTTAATATCTGTCCGCACCAGGATGGATCTTTGCATGTCTGTCGATACCTTCAAGTGCTTGTAATTAGGCATCTGCTCAAATTGTCAATGTCATGTTGCGAACTTGACCGTATAATGCACATGTTTCAGCAATTGTTCGCGGTTCTCTCGGACTTTGATGAGAAGAACCGGAAGGTGTCGCAAAACCAATGGCGACAAGACGAGGAACTGCACGTTCAATTGAATCATACGCACCGTCCATATGTTCGAGATGGTTATTTGTTTGCATTATTTGAATTCCATCGTCATGAAATATCGTCAAGAAGGTAGAAGGCCGATCCACAGGGGAGGCTACAAGATATACATCGTCCAATCATATACACGAAAGAAGGCTCACCAATTCCAGCCCCAAGTAGGCTCTATCTCAGCTTGTTATATGCGGAATGGATTTGAACATGACATTGCTGCAGCGATGCTGATTAACGCTCATCCTTGGAAGTAGCTGCCAATCAGGCAAATCTCCATCAGCAAAAGCCAGAAGGACTTATGACTACCGATACTCGACGCCTCACCCTTTGCTGTCGGAGTTGACGTCGGCTCAGGAACAGTCCTATCCCCTAGTTGAGCAAAGCAGTCAGCAGGGAACCAAGAACAATCATACTGCACCAGCCAGCCATCGACATACTACTAGCAGGACCAGTCTTTGTCGGTGATGGCTGGGCCGCAGTGCCAGTGGACGTTCCCGTGTTTCCTGAGCTGAGACTTGAGTTTCCAGGTGTGTTGGCCTCGGTCAGCTTGGTAAGCTCCAAGTTCCGGACCTCATTGCCGTTGGAGCCGTACACAGCCTGCTTCGGCTTGGTGTCGGTCACATCAACAAGCTTGCCATTTTGGGGGTTGCTGATGCCGTTCTTGATGATGTCGGCGCATCCAGGGCAGACGGCTGGGATAGTGAAGTTTTTGCTAAACTCTTCAGCTGTGATCAACTTCATGCTGCACTCGGGAGCTTTGATGTTGGTGCTCGATGCGTTTGTCGACTGGATAAGGCTGAGGTCCAGCTTGTTAAACTGGTCCTGAAGATTATCGAAATCTTCGCGCAGAGACACAGTACCGTTCTCGTTGATGACCACGAGACCGTAGTCTGCCTCTTCCTGCGAGTACTCGTAGACGAGACCACCACTGAGCGAGGTCATATCGTTGCCGTAGAGAGCTCCGACCTCGGTGAAGATGCGGGGCTGGACCTTGTTGCAGCCGTACTCGGAGTACTGGACAAGAATAAGTATAGGCTGAGTGGTATTTCGAGAGTCAGACTTACAAAGACAGGAATGGCGGAGTTCTGAAACATGTTGACCAGGTCCGTGTAGCCAGAGCTCTTCATATCGCCTTCGCCACACCAACTGTACGAGTTGAGACCGAAGAAGTCAGAAGAAGACTGGTCGTCATCGTGAGAGCATTGCATGTAGGCCCAAGTATCATGCAGAATCTCGCGCACGTCGGCAGCAGAGTAGCCGACAGGAATGGCACGGTCGACGTGGTTCTTGATATAGTTCTTCAGGTCGCGCTGGACGGCTCGGATATACATGGGGTTGTACTCGGCGGTAGAGAGATCGTTCATGACCTCGTTTGCGGCGAAGAAGGCAAGGGTGTTGGGGAAAGCCTTGAAGTTTTCGACAACACCAAAGATGCGCGTAAGATAGTCTTTATGGTAGGATGTCCATGGCTCGGCGCGGTTGATGCTCTCTCCAGAAAGAGGCGAGTTAACGTCGAGGATCAGGTAGATGCCGGCGGCATTGAAGATGGACATGCACGTTGAGTGGTCGAGGGTGGGGTCGACATTGTAGACACGGATCGTGTTCACCTAGAATTGTCAACAATCGTGGTCCACAAAGGCTTCAAAGACATACACCCAGCTTCTGCATGACAACTGCGTCACGGAGACACACATCGGCGTCTGTAAGGGCATCCTGCTTGGCGGTGGGCTTGTAGCCGGCTTGACCTCCAGGCTGGTAGTCAACACCGACAATCATCAACCGCTTGCCAGTAACGGTGTCGACGAAGTCCTGGCCGCGGACCTCAACAGGGTTGACGGCATAGGCAATGCTCGAGAGCAAGGCGGGGATGAGAGCGAGCGAACGAATGAGCTGCCAGCCGTTAGTACCCACAAAAGCGCCGATCGTTTGGTAGAACGCACCGAAGGCATCTTTGCGACAAACGTAGAGCGCACACGCGTACACAATGCAGGTTCGTGCGGAAAACAAGTGAGGGAGAGGTGTACTAGTTTTATCAACACTGCTAGTGCACTGCGCAGCAGGGAAACCACAACAAGGCGCCGGGTAGTAGGAGCCGTGGAGCGGCACTAATGAGCAAACGAGCGAAAGGCGCGCTGGACGCGATTGTAACGAGTGGACACGGTCGTGGAGAAGGCAAAGAGCGCGAGAACAGTGCGAATGCTCTCGGGAGGCGGCAAGCTCGACTTTATGGGGACAGGTGCTCCCGTGTAATCTCGTCTTTCTCCCGCGACTCCTTCATAAGCCCTTGCAGCTGTACCAGGCCTGTAGTCACTTGCTGCACCTAGTGAGACGACGAATGCTGTTGGTGCCGTGTGGAACATGGTCGTGCGCCCTCATTTGCGCTTAGAGGACAAGCTTGAACACTGCTACGCGCCGCTCTTCTTTGTGACAGCCGCCATTATGATATCTCGAGATCTAACCAGCGCCATTTCCGCCGACAGGGATCTAAGTTTGACGCCAGCGCTAAGAGAGCAAGCTCCGCTCTTGGCAATCGATAGTGAGCTCGTGTCAACCTCAAGCTTGCTCGGCGGGTGCTTGCAATCCTCCCACCAGCGTCGTCAGGCTTGAAGTCCTAGCAGTCCCAATTTTCAGACTCAAATGACGCATATCAAGGCCAGTCGCACTGCGGGCAAGACCGAGAGCTGGTCACATCCTGTTCAATTTATATGGCCATCTCGATCACTCCCCGCCTTCCATGACGAGCATCGACCCATCCGCACGAGACATGCTCTATGTTCTCTCGAACTCTGAGAAGTACTTTGAAGACTGTCTGCAAGCGAGCGACTTCTTGCAACCGCGGTCATTCAGTGGCCGTTACAACAAATGTACTTCCTGTATCGGCCTTGGGCTTGTCATCCATCGACTCGTATGCCGGTTGTGCCCATGTCTGCATCCAACTGGATTCGAGAATCTGTTGCGCGGACAGTCGATCATCTGGTCTGAGTGCTAACATCGATCTCAACAGTGAGAGGAAGGCTTGCTTCTCTTCCTCGTCCATTGTTGGCATTTCAGATTGTTTTCGTGGCTCCTGTATTGAATCTTCGAACCGATCTTCTAGCGATCGGCGCGGAGATTCATCAAATTTTTGAATTTGATCATCAAAATACCGATGTCGGTTCGTCCAGCTTGCCCGCCACTCTTTGGGTAAGTAACCCAATGTATCAACATGTTCTTCAAGAATTCGGTCTTCACTTGGGAACCAAGTTTCGAACAGGGGTCGTTGACCCATAATGGCGAAAATTGCACATGCAAGACTCCAGATCTCAGTAGGGAACGATATTTGTGACGTTGGCTCCAAAAATATCTCTGGGGCCCGCAATACAAAGGGTGTATGAGAGAACCGTCGTACGTCAACTGCTGGCTGGAAGGATTCACTGAAATCGTTCAAGAAGATACGCGACTCGGTAGATGAGAGAGTGGCGTTGGCATCTCCGAACCAAATCGGCACGACACCGTGGCCAGGCACCCACTGATCCAGAGCTTGTCCGTCCAGCCGTGTCACGGACTCCAGTTCAGGCTGTCCATACCTTTGATATAGCTGGTCCGTAGTAAGATCATCAAAAGAGTCGGGCAGGCGAAGAAGGACATTGCCCTCATGAAGATCTGAAGCTGTGGTCAGCAAGATGAGGTACCGTTTCGACGCAGCGAGCCAAATTACTTACCTGCGTGAACGACACCTCGAGAGTGCAAGAAGGCGACGGCTTGTATAAGCTGAGCAGCAATAGCATGAGCCACCGAAGGATGGAATAAGCGATTGTGAGATGCCTCTCGCGCTTCTGAGACGCTCATTCTTGCTGGAGTGGTAACGAGGCAATGATGTATTCCCTTTTTCCCCTGAATTTCCGGTCCTTCCACGTCGAATTCATCCAACATCTCTGGAATCATGGCAAAGTCCATATGCACTCTCCCGGCGCGACCTTCCACTTCCCGCAGGCTTCGCAGTACGGTGCTCTCAAACGGACGATCAAGTTCTGACACAGCAAACTTGATAGCGACATACCTGGCCAAGTGCTCATCTCGTGCTAGTCATGTGGTAGAGGATGTGCCATGTCCCAGCTTATGCACAATGTGATAACGTGATGAGCTGAATCGGTCGCCGATCTGAACCGGGTAGTACCCTCCAGCAGCGTACTGTTCGAATGGCTCAACGTCTTCTATCGGTGCATACATCGCACACGAAAAATTCTCAGTTGATGGGTGGTTGGATACTAATAGCAGAGGGTTGCAAGTTGAGAACCGTTTCCTGGCCGGACTGTGACAGCTAGTGTGTAGGGGGGCGAATCGAATCCAAAACAGAGGGATGAGACAAGCAAGATCCTCTCTTAGACAGTGACAGAAAGGAATAGAATGCGAGCATTGCTGGATCGCATACAAATCGTCATGTAGTCATCTCAGAGATCTGGCGGCTCTGTGGAGCGAAAGTTGATGTTCTGGCCCAACTATGAGGTATCTGGAGACGCACACGACCACTATCGTCTAATTGGCCACTACAAGGTCGACTAACGTCAATTCGCTCTCAGGAATTGATACTGAGTCCGTATCACCAAGCTTGCTGGGCGGGTGCTTGCAGTCTTCTCCCACAGGGTCAGGCTCAAAGACCCAGCAGCCCTATGTCCTCAACTCAGAGGACGCCTAACAAGGCTAGTCACATGATTTTTGACCCCTCATCAATTACTGCCCGCCTGCTAGAATAAGCACTGACCAGTACGCACAAGACATGCTCTACATTATCTCAACCTCTGAGAAGTATTCGCAACACCGTCTGCAAGCTAGCAACATCTTTCAAACGCCGCCGTTCAGTGCTCGTTACTAAAAACGTACTTTATGTACCGTGACGCACTGCAGTTTGCGACCAGCGAGACGGTTCGAAACGACTTCACATACATCAACACCTGCCTCAAATCAAGTCAAAGATGGAGCCGGAAGAAATGCAAGGCGTTTCGACCAGGTCGAGCTTATGCTCTGGCTGTGACCGCATGCTCAAGCGTATACACGATACGCTTGTACACAAGCCCGGGGATTATCCCTGTGTAAAGGAGCGATGGTCTCCTACCAGTGTCTATCCTCGCAACGTCAAGTGGTGTACAGATGTGCCCAAGACCACTACGTACGATCTTGCAACAGGTTGCTACTTTTGTCAATTATGGCTCAAGCACAATAGAGATCGCGGACTCGAACCCACAGACAAAGCACTTCGTTGTATAGCTTGGAAAGCCGCGGTCTTGTATCGCACGGAGCATGGTGCAGAGCATGAGTCTGACTTTTACGATTCGTATTGCATACACAGCGCAGACGTAAGCGAGTTCAAATGGACCTGGCAGCCTATTGTCTTTGGAGTGATCCATGTGGCTCCCTCGACAGAGGCATCTAGCCGCCTAATCGATTTGATAATGCCCTCTCAGCTCGATACCAGCAACATCAAGAACTGGATTGCTCAATGTACTGTCCAACATGGAGGTCGGTGTACGCCTGAATTCCCGTACCATCTCACAGATCTAAGAGTCATTGACTGTGTCGAGCGAACGGTCATCGTAGCGCCCACTTCGTGTCACTTTGTCGCGTTGTCTTATGTATGGGGCGCATCTGACACGCACAATTCGTTCGAAGATCTTAGACAGGAGGACAAGGTGCCTGCAACAGTGCAGGACAGCATAGCTGTAGTTATTAAATTAGGCTACCGATATCTATGGGTTGATCGATATGTACGTGCTCGTTGAGTCAACACAACTTATTTGCTAACTTGCGAAGTGTGTCGATTAAGAAGACGGTCGACAAAAGCATACGCAGATCGTCCAGACGGGCCGCATCTATGCCTCAGCGCAGCTGACCATCATAGCAGCTGCGGGAAACGACCCTACCTACGGCCTACCTGGTGCCCGGCTGCGACGTCCATCTCAATGTGGACGTGCTGGCGACTGGCATCTAACTCTTGTACCTTCGACAAGAGGACTTGATGACGTCTTGGTATCGAAATGGGCATCACGAGCCTGGACGTTCCAGGAAGGCTTCTTCTCCAAGAGGCGGTTGATCTTCACTGATCGACAAGCGATCTTTTTATGCAACACAAGTTGTTCGTATGAAGCTCGTACCGACTCAAGCGTGTTGAAGAAAGATAGGATTGCATTAAAGGGGTTGATTCCTCAGGGGCATTTTCTTGAGGTGCCCAGACCTGGAAGAAACAATCCGCTTATTCGACCTATGAAGCATTTAGAGGAATATAGCAGACGTACTCTGACCTACGACACAGATGCTCTCGACGCTATAATTGGAGCTCTACACGCTGACAGACATGTCTTTCACGTCTGGGGTGCACCGTTCCGTCCGTATCAAGTGGCGAACGCGGAAGGCTCTAGACCCGTCGAAATCACCATACTCTGGATCTACTCACAACCTGCTCGTCGGCGACATGGGTTTCCCAGTTAGTCCAGCATTGGATGGGAAGGTCACATCTC
Source organism: Didymella segeticola (assembly GCA_004522025.1). NCBI lineage: Eukaryota > Fungi > Ascomycota > Dothideomycetes > Pleosporales > Didymellaceae > Didymella > Didymella segeticola. The sequence continues at coordinate 488,464 of SDAV01000005.1, read as the reverse complement.
GTGGCTTGGGACGCTCAGACCTTCTGGGCATGACTCAATATGCTTAAGTCACGCGAAAGCCGGTGACATATTTTTCGACAGCTTTCCAGCGCGGCTTCCGCCCGATATGGACTCTGGTCATGTTTCCCAACGCTTGAGAATTTCCGCGTTGACGGCCTCGTTCACTGCTGCGTACTCATCCCAGATCATCACCTCAACGGCCCAGACTGTAAAGTTCCCAGAGGACTCCGTGGCCGTTTCGCTGCCCTGGAAACAAGGTTCTCGGGTCTTCTTCTGGCCCCGTTGGGACATTGACAGCTCTGATATTCAAACTGAGACAATTCTCAAAGGAATCATCCTACAAAGCAGAAACATCGACTCTTTCCAGAATGATCTCGAGGTCGTTTTATTGCTTCGGCTGTGTGGTGACCACTATGAGCGTATCAGCGCGTTCAAGCTTCCCTCAAGTCACCACGCCTTGTTTGGGCGAGTAATCGAGACCAGCAGAGTCCCCTGGCTTGGCACGTATGTTGTATGCGATGCCAGTGTACGGCAGCAGACCCAGGCTGAGATAGGTGAGATTTGCGGATCAGATCCAGCGGTCACCAACTACAATCATTCACTCACAGAGCTGTACTGGAAGAATCACTTTGTCCGAGAAACGATATCGCTGGGCTAATATCCAGTAGTAGAGATGAACGAAACGCTTCAGCTGGGTACACAACGCTGTAACTTCAAGTAACCCAACTGAACGGCGGCACGAAGGTCTAAAAAAAAAAGCACACTGAAGACACTAGACGGCTGCAGGAGTTGGCTGACGAGGACTGAGACTGGACTTCAAGCTAAAAGCATCAGTACTCGCAGTGTTGGACAAGGGGCAGAGCATGTGTGCTTAGTTCATTTTTTCGACATGGAAAGAGGTGCGTTACTAATGGGTTATGTGTCCTGTAATACGTAGGCGCCATGCGTGTGCGATATACCGAGGTGGTTACGATATGCCTAGGTGGTTAGGGTAACGGTGCGACTGCCGTTGTTGCTGGCTTGGACATTACCTTCCGTCGAGACGCACCTGCGCAAACGATCATGATCGACATTTGTGTAACCGCAGCCTAGCAGTCTTTCCTTCACACGAGACCAGCTACTATTACGTCCATATCCAAACCGTCGTGTCTGGTACCAGCCTTTCTTCCTACCATTCCATTGTTACTCGATCGTATTTCGAGCTCCGGCCGGTTCTCTGCGCCATTCATGTCCGAATCACGCAAGGCAGAATTCACGAACATGTCCCCAAAGCGAGCAGCCACGGACGTCCCGGAAACCTTTGTGAGCCTACATCGTGGAGTGCAGGTGATTCAGGAGCTGACGTTGCAAGCCGGACGAAGACTTCCTACGCCTTTTCAGAACTTACAAGCGCATGAGAACTGCAGTCAAGACGAAAGAGAACGAGATATCACGCTTGCAGCTCGTTTTAGAAGAGTCGGACGCCAAAGAGAAGTTGACCAATTCCAAATTTGTCGCCGCCGAGAAGCAAAGGCTGGACTTGGTGAAGCGATGCGGAGAGCAAAAGGCGCGAGCCGACGAGTTGGAAGCTCAACTTGGCACTTTCAAAGCTGAAAAGCAGCTGGACGAACATGAGATTTGCGATGAGCTCGAGATCGAAGTTGCGGGCTCTAGGGGTAAGGCTCGACGAGCAGAGACAGAAAAGGCAGCGCTGCAGGAGCTCTCTGACATGGAGGCCGAGCACGAGAAGCCCCTTGAGAAATTCAGGAACTATAGGAAGCGCGTATGCGACATGAGCAACGACCACCAAAAAGCACGTCACTAGTGAAGGAGAGCCAGGTTCAAGGGAGACGGATGAGAACGGCCCTGCACAAGATTCCGTCCTGTACATGAAGAAGAGTATTACACAATAATATTAAAGTTATGCTTCTGGATCTGGTGTCACAGGCAGTAGCCATTGCAATCTACACTGTCGCCTGCATCATCCCCTATGGCTGTCATTCAATACGTGTGAAATACAGGGACGCGTCATCAACGATACAGAGACACCTCACGGTACTACTCCGTCGCGTCGTCCCCGAGTGCGATATGTGTCTCACTTCTGCTTCACATGATCCCCCTGAGACCACGGAAACCTCCTGTCTTAGTAGTAGAAGAAGGTTTCTTCTGCTCTTTGTCTTTGACCTTCTTCCCGATGTTTTGAGCGCCACCTGCATTATGTTAGCTTTTTGTATCAGAGTCAAACAAGAAGACGCCACTTACCACGCCCATAGACTCGCACTTCCGACTTCACCTCGACCTTGTCTTTATCAGTCTTGCCACCACTTCCCTCAGTGTCAACAGAAAAGCTGCTCTTGGCGCTTGACTGGACCGCAGGGTTGCTTCTAGCCAGAGCCTGTGGTTCGTACAGATCAGGGTGGAGCGCACCTCCAAAGGCAGGGTACATTGAGGGGCCGGGGGGCGATCTTTGCGATCGCTGGCTCCCGTGGCTCGGCATGGAGTCTAGTCGAGCCGGTCGTTGCGCCACTGGCGAGAGTGTGGATGGACTGGCGGGTGAATGGACGTCTGAGAAGTACTCGCGTTCCTCATTGATCGAAGGCCCGGTCGACAACGGAGGAAGATGTCGTGAGCCATAGTGGCTTCCTTCGCGCAGACTCGAGTTGCGACTGAGCTGCGACTTCGCGTACTCGTGGTGTCCTGTCTTCTCATGAACCTCAAAGCGACCTAAAGCAGCTTGGTGCTCCGCGTCAAGGTCTTGGTACTTCAGCTGCAAGTCAGTGTGTTGCGCCGAGAGGTTTTGGTGTGCTCGCTTCAATGATTGCAGCTTAGCCTGGCTTGCTGCGAGAGCCGAATCAAGCATTTGCTGGACTGAAGCTGACAACTGTCCTGGAGGACCCGCTGATCGCTCTGTAGCCTGCAGTTGTTGTTCTAGTGTCATGATACGGCGTTCGTAGGCAGAGATGGAACGTTCTCGCTCAGCTTCGCGACTGTTAAGACGCATGTTCGCGATCTCGAGGTCGTTGCGTAGATCATTGCGCTCCTGGATCAGACTGTGTAGACCTTGAGCTTGATCTTCGTACTCCGTAATCTTCTGCTGTGCGACGTCAAGTTCGTGGCGAATGGCGCTATAGTCCTCGAGCTCTAACTCAAGAGCTCTTGTGCGTTGTTCAGCTCTCAGCTGTTCAGCTTCTGCTTTTTCCACAATCTTCTTGAGATGCTCGTAATCAGACTGTGTCCTCTCAAGCTCGAATCTCAGACTCTCTTCTTCGCTATGCCAGGACTTCTCACTATCTCTATAGACCCGGACTTTTGAGTTTAGGTCACTCTCCCATTTTTTGGATTGGGTGCGACTTGTGAGGGTTTCCTTTTTGAGCTGGTTGTAAAGCTCATTGGCCTTTGTTAACCTAGCCTTCAGCGTTTTGTTGGTATTGATCAGATTCTGTGTATCGGCCTCTGCTGCAGCCTCGCGGATGTGCTTTCGCTGCAACTGCCCAATGTGCGAAAGGTGCTGAAGCTTCAAGTAACGTTCGAAGTTCAGATCGTTTCGTAGGAGCATGATTTCGCGCTGCAATGATGACATTGTCTGGTTTTGAGAGTCGGCATGTGAGTGTGGAGGCGACGTAGCACCGGCGGCCGAACGAGCAAAGCTGTCCAAACTAGGCTTCGGGTTCACTCGTCGCTGCGAAGACACGGTCGAGGGACCATGCGAGTTCTGTTTCAAAGACTCTTTGACGGGTGGCAGGGTTGGTGAGTCCATCATGTCGCGGGCCTTCAAAAGTGGTGATGCTGACTTGGCGGACTTCGCAGATGCAACAGACTTTGACCTCAGTGGCATATCAGCAGTTTCTGACTGACCAAGTGCATCACTTCCAGGAACGAACATCGTAGATTGAGTATTTCTCCAGCTCACCTCCGAGTCGTTTCCAGCCTCATCCAGAACAAACGCTGCCGGAACTTCGGGTAGAGGTGGCACAGGTGGAAGCTGAGTGGTAGGAGGCGGTCCGGGGTCTTCTAGTGATGCTGAGACTGCGACGCAGAGATCCATGCATTCAGTAACGACATCTGCGGGGTCGCTCTTGAGCCACCTATTCTCGCTGAGTTCCTCTTCGATGGTGGTCATGAACATGTTCGGGTGCAACAGGTGAACGTTTCTGTAGGGCTCGGTTCGGGTGTGAATGAGGTGCTGATCGAGGTCAAAGTCCCTAGCGCCGGGGAAGTTGAGCGACTTCAGATACCTCCTTGGCTTTTTGATGAAGCTCATGAAGTTTAAGGGGAATAATCCGTACAGGAAAGTGAAGTAATGCATCAAAGTCGGCGAACCTCCGTCTTCTCCCTCTGCAGGCTGCAATTGCTCCCAGGCTTGATCATTGTCCAAGTCTATCTCCTCTTCGTCTTCGCTGTCTTCATAATCTTTCTCGCCTTGATCTCTTTCCGGATTCTGATCTTCAGGCCTGCTCAGCTTGTCAAAACAAAGAATCCTCGTGTAGATAAGGAACAGCTTAGGGAGGTGGTGATCAGAGGTTAGGGCTCCGCAGATGTGTGGTAGAAGCATAATCAGAACTACCAGGGCAAGTTCCATGACCACGGTAGATGTGTCGATGAGGAGACACTTCTCCAGATGTTGTAACAGTTGGGTATCGAGCACCAGATGCAAGTGAGGAGGCTGCAAGCGCACGAAGGCGCTCAGAAGTCCCAAGGCTTGTACTCGATATTTTTTCTGAACGAAGAGCTCATCGAGAGCAGAGAGGAGCAGCTATTACGGTCAGTGCTCTATCCTATTTCAACACTGCATAGAGCGTACCTTGGGCATCTTCCTTCCAAATGTAATGAGGACACTCTCGAGCTCATTGGCAATGAACTCGTTCTCTGGCGATACAGCATTCTCTGGTGACGCTGAGACATCGGTCCTGACGAGGTATGCATCCAGGATTCTCTTAGTGAAGAGCTTTGACAGAGATGCACGTTCTCCGCTGGGAAGCTCTTCAGCATCATACACTAATATGCTCTGCACAATCTCTCTCGCGTCCTCGATCTCGCGCCTCTTGTGACCTATGCCATCTATTGTGGGTTTCAGAACCAGATTCCACCAAATGGTCAGTCTTGCCTCCCCGATCAGAACTGGGCGCACAAGTCGCAGTGCTGAGAGGAATGCGCCGTGTTTGGTCACGTCCTCCGCGACGTGCCGTTGGTACAGTGTGTGGAGGTCTTCATGGAAGCGCTGCGAATCGTGATCGTCAATGTTGTCGTAGCGGTCGAGGAAGGCTTGGATCGTTGCACAGAGCTCGTCAGGTAGCGGGTAGGGTACGTTAGGGGCGCTGAAGGTGTGATCAAGAGCCTTGATGGCTTCTTTCATCGATCTAGAAGCGCACGTCAGAGCTGTGCCACGATTGATGGCAGACAATAGTAGTGTGCCAGAGTATGCATTTGAGTCTATCAGCTTACCCTGGAGCCATGGTTTGCTCTTGATGTGATTGCGCAAGATCTCACGGTCGTTATGCTGTGATGTTCATTGGCCGCCTGGCAGAGGAGCAGAAGTCCGGGTGTGGCAACAAAGTGTCGCGTGGCTTTGCTTTGATGGTTCCAGGCAATTTGGAGACAGCCACTGGTCGTATTATGGGGAGCTGCGGGAGCTCTGATATCGAGCGATGACGTGGGGTGAGGCGTGGAGAAAGCGCGGAAAGATACCAACTCAATATCTCTCACTTGTGACGGCCTGGTCGTGCTTTTGATGTAGCATTCTGAGATTCCAATGGATGAGAGGCGCTCCTCATGGTCCTGGGGCGTACCGCAAAAGTAAGAAAGGTTTCACTCTGCCGGGACCAATACGCACTTCGAGGTCCAAGGATGTTGCACTTCGACGCCGAGGTGCAGGTAGGCCATGGCGGGACCCACCCAAATGGTCCGTGCCCACGGCTGTTGCTTTTGGGGTGACCCCTGGTGTTCATCCCACCCACTTGAGCCGTTGCGCTGTCAACGCTTTGATTATCGAAAGTCAAATCATGACAAAAGTGATGTGTCTGAGATCGTCGCACAGGCCGCTGACGGCCACAGAATTCGCTCTTGATACTTTCCAAGCGTCCAACAGCAGAACGCTCGATCAGCAGAACCGCAAGACGACGGTAATGCCCTAATCTAGAAGCGTACAGGACGAAGCGTTGCCCGTTCGGGTTGCATATCACGCTCTACGGCAGCTGTCCCGTTCCCCGAGGAAACGTTTCTGTGGCGGCGCAGCTCGAGCCTTACGGTGTCTGTCGAGACATGTAGGAGCACTTCTAGGCCAACTCACAGCGGCAGGTCGATACCAAGATGGATTCACTCTCATCACGGCTGCAAACCGCGTTTATCATAAGTCTCCGGAATTACGTGTCAGCCACACCGTTATCTGTCTTTCACGGACCGTGCGATTTTAAGATAGCCAGGCATGGTATAGTCGAATCCAAGACCACCCCATTCACACTTAGCAACGTGCCTACCCCCGCAGCGCTTGTACACCTACCCTGCAATTCACATGTTCCAACATTGCCAAACTTTTTCTCCTGAGCTCTTCGACCAGCAAGATAGCCAATGTTCTGACAGCATCTCCGGTCAGGCCTTCCACTCTTGATCTTGACCGATCTGCTGAAGACGTCTTATCGAGCATTGATTGTCTACTGCCGAGTCCTTGGAGCAACTTTGCGATCCACTTCGTGAAGTACCGACAGCTTGGATGCTTCGAGCGCCGCCGCGTTCCGGACAACCTCCACGAGGCAAACCCACTAGGTATGGGCCGCAATGAACCGATAATCACAGCGTTCGCGACTCTCCGCCCGAGTAAACCGCCGGTGATTGTCCCCTAACACGTCGATCATATCGAGCTCATGGACAAAGCTCGCATTGTGAACATCTCGGTCGCTTCCCTTCTAAGGGTTTGGTCTAGCATACTCGACAATGGCCTGACTCGATTCCTATGTCCTCGAAACCTGCAGCTGCCTAGCTATCATGGCGACAAGAACATCAAGTGGATCGCGAACTTAGAGCTCGCACATATCACTGCGACCCCTGTAATTCGGATTCCAAGTGAAGCAGCCTATTGAGGGGATATCTGCGCATGTCTGAAGCTACTGATCCTCCTTTCCACGCTCTCGCGCTATCTAGGTTTCCTCCTCGACAATCACCAATTCTTACTGCCCAGCGAGGTTTTTCTTTCCCGCTTCACTAATCTCGCTCATTCCCTCCTTACCCCCTTTGACCTCCTTACTACCCCCAATTCCTGTACTTCTTGTCGGCTGCGCCTGCTGATCAGGCTGCTTTGCCGGGTGATCAGCACCGGTCTTGTGCTCTTGGCTTGAGGCACTGGACTGATTGTCGGTGTTGAGGGTGCTGTTGCGCTTATCGGCATTGGGCTTTGCGGATGAGTTTGCAGATGCATCGGGCTTGTTAGAGCCCATTGCAGGGCCCCGCTTGAGTTCTTGCTCAGATAGTGGGCTCGACATGGTGAATGTGCGGATGACCGGGGTGGCGCGTAGGCTGTGCATGACGGGGCGTGTCAGGAACGACATCGTGGTGAAAGGACGCGTATTTCGTTATGTTGGTCACAGGAATAAGTCTTATTGGTTTGGTGTCAAAACTGTGGCAACGCGCGACAAGTGCAGAGATGGTCCGAAGGTTTGCATAGCTGTAGCAATGACGGAGACAGGCAATCAGGTACAACGACGATCTGAGGTCATCATGACCACGACAAAATGTTTAGAGTAAAAAACAACATGAACTATTCGAGGCCGAGGTGGATAGTTTTTCGGATTCACATGCAGAGTAAGTCATACTTTAAGTTTTACTTGCACTTGTTAATCGTCAGCGGCACTTCGTCAGTGGTGGCTTTGTGACCTAGCATAGCATAGCGCGGTTCGACGATGTAGATCTTTTCTTGTGGTCGTGACCAAAAAGCATGCTCAAATAGTATACACTGTCGAATTATCTAAATCGTTATCATTGTGTCTCGTTTTAAGGTGCAAAGATCTTGTTGCTTGGTCTAACTCTCCCAGTACTCGGTCACACCCTTCTGCTTCTTCCACTTCATGAACCAGCAACAGATCGGGAAGAAAGCTGTATTCACCGCACCCCACGCGATCAAGATGCCGAAGTCTAGACCAATGCGCGAGTGTAGACCAAACAAGATCTGACGACTGCCTTCAACGACTGTCACTGCGTCAGCTCGATCACCAATGGCCAATGGAAGGAGAGCTTACTCGAATGTAACGGCCATGCATAACCCCATCGATAAAACGCAGGTGCAATCTCAATATCGTAGAACGATGTCGCGACGTTGGTGATGACCCAGAAGATCAGCCACAGCCCCATCCAAGGCGCGCCCACGACCATTGCAACATTCTCACATGCTAGACCCAGCGCAATCATGCCAAAAAAATTGAGCATCCAATACACCAAAAATGTACCGTGGCCGTACGCAACTGGGTTACCGTAGGTGACGTCGGTCACCTGTGTTTCGCTTGTGATAGGGTTGGTATGTGTGAAGTTTATTTGGAAGGCCATGGAAACAAAGGAGTAGGCGAGCGAGAGCATGAAGTAGGCGCTCATTGTAGCGAACCAACGCCAAATTATCATTTGCCAGAATTTAAGTGGGGGGTGGCCTTGCGGGTTGATGTAAGTCATGTGGATGGGTAGGTAGAAGGAGAAGCTGAAGAAGGATATGATGATGAGATCTGGATGTACTGGTCAGTGCTTGGTTCGAAAACATCTGGAGAAGGGAGTTTTACAGATCAAGCCAATGGAGACAGCGGGGATGCCGGTGTAAGGGTAGAATGGTCGGAGGTTGAATTCGGAGAATCCGATCGCAGGGCTGATGGCTTGTGGTGCAGCTTGAATATTCGCCAGTATTGTAGGGTCGCTAGCATTCTGAAGGGCCATGCGCGCCCACTGTTGTCCAACTTGGCTCGTGGCTTGCGTCATGAACTGACTGATCAGAGGCAGCATGAAATCGTACCAATTCGTATCATCTCGAGCATCTTGATAGACCAACTGGCAGGCACCAAGAGGATCATAAGATGCGTTTCCAGTCGCTATCGCTTGGTACAACAATGCTGAAGCGTTGGAATTGATGACGATAGCAGCCCATGCATCCCAGTTGTACACCGCCTGGCGCACCTCGAGGACATCGTTGTTGAAATCACTTCCAGGCCGAATGCCCCAACCGAGAGTTGGCATCCCAGATGAGAGTTGTTCCTCCACCAGTTGAGTGATCGTGGGCCCAACGAATGGTACGTTTCCAGCGTTGTCGTAAGGTGCAGCACCGTCCATGTCAACGACGTAGACGAGGAGATGGCTGAGTCTATTCTCGACCTTATAGAATACACCCCAGTAGATCGATAGTACGGCCAAAATAAATGCCATCAGGAATGCGGTGGTGATGGCCCATTCTCGGAAGACGCGGTGCCGTACGCTTCGAAGGGAAGGATGCCAGAAGCCAACAGGTACGGGATTCGAGTCGAAAGGCTTACCATCTGCTGCTGGTCCTCCAACATCAGGAACCCAATCTGTCTTCTTTCGCGAACCAAACAGCATGTCGGCTGGTGTGCAAGGTTATCAATAGAGCCAAGACTGGCACTCGTGGTGCAGTGGAAAGTCGCGAGCAATGAAGAACTGTGGGCGACGCATGCTGATCAAGGATTCCAGAGTTGGCCGAATCGAGCATTCGATAGTATGACGTACTGACTGGAAGTGGTGAGGTCAGCTCTAATTATTTCTATCTGCTAGCGCCATGGTCTAGTCGCGGCCACAATGTCACTTTGGTCCACCGTTGCCGAATCAGGGAGCCCTAAGATCGAGCATGAGGCTGTTCTGGACATTGTAAATATGACGGATGATATTGCTACTAATTCAATCAATGTAATTGATCGCAAGCAAAGATACCGTTGATCGGCTTGATAATGATGTCTGATGTTTGTGTGAAGAGTTCTGCGTTTGCTTCGGCCAATAATTGTGAATACAAAACGGCCTACCGTTGTCATACTGTCAGAGCTCTCCAGCAATGCAGCGATACAATAATCCGCTAGTCAAATGCTCCAACACTCCAATGCTCAATGCTTCCAGGATCCAACGCTTCAATGCTCCAATGCTCGCATGCAATGCTGTCTCTCGCAAATGACGACTCCATCCATGTATCCTCGGGTTGAGGACGACTCTCACAACGGCATGCATCGTGATATCGTAACAGCGTCCTCTGGGCGAGAGAGTAGCTCGGACTATCCAGAAGAAGTCCAGAAATAGACGTGATAAACGCTGGAACGGGGAGAAAAATCCCGAAGAAAAGGGTATCGCTCGAAAATAGAAACGCCAATGAAATTTTCACACCCGTGCATACCATTATTTGCGGGTATACAATTGCAGAGGTCTCTGCAATTTGACGGAACTGAACAACCTGCCGTTTAGAGTGCAGATGCGGCGACTCATCTTCTCAAGGGAATATACTCATGTGCTGGCGGGGGATGTCTCTCGTACGTCCTGTCATGTTCAGATATGTACGCCTGAGATCTCACCGCAGCAGTCTGGTCATGATAGTCGCGCCTTACTGCTGTGCGATGCTGTGGTTCCGGTACGTAAGCTGGGTAGCTTTGTGGAGCAGCATAAAGTTCACCGGCGTTGCCAAAAGGCGGTCGCCGTGGGCTATGGGTTAGGTCAACAACTTCCTGTGAAGGATGTGCTCTGTGCCGACTGCGCGGCTCCATGGGTAGGTATTCCTGCATATGCGGATGTATGATAGCCTGCTTGGGAGGTTTTCTTGAATAGTCGTCCTGCTCCTGGAAAGAACGTTTCCTCCCTTGAGTGGATTGTTCATAAGACCTGTCCATAGGGTTTGGTGGTGGAGGGTACGCCCCTCGCTTGATGAGTTGCTCGTTGTCATACTCCCTTGGCATATCATGAAGATTAGAATCAGGGCGCTGGTTGTTCATCGCTTGCGGTGGAGATACAAGATCGACGGTTTCACGCTCCACTGAAGGTAGAACCGTCTCATGATCAGAAGTACGCCGCGGTGGCGGAGGGGGGATTCTGCTAGACTGTGCATCAACACGAGGCGAGTGGGGGTTATAACCCTCATGTGCATGACGAGGCACAGTTGAACGATAGGGTTGCTCGTACTGTACCCTGGGAGGGCTATCGTCAACAGGCAAAAGCTAGGATGGTTAGCGCATGCTTAAGAACGAGGATGTTTTGACTGTCGGGCTTCGATAGCGCGATATGCTAAGACTCACTTCATAGAGTCGCCCGTCAGCACCGCGCATGTAGGAGGGCGCCGGCTGCGGTTTATGTCTGGACTGGACTGCGGCTGGTCTCGGTTGCCTGTTGATGTAAGTACGATCTGTTCATGTTCGGCACAGATACTTACTGGTCAAGTGGTGGTCGACTATGAGCAACATGATATGTCTCGCGTCTGCTAGGCTCATCGTAGGCGCGGCCTGTTCTCGTCCCTTGTGCGTTATACTGAGATGCGTGAGGCCTGTGAGCTGTCGTTGGTGGAGGCACTGGATGTACAAAGATTGTCCTTCCGTGTCCTCGCCTACGTTGGTGGTCGCTAGCAAACGAGTGCTGAGGGTATCGCTCAAGCTGGATGTCTTGAGCGACAACTCGGTTGGAGACAATCTCCATACTCTGTTCCCTTTCGTCAGGTGTGTTGCCCCCGTCACTTGTCTCATCTTCGTCGTCGAGAACAATGACTTCGCGAAACGTGTCCTCAATCTCGTTACTCTGTTCGCCGGTCTCATCTCGCCACTCTTTGAGCTTTGCGAGCGAGACATGCTCGACCTTTTGGCGAGCCTCCATCCACGAGCCGGTCTTTAACATTCTGTCGTAATCGGTATATGTGTGTCTAATATGGGCCACGACCGCAAGCTGTACTCGACGGGCTAGAGGAAGCTCCTTTGCATTGCCTACGCGATTCGTTCCCTATGGCGTGTGAGTCAGACGTGGCTTACCACTAAAGATGTGTACACTTACCTCCTCGAAGGCATGGTTGACAATGGACGAAAGATCCGCTTCAGGAATCTTTGGGAACATCTCACGAACAGCGCCGCTTATATGATCCTTGCTTCCCTCCTTGGCTGTTGGGCGACCGTGCAGGGCTTGCCTTGTTGAGTAGCTCTCAACTTGTTGCTGAATCCAATTCTCGCGATCGGCAGCCGTCGTTTTGCGGAGGCCACCCTCTTCGTTGTATTCATACCCGAACTTGCTGCAAGCAAGCTGAATGATTTCGAGCGGAAAATGGTGTCCTATACGATGGACATGGTGAGAGAGCTTCTCGGGATCTGCGTGGGTTTTGTTCTTGGGCTTGGCCTGTACGGATGTCAGTTTCAGCGCTTTATTCGACCTCATTGATGCTAACCGAGACAACATGGACGTCAAGATTTCGCTGGCGACACTGCTCCTTGCACCATTCCGTAATCTCTGGATGCCCAGCGGGAACGAAGCCAAACCCCTTGGGAGCATTTGCAGCATAAGTTAGCTAGAAGTATGTCAGTTTCGAGCATGCGGTACAATCAGGCGATGACGGACGATGGAGTGCAATTTCTTCTTCTCCTGGGTAACGGCCTCAAGTACGATCTTATATGGCTTCGTCTTCTTCACAGCGGCGCGGTTCTTCTCAATCGCCATAGCACGGCTAGTGCCCTGCTGCTGTAACGGTCGCGCATGATGTATCCTGGCCATAACAGCTTGCGGCAATGTCCATAGACCGTGCTGAGATGGAATAGCAAGAAGACAGTCCTTGAAGGTGGCGTCTACAACAGATTGTGCTGTGCTGTGTGATTAGGAGTTAGCGCAACGTGTGATGATTCTGCGAGAAGACAGCAGTATTTTGGACGAGTCTACGGTGTGTGCTACACGCCCGGTTGCAGAGAAGTGCAGGCGGGGTGAGAGTGATGATGAGGACTCGGTTGGTTGTAGCTGCGCGCGGAAGTGAGGCGACACGCCGCGGGCGGCGTTAGTCAGCCATAGCAGCCAGCCAATAGGTGCTCGAGCGCAATGAACCTGAATGGATCTACCACAATGTCGAACGAGGCAGTCCGTCACGCCTACAGACACGTTCTACGCCAAAGCTTGAGAGCCATTCAGTTCTCGAAGCCTGCGCGCTTCACACTGCGTGACCGCCTACGTTCCGCATTTCGAAAAGGTGCTGCCAGCGACTACGACCCACAGAAGATTGGAAACACTTTAGAATTCCTACGGTATGCTACCAAGCAGAATGGCCTGGAACACAATATCTTGAAAAACCTCCTATTGGTGTGGTGGAACCAAGACAAAGGTGGACGAGCGAGGACGAAGAGCAAGTCTCGGTGGGTAGTGGTGCTGTAAGATCATTGTCCGGCACTGATGAGAATAGCCAGCGTGAAGATCTCGAGATACGCACGACCGCCTACGATGTCTTCAACCACAACATTCGCATGCTGAACGAAAGCATGGGCACCTGTATCCCTGCCATGACCTCACGAGATCCCGCCTAGGTAGCTGGGTCCAAAGCCGCCTCTGAACGCTTGTCCGCCGCCCACCTATACTATGAAAGACGCTGAAGGGAAGAGCAAGTTCGCAGCGTTACATGAAGTCGTCAAGGAAGTTTTCGTCGCGGTCCTGGTTGCTTGATGCTGCAAGGTTCTCTTCAGACATGATATCGTCGTAGGCGTGATCTCTCCGCCAGGCGAGTTCCTTACGTTCCTTCGCGATTCGTGCTTCTTCCTTGCGCTATAATCGCGTCAGCCAATGGTCAAGGAGGTCTCGAAGAAAGCTATGGGTAGTGCAATAAGGTGTTGTGGAAACGAAAGACCGAGCAAAAGGCTCGCCAATCTCGCGACCTGAACACAGCCTAAAGCCTTAGGGAACTCGCCAGACATCCGGAAAGAGGGCATAAGACAGACAAAAAAAGAAAGGCCGGGCACTCACTCTTGCGTCTCTCGCACCCTGATCCCTCTTCCTCAGCTCGCCGAGCCGGACCTCCTTCTCTTCTCTCAGATCAGGGGATTTCTCAACCTTGGTCTTGTTGAGTCGATTGACGATGGGGTTCTCACGCGAAACGACATGTATGCGCTTGACCTGAGAAGCATTAGAATGAACCTTGGGGACATGTAGTAAAGTGACTTTGAGTCGGCAACACACCAATTTATTGTTCTTAAACCCGACCTGGCCAACAGCCATGCTCCCGTCCTTCTTTAAATTCGACCATGGCGTATAGATCACTGTGATGTTGTCCTTTTTGTTCCCTACAACGTGTCAGCAGAATATCCTGACCTTCTACAGTCAGCTTGCAGCGCAGCCCAAATCCACCAAATCCAGCTCTTGCCATTGGAAAATATTATCCTGCCCACACACTTACCCTCGATACTGTTCGCCTTAGTCAATTGCGCGCAGTCAATCAACAACGGCTCGCTAATGCTATCCCACGTCTCGCCCTCCGGTAATCGAACGTAAATATGTGCCGACGAGAGGTTATCAACGTGGAACCACACGTCTTCATCCCAGCCGTATTTGATGAGCTCCTCGTCTGCCCATCATGTCAGCCTTGTCTTTGATGGCGTGTGTTGCCCAGTCACGAGATCTCCGCACGTTTCAGTAGAGGGTGGAGAACAGACTTTCAACCTTGTCTTTGCCAACGTAGATGAAGGCCGACGGTGTCACCGTATTCGAAGAAAAGTAGTACACCATCTTGCTGACAACTGTGGCGGGTGGGTGTTCGAAAGCGGCAATATTGCAAGCGATTTGACAGGTCAAACGGTGCAGGGTGAAATTCAATCGCACGTGCAAAGCAAAGTAGTGGGGTTAGCGTGGGCTCGAAGCCGCTGTGGCGCCCCGCTGCCAGAACCACTGAGCTCACATCACAAGTCGATTTACTCGAGAGGATATAAACTGGAATATCGTTGCCTGCTCCGATACGGCCATTGCTGGAAAGGGTATATAGCCATGTACAATTTCGCACAACCATCTGTATGCATGCAGAATGTGCACACCGTGCAGTCATTGCTCTCTGGGGAAGCTTCATCGTCCCTCAACAGCAAGCTGTGACTTTTGTGTCTTCCTCATGACACTTTTTGAAGGCGCCTTATCCAATTCCTTCCGTAAGACCGACCGTAAGAATCGTAAGTGTTCAAAGTAGCTCTCATTGCGTGCGCCAACTGATATCACTTCAGCCTTGACTAGACGAACAGCTTGTGATGGTCGAACACAGCGCTGTCTCCGCTAACCGTTAAAGTCGAATTTGCGGTCTTAGTGTTGCTCAGGCGTGTCGATCATCTTAATGACGGCGTCCTGTGAACGAGGGATCGAAGCCGTAGAGCTGACGTCCTTGCTAGAATGCTGTTAGCCATGTGTTCTGGTTGGAAAGAGCGAAAGCACTTACGCGATTCAAGATGAAGATAATATCAGTCACGCAGACCGTTTTGCGGCCGGTGTGTTCCACGACAGCTACAACCTCGCGCAGGATCTACTTCTTGGTCAGCGAGAGGCTGACATATGCAGCAGACAGAGCTGACTGACATCGCTCAGTCGAGCTTTGAGGGCTTGCCGAACGTCATCGTAAATAGTTGCTGCAATGCGTTTTACACCTCCTCGGCGGGCTAGTCTTCTACAGAGGCATTAGCAGTTATGTCTGAAGTAGGCATGAGTCGCTCTTAGTGATGCTGATGAACCTACCGGATGTCTCCTTTGGTCACTCCCTGGATTGTATCTCGCTGGACTTTCCTACAACGATCAGCAAGGAAACGCAGCTAAACATATAAATTGCACTTACTGGTGTCGTCTTACACCTTTACTTTTCCCCAGACCGAGGCCTTTCCCACCCTTACCGAGACCGATGCCAAGCTGCGTGGCACGCGCTGACGGAGCCGCGGTCTGTGATGAGCCTGGCTGTGGGATCGCGAAACCTGGCCGTAATACCCCATTACTACCGAAGCGCGGCCCTCCGCCGGACGACTTAGGCCTTTCGTTCACCATCCTGCAGTAGTGATGTGGAGAAAGATGCTGTCTGGTGTAGTGGCACCGGCGCGAGGGGTATACAGTTGCGGACTGGGCACGGACTGGGTTGTCGACGCGTTAGTTGCTTGCTGGCAGACGCGCGCTGTCAGGTGAAGATAAGTACCCGCCTTATCAGACGCAGGCAGGAACTGGGGTGAAGGTGTGCTGCGAGAGCGAGGATGAGCGGGATGCAAACAAAAGAGCAAACGTGTGTACACACGAAGCCAAGCTAGCGCGGTGTTTTGCTGTAACTTGCCCAATTGCATGCGCGACATCTCGCTGTGGCTGTGTGAGTACACTTTGACAGGGGATGAGCGCTGAAGACTTAAGGAATGGTTCATTAGGGTTCAAGCTCCTGGCCTGGCTTCTACTATTAATGTTAGGGGGTCGTAATGGTATAGATGTATGCGGAATCCCTTAAGAGATGAACGTCGCCTCTGTGAAAAGAACGCCCTCCTCCTCCTTAACTTCATCGCCAACTTTCACTTTGATGGTGAGCTTCGGCGCATACTGGTAGATGTACGGCTTCGTGCCAGCCGCAGAGGCGACAATGGTCTTGATGAAGCCCGGCACCTCGGCCATAACATCGACGCGATCGTACTTGGTGCCCAAAGAGCCTGCAAGCTCTGCTGAGACATCCTTGCCGTCATCAGTCTTGCCCTCCCAGTGATAACTTGCTGACGTAGGCTCAGGCCAATCGTTGTCCGAATCCTGCTTGGTCTCGGTGTGCTTGACATCACCGTTGATGCCAGCAATCAACAGCTTGCCGTCCGTAGCTATGCCGCTGACTCTAACGACGGTCGATCCGTAAGATGGCGGAGTCTTGAACTCCATAAGGATTGCGGAGTACGAAGGCGACTGGAAGTTGACAAAATTCCAGCGGGCAGCTAAAGATCGTCAGTATGTCCTTGCCTCGCTTTCAGAGCTCGACTGCTTACCAGCGTGGTGGGGCTTCATTCCCTGCAGAGCGTGACTGAACATGCCTCTGCCGTCAACCTTGATCTCGCCCTCCTTGGTGATGACTGAGCCTTCGACCTTGCACCTGGGCCAGAAGTGGTGGTGCATGCTGCCCCACGGCTCCTTAGGATTGGTGCCGTAGTTGCTGGTTCCCGTCTTTCCACCCTTGAAGCCGGGTGCTGTCCTAGTGAATGTGACATTGACCAGACTGCTGTTGTTGACTGCAGCCTTGACTGTGTACTTGGAACCGTCCTCGTTGAGCTGGATGGAGACGCCATCAGCGTGGAAAGAGAAGTGGCCTTCATCGAAACCGTGGTTTGAGAGCGGGTCACTAGACCACAAGAAGGGCTTCTCGTTGTTGGGATAGAAGATCTTGGTGTTGAACTGCACCGTCGTGCGTGCACCGAAGATGTTATTGTAGATGACCTGGAATATGCCAACGTGACCAGAGTCCGTATCGAAGTAGAAGGTCTGCGTCTCGACGTTGGTGTAGTTGAGGGCCTGCCATTTCAAGTCCTCCTTGGTCAACTCGGTGAAGGCAGGGTCACCAGCATTTTGGCCAACCGGCTGGATAGCTTCGGGGCCGTAGATGGGCTCCTCGGTACCGGCAACCGCGGACAAACTGTCTGGCTGTCAGGACATGGATAGAGGTTGCATGCAGTATCTGCACGTCATATCTCCGTGTCGCGCATACACGTGGGAGCTGTGGAGAAGGGTTCACCTACGCTGACTTGGCCCAGCTAAACATTCTGGGGGACGAGCGAGGCACTATCCAAAAACACTGTGTAAGTGACTGGTAGTGAAACGGCCCTTGCTGGCAGGGGTAGAAAAACTCTTGAAGAAATGTGTTCAACAAGCCAGAGATTTTCGTGGCGATGAGTAGCACGGCCGGAAGCAGGTGAGGCGAAGGTTTTCTGACGGGTGGCCGGGGCACTTGCTTGCACGCGCGAAATGGGCAGGCCGGATACAGGTGGAAGCTTTTGATCCTGGTAGGGGTATCACGGGTGGCTGTTGAGGCTGGCTGGTGATGTGGACGGACTGTGTTGTGCCAAAGGAAGGCCTCGAGGCTCTCGCTGCGACACGGTGAGCTAGCAAGGTGATGATCAAGCGGCTAGCAAATCGAGTAACCCGCCCTTTCTGCCTGTGATATCCAACCCACCCCTCCAAACAGCAATCCTCTCTTCTTCTTTCCTTCCTTCTGCTACGAGCTAACCTGCCAACTGCACCTGTCGTAGCAGCATAGGGGTATCTCATATCACGTGCACGCTCCAATTCCATCCGATCTCTCTGTTACTGGGTCTCGTCACTCACACGCTGCACGCGATCGCTGAGTAGCGCGGGGCATACCTAGCTCTATCGCCGGAGTGCTCCCAGAGGATGACGATTTTGTCCGCTTGTTAACCCAACAACGCCGAAATCTCCCTCGGCAGCTCCTCCCTCAGAGTCGCAATTCGAAAGACTCTGTTCCACTGCCCATCCGGCGCCTCCGCGAGACCCCACCTGCCCCGGAATCGAGCGAAAGCGGCCGGGCGACGCAGTGAAGCTTACCCGATTTCGTCGATCACGCATCTTTCCTTAGTGTAAGCTATCGACTGGACTAAGCAGAGCTGTGATTTCGTCATGGCTCACGCTGACTGACTGCCCTTGCAGTGATCCTTCACCCCATCCCAAAGCCCATCATGGCGTCTCCGGCCTCAGAGCAGCCGCCGCAGTCCGTCCGCTTCAGCGATGTCCATCAGGAAATTGAGCCCGAGGGTGCTCTTCAGCATGTGACTGACCTCACTGGCGCTGGTGAAACTTCGAAAGAGCCATTGAGCCCACAGGCCGAGCAAGAGCTACGAAATCTGTCGTCGACGCTGCAACAGTCTCGTGTACAGGCGAAGCGCATGGAGAACTTCTCTTTCGAGCCCGTCTCACTGCCGCCCTCACGAGTAAGCAGAGGTTTTCCGAGCGACGTCGAGCGAGCAATTGACACAATTAGGCACCCTCCCCATCACCTGCTTCCCGCACGCCTTCCGGCCAGTCCTCTCAGCACCGCTCATCACTCGCCCAAGCTATACAATCGCCGCCGTTGACACCCGCAGGCACATCTTCTCGCGATGAAAGGCCTACCAGTGGGGCTGACTTCGGGAAGAGGACTGATCCTGCCTTGATGACCCCCCAAATCTCCCCTCCACACGAGCCTCCACCAACTTCAATGGATTCGTCTATCAACAAGAGCATAGCCGCGCCGAGCTCCCCACAGCCGGCGCCACGCACTCGACCCAACTCAGTCATTGAACCAGACGTTGTGCAACCGCATCCTAGGCATGGGCCGTCGTTTACAGTTGGACCAGCCGGCGATTCTTTGCCGGCTTCGAGAGATCAAAGTCCGTCTGGCTCCGGCGGGGATCGAACTCCCGGACACCACTCTCCCGGTACATCCACACCGACATCAATCAGCCGCCCTTTCACCCCTCAAGGAGATCAACACGACCCCTACTCTCGTTCAAAGCGAGCTCCTCAGCCAAAGAACCTGGACGGACTTGATGCGCGATTCATCTTCGGCGGCCGCGATAGTCGCAGTCGCCGCAATCAGTCTGCAAACTCCTCCAGCACCACACTACCTAGGTCTAAAGGTACAGCTTCCGATAAGGAGGATGCTGGCAGCAGTAGAGCAAGCATTTTCGGTGCTACAGGACGACCCGGCAGTCGATACAGCTCTGACACAGAGACCGACTCTAAATCGCACAAGCACGGGCACGATTCGATGTCGAACCTGAAGCGATTTTTCAAGATTGGCCATAAACACAAGGATAAGGACAAGGAGAAGGAGAAGCACAAGTCTCCTGCCCCAGTCATCAAGCGCGAGAAGCCAGTCAGGGCTAGTAAAGCAGGCGTGATGACACCGCCGTTGACCAACGGGGCAGCCAGCGTTCCCTTCGCGGACGACCACGGTCTCGAGAGCAAATACGGCAAGTTCGGAAAGGTCCTCGGGTCAGGCGCTGGAGGCTCTGTCCGATTGATGAAGCGTAGCAGCGATGGCGTGACGTTCGCTGTGAAGCAGTTCCGCGCCAGGCATTCCTACGAGTCGGAACGTGACTACAACAAGAAAGTCACTGCCGAGTTCTGTATCGGTTCCACTCTCCACCACGGCAACATCATCGAGACCATGGATCTGGTGAACGAGAAGGGCAACTATTACGTTGTAATGGAGTATGCGCCATTCGACCTCTTCGCCATTGTAATGACAGGTAAAATGAGTCGTGAAGAGATGACTTGCTGCACCCTACAGATTCTAAACGGTGTGAACTATCTGCATGGCATGGGTCTGGCTCATCGAGATCTGAAGCTGGACAATGTTGTGGTCAATGAGCACGGCATCATGAAGATCATCGACTTTGGAAGTGCAGCGGTATTCAGATATCCATTTGAGAATGATGTCGTTCTTGCGAGTGGTAAGTTGACCAAGAATCTGCGACGTCGCTTTTAGCTGACACCCCCAGGCATTGTCGGTTCTGATCCCTACCTCGCTCCTGAGGTGTATGACCTTTCCAAATACGATCCACAGCCTACGGATGTTTGGTCGCTAGCCATCATTTTTTGCTGCATGACATTGCGTCGCTTCCCGTGGAAAGCACCTCGGATCTCGGACAACTCGTACAAGCTCTTCGTATCTCCACCAAACGATGGGCCAAAATCCATTACTGGACCCTCCAAGTCTTCTGCCGACCTCCAGCATGTCGCTGACGACCACCGGGCTGGCATCCAGTCCGCACCAGCTTCACGTCATCCTTCCGACGAAGGCAGGCAGTCCAACGGCGCTCCAGCAATCGTACCGAACAGTCAAAGCCAACAGCAGCCCCAAGTTATCAAAGGTCCTTGGCGTCTTCTCCGCTTGTTGCCCAGAGAGAGTAGGCACATCATTGGCAGGATGCTGGAAGTTGATCCTAAGAGGCGTGCTACACTCGAGGAAATTATGAACGACAAATGGATTCAGAACAGCCAAGTATGCTCGCAAGAAGAGGGCGGTAAAGTGCTTCGCTGCGAAAATCACGAGCACACGCTCGAACCAGGTGCCGGTGCCTCTGCGCCAAGTACGCAACAGAAGAAGTGAGCTTTAAGCACACAGCAACATCTTTACCTGCATCTCTCTGTTGTCATCTTATGATTGACGTTGACTCAGTGCTTTGCAAAGATTCTTCGCGTTCGCAAGTACGCAGAGGCGACGGTTTTCTTATTAGTCAATGTTCTGCGCTACGACCGCATGAGGAGTTTCAACATTAACCAGGCCGGCGTTCATGTATGAATTGGTGCAGTTTGGACAGGATAGATTGGTGGGCGGTTGGGCTCTTATTCTTCAGTAAAATCGACCATCCTGACTTCGTGTAATGTACTTTTCAATTCGCGCTCGAGCGCAAGCTATTGTTAATAAGGGGGAAGGCGTAAGATGCAGATGCCTGCGCCGGGCTTCGAGGCCTCAAAAATGAAACACTGATTCGGCAAGCCAACAAGCGCACAATGTCAGTTCTATAGCCCTCGTTTACTCGTTACACCGCCAAAACAACGGAACGCGCAACTCTTCGGTACCATACCCTCTTGGCTGGATGTTCCCTCGGGTAATGCGCTTCTGTGGCTTTTGCCGTACATGGTCGTCTATCCTCGCCCGATGCGGAATGTCAAACGTACCATTGAAACATCGCCTGACAGACTTGACCATGCACATGGCCTGCACACCTGGTGGAGTCAAGGACGCGTCAGAGAGGCACGTTGGCAGAGAAAACGTGCGCACGCCTTGGCCTCGACTTGAATGTTGCGGATCGCCTGGAAACGCGATCTGACGGCTTTGTCCTTAACCCTGACGGCCTAAGGGTTGACGTTGAGCATGACAACTTGTGGTCGTCATTGGGTGGAGCTACACACGTAAGACGCCTGCAGTTGGATGCCGCAACTTTGGTTGGCTAGACGGGTGGCACTTGAGCGGAATTACGCAGCGAATAGGTAGATGTACTGAAGCTCTGGACCCAGGCTAGATGGATTTCGCTCGAGAGATACGAAGCGATTTGGGAATGCGATCGATGGCTTGCATGTGTTGTTCACAGGATGAGAGTGTGGGGGATTGCCAATCGTCACAAGACCACTTATCGGTCCAACTACCTTGCATTGCTGCGACCAAAAGCCGGTGCGCGAGACGAACGACGACAAGCCGGCTGATAACAAAGATGTGTTACAAGTTGTATGCAGGTATATCGCTACCTTGGGGCTGAATGGCGAGGGCGAGCGTGAGCAGGGGAGGGCCTGAGACGAGTAGGATGCGTTTGAGCCAGTAGTTCGTTTCAAGTCTGTGAGAAGTGCGGAGTTCGCCAGTATGTCTGATGTGGCAGAATGCAGTCTTCGGCGGACACGGGGATCAAGACTTTGTGTGCTCGCGTGCGCTTGCCCGAGGTTGACTGTCAAGATTGACCTGGCATGAGTGTAGAACGAGTGTCAGTGTCGCCAGTCTCTTAGTGACAGAGGCGCGTAGCCACCAATACGCCTAACGACCTCAAGCCTGGAATCAAAAAAATTGGATCACGGACTGTGCCCCAGCAACGCATGCCCTCTGATATTTTCAACCCCAACAGATCCTTCCGCAGAATCTGCTCATCCTGCGTCCAGGATTCTGCAAATAGCGAAGGGCCCCATGCCGCGAGTGCGCACAACGTTATCTGTGCATTTTGTGCTCTCACCAATAGGGAATCGCCGACTAGCTCCTGCACACTGGCGCGGATGAAGCCTGTGAAGATCGCGCCTGGGGCCCATTTCCACTACCAGCCGCCAGACGCCCACACCGCGCCCCCCTCTGTACGTCGTCTTGGCTGAGCCAATACATAGACGCACGTTTTCCCACCAGTGCCTCATATTTTTTCGAGGCTGCTACCTCTTTGCCTTACATTGACTACCGATTCCCACATATTTTTCTATTGGATTCCGGACGACGTTACTTGTTTAATACTATCTTGTTCTTTCTGGTTACTTAGTGCGCAAGGCCGGACCCTGAGCGAATTCGTACATGTAATTGTTATAAGAAAAATGGGCCGCCAACTTCCTCCCTCGCATCTCAAAGTCCCACCGGGTCCGCACGCATTTCCGCAGCGATACTCTCTGGGAGACACAGTCATCACAAACCAATTCACAGGATTTGAGAAAGCCATCCCCGCGATACCTTCGCTTCCTGGATTTCGCACGAGTGCTGGTATGTTTACTTTTTGTGGGATGGTCGTGTGACTATTGATCGACATGATGTCAAGCACCAACTTTTGGGACAACATCGCAGAATCGGTAGCTAACACACCAATGTAGCGTTCCTCACATCTCTGAGTGCGAACTTGAGGATTGATCCAGACCTACCCTCGCCATTAGGCACACCAACGACTTTCCGCACCAACAGCTACTACTCCTTCCAATCGCATCCACACATACCAACTTCACTATCCTACTCGACCCTGCCTGCGCCTGCCTATCCGTCGCCTCTCGAAGCTAAGATCATGCCGCCCAGCGAAGCCTCCGCGCCGGTCCAGGCGCCAACAAACGAGCTGCCCCAGCTATCCACGTACACAGCCGAATCAGAAGACGACCGCTTCGATGGACTGAACCTGGTCGCCGACTCGGTGGCCCAGCAGCGCCAGGTCGCAAGTAAGATGATGATCTTCCACCCGATCAACCTCGCTGTGCTGGGGGTGACCCTGGCGGTGATTGCACAGTACATGCGCACCCACGGCGACCCATTCGTCTTCGTTACAACAGCTGGTGGTATCACGATGTCGTTCTTGATCCTCATCCGATGGCTCACTGGCGGGTACATTGGCCTTGCTGAGGAGGTTGGTACCGAGTGGCTTGGTGACGACCGCGTTATCGTTGCAAAGTGGGGAAACGATGTCATTGGCGCTCTTGTCCTCGGTTGGGCGGATGGTGACGCGGCGAAGAAGCGTGGCAGAAGAAGGAGGGGGAAGGCGATTGTTCGAGGCTGGACAGTTAAGCTCAAGTACAGAGGCAAGGGTGTTGGAGAGGGTTTGTTGGAAGAGGCTGTCAAGGTCGCGGGCGAGAAGGGTGCAGACGGCATCCTCTTTGCAGGAGATCATGCCAGTAAGTCTAATATTGTCTCTAACTACATGATTGCGAGCTAACATCCTGTCTAGATTCCAAGCGCGTTCTTCCAGCAATCTACAACGGCTTCCTTGACAAGCAAGAAGCAAAGGCCGAGAAAGCACTTCGCAAAGTAGCCGACGAGAAGGGTAACTTTAGACAGCGTCAGTCGTCGCCCACCTGGGGTAGCAGATGATCCCACTTTTCCTATGTTGAGGGGGGCGTTCACTTTTCCTTGAAACCTGTTTCTTTCGAAAGATACCCATCCCTCGTTGAGATTTGAGATACCCAACCATTCGCTATCAGCATTGCACATTAGGCATTCTCTAGCATATCGGAGGCACGACCGTAAAGCATCTACTAGATTCCAATGATCATATTGAAGGTCGCTAGCTGCCTGCTTCTTCCGAACGGCCTATTGCTGGTGAATTCTAACCCCTCACTCAGCTAGATACTGGGAGACAAAGGACTGCCGTTCCGCAAAGCCGTCGTACTTCCACCTTATCGCGTCATCCTAGAAAGTTCGATAACAATGCATGTGGTTGATAGCGACCCCTTGGCGCGTCCAACGACAACCCCGCATCACCCTCCATCCCAAGCTTTCAGCCAAGATGCATGCGGGTGGTCCAGGGATGTCGGTAATCGGGGAACATGTCCAGCATCAAGGTCCAGACTAATGCTCGGCGACCGACAAGGTCCACGAAGATGACGGCAGGATCCGCATCGGCCCACATGCAAAAGTCATCTGCAGTGCTGATGTTGTCGGCGAATCTGAAACGCAACCAGCTGGGTTTGTGCAAGGCTGCACAGGTTTCGGTTGCCGATCACCGTCAGCGCGCGCTTAGTGTTCTATCTTCAGATGTCTGCATCACCGTCTTCCGAGAGTGGATACTGCTGGCGGAGTTGTTGGATTACTTTCTGTGGACGCGTCAGTAGAGGGAAAGAGGGAGTTGTAGCCACCACTTGCAGCGCGGCGGTAATGTACGCGGCGAAGCTATCGGGCAGAGTTTGGACATAGAATGAACGGACCGCTAATGCCTCCGGATTTGCGCCGTTCTCAATCAAAGAGACACAGTAGGAGAGCTGCTGACGGTCGAGGTGGGTATTCTGGGAGTGTCAGGAGCAGCCCAGCTGTGATCTTTGTCGGGCCTACGAGCAGAGTTGCAATCTCATGAAGTATATCGATGACTTCACGGGCTGCCTTGCGTCGGACTTCCACTGATGCTTGCTCTGCCGGCATTGTGTCTCTTGACGAGCTGGTGGATAGCTTTTGTGGTGTAATCTCGTGAGTTTGAGTGGTCGATCGTTGTTGTTGTTGATTAACAAACATGCAGGCGCTCAAGGTGCCAGTCACGACTGCACGTGCACCACTTGGCAGCCCCTCAAAAGTCACCCAACGACACTCGTGATCGCATCTCTCATGACATTGGCGAACATCTATCCTATGTTCTATCATCGTGACGTAGAGCCCAACAGAGCTAGGTGTATAGTGCGAAGAAAACTTGATGATAGACCGCGTGCATATAACGCGCTCGCAAATCACGAAATCCGGGATTCCTTCATGGTTGGAACGACACAAATGAAGCCACGCTCCACTAACATACCATAGTGCTTAGGCGTAACGGCACAGATTTTATACAGTGGAGAAGAGCTGTTGCTTCTAGATGCGTCGTCGAAAGAAAGGGCGCTGCATAGGGGACTGTATGCAAACTACACTATTGTCCCCGGTAGTCGTTATTTGGGTTTATGATCCTTTTCTTTGACCATTACAATGACAGGTCTTCCATACCGTGTCGCTTGATCTCTAGCAGCGCTCGAAGACTCTGTACAGTCCTTTTAGATTCGCGACTTCCATGACACCCTTGAGCAGTCCTTTTGTAGCCACTAACCGTGCCTTGCAAGCTGGGAAGATGACATGTTCAACCGCCTTCCTAACCTTTCGTCGTCTCATCGCAATTTCTGAATCTTCCTCCGCGACCTTGCCCTTCCCTTTGCCATCTTGTTCAGTCGACATCGAAGGCAGTAGAGGGAAACTCTCAGGTGTGTAGAACGAGGCCAGCTCACGCAGAAGCGTCCTGAAACATTCTTTCTCATCCTCCCAATTGACATGAGGTCCAAGACGCAAGAGGAACTCTGGTAGCTTGGCCAGCGAAGGCATGTAACCTTTGATCAGGATAGGAATAGAGCAGAGCTCGCCTTCAGAAGTGATCTCGATAGAGAAGTATTCGCTGAGTAGTGGGGCTTTGCTGATCAACAGCTCCCTTACACTGTCGACGACTTCATCCCAGTCTACCTCATCGGCTGCGTCACCAGCGTTGGTTTTCTCTTGATCTGCTCCCACTTTCAGCAGATCTTGAAGAGGTAGCGGTGGGCTGAATTGAATCAGTCCATAATTTGCGAAGTCGGTCAGGCCGACTTGGTAGAAGTATTCGTTGCACAGCATGCCATAGTCGACGAGGAACAGTTTGACGCCACCTTGTATTGCAACAATCCGTTTTTGTTCGTCCACAATGCCGACAAATGTGTGCGTCGAAATAATGTCCGTGAGCTCGTTGTGCATTGCATCTCTCACTTCAGCACGTAATTCTTTGATCGATGTCAACCGGCAAGCCATGGGTTCACGCTCGCTATACTCGTACTCCATATCATTGTCTTCACCCTCTGCGGCAACTTCTTCGATTGTCCGCTCTGGTCGCAGCATGGATGTGATCTTGCGTGCCGATGCGTCTGTTCGGATGAGGTTGTTCTCGTTGGCCCTCTTCGTTGCTGTTCTCGGGGCACGCGAGACGCTGCGATCAGGGGTGTCGTCTTCACCTGGTGTCGCTGGTGTTGTTTGTTTTGATGGGGTGGCAATTGAGACTTTTGGGGTTGTGTTGGAAAGCAACGACTGCGTCATGAAGGACCTACTTGTGTCGACCTGGCTCAGACTCTCACGGATCTCGTCACAGACCATGGCAACTATTTCGTCCTCGTTCAGAAAATGCACTTCGCGTTTAGTTGGATGCACGTTGACGTCGACTCGCTGCGGCTCAATCTCGAGACTGAGGTATACGAATGGATGGCCACCTTTAGGCAGAAAGGTAGCGTAAGTCTGCTCAACGCTCTTCTTGATCATTTGTGACTCAACAGATCGGTGGTTAATGAAGAGTAAGAAATTCGTGCGTTTAGAGTTGTAGTTGGCGTTGCTCACCCAGCCCTCACACTTGAATCCCCAGCGCTGGTCTTCAGCCTTAAGCGCAACAAGCTCGTTTGCTGCTGCACTGCCATGAATCTGCCGTATGCGATCTTTAGTCTCGGCCGCAGCAGGGACGGAGACACTGCTCCCAGAGCTGTCGCCGGCCTTCTTACATGAGAAGGCTACGCCGGCGCAGTGGACAGCATATCGACCGACTAACTCGAGAATTTTGGCGTACTCCTCGCTTGCTGAGCGGAAAGCACGTCGCCTTGAAGGAACATTATAGAACAAGTCTTCGACCTGTACGGTGTCAGTCGCGGTATCGCTTTTGGCATGGTATGCAACCGACTGTGATGACTGTGCCCTGCCGTCCGGCTTTAGGTTTTGGATCGGCGCTCTGACCTGGCTTAGGGCTAGCCAGCTTTCCATCTGCAAAGTGGGCTTCCCAAGCACAGCTTGACTCCTTAGTCCTGGTGGTGACTTTCAAGTGAGCAATGTGACTAATACTGGCGAGTGCCTCGCCGCGAAAGCCGTAGGTGCCGATGGAGGTGAGATCCTCGAAAGCCTTCAACTTCGAGGTCGTGAATCGCTCGCATAAGATCGGTAAGTCCTCTTTCTGTAGGAGTTAGTGAGCTGCCGTTCGCTAGGCTGACAGAAACGAACATCTATGCCATGACCATTGTCTGAAATCTGAAGAAGCTTAAGACCGCCATCTTTAACCAGGATCTCCAAAGCCGTTGACCCTGCATCAACCGCGTTCTCAATCAGCTCTTTCAGCGCATGTACGGGTGCAACGATAATCTCCCCCGCCGCGATCTTGTTGACAACATCTTGCGCAAGCGCCTTGATACGTCGTGGTGCCGGAAGGGGTAGAGTATCGTCACCCTTACGTTTTGTACCACGAGGCGAAGGCGGCGTGACGTCCATATCATCCGCCATGATGAGCAAATGAATCAAGCATTAGGATAACGTTGAGCGAGATCGGTGTTGGTCGTACAACGCGTTGATGAGCCAAAAGAGTAGAAACGCGTCCTCACGTGACACCCCACTCTTTTTGACCCTTCCGCGGCATCCTGGTAATCAAGATCAACACTGCGCGCTCAACTTTCGTGTCTGCTGAACCACAGACGTCTTACTAGTAGTTGTTCCACTTGTGCATACGCTGCGGCTTCAAGGCACCCGGCGCGCTGCACTCTTCCGTACTGCCTGCGTGGACCTATTGGAGATACAAATGCCAGAACATTAGACTGTGCAGAATCCTCGTGGCATAGCAGTATGACGGTTCCCTCTTTCGCACGAGCGACTGCTGCCTCAACCGTCAGGGCCAGCCCTCAGGGGAAAGCATCTAAGGATGTGACGACACAGCTCAAGACACCTACTGAGACACCAACGTCAAAAGACTCATTGCGAAGCACGACGTCTTACAAGAAGCTCAAAAGGCCGTCTACTCTCACAAGGCGTGTCCGGCAAAGCATAGCGTATAATGCAGACCTTTACTACATCAAGGCTGCGAATCCATCCAAGCTATGCCCGCTAGCAGATCTGCCTTCTGAGCTCAGAACGCAAATTTATACTCACGTATTTGGTGATCTCCGAAAGCCAATCCTGATGAGCTATTTCCGTGTACGATATGCCCCAGCAGCATTGCTGCACATTTGTCGCGCCATTCGCATTGAAGCAGCATATGTCTACTTCCCAGAGGCAACCTTTACATGGATAGTCAAAAACCTCAACTTCAGTATGGTCATCAGATGGCTTCAAAGCCTGCAGCCATCGCACAGAACCTTGCTGTCGCGCAACCCAAACTTGACCATTGAAATTTTCCCTGGCCTCGCGAAATCTTTCACATATCTACCCAAAGATTTCCTCCTTGATGACACGCTCGCAAATCACTGGAAAGCTTGTCAATCTTTTGGTAATCTGTACGCCGTAAGGGGGCTCCATTCAGGCCGCCAAGGTATAAACCATACCCGGCTCGACGATGTGGAAGACAGCACTTCACGAGATAGCATGCGACTATATTTCGTCTTCTTCTGCAGACTGGCCGCTTGGTCGCGGCTGTGCATGCAGTCCGGTTACACGAACATCAAGTGGAGGTACGTTTTCGACATGCCAACAGACCGGAATGGTGTGAGCATTCTATGTGAATCACTCAGTCATTACGAGACTGGGCTTAGCCACTTCCTCGTACAGCTTAAGAGGTTGTGGGCTCGAAACCAAAACGCAAGTATCAGACAGCCTGTCATGGAACTGGTCAACGCCTTCATCGACGCTATTGCAACAATGATTGTCGAAAGCAGCAGTACGAATTCCGTGACACTGAACTTGCCACAGCGGCTGATGGCTTTGAGAGACCGCATCGAGAATTGGGATCGAGATCCATTGACCCAAGACGAACGATGAACCAGGCTTCCGATGAAGCTAGGCATGAAAAATCTCATGAAGTCAAGGGTAGGGCAGCTGGTCTTGTCGGCGTAGGTCATAAATCTATTATACTATGCAGAACACCATGTATGCAATAAATCCACCACCCGCCCGCAATCATGCAGCACTATTGAAACTCGCCAAACTCGCCGTCATCAAATCCCAAATCCTCCGGGGTGGGCTCAAAGTTCTGCCTGCTCCGTCTTCTCTCCTCCTTCACACTCTTCGCACTCGGCGGCGGCGGTAAGAAACTAGCCCCACCACTCCCCGGCGGCGGCGCAATACTGAACAGCGCCTCCTGCTCACTCTTCTGCTCTGCAGGACTCTTCTCCGCATCTGGGCGCTGCCGTCTCCCCTTCAAGCCCCCCAGATTTATGCTTATTGTCTCGCCCTCCTTGAGACTGAAATCGCGCTTTACCTCCTCCTGCTTAGCTTTCGGCTTTGCGCCCAGATTCGAAGTCTTGGGCTCAAAACCAAGTGCCTTCCGCGCATCTTGCAGTGCAATGCTGAAATCAAACGCCTCGCTGCGCTCCTCGAAGCCCATTCCCAGCACCGCTTTCCGCCCCTCGCCCACCACCGTGATTGCGAAGAAGCGGCTGCTGTCCAGAGCTTGCTCGACTGCTCTCTCACTTGTATACGGAGCCGCAGCAAAGAGGTCGCCGGTCTTGGAGTCCTCGAGCAGAATCGTGGTGCTCACTTTCTCGTCGCCGTCTTCGCGCTCTGGTGGGATCGATGTCTCGACGATGCGTATCCGCGCGGTGAAGATCTGCATCTTGTTGTTGTTTGCAGTCCAGCTGCTCGCTTGATAGCCCTTTGTGGAGGTTGCGGGCGGGATCTGGTAGACGTGGACTTTGGGCGCTATGAAGAGCACGCGCTGGATTGCGCTCGCGGGCAGCGGCTGCCCTGTGAGGGGGTCGGTGTTCATCTTCTTAAACTTGAAGAACAGTGTCTATGACGCTGGAAGCCGCGGTTTCGTTGCTGCTCGCGTTATTGTGGCTGCGCTGTGCTGTGCTGTGCTGTGCTGTGCTGTGGCCTCCAATGCGTCGTCTGTCTATCGATAAATGTAAATGCGCCGAAAGCTAGCCCGCGGGGTAGCGCCCTCGACAATCGTCTACAACGCTCAGGGCACAGAAAGAGGGGTTCCGATGAAGGAGCCGCGAGAGCGATTCAGTCGCGATCTGCTAGGCTGCGCCCAAAGGCCGTGGGCAAATGGATTGGAGGACATTACTTTGTTTTGGAACGGTGATGCGCTGGCAATGCACAATGCATCGATTCAGATGCGCCAGGGTCACCGGCCGCGCCATCTCACGTGACCGTAATGCAATGCACGACACCCTCCAATCGGCACTTGAGACCGTCGTGCAGGCCTTGAACCTTTCGCGAGCGGTTGCTTTGCGCCGTTGCACAGTGATGGGGTTGTTTGAGTAGGATATTGATACCCAACACCGTGTTCATTACTTTATGTGCGAGCTTACACGGCGCGCACATGGCATCTGAGATAAGAGGCAACTTGAGACTGTATCAAACATGTACGCTGATAGTCTAGCTAGAGCCATAGACCGCTTAAACCTATGTGTAGTAGAACGGCCCACCCGTTGTCGACATAGCTGCGCCAGCCGTGATGTGACCCGCAAACGCATACAGTGACTGGGGCAGGACCTTGAAATCTTGAAGACGACGTATGTGCGAGGGAGTGGGAGCCACGAGACGTGATGTGTTTGTACGTCTTTGTATCAAACTGAACGTAAAGGATTATTTTGGTTTCTAGTCTAATTGGTATGTAAATCTACCGGGAATCTATAAGTCGTATATGCACCTTCTATGTCATCTGACACTCGTTTATACGCAAATCTCGCCTATTTGGCGGTCTCCTTCAGGTGGATGCCAGCAGCCCCGCTCTTGTAGGCCTCGAAGCCAGCCTTGGCGGCTTCCTGTACGGTGGCCTTGCCCTCGACGATATCCTTGCACTTGGACAGGATGTTGGTCCAGTCCTCGAATACTGTGAATGGGACGTTCTCACGCGCGCAGTAGTTGATCAGATCATGACCCTTCTTGGCGAACAGGAGATCAGTCTCGCGGGCAGCAGACAGATCTGAGACTCCGTCACCAGCGTAGAACATTGTGGGTCTCTGGTCTTCTGGAAGCGACGAGTACTTCCTCAGCTCGATGGACTTGTCGTGTCCAAAGCCAGACTCCGGGTGTCTGAAAAGAATGGTCCAGCCGCTCTCCTCATTGATGTCTTTACCATCTCTGGGGCCGACATGGTTGGCGAGAACCTGCATCTTTTCGGCGTCGGGGCCAACCAGCTTCTTCAGCAGCGCCTTGATGACGGGTTCCATGCCCGAGCTGAGCACAACAACAGGGATGTTGTTCTCCAAGCTCCACTGGAAGAATTCTGCGAACCCGGGATCGAGCTTGACGTTGTCGACAACGTACTGAATGCACTGGTCGTATGGCCGGGTGACACTGTCCATCATATCCTGGAACGAGTCGCGGAAAGAGATCTCGTCGTTCAGACAGGCAAGGTTGCCCTCGCGACGCTTGGCCTGGCCGTAGCCGATTGTGTCGGTCATGAAGTCATTGCCTTAGGAACTGTCAGCGTGTCGACAGTCGGAATTGGCTGGCAACGCAACTATCATGAGGCGAAGAATGGCGCGGCGGTCGAGGAGGTTCGGAGAGGTCGCGGTAAAGGGCTCAAGACTCACTGTCCTGCTGGGTAATTGTGCCGTCAAAGTCGGTGAAGAAGATAAACTTTGGTGGCAGTCAGTATCTTGAGCCAAGATCTGGAATGGAACAGCATACCTTGGGATTAGACTTCATGGCGGGGAGGTCCGCGGCAGCATTATGTACACCCATCTTGTCTGTAGTGGAGAGTTGTGTGAAGGTGAAGGGAGCGGCGAAGGAAGATGTCAACGAGATTATGTTGATAGAGGGGCTGTCAGAACATTTCCGGGCTGCCACGCCGCCGACTCAACAGGGCAACCCGTAGGTTGGTCGCTCGGTCGGCTCGGCACGTCATGTTTGCTTGGCAGGCTCGCATCGAGCTTCGGAGATTCGGCGGACTACCGAGTCCATTTTCCCAAGCAATAGGCCGGCCTTGACAACAAGAAGAGCAGTCCGCGACAAGCATGAGGCCGTTGCTGCAGCATGCCTCGCGCTTACCAAAAGTCAATGCAGCGACAATAACATCCTCGAATCGATCCTTTGGCCGCTTCATCGCCCACTCGCCGTCAATATGCGGCATCTGCCAGTACCAGCATGCGTCAACCGCTATCAGGAGGAGTGAGGGCAGCAATGGGCCGCGCAAGTGGCTGCAGCGCCAGTTCTCGAGCTCTTCGACATGGCTGGACGAGAAAAAGTCCCCTGGTTCGTCTGAGCCAATTGCTATGCCACCGCCTGCAACCACCCAGAAACCGAAACAAGCCTCGTCTGTGGACCAGACGCCGGAGGAGCTAATAGCACGACAAGAGCGGCTGAGGCGAGAATGGGAAGAACAACAAAGGAAGAGAGAGGAGGAGGCCTTACGCAAGAAGCAGCAGGAAGAAGAGGCTCGTCGTAAAAGGGAGGAAGAGGAGGTGTTACGGCGAAGGAGAGAAGCTGAAGCTCTACACAAGGCACAGCAACAGGCAGCCGCACGTCAGAAACTGGAACAGGAAGCACTGGAGAAGGCACAGCAGCCAATCCCGCCGAAGCCTGCGCCCTCCCAGCCAAAAGCACCCGTGCCAGAGCACGTCTTGGAGCAGCCCTTACCGGTCGAAGCCCAGAGATCTGTGGATGAGCCTACAGTCAGCCAGAAAAAGGACGACGTTGTGGACAATGTTCAACGTGTACCTGATGAGCAACTACCTTCGCACCAGGAGCGCCAGCGATCGAACTTTGAGAAGCGCTTTACTGCCTTGATGGATGAACTATTGCCCAAGATTGCCGTGGTCACCCAGAAAGTCAACACCTACACTGGAACCGACTACTCAGGTGTCGAGGCTCTGAGAAGGGAAATCCAAGAACAAGGTACGCATTGCGCAAGAGTAGGAATCCGCCTGTCTGACATCCAGCAGAGAAGCTCGTCAAAGCTCGTCGTCTTGCGATCAACTCAACCAAAGAAGCTCTCGACGCTGCTCTCGAACAGCAGGCCGCCTCACAGAAAGAAGTCGTTGCTCTCCTCGAACGCAAGCACTCTTGGTCCTCTAGTGATCTCGAACGCTACATGTCTCTTATACGCTCTGAGCACATCAACGACAAAGCCGTCAGGGAAGCCAAAGAAGCTGCGGACGCTGCTGAGAGTGCACTGGAGGAGGCCCGCAGCTATTTGGAGAAAAGAGAGCGTGCACAGTACCACGAAGAGCAAATCTGGAGCGACACAATTCGAAGGAACAGCACCTGGGTCACATTCGGCCTGATGGGCGTCAACATCTTCCTCCTGCTACTCAGTCTATTGATCCTCGAGCCATGGCGTAGGAGGCGGATGGTCAGAGAAATCAAAGGGGCATTGGAAGCGCAGCAGGCCACAATCGATCCAGCAAGCATCCCTACTCTTGCAACCCCGTATGTGATAGCCAATCCTGCCTCCGAGCCATCAATTGGTGCGCCAGCTACATCAGCCATCTCAGCACAACCGGCAGAGCGAGAAGAAGTAGTAGTAGTAGAAGAGAGCGTCGAAGCTGCACAGTTAGCACCACCTGCCACTGCCGAGCCCAGCATTGACGAGTCACCGACCGCGGGTACTGTAGACCCGTTACGAATCACAGACGAGCATGGCACCGAAATTGGGAACATCATCGATGAAATCATAGAGCCCTCTATCGACCCAGTTGTCCCTGGCGCTGCAACCCCGGTACCTGATGACGCCAAGGCCTCACCGCAAAAGACCATCGACATCCAAAGAGAGGCTTGGGCATCAATGACTACGAGCGAAAAAGTCTGGGCTAGGCTTGGTCTGTGGCAAAGCAAGGCTGCTGTCATTGCTGAGGACATCGTGAGCGACCGGCCCATCTCGATGCGAAGAGTCGACTTCACTACTGCCATCTTACAAGGCGCTGCTGCTGGTGCCGTCATTGCAGCCGCAGCCATTGCAATGCTGTTGAGGCCCAGCTGAAAGTCACTTGAAAGCAGATGTACCAGAGTTGTACTAGATCCTGTACCATAATTGTACATGCATTGTAAATACTTCCGCAAGAGGATCATTCACCCAACAGATGTAGCAACACTTCAGGGACCTTTATCTGACCTAAGTCCTCTTACTCGTGCTTGCTTTCGCCGCCTCTATCATTGAAAGCGATTCCACAGTAAGTATAGGACTGTCTACCGGTCATCTTCGCGTATCTTACAACGCATGCGCGTCAGCAACAGACTGGTCTCAAATTTGATCTAATGTTGCCTGGTGAGCTGTGCAAACCGTGTGTCACCACATGCCAGAGTCCTCCGAGCAAAGCACCTGCCACCAGTTCAAGCACGTACGCATTGACATACCAGCATTTTTCGAAGCGGCTTTACGTCTAAGAGAACTGCGTTCATATCTGCGTGCATGTCAGCATGGTCGAGTGGGACCCCTCTACACACCTCTGCTGTGATGCACTTGCATGCACCGCAGTAGGCCTTTCAGGCTCCTTACGTTTCTTCATCAATCTCTCTGGGCTCCCCGATTGCGGCCTCATCAGGGCCTGGAAGAACTATCAATCGTTCGCTACTCTGATCGCCCACAGACGCGTGCTCTTACTTGTTGACGTGCGCAGAGCTACCCCCTGCCAGCCTCATGATGATCTGCATAGGCTTTCGATTTCGCGCACAGAATGCAGTGATAACGAGTCATTGCGTCCGAATGGGTACACGAACTCCGCAGTGGCCATGTGGGGTCCTCCGAGATTGGCGGCAACGAGCTTGAAAATTCAGCTCTCGATAACCTACAGTAGCTTGGAGAGCTGAAACCTCGTAATAGGTATGCCAGGGACGATCGGTTCCGAGCTTGAGAGAACCATGTGGGACAGGAGGAGAAGTGACTGACCTCACACCGCTCCTTTTAGTTGCCTTTTAGTTGGTGGTTCTAGCCCATAGTGATGATGTAAAGAACCTAGTCCGATACACCAACGGCTGTGGCGCAACTAGCACAATGTGTTGCCACATCTCTGTGTACGTGCGAGAGTCAAGACTTCAGCCTCGGTTCTGGGCTTTGCTGTAGCTTGGTTTGGGGCGATGTGGGTATCGAAGCTGTCGGAGGGTTTCGAATACAACGAAGAAGATGTTGGGTCCCAAAGTACACTCCTCGTCTCAGCAGATGCATCTCGATACAAGGGTCTCTACCAGCCGTGTTTCGAGAAGCCTGCCTGTCCTGTTTCCATGCATGCGGGTATTTGAGCCGAAATCGAAGGGAGAAGCTGCAAGGTGCCCAGATGTAACCAGCGTGCAACCGTTCCTCACGACGCCGAGTCAAACACGGAGGGTGTGGAGTGCGGTTATGTCGCTTGATTTCCCGCCTGCATCTCGTTCATTAGTCCGGCGCTGCTGTCTGCCGTGCTGAAAGTGAAGGTTCAGTTGAATTGGTTCCTATCGCTCCTTCTCTTGATTGATCGTAGATGTCACACGT
This sequence comes from Didymella segeticola, assembly GCA_004522025.1. Taxonomy (NCBI): domain Eukaryota; kingdom Fungi; phylum Ascomycota; class Dothideomycetes; order Pleosporales; family Didymellaceae; genus Didymella; species Didymella segeticola. Next base: position 452,261 of record SDAV01000005.1, on the reverse strand, counting down.
GAGTCGACGTCCCTCCTTTACGATTGTTAGTTTTCATCAAATAGAAACAACCCAATCAACCAGATCGTGAACTCCTTTTCGCACGTCGTGCTCAGTCTCGGCGCTTCCATGGTCCTTGGGACATCAGATCTTGTCGATCGTCCCCACAAGGCCCAATTGGCATCCTTCCCGGAGACCTGCAGAGATGACCTCCAGATTTGCGCAAGCATTGCATCCTTCAGCCTGACCTCGCCGTTGTTCAGATCCAGCGATCCTTTCGTTAGCCGGATGTCTACTGGGTTGATGATTCAAGTCGAAATTGGCGCGTTGCCCTTGGTAGCTCGCAATTTCCACCGAGCCTCGTCACGGAGATGTTTCAACAGCATCGTCGGTCCCTGCGCACCGAACTAGGCTTATGCCTACATGCTGAGACAGGAGCCTCCTCGTGCGCCGTGATGAGCTACATACGTGTGGGCGGCAGCGAACACCATGTTAAAGAGACTTTTCCGTGCCCTGATGCCGTTACTATGGAGCCCAAGACAAATACACGTGGCGGCGTATTCGCAGCTTGCGCCAAGGATGAACGGCGTCTTCACTAAAATCTAGTACCGGCATTCTCCCGTCTAATCACGACAACAGGACCGGGAATCTGGAAATCATGGGGAATACCGCGACGTTGGATAAGATGCCTTGATATTGCAGCAGTGCCAGTACCACCTGATATGATAATAATTCTATGCGAAGCTTTCCAGGGCGAGAATGGTCAAGGATCGTCAGGGATCCGCGAACGCTGTGGGTGCGCTGCTCCATACGACATCAATCCTGATGCCTCGAGAATTCGGGACGGTCGACTGCCTTTCGGCCCGCCTCACTTCGAAGATTTAGGCTGCCGTCGACAAGGGCCGGAAGGTTGAGTCCGATCATCTCTCAACAAATCACGGCGTGCGGAGAACTCGCCACACTTTCAAACTCTCTGACAGAGGTCAAGCCATGAATATTGTGACGAATGTTGCTCAATTGTTGAGGGGAGCCTTCAGAGGCGGGAAGGTTGTCCAGCTTGCGGCTCTGCGGCTCTGGCTCGTGATTTTGGCTCGTACGCGCCTGCGAATTAATTGACCCTGAGAGTCATGATATCTGTGGCATTTGATCGCAGCCAGATCGCGAAGTCCACAAGAAAGGCCTCTCTGTTACCGCGGAGCGACTGACGGGGGTATGGAGCTCTGCCATGAGCCAACATTTTGGATACTATGGGGCTTTTGACAGATCAAGTGGCGTCAAGTGGGTGTCGTGTGCGTCGTGCGCATGGCAAGGCGAACGGAGAACCGAGTGCGATCAACGTCCCACCAGGGCCCTTCCCGTTTCAAGTGCAAGTCAGCACGTTCCCCTAACCTTGATAGACGTTAGTGTCGGATGCGTTCCAGGAGAAGCATGTCAAACGAGTCGGCACGAGTGCGCTTGACCATCTGGAACCCAACCTGATGTACGGCGACCAGCAAATAGTATCACTCTATCATGTCTGCAGGGCCGATTGCTACAATTCTACGAACCTTAACTTGACTCGAGCATCTGTCAGATTCAGTGGACCCTCTCCTGAAGCGCCGTTTAGGTTTCTATTTTCTGGGTCCTCAGACATGAAAAGAATGGGCGTCACCTATCGCTGTTGTCCGTCAGCTACCGATCGGTTCATGATTTCTTTTGCTCGTTAACAATCCACACATACACGCATCGAATCCATTTCGTTGCTGGAAGCAATGAATGATGAATTCCGCATCGACCCATCTTTCCAGCCTTGGGGTCCTTTGATCTCGCCCAGCTATGAGAATGAATCCATCACTACAGCAGACATCATCATTGCGTCGACAGTCTGGGGGTTGACATTGATCAATGTTTTCATCGGGATATGGCTCGCTTGGGGACAGTCGAAGGCCTCACGCTCTCCACTGCGCAGTGTGTATGTCTGGATGATTTGGCTGGAATTGATCATCTCGTTCATAATGGGTCTCGAGTGCTTCTTGCATCTATTGAAGTACATCAGACCGAGTAAGCAGCAGTCGCTTCGACATTCATGATGGTCACTCACAGCTACATAGGCTTTGCTTTCTACTTCACCATTCTCTTCTGGTGGTGTATTCAGGTCCAATTGTTGCTGCAAATCATCATCAACCGCATCCGTGTCATTGTACCTGACCGCAGACACTCGAGACAGATCATGATCGCCACTGCTGTTTTCGTCACAGCGATTAATATCAGTGTCTTTAACATCTGGATACCAGCGCGCCTCCAAATTAGCGACAGATACCACATCATCAACGAGTACTGGGATCGTATCGAGAAGTTTTTGTACCTCCTTGTCGATGCCGCGCTCAACTGGTACTTTCTCAAGACCGTCAAAGCGAATCTCATCAGCAACGGCCTTACTAAGTACAATCGACTTGTTCGCTTCAACCAGCGTATTGTTGTTGTCTCTCTTCTGATGGACGTCATGATCATTGCAGCTATGTCGATACCAAACTCCTTCGTGTAAGCAATAGCCTTTCACAATGTTCTTTGGATGTGCCTTGCTAAAGTTTAATAGCTACATTCAGTTCCACCCTCTTGCCTACCTCGTCAAGTTGAACATCGAAATGACTATGGCCAACCTGATCAAGCGTATTGCCATCTCTGCGTCCCGCAAGCCTGGAAATGCCTCCCTCGCAAACGACTTCCGATCTGGCAGTCTCTCGACATCTGGAGCCAAATCGGGCGCCACAGGAGCCCACAAGCAATCACGTCGCCATTCACAGCACGAGCTCGCCAGTGTCTTCTCTTACAAGGGCGACGTGTCCCACTCTGCTGAACAGGACCGTACAGTCAGCTTCGCACCCACCGGCAATGAGATCAAGAGGACCCAGCAAGTTGTCATCAGCAGCGAACCGAATCCATTCTACGATTGTGAGAGGAGAGTTTCCAACACCGACACCGCAGGGGATTATGAAGCGAAGAAGAACGGTGTCACTGTGGATGAGAGGAGAGTGGTAAGGACCGGCAGCCTGGAGAGTGTTACCGAAGGGAGTGAGAGTCTAAAGGGTGGTTTAGATACACCGAAGAGAGACGTACATGACTACAGCGATGATGAAGCTGCGCTCGTTGGGCGGCGGAATCATGGCTGGTAGTCGCTGAACATCAGAAAGGTGCCTTGGCCAATGGTGTTGTGCTATAACAATAGAGTAATGACTATGTCGACACAATCGAAAATCGTAATTTTTCGCCCAGCGCATATATGCAAAAGCCGCAACGACTCGATATCTTCGGACCGAGACGGGGTCATATACAGTCTCGCGTAGCTTGGAAGTAGGGTGAGTGCAACTGTTCATTTGATACTTGGACTATGCAGAGTTCGAATATGGGGCGATGGCTGCTTGAGCTTTCTCAGGCTGCGTCACTGTGTTCCTCATCCTGTGAAGACAGGCCCTCAAAGAATGGGATGTTCCAGCGACCCAAGACCTGTCTCAGCTACGGCAAACGTTGCGGGTTCCAAAGTTTGCTACCCTGCTCTACGATTCATTTCGAAGTTTGATGGGAAATTCGATCAGTGTATACAGGATGGAGTATGTACGGCTCTGTTCCCGTTGTGATGGAGCAGTACTACACCGTTCTCGGTTTCGTGCAATGTCTGCACAATCTGCACGTTTTGAACCTTTGCGTGTACGGAAGAGGGTGAAAGGACAGGCACGTGCGCTCAGCCGGTGCGATGACGTCACTAGTATCCCAGCAGTCGAATCTGCCCACACGACACTTGCACGAGGTAACTTGTCCCACACTTTCTCACGGCACTCGGATCTTGCATCTTGCGCTTCGTCAATGTTATTTGCAGAACGTCGGTGCGGACGGAAGTAGCATCGAATTGGGCAGGAGCCAAGACGCAAATCTTATCGCAGAGTCTTAGCATGATTCACTTTGGACAAAACCTTCATGTCAGTCATTGCGCAAGGCTGATGTAGCTTCCTCTGATTCGTTACTGACTGCCGCCCGGCAGTGCTTGCATGATCTTGGTCGTGGATGAAGAGGTGCAGCCAAGCACTCCATCTCAATCCCTGGGGAGATGCAACGGCTGTTGCCCGTCTCAGAAGGCGCCTTCTGTACCAGGAAGGGAGGCCAGAGAAGTAGAGCCTTGGTGTGTGGACATCGCCGATAAAGCCGTGACTATAAACGAAGCGTCTGCCAGCAGAAGAAGACCGTCCACAATAGTCATACCAGGAGCTCTGCTGCATTCAAAATATCCTCAATTTCACAATGGTTTGCAGGACAGTCCTCGCCGGCGTTGCCATCGGCGTTATTGCCTCAGCCACTGCTTTCACACCGAAGTTGAACGCAGCGGGAGAAGAATTGCGATTAATAAAAACATCCGATGCCGACAATGGCACCTGGTACACGGAGCAGGAAAAGCTTGATCTGTTCATCTCTACACCGTCATGTGCCCACTTCATGGACATCACCGAGACTCAGGTTTGTAGAGCAATATCGGAAACGGGCCGTCTTAGATCTGACAGCAACAAAGGAGCTCGAGGCACACCGGGTTGCTGTAGCGAATGGGTTTAAAGTGGACAAACGTCAATCTGCATCATTCCCTTCAGCGGCAGCGCACCAAGCCGAAGCCAATCCTTTGATCAACCAGATCAGCAAGATTAACCCTAAGACATGGGCTACGACTTTGACCAACATCCACAATCGATACTACAGAGGATCATATGCCGCCTCGTCAGCTACAACAGTTTTCAACCTCGTGAAGAACGTTGCTGCAGCCAACACAAAGATCACTGTGAAGCAATTTACTCACAGCTACAACCAGCCTTCGGTCATTGCCACGATCCCTGGTACCAGCGCCAGCGTTGTCGTTGTATCAGGTCACTTTGATTCGATCAACCAAGCAAACCCCACCACAGGTCGGGCTCCTGGCGCTGATGACAACGCCTCTGTAAGTAGAAAGTTTGCTTACGGAATCGCAGACTAATTATAATAGGCTGTTGTCACAATTCTTGAGTCTCTCCGTGTTCTAGCAGCTGCCAAATACGCCCCAAAGAATACTCTCGAGTTTCACTTCTACTCTGGTGAAGAGGGCGGCCTGCTGGGTGCCCGAGCCATCATGCAGGACTACGTCAAGCGCGGCGTCAAGGTCCTTGCTGTCATGAACCAAGATATGACTGCGTACTCTCCCAACCACAACATCGCCGTTTACACCGACTACGTAAGCACACCGCTGAGCAACTTCATCATAAAGCTCGTGCCCGTGTACACTGCTCTCCCTGTGATCACAGATAGATGCGGATATGCCTGCAGTGACCAGTAAGTCATCTTCATATTGTCAATATTCTTGTGTGGGCAGTCCTGATCAATGTGATAGCGGTGCTGCTTACGATGCTGGCTATCCAGCAGCTTATGTTTGCGATGAGAATATGGTGGATGCGACGCCTTACCTTCACACTGCCAACGATGCGCTTTCAACCATGGATTTTGACCATTTACATCAGCACGTGCGCCTGACTGTAGGGTTTCTTGTGGAGGGATCCTACTTTTGATTAATTACGTATGGACTGCCCTCATTAATCATAGTGTCTCTATGATGGAGCCCACAATTGCACGACTGTCGTGCCAGGGTGACCACCCATGTCGTGTGCACTAAAGCTGCAATAGGAAGGTACAGGCGGGAATCACCTCCCCCACCTTAGCTATCAAGGCGAATATACATATCAAACACTTGCGTCAATACTGTGCCACCATCTCAAATCACCAATACAACTGCTGCAGCTCACCATGCAAGATCGAGCACGTATACCTGTTAGCCTACCAGTAGATGACCCGCTACCCTCGTACTGGCACCACCCCAGATCACCCCTTGCAAACGTCAACCACCGTCAAGATGGTCCGCATAAGCCATATGACTTTGTCATCGTTGGTTCGGGAATCTCTGGGACCATGATCGCCTACAACCTGCTAACAAGATTTCCCAAGCACCGCATACTGATGTTCGAGGCTCGTGAGATCTGCAGTGGAGCGACAGGCCGTAACGGAGGCCACACCAAAGCAGCGAGCTACCGGTCATATCTGCAGCATACCGAAGAGCTGGGGAAAGTGGAAGCGCTGAAGATTGCAAGACTGGAGTATGACAACATCATGGAGACGCATCGTCTGGCCGATGAGCTGGGGATTGATTGCGAGAACAAGCTCTGTAAAACTGTTGACATCATCTACGACAAACCCACCTTTGACCTTGGAGAGTTGGCGATCCTCGCATTACTCGCAGACGTCAAAGAGGAAGAGAAGAAAGTCGGCATGATGGCTTGGTACAATATCCATAAGAACGTCGACGACATAAGCGAAAGCTTCCGAGTGAACGATACGAACCAGAATCCTGTTGTCGGAGAGAATGAGACAGTCGTTGGGGCATTTGAGTACCTTGCAGGGAGGGTGCATGCGTACCGCTTCACCACAGGCGTGCTGGCAGAGTGCGTTAAGATGGGCTTGCAGATATGCACCAACACGCCAGTAATGAAGCTTGAACCTACTGTGAGCAATGCCGGCTTCATGTGGGACGTTGTTTTGTCAGACTCAAACAACCCTGTTACAGCGTCTAATGTGGTCCTTGCTACAAATGGATACACAGCTCTACTCGAAAGGTCACTGCAGGGCAAGATCGTGCCGATGCGAGGTCAGATGACCGCGCAAAGACCCGGGAAGAACACTACTTTGCCAGCGCCACTTCCAACAACCTTTTCTTTCATTTACAAGAACGGATATGAGTACATGATCCCCCGTCCACTTCCAGATGGAGCCCAGCACATCGTCATTGGTGGCGGCCTTGGTCGTCTGCCCCATGCAGGAGCAAGCGAATTTGGCATCGTTAATGATAGCTCGCTCAACACAGATATCTCAAAGTATCTGCGCGGCAGCCTCACTGGCTACTTCGGTGCCACAAATTGGGGCGAGAACAGCGACGAAGAAGTGTCAAATCGAGTCGTCCAAGAATGGACAGGTATCATGGGAGCAACCGCAGACGGTAGGCCATTTGTGGGTAGAGTCCCAGGAAAGACGGACTCGGGGTGGCTTCCAGACTCGGAAGGATCCAAAAGCGAGGTGCCGTTGAAGAATCTGTGGATATCTGCAGGTTTTAATGGACATGGAATGGTGCTGTGTTTGAAGTCGGCAGAAGCACTTGTGAAGATGATCGAGAACGATGGGCCGTCTTGGACAAATAACGGTCCAGTGGACCTCAAAGGACTGGATTGGTTTCCAGAGAGCTTCCTCATCACTGAAGAGCGGCTTGCGCGATGCCAATTCAGAGGGCGGACTGATCTTTTGTCAAATGAGTGAGTGGTGGAGAAGCCGACTAGAGTTTCCACTCATTGACCATGGCTGATCCTGTCAATCCAGCGAGAAGATTTTTTACTGACTCTGTTGCCATTTGTTCTCGTGTTTGGAACGTCGCTGAGCCAATATGTGGTAGCACCACGCAACGCGGCTGCTTCAAAATAGGATGATCAGCCGGAATGTCGGGCTCGCCTTCGATGACGTCGAGCCCTGCGCCAAATATTCTTCCCTGGTCAAGAGCTTCTATTAAAGCGTTCGTGTCGATGATCGGACCCCGTGCGATGTTGACGATGACCGCAGTCTTCTTCATCTTGTTGAAAAACTCAGCATCGATAAGATGCTTGGTGTCTGGCGTCAGCGCACATCCCACAATTATGATATCGCTCTCGCTGGCAAGCTGATTCAGGTCTTGTGCAGCATCGACCGGAGTGCCTTTGCCGAAGATATCGTAGTAATCCTCTCGTACAGGTTTGCCAGGCTTTGAAGTAACGTAGAGCGCTCTCTCAATGTCAAACGCGATCAGCTTTTTTAACGCAGCCTGTGAGATGCGACCAAATCCCACAAAGCCCACCTTCGCGCCGCGCATCTGAGGACCAGTCAGGAGGAGAGGATGCCACGGCATTTGTGGCCATTCTCCCCTGTGGACTTTCATCATTGCTTCGCCTGCTCTTCGCTGCGTCATCAAGACGAGCATGACTGTTAGATCTGCTACGGCATCAGAGAGACATTCTGTGATGTAGCCGAGACGAATGTTGCGCTTCTTCAGCGCTGCGAGGTCGACATGGTCTGTGCCGGCAGTGAACGTGGCGACTGCCTTGAGTGTATCGCCGGCTGCATCGAGTAGCTCTTCATCGATCTTGTCTGACACCATGACAAGGAGTCCCGCTGCTCCTGCTACATTTTGAAGGAGCCATGATCGTTCGCAAGGCTTTATGTGGGCACGTGATCAGCACTTGCGGCCTCTATGAATGCTGAGGAGCACTGCGTACCTTGTCAGATTGCCATTGCACAACATCAAGTTGGTCAGCTTGTGCGTCAAGCAGGCTTATTGCTTCTGCGGCCAGATTACGTGTCACCACAACTTTGCACTTGGCCATTTCGAGAATGTTAATGATAGGGTCACGGTTGGCTGGTGGCGGGGTTGCCGTCACTGCCCGCTTGTCTGACGAATGAGATCACAGTATCTTTTCATCTCACCTTGGCCTTGAGAATTGCCTGAAAGGGCAAGAAGTCAGAATGATGAATGGAAATAGAGATCTTCGCTCCCCCCTTGTCAGCTTGCAGCAGCACTTACGCTCGAATGAGCCAATTGTAGAGGAAAGCTACGCAGCCTGGAAATGTAGGCTTACGGCTCACAGGTACGGCGAGGCAATGTGACGAAAGAGGCTGCTTCAGGCATCTGATAGAAGCATCGGAGCTTACACTTATATAAACAAGTATCACCTGCATCCATCCTTCGAACAATAACGTTGAACAAGTGGTCACTCCACTGTTGAAGTTTCCTCAAAAGCTCCGCAACAAACGTAATGCTCGCATCACTTCCACAACCCGGCCTGGTTCTATTCCCAGGCTTCACAGCCCAACGCCCCGAAACCTTTTTGGTCAAAGCTGATAGTGGTTCATCGACGAAGGCTCATTTTCAAGTAACCTTCAACTCTCCCGGAGGTACACCAGGTGCACCACTCATGCGTATCGATGAAGAAGAGAAGAGAACCGTTGTCTTTCGCCTACCGAATGGCCAAGAAGCAATGAAGATAGTGAAACAAGTGCATAAGTGGAGCGGGAAAAGCCCGGAGTATCACGGATATACCCCTGATGGAAGCAAGATTTGGCACTTGACATTGAAGTCGGGGCTTCTGAAGACGACGTATGGTGAGTTGGACGAATCCGGAACAAACTCTTTTGTTACTGACCTCTGATAGTCCTGACTTTAGAGCCCACTTTTAAGGCGCACCTTCCTACTGTCACAGTTCAGAACAAGTCTCCCAGTGGAGACCTAGGTTTGTTAGTCAACGGCGCATTGGCTACAACCATTACAAAGCCAAACATTTGGAAGTGGCGGAGGGAGAACATTGTGAACATCGCACCAGGTATGGACATACTGCTGGCATTAGGGCTGAACTGGATACGATACGATAAGCAAAGCATGGATGCGAAAGCCATAGGAAACGGTGTTGGAGAAGGCGGCGATGCGGTGTCAGCTGTAATCAGCAGCTGAGTGAGTCGGGGGTTCAGTTACGCTTGCCAATGAATCATACAACGTATTCTATTCCTGCGAATTTCACCGAAAGCCGATAGGGTATATTGACGACTTCTTTAAGCTATAACAATTCTTCATTTTCTTCCTCATCATCTTCACCACCCCAGTCCAGTTTCATGAGCAGTCGGTCAATACCGCCAACCCGAAGTGGCTCGAATCTGCCTTCTTCTTCGTCCAAAGCGTTGTTCGGTCGTGGCCCGCTAGCACCGATCCTCTCGCTGTCGATTTCTCTCAGACGCGCCACAAGCCCTTTGAGATCGCTATCGAGTCTTCTTCTCGCGCGATCCATTTCCAGACTGACATCTGCTTCCTCCTTCTTGTAGTTCTGGGAGAAGTCTTCAACGCCTTCGTCTTCCTCAAGATCCAAATTCTGCTGGACTGACTGAAGACGCGTAATATGGCCAACGAGATCATCCACATGGGTGCAAAATGTGCGGAGCAACTTCGTAAATGCACCGTCTGTGATAAGTAAAGAGTAGGAGATAGAAGCAAGGAAGTGTCGATGAGCGAATGCAAGGGACTCGGGATCGTGCTGCTGTTGCGGTTGATTCTCCGCCCTGCCTGTGTCGGCTCCCCGTGTCGGCGGTCGGTCTGGTGTCGTCGGGCGGGTATCTCCAGGCTGATGCTTTTTCAATTCTTGCACCCAGTCCAGGAATGACTTGAACGACTCCTGCACCACCTCTCCCTGAAAGTAAGCTTCGCACTCAGCTAGGAAGAAGATAGCAGCCCGGCACGTTGCCCAGATATTGCGCATACTCCGAGCTCGTTGATCTGCACGCTGACGCCGCCGCTTCAATATCGCTTTTCCATAAGATGAGTTGCTATATTGGTACCCAGGTGGACATGGATGATCTCGCCGGATTGTGCTATGCCGCCATAGCTGCGCCAGATGGAGATGAGCTCTTCTGACCGCAAGAAGATAATCATTGACGGTCGAGTAGACGTCTACATCAGCCTTGGTAATGAACAAATCAAGGGGCGATAAGATGTCCATGCTAAGAGAGACAGGTACCGATAGTAAAAGTTCATCAAATGCCATGTATGGTATCTGCGGCAATGCAGACTCGGCATCTTTAGCGCGACCAGGTGTGCCGGGACGATGACCCGATGCACTGTGCACGTCTAAATGCAAGATATCGGACGCGGCATCGAGAATGTCGTCAGTGTGGTCGTCCTCTCCGCCCAATGTTGACAATACGGAGAGTGAACGTGCTAAGGTCTGATTGATTTCGGCTTCTTTCAGAAGCAGACCTTTAATAGACTGACCGCCCTTTGTCGACTGTGGGCCGCGATGTCGTGAAGCCAATTTGTCGTCAGCTTCCGCAATCAATATCATTGCAAATTCACCTCTGCCAAGCAGGAAGAACTGGTAAAGGACGTTTAGAGTCTCGACGATCTTCTCACGGGGCAGAAGATGCTGGAGTAGGTTGCGCGAGAGTGACGTTCGGATGTTTGCAACGACCTCTGACAGTTTCGCGGAAGATATGGGCGCAGTTACTTGCGAGAGATACTGTACATGTACTGGCAGGAGCTCGACTTCAGATATTTGCGTTGTTGCAGCCTTTGTCTTTGACGTAGATGGCAATGATCGTACCTGGTTAAGTGATTTGCCGACGAACATAATCGAAAGCGCCGTCTGGCGAGAGACAAACTTAGGTAGTAGCCTGTTGCGGGCCACAAAAGATGGCTCTTTGGAGTCTTCATCTTCTCGTGCTATGAAGAAGTCTGATGCACCAAAAGACGGTAGGCGACCATATAGAAGCCATGTTGATAGCTGCCTCAGCCAGGCCGTCTCCGCAACCTTGCCTAGATACTGAGCTGCTTTTTCGATGTCCGGATACCCTGTCTGAGCTTCAATTCGCAGCTTGTCAATGAGCTCCGAACCCGACGATATGTTCTGGCCGACCTTGCCACTCTTGGCTGGCAATTCTGACGAAAGAATGAAAGTGCTGATGACCCATAGCCATTCCATCAGTCTGACCGAACCGGAAAACTCGCGAACAATGGCGGCCAGCGGCACGATATTGTAGGCTCCAACAGTGGAGGCATCTTGCTTCAAGATCTGGCTCTCGACGTCCAGGACCTTTCGCTGGAAATTGTCCAAGTGATACGCAGTGATGGCGGTGGCTACTGCCCGACAGACAGTGGATGGATGAGTACTGGCAACCTTTGCGACGTGATCGCGTATTTTACGGTGCAATCGGGACAAATGTCCAATTGATGACAGCAATTCCGCTTCTGGTGGTGACAACAAGCGGCTCGCGGTCGAAGTCACGTGGGAGGAACCTTGCTGGGCATCGAAGAGCGCGGAGGGGTGTCCGGAGAGCGAGAGTAGGATTTCGTGGAGCATGGCAGCGGCGACAACTGCGGGGCTGCCGTTGTCGGAGCCGTGTTCCTGCGGTTCCGCACTGTCAGACGCTGGACAAAGACGATGAGCAAACTCAAGAGCTCGAAGCGACACATGGAAGGTCGCGTCGCGCTGCGCGCAATGCTTTGCGTGAATTGTTGGTTGGATGCGGCTAGTGTTGCGGGCGCGCGAAGGGGACGAGGTCTGATCTGTGGTCTAGGCAGGGATAGTGCATGCCCCACCTGCGTGCCTGCGTCTCAGGAAGCCACCAATGAAACGCACGCTATACGTCCGTGGAGCTTACCACAAGCCCGAGGGGCATCTGTTGACCGAGGGGCAGCTGTAGGCCGAAGGGCACTTGAGTGTTCCTCAAGCACCTTTCACAAACACCTTAGAGGCTCCAGAATGGCACAGAGAACGCTTCTGAGGCCAATTGGCCTTGCTTTGAACTCCGCTCGCATACAGCAACTCGTTCGTCCCTTCAGCACCGTACTAGATACGCCAATCGATCCCAAAACCCTACAAGCTACCCCACCTACCGCGCGGAAATCGTCGGTTTTTGAAGATGCTGTCAATGCTACTGGAACCAGGACCAACTGGACAAGAGAGGAAATTGCAGAAATCTACAACACTCCACTGATCAGGCTGACCTATGCGGCGGTATGTTTGCACATCGACATCTGAAGACACGATTCTAAGTGTTCGACTCATAGGCTTCGGTGCACCAGCGCTTCCATGACCCAGCTGCTATCCAGATGTGCACTCTGATGAACATCAAGACTGGTGGCTGCAGTGAAGATTGCTCGTACTGCGCACAGTCCAGCAGATATGACACAGGCTTGAAGGCTACTAAGCTTTCGTCTGTTGACTCCGTCCTTGAAGCCGCTCGCATCGCCAAAGAGAACGGCAGCTCCAGGTTCTGCATGGGTGCTGCATGGCGTGACATGAGGGGCCGTAAGACCAACTTGAAGAACATCAAGGCCATGATCACAGGTGTCAGAGAATTGGGCATGGAAGCTTGCGTCACCCTTGGCATGGTCGACGCTGAACAGGCCAAAGAGCTGAAGGACGCCGGCCTTACTGCGTACAACCACAATGTAGACACCAGTCGTGAGCACTACCCCAGCGTCATCACAACACGAACATACGACGAGCGCCTCAAGACCATTCAGAACGTCCAGGAAGCCGGTATCCACGTCTGTACTGGTGGTATCCTGGGTCTCGGCGAGAAGGCTAAAGATCATGTCGGTCTTATCCACACCGTATCTACGCTTCCAGCCCACCCTGAGTCTTTCCCCGTCAATGCCTTGGTTCCTATCAAGGGCACACCGCTTGGCGAGACAGAATCTGTCAAGTTCGATGCTATTCTCCGCACGATCGCAACTGCACGACTGGTCATGCCAACTACAATCATTCGTCTTGCAGCAGGACGTCACACCATGCGCGAAGAGAAGCAGATCATGTGCTTTCAGGCTGGTGCAAACGCAGTCTTCACTGGTGAGAAGATGCTGACCACTGCTTGCAATGGCTGGGAAGAAGACAAGGCTATGTTTGCGCGATGGGGTCTGCGCCCAATGGAGATGAAGGAGACGATTGGGGAGGTGCGCAAGGCTGAGAGCATGGTTGTTGAAGAAGTCAAGGGGGCTGAGCAAGTGTCTGCATCTGCATAAAAATCTACGTCGGTGTCCCAGGCCCGATAGAGGGCTTCAAAGGATGCGGTACCTCATAATCGAGCTCTCGGTTGCTCCGAGCTACCATCTTCTGCCTCTGTGTCTTTGGCGCGATTCTCACACCACTCTTGTAGTGCCGCAACCAATGTCTTCACCTGATCAACAGTGTTGCCTGAATGTAAGCAGATCCTAACTCGCTCTGTCCCTTGAGGGACTGTAGGTGATACCACCGCCCTGACCATCATGCCTCTGTCTTGAAGATATCTAGCCAGATCTCTGGGACGCTCCAACTGTACCGCACAAATTGGCGATTGCGGGCAAGCACTTGGTATGCTGAGCAAGCTCCTTGCGGCAGCGGAGGTGACGTGCAGTTGTTCTATGGCTTTGAACAAGAACCCTGTCAAATGATGTAGATGTGACTGGAGTGAGACGGTACCACCAGACCACAGAAACTCGTACGACGATCGTATAAGCGCAAGAGATGGGTATGACAGGAACGTTGTATAGATCAGAGGACGAGCGTAGTTGATCAGGTAATGGCGAAGTGTTTGAGAGCCTAGAAGGATAGCTGAGATACCATTAGCACAAAATCGTGTGTGAATGATGAATCACAAAACATACCTCCGTGGCCAGCCAGTGCTTTACCGAATGTATGCAGCCGACCGAAAATTCGTGTCTCCAAGCCAAGCTGACATACAAGGCCACGACCCTCAAAGCCCAACACTCCAGTCGAGTGTGCCTCATCGACGACTATATGGCCTCTTTCTGGTCCTAGTATCTCAGTGACAGTATCAACAATCGTCTGCAGGGGTGCAACGTCGCCGTCCATACTGTAGATCGACTCTACAGCAATGAAAACGTTACACGTGCTTGGTAGCTCAACCACTTCTGCCAGTACTCTTCGTAGATCCGTCACGGAATTGTGTGCGAAGGGCACGGTTTGTGCCGCTCTCGAGAGCCGCATCCCATCGTGCACACTGGCATGGACTAGCTCATCGAAAACAATCACGTCGCCAGGCTGCGGGACACATGAGAAGAACCCAGCATTGGCATCGAACCCGCTGTTCCAAAGCAACCCTGCCTCAGCCCCGTGGAATTTGGCGATGTCGCGCTCCAGTGTTTCAGCGTAAGCTGAGTTTCCGTCCAACAGTCGAGATCCGCCGCTTCCAAGTGGTAGTTTTGATGCTTGGAGCTCCGCAAGATAGGCGTTTTTCAAGCGATCATTCGTCGACAGCGACAGGAAATCGTTGGAGCTGAAATCGGTAGTACCGTCTTTGGGCAGGGTTAAGCTGCGCAATGTTGAGTGCTTCCGTCGTCGTTCCAGTAACTGTTGCATTCTTGCATCGAGAGGCCATTTTCCATCTCTGCTGTCCATCTCTTGTTTTCCTTGCCGTCACCGAGGTTGAAAGGCTCCAGACGAGTCCAGTTGTTGCTCCCTGCCGCGCTGCAGTCGCTAGTGTGGGTCGCTCCACAGGGGGGCAGGAAACTTGCTCGATCCACAACGTAAAAAGGTAATTGTCAGACGAAAAGGCGGGGAGCAATGACACACTCGTTGACTCAACAGCTTCGCCTCCAAGACCTCGAGTAACCGCCGCAGTCCGAAATCGGTTGAGCGTGTTGTGTATGCAGGTCCATGCAGGAACGGGTCCAGCAGTCGCGCTTTCCCCTCTCCGTCATAGATGAACCGGACCAAGGTCCGCCTCAAACCCACCAGCCTAACATAGACTCCATCTGAACCACCGAACATTGTGGTTCCGCATCGATTGCATCGCAGTTGCTGTCCCTGTCGCGAGAATGTCGAGGGTGCCTGCGGGGCTGTGGAAAAGGTTCATCGCGGTGCAAATATACGGTGCCAACACTGATGTTGGAAAGACGGTGTTCTCTACACTGCTCGGCAAGCGATTTAACCTCGGACAAGTGAAAGACAGGAAATGGCAAATTCAGTACATCAAGCCTGTCTCAACAGGGCCCCAAAGCGACCGCGATGATGCGTCAGCTCCCCCCTTCTTCGTTGAACAATAGACGGTAACTGACAGGAGCCAGCTATGTGAGAATGCATTCGGGTTGTTCAGCTGTACATACCCTGTTTCAATTTCTGAATCCTGTCAGTCCCCACATCGCAGCTCGAGAGTTGGCCCAAGACTGGAGAGATATTGTGAGGAGCACATCGTGACCCTACCGATCTGTACTGACAATAGTAGCCGACTGACGACTACGTCAATACTCGCCTTAGCGAGAAGCTTCGTGAGAGTGCATTTGCATCACAGACAAAGCCAGATGATTGGGGGTTGGGCATTGTGGAAACCGCTGGTGGTGTACTCAGTCCAGGGCCTTCAGGAACACCGCAGGCTGACATCTACCGATCGTTGCGACTCCCTACAGTGCTTGTTGGTGACCACAAGCTGGGCGGTATCGCTGCCACTATTTCTGCTGCCGAGTCGCTCACAATGAGGGGCTACGATATCGATGCCGTAGTCTGTTTTGACGACAAGAGCAAATATCAGAACGCCGAGTATCTGAAGACTTACTTCAAAAAGAACATGGATCTCCCAGTTTATGTCATCCCTTGGATCCCAAACCTCTCCAGCGCAACCACCGAGGAAGAGCAAGCTTTGATGAAGAATTACTACAACGAGACCTTCCAGAACCAGGGAGTGGAGGAAGTCGCGGAACGCATTGTGAATCGACATGCTGCGCGAATCGAAAACATAGACAGCATGGCTTCACGAACGCAACAGACGATTTGGCATCCTTTCACACAGCACAAACATGTTGAGAAAGCCGACGACGTTCTCGTCTTCGATTCAGCTCATGGTGACTTCTTCCAAGTCAAATGCACTACAAGGTCACATCCCAAACATACTGAGGATGCTTCAGCGATGTTATATCCTGCGTTTGATGGGTCTGCGAGTTGGTGGACTCAAGGTAGGTGAAAATCCAGATCATCCTCGAATTCGCTCTGACTGCCACTGCAGGTCTGGGTCACGGGAACCCCCGTTTGGCGCTTGAGGCAGCGTATGCAGCAGGACGTTATGGACACATCATGTTTGCAGGAGCAACACACGAACCCGCGCTTAAGCTGGCTGAGCATGTCGTAGATGGATTGAATAATCCCCGTTTGACCAAGGTATTCTACACCGACGATGGAAGCACTGCAACCGAAGTTGGCATCAAAATGGGGGTTCGTGCCGCTTGCAAACATTACGGATGGGATGGTTCCAAGGAGGCTATTGGAGTGCTCGGCCTCAAAGGCAGCTATCATGGTGACACGATTGGTGCTATGGACGCATCGGAGCCGTGCGTCTTCAATGAGAAAGTAGACTGGTATAGAGGACGCGGTCACTGGTTCGACTATCCAACATTTAAACTGAAGGACGGCCGCTGGGTCGTCGAACCACCAGTGGGCATGGAAGAGGAACTTGGACCCGCACAGTGTTTCTCTAGGCAGGTCGACATCTTCGACTTCAAAGCCAGAGGTGAGTCATCAGTATACGAAGCGTACATTGAAAGGACACTTGACAGGCTTGTCAAAGAAGAGGGTCGGAGATTCGGCGCGCTTGTCATGGAACCTGTCATTCTTGGGGCTGGCGGCATGATCTTTGTCGATCCCCTCTTCCAGCAGAGCCTGGCTCGCGTTGTGCGTCGTTACAACTTCGCTACCTCTGAGGTCGCTCCTGCGACGAGCAAGGATGAGCTTGCTTGGTCGGGTCTGCCCGTCATGTTTGACGAAGTCTTCACGGGCTTGTATCGCCTTGGACAATTCTCGTCTGCGTCTTTCCTGGATGTACACCCGGACATCTCGGTTCATGCCAAACTGCTCACAGGAGGGTTGCTTCCCCTCTCGATTACAGCAGCCAGTGACTCGATCTTCCAAGCCTTCTGGGGCGATGAGAAGTCGGAGGCTTTGCTCCATGGACACAGTTACACTGCCCATCCCATCGGCTCTCACGTTGCGAATGTGAGTCTGAACACTATGAATGAGTATTACCACGGAAGAAAATGGGAACCTTTCAGGTCTGATTGGCAAGAATCACGGGCAGTGGTGGAGAAGACCGAGGCGGCTTCGAACGCACCGATAGAGGCGAAGTCGATGAGCAATGAGAGGACTGCGGGTGTTAGATTCTGGAGTTTCTGGTCCAAAGCGTTCGTGTCCAGTCTCTCGCGTCACGAACGCGTTGACCATGTCAACGCTCTTGGGTCTGTCTTGGCCGTGTCACTGAAGGACCAATCTGGAGCTGGTAAGTCCATGCAGTCCCCTATGCTTAGTATGTACGATTGTGCTGACTTAAGAGGCTACACATCTTCCGCTGCTGTGGGACTTCGCGATGCGTTACTTTTCGAACATAGCAAGATACAGATTCACTCCCGCATTCTGGGTAACGTCATCTACCTGATGGCGAGTTTGACATCAACCAAGTCTGACCTTGCCGCGGTCGAAGAAGCCTTCTTGCAGAAGCTAAATGCTATAGATTAGTGGGCCTAAAAAGAACTACATGAGTTGTGTGCACGACCGCATTTCATTCTATGATGCACATACAGCTGACTATGCAGGTGATGAGGTTTTGATTAGGTAGTGCTTGTACGCCGCGTACCTGACCAGGCAGTTGCTGGTAGTTGCAGATTCCGAAGGTGCTCTGTTACATCCGTCATCTGAGTACTGTACCACATTTTACGTCCTCACCATGACCTCGAGATCAGACCCTGTTTGAAACACGCTTCTCATTTACTGTTCTCATCAACAAGAGGCGGGCTGCACCACATTCCATTCTCAACATGAACGCTCTCGACTCTCTTTTCGACTTCGCGGCTCTTATGAGCACATCCTCTGCCATGACACTACCACCAGGCATCAAGAAAGCTTCTAAAATGGCACCGCACGTGGAGGAAGAGACTTCGAGCGCATCACCAAATTCCTACACAGATATTCCATCCTCTGAATTTCAAATAGTGATGCAGGATCTTCCACAGCAGTTGGACGCTGGCTTCCACTCCACGGTTCCGATTGGAAACGACATTGCAGTTCCCATGAGGGCAAATGCATACTCTGCAAATCAGAACTCCATCGACTGGATGTCAGCACCCCCTTTCCTGCAACCTCAATCGTCCGGACAAGAACACTGCTCACTGTTTCAAGAGTGTTCCCGCCTTCCGCTGTCTATACTCCCCGGCTTTGGCTCCGATTTTCCCTGTGGTCACTACCCTGAACAACACTGCCCTTGCATTAATGCGCCTCTGCTGTCAGAAATCTCACTGCACGGTGGCACACTGCCATATGCATGGGACCAGCCACAACTGCTCCCGCATTGTCCCGAGCCAGAGATACACCACTTGCAGACTTTGCCAGCAGCAGGGTCTGCATGTGGATACAATTGCGAGCATGGCATTCACGGGCAGCTGCATGCAGATCACTACCTTCCAGCGCACAGCTACTACATCGAAGATGAATGCGCATCTACCCTGCCTCGTTCAATGGACTTGCTATACGACAACTCAGACTCAATGGGGCGTTTCGAAGGTCGAGAGGGTCTTCACATGTACCATGAAGCTAGACTCTAATTCATCATGCCTAGACACCAATGCGCACATCTGCCTTCTTAACCTCATCCTCATCCAACTGCCTGACCGGGAATCCCACCCTCTCCAAATTCGTCTCCCCAACGCGCTCGCCCCGAGCCTTTGTCACCAACCCATCCAGCCAATCCTGGTGACCAAGCAGCATCTTATTTGGCGTCTGCTCGCTCCACTCCTTGAAGATCTACACAAACACATTAGCCCCCCACTGTCCATCGCCCAAGGAAATCAACTCATCCAACTCACGGGACCTATCTGGCTCTCTTGCGTCAACACTCTCACTCTACCTCCATCCAGGTCCTGCACAAGCCAGGCGTGATAAATCTGCAATCCCTCAGGCGTCTTGGATTCCCACGCCAGCCGCCCCTCCTCTTTACCCCGCGGCTCAACACTCTCCCTGACCGTGCACGTCAAGGGCGGAAATCCAAAAGTCGAGAACTTGAACACCCTGCCCTTTTCCAGCTGCGCGCCCTCCGGGGGAGGCGTGATGTTGGCGCAGTTCTTGTAGTACGAGGTCCATTGGCTGATGTCTGCGAGCTGGGCCCAGACTTGCTTGGAGGAGATGTCTTTGGCGATGATTTCGTTGGAGACGAAGTTGTCGGTCGTTCCGGGGGCGTATTCGTTGGGGAAGATGATGGAGGGCTGAGAAGACATGCCGGTAGAGAAGGGATTGGAGATGTTAGGGCGTGTTGCTTGCATTCGGTGGTTTGTTCTTCGTCTGGTAACTACGATGGCTTATATACTATGTAATTACCGCGAGTGAGAAAACTGCTCTGCTGTTGTATTTGTCGCTCTTGGGCTTACATCATGGTGAAGATGGTCGATTACATCATTGGGCTAAACACTACTCCGGTTGGTTGGTAAGACGCAACAGATTTGTCATTCTTGGGGCTTGCGCATGGCAAATCTTCCTAACGACGAAGGAATTCCTTGCAAGCAGATATCTTCGTTTAGGTATGCAAATTACTTATGCCTGTGTAGCACATGTGCTAATCGGTGGAGAGAGCGCGTTCTGACAGATATGGGGCATTTCACGAGAGAAGAAAACATCAACAAGTTGCTCAATAAGGTGTTTGCATCGGTATTATTCGCAGTACACGTGTCTATCCACATTCCATCGCATTTCGCATGTAGCTTTCATCAATCATGACATCCGCGTCCTGCGCCGTGGCCAGAATAGGCGAGATCATGAGTCGATGAAAGCAGAAAGAAGGGTCGCAGAGAGGCGGCCTTGGGTGCCACCAGAGCGTTGTGGTCCAAGAGCCGCAGTAGGTTCTGCTGTGAAGAAAGTAAGGATTTAACATGACGCGCTGTCTGGAGAACAATGAATCCCAAAACAACCGGGTACGCGCCGTAATATCATGTTATGATAGACCTGCGCAGTTGGGCAGGCCCTGTATCGAAAGCTCGATAGCGACTGAAGCATCCGTTGCAACATTTCCAATTCAACAAATCGGTGTTACGAGGTACGACAAGCCTGTTTACCAGAAGGAAATGGCTGAAGTTTGATAGTGGG
Source organism: Didymella segeticola (assembly GCA_004522025.1). Lineage (NCBI taxonomy): Eukaryota > Fungi > Ascomycota > Dothideomycetes > Pleosporales > Didymellaceae > Didymella > Didymella segeticola. The sequence continues at coordinate 431,574 of SDAV01000005.1, read as the reverse complement.
TAGATGCGGGTCTACCTCTAGTGCACCGGAGCAGCTGCAGCACGCTGAGCCCAAGACTCGCGTTTGGGAGGCGCAGTGGGTCGAGGCTGAGTCGGCCAGGCGCTGGGCAAGTTGACTCTTGGTGAGCTGTTGGTGCGCTCGCTCTGTCCTTGCTGAGAGGGCTTGCGAGGGCGGTCCTTTGCGCTGCCACTCTGAGGACCAGTAGGTGTGCTGTTGCGCTTTGATTTGTTGAAGGCACCGTTGCCCTTGAAACGACGTGGCTTTGGCATCGTCTTAGTGATGGGAGACCTCATGTGGGTCAGACGAACGATGACTTCGATCTCAGGCCCAGCACCAAAATCGAATGCGTCCAGTCTCTTAGTCGTGAACGGATTCTCCTTCCGGATGATGCGAGCGTATACATCATCAGTCTTGGGAAGGTTGATAGGTGGCTCGTTTGCGGTAAGGTGGGGCGTCTTAGGGAGTCGTACAGTTGGGAGGGATCCGAACTCCCTGTCCTCAAACAGTGCGGCAGTACCATCACGTGTGAAGGTGCCGCGACCGCGGTCAGACCTTGGGCTCTTGCCTGTTGCAGCAGTGGGGAGTGAGACAGTCGCAGACGCGACAGGGCCTCGGACATCGAGAGACGCCTTGCTTGAGGCAGCGACAGCAAGTGAGCTTGGCTTCACGGGCACTGCAACTGGAATGGCAGGAACAGGTCGAGTGTTCGCAGGAGCATCAGCAGCAGCGGGCTTGTCAAGAAGCTTATTGAAACGCGCTTGCCACTCGGGGTTCATAGCCAGGGGGCGAGCTCCGGGACCATGAAAGCCGCGTGGGGGCATGCTGACTGGAGGTTCTGCCAATTCCTGGGCTGGCTTGGGGAGGCGAACGACAGGTGAAGGCTTAGGGAGCCTTACTAGCGGATGGCCGACAACACTGCCAGCGAAGACTGGATGGCTCTCTGTCTCTGGTGGAGGTGGAGGCGAGTCCGCCTTGCTCGACGCGGGCGGTGCTGGAAGGGTCGTCTCGATTGCACGAGGAAAGAAACGTGAGGAGCGCGAACCGCCTGATTGCTGTAGAGGTGTACCCTGGATGATGGGCTGCTGCGGGGAGCTTTCAAGGGAGGCCTTCATCGTCTCGTCTCGCAGCTTCAACTCAGAGCTAGCAGGGGATACCCTAGCATTAGCAGCGCTGTCCAGGTTGGTGGCCCCAACCTTGCTATGGATCATTGTCTGCGCCTTGCCTCGCTGATCTTTGTATGTCTCTCGAAGCTCAGGGCGGAAGGACTCGCCGCTCAGGCGATCACGCTCTTGACGTGCTCTTGCGATGGCACTCTTATCATCAGCTTGGATGTGTTCTTCGAAGGTGGCCCACTTATTGTTGGTTGGAGGCGCAATTGGGCCTGGAGCTCCTTGCCCTGACAGCTGTCTCGACTGGGAATGCATTGGCTGCGCTGAGAGCGGCATCCTGACCGTGTGCGAAGTAGTCGACGCAGCAGGGTCAACTCCAATGGGTGCAATAGCAGCGGACGACGCCTGAGTTGGCAATGACTGCTGTGGGCCAGGTCGAGGTTGGCCGCGGTTGAAGCCTGAGTCAAAGGTGCCGTTTCCGAGGTTGCGGTCCCTTGTCTGAGCGGAGCCCCAAACTTGCGATGTCCAGCCTCCTCGAGTTTGAGAAGCAGAGCCGGATTGCCAGGCAGGTTGTGAGGGTTTTGAGCCTTGCGGGATAGGGCCTTCAGTCAACGGTCGTGAATGCTCAGAAGCCTTCTTAGCATGATCACGATTCGACTCAAACGGCAGCACAGGGGGCTGGTCCAACGACAGCGGAAGCCTGACCTGGTGTTCTGCGTTTGCGTTTGCGTTTGCGTTTGCGTTTGACTGGCGCTCTGCAAGTCGTGCTGACTGGGAGATCGGTGACGATTTCTTCACAGGATGAGGCTGGTGGACCTTCATCATGCCATACTGGGCAACCTCGCCGTCATTTGCAGGGACTGGGGGCTTTGGTGGTGATTGCGCAGGCGCGAGAACAGCATCTGACTTCTGCGGAGAACGCCCGGTGGCAGGTGACGGCACCTTCTCGCTAGACTTTGGCTTTGGCGCTTCTCCGAGTGCTGCCAAACGCTTCGCAATACGAGCCTTCTTCTCCTCTTCCTCCTTTTTCTCGGCCTCCAGTTGTTGCTGCTTCTTCAAACGAGCGCGTTCAATCTTTTCAGCCATCATGCGTTTCTGTACCTCGACAGGGTCTTCCATCGGAATAACTGGGGCAGGGGTAGGGGGCGCTTCGTTCGCACTTGGAGAGCCCAAGTTCTGAGGTGGTGCTGGGTGCGCTGCAGTGTCGTGGGGCACGGCAGAGTGAACTCCGTTGATCGAGGGAGGAGCTTGCTGCTCTTCGTCCACGATGGCGCTTGGATACTCTGGTCCACGTCGATCAAACGACATTCGTCGTCCCGCGCCCCCACTGACATTCGAAGACGTTCGTCGCCTACCCCAAGATGGCATGTCCGCACTCGATCGAGAGGTCTGGAAAGCAGAAGATGGCTCCGCCGGGCCATCGTTTGCTGGTCGCTGCAGCAGAGATGGGTGCTGCTGTTGCTGCGGCTGCTGCTGCTGCCTGTATCCAGAGTCTCGGAAGGAACCACGCCGTGTGTCTTGGACAGGCTCATAGCGACCGTTCTGTGAGTTAAAAAGCTCACGACCTCCCCTCTCTTCTCGCCATGTACGATTGAAGTCGTCTGGCGCGATTTCCCGGCCATGATGAGGTGGCATAGACTCGTAAGCGCGCTGATCCTGTGTGGGAAAACGACGATCGGTGGGCTGCTGTTGCGCGGGCGCGTTGAATTGAACCAGGGGCACCTTTTCGACAGGAGGTAAAGTGGCCCATGGCGATTTAGCAGCATTACCATTTGACGGTTTGGCCACCAGTGTAGGCTTCTCCGGTTGACCTTTCAGCACCAGGCTTGACTTCGTAGCACCCGCTTGCGCGTGTCCCCCGGGCTTCAAGATCGTCTTTGGTCCGCCTGTTACGCTTGGCTTCGGCGTTGTACTCGTGGTTGCACTCGTGGCTGCACTCGTGGCTGCAGGTGCTGCAGGTTGGGGTGGCTCGACCGCAGTGTCCGGCTTCGCAAGGATGGTGGGCTTCGGCGGTTCTTCAACTGGTGGTGGTTGGTTCTCTGCCGCTGTCCCCGATGACTTTGTTCCATCCGCCCACTCTAGAGTGTCTGGGGCCCAATCACCATCATCGTCGTCGATGTCAGCCCACTTTGCTTCTTTCCCACCTTCGTCCATGGGCAAGCGTGTCGCAAGATGAATACCATACTGCTGCTTAAGCTCCTCGTCTGTGTATTGCTTCGGTGGTTGCGGAGGCACTGGTTGGTTTTTGTTCCAAACTTTGCTTGCATCCGGACCTGAGCCTGTGCCATTCATCTTTCCCAAAGCCCTAGGCGCGTTCGCGGCACCAGACTTGGCTACGAGGCGTGGTTTTGCAGTCAGCAGAGACGATGTGGGCGGCTGTACAGCAGGAGCTGCTTTCAGGCCTGGAGAGGCGGAAGGAGTCGAGGCGGCCGACTTGGCGAGAAAACTCTTTGTCACAGAGACTGACTTGAAAGCTGCTGGCTTCTTCATCGAGCTTGTCCGGACATGTCCAGTATCTTGCTTGGAGGGATCTACGCTGCCCGGGCGACTGATGTCTGTGTCTGAGCCGCTGACAGCTTCACCGTTGACAAGCAGCGACTCTGCGCCAGACTGTTCTCCAGAATCACCATTCTGTAGCGCTTCACTAGATTCCTTTGGGGCACCTATGGCTGACTGCTTCACATCGTTGGAGGCCTGTTGCTTTTTTAGTGAAAACCCAAACCGCTTAATCCTCCGCACTTACGGCTGCCACCGGTCCATCGCTGTTGGGCAAAGCCTGCGCGTCTGCAGCCGAGGCTGATTCCGTCGTCGTCGTCGCATTCGCAGAAGCAGAAGGGGCTTCAGAAGATTTGCCGTTTGTGGTGGTCGCTGGGCCCGAGGGCTGCTCGCCGTTGGCGGCGAGGGAGTTGGTAGTTGACGCAGTATCGTCGATGGGCGCGGATAGTCCCACCGACTGTGCTTCCTTTACCACATCGTTGGTGACCTGCTCTGCCATAACAGTTTCCGAAACTGTCGCAGTCGAAAAGTTGGTGTTAGAGTGTTGTTCTGCAGGGATGACGGAAGTAGAAGTTGAGGACGCCGACGGTGGTGCGTCGTGTCCGGATCTGCGCTCATCCTCCATGTGATGCGATGCGCGCGCGAGAGAGAAAGCTGAAAGGTATTCACCTATTGTCAGATGCTACAAGTCGCCACGGAGTTCGAGTTGGCGCTTCCGCAGAAACGTGGTCTGCTAGTTGTCCTGGCTGTCGCGGCGAAAGCGGAGGTGTCGGCGTGTGTCGAGGTGCGGTCGGTCGAGCTGGTTGCGGTCGCAGGAGAGGCTCAGTCGCGTGATGTCGCCGAACGGCCCTATGGCTTCGTCCGGGAGTGCGATAGAGGGGGAGAGAAGCCCTTGCGTTGTTTTGGGCGGGTTGCGGAGGTGGTGCGGCGGTTCAAGGAGCAGGTGGCAGCCGCGAGTCAATCGTGGTGCAGCTGCGCCAGGCGGCCGGCCTTGGCACTGCCAGCTTGACTGGGGTATGCACTTTCTGGGCACGGTGCGCTGACTTCACTTATGAAAAGGGCTCACTGACGGCAGAGGAATGTAGTGGGTGAAAGTGAACAGTCACGGTGAGGTTGCGAGCATTGCGCAGAGTAGCTGCGAGGAGGGCAGCCTCACCACAGCATACAGGATGGTAGCCGGCAAAGCGCCGACCTTCAGGTGAGATCCCACTTGTGTCTCAGCATTCAGTCCGCACGCGGTCATGTATCTACTCTGTTGGAGCAGAGTGCTCGAGGTAGCTTTGCCATGCAATGTCTGAGTATAACTGCAGTGCAATCACACCGGGCGTGCGTGCGTGACTCAGAGTGCTTTGCTCAATGCGGATCGCAGACTTCATCGTTGACTCCATGCTAACGGCGCCTGGCTTGCCTCTCTATGGCAGTCTTTGGAGCCTGGGTGCAACGCTCTGGTTGCTCTGGTCGATGGTCGATCGAGCGGGCTGCTATGAAGCCTGGACGAGTGATTCACGAGCTCGTAGGCGGTCTCTGGTCCACGTTGACTAGTCAAAGGAAGCACCAAGCTGCACTGGCTAGATCTTGATTGATCGACTACATCTATATTTACACGTCCCAACCGAAACGCTCAGATTGAATCATTGGGCAGATGCGCTTAGTGGTGGACGTTGTTCTTGTGGTGGCCTGTGGCCGTCAGTCAGCGGTCAAAAATACGGATACTGCATGTACGTACGCAAGTGGAAGTAGTAGTTCTGTGCGTAGCCGAGGGCGATGAGGGCGCCGATGATGTGGATAAGCGCTGTGTACTCTGTCAGCAAGACTGTCGAGATGTGTGGGTACAGCACAGCAACGGCTCTGAATCAGAAGACCGCAGCAGGCCCAGAGAATGACGTACGCCTGCCGGAGGAGTTCTTTCCCATGTACTTCTTCTGGTAGCGACCGAGAAGACCCTTGGCCTGAACCTCAGGAGCTGCACCACGGGGGAGCTTCTCGTAGAAGCTCACGACCTTCTGCATGCGGACGGCATTGGGGGATGCGCCGATAGCCTTCACATCTGTTAGCCCAATGTTCTTTGATCGACTAAGGCGCGTGTGTAGGCGGTGCGTGAATATCGTTGTCGACGTCGTTACGAAAAGGTGGTGCTGGCATAGTAGGTTGATGCTGGTGTGGTGGTGTGGAGGGCTGGTTGTGATGCGTTGGATTGGGTGCCATCGGGCGTGTATGGATATCGGAGTGGTCGGTAGCTATTCCAGGAGAGTTCTTACATTGGGAGATGCGATCTGGAAGGGCCGTGTCAGTACTGCTGGCGGCGCGGGCGGTAGGTGTGGAGGCGTACCTTGGGAGGGATCAGGGTGGAGAGGGCGCGGCGCTGGATGAAGCTCATCGTGACGGCTGGGGGCTCAATTAGCATCAATTGCACTGTTCCAGCAGGCAGCTTCGCGGATTCGCGGCGGGGAGCGTACTTGGGCTGGCAAGACGATGGGTCGAGATGGGGTCGTGGGGTGGATGCGGTCGTCAAGTCCTCGCAGCTGCGAGTTTCTTGCGGCCGCCGGGATCTCCCGCTTGGCATGCACTTCGCGGAGCTCCCCAACATCGACATCACGAACGCCAGCGACAACCGACGACGACACCGACGACGACCTTTCCCCTCCACGACACACCGCCACAACCATGTCCGCCGTGTCCAGGTCAATTGGCGCCCGCCTGCTCGCACCCGCCCTGCGACCCTCGGCGACGCGCGCTCTCGCGCCTGCATACCGCACATATTCGACCAACGAAGACACCCCCAACCAGCCCAAGACGACCTCCAAGGATGCGCCCGCTGTCCCGCTCAAGAGCGAATCCACCCAGATCAGGAAGGAGAGCGCTGCTGAGGGCTTGAGGCATGCACCAGACTACAATGTCGCCATTGACTACAGGACCTCGTGCGTTGCTTTGTGCCGCAACCAATCAAGAACTGGCTAATGCAACCTGCAGTAACTTCTCTCCCATTCCCAAGCGCGTCATGGACGGCAGCGAGCCCGGCGAGAGCGTGGCTGCGGCCGTCTTGTCTGGTGCGCCCGTCGACCTCCAGGCCCGCCAAGTTCGGTATGATAGTCCATCTGCAATGGCAGAGCATTCGTCGTACTGACCTTGCTTGCAGCATCTACAAGCCCGCAAAGACCGCCACACAGTCCGGAGACTGGACATCGGAGCATTGGCTCATGGACTGGGATGTCCTCGCCAAGGGCCACCGCTGGGAGAACCCTCTCATGGGATGGGCCTCGTCTGCTGACTTCATGAACGGTCAACGCCTGCAATTCAAGTCCAAGCAAGACGCCATCGACTTTGCCAACAAGCAGGGATACGAGTATTTCGTTCAGGAGCCCAACGTCCGCAAGTTCGTCCCCAAGGCCTACGCCAACAACTTCGTGCACGTTCCCGGAAAGTTGAAGCAGGTCAGGACAAAGTAAGAAGATGCCAAGGAGATGATATATCATGTGTAAATACTCGTTCAAGTTGACGTTTCGTTTGTCCTTTGCTTGGTTTCAGAACAAGGATCTATGTGATGCCATCGTCCTCCAGGCGTTGAGCATCCAAAGTACTAACGCCTGAGCGTTTGCCAGCAGCAATCGTTCCTGAATCAACGACACTCATGCCCTTATGGCTGGGAGAGCAAAGCTAGGTTCGTGGACCACCAAACGCGTATGTGCCGCCATGCCGCTTTGGCTGTGACTCGTTCCTGTCGCGAGGTTCCCATTGTAAAAGCTCTCTCTGAAGCTGCACACCTAGAAAGCAAAGGATAACGTTGCGAATATCGACATCTACTCTTTTCGTGTTCCTTTCAAAGCGTGGGTTCTGCGCACGAGCTGTTGGGCTGCGGACGGCACCCAGCACAGCTCCTTCCTTCCCTTCACTTCACTTTTCCCACACACTCCCAGTCCATAATTTCTTCCTACTGTTCCGAAATCTCAGTCTTGTCATACCTCGTCTTGTTAAGAACATATGGCTTCCATTGTCCCGGTCTACTATTTTCTCCAGTGCATTTGGACGTGAAAGCAGCTCTGCATGCCATGAGAGGGATCGGCTTCACCACAACAACAGACACGACGAAATTTTTCGACAAGGCAGAGAGCTCTCCATCACCACACTACCTCTTCAAAATTTGCCCCGGTCAAGGACTGAACTAGCTTGACGCGCTCCATGTAAGACGGTCGATGGCCCAATGCTTCTCAGAGCTAAATGACACAGAATCACAACACCGCGCCTGCCGGTACATCTTGCGCTGTGCCCAGCACAACACGTAAGCCATGGGCCGTGGAGCGTATGATGTGACAGATCCCACGCAGAAGAAATCTGCCATGGCCGGCACGGCAATCGCATGGGAAGACGACAACCGGAGGGATCGTGAGGTATGCTCGTATGGCCTACAGTCCGTCAGCTCAATCTTACACATCCCAGAAAGCTGCTGCTAAGGTCGCCGCCGCTGTCGCCGACGAGAAGTTGATCAGAAACAAGAAATCACGCGGCATCATGGTATGCCCCTTTCATTCCTTACAAAGTTCGGTCAGTCGCTGATAAGTCGTGTGCAGGCCGCGAAGAAGGCTGAGAAAGAATCGAACACAAAGCCAAGCAGTTCTTAAGAGACGCCAGAGCATATCTTGCGCTTGTTCCTAGCACATGCGCGGACCTCAATACGACACCTTGGAAGAAAGTGTGTAGTATATTGTACTGGCCTTCGAGAATACGAAGGAGCCCCTGTGGCGTCAACACCACTAGTCGCATACGGTTTCCACGCTTAGAATTGCCTTTATACAACCCACAATGCAATATCGAGCCACTCGTCTTGGTCTCTGCTTGTACGGCTTGGCGATTGTCGAAGTGTTCAGCATTTTTCCTGGCCCTTATCCGAGCTTTGCATTAACAGTGTGTAGTTATGGTATTATGCATTATGTGTTCTGCAAGTCTATGGCTATCTTCTATGTGCAGGACGCTGCAAAGGCTGAAAACTGGGCTGCGGTCAAGCTGAACCCGCAGCAGACCGTCTATCCCCCAGTGCTGCCTCGCCTATGTACAGTGCTATCTATGTACGATGCTTCTACATATGCAAAGTCTCTATTTGTGCAAAGCTTCTATGTACGCAAGGACACGAAGTGTATACGCGCCGGCCCTCGCAACGATACAAAAGTCTCTTGCTGTCTCTTCACGTCCTACGCCGAAAGGACGCTCTGTCTCGGGCCCGCAATCGACAGCGCCCACCGCATGCTCTTCAATACACTCAGGGGCCACGGCAGCCTCAAAGAGGTTGCAGACGAGGTCTGCTGCGTACCCTGTGTCGCACTTGTCCTCGTCTCTGAGGTCGCTGAAGTGACCACCTCCAGGGTGACTGAAGTTGCCCTCTCTGAGGACGATGAACTTGTCACTGAGCTAATCACCTCCGGGACCGCTAATCTCGACGCCTGCGGTCGTGCATCTACCGACGTAGAGGTTGAGACAGCGACACTGGTGCTCGGGGCTTGCGAGGAGCTGGGGGTTGGGGTGGGGGTTGTGCTTGCTGCTTGGACAGTGCTCTTCACAGACGGCGTGATCAACGTAGGCGTAGCAGGTTGTTCTTGGATCTGCTGCGCCTGACCCTTAGGTGAGGCATCGGTGCCAGAGATCTGTACATTGGTCAATTCGCGTTCTCTCATGAAAGTCTAAAAGCAACAAGCAACCAATAAGTCTAAGTACATAAACTCCGCGCAGTAACATTACACATTCAAGTCATTATTCATAGTCAAGGACCGTCCATCCCAATCATGTCTCAGTTTCCATCAGAATCATGTCTTGGTCTCCTCCTATTGCGCCAGCATCGCCAGCCTGCGGCTCAAAATTCCACTCGCACGCTTGCTCCTCGGCTTCTTCGCACTCACAGCTTTAATCGCGTTACGCGTCGGCAAGAAAAACTTGCTTGCCATCTTCTCGTTTCCGGAGTCGTTGGGGTGCTCGCCGTCCGTGGTATCGGACACGGCGTTGAAGCCGTCAAAGTTGTCGACAAAGGTGACGGGGCTGTCGCGCGTGTTCTTGCTCGGTGCGTACTGCTTGATTGCGGCATTCAAGTTCACGATCCCGTCCTGGGCGGTCTGGGGCCAGCGCTTGGTGTCCAATGGCAGCAGATTGGAGAAGATGATGTGCATTTTGGGATTCTTGGCTCGCATCTGCCCGATCAATACGTCGTAGGCTTTGATGATATCGCCAGTTGACTTCTTGCCGATCAGAATGTCGTTGGTACCGAGCAGCATGAGGATGACATCCGGGGTGTTTTGGTTGAGCCAGACAGTCAGGTTGCCGTTGGCGGCGAAGTCTGTTGCTTGGGAACCGGGATGGCCTTCGTGGTCTTGGTCGACATCAGTGCCACTACATGTGCTCTTTTGTGACCCGATGAAGTCGAAGTTTGTGGTCTGGTCGCTACGGAGTTTGGCCTGGAGATTGGCGCGCCAACATTTCTGGTGAGTGTGAGTGAAGGCACGAGTGGGAGGGCTTGCATATGGTTGACTTACGCTGACAATCGATGCACCAAACGGCATGACCTTGACTGTCTGTTGAGCGCTCACTTGAGCCACAACAGTGAGCAGCCCGAAGGCAAGAGTTGAAAGCTTGACCATCCTGGATCCTGGGTATATGTCGGAGTGGCCTAGAAATCCGTGGAAAATGCTCGAGTATGTATATACTTCAAAGTATGCACAATCTGAAGCACGTTTATCAAGCCCTAGTGGCAAAAATCCGGGATGAAGATGTCAACTCGGATGGGGCGTTTTCCTTTATAAAGATGTTCACCAGATACGAGGAGGATTAACAAGCCCGTATAAGGTAGCGCCGTGCCACGGTATGATTGGAGCTAAGCTTAGACAAGTGCTAAGATGTGCTTTCACTCGCTTTCGGCCAGCCTAGTTACTCGGGGCCGTGCGTCGCGAGGCGTACTGGAGCCGTCTTTGTAGCCGGATAAGTGATGTTGAGATGAAAGAAACGTTGCTGGCAACTATGTATCTGAGGCAGCAACGGTGAGGGACGTCTGTATCTTATGAGGTAGGCAAGCTCAGTGAACTGCTTCTTCTAAGGCCTGGATGCCTCCATACCAAAAGGAATCGGCGACTTTATAAACCTCAGGATGGTGACAGAAAGCCTAGTCTCAGACAGCGACAGCGGCCTCGCGCCCGCTCACGCAGCGTGCGCCTCCACGGGACGCCCGAACACATCTCAAGAAGAACACCGCTAGCACACATCTGCCATGAGCCAGCGCCATCTCGTAGCTACGAAAGGTCTAGGATCACTGGTGGCCCAAAAGTGAGGATGCGGCTGTGCCCTAAGATGCGTGCACGCACGCACCCGGACGATGCATTTGTACTAGTCGATCCTAAATGCGTGCAATTCTCGGGGTCCAGCCCACAGGAAACAGACCAACACCAAAAGCGCCATCTTGCAAAAGCCAGCGACCGGGGCCCTGGTGCATGTTGCGATTTTTAGGTGCCCTGCAAGCTATGTACACCGCGAATTGCAGAGCCTTGCATCATTGTCTGGCGTGGATCATGTCAAATCCTCACCGGCCTGCCCACCTCTTGGTGAGGGCACGATGCGGATTGGTGTATTGATTGATGAAGCACTACCGATGTGAGCCAGCCACGAACTCAAGTCGTAGGCTAGAGACGCCCAATCCTCAAAGGTGCCGTTGCCACATCATGACTTCCTGAGTCGTTGATTGCAAATGGCGTTCTGAACAGAGCTGCGTGAAGCGTCATGCTGTGGGAATGTCTTGTCGATCCGACGCACTCTAGCAAAAGATCCGAGTCGACGGCTTCTGGACGTAGTTGCGATGTTCACCATCCGAATGATGTTTTGACGGCGTCGAGGCCGGAGACAGACGGCGGTGCTGCTAAGGGAGGGATGAGGCCTGTTCCGCCGCAGACACGTTCCATGCTGACCTTAGAAACACCATTGTTGCATCAACCATTTGTCGGTCATTCGTTTCGACAGCGATCGAAGGAGATTTTGGGGGGCCTTTCACAATCGATCAATTACCGCTGATGCTCAGGTGCCTCCTCGTAAGTTAGGCCGACGGACGTCCCCCCCGGGTGCATTTAGAGGAGAAGTCTGGGCCTGCGCGTTCGTGACGCGTATAGCGCTGCGTGATCTTTACTTCTATTGTGGAACCACCATCGTACCTGAAGTACCTACGTATCAAGAGACTGCTGAACCGCTGATCGATGATCATCCACCGTCTCAACCCTAGCAAGATCACCGGCGAATATCAATACGCCAGACTGTGCGCTGGTTGTAGCGCATCTGATCGTAAACCGTGCACTGATAGAGGCACACTGGACAATGATATCTTGGATCCTCTTGAGATCCTCTCGCACCCACGTGTACCAGTCTGAGGTAACGCCCGGAGCGCAAGCCTGGCGTCGAGCTACGGGAACCAGTGCAATGTACGAATTCAGCTGCAGTCTTTCGCAATCCTTCGGCGCGCCTTCTAGGCCTGCCGTAAGATGCTGACTCCTGAGTCGGGGAAGCTGGCCAAGCCCACAGACTGCATCTGTACAAGTGCAGGGCTTATCCGCACAGCCTTAAATGAGTAAGCGTGCGGAGGGCGCCTGTGCGCTGCGATGGCATACATGCACGTGTGCAAGTGACTTGCTCTCGTGTTTAGATGCAGCAGATGCAGGCGTTTCGCGGCGCTGAGATTGAGAGTCCGTCAGCAACCGTTCACCCATGCTCGCTCTGTTGATCAGCTTCAGCATACGGAGCAAATGTCGTGTGTCTGGGATGCGCTGTGAGGTATCGACAACATCGTCGATCAAGTGCCAGAGCGATGTGGGCTTGTTGACGTCAGTACGAGGCTGTTGAGAGTGTCGAAGATGGGACCCATTGAGCGACATCGAAAACGAGCAGATTGCTGCAAGCAAGGCTAACTCGGGCACACACTCTCTTTGGCGAATGACAGCGTTTGTCTTTTCAGGCGCAGTCAGCGAGTGTACACATCCCTGTACATCCTGCTCAGATCCGAGTTGAGCTCGATCTAGAAAAGTACGGAAAGAGGAACCTGTCAGACGGCGACAAAATTGGAATTGCTCATGCCTCGTTTCATGTCACATTGACATAAGCGCAAGCTTACCGTGTACATGCGGAGATGAGATGTATATGGCAAGCTTAGGTTAGGCTAGCACGACTGAAAGGTCACTTGCAAGTCGACGACCATGTAGGATGCAGATATGATGTCCATGACCTACCTGTCTTGACCATCAAACTCGACAAGGAGGTCTATACTTCTTGCGGAGAGAAGTATCGTATGAGTCAGCACAAGCGTTGACGAAGCTGTGAAAAGTGTTTAGCAAACCATGATTTCTTTGCAGTTGCTCCACGCCCAAGCCTACCAATTTTGACAAAGTTTGTGTGCTTACCTTTAGCTAGAACCTCAGAACGATATCACCGAGGTGACTTTAGATTTATCAATTACGCTTGATGTGATTGCTACATTCAGCAAGTCTCCTCTTACATGTGTTGAGCGGACAATGGATTCATGAGAACAGCAAAGCGTTGCAGGCTATCTGTTACATACGGTCGAAGATGCCGAAGAGCATCTGTGACGAGCGCCAGCCAGGGCCGTGCTATGATCACAGATCGTTATCCCAGATGAGTGTTATTCGAGAGACTCTTTACGATTTGCGGCCTGCGATCTTCTACTAACAACGAGCCAGTCATCGAAGGCATTCGAGGCCCTCAAACCCCCTGACTGGCGGAGAACTAATGACGTTACTGTTTCCACGCAAATGACCATTCTCAACAGGTGCAGATTCTCGAGGCAAGTGCTCACTGGAAGCTAGTATGCGCATGTAGTCAGGAGCTGCAGTGCCGGTAATGCCACTGTTTTGCGTCTCATTAACGCCGTTACTCCAACCCAGACCGTATGGCGGTGCTTCAAATTGGGGTTGGGCGTAGAACGCATTGCTGGCTATCGTGCTGTGACTTGAAATGGTGTGGAATCCCGGCGGCATGCGGTACCGCGAGGCTGGCATGATAGAAATCCCATCGAGTGGGTTGCTTCGAGGTGTGAGCTCGGGATTGATGACTTTATTCTCTTTCTCGTCGTCTTCGAAGCGGAATGGCGAAGCCTCCTCTGCTTCGGCGCTCAATTGATCCTCAATGTGCTCTGTGAAGATCTGGAACGGCAGACCCTTCACCTGTGGCCAAGCATCCTGATCGGTAGAGCGATGTGCAACATCTGGGCGTGAGTTCTGGTATGCATGCACAACGCTACCGTCCTTTGTTTTAGCAGAATCCTGTCCAGGCGTCTGATGCGTAAACGGCCCTGAAAAAGACTCCGACGTGGGCTCTAAAGAGATGGTAAGCGCTGTCCACAGCTCGTGGTCAAGGTCTTTGCACGGCGCGCTCACCTTCTGACGAATCCCTTAGGAATGATCTACATGCCTCCTCGAAGCTATCGGACAGTGCCACCTTCCGCGACGGGTCAATTTCGCTGGAGCTGACCTGCTTAGTCGGCGACGGAGAACTCTTCGATCCGTCGCAAGCCCAGACCCGCTGCAAGTCGCTGTCTTGAGGGTGTATCTTCATATTGTAGGAGACCTTTGGTTTTGTTCTCCTGCGTGACGAACGTCGAGCAGGCTCTGGAATTCGAGACCTGGACCGCTTTCTCTTGCGACCCCGCATTGCCTGTTGAGACTCTTCGTCTTCGCTGGCATCATCGCCAGCTACGCTTCCATCGTCAGAGTCTGACTCCTGAAACTCGTCGTTGTCGGAGTCACTCCAAAGCAGAGGTTGCTCACCATGAAACGAACGGCGCTTTGCTGCTTGCGATGGGCGTACAACATCGTCCATTGGATGGTACTTCTGGTCGTACAAGAGTGTGCTCTTCATCCGAGCACTTCGTCGGGTCGGCGGACAAGTCGGGGCAGGCACCGTAACCTGAGTGCCCTCTGGTTTTGGACTGACTCTCTGCCCGCTGTGCGGTGGTGGGTGCTGAGTTCGGTGCCTGTGCGCCAGTTTCTTGACGTGTCCTTCACTTTCGCTTTCCGATGCGACCTTGTTGCTGTGTCGCTCAACCGACTTAGTAGGCTATGGTCAGTACGAACGAGCTGTTATTGTAATCTTCATCTCACATCAAGATGTGTGTTCGCCAAGTCCTCCCTGCTTCCCTCCTCAAGCTCTAGTTCGTCGACCTCGCTCCTACTTGGGCTGCCCATGCCAAGCTCTGGGCTGAGCGGAGCAGAGTCGCAGTCGCCCTGTACCTAGATTAGCCAGTGCTCATGTACAAGCTAGGGATACACCGTACCTCGATGCCATCTCGCGAGCGTTGAGAGCTATCAGTCACCAGGTTACCGAGCACAGTGCTTGCGGCTTCGTCAGCATCGCTGGACGCAGGTGAAGCCATGCCTGCGACAGCTAGGATAGTGTTCAGTCTAGCACTGTAACGACAGTGGAACTTGGGCGGACGAGTGGAAATGAATGTGATTGCAGGATGTATGAGACAAGTGGTGCGGTGCCGTGGGGAAAGAACATTGCGAGGCAGTCGCGCAGCAAAGGAAGGAACAATGACGCAACAAGCTTCGACACCAGATCACATCCATGATAGTCCACAAAGAAGTGAAGAGCAGACCAAAAAAGCACAGCGGAGTGAGCGAAAGCAGAGACCAGGACATGATGATGTCAAAAAATAGTGTATTGGGTATCGCTACGGGCGGTGCAAGCTCAGCACCGTCTGACGCTTGCTGCAATGAAGTGATGAGAGATGCCATGTCGAGTAAGCACATGGCAAGAAGTAAAGGCGAGTGCCATGCTTTGCATGCTCGACGTAGTAGCGCAACTGGGGTATCATTTCGTGACATGGACATGGTATACCGCCCCTGGTATACCGCCCCTTTGCTATGCCCTGGAAGACGCCATATTCAAGAATTCCAATAAGATCGCTTAGGAGCAGACATGACAAAGTAATGTACAATGAGGGGTTTTAGACGCGGGCAGCTCGCCGCGAGGTGAAACGTACAGGTGGCATGACAAAGTCCATGTCTTCCTCGTCATCATCGTCATCGTCGACCTCGATGACCATTGCCTTCGGTGCTGTGACTGGGTCTGCAATTGGGGCACGAATAGTTGTTTGTGTAGTAACAAGCTCCAGCTTTGTTCCGGCTCCCGCAGCCGGCCTAGGAGCTGATATGCTAGGGAAGTGTCTCTTATAGGACGGCTCTATCGAAGACACAGATGTATCGGACGTGTCTTGGTCTTGTGTTGACTTTGTATGTGGTGTTTGGCTGGCAGCACACTTTGTGGCTTCTCTCTTTGCCGTTGACAGGACGTTCTCTAGCTGCATGTGAACAAGCTTCAGTTCATTCCTGCAGTCACCCTCGCGTAAAGTGAGGTGTGCCGACTTCTCGCACAGCTCCTGTGCTTGCTCCAGCGTCTTGTCCGTCGTCTCAAAGAGCTCTGCTGGCGGTGTCGGGCCACTGGCTCCACCTCGGCCTCTCCGAGCGGCGGCTCGCATCCGTAACGACGCCATCTGTGGTCTGTAGCTAACTTTTGACATGATGTGTCCTTCGTCGTCGTCTTCCTCGTCCTCGTCCTCACTCGAGCCAGCAATAGCAGCGAACTCGGCCATCTTAGCCTCCATCTTTGCTTTCCGCAGCATGTTGCGGCCTGTGGCCAGGCCTCGCACAAGCAACTCAAATGACTTTTGCATATCGCCATCATAGCTGACAACCACCATCGTCTTTGCCCGGTAACTTGTGGGTCCAGAGGCACGACCAGATGTAACCGATGGCGACTTGCGTTTGCGGCTTCCGAGTGGACTGAAAGGTAATGTACCGTTCGGCGGTATTGTTTCCTCGGCGACAGCATCTAGGTTCCCAGGTCGTATCGATTCCATCGAGCCTGTTTTTCTCCGCCCAAATGGCGATGTCGGCACAGAGATCCTGGCCACTTCCTCCTGCATGCTGGCGACCTTGTCTTGTATATTCGCAATGTCCTGGAGCCACTGTGGTATCGTGTCGTGCAGAAAGGTGAACGCCTTGGTGATGTCAGACATGCTGGGCAAGCTGGTCGTGTGTTGTAAGCCGAGTTGAAAGGTGGCCAGTATAGGAGAGGACCGTTTAACGTAGGAGTGGTGTTCGTGGATGTGTGAGTACGGTATACAAAAAGCAGAGTCGTCCAGCGAGCAGTCGTCAAGATCGTAAAGTGGAGGCGGGCGTTGGCGAAGGGTGGGCGAGGCGGGTGGATGGCACGTCGGCGACTTATGTGGAGTGGAGGCGGCTGGAAGCAGGGGTGTTACTTATGAGACGGATGAAATGATCAACAGCCCACGCTTCAGCGGACGGAAGCGCAAGATGATTAGGGTTGCGCAAAGTCACGGCGCATAACATGAGGAGCGTGCAGGTCAGAAGAAAGCGGAGCCCGCGGCAGGTGAAAGGACTCAAAGAACGCAGAATGCTCCAAGTGAACGGTTCGTTTGCTAGGCTCAGGCCGCTCAGCCCATTTAGACGGCCCTTTTGTGCCACATTGGCGCGGCGTCGATCGCATTCGCACTCGACCCTGGTCGACGTTGGTCTGGGCGGCTGGGCGCTCCCGTGCGGCCTCATTGTCTCTGCACGTCAACGGAAGGCGTTGTTGCCGGTAGGCAAAGCTGCTGTGTGCCGCATTGCGCATGGCTAGTGGAGAGGACGTTGACTAGGTAATCCGCGCTTTGATCAGCCCATCCAGAGCAAAAGAGATGAAATGATCTGCACAATTGTTGTCGACTAACTTTTAAGTACATAATTAGACTTCAAGGGTATCAGCTGCTTGATCGTGATTTGCAAAGGGAAGGCTTCCGTGACTGTGCCGCCGGTCAATGTCTACCACAGTATGACAACAGCCGCGTAGTTCCAATGGGTTAGAAGACAGCAACTGTGCCGTCGGTGGGATGCCAGGCGACTCCTTCGAGCATCGGGCACGCCGTGGAAAGGACGCACACTCCACGCAAGGCCCCCTCACTGGACGAAACCGGCGCGGTTAATAGTGTCAGTTGCGTCTGTCCGCCAATCACCTTTGATTGGCGTTTCTCTCTTGTGCCTCCGCAGGTTCGGCGCGTTGTGAAGCGAGACGGCGCGGAACGGGGACTAACGTTGGCTAGTGTCCGGTTGCTCATAGGTATCTTGCGGTGTAGATAGATTGCAGAATTACGTGGTTAACATGATTGCCATAGTGCGTCTGTTAAGACGTTGCAGTGTGATGACATCCATTCGCAGACGCTGCTTGAAAAGGATGAGCACATGACTGTAAACGAACAACACATCGGAACGACCCCCTCAGCGCTTCGAACAATGGCACCGGACGCATGGCCGCAAATGGCGGCATAATTATGAGGAGACGACTACCTAGACCTCAAGGCTGTCAGGTAGATGTCTAGGAGGCCAGGAACTTTGGAAATGCCGCGGCTCCACGATATCGACCACTATCCATGGAGGAGGATTCTTTACGGACAGCGGTCGCTGTTTTCGCTTCGTTTGACTGCATTCGGCCAATGCCATCCCAGAGATGAGGTTCGTCCTCTCAAGCGCGATACGGACAAGGCCAGCAACCACCGACCGACTCAAATGTTTCAATACAGATTAGCCAGTCAAACAAGTCAGTATCACTAGCGAGAGGCTTAACGTTGTTGTCTAGCATTCGACCATTGCGGACACCCGCAAAAGCTACGACTCCACCGTCGCTCAGGACCTCGCGAGCGTCCACAAAGACGCTCCGGGCTGCCGTGTAACGCATCGTTGCAGACACTTGTTCCGGCATGCGTTCCCCAGTCTGTGGCTCAAGTCGGCGACCTCTTCGAAGTGCTGCTGCAGCAGTCCTTGCTTGACCCGCATAAACTTGGAAATGAAAGTGGACCTTGAAGAACTTACCTACCTAGTCGATGCATCGCCCAGCTTTCACGGGGGATTGTGACTGCGTGCTGCAATTGAAAGGCAGCCGGACCGGGCCATTAGCTTTGCTTTCAAGGCAAAGCGAAGCTCAAAACACAGTCGAGGGTCTTTCATTGGAGGAGAAAGTATATTCAAGCGTAGATCAACGCCCCTCCCGCTACAGTTGCGTGTTCGAACGCACTTTTCTGCTCTTCCCTGCACCGATGTTCGTACAAAGTGAGACTCGACGCGAGTAGCCCGCAGACTGTGACCAGACGTTGACGTGGTCAATGTGATGGCGACACAAAAATTCAGGTCAGGCATGCGATTGCCAGGATCGCTGAGTGCTCAAGTCATGACAAGATATATCGTCCGACCAAGAATGACTTGCAGGTGCCTCGTGCCTTCTCCGCTGACCTATCGATAACGGAATGCCAAGCAGTTTGGCCATTGCCCAAAGGATCATCAATTGCTGAACAGCTTGATTATCATCGTTGAACCACAGATCCCTCTGACAATGACAATCGGTGCGAAATTCCTCTCTCACATTTCCATCATGGTCAAGACTTTACATTGTTGGTTGCAACTATATGTCTAGCTGTGACGCAGTTTGATGACGACATGACATCCACTCTTAGATAGCATCGAGAGCTCCAACGCCCTCGTCAATACCTCTTATAGATCCTCGTGCCCATTCGCAATACATTTACACGCAGCAACCATAGCTTCACGACCAGCACTCCGTCTTTCGCGTCTACTACGCACCATGTCGACCACCGCTCCTGCCGCCTCGACGCTCCCGCAAGCACCATGGAGGCAGCTCTTCGAAAAGCAGCTGGGCGAGATGAAGCCGCCGCAGTTCGTCCTCGGTACACTTGACAAAGCCCCCGAGGGCGCACCTGTCGACTACGTTCCCCGCGTGCGATACTGCATCTTCAGGGGCTTCTGGGCCGAGCTACCGGAGAACAAGCACAATGATGCCGAGCGCAACCCAGAGCTTTACCACAGCGATTGCCCGACATTCACAACTGATGTGCGCATGGAGAAGGTGGGACAGATCTTCAAGACCAGCGCTGGGCATGCACAGAGCGACGATCAGGTCCAGGGCAGCGGCGGCGGAGGTCCTGTAGAGGCTGTCTGGTGGGTCGAGGGAGAGACCCAAACACAATGGCGCGTTTCTGGTAAGGCGTACGTCATCGCCGACGATATTGAGGGCTCTGAAGAGAGCAGTGGTGTCAGGACCGTCAAGAGCGAGGTTGGCAAGAGGATGAGGGCACTGAGGGAAGGCGGAGAGAACGAATGGAGCTGGCAGAGGGAGCTTACAGGGTTCTTTGGCAACCAGTCTCCTGCCATCAAGGGTACATTTACCCATTCTTGGAGAGAAGAATTGTGAGACTGACATTTACCGCAGGATCATTCAAGAACCCTCCGCCTGGTCAGCCAGTAACCGCACCCTTCGACAAGGAGCGCCTCCAGCTCGGTTCCAAGGCAGATGATCTTCACGATGAAGTAGCAAGAAAGAATTTCCGCCTTGTAATCATCGTTCCAGAAGTCGTCGAGCAGACCGACCTCAGTGATCCGGAGAAGGCACGACGATTCAGATATACTTGGGATGGCGAGACAGCGGGGCACAACGCTGGTTGGAGGACAGAGGAACTGTGGCCGTAGACGGCACATCACAATAACAGATTCACAGAAGCTTCCCCGTGACGACAGATTTGAGTAGCCACAGCATCTCGTGACACCTGTTGCCTCGTTCCTTCCTCTGGCCCATGCTCTCTGCCCCGAGGGAAGCTCCCACAAGTCGCCGACGTGTGCAACACAGGCGCCCGTTCTCCTCAGCAGGGTGCCACAGAGCGTGCTACAAACAGCGTTGTACACAGATCTTGACCGGTTCCACGGTTGGTATTCCCGTGCGCGTTACGTGAAATCGCTAGCCTATTTTGTATACGGTTCGCATTCTGTCACCTACTGCCTCATCGAGAAGCACCTTTAGGCGAATGCGACAATGTTGAGATAGAAGGGACGGCTACCCAAAGACTGACCTTTACCATCCGCAGGTTACTTAAGATAGATCCAGATGTCCTTGCTATCAAACGGCATGCGGTGAAGTTAGTACAGTTGTATTGCGCGATTGGGTATCTGCAAGGTATGTGTAAATAACGAACAAGAATTGCGCCACGAGAATTGCGCCCACAGGCTCCCTAGGCTTTCTTGAAAAAGCTTGCAATGCTTCCTTGCCCCTTCTTTGCAGCAATCTTGCCCTTCGCTGCCGCTGGCTTGAGTGCAGGTTTTGCTCGCTTGGCTTCAGGCTCGTCTTCTGAGAAGGATTCCCACACTGCCTCTTCCTTGGTCACTACTTTCCATTAGTCTCGACTCAGGTATGTCATAGGAGAATTCCTCACCGAGATAGCCCTCCTCATCCTTGACGGTCTTCTTCTTCATTACACGCCTCTTGCCTCGCCTTCGACCATTGTGCACGGTAACAGTAGGTTCTGGCTCCTCTTCCTTCGGCGTCCCTGCCTTCTCTGGTTGAGAGGCTTCTGTCGGTGTCTCTTCAGTAACTGGTGCATCGGGCATTTCTTCGTCTATGATGTATTAGTATGAGGTCTTATAAGATACGACGCAAGCTTACCATCGTCCTCCATCATCTTCCGCAACTTCTCGGCGCGTTCATCGCGGGCTTTCTTTGCTGCTTCAACCTTTTCGGTGTCGACCTGAACTTCAAGCTCATCGTCGTCGCCTTCGTCTTCAGACATGCCTTGCATCGGTTCTGTTACCAGTCAGGCACTCTCTCAAAGAGAGGTCTTGATTAACTTACCGTTTGGAGCAGGCGCGGGCGTAGGCGTAGACTCATTCGATCTTCTAGCATCCTTTGGCTTTGCCTTTGCCTTCGCGAACGACTTGAAGATGTCCCCCGCAGTCTTGTTCTTCGTACCGGTGGATTTGGTCGAGTCCGACCTCTTAAGTGTGCTTGGGGCCGCGACAGGCTGAGGCGTCGAACGTCCAGATGCGTCCTCCTCAGAAGCGCTACCTATACGCGAGGATATCGAGGCTTCTTTCTTGAGCTGGGCAGCGACCGGGAGTATCGTAGACGTTCTGATCGTAGGCTTAGCAGGAGCAGCGGCGGCAGCAGCAGCGGGAGGTGCATATTTGGCTGTCCTTCGCTATGAGATTGTGAGCTGAGGAAACCTGACCAGAAGATGTAAAAGACTCGCAGTTACCTTAATGTAAGGATTTTGGATGCAGCCATAGAGCCGCCATCGTTCCAGTGGGTCCTGATCCACTGACTTGGAACCTGCCTCGCGATTGCAGGCTGCCAGTATGCTCAAATTCTGTTGTCCTTAGCCCGCGTCGAGCGTTTAACTCTCACGATCATACCTCAAGCGGTCCAGGTTCAAGGCTGTAGATATGAATGGACGCTTCTTCGGAGAATTCTGCCCTAGTTTCTGAAAGTGGGATCAGCTTAGACGAACCAGGCATTGCGTGCAATGTGACGTACTTGCTAGCTCCTCCTCTCGAACAATCAACAGAGTAGACTTCTTCGCAGATTGTTCTTGCGATTCTACATCCTCCCTTTCTGGCATAGAGCTCATGAAGGGAGAGCTACGCATGCTGATATCTTCGCCGCTTTGAACATTCGTCTCGGTGGTATCGTCAATGAAGCGTTTCGTGCCGGAGATGAGGTAGGTTGCATGGATGGCATTCGCTTTCTTTGCGTTCTGGTTCTGATGGAAGTCAAAGAGCATCCTATCGAAGATAAGCGCAGATCGTGAGTAGAAGGCTCTGCCACTCACCACTTCGCAACGCTGGTATTGACTTGCAACACTCTTGAGAGCAGCTTGTAGGTAACCTAAAATTTGTCAGAATTGTATCTGCGCCGATGCGTCCTTTCTGTCATACGGGCTGGTTCTCACTGAGAATACGTGCAGCGAGGTAGTCTTTGTATTTTGCCTCCGCCATTGTGAATGCTGCCGTACGGATTGCAAGCTCTCGTTGTTGTTGGCGGGCACATGCACGCCAGGCGCGTCACGAACTGCGACGAAGGTGTCGAGTAAGGCGCACGCGTCAAAGTGGCAGGACCTGAGTCGTGCCGCCAAGATCCTCACCCACGGGTCCGTCTATGCGTGCTTTATCTAACATTCTTGACAATATGAGCGGAGACGACGATGACCTAAAGTTGCAGCGTGCATCATCTGCGCTGCTCTCAGACCTCGAGAAGCTTCTCCCAGAGCTGGTGCGAGGTCGGCGGCATGGGTCAGCTGCGCCTTTCGTCCGCCAGCATGTGCGAGAGGTGGACATGTACCGAGCATGCGCTTTGGTATGGTTTTCACTTCTATTCAAGATGGCAAGTTTTGATCTTGGCATAGATTGAACCCTTTCAGGAGGATCCTCAGCTCCTTGATACCCACCTGAAGAATTTGCTGCCGCCCTTGGTGGCTGCCTACCTCGAATTGCTACAGACAACATCCAGAGAGAGGGCGAGAAAAGGTCGTGTGCCTTCTTCGCATGCGATATGTTATATTGTCAACCTCTTCTGCAAGGTCAGAGGCGAGAAGGTTATCAAGGGGTTTCTCAACAACGAGCCGCGCTATCTGGAACCAATCCTACGAGAGTTTGAAGCTGGGAAAAACTTCCAGAAGGCAGAGGACGAATCCCTTCCGCAATCGATAGTGCCCTGGACAGAACGATATGTTCTGCTTTTGTGGCTCTCACACTTACTGCTCGCACCTTTCCCGTTGGCCTCCATATCGACCACACAGTCATCAGAAGAGAGCTCGACAGAACTGGGCATCGAGTTGCCAGCTGAAGTTCCTGGTATCACGCTTCGCGTCCTCAGCATCTGTTTCCAGTGTCTACAGTCTGCGTCGAAGGAACGAAGTGCTGCTGCGAAACTTCTGGTCACACTCTGCGTCCGCCCAGATATGCAGGAGCTCGGGTTGCTGCACGTACTCGTCAAGTGGGCGTTGTCGTTTTTCACTAACACTGTAGAGGATACCTCCGATATACACAGGTGCATTGGTGTGTTGTCGTTCATGTCCGGTCTTGTGGCTTCGGCCACCAACGAAGAGATTGGGCCATTTCTCGCTCCAGCATTCCAAGTTTGTCAACGGATCTTGCAACAAGAGAATCTCACGTTCCTCAAGTCATCTGCGGTGGCGCGTAAGTTGGTAGTCAAGACTATGAGGAACATTGTCGTGCACTGTCTACAGGCAACTACAACTCCTTTGGGACTTGACCCTATGACTGCGCTGGAAGAAATCATCGAGGCTTTACTGGAAGCAGTCGGCGATGGTGACACTCCTGTACGATACGCAGCAAGCAAAGCACTCAGTGTCTTGACCTTGAAGCTCGACTCTGAAATGGCTGAAGAGGTAATTGAGGCTCTCCTTGGCTCACTCAACGAAAACGTGTACTGGCAAGGGACTAAGCGCAACTTGAGCGGAGTCAACCCCCTCCGATGGCACGGTCTGACTTTGACGCTTTCGCATGTACTTTATCGAAAGGCTATTCCGACGCATCAGCTGCCAGACGTCCTCAACGCATTACTGCTGTCGCTCAGCTTTGAACAACGCTCACCAACGGGTGGTTCGATTGGTACAAATGTTCGTGACGCTGCTTGCTTTGGGATATGGGCCATGTCTCGCCGCTACTGTACCAAGGATCTCCTTGCAGTGCAGACTTCGTCCATTCGAGCCTCTGAGCATCGACCAGACATGTCTGTACCTCAAACACTAGCAATCGAACTTGTGGTTGTTGCCTGTTTCGACCCAGCGGGCAACATTCGTCGAGGATCATCTGCAGCGTTGCAAGAGCTTATCGGCCGTCATCCAGACACCATTCATCAGGGCATCCCACTGGTGCAAATCGTAGACTTCCACGCGGTCGGTCTTCGCCAGCGAGCAATGTGCGACGTAGCAGTCAGGGCTGGTAATCTACACCCATTTTACTGGCACGCTCTGTTCGAAACATCATTAGGATGGCGAGGAACGGGAGCGTTGGACTCCGATTCGCGTCTATTTGCTGCGAAGTCAATAGGCCTGTTATCAACAAACCAGACGGACGCCGAAGTACAACAGATGATCAACCAACTATGCAGCCAACTCAAGACGCTACGAGCCAGAGAGGTCGAGGAGCGCCAAGGGCTTGTGGCAGCTCTAGCAGCACTCGTGGAGGTTTCGACCCATTCCGAAAGTCTCTTACAAAGTCGAGACCGGCAGGCAGCCTTCACACAACTATGGCTCCTATTCGACCATGAGCTCAAACTTGACGATAGGTCGTTCACCTCACCATCAATGCGCCCAGAATATACAGCTGCATCATATTGCAGATTCATTGCGGCTCTCGCTCGTGCTGTGAGGGCAGTACCGAAGGATGAGTGGATTCGCCAAGTTCCTGTTACCGAGATCATTCGCATCATCAACCTGTGTCTTGCGCGTCACGAAGAGACTGTGTTGGAAGCAATTGCTGGTGTTGTTGGTGATACTCTCACACTCTTGCAGGACTTTGCTTCAGGTATTGCCGAGTCCCTGGTTATAGAATGGTTAATGAAGTTGGAGAATGAGCACTCTTACAGCGGGCTTCGATGTTCTGGCCATGCAATCGCGCTCGGGTCTGCCTATGGAGTTTCAATATCAACCTCGAGCGGCACAGCTACAGACTTGCGTACACGTATTCTGCAGACAATCACGTTTCGATGCACTTCAGCAGTAGCGATTGAAGCACGAACAGTAGCCTTGAGAGCATTGAATACCCTGCTCAGGGCCTGCCGCGAGACTACGAAACAAGTGGAATCACCAAGAGCAAGCGATGTCAAGGATCGGATAGCGGTCGCGCTCCACATAGCCTTGAACGACTACACAGTCACTGAACGGGGTGATGTTGGTTCGCTTGTGCGGCTGGAGGCCCTCAGTGCTGTTCGAACAGCAGGAGAAGCAGGGCTCTTCCATGGGCAGTCAGTTGAATCAGACCTCTTGATATACGCAGATGCTCTACGACTGTCATTGGAGAAGTTGGATAAGGTCAGGGCACGAGCAGCGGCTGTGATTGCTGAGGGTTTCCTTGCGGAACAGTCCGTCATCGTAACAGCGTCGTTCGATGACGTCTCTTCGCGAGCGTACTTTCGAGAGGCGCTTAGTGCAATGCAGTCGACAGAATCACCCGTTATCAGAGAAGCCATCTGCCAAGGTCTGGTGGGTTCGTCCGGTATGGCGTCCGAGTCGGTCGTGCAAAACTGTAGAGACGCGATTCTGGACTTCACAACAGCGTTGCCCGTGACGAGTACTCCAAGCAACAAGGAAATGTCACTGGTTGATTTTGCCACATGCCTGGTGGAGCTACTCAAGAAAGAGCTCTCGAACGACAGAGTATTGCTCCCATTGCTGGAAGGACTGGCCTTTCTCTTTGATATGCAGGTCATGCATCGCCTTATGGAAACAGACTTCAGGTATGTATTTGCTGAGTTTTACAGGAGGGAGGGATCATTAACGAGTCCAGTTTCCGAATGCTACTCTCCTACGTCCAGAAGGCTCACTTCAAGTCCACGCATATACAGAAATTGCACCTCGCGCTTGACGTATATCGCGGACTTGGTACGATACCAGCCACTCGCGCCGACACTCTTGCTAAAGTGACGAGCATGCTCTTGCATCCTTTCCCAAAGGTACATCCGCGCACCCTCTGCAGTTTGCAAGCTAAAATTCTGTATAGATTCGGATCACTGCAGCCGAGACTTTGTGGATGTTAACTCAGGAAGACAGTCTGAAGCTGCAAGACTGGGGCTTGCCGTCGAAAAGCTTGAAGCCGGCAGTTGACGATATAAAGAAACTTCAAGCCGGCACTGCATAAGGTTGATGCGGCTCGATTGCAGGGTCCCTCAGGTCCAAGTTGGCGAACCTCTAGCCCCAGATTGTGGTGCTTCGCCCTTCTGTCGCGTTGCCCAGCACTCCCATGTCAGCCTGAACCTCATTTCTAGATCTGGCTGATGTCAAAAGTGCGGGGTGCTTACAACGGCCTTCCGCCTCGAGCGTCTTAGCGACAACGTCAGCCAGTGATGCTGAGAGGACGGTCACCCGCGTCAATTGGTCTTGGATTTTGAGCTGTAGGATCGGAGAGAACGAGGTTGACGGCATGTAGAGCTTACCCCGCAGCGAATCCGGTTCATCAGCACGCCTCGCCCGAAACAATACAAGTAGGCGACACACTACGTAGCTGTGTGAGGTATTTCTACAAAGAAGTCATGAGTCGCGTCTTCCGTTTGATTCATCAAGAGCGATTCGATTACCACTTTCGGTGGCAGACACTCTTTGCTGTTCCACCCTTTTACTCTTAACTACAACCATCTTCTCTAGTAGCATGGCACTTGGCTCTCCAGACCCCGGTGACGATGTGCAGCCGCATCCCGAGCAGACCGTAGAGACTATACTCAAGGCAATGGAGAAGAAACCCGATGATTATCAACTAGATGGTCAGACGAGGTTGGCCGACATTGGGTTTGTGAAAGAGGACTTTGACAACTTCACAACGTACTATTCAAGCCCGATCGTGTCATTTCAATCTGATAGATCCAGGCACTGTAAGAACGCCTTCAACGTCGAGCCACACTTCGACAGCAGCACACGAGAACAACTGGCTCAGAGCGGAACCGTTAGAGACTTAGAAGAGAAGATTATCGCGTCCGTGAAGAGCAGCAAGGCAGGATCAGTGGGCGACAAATAACAGGCTTTCTAGATCCATTCAGATGTAGACCGCTGCCGTTCTACAATTTTGCTGTCTTGCCCTCCCTCCCCAATATCTTTAAAACCAACCTCTCCGCTTCCCATGCGCTTCCCCAAGAACTTTGATACCCATACCCGGCATGTCCGTAATTGTGCACAACCCACTGTTCCCCAATTTTCTCCTTCTCCACCCTGATTCCACCCTCCCTCATTGGCCGCAGTCCCACACCATGCCTAACAACACTCAACTCCGTCACCTTCCCCGTATTCGGCGCGAGACTGGGGCATACATCCACCGCTCTCTGTAAAATACGCTCCGCCAAGTTCGGATCAACCTGATTGTCCCAGTTGCCATGCTGCAAACATCCCCCAATGATCGTGCCTCCACCAGCCGCGCGCTGCATGATGTACATAGCCTCATCTGAGCCATCGTCGGTGCCGGAAGTCGTGTGCATCGCGTTGGGCTCGTTTCTGACTATTGCAATCTGGCCTCGGCCTGGATATACCGTAGTGTCCATGACGCCACCCAGCTTGGACGTTAGCAGTCCGGTGCAATTCAAGATTACGGAAGCGCTGCCGGTGCTGTGATGAAAGGGTGCTTCCGAGATGTGGGTGAGGATGCCGCGCTTAATGGTTACGTTGTGCTTGAGGCATTGGCCGGCGAGCCACGGGAGGTAGATGGCGGTATTGATACAGACGGATCGGAAGACTGTGCCGGTATCGCAGGAGGGTGGGAGTTCGGACTTGTCGAGGATGCGGAGCTAGTATGGTCAATCTCTGCTTCATATTCGCGAGCATGGAGAATCGGAAATGCTGCAACAGGCTTGCTGCTGTGACGATCCAGTCCACGTTGGAACACCATGAACTTGATTGCGCAACTGGATTCAATCGAAGAACATCACTATGTCGGATAGTATAAACCCTTTTGTGGAATAGATGAGACAAACATGGACTTACATCAGGCATGAGATCCTTGAACCATGGATCCTCTTTCATCAACTCTTGAAACCAGATGCCGACAGCGGTGCCTTCGTCCTTCTTCCTGCCGTACACTCTACATTCCTGATAGTGAATACCCGCCTCAGGGAGTTCTCGACATATCCGATCCACTTCAGGCCATGTTGCCTTCTCGAAAGCTCGCAGTTTGCTGCCTTCTTTGCCAACTGGCATGAAGTTTGCCCCCGCCCATGGTGATGCATATTCGATGTCGTAGTCACCGGGCATGTGCTTACTCACGACCGTGACATTGAAGTTCTCATGCCTGGACAGTACCAAAGCCGTCGACAGTCCAATCACGCCGGCACTGCGCTCTGGTCAGCGTGAGCTTCGCTGCCTCATTGGGCAACAGGAACCGGAAGCAGTCATGCTTACCCAACAACGACAATATTTGTTTGTGACATTTCCAACGATATAGCCGCCTGACCAGGATGATTCAGAATTCAAGATACGACATCATGCTTCGTTATATAGCTGTCCCATGAGCTCTTGATCCGGAGCTCCTCTACGGTGCTCCCAGCTCGGATTGGCGGGGACGAGGCATTCTCCGCCGCAAAAGTACGCAGGTGATTGGCGCAGCCCGATAGGCGCGCACACAGAGCTGGGCACGAGACAGAAACGCGAGAGCACATGTTCTTGTTTATACAGCAAGCTGGCCTTCACCTACCTACACATAAAGCTGAAGGCTGCGCTGCTGTTTGCTCGTTGTATCTGGACGTGTTCCGCGGCTCACACTTCAACTCCCTTGAACGTGCAGCAGGCAGCAGTCTGGTCACCTCTCATCAGACAAACGCTGAAAGCGTCCTTTTTGATGGGCATTTCCACCACATCGGCTCTGCACCGGACTGAAAGCTAGAGCTTCTTTCTGAACCGTGACATCATCGTTGCTCCCGAGGTACGTACAGAAATTTTCTGCCAATCCCGCCGTTCCTAATTCCTCCGCTACGCTTTACCTCTAAGCACAAACAGTAGCTATTGGACTTGCTGTTTGCTCATTCGTGTTCTTTCATCAGGTCGGACGGTTCCTGGATAGCTTGCGGCTCTGACAAGGGGCGGTGATTGTTGTTCTCAGCTCGCCAAGTGGCCAATCCCTGTCTCTCCCTGCGGCCGTCTTCCAGAGAGCTTCGCGTCACAAAGTTATCCTCTGGTTCACGTTCCCCTCAACTACGGGCCACTACCTTTCACCAACCGTGGTGGCTGGCCCTGTGCTTGAATTGTATTGCACATCGCGTGCTTCATCTGCAACTCAGAAAATACTTATGACCGCGTCACCCCACTTGTGCCTTCCTCCCTGTACACCGACTTCTCCTGTCTCGCGGACAGCTTGCCTTAGCTCTCAATATGGCACCCCGCAAGCAGAGAGCGAACTCACCAGAGTTTCCGATTTTAGACGCCAATGGCCTCTATGCTAGCAACATTAGAGGTGATGGTGAGTTTAGAACTATCATTTTTGGCCGCGCAGGGCTGACTGTGTGCAAGGCAACTGCCTGTTCAATGCTCTATCAGACCAGCTCTATGGCAGCCAAGAGATGCATGCATTCCTTCGAGAGGCTACTATCGAGCATATGCGGGACAACTCAGAGTTCTATCGTCAGTACATGGCTGTCAATAACTTACGACGAAATCCTAAACGCACCACCACCACGGCACAGCCGACCCGAATCGACACCACATATTACACTGAAGAACAGCTGCAACGGCAATTCGAGGAGCACGTAGAGAAGATGGGTCAACCTGGTGAATGGGCAGACAACATGGAGGTCTCGGCGTTTGCTTCAGCCCTCAATGTGCATGTTCGCCTTTGGCAGGCTGACTACACCTATGTGTTCTCACCTCGACTGTACTACTCGCAGAACGATGATCTGACTGCGGAAGACGACAGGCGGACCTTGCACATTGCCTATCACGTACGTTCGGCCCAAAGTTCCCAGTGACAAGTGGGCATGCTAACACGTCTCAGACTTGGGAGCATTATTCCTCAGTTCGCAATTCTGCAGGGCCTCACGTGGGTGAGCCTAACGTAAAGTTCAATGCGGAAGGGCTTTCGAAAAAGAGACCGAGTCCAAGCGTGGATGGCGAACACGACGACCAGGCCTCGCGGACACGGAAACGCCGTTCACCTCTGCATCTTTTTGATTCTGATTCCACACCTGAGGGCAGCGAGACTTCGTCCGACGAGTCGAGTGGCGTTATGTCGAGCTTCCAGCAGTCACAGCATGATCTTCCGCCAGCGCATGTGGCAAGAGCTCCTAAGTTGACGCTCAAGCTTCGATGCTTAAGGACAAGTGACCCCACACCCTCACCCACACAAACCCGCTCCTCCACCCCCGCTCCTCTCACCCCCGCATCGACTGGTACGACGCCTGTGCCATCACAGATACCTACAAGCGCATCGACACCTGCGCCACCTGCGTCCGCTCCTGCGCCTGCAGCTACGACACTCTTATGCGTGCAACTACCCTCACCCACCACCACTCCAGCCCTAGAATCGGCTTCGAGTGCTCCTACAGTAACGTCATGACCGATGATGACGATGATGGCGACGACGATGGCGACGATACATACGAGTTGATGATACCCCTTCATGCATAGCTACGAGCGCATGTGCTTTACTTACTATTTTGGTTTATGGTTATTCTTGCATAGCATAAGAGCATGGCACGGTTGCATATGCATTTGCCAGCAGGAGTGACAGGTGCCAAAGTGCTTGGGCCTGCGTCCTGAACTTGGCTTGGGCGTTCTGGGATCTGCGATTGAATTGATCTTTTGCATATGACTGGCGGATAGAAATGATACGCATTTTTACTTCTCTCAATTGTTAATCTCTCACATGGTATCAAGGCGCTGTTTAACACTCCGTTCGCAGTACCTGTCGAATCTGACATCGACTTGTGATACTCACACGTTTCACACGTCTGAAGTTGAAGTCTTCCAAAGCGGATCTCAACCTACCAATCTACAAAGGTCAGCATGTTTCCGCCCGGGCAATCGCTGCTTGATGCACATCTACAATTCTGAGGCTTTAGCCAACGTTAAGAATATGCGACCAGAATCTCGGCGATCCGGGCACGAATGCAAAAGTGTATAGCCTATCACAGGAGACGCGGCCATAGCAGCTACAAGTCGTCACCAGAGACCGAAAAAGGTTGATATGACAGAGGATATGATAGAGGACTGAGCAGATGCAGTGGAGTGGTGAATGATCAGGAGTATTGCATCAACAATCCCCCAAGCGTTCAACAGCTGAAGTCGTGCACAAGTACGAAAAGCTGGGGCTTGTCCGCACCCTGTTTCCTGCGGAAATATAACAAGTATGAGTCTTCGTGCAAACTCAACGATCTACAGCAAGGTTCGCGGCAGCACTGCTTGGCTCACCAATTTCCCACCAAAGATGAGACTTCACAGCGATATTGAGTGACCAGGTCCGGAATCTGTAGAAGCGGACTTGGTCTCGTTCACACGATTATGTGGTGACAGCGTTGTGCTTCAAGATTCGTATTTCACGCACGCTTCACAACCCAGGCCAGAGTAACGTCAAGGAGATGCTTACAATGATTCGGACATATCGGCCCACGAAGCTGGACGCATCTTGATGCGTACAATGCACACTCGCGCGCTTTCCCGACGATGCGACCTCCTAACCTGTGTGAGGCTTGTGTCGCGTGCAGTAGTCTTGCGCGGATATTGAAACCTCTGTGCAGGACGTGGCGGTGAGGCGGTTTTGCCGCCTTGTCAAACAATTGACAGAATGTGATTTGTCCGCCTGTTGATCTCGCATGCTTGGGGGTTCCTCCGTGCAATGTGGGGAGAGCAGAATCAGCAAAGCGTGAAGGGCATGGCTTGGTGCGTCATCCTATTGCAGCGTTCCCCACAGGCGAGCGCAGACCGCCTACTGGCTAGATCACTGGGTCCGCTCTCGGCCCAGCGCTTTCATCATCATCGGCAAGCAGAAGAATTTTGACCTGCACCTTCTTGACTCACCTGAAGATAACGTTCCATACTTCAAGTATCCGCGAACTCCCACTCTCCATCTTTCCTCCATCACACCCACAGCAAACTTTCACAATGTGTCCTACCTGCGAACCTGAACAGACCAATGGTCAAACCAATGGCGCCAACGGCAACAGCAACGGCAGCCACGAGGGCTTCACCGGCGTTCACACACGCAACAACCCTCGTCCTGATCACGTCAGCCCCTACAAGCCCGTAGGCGACTTTTTGTCCAACGTTTCTCGCTTCAAGATCATCGGTACGTCATTGCCAGCTCGCACAGAGCCATTGTCATCGATAATGCGATCCGATTCAGACCTAAGATAAGGACATGCGCTAATCAATTGTCGCAGAATCTACGCTCCGTGAGGGAGAGCAGTTTGCCAATGCGTATTTCGACCTCGAAGCCAAGATCAAGATCGCTAAGGCGCTTGATGAATTTGGTGTTGACTGTATGTGCTATTTTCGCGGCCCGCCACCGAGTGAGGACGTTCGATTGACCGACCTTTAGACATCGAATTGACCAGCCCTGCTGCCTCTGAGCAGTCGAGAAAGGACTGCGAGGCTATCTGCAAGCTTGGCGTAAGTTTCGTCACCTGCAAAATTGTGCTTTGTCAGATTCTGACACCCAGCAGCTCAAGGCCAAGATTCTCACCCACGTACGATGCCACATGGACGATGCCAGAATCGCCGTCGAGACCGGTGTTGACGGACTCGATGTCGTTATCGGAACCTCGAGCTACCTCCGCGAGCACAGCCACGGCAAGGATATGACATACATCAAGAATACAGCTCTCGAAGTCATCGAATTCGTCAAGAGCAAGGGCAAGGAGATCCGTTTCTCCTCTGAGGATTCTTTCCGATCCGACCTCGTTGATCTGCTCTCCATCTACAGCGCTGTTGACAAGGTCGGTGTCAACCGTGTCGGTATCGCTGACACCGTCGGCTGCGCTTCTCCCCGCCAGGTCTACGACCTCGTCCGCACACTGCGCGGTGTTGTTTCCTGCGACATTGAGACCCACTTCCACAACGACTCTGGCTGCGCCATTGCCAACGCGTACTGCGCGCTTGAGGGTGGCGCCACTCACATTGATACCTCCGTTCTCGGCATCGGTGAGCGTAATGGTATCACGCCCCTAGGTGGACTCATGGCCCGCATGATTGTTGCAGACCGTGACTACGTCATGGGCAAGTACAACTTGAAGAAGCTCAAGGAGGTCGAGGATCTCGTTGCCGACCTTGTTGAAGTTAACATCCCCTTCAACAACTACATCACCGGTTTCTGCGCTTTCACCCACAAGGCTGGTATCCACGCCAAGGCCATTCTGAACAACCCCTCGACTTACGAGATCATCAACCCCCAGGACTTCGGCATGTCGCGTTACGTCCACTTTGCCAGCAGGCTCACAGGCTGGAACGCCATCAAGTCTCGTGCTGAGCAGCTTGGTCTCAAGATGACTGATGCGCAATACAAGGAGTGCACAGCCAAGATCAAGGCCATTGCCGACATCCGCAAGATTGCGCTTGATGACACCGACTCGATCATCCGCACTTACCACCACAACTTGCACGCCAAGGAGGAGCAGCCGCTTCTGCCCGGCCTGACAGACGAGGAGGCCAAGAAGTTCGCCGAGGCAGAGAAGGAGCTCAGCGTAATGCCTGAGAAGAGGGCGCTGGACGCTGCTGCAGACGCTGATGCCGAGGTTCCTTCTGCTAAGAAGACAAGGTCGGCCCAGGTTGCCTAAGCGATTGAGCATGTCTAAACTCGGGTATTTGGCGTTTCCTACTTTCCTTTACTCTCAGTCTTGGGGTTTGTACTTTCATGGCATGTCTGCATATTCCGGCCACGATAAAGTTGTTTTGTTTTGATACCTCAGATCGACGGGCTCTGATAGCTTGTCGCAGTATATAGAGCACGCTGCTTGCAAAAGGGCGAAAATCGCCTACAGTCAATGGCAATCTGAACTTGTCAATTTATTCGTTTGTCATTTGTTCAACTGACTTGACTATGACCCCCGCGGCGACGGGATCTGCACGTGAGGCTGGACCCTGATGGGCAGGGGTTAGGAGGCACTCACTTCGGCAGACAAAATCTCCTGATCTTGTCTTCCCCACCAACCCACCTCGACCGACTTTCTTGTTGCTGTCGTTTTAGTCGCAAAGATGAGCTCTACCGCCACCGTAACCGGGCAGCCCAAG
Source organism: Didymella segeticola (assembly GCA_004522025.1). NCBI lineage: Eukaryota > Fungi > Ascomycota > Dothideomycetes > Pleosporales > Didymellaceae > Didymella > Didymella segeticola. The sequence goes on along the minus strand of SDAV01000005.1, from coordinate 397,176 downwards.
ATCACAGCCGAGAACGTTGTACGGCTGTTTCCCGATGTCAACACTACCGTGATCGGAGGGTCGCACGACTCTGCCCGCAACGACGATGCGCTCGCTGGCTACGACGAGGAGCAGATCAAGCTGATGGATGAGGTGTGCATTGTATTGGACGACGACGACAAGCCTATCGGAAGCGCAAGCAAGAAAGTGTGTAAGTAATTGCCGCAAGCATAGCCTTCCCGAGTAGGACGACGTGCGCGATTTGTTTTCCATGTACTGACGTGCTGCAGGCCATTTGATGGAGAACATCAACAAGGGACTCCTGCACCGCGCCTTCTCCGTCTTCCTCTTCGACTCGCAGAACCGACTCCTTCTCCAGCAGCGAGCGACCGAGAAGATTACATTTCCAGACATGTGGACAAACACTTGCTGCTCCCACCCTCTGGGCATTCCCGGAGAGACGGGCACAACTCTGGAGGAGTCGGTTCAGGGTGTTCGACGTGCAGCGGTGCGCAAGCTCGACCAGGAGCTTGGCATTCAGGCTTCTCAGGTTCCCATTGATGACTTCAAGTTCCTAACAAGGATACACTACAAGGCGCCTAGCGATGGCAAATGGGGCGAGCACGAAGGTGAGGTCTCCTGGACGTGGACGGACAAGTAGAGTTCGACTGCGCCGCGTCTGCTCCAAAAACTGGCAGAGGGCACCACTAACAAATCGCGCAGTTGATTACATCCTCTTCATCAAGGCTGATGTGGACCTTAACATCAATCCCAACGAAGTCCGTGACAGTACCTTCGTCACTCAGGAGGAGCTGAAGGCCATGTTCCAGGACAAGTCGCTCAAATTCACACCGTGGTTCAAGCTGATCTGCGAGACGATGCTCTTCGAGTGGTGGAGCCACCTCAACTCTGGCCTGGAGAAGTATCTTGGCGAGACAGAAATTCGAAGGATGTAACGAGGAAAGGAAAGAGTGATACCACATAGAGGAAGATACGTTCTAGGAGCTTGAAGGTGCGCAATACCCCCATAGGCTTACGTGGGCTATCTGAGGGGCCGTAAACGCCATTGTTCCGAACGCTCGGTTCAGCAGCAATCCTGCTTCCGAAGGATGAAGCAATGCGTGCAAGCCGGTCAACGATAGATACCACCACTGCAATTGATCACAGCAACACGTCAAATGACCTCTCCCTACGTCGCCTAGTCATGGATCGCAGCGCACTCGTCACAATGTGCATGAACCTCTCCTATCACCAACTCCCTATGACCAACGTGGCGAGCGATCTTCGCCCTCTATTCAAAACTTGACTGATAGGTAATTACCAGGTACATTCCGGTCCGTATCTCACAGCAGAAAAAGCCCGAGCAAATCACCATGCGACGGCACCCGCGGACGTTGGCCTGGCTCTCACAAAGGGTGGAGAGGAGCGAGCAGTACCCTGAGCGTCCTTGCCTTATCGAGGAGGTACAAGCGGCGGCAGACTAACCAACGTTGGGTCACCCCACACTTTCACGACGCCACGCTTCATGCTTCGCACACCTTTCGATGGCGTTTTGATAGTAAGAGAAGAGAACTTTTGCAAGAATAGGGACGGAGTCAAGGAGACAGTAGTGATGCGTCATTCAGCCGCAATGCGACGGTGGTATTCGAGCCGCATCTTCCAGAAACGCGGCTGAAGTGCTAGGCGCATGATAACAGTGAAAGACGCCGCGACTGGTTCGAGAGATAGATCCCGCTGCAACACTAGCGCGGCCTCCACCTCTATCCGGGAGGGCTTACGATGGCAACAAGTTCGGGGCGGAGGCAGGTATATCATGTGGCCTGCTCCCACCTACCGAACAGCCTTCATCACAGCAGTTTGAAAATCGACTCCTCTTTCCCACGCGAATCGATTCATTTACAGTCCTGAAACGCTCGACGAACGTTAGCCACTGCTGCACGAGCCGATAACCGTTCCTATCAGAGCTTCTTCCTACTGCGCATTACGCCAAGCCAGTGTACAGCAGTGCTGTCATAGGTCTTGTGACAAGCTACCAGCGAGTCGACGAGCAGGTTGCATTTATCGGTCCGTCCACATCAGTCGTCCTACTCTCGAGGCTGTGTACCGATAAGACACGCGCCTACTACCAAACTCAAAGGGCACGTCGCTCACACGTCGCCCAAGCCTGAACCCTTGATACCAAGGCAGCCCGCCTAGCATCGCCTATTGATGTCGGTTGATCTACGTCAAGCTTTCCAATCACTACGCTACCCATCTCGAGTCGAAACCGTCTCGAGATCGCAGCTTTCGAAAGTTCATACAGGAGACAGTACCCGTCCACCTAAACCGTAAACGCTCCGTGAGACACCAAAGGTATACTATGGCAGGCAATCGACGGTCACGGCTCCTGCTAGTCCGACTTGACTACCCACATCCGTTTGATACTAATTGCGCGTCAGTAGCAGTGCTTGAACTTTGAGACCTTCTCTAGAAGACCAAGTTCGACTGTTTAATCTCCTCGGCCATCGCGCCCTAGTCCAACGATAACCACCACGCTGGCGTATACGACTGTCCCGATTATCAGAAAAAGCGGCAGATCCCACCTGAATACTAGTAGAAAGTTACGGACGCAACCGCAATCATGGCGAAGTCCTTTGGTCCAGTCGCTCCAGTTGCCTGCAACATGGTGGACACCAAGTACACGTTGAAGTCTACTAACGTGAAGGGTCATGAAGCTCCAACCAGCTTTACTCTCCTCAAGCATAAGTCTTCTCTTGTTGGTGTACCTCCTTTCACTGATGGTGTACGTCTGGTCACAGTAGATGAGTACAAGCAGGCAGCTGCCTGTCTAGCAGAGGCCTTTAGTGAGGACGAGGTTGCTCGTTACTTTGTTGACGTGCCTGACCGTGAGGATTGGACTGAGCAGGAGAAATATGCCCTCCACACTGAGATCTTGGAGTACATTACTTATGCTCATATCCTCAAGGGTCTGGTGACTACGGTTGGAGACTTCGAAGCTGTGGCGCTGTGGTACGTCTAGGCAAAAACATGCCCAAGCTCGAACGTTGATCAATGATAGGATGCCTCCCGGGCAGAACATGGATGACTACATGACCCTCTTCCGCAGCGGTCTTTGGCGCCTCAACTATCGCCTCTCACCCGAGGGCAAGCGACGCTTCTTCAACGAGTTCTTCCCCCTTCTCCATGACACCATGCACGCCACTCTCGGTGAACGGGAGCTGGAGACTTGGTACCTTGTGTACCTTGGCACTCGTCCTGCTGGACGCGGTAAGGGCCACGCTCGCAAGCTCATTGAGCACGTCACGAGAATGGCCGACCGCGAGGGTAGGGCTTGCTATCTGGAGTCGAGCAATGCGACCAACCCAGCCATTTACAGGAAATTTGGCTTCGAGGAGCGTCGCACGATTCATCTGCAGCGTGCGCAGAAGAATATTTCGCTTGACATTATGGTGAGAGAGCCTGCTGTCCAGGAGAAGAAGAAGAAGGTCGGAATGTGAGCACGCAAGATGCTCTGAGGTTGGGATGAGACGAGCACCGCTTCAACACGGACGGCTCTAAAGGGGAAGTCACAGAACGGTCCAACGAGCTTTGTGGGTTTCTTCAACAGAACCTAATTTCCTTCTCTCTAGAGTTTGTAACTCTGAGTAAATGCACGTACATTTTGTCTAAGCATCTTTGACAGCTGGTCACACAGTGCATCCGCACAGAGTTGCCCTATCTGCGTTAGTAAATAGTGGAGACAACCGCGGCCGCAAGCGAAATGCGTTGATGCCTTTGCACCACTGGATACTCAATCGCGTATCTCACGCGACATTATTACTGTAATGAGCGAGACTTGTGACTTCATACTTCAGCCGCTGAGCTCATGGCGCCATTGACCGACGTTGGCTAACAAACAATCCCACGACAGGCTCGCTAACGGATAAGGGTGCTACAGGCTCATGTTTATCTGTTTACAGTGCATACGCGGCGGGGCTGTGCCCAAAGTGCGGTGTACGAGGGCAAGGAAGCGATAATTTGCTTTGTCGCATGCTAGGAATAGGGAGCACCTGCGCTGGCACTGCGTTTCATAGTCCACGTTTGACACGGCCTCCTCTCATTTCACTCTGATCGTCGACTTCTCCTTTCCCACTCTACGTCACTCTCCTTGCAAGCACCGTTCGTTTACATTTCGTCTTCCCAGCGTACATGTAGCGCAGCTCTGTCTCTGGTCCTTTTAGTTCTCTTTGTCACGTTCGCTTGAGAGGCCGACACTGTCCTTCACTGCAGATACCCTAATCGATAGTCTCCGCTCCGCCCCCGCAAGTACAACGCACCCCCCGGGCACGCAATCACACGCCGCCATCGACCCAAGGCGCAGAAGGGTCGGATTGAGCGTGCAGCCTGCCAGCACATCAGCCAAAGATTTGCTGGGCCTTGTATATAAGCATTTCGTCCACGCCAACGCGCGATTGCCTCCGCCAGGCTCCGGTCGTCTCCGCATTGTCGCCCATTGTCTGACTGAACCACGGCTGCAATGGTGACGCAACGACGATACTCGGTCACGGGCCAAACACCACCAGACGACGTTGAAGCTCTCAAGGCAGGCTCGCCGAAGCTGCATGCCCTCGACACCAGCGTGCCGACCAGCTGTGGGCTGTGTGAGAGCGGCACAGACACAAGCAAGGCTCTTGGGGACGGCGCAGCGACCCAACGACGCGGGCGCAAGATGTCGCCAACATGCACCATCACACGAACCTCCAGCAAGCGCTCTGCAACACAGCTGCCCTCGCCCAGCTCTCCAACGTGCGAGCTGCCGCCCAAGATTGCACGCTACAGGCTGAGCTACAACGACCCCGGCATGGACATGGACACAGACACAGACTCGGACGCCACAGACATGTTGCGCAGCAGTAGCGACAAGGAAGACGAGGACTGGATGGGCCACAGCCAGCACACTTCATTCCCCTCCACGCCAGAGTTCTCGCTGCCCCTGAGCGCCTTGTATCTGCCAGACACCGAGGACGAAGGCATCGACGTCGAAGACCTCGCCCTATCGCCTCCTCACTCGCGAAACCACAGCCTGAACTGCGCGCGGCTCGATGAAAAGGCCCTCCAGCATGACTGGGCCATGGTCAAGCAGGCAAGCGCCCTGCTCGAATCGCAAATAATGCACCTCGAATACGCCGTCCCACACCTAATTCAAAATCAGACTCCAGTACCGACCCAACATGTCAACACACACCCACCCGTCACCTTCCTCACCCTGCCCCCAGAAATCCGCTACCAAATTTACCGCCTGGATACCGACCTCGTCAAGACCAACCCCCTCTGCTACTGCCTGGAGAACGCCGGCTCCAAAATCCAACACCCCTTCGCAAGCGTCAGCACCCAAATTCGCCGCGAAGCGCTCGCCATCTTCTACAGCTACAATACTTGGGCCATCAAGACCGAGTACAAAATGTTCTACGAAGCGTTCCAGGACTGGATCATCCGGCTGGGCGACGGCGCAGGGCAACTGCGGCTCGTGACGCTGAGCGTGCGAGGCAAGTTGTTCAAGCCGGTCAAGACACATCCACAGAGCGTAGTCGTGAATGGTCAGATTGTGGTAATTCATACGGGACACCCACCTGCAAATGGTGTGGGCGTGCTGCCAAGTCCGACGAGAGAGGAGATGTATAGTCCGCCGGACGGAGAGGCGAGTTTCATGATCGATTTGAGTGAGAAGTTTGCCGGCGGAAGGGTGTTGTTGACTAGGAACGATGGCACTGCGGAGGCGGGGGAGAAGGGAAGGCTACAGCTTGAGAAGATGATTGAAGACGTATGGGAGAAAAGGAGGGACGGCTCACTCAACGGACAAGACTGGATTAGTCTCGTCGATGAGTTTCTGAGCTTCGTCGGCATGATTGGTGGTGCATGGTAGGGCCATGCTGCAGCACGAGGTATGTTACTAACCGCTGCGTTTATTTCTTTGCCATTTGCGTTCAAGCACTGTGAGCATTTCAGGCGGATAATGAAGGACTTAATTGTCTACCAGGCGTAGTGAGTCGGAAATTTCAAAAAGGCATAATAGTACCGGCGCAAGCTCAGGTCTGGGAGCATATGGACGCCACATGTCACATACTATGCAACATGGCTAGTCGAATCTCTACTTGGACGTTATCAACAAGGCATCAATACATCAAGCACATAATATACGAATCAAGATGTCATCCACGCAGCACCCATCTGAACTCTACAACAAACCTGCAGGCCTATCATCTTTCTCACTTTTACGCGAAGCAAAGAGTCGAAAGCTAGCACAGCCTTCGAGAGAAACTCCTTTGCCTTTGGCAGATCCGTCATGCTAAGGAACAAGGCTCCTTCTCAGACATTTCGTCAACATGAGAGACGCGCAATCGTATGACCTGCTTCACGCAGTATCGTTACAGTGCCGTTCGTGAGACAGAAATAGCCTGCCGAGCATGGCATTGTGCGGCTGAACCGCCCTTTCGCGTGCGGCTTCCCATTCGGATCACCCAAGCACAACGCGCCTTCTCACGATGGGTTTCCGGCTCACATGCCATGCAGAAGTTTCCGATTGATCAGACAGCCCGTTGATTGATATAGCTACTGCATTACCCGTTTATAGATACCCTCGACGCTCCGTTCTGTCAATATACTATGATAACCACCCTTGCGTGTAAAGCATCTACATCACATACTCAAGACCACACGCCAATTGAACTACCATGCCCTTCGGACCCTTCGCTCTCCAATGGCGCGCACCCTCCCCAAACCCACCAACCCCTTCAACCCCGCTCCCAGAAGGCATAACACGACGATACATCTCAACACCCTGCGGTCCCCTTGAGCTCCTATCCGCCATCCCTACGGACACCACATCCCCCAAACCACCCCTCTTCTTCGCACACGGCGGCTTCGGCTGCGCCTCAGTATGGCTCTCCTACATGAGCTACTTCTCTTCGCGCGGCCACGCGTGCTACGCACTCAGCTATCGCGGCCATGGGAATAGCTGGTACCCCGGATTCTGGCGCATGTACTTCACCTCACGCGGCACCATGGCGCAGGATCTAGTTGCCGGGGTGCGAGAAGTGGAGAGATTGGAGGCTGAGAGGATAGATGCGCAGGAGAAGGTGCGGGTTGTTCTCATTGCTCACTCGGCAGGTGGTGCGTTGAGTCAGTACGTGTTGAGTCGGGGGTTGGTCAAGGTGCAGGGATTTTGCATGCTGGCCGCGGTTCCGGGCTTTGGGTCGTGAGTAATTCCCCTTTCTGCTACCACTGGGTTGAATCGTCGTGGGATGGCTAATATGTGGCAGTTGGTCTGTTTATAAATTCTGGAGCCTCTCCGCGCCTATCCACTTCCCTTACCGGCTGTTTCACCCACGCTACATCCTCGCAACAACTCAGCAAGTTCATGACGCCTTCTTTACACCTTCGACACCAACCGCTGTCGTGAAGGATCTCGAGTCCCTACTGAGCCCGTACGAGTCCATGCTGTGGCCCATGCAGGCCCTGTTCCGCTTCGTCAGCGGTACAGACGTGATCAGTTCGATCGTTGGATGGTCACCACGCAAGGCCGTTGACTCTAGCAGCTCCTCTGGAGTGGCATCGAGGTTCTTGGTGCTTGCCGGGGAGAAGGATGTGTTGTGTACGCCGAGTATCCTGAAAGATGCAGCACACAGATACAGTGCGGCATTCCACCACTGCGTCAGAGTCGGAAAGCTGGACGGTCTAAGTGAGGAGCACGTTCAGCCTGAAGATGGCGGAGTTAGCTTCAAAGTTGCACCAGGACTTGGTCATCATCTGCAGAATCATGTCGAGTGGGAGCGCGGTGCAGACGAAATCCTGAGGTGGGTCCAGCAGCTATGAGCCTGTGATGCTTGTGTGAGGATGCTATAGAGCTCTTAAGTTGACCTTAGTAATCCCTCAGTGCTTGATATCTTGCTGTTCGTGAAGAGATTGATGGTGACATTGGAATTGGTGATGGTCAGTTTACTGCTCAGTCGTGCTGCTGTGTCTGATAAGGAGGCTGATATCGGGAGCTATAACGCCTTACGATAATTAATGGCTAGAATGTGCAGTCAGTGAGCCAGCATGACTCGGCTTCATTCAGGCTTGTCCAAGTATGGGCACTCGCCACTCTTGTCAGTCCCGACATCGTCTTGTCGTGCTGAAGTACGACAGTCCAATTTCGAATTTGGACAACACATGAGGAACATGATCGATTTCGGCCTGAATAAATACCAGCTTGAACTTACGCCATTATTGCAAAGAGTCATGCGCTTACGAAAGTCGTTGGCCCTTTGACCGAGAAGATCGTCCTGAAAGTAGTCGATTCCATTCCACAATGCACAACGTACATTTTGTGCCCTTTGGTTTGTCTCTGAGGGAGCTGAATTCCGCTAATATCTGCTTCGAGGTGTATGCAATGGGATCAAACGCAGTGCAGACGCTCAAGATTGTCGTGCTCGAAGAGATGCTGGAAGCGCTGCATCCTGACTCTCACTGTGCTTGATAAGTCTTATTATTTGGGCCACTGGGTGTTACTTGAATAGATGCAAGTCGAGTGATGATTGATTGCCGCGGCAGAGTAGCCGTTCGATGATGTGCAGTGGAGATTGGGCAGGAGCAAACCTGCGATCATCTGATGAGATGCAAACGAAGAGCTATGACCGAGATGTTGAAGTTGACATTGACTTTGCACTTCTGTGCTTCCCTATGATGTCTTCTAGTCGCGGCCGCAAGATAACACACGCTGCCAAATCGATGTCGAACGATCTATCTTGGCAAAGGAGATGTCTTCTAAGAATGCTCTTTGTCTTCCCTGCCCCTTGAAGGATTGATGATGTGGTGGACATGCCGAGGCAGGCCGGTCTCGGATTGTTGCATTTGTAAGCGCTATGGGCGTTACCGTAGACGTTCAGAAAATCGCCATGCCGAGGATTAAAGTGCTAGAAAGATGCGAAATGGAATGGAGATGTAGTCTATGTCAAGTCATGTCATTGAGTGAGGTATCATGATATCTGTCTGCAATATGTCCCCCTCAGCGAATCGCAGAGGCCATGTGCACCTAGAAATGATGCCTGTTGAGTCATAATGCTGCTCTATCCAATGCTAAGCTGCTGAACGAGTCCGTCTGCGAGCGCGGGAGGATTGCGCAATCTATGCGTCGACGTTGGCCTTGATGGCGGCCTCGAGAGCCTTGGGGTTGGCACCGACGACCTCGGCGACCTTGTCACCGTTCTTGAAGAGGAGGAAGGTGGGCATGGCGCGAATGCCGAGTTCTTGTGCGACGTCGGGGACCTCGTCGACGTCAAGCTTGAAGAAGCGGGCGTTGGGGTATGTGCTGGAGAACCTACGGACGCTGTTAGCGACGGTCAAGGGAGCGGTGTGGACTTCAATTTACTTGACAACCTGGGGCGCGATGACCTTGCAAGGACCGCACCAGGTAGCGAAGCAGTCAAGAACCATAAGGCTGGACTTGACACCGAGCGCCTCGTCGAAGGCCGCCTTGCTGTGATGCTATCAGTATTTGTTTGCAGAAACTGGGTTATGGCGACCGCATCTGAGGCACTGCAAAGTGTGCGCCGTCGCGATAAGGGAAGACTCACGTCTGGAGGTTGTGGACACCGGTGTCGGACATTCTGGCTGTGTTGGAGAAGAACTTCTGGGTGAGAAGAGGTCGGTATAGGTTTGCGGTGGATGTGGGGTTGATTGAAGCTGTTTGCAGGCGCGCAGAGGTAAGCAGTGTTCTTGCGAAACGTGACGTCGATGGAGTGAACATGTTATAAGTACAGGAAAATAAGTGAGACACAAATATAAGTGATTGATAAGACACGGCTGGTAGAATGGACTGGACAAAGTCGCCTGCCGGTGCCGATTTACAAGACGACGCGCCGCCAGATTTAGATTCGGCAAAAGCGCGCGAGTCGTCGAGTCCCTGCACAGAGGCAAAAAGACGCCTCTTCGTGCACACGCGCAAGCTGAGAAATCAGACAAAGACAGGAGAGTGACAACTTACAGTGCTCTGTGTGGTGTAGGTCTCAGTGAAGGCTGGCGGAGTCCAAGGGAGCGATGATTAATGCTAGACGCCCCGGGGCTTACCTCGCCGCCGCGAGTGGGCTGTTGCTGTTGCCATGACGTGCGCGCGCCGCCCCACTATGCCGCCTTTTACCTCAGGCAGGAGTCTCAGAATCCTTGGGCAAGAGCATTTGTTGATGCCGTGGAGATTGTCTTAACAGATCTGTCTTGGCCGTCTGTCTGACGACTGCTGACACCCTCCATGTCCCTTCTGCGCTTGCACTTCCACTTCATGGTGTCGTTGCAATTGTGTGAAGCCCAAATTTCCCTGACCCACCTCGGCACCGGTGTGTCAGCCCAACAGCGTGGAGGGGCACCTTGCAAACTAGCCTTCAAACATACAAGCACCGGCAATGAAGAACAGGGTGAAGTCAGAGGATAAGTGGTAAAGGCTGTCAAGGCAGCTATAATTGAAAGTACAGGTACAGGCGGCTGTAACAAGCCATACTTGGTGGGTCACCTCCAAAATCCCAGTGACAGATTGTTCCTAGATAATACATTTTTTGGGATCCCCATATACACCAGATGCACCGTGTAAGAATGGACCCATGAAGACGCACCTTTACGTCTTCGTTGCCTGTGACCAGCCCAACCGTCCCAATAGCCTATTCTGGGGCGGGGCCAAAACGAGTGAGATGGCACAAAGCCACTGCTTGCAGCCGGCATACAATACAAAGTGGTATCACGCCCAAATGACAAACTCCTTAAATCAAATCAACGCCGCGCTATGCAGTCTCCCAGAGACAAGCGCTTTCTGTCAGCCGCCGTTTGCAGGGGCGAAGCAAAAGTGTGATCATCTGTCGATGGGGATGGTCATTCAGGAAACTGCATTTGCCAACCAGTGAATAGCAAGAGAACAGTGAAAAGGAAACATAGAAAGGGAGGGACTGGGGTGAGTACAGTAACGACTGACTATGACAAAGGAAAAACAAAAAGAGTGGCTTGGTGTGGCTTCATGCAGTTCTCTCAAAACAACCTCTTCCCGTCTGAAGATAGACCATCTACTCATGCTGAGACAACCTGCTGGGTGAGGCTGTGCTCGATCGCTTTATATCTAAAAGCTTGGCCGAGCCGGCACTGAGGTGCCGCACGTGATGTTTGCCAAAGTCCACGCTTTTCGCACGTTGTACCGTGGCTTGCTCTTCAGAGTCGTCCGACTGTGGCGACTCTGGCTCCATGTCGAATGTCTTGCGGGATTCCTCGGGAGATGGCGCGTCCGCGTCAAACATGGTAAGCAATCCTTCCGCGGACTTGACTCGGACATTTCGATGAATTACGGTAGGCTGGCGTGCAACACCAGCCTTGACATGCTCACTGTCGTCGGACCTGCGAGCCGGTGGAGTAAGCTCATCCTCTTCGTCAGACTCTGCGGCAGCATTGGGGGTAGCCATGGCAGTGCTGCTAGCTTTCCTGTCCAGTAGCTCGCTCGACAGGTTCGACCGACGCAGCTCGTCTGGCTGAGGCGTTAATCGTTTGAAGTACTCATCATCGGCCATTCCAAGCTCTTCGAATGAATTGTTAAATTCAGGGTTCTGCTGAACCGCCGATGACGCGATACTTGCCCGCATCATCGACTTGTTCGAAATGCGCTTGACAGGCTTGCCTGAAAGCCATGATCCCTCGGAGTCTACTGATGCGAGTGACTGAGACAGTTTGTTTCCGACCGGTAAACCAGGACTCACAGGTGAGTCAGATCGAGCATTGGCTGCCAGCCCAAGTGAGCCCACGCGGATGTTTTCTGGATTTTGGGTCCGACGACGTGCAGCGACTGCACTCGTTGAAGGGACTTCTGGCGATGCCACCCGTGAGTCGGGTGGAGATATGGGGAACTCGGGCAAGTCTTCCCTAAACTTGGACATGGTACGGCGGGGGACGCTCGATGGTCTCTTGATTTGTATCGGCGCTGTCGGTACGTTCGCAACCAGGTGAGCCGGAAGTGGCTGGCGAGACATGGACTCTCGTGATGTGTTTGAAAAGGAAGCTTCTGAAGGGGTGGCGCGGCCTGGCTCCTGGGAGCTTCGTTTGCCTCGCCGAAAGAAGGACGCAAATGCGCTCATTCTCCGCCCGTCCGAACTGCGTCGGCGGAAGCTTGAACCCTTGTTCGATGTTGTTGTTGTGTCAATGGTCTCGACCGGGTGTAATGATCCACTTCTTGTGGGATCGTATTGATGCTCGACAGTTCCAAAGGGCGACTCTTCCGCCAGCCTCTCAGAGATCAGCTCCGGCATCATGGAAACGTTGGATGGCCCACGAGTATGAACGGGACCGGCAATGTTGCCTCGGGAGTAGCGGACAGCCTGAGCATCAGATATGATCATGTCCTCCATTGGTGTTTCGATCGGTGTGGGCAGCTGACTGTGGTCGTTGGCAGCGGGAGTAAGGGGCTCAAGGGTCTCGAGCTGGTGCATTGGTGGCGGAGTGAGTGGACGCAGCCACGGTGGCGTTGATGGTGTTGCGGGACGGACATCCTCCATTGGCACGACTGGCTCCTGTACAGGCTCCGGCTTGGATACCGAGATGTCTTTTTCAATTCCAAGGCCCACTGCTCCCACAGCAGCAGTCCAAGAAGGTAGTGGCGGTGTGTCCCCGGAAGCATTCTGTTTCTCCGCACGTCGTTCGAGTCGACGACGAAGACGCTCTTGGTCTGACTTTTCCTTCTTCTCCCTACGTCTCTGGTCTCTGTCGAGAATCTCTCGCAGCGCACCAGCATCGAGTTCGTCGGCAAGGTCGTCGATCCTGCTTGTCCTCTTCCATTGCGTGTCTTCCTTGGAGCTGGTAGGCCTCCTTCCTCTCTTTGAACTGCCTCTTTCTAAGCGAGCCGTCGGTGACGAGCGATCGCCACCGTAGTAATACTGTGAACCAACTGAGAAGCGGATGGTAGGCCGCGGCGCGAAAAAGTCGAGGGCGCTGACGCGGAAGGCACGCAGTTCAGAGTGGCCGGACATGGACGAGTGGATTGATTCTTCTAGGGGCAGCGAGATGTTGGACTGGGGCCGTTCGAAGCGGGCATTGAGGCCGCCCTTGACTTTCTTGCTGTCTCGGCGCAGCATGCCGCCAGAGCTGCCAGCTGGTCGTTTCTGAGGCATTGGCAGGGTCATGGCGCGGATCTCCTCTTCTCGTACGTGATCATGCTCTTTCTGTCTCTTGCTAGATTTGCGGCGGATCAGGGATGTTTCGTTGGGAGGACCCCTGCGCAGTGACTGGGGTCGCTGTAGCTTCCCCCGCTCGCGTGCCGTGCGCAGGCTTGTGTGAGAGGGAGAGTGGAAGTTGTAGGGCACGCCGGTGAAATCCTGGGTGGCCGGGCGCAGGTGTGGGCTGTAGGCGAGGCGGCGCTGGTGTGGCAGGGCGGTGATGTCTTCAGCACTCGAGTTGGGGTTGGGCAGACGCGTTTCTTTGGCGAGGCCGGGGTCGAGCGGCGGGTCGCTGAAAGGGTTCTTCTCGGCGTCGTGCAAAGATGCTGTGGAGCGTGAACTCGTCCTGCGCCGGCGGCCGTTGCGCTGGCTGGGCCTCTGGTGCAGACTTGCATCGCGGCCCTGGTCTCGCGCCGCGATGGTTTGCTCTGCGACAGGCCCGGTCCTGTCTGGAACTGCGGAACGACCCTCTTTTAATTTGGCGGCTCTTCCGCTTCTGCGCCCAAACGGCCACGGCATGGATGCACGCAGGCCGGCCTGGCGAGGACTGGGGTGGCGACGGCGGCGGCAGCAGCAGTGGTGATGGTGGTGGCAGTGGTCGAGGTGGTTTTGGTGATGCTTAGGTCTTCGCCAGCAAGAAACGTGACCGCGCGTGGTGCACTGATACCTGCGGGCCTATCTGGTGTTGGTGTCGCTGCACTGTCGGCTAGAATGCATCATGTCTGACGGGCAGGGACCTTTTGCGGAAGCGGGAGCTGAGCTGAGTCGAGCAGCAGCACGTCGGTCAAACAAGGCGTCAAAAATGCAGGCCAGCGTGTGGGGGAGATTGGCAGGTAGTTATCCAAAGAGACGGCAGAGAAAGGGAGAGGCGGCGGTGCTGGAGCTGCCAAACGGCGTGTGTGATGTAAGGGAGTGCAGTCACGCTGCTAAACCTTGGAAAGGGCTTGGACGGAACGGCTGTGACGAAGTAAAAGCCCTGAAGCCCCACCACGCGGGCACGCCAAAAATACCCCTTCAGCGTTCTTAGTTCGGGGAATTGTCTGGCGCACGCTGTTGCGTCCGCCGGCGTGCCACTCCTCTCAGCGGCCTGTCTGTGCAGTGTGCACAGGCCGAGTACCGGTAGGCCCAGCTAACTCACATACACAACGTTCAAACGTTGTCTGCCAGGCGCTGCTCAGCAGACTCGCTGCAGACTGCAAGAGTAAGGCCATGCAGAAGATGTGCCTGCCACGGGAAACTCATGGCGACCAGGTGTGCCTGGCACAATCCTCGATTGGACGCCAGATGAACATCACTGACGATCCCACCAGTCGAGCCTTCCACCTTCACGAGCAGAAGGAAGGCGCCAAGTGCTAGGCCCACTTAGCTCCGACGCCTCCCCATGTCCTATCGTGGGATCCATGGCCGCCGGTGCCCGCCACAACGCTCATTCAATGCCTGTGCCAATCACCGTCATCAGCACGCTCAATTCCCATTAACAGCGAATTTCTTCGACAATCGCTCAATCTCTCGACCATCGCTCGCAGCAAGTCAGCGTCAATGTCACCAGGTCACCTGCCTTTGGCTGCGCCAACAACATTCGCGACGAGGAGAACCATGCCCAGTGACGTACGGAGACTCTAGACCTTTCGCTAGCCACAGATCACGTTAAGGATCTACGAAACGGTGCATTTGAGTTCTGCAGAATGTATCGATTCTAAAAAGACCTGCGGGACGTGGAGAGCCACGTCGGTTATGCTTCGTCCGCCAGCAACGTTATCACCGCTAGCCAGGTCTGTGGGAGGTCATCGCCATTACGGGTGTGTCTGCCTCCAATCAGTGCGAGTGGATTTGGATCTTACGGCAGACCTCCCCTGCGCCTTTTGAGCAACTCTGTCGAAAACGGTCGACAACTCAGCTGCTCAGGTACCCGCTCCTTAATCCCCAAGCATCCAAGCTGCGCGGTCTTATCAACCCGGATTGTAGCTCTCATACCGAGCAAGTCGCTTCAATTTACACTGCGCTCTGGACGCCTTCAAGTTGGATGTCTGCGTGGTTCTCGTGTCAAGTCAGCCTCTTGAAGCTGTGTAACCATAGAAGCATGGCATGCAATTGTTTCAACTACGTGATGCTGTGTCCGACCATGTCTCACCTCAGGCTGCATATTTGACGGCTGCTCCAAAGCATCGAGAAGATGCTCTGGTCTCCGAGACTTATTCCTTTCCTTCGGTCGTCGTGCTAATGTCACAATCCCAATTACCAAACAATCATTGTGGACCGCGGTGCATCGCAGTGCGACAACGTCTCGCTAGCCTCGACTTGCTGACGTGCCAGGACATCCCGGCGATGATGCACGCTGCTCCCCTAACCTACGATAAGTATTGGTACCGCCGTAAGACGGCTCCTTTTGTGGACCCTTTCCAGGACCCCTCGATCCTCTTGGTCCTACAAGCCAGCATGACTGCTCTGACGGCTGCATAAGTACTGACCGATAGAAATCACAACATTACACACAGGCATGTACTCCTTTTAGTCTCGGCTGGGCCCTACGGAGAAGAATTCGCCGCAAACTGGCGATCCACCTATAAGACCATACATATTGCTCTACCAGAGACCGCACGTTCGCACGCAAGGTGCTCGCCGGAGCTCGAGCTCAGACAAAACGACTCGCTGCCCAAAACATCTGTAGCCAATCGTACGAGACCTGCTGTTTGTACAACACATTCGACAGCTCAGCGTGCTCACACCGCAGGAAGTACCACAACGGGGAAGCAGACGCGTGCATTGAAGCGAGGCCACAGCTTCTCGAGTACGCTAGGATCAACTTCCGAGTTGCTGGGACGAGCACCAGGTGTCACGATCTTCATCGATTGTCGTGAAACGAAGTACTCATCCATCGATTGACTCTCTACGTGGCATTTCGCTTGTCTCGTTTGAGCTCGAAGGATTGTTGTATTCCTCAACGATTGTTGCCTAAGGAAAGGCCCTGTGCATGACAGTTGTCATGACAAGACACCCGTCGAAGATAGTATGCAGCAGCTGTTGATGTTCAACATGCGAAAAGTCCTCAAGCAACACATGGTTGCGCATTGCTACGCCCAGGAACAGACCATGTGCACCGCGAAAACTTCGGCCATTTATTGTCGTGCACATGAACAGACAACGAAACTAATTCGTCGGTCCGTGTCTTTGTGGCAATATCATCACACCTCATCGATCGTCTATAGCCTGCACCAATAGTGATATTTACTTCGGATGCTCAATGCGTGAAGAGCTCTCGGATCTAAACATGCGCAAATGTCGCTTGCACGACCTTGATCACACTTCGATGCGACCCTTACATCTCCTTTCATGTACCTCGATAGATTCGATCTCTCTCTACAGTAAGTCAAGTGTGCTTATAAATTTCACCTCCGCGGGCGTTGCTTTTTCAGCCCTATGGATAATGCCCAACTGTCGTCGCCGCATTAGGCAAAGCGTTGTTGCGCCTTCGTCGCAACGCTTTGTTGACAAAACAACACTTGCAAGCAACATCAACAAGACCGCATCGGGGCAACGACAATTCAGCAACGCACCGCTACAACTACCTCTATATTGTAATCGCATTCGCAGCTCATCATGTCTTACGGCGGACGCATGAGCATGGCCCCGCGCACCACGTCGCACGGCGCACACAACCAGCGCGCGCCCGCACCGCAGGAGAACGATGCCTTCATGACGCTGGTATGCGCAGAGTCCTATGCTCCACGCGCAGCGCTGACTTGTATAGCCCGATTCTGAGATCGCTGGATGTATAACAGACATCGGCATCGCATTTACCGTCGCCGACCTCCAGAAGCCCAACCCTCAGATCATCCAGAAGGTGTTCGAATGGCTCGCAGAGCTGCTCATGAACACGACTCGCGAAGTGGTTGCGCCTGCGATGCGTGCTGCGGCAGAAGATCTGTGCGGTGAAGGCGCCGAGCGTCTGTACAGCAGCGACACGCGCGACCTTATGGCTTTCTTCGTTATTCTGAAGAAGCTGTTGCGCGAGGTACGTCCATCAATCTCATGCAAGACGAACAATTGCTGACCGTTTGACAGTGTGGCATCCACGACTTCACATTCGCAGACCTCTACAAGCCCACACATCATCGATTAGTTAAGATCTTCTCGTATATGATCAACTTTATAAGATTCAGGGAGTCGCAGACGGCGGTGATTGATGAACACTTCAACAAAGCCGAACGAACAAAGCTCCGCATTGAGCAACTGTACAACGACAAGGAAACGAAGGAGATGCAACTTGCAGATCTCCAGCGCAATCGAGGGGCTACGGAGCGGCTCATGCAGGAGAAAAAGAGAAAGAACGACGAGCTCAAAGAGAGACTTCTGGAACTGAAGCGGGGGCAGGAATCAGTCATGGAGAAGCTCGAGCGTGCGAAGGCTGAGCAAGCCAGGCTGAAGGAGATGCTGCAGCAGAAGGTCGAAAACAAAGAGAACGTACAGCGCGAGATAATCAAGCTGAGGCCGTACACACAGCAGAGTCCAACTGCTCTCGAGGACTCCTTACGCGATCTGAATGACCGTCTCTCTGCCGACAAGAGCCAAATCGACTCCCTGGATCGCCGCGCCCGCGCTCTGCAGACCTCAAACGACTCTTTCGGAATTGTCATTGGCGATGTCACATCCTGCACACGGCTCCTGACAGACGTACAGGCCGACCTATCGAAAGAGGAAGAGGAACTGGCCAAGGCATCACGACACAGAGACGCACTCGCAGACCGCAGCAACAACGTTAGGGACGTTGAGAGGCAAGAGCGACTCCTTCAGAAGCAACTGAGCAATGTCAACGGGCGGACAGAGAAGTTGAGAACGAAGGGCAACGAGGAAGCAGAGCGCGCACGTATACGTATGGAAGAGCTACGCGAGACACATGCCAAGCTGAACGAAGAGCGAGGTGAGAAGGGGCGCGACATTGAGAGAAGGCGAGTGCGCATTGAACAGACGGAGAAGAAGATGGCGGAGCTGAAAGACAACATCGAGAACGAGGTGCATGCGGCGCATGACGAGTATCTCAAGATGGAAAGTCACATCAAGCTTTACATCACCGAGATGGAGCAGAGCATCTAAGACTGTGGCGTTGTGTGCAGGGTCACGCGAAACCGCCAGCTGGACAAGCTCTGCGTTTATGATGGCGTTTGGATATAGTGCTTTTGATACCTCCTTTCCTTTACTTCAATGCCATGCTTCACGACCCTTGAGGTTCAAAATTCCCAACCACTCTGGCGGTCCATCATTACACACAACCGATGTGCCCAGGCAAAGCGTCATGACCACTGTATTATGTACCCTATGCTAATGACACAACGCCTTGCCATGCGTTACTACATTTGCAAATCTTGACTTCATAAGCGCATCGCACCCCCCCATCACTCGAATCCCTCGGCAAGAGGATCCTTCTTCTCGCCCCTCTCCAACGCGGGACTCAACGGCCCAACATCTACTCCCGGCACGGGATTAATCAGACTCTTCCTATGCGCGCGCGGGCTCTTATCCAGCGCCTCAGCCACCTCGTCGACCTCTGCGGCATCCTTGTCGTCCCCCTCGTCATCGTCCCGCCCGCCAACGTATCCCTGATTACTAAGTCGCAGCGCCAGAATCTGCTGCCGCAGCTCATCGACGAATTTCTGCATATCCTCAAAGGGCAATTTCACGGCGCCGCCCTCGCGCGTCTCGGAGCGCGTCTGGTACAGCCGCAGCGCCGTGTCGAGACACTTTTCCGCCTGCTGACTGCGTTGCAGCCGCCACCAGGATTCGGCCGAGAGGACGGCCCAGAGCGCTGCTTTCCTGCGGCGGTTGCCGAGCCGGTAGGTCCCGATGCCGGTGCGGATGCTGTAGCAAGCTGACACGCGCTCGGTGATGAGCGCGTGGCCGACGCTGCCCACGAGGCCGGTCTCGAGGATCCGGGTCCCCCAGCGTGCGGCGTCGTCGGCGGCGCTGGAGCCGCGGAGGCGCAGAAGTTCGGTGGACAACGCGAGGGTGCGGAGTGCGTAGTACGGTGCTGCGCTGCGCTGGCGGTCCGTGTATGAGTAGGACGCGGCTTCGATCCAGGCGTCGATGTTTTCGGATCTGTTCTTTGAGCTTAGTGGTGTTGGTGCCATGAGTGCAGAGAGCGCGGCCATTTCGCTTGCGCCGGCGTAGTGGCGCCATGCTTTGTCGTTTTGAAAGTCGGTGCGCAGAATGTCGTAGGTGGAGAGGGAGAGTTTCCAGTCGCGCAGCATGAAGCAGTAGTCTGCGAGGCGGCGCATGATGGCTTCGGGTGTGTCCGGGCGATAGAATCCCTGTAGGCTGTCGTAGTTGGAGTTTGACGAGGGCGAGGCAGAGGCGCTGTTGCGAGAGCTGCCGAAGGGGGTCCAGCGTTTGGAGAGCGACATGAAGCGGCCTGAAAGACCGCGGCGGCGAGAGAGGATTTGCTCGTTCCAGGTTGCGACGCTGCGCTCCATGTTGGGTATTATGGACTGGGTGACGAGCTCACGTATGAAAGTCCGTAAGCTGCTAATGTCGGAGTCGGGGAAGTATGGAGTCGGATCGGTAATGTCGTCTGTAGTTTCTGGGCGGCAAGTCAGTGCAGGTCAGAATTAGAAAGTCAAAGGACATACCTCGTTTCTGGATCTCTGCTAGCTCTTCGCCTGCAGACATCCATTCGCAAGTTGGCAACCGCACGCTATCGTCATCTGAAGGAATGCATTCCTGGCTCTTCAACCGAAGGAGGTGGCAATGCAGCCCAAAGTGTCGCTTCATCGAATCAAACGTCTGGTTCGACTTTGCGATATCCCCGTTTTCTTCGTCATGCACCAAGACGTAGTACCTCAAAAAGTCGTTCTCCACCCATTGTGGGAAGCGTAGATCCCCATCGTGCTGCCTGTTGTACAGTCTTCGCAATTCTTCGATAGGGTGTGGATTTGATGAGCTGATGGCTATGATGCCGGCCACAGGATGCGCAAAGGTTTCGTGTGGCACGATGGGTAGACCTGACAGCAGTCGCCGTAGATACAAAGAGTAGAACGGTGACCCAGCACCCTCGACGTGCGGCGGTGGCTCCCCCTTGCTCATGTAGTCTGCATTTGGATCCTGGTGGTTGAATTCGGAGTACTGCAAGTGCCGGTCGACGACTTCCTCTATCTGTGGTACGTCTCCGCCCGTCCGCCGTGGCCGCCGTGTGGACTCTGTGGATAATCTCTGGCCGCCACGTAGGTCTGGATAAGCGTCCTCTACGCCGACGAAACGCACGCCAAAGTCGTCATGGCTCTTGCTTGCGCCAATACTATCTCTTATGGTGACCTTGCCAGGCACCTGCTCGCCAAAAGGCCTCAACAACTCCAGAAAGCCGCCATCTATGCCCTTGCCCCTGACCAGCGCCTCAGTCTCGGCATCGGCCAAGACGGCAATGTGGGGGACGAATGCACGCTGTATGAGGGTGCGGTACTCGTCTGACACGCCGGGTGGCAGACTGGTGGGAGTTCTCGAACCACTGGAGCGCGAGCCGGGCGAGAAGACGGAGCCGGGGATAGTCGAGGTGGTCGGTGTCGCTGTGCCGGAGCTGGGGCGCGAGGTGGAGATTGTGGTGGTGGATTCGAACAGCTTGGACAGGCTCGGATTCGACCGGCGATAGGGAAGGTCGGCCAGGGAAGATGCAGGCGACGCGCGGTGCTTGGGGAACATGGCTGAGGCCTCTACATTCTGCGGGAAGCTGGGCGGTGTAGGCGTAGGCGTGGTGGCATCTTGCTGCGGCGGCGGCGGCGTCATGGGAAGCTAGGGCGGGGCGCCCGTTGGGTTCTGAGTGCGCGCGGGAGGCCTGGGGTTGTCGGCATGTATTCGGGTTTCTTTGTAGACGTCGAGGGGCGGTCGTAGGTGGCTTGAACGGCGTTGTAGCGTTGCTTGTTGGTGCTGGGCGCGTCGGTGTGCTGGGAGCTGACGATCCATCGACGCTGGGCTCGCTGTGGTTGCGGCCACTCGGCGTTCTGACTGGACGAACTGCGGCATCTCCATCAACCAACCCACCACCACCCCAGCCAAATACCCCTCCAGTTCCTGCGCGTTGCCTTTTCCTGTCGTTCCTTTAATTGCATACTAAAAGCTCAGCGATGCTCAAAGGGTAACAAGCATTGCAAGAGATAGCGTTGGACCCACATGCATGTCTTTGAGTCGAGCCTGTCGTTTGTGTTCACCGCGAACATTTTCTCTCTGCAAACGTGACTTTGCTTCGCCCTTCACTCGACTCACAGCTTTGACTCAACGAGCCTCGCCGGTTACCACTGGCCTGCAGCGCATGTCAACGACCCCATCTCCACCCCACCTGCAAGAGCGGAGTGCAAAACGTCGAAGACTATTGGAGCGACCATCACCCAGACTGATACACCCATACGGCACAATGCCATCACAACAATCACCAGGACCTGGCATCCAGCTGGAACTGACAGAAGTTGAGACCAAGCTCCGCCAGCTCTTGTTGGACGTGGCTTCCTACATTGATGAGCAGCCTAGCGCAAAGACAACAGCAGTAGAGGTACCGGAGCAGCTTGCAAATGAGAAGATTGTGCTACGGTGGACAGGAGGTTGGGTGCGCGACAAGCTGTTGGGAGTAGGGAGTCACGACATTGATGTTGCCATCAACAAGATGACGGGTGAGCATTTCGGCCTCAAGCTACAGGAGTACCTGGAAATTCCCGGCAACGCTGAGAAGCATGGCTTGATCGACAAGGACGACAAGACAGACAAGCTCAGCAGCAAAGACAAGGCGAAGAAAGTGGCCCCCGGCCTGCACAAGATTGAGGCCAACCCAGAAAAGTCCAAGAACCTAGAGACAGCAACAACAAACATCATGGGCATCGACTTGGATCTTGTCAACCTCAGGAAAGAAACGTACAACGAAGTCTCTCGCAACCCGCAGATGGAGTTTGGTACTGCTGAGGAAGATGCCGTACGACGAGATGCCACGGTCAACGCCATGTTTTTCAACTTGCACACCTGCCAGGTCGAGGACTTTACAGGACAAGGCTTCGACGACATGGCTGCAAAAATCATCAGAACGCCACTCGAGCCTGTGCAGACCTTCAAAGATGACCCACTTCGAGTCTTGCGCTTGATTCGCTTCGCCAGTCGACTAGACTACACAATCGAGCCAGAGACAGAGAAGGCGATGGCGAACCCAGAGATTCAGGATGTTCTCAAGATCAAGATCAGCCGAGAGCGAGTGGGTATTGAACTGGAAAAGATGCTCAAGGGGCCACGACCACGGATGGCGCTTGAGCTCATCAATCGATTCGGCCTCTATGGAACAGTGTTCACAGATCCTACAAGGGAGCTTCCGGCTGAGCCCGACACCAGCCTATTCCGACCAGCTTTTGAGTTTGTCGACTCTGTCGTTCAGGGCAGTTCGAAAGATTCTGTCATCGCAGATCACCTTCTGCGCAGCGCAGACGAGCAATATCTTGCATGGATCTGTGCAACCATGATGCCCTGGGCGGACGCACCTACCGTCCCCCATCAGAAGCCCCTACAACGACCTTACTTCTCGGCCTACCTTGTTGCTCGCGAAGGCTGGAAAGCACCCAATAAGGTCTGCGACGTTGTTGCTGCCTCTCTGAGCAACAGCGAAGAGATCCGCAGGCTAGTAGCGGAGTGTGCAAGAGGCCTCCAGCGACCGGATACTGTCAACCCTACAAGTGACGCCACTGCTCGAGACACATTAGGCATGGCCATTCGGCGGTGGGGATCGACATGGAGATCGCAAGTCTTGTTCAACTTGACCTACGAAGTTGTGCTTGGCAACACCTCCAAAGAGCGTACGTACTTTGATTTGAGCTGTACATTGGCGGCGTACTAACGGCTGACAGAACTGCTTCGCACATACTCGTCATTCCTTTCGCACTTGGCCAAGCTCGAGATTCTTGACGCAGATACGTTCAAGCCCCTGCTCAAAGGCACCGACCTCGCGAAAGCCCTCTCTATCAAGCCAGGTCCTTGGATGAAAGACGCCCTCGATGTAGTCATGGCCTGGCAACTCCGCAATGCCTCTATTACCGATCCTGCCGAAGCCATCGAGGCTGTCAAGAAGGCCAGAGAGAGTGACAGTGAGCTTCCCCAACGCCTCGCCTCGCACTTTCTCAAGCTTACCATCCCACCTTTCTTCCCACAGACTAAGTCGACGAACGCACTTGAAGCCTCACAAGAGCGCGCGCCATGGAAGGACCCCCATAATGCCTTTGTTCAGGATTTGCTCGGTTGGTCCATCCAAGCGCTCGATAGGAAAGCAATAGAACAGAACTGGCACCTTGTCGTCCCTCCGATCCTGAAGATGCTCGATGACGCGGCAGCCGAATCCAAGGCCAAAGGATGCCACCACCTCACCAGCCTCCTCTTGACGCTGCAGCTTGCAGAAAACATTGACAAGTCAACAACCTTCCTCGCGCGCACAGGCTACCACGAAGTCTTCGCCTCGACCCTCTGGCCCCTTCTAACACACATGCCCTCGCTAACCCCGGAGCCCGAATCCCTCATCATCTTCTCCTCCATCTACCCACCCCTCCGCGCCCTCGCCGCCCTCTCCCCTTCGCAGGAGACCCGCACCGCCTTCCTGGACAAGCTAATGCGCCTAGGCGTGCTGGCGCCGTTGACGCACTTCCCCACGCCGGCGACATATCCTCATCTCGCGCGCGCTATCGTGCAGGAAAGCAGCGCCATTGCAGCAGCGCTGGGCATCGAGACAGTCAAACACATGCCCAGCTTAGTCCCGCTGCTTACAAACATCATGCAAGATCCGTTTGTGCTTGCGCAGCAGGACCTTGGGCGCGCAGCTGTGGGGGCGCTGCAGAGCGTCATGCAGACGTGCTGGCCGCGGGTTCCGAGTCACAGGGGTAGGATTGTGATGGCGTTGTGTGTTTTGAAGGGCCGGGTGGAAGAGGAGGGCGCTGGTTCAGGGGCGCTGGGTGAGATGAGAGGCGAGGTCAAGGAGACGGCGGAGATGCTGGATGCGGTGATGAGGGTGAGCGAGGTCAGGGCGGAGTGGGAGAGGGAAAAGGAAGCGTTGGCGGATGCGGATGAGGGACTGAGGGGGTTCTTTGATGCATGAAGTGCAGGTTAGATGCATAGAAGCATACCGTAGCAAACAATGCAGTAGGACATTCACAGAGAATGAGAAGTGGTGGTGAAATGAACGAAACGTGGATTGATGCTATTGTATCCACGTCTTGGGTCTCGACGGCTTCCAGCCGCTGCTCAGATGCGTCGAGTGCCTCTTCTCGTGGATCTGGATCGTAGGCAGCGGCGGTTCCTCGCGCATCGATCTGATAGCCGACGCAGCGAGGGTGAGCAGCGTCAGCAGCTCAGCGCCAGCAGCACCAACAGCCGTGTAGAAAGCGACGTTCTGGAGCTAGTCAGTATGCAAGCCTCGACGTATAAACAGCGTATTGCTGGGCGCAACAAACCTGCTCCTCGCACACGGCGCGGTACTGAAACCGCCCATTCGTGATGCGCGACGCATTCGCACACGAATACCGCCCCAGACTCGCCTTACTCGCGCGATCCAACAAGCGATACACAATCAACGCCGCCGCCCACAGCACCACGCCCAACCCCCCGGCAACAACACGATACATATCACGGGAGCGAATCGGCCTACGAAACGCACGCTTAAAGCTCAGACTCAGGATGGCGACGCTGGCGAGGAAATTGGCGCCCGCGACAGCGGTCAGGATGATGGTCGGCGCGAGATTCGTGTGCGCGGGCCACACCATGGGGATCTCGCCTTTGCGAAGCTCCAAGTAGCGATTCCCCCTGTATATGCCGAGGGTGTGGATCAGCATGCTCACTACGCCGGCGGAGAGCACAATGATCAGCAGCCGTAGACACGAGCGCAGGCGGCTTAGCCAGTGGGCGCGCGGCAGTATCTCGAGAGGCATCTGGGCGCTGTGGCGCTGTGGCCGGGGAGGGAAGCGGTAGCCGCCGTAGTCTTCCGGGCGGGGGTAGAAGGGGGCGCCGATGGGGCTTGAGATGGCGTAGGGTGTGGTTGGCGGCGAGGGGACGGTGAGGAGGCGGTCGGTCGAGTAGATGGAGGATGGTGAGCGCTGCGGCGGTGGTGGTGGTGAGGGTGATGGTGGAGGTGGCGGTGGTCGAATTGGCGCGGCGACATGTGCTCTGCTTAGAATCCGGGGTTGTTCGTAGCCCAGCACCGAGCTGTCAGCGCGCAGGTGGTGGTTGTTGGCGTTGTTGGTGTTGTCGTCGGTGTTATTGCTGTCGTCGTTGTTGCTACTACTACTACTGCTGCTGCTCGCCGCGCGCACCAAGTCCTCTCCCGGATACTGCTCGTTTTGGATGCGGCGCGCCCACAGCGAGACGGGCGGAGGGGCAATGACAATCGAGGCAGACGCCGCAGACAGCGCATACGTCCGTCTATGGGTACGAGTAGGAATCCGAGTATGCGTACGAATGTAGGTACGACTTTCAAGGCCCGCCATCTCATCTCCTGGCAGGGATGGCACGGTCCGGCAACGCACCAGCGCAGTGAATGGTCAAGTGGCGTCCAAACTTCCTCAACATACATGGCATCGCCGCTGCAACCACGCGGGACTTGTATTCTATTTCAAAGAGAAAAATCGCAGATGGACGCTGCTCTACTAATCCCGCCGCGCAACGCATTGCCCTCGTTTCCCAACAGCTGTGCCTGTCACTGATAGAGTGCTCCACGCACCTCCGCCGACGAGGCTGTCCCTGTCCGCGTCTTGACGTCAAGGGAAATGCGCGGCGAGAAGTGCTGCGAGCTGACGTGCTATTGGCTGCGCGTTTGGAAACATCAGCCTCATCCACGTCGCCATGTTTATGCAAGTGTTCCTTCATCAGCCCCGACGGCCTGGCAGCGAACCAGCTCAAAGGTAGATGTGACGGCGGCCCGCAACATGATACACCGGCCCGCGTTGAGACAGCACGCAGACGTCACATAGCCAGACACGGTGGGCCATGCCAGAGGTACAGAGCGCTGGATTGAAATGATATCACACCCTAGGCGACTACCAAACTACACATGTCTCTCTGCGAGTTTCAGTCGCACCTGTAGCACGGCTGAGGTACCTGTGCTACTTGGCCTGCTCTTGCAGACTGTTTCAACACCTCCATTCGGCCATAGGATCCTGGTGATGAAGTCGCGCTTGACAATACCTTGGATAGTCTCTCAGCTTCCTGCTTGAGCTCACGGCGTTCGTGTCGCGTGCTCGTGTTCGTGTCTGCAATAAGCACCCTGGTCAGCACCGCAGGCCTGAGGTTGGCAGGCAGACAGCGAGGCTTCCCACGTCAATCGTACTTCAACCCCTCGGACCGCAACTCCAGTCGCTCCTCAGCACACCCGCCTCCTCTTGATGATGAAGCTGCACCCTGCCTGGCGATGAAGCTCACCTCACAGCTTCCCCTTGAGCAAGTTCCCAATCATCTCGCGGCCCGTGACTACCGTCGTCCTCCACAACGTCGGAAAATCCAGCGTACTGAAGAAAGCTACAAGCACACCATTAGCCCTCATCCATAACCTACTCCAAGCCGTCAAAAACTCACTATCAGCATACCCAAACCCCAGCATCGGCGGGATCCACCCGCGCGCATACTCGAGCGCAAAACACTCCCCCTCCATCTTATACTGCTTCACATCCCCCCTCCTCAGATGATGCACACTCCCCTGCGGATACACCTCTGCCTTGTAAACCCCCCTCCCAGGCCGATACGCCACCTGCTCTCCCTTGAGAATATGAAAATAATCATCCGCCGTGTGCCGCCCCGTGTGACCCTCTGTCCCCACCGCCGTCCCAAAGATAATAAGATACTCGGTAATCGACGCGTGGATGATATACATAGCCCCCATTGCCCCGCCGGCGTTGTTAAACACCCACTCCTCGTCCAGATTGATGTGCTCCGGGTGTGTCTTGGCAAGCGCAGAGACAATGTAGTCCACCACCGCGGCGGTGTCGTTGCCATGTGCGGCTAAGGCAGAGGTCTGCAGGGCGTGTAGCTCCGACGGCGTGAAGATGTAGAGTTTCTCCAGATGCGGTTCGATCATGTACATGGCGCTGGTCAGGAGTCCTAGGACCGCGCCGAGAAGCAGGAGGAACCGGGCCATGGCTTGTAGTTGTAGTCTCTTTGTGCGTGAAAGATTCAACAATGGATGGAAATCCGCAATCTCAGAATTTTTTTTTACTTTGAACGGCGGTTTTCTTATACCCTTCATCCTACTATGCGCGCATCGTACGTCTTGGCGCTCGCTGGATCGTCGCCGTTCCGAAATTGGAGACGCGCGGATGCGCCGCTGGGTGCCGAGAATGGGGCGCCCGGGTTCCGAATGTCCGCGAACCGTCAATACAAGCGCTTGCTCGTGGTGGTGGGCGGGTCGTTGCCAGACTTGATATGTCGAGTTGAAAGGTGGAGTGGGTTCACTTGTGCTTGGGCTGGAGATGGAGAGTAGTGTTTTGCATCAAGGTATCTGAGAGTAGTGGAGTCGTCGAGGAATTGTCTACTTCTTTGGCTTTCGAGGTAGGCGTGGGTTGAGCGTAGACAGTATGGAGTGTATACCGAGCAGCTGCTGGATAGGTTCGTCTAGAAGTACCTAAGAAACAGCAATTTATAGGGCTCCGGACATGTGTGCGTTGTGTATGTTGAAGGGAAGGGGTGTTGCGTGTTGGATATCTCTTCAGTGTGTTCAGGTTTGGTCTCTTCTACTTCGTATCGTTCAGAGATGCTACATCACTCCGCAGATGGAGTCTTGCCGTGCCCGGCGGTCTGTTGGGAGTCGTACTTGTCTTGGCCCGTGGTGTGTTGGTCATACGCGAACTGACGTGCAGCCATATCAACGAGCGGGTTTGATCTTTCTCCTCAGCGATGGAAACATCAGCTTTTGTGACCCGGTAGGTGTATGCGGTACTCGCATTGCTGTTCTTAGTATCGTGAGTCCTAATCCGGCTCTCATGCGCCACGACATCTTGCATCTTGAAGTCTTCTTTCATCCAAAGACTTCAAAGATATTTGGGGAGGTCGTAGCAGTATGTGTGGCATTGTCACTAGATTAGGCACACAATCTTTGGATAGTATATACGCCCGGATACAGCTTTAGCGACAGCATTTCAAGTATTGGTAGACGTGGGCAATATTTCGTTCCCTTTATGAAAAACCTCGTTGTCAGTCATGACTCGGCTCAGTGTGGCGGCGTTCTTTCGAGGAGACGAACTCTTGGGATGAGGATTGAGTCGACACGATTCAATGGAAAGTCTGAGCGTTATCTAGCTTCGCAGGAAGCTTGCTGTATGTGGAACTCATGCACGTGTCTTCAGTTTCATCCATGTGCAATATTAAAACCTCACAACCTCACTGCTCAGTCGGCACCCTCGATGTCAGACGTGAGGAAGGAACCTCAATGTCTCACCCAGGTTGAGACTTCTCCAGCGCAACATGTTTTAGCACAGCTGGGACAACGATACATATGTCTCTTTGTCTTGCTTCCTGACTATATACTCTCCCTGCTGACACCCTTTTAGGCTTTCTCCGATCCTAAAACCAGGCCAAGTCTCATCCTCACCTTCAGCCTTCTACCACCACCCGACACAGATCATCATGTCCTTCGTCAACATCCTCATGAGTGCCCACACCACCTCCAGCACACTCCCACCCCTCCTCACTCATCGAGGAATACCAACACCCCCACTAACCCAACTCATCGCCCGCGAGCGCCGCACAACTGAAACCCTCTTCCAGACCTGCAGCCGCATAGCCCGGCAACAAGAATGCCATGCCCGCTCGCGGGACGCCGAGCTGTCAGCCTTGCAAGCCGACAACGCGACAAAACACCGCATCATCGACAGCTTGAAAGACGAGCTGGACGCTGAGAAGGCTGACACTACTCGTTTGAAAGGCGAGGTCCGCCGTCTTACGTCTGTTCTTAGCGCTGTGGATGAGCAGAGCGGTGGTCGTTATGTGAAGCTTAGGAAGGGCATTGATGTGCTTGTAGCGAGCAGGAATGCTCGAGATATTGCGCAGAAGGACATGGATGCCGTGATCGATGGGTTTGTCAATGGTGAGATGGACGAGAAGGTGCTTGATGGTTTGATTGATCGGTACGGCGAGGCTGGTAATCGTGGTGTCTCGTCAGTATTCTGTCGGTGGTTGTCTAGGTTCTGGTCTTTGTGGGTGTAGGGTCCAGAGGCTGTGCAGGAAGCATATGATTGTTAAATCCATCCCAGAAAAGAAGTCATAGAGATTTGCGGGACACTGGAACAGTTGAAGTGAAAATCATGAATTATAGTTACATAGAATAAAAATCAATTTGCTCCGCGCACTAACAGTCGCATCGCCATAAGAGACCGTCGTGAGGGTATAGTGTCCGCTTCCAGCTATCCAATAACCTGTAAAAAGAGCGTCATTGCTGCGAAGAGGCAACTCGTATGTCAATCTAGATACCTTCCTTGGGCTTGGTAGGTGTGTGATTGACGTGGCTGCTGGCGTTGCTTGCATTGTACTCGTTCTGGTGCACAATACTCCAGTCGCCAATCTCCTCCTCAAAGAACTGGTCGAGATCAAGCCCCATCAGCTCGGCCTCTTCGCTGACGCGAAGATGCAAGAAGGGAATGAACTTCATGGCGTAGAGAAGGATGCAAGAGACCGTAAACGAGTACGAAGCAACGGCGCAGATCTCAGCAAGCTGGTAGCCAACCTGGATGCCGTTACCATCCATGGCACCAAGAGCGTCGTATGGGCCCATGCCATCAAGATCGTACACCCAGGACTGAGCGAAGATACCAGTCAAGAAGGAGCCGACCATGCCGCCAATGCCGTGCAGCTTGAAAACATCCATGCCCTCGTCGATCTTGATCCACCTGTCGAGGTTGTGGCACAAAGAGCAGACGACACCAGTGAGGAATCCGATCAGCGCAGCGATCCAAACTGAGACGTAGCCTGCTGCAGGGGTGATACCAACGAGACCGGCGATAGCACCAGAGCAGGCTCCGACGACAGAGAAATGTCCCTTGGTGCGGACGTAGTCAACGAGAACCCAGCCAAGGATGCCGAAGCAGGCAGCAGTGTTGGTGTTGAAAGCAGCCAGCATCGAACGGACAGTTCCGTTCAGAGCAGAACCACCGTTGAATCCGTACCAGCCGAACCAGATGAAGACAGTGCCGATGAAAACGAGGGTGGGGTTGTGGGCGCGGCTATGGATCTTGTCACCCTTGGGCAGGCGCTTTCCGAGGACGAAGGCATAGGCGAGAGCAGACCAACCGGAGGCAATGTGGACTGGACCTCCACCCTGTAGAAGAGTCAGATAACAATCACTATTTAAAGCAAAGCAGAGCTTACAGCAAAGTCAAGACTGGGAAGGTTGAAAAGCCATCCATTGGCGTTCCATGTCCAACACGCAATAGGACAGTAGACGATGGTGGCCCAGCAGAAAGCAAAGATCATGGAGGGCATGATACGACCACGCTCGAAAGATCCACCGATAACGAGCTGCACGGTGACAGCACAGAAGAGCATCTGGTAAAAGCAGAAGACAATCTGCGGGAGGAAGGCGGAGCCTGGGGACGGAGCAGACATGACGTTCTTCAGGCCGAAGTATTCCATGTTACCGATGAATGGACTGGCTGAGCGGGAGTAGGCCAACGAGTAACCCCAGAAGAGCCATTGGAAGCATACACTTGTTTTGGTCAGAGCGATACATAATAGTAGCATGTTCAACGTACACTCCCATGACTGCCAGAGACTGGAACAGAAGAGACAACGCCGACTTGCGACGTGCAAGACCAGCATACAAGAATGCGATCCCGGGAATGATGAGCCAGACCAGGAAAGACATGACGATCAGGTAGAGGTAGTGGAACTCGAGTCCCTGGTACTGAGCGTTGACATTCTCAAAGTCGGGGTTGCCGCCATTGGGCTTCGCCTCGTCAAATTCAGGCTACATAGCTATCAGTACAGTTCTTCACAGACATACAGGCACAATGCTGGTCTCAATCATGGCGCAGAAACTGGGGTCACACTTACTGCCACTGGAGCCTCCATTTCGTTGTCAATGCTTTGTCCAGTCGTGACTGAAACAACAGGTAGAGAGAAGAGAATAATGGCTTACAGGGGGTTCCTCTCGACTCATATAAACGTCTCAGAACCGCATCCTCTTCCGTCAATTTCCCGTACCACTCTCATGGAAGGAGTCATTCCCGGCTAGTGCTCCCATCTCTTGTGACCGAGCTGCACCCCCAACTCTTTGCAGAACGATGAGCTTGGCACTGATAAGAAGAGGGCCTCCGATCCCATGTTGGTTGTCGAAGCCGAGCCTGCGTCGCCGAAGGATCAAGTCCAAATCTCGTGAAATAGACCAGAGCGTGGAGGAACAGGCAAAGGAGCCAATCGCGCCGGACAGAAGTGAGAATCAGGCCAAGTTGACCGAGCCACAAGCGGGTATTGGCCAGGAACAGATCGCTTCAAAAGTGGTGGAAGAGAGCCTTGGTCATGATAAGGGTTTGTCTGGATACGGACTAGTGCCTATCCAAACATGATAAGGGCCGGACGGGAACGAGTGATTGGTGAAGACAGTGTGGCTTTTCGACTGCCTTTGTGCTTGCTGTCATGAGGCATCCCTCTGAATCATTGACAAGTCGTCTAAATGCTCGTCTATCGTTCGGTATCTTCGTGTTTACGCAAATGTTAACCTCTCGGCGGTTCGCAATGGTTGATTCGCTCGTGGATGATCCGTGTAGCCGAACATGCAGTGTCACACCTGATTACAAGCTCGGGGGCTTTTCGTCTCTTACGTGTCTGTCATATCAGTATGAAGTAATTTGGAACATATCAGACATAGTCGTAGTTACTTCAATCCAAGATGTGCGTTTTGGATGCAGTCGTACGATGTGCTGTGCCGCACAGTCGTAAGGCCAGACACGCTTGCAAACCGCTGCCCTGGCGCAAGAGAAACGCACGTCCTGCCGGCCATGTTTGGCAGGTGGCTTGATCCTTGCACCTCCTTCAGTAGATCTTGCTCTAGCATCGACGTTGCAATTGACACCGAGTGAACAGTCCATTGGATCGTCGCTCTTCAAGCTCTGTCTAACTCTCTTGCTCTGCCAGTACTTTGACCTGATATGTCAGCCGAACCTCTTCGCATCCGTTGAGAAGACCCACTATAGCAAAGACGGATACAGGCCATCTCTAGGACTGTTTGAAGTGACTGGGGCGTACCCCTCCATCTCACAAGACTCCTGGGTTGGAAGCGCAATGTGGCGAAGCCTTGTCTACGTGGAAGTTCATTACTTCAATATGAGGGATGTATCAGGCACATTTGCACCGTTCTTGCGGCTTTGTGTAGTGGTGTCAAAACGCGGAGAGATGAGAGAAGGTGGGGCGTGCCAAGCCACCAGAAAGCACTCCCGCAACGAAGCAGCTGTAGAAGGCGACCTTCTACACTCAATCCTTGGCTACACTGTATTCGACAGTATATGATTACTAACCTTTCATCAATCGTTGAGCTGACAACTACTCTGAGGTCTGAGGCAAGCGACACTTTCACCGAGACTGAGCTACCACTGTGCAATGTATAAGCGTTCAGCAGTTCCTCTCTTCAAGATGCGCTGTGGATGTCGAGGATTATATCATCAATTGCATTCAAATGTTCAACAGTATAAGCGCAATGACGGACCGACTATCCGGGAATATCGAACCAGCGCCTAACTCTGTCCTCTGGTCGCCGTGGTTACGCTATATTCAGACACCTATACATCCTGATGTACCTCTTGGGGTTTCATCTTCTTATAGATCTCATAGTGATCCTTCACGCGGACCTTCAACAAAGCCGGCTCTTTCACAACATAATGCGGGGCTAATGCTCGTCGTTGCGCGGGATTCTCATCGAGTAAGCCCCTCCGAATATCTCGACCAGACGTTCTGAGCTCCCCGGCAAAACGTTGCTCGATGTACGCAATGTCCTCCTCGGTAGGCTCCTCTAGGAGCTCTAGTATGTCCGTGAAGCCCATCGGATCGTATAGTAATATCTCAACTTCGTTTCCAGGCTCGGTGTTGTCCTGCCAGATTGGATCATACCAGTACGATGACAGTATATCATCGAAGGAGGTATTGAGCGTGATTTGGAGTCTCGGAGATCGTTCGCGCAAAAGCGACAGGATAGGGGTGAAGCTGGCCCAGACAAAGTAGTTGTTGTCTAGCTTTTGTAGTTGGATCGTCAAACGCTCGAGTCGTGGCATCGCTAAGAGCTGCTCCCAGCACCGCCGGGAGTGGCAGTTCGAGTACATGGACTCGAGGTCCTCCATGGATGAGACGTAGCTTTTCACTAGGTCTATGCCGGCTTCTTGTGAATGGATGACGAGGTTGCGAATATGTCGATAATGCTGTGATACTGGAAGCCATCGAACCGTGCATGAGCATCTGGTGTTTCCATGCGCAACTAGACACGCATTGTCTTTGTGGTCTAGAAATCGGACGCTGAATACGCTGTAGGTGTGGTATGCTTCCAAGACCTCTTCCTCGTAACTTGGATCCTGGGGATGCCGACCTAGCGCAAGCAATGCTTGGCCTGTTGAATTCATCGCAGCATCCTCCAAGGGCACAGGTGCTGAATTGCTTAGGACATCGACGTAGACCAATTCGCGCAGCTCTTTCGGGAGACAGAGGAAGTTCTCGGCAAATGACCGGTGGGTATTCTGGTGTTGGGGAGGCATCACGAAATCGGGGTAAAGCTTGCCTTAGATGCTGCCGTCGTACATCTAGGGCTACTTAACATCCACTGCTGCCTATTGACGCGCAATGCCATCAATGCGCACGTCTGCAAAAGAGCTGGTGGCCTTATAGGCTCGGGCCAGCAGCGCAGGATCGTATGCCATGTCCTTCTAAATACTAGAGTTCAAAAAGACCACGCGGAGTCCCGGCAACGCTGAACGACTGTGCAGTCGACTTGCCATGAAGAAATTGTCAAACCTTGCGTCCACCTCTTGGCGCAGCAAATATGGCGAAACAGGATGAAGATACGATGTATTCTCACGCAATCGGTGCGTTTATAAGCATCTCCATCACGTCGTCGAGTGCTGGCGAATCATAGTAGCAGTTTGGTCGGGGCCGAGTCGGCGTTTTAGCAAGTAACGTCATCGCTGGACATTGCGAATGGGGTACTAAAAGCAGCTCAACGTCGAAGTAACCGAACAACATATCCAAAACTGCTTGAATCGTTCAAACTTGTTAATTTCCAGGGAATCTAATCGAAGCACACACTCTCAACCACACAACATGTCGCATCACGTACTCCTCATTGGCGGCCACGGCAAGGTCTCCCAATTACTCACACCACTTCTGCTTTCGCGGTCGTGGAACGTCACATCTGTCATCCGCTCAGCAGAGCAAAAACCTACAATCGAAGCCCTGGGAAAGAATCAACCGGGCAAGCTCGACGTGCTCGTCAGCAGCGTGGCAGACGTCAAGACCGAATCCGACGCAAAGTCAATCATCGACCGCGTGAAGCCTGACTGGGTTGTATGGAGCGCTGGTGCCGGCGGTAAGGGCGGCGCATCGAACACGATTGCTATCGACCAGGATGCTGCTATTGCATTCACCAAGGCGAGCATCCACACACCCAGTGTGAAGAAGTTCCTCACAGTTTCCTACCTGTCCAGCAGGCGGGGCACTCCAAGCTGGTGGAGCGAGGAGGACGCGAAAATAGCAAAGAAGACCAATGAGGAAATCCTGCCGACATACTACAAGGCCAAGGTCGCGGCGGACGAAGTCTTGACCGTTCTGTCTCGCGAGAGGCTAGAGAGAGAGACCAAGGAGGGCGTCCCTGAGAAGGAGCGCTTTGCTGGTATTAGTCTGAGGCCCGGTGGTTTGACGGATGAAAAGGCTGGAGGTGTGAAAGTGGGCAAGATCGGGGCAGGGGCGAAGACTAGCCGTGACACGACAGCGCATGCCATTGTTGCAGCATTGGAGACTGGCTTCAAGGGCTGGCTGGATGTGATCGATGGTGAGGAGGACCCCAAGACCGCTATTCAGAAATTAGCCGAGCAAGGCGTAGACACTGCGGAGGAAGAAGATTGGGAGGCTGCCAAAGAAAGGGTCTCGAAGTTGTGAGGATTGAGAAGAAGCAGTTGCATGAACAATGAGAGTCAATGACAATTGTAAATTCTATGAACACTGACATATGTCGTTCCACCTGTCACATTCAACGCGGCTGAACGTTGGAGTCTGGGGTACTAGAGCACGGCCGAACACAACGTCATCCCATTCCCGGAAAGACGGCAGGGAGCTGAGCTCCACAACACCAGCATGTGTTGCACAGCAACATAGAGCGCTGCTGTTTCACGCAAAACAACAGATCACGATGACAGTCACACTATCAATCAACCCTGCGTGAGAATCTGCAGCACTCGCGAAAGCCACAATGGCACCTTCTGCACTCCCCCGAATCCACGACCGAGCCTCCGACAGCACCACGAATTCGACATCACCACGGGCCACGCCGTCGCGCTCCTCGGAATCCAGCGATGACTTGCCATTGCTGACCGAGCCGAATGCGTACGAATTGCAGCCCATAAGCCATTCTGTGCCTCCATCCCCGCTCGACGAGGACGACATCGACGACGACAATGCACGCCGCTTGTCGTTCGACTCGGTGCAGAGCTACGAGCTGTACACGCCAGATGAGGACAAGACAGTACTTAGGAAGCTGGACAGGCGGCTGGTGGGCTTCATGGCGCTGCTGTACTGTCTGAGTTTTCTGGATCGAACGAGTGAGTGGTCTTCATTTGTATGTCGTTTTGAACAGCGGAGGGTTGTACTTGAAGAAGGCGCAAACTGACGCGCTGGACAGATATCGGCAATGCGAGAATTGCAGGTATGGAAGACGATCTCAAGCTCAGTTCCAAGCAGTTTGAATGGTTGATCTGGGCCTTTTACATCACGTACATAGGCTTTGAGTGGATGACCTTGATGTCAGTTTGCCGAGTCCCTTGAGATGCTGTCGCTGAACCCGCAGGTATCGTGTCGTGCCGCCACACATCTACATCTCCATTTGCATCTTCTCGTGGGGTATCATTGCATGCCTCCAATCCGTCGCGCCGTCTTTTGGCTTCCTCGTCGTCCTCCGCGCTCTGCTTGGCATTGGAGAGGCGGCATTCAGCCCGGGTGTCCCGTTCTACCTATCCTTCTTCTTCAGACGCCGCGAGCTGGCGTTTAGAACAGGCCTGTTCATCTCGGCTAGTCCGTTGTCGTCAGCTTTCGCCGGAGTGCTAGCATGGGCCATCACCAAGGCCGCCAGCCACAGCCCATTCAGCCCGTGGCGGCTCTTGTTCCTGATCGAAGGCTTTCCAAGCATGTTAGTCGCCGTGTGGGCATGGAGCTTCATCCCCGACGGGCCAGGCACGATCGCATGGTTGACGCCACGGCAGAGGAAAGTAGCCATTCTGCGTCTGCGGCAAGAGAAAGAAAACGACGAAGAAGAAGACGAGTACGCTTCCAAGAAACCAACCGGCATCCATCTAGGCGAAGTCCTCCAGGCGCTCAAAGACCCCAAATGCTACCTCACGGCCTTTATGTTCTTCGGCTGCAACGTAGCCTTCGGCAGCATACCCGTCTTCCTCCCCACCATCATCCGGGACATGGGATTTGAAAGCATCACCGCGCAGGGCCTGACCGCACCGCCATACCTCGTCGCCTTCCTCGTCGTCATCACAACGGCTTACTTGTCCGACCGCCTCCAAACCCGCTCCCCCTTCATCATCGCCCACGCCCTCCTCGCAGCCGCAAGCTACGCCACCATCGCCCTCCTCGGCCACACCCAGTCCCCGCACACGCTGCTCCGGTACTTTGCGCTGTACCCGGCCATCGCGGGCTTCTTCAGCGCCATCACCGTCATCATCACTTGGACGATTAATAACCAGGACAGCGATAGCAAGAAGGGGACGGGGATGGCGGTGTTGAATGTCATTGGGCAGTTTGGCCCGTTGGTGGGGACGAGTGTTTTCCCCAAGGATGAGGGGCCGGGGTATGTTAGGGGGATGGCGGTTTGTGCGGGGTGTATGGGGGTCGTTGCGCTGCTGGCGGGGGTGCTGCGGTGGGTGCTTGTTAGGGAGAATCGGAGGGCGGGGGGGAAGTACGCTGGCGTTGCGGGGGATGAGGGGGGGAGGGGGGTTAAGAAGGTGTTTGAGTTTATGCTGTAGGCACCGAATCGACGTTGTTTGGATGGAAGTAAGTAAGTGTCAAGTCAGTGTGCATGTGCGTGTGAAAGAGATGAGAAGATGAACCAAGAATTGAATAAAAGGGTATCCATACACCACCTCCACCACCACCTCCACTCGCCCCTCTCTACTTCGCAGCAGGCAGCTCCCAGTCCTTGTAACTCCACTTCTCCGAGACGGTGTACTTCTTCTGCTTAGCGTAGGGGATGTGGCGACGCGGCTCGACGACGCCCCTTAGCATCATGCTGCGGAAGCGGTCTTTGAGGAGGTTGCCCTCTGGCTTGAGGGCGCGCAGCGAGTCGCGCAGTTCGTCGGGGAGGACGACTTCGAGGGGTGCTTCCATGATGCTGATTGTGTTAGTGGGAGAATATACATGTAGTGAGGTGAAGGGAAACGCACGGAATACGGCCAAACTGCTTCTTGCGCAGCTCCAGGTCCTCGCCGTCGAGCACATCGAGGGTCCCCTCTGCTTCGGCCTGGATAGCGAGGGCCATGCTCTTTGCTGCGTCGCGGGAGCGTTCCTTCTCCTCTACGCTCTTGGCCAGGGCTTTAATCATCTGGACCTGCTGCTCTTTTGCGCGCATTTTGGCTTCGTGGGTGGCGGCGCGTTCGGCGTCTTTTCTGCGCTTGATCTTGTTGCGCTGGGTGGTTGATTTGCGCTCCGGGCGCTTGGCTTTGCTCTTGGAATCTTCGTCGTCGCCGCTGAAGCCCTCCCATTCGCTTTCCCAGACGCTTTCCTCGCCGGAATCTGACTCGGTGTCTGCGGCGGCGCGCTCCATGCGCTCTGCTTCTTCCTGGGCTTCGCGCAGGCGGCGCTTCTCGTCTGCGACTGCTTTTTCCGACTCGCGGATGAGCAGGGCCTGCCACTCGTCGAAGTTGGGGTTGTAGCTCTTGCCTGCGGCGGGTTTGAGGACAGAGGGGATCTTCTTGCCGTCCTTTGCGAGGGAGACGGGGGCGCGTTTGAGGGTTACGGGCTCGACCTTGGGCTTCTTCTTCTCGAGGAAGGAAAACTCGGGCTGCTCTGCGACGTGCTGGACGGCCCAGGGATCGTACGAGGCGGTGGCACCAGACTCGACGACATCCTTCTTCACCTGCTCGCCTCCATAGGCAATGGCGCGCAGACGGTCGTACTCCCTACCAGACACTTTTGTCTTCTTGCGCTTGCCCTCGTCGTCGACTTCGGAGAGGCGTTTGCGGGAGGGGACGGCGGGGACGGCAGAGCGGGCGGCGAGGATCTGGTCGACCTTGAGGGGCTTGTGGCGGGACTGGACTTTTTTCTGGATGGCGGCGTCGCCAGCGGTGTCGACGGCGAAGAGCTGGTCCGAGGGTTTTTCAGCAATGACGCCTCTGGGGTGTGTTAGTGGGTGGTGTATTGCGAGTGGGAGTGGGCGTGGGTGCGACTTGCCCTGCGACTATCTGGTCCCGCACTTCATCGAGGCCGGCAGCAACTTCTGTGACGTCGACGTTCTTCCTCCAGGCCTTTTTGCCCTTGCGGCTCTTCTGCTTGTACTGTGCGGGGGCGGCGTCTGACATTGTGTCTGTGTGGGTGTGAATAGATCTGAGTGTTGTAAATCGGCCTGGACTTTTCGTAGACAAGACCAATTTTTAGTTAGCGCTAAGAGACCCCTGCTCGCCGCGGTGTGGGGACTTGTTAGCCGTTGCCGGGCGAGGGAACAGCAAGCATGAGCGGTCTGGCGGTCGGACTCCTATTCTATCCTATTTCAAAGACCCCACGTCAACGCCGAGGACCCTGCATCTTTCTGCCAGACAAGACGAGACGAGCTTGCGATCGCCGCCTTTCTCTCTGCAGCACACCGACCATCATGGCGCAATCCGGGTACTCGAATCCGCTGAAGAAGTTCAAGTGAGTGGAGCTAGCATGCTGTACCATGCTGTAGCTACACTGTACTAATGGATGCGCAGGCTGGTGTTTCTGGGCGAGCAGAGCGGTATGCATGCTGAAAGAGGTAGAGAAACGAATACAAGAAACTAACACGACCAGTCGGCAAGACGTCGCTCATCACACGCTTCATGTACGACTCGTTCGACAACACCTACCAGGCCACCATTGGCATCGACTTCCTGTCCAAGGTGCGCCCACCCACCGCCCTGCACACCTCACACTCTGACCTGACCTGACTTGACATGACCTGACATGCATGACAGACCATGTACCTCGAGGACCGCACAGTACGCCTGCAGCTCTGGGACACAGCGGGCCAAGAACGCTTCCGCTCGCTGATCCCCTCGTACATCCGCGACTCGTCCGTGGCCGTGGTGGTCTACGACATCACCAACAAGAAGACATTTGAGAACACGCGCAAATGGGTCGACGACGTGCGGGGCGAGCGCGGCAACGACGTCATCATCGTGCTTGTGGGCAATAAGACGGATCTCAACGACAAGCGCGAGGTGACGACGGCGCAGGGCGAGGAGGAGGCCAAGAAGAATAACCTCATGTTTATTGAGACGAGCGCGAAGGTGGGGCATAACGTCAAGGCGCTGTTTAAGCGGATTGCGCAGGCGCTGCCGGGGATGGAGGGCGAGGCGCAGCAGGGGCAGAGTCAGAGTAGGTTTTTTATTGTTTATGTAAAGAGAGAGTGCTGACAACTACAGTGATTGACGTCAACATCAACCCCAGCCAGCCGCAGGACCAGAACTCGTGCTCGTGCTGAGGTGCTGGTTGTCGATTGCTGGTCGTAGAGAGTGCTGAGTGATGGAGCTGATGGAAGAGCGTTGTACTTGTTGCGTTGTATTCACCACATGGAGCAAGGCGTTTGGGCATCCATGTGTAGTATAGTCTTGCAGTCAGTCATACTAGAACAGAACAGTCATGTTGTTACCTGCAGTCATATTGTTATCCCTGCAGTTATACCATGCAGTCATTCCACTGTCTCTTGTCATGATTCAGTATCATTGTCACATGACGTAGTGTTTCAGTCAAATGTGAAGGGTAAAGTGTAAAGTGGAAAGTGTAAAGTATACATGTAAAGCATAATGTGTAAAGTGTAAAGTATAAAGTGTAAAGTGTGTAAAGTATAAGGTATATAGTGTGTAAAGCATAAGGTGTATAATGTATATAAAGTGTAAAGTATATAAAGTTAAAGTACGTAAAGTGTGACATGTGTATAGTTATAAAGTAAGTAAAGTATAAAGTATGTCAAGTCAAGTGTGAAGTTGAAGTGTGAATGTGGTGTTATTGTCTGCTACTACTGTACTACTGCTACTGTACAGACAACTCAGCTACAGTGCTCACCTCCTCCTCATCAAACTCAATCTACCTGCGCCTCGCGCGACGGGCATGCGAACCAAAACGCCGGCCACCATTTACATGTACAGAAATATTACAGTGGCTCGCTGCCGGTGAGAGTGACGTCAAGTCAAGTGTCGAGGTCGTGTCGAAGGGTAGTCGATATGCATGAATGTATGAATGCATCATGCATCAATGCATCAATGCAATGTGGAAGGCTACATGCAAGACGACTAGGCTATTCCAGATCACCGGCGGACCCAGACTCGGAGGGTGTCTTGCTGCCGCCGACGGGGATGGAGGTGTCGACAGCGATCATTTCGGCGAGGATATCGAGGACGGGCTAGTCAATTGTCAGTACTATAGAATTAGCTGTATTGAGGAATTCAGACCTTCGGCACCGTCTTGTCGTAGATGTTGATCAGCTCCCGCGGGTTGGGATAGACCTTCAGCGCGCGGTAGAAGCACAGGGCGGCCTCGATGCTGTCAGCGCCCTTTTGCACCATGGCCTCGCCCTGGGCGACCTCCTGCATGAAGTAGGCCTCGACCTCCTCCGGGTCCTTGGGGAAGCCCTCGTCGTTGGCAGCGGCGACGGCCTCGCGGATCAGCTTCTTCTGCTCTGCGCCGTGGTGCTCGGCGGCCTCCTTTGCGGCGCGCTGGGTACGCTTGCTCTCCTTTTTCAGGGCCTTGCGGAACTGCGGGTCGTTGCGGCGCTTGTTGTCAAAGTAGACGGCGTAGGCGAGCAGGCCGGTGACGAGGGTGCCGACGCTGATGGCGACGACGGTGGACGTCTTGAGCGAGGATGGCTGCGACATGGCGTGGGGGTTGTGTGTGTGAGAGAGAGTGGGTGGGGGTGAGGCGAGGCGTGGAGGGATGAGACGGTGGCGCGAGGGAGGAGGGCGAGGGAGGGCGATGGAGAGGCGATGATGGGGTTGTGGTTGCTCGTTGACTTTTTAGAGCTCGGGAGTGAATCGGGCGGGCTTCTCCACGTTGGTTGGCAGCCGGCCAGTGACAGACAGACGACAGACGACACCTCGACACACCACACAATACCACTCCACATGAACTTGTAACACCACACCACATGAGCTCGTGATACACCGCGACAGCATGTCGGACAAGCAAAAGGGCATCTCGCTGCGCAAGAAGCGCGGCGACAAGAGCAAGAAGAATGCGCCCACCATCAGCGCACCGCGTCAGATCAGCGCGCCCATGCCTGCAGGCACTGGCAATGGCAATGGCCCTGGAATCGGTGCAGCGACGCTCTCCAGCTCAGGACGACCCTCGCAGGACTCGAGTCGGTCGCGCAGCAGAGGACCTGCCAATGATGGGGCCAACCTGCAACAGCCCCAGCAGAGACAGCGGTCAGACAAGACGGCCGACCTGGTCAAGAGACGGTACTCGCAGAAGATCATGCAGCTGCCCACCGACTTCCCCGGCAATGGCGCCCCCATGCCAGACCTGCCGTCCTTGCCCAGCCAGTTCCGCGACCAGAGCCAGTCGAGAGGTGCTGGCAAGACGAGAGCCGACAACAACAGCGCCAACGCCAACAGGGCCGACAACAGCAACAGGCCCGCCCTCGCCGTCGACATGAGCGCCCTGCGAAACCCAGACCTCCAGGCTGACCAGTACGTCGCCGCCATGCTCGCCGACGCAACCGACGACGACATCCGCCGCTACCAGGACGAGCTGCGCCGGGCCAAGCACCGCACCTCGATCGACCTCCAGAGCAACGTCTACCAGAACCGCACCCAATTCATCCGCATCAGCAACGAGGCCGAGAAGCTCAAGGCCGAGATGCGCACCCTGCGCCAGCTCATGGCCGACCTGACCACGACTCTCGAGCAGACTGCCTCGGCCGCCCCCTCGACTGACGGTGGCGCTGCCGCTACACTCAGCGCCCGCCGTGCTAATCGCAGCTCTATTGGCGATCTCAACCAGATCCGCGCCGCCCAGCTGCAGCAGCTCTACCGCGACGTCGAGGGCTCGCAAAAGTACCTGCCTCCGATCCCTGGCCGCTACATTGTCTGGAAGTCGCGCCGCTGGTTCGAGCTCGACTCGGCCACCCTCAAGGCCCGTCGCCGCGTGCGTCTGCTGCTGCTCAACGACCATCTGCTTGTCGCCGCCGAGAAGAAGGCTCGCAATGACGTCGCCGGACGTGACCGTGATCGTGACCGTGACCGCAATCGCTCTGCCGTCGAGTACGTCGCCCAGCGCTGCTTCCCCCTGCAGGACGTCAGCGTCTCCCGTGCCCCTGAAGAGCGCGTCGTCGTCCGCGCTGGCACAGACTCCATCACCCTCGACACCAAGCAGGAAGACACGGCCGACAAAATCACCTTCCTGTCCACCTTCCGCAAGACCAAAGACGACCTGCGCAAGTCCCAAGAAGCAGAGGTCGAGGACAAGGACCGCGCCCAGGACAGCTACAACCACATGCTCTCGCGCGACCCGGCCCTGCGCAGCCAGACCGACCTCCTCGAGAGCATGAGCGAGGGCGTCACCCACAACACCGTCAGCACTTTTGTCGATATTGACGGCCAGACGCGCAACATTCGCTGGGTCGAGTCCCAGCTCGACGACCTCGACATCGACGTCGCCCTGCAGCACTTTGAAGCCGCCGTCGCCAAAGTCGAGAAGCTCAAACTCCTCTCCCAGAACATGCGCGGCAACGACATGGCCAAGACCATCGTCTCGTTCAAAGTCTCGGAGCGCGCCGCCAAACTCGCAAACACCCTCGTCCGCCACCTCGGCGACGGCAACTCCTGGAACGGCCCCA
Source organism: Didymella segeticola (assembly GCA_004522025.1). Classification (NCBI taxonomy): domain Eukaryota; kingdom Fungi; phylum Ascomycota; class Dothideomycetes; order Pleosporales; family Didymellaceae; genus Didymella; species Didymella segeticola. The sequence continues at coordinate 353,769 of SDAV01000005.1, read as the reverse complement.
TCGCCCAGCACGTCACCTGGGTCAACCGCCTCGGCTTCCAAGACGCCGCCCGCGAAGCCTACCTCGCCGCCCGCAGCGCCCTGATCAAGTCCCGCACTCGCCAGTGCTCCTTCGAGGGCCACTTGCCGGACTACATTTTCCAAATCTCCTACATCTACTTCCAGGTCATTCGCAACACCGTCTCGACCTTCCAGTCGTGTTTCCCCCCGCAACTCATGTCGGCTTGTGTCAAGTGGGCCAAGGAACACGTCGAGCGGTTCAATGTCCTGCTCAGACGCCAGCTGAGTAGTGTCGACCGCGAGGGCGAGGTGTGGAATACCTGTCTCGAGGTTGCGCAGGAACACGCCGCCATGTTGAAGCTGGTGGGGTTGGATTTCAAGGAGCTGGTTGGTGCGAGTGTCGAGGAGGAGGAGGGTGTGAGTGGTGGGCTGCTTGGGGAGAATAGAGAGCCGGTGGGGTTGGGCGTTATGGCGTGAGGATGGTGAGAGGCTGTGCTGCGGGCAGTTAAGCTTGTCGTGTAATCTATCTGCTACTTCTTGAAAGTCTTCAAGTCAAGCCTCGTTGTGGTATACCGGTGTTAAGTTCCCTTTGCTCATGACATGCTTGCATTACAAGTACCCCATCCCATCCTTTACTCATAACAAGGTCCGTTGTCTAATACGACACTCTTCTTCCGACTTGCGTTGAATTCTCTTCCACGTCACGTCACGTCATGTCACGGCACATTACAGACGAGCTCGGACACGAACACACCTGGCTCGGTGATGCAGCTCGTGTGTTCACGCTAGTTGTCGTGGGGTGTCTTTGTGTGTCTGGGGCTGGTGGATGTGGTGAAGGCGAGATAGAATTGGGGATACACATGTTTCGCTGACTCACGAGCACCATTCAAAACTTCTGCATGCACCGCACAAGTCGCAAGCCTTATTCACTACTTACTGCTGCGTTGATGCAGCCTGTACCCCATGGATGGCAAACATTTACCTCTCAAGCCATCAGTGCAGCCTTGTCCACACAGTCCCCAGCCTTACTAGACGAGTTCGGACATACCGCGCTGTTGCGGGATCCAGAGCTAAGCTACTCGCATCCAGTGTGGCTCTGATTGTCTGCGGGTTGTGAGGTGAGGTAGGTGAAGTCGAGGTAGAAGTCGGGGGACACTTCTACGTTCAACTAGACAAGTTCGGACATGACACGCTATCGTAGATGCAGGATCACGCTAGTTCATGCTCGTTTGTCCTTGTTTGTCGGTTGGAGAGACTCGGAGTGAAGGCGGGCGAGAGCTTATATGTAGACCTCTGTCCCCCACCTCGTCTCACTTCTGGATAACTCCTACACCACATATTTCAACAGCCATGCCGACTACCGACGACAATATCAGGTTCCTCTACCTCATCCTCACCCAGGCCGGCCCTCCCACTGTAAGCCCGTCCCACTACTCCTTCACACTGACACCCTCACCGCTGACACCCCAGGTCGACTGGGACCCCATCTGCGACGCTCTCGCTCTCGAGAAAGGCGCCGTCACCAAGCGCTGGTCGCGTCTCAAGCAAGCCGTCGACAAGGGCGAAAAGCCCACAGCCTCCAACTACGACTTCCTCTGGCTCATGGTCAAGCACTCCACCCGCGACAAGTCGTACGACTGGGACGCCATCGCCGCCGCATGCAACAGCACAAAGGGCGCCTGCTCCAAGCGGTACAGTCGTCTCAAGCTGGCCTTTGAGCGCGGCGACGCCGTGCCCTCTACCCCAGCTAAACCCAAGTCTGTCCCAGTGACGCCCAGGAAGACGCCGTCCAAGATCAACAGCAAGTCCGAGGATGGCGGTGCAGAGACGCCGACGAGGACCCCGAAGCGCAAACGCACGCCTGCGAAGAAGATCGACTACGCCGAGTCTGAATCCGAGGAAGACCATCCCGTGACCAAGCGCAGCAAGTCAACGCCCCAGACGAAGCCCAGGCCCAAGAACGCGTTCCGCGCCAGCGACGAGCAGGACATCGACGACCCACCAGTCAAGCACGAGTCCGCCGACGAAGACGGCGATGTCTTCAAGGACGCGTATGAGCACGCCACCGCCGACACCGACGTCGACGACGAAGTGTGTAAGTCCAACTCCCTCCCCCTTCTGCTACGTGACGACAACGGTCCTGACACGACGTGTTCAGTGCCTGCATCGCTCTTTGCGGAGAAGTTCACACATGCGCGGGAAATGGCTGACGTGTTGCTTGATAGGAAGGGCGTGCTTACGCAGGACCAGCGGGATGAAGTCGAGGATATGCTCGGTGTCTTTGACGATGCTGTGTGATATTTGGAGTCTTAGGGATGGTGGACTTGCGGTTCTTTGGGGAGGAATGGTCAGGAGTGGATAGCTTGCGTACCCGTCTCTTACTACGGCGTTCTGGAGTCGAAGAGTGCTGGGTGCGAATGGCTTGGGTGGAAATATCAGCGTCTGACTTTATCATGTATCTTCAACGACGATGACATCTTCCAAGATGAACAAGCAGATCTTCAAACAACGATGAATAACCAATCCTCCCCTTCATGTTACCACAGTCTGCCCAACATGCATAGCACATCCAACCCCGCAGTCAGACATACTCGCCTTCAACCCACTCACCCACCTAGCACGCGTACCGTGCATCGCAGCATACCACACTATCATTTCACTTCAACATTGTCATAGACAACAATCGCTGTGAGATGTCGAAGAACACGCGCAACAGTGGTGATCCCAGGGATGACGTGCGCGAGAAAGCGGGGCAGGGCGCGTTCGGAAACGGGATAGCAACATGTATTTATCATCCACGCCCGGCATTAATACACAAACAGCGCGGGGATAAATAAAGGCACGCCGCTCCTCGACGTCCCAACGTTCCACTTACACAATCGATCCGCTGTATGTCTTTGCCTTGCGCTCTTCGTGCTAGTAGATCTTTTGCTTCCGCTTCAATTGCTTCACCCATTGCATACTCAACTGCGTCCGCAAGACTAGCTTCTCTTACTAACCAGCTACGTCCTGGAGTTCTCATCACTAAGAGGACTATGGCTTCTTCTTCCCTCCCTAAGACGATGAAGGCCGTGCAGATTGATAAGACGGGCGGCACGGAGGTGCTGCAGTATCGGACTGATGTGCCGGTCCCGGAGCCGAAGGGAAGTGAGGTGTTGATCAAGAATGAGTTTGTGGGGGTGAATTATATTGACACGTGAGTTGTTTTTTTGGTTACTGTGTTTCTGTGTGTCGAATGAGAAAGAGAAGGGAAGCAGAGAGGAAAGGCAAGAAAGAGAAGAGAAAAGAAGAAATGGTCGATATGTAAAAAGGACAACGGATTAATAGTATCCAGCTACTTCCGCTCCGGCGTCTACCAACCCCCAACACTCCCCTACATCCTCGGCCGCGAAGGCGCAGGAACAATCGCCGCCCTAGGCCCGGACGCTCCCTCAGACCTGCAACCCGGTACACGCGTAGCCTACATGGGCCAGTCCGCCTACGCCGAATACACCGCCGCGCCCTCGACCTACGTAACCCCGCTCCCAGACTCCATCAGCACGCAAATCGGCGCCGCAGCCCCCTTGCAAGCACTCACCGCCCTGACCCTGATCCGCGACGCGTATCCCGTCCAGAAAGGCGACTGGGTGCTCGTCACGGCCGCCGCGGGGGGTGTGGGACTCTGGCTCTGCCAACTCCTGCGCGCGGTGGGCGCGCGTGTCATTGCCACGGCGTCGACGGAGGAGAAGCGGGAATTGGCACGGCAGAACGGGGCGGAAGTTCTCCTTGGGTATTTCGCGGACGACAGGGATGTGTTTGTGAAGAAGGTGCTTGAGATTACGGGCGGGGAGGGTGTGCACGCCGTGTTTGATTCGGTGGGCAAGGATACGTTTGATTCCTCGCTCGCGGTGGTTAGGCGCAAGGGGACTATGGTGAGCTTTGGGAATGCGTCCGGGCCTGTTACGGGGTTTGCGCTTGCGTGAGTCTTTCTCTTTCTTTATCTTCCAGCTCCCTTTTCGTTCCTTGTTTGCCGGTAGGTTGCACTGCTAATAACACCCAGCCGCCTCTCCGCGAAGAACGTCAAACTCATCCGCCCCACGCTGTTCAACTACATCGCCACCCGCGACGAGTTCCAGCAATACGCCAAAGAGCTGTGGGAGTTCATTGAGCGGGACGGACTGAACGTGAAGATCCACGAGGTGTATCCGTTGGAGGAGGTTAAGCGGGCGACGGAGGATATCGAGGGGCGGAAGACGACGGGGAAGCTGTTGTTGAAGGTGTAAATGCTTTTGAAGAAGGAGTGACAGAGGGGGAGGTGCGTTGGGTTATTCAAAGATCGGAGTGCTGAGTAGGTCGAATAGGACAATGTTCCCATCTATCACGTCTATCTTTTGGAAGATGTTGAATGTGCGACCGAAGACATTGAGACGACGGGAAAGATGATGTTGACGCCGTTGTACGGATTAGGTGGAGTCGTGTCTAATTCGCTATCCAGATCCAATATGCCAAACTTGCTGGTGTAGACTCCGCTTGCCGACCGCCGAAGAGAAGTAGCGTGGTGCAAACGCCGCCTGTCCACCGCCTAAGAGAGATTGCGGGGAGCGGGGAGGTGAAGGCTGCTGTGCGGTGTTCTTTCTGTTTCTATCACCTTATCTCTACTCTTGTTCACTTGGAATCTGGCTCACTTTGACTCTAGCTATCTCATAACGTTCGCTTCTCTCTTGTCACTCTCTTTTACCTCGACTCTCTATCACTTCTACCTTTCTGTTCGTCGACCTGTCTGTTCGTCGACCTTTCTTCTACCCCGATTCTTGATTATACCTTGCCATCTTTTCGCTGCTAACTGACACGCCTTGCAGCATGCCCTCCAAAGAGACCTTGCAGAGCACCAGAGAGTGGGCGATTGCGTCCTTCCCTCAAGAGTTCGCCAAGTCTGAGGAGTATGTCAAAGTCACCAGCTTCCAGTTCTCCGAGCTCAGCACGCGGACGGAGACCGAAGGCTCCTTGACCAAGGTGACTGGCCTTCAAGTTGGTGCTGTCAAAAGCGGAGGTGCGAAAGTCTTTGCCTGGCAAGGACCTGACTCAGTATGCGTTGGACATGAGTTTGAGCCAAACAAAGTCGAGGTCCATGCCGATATCACGACTCCCGAGATCCAATTCTTGGAACCTTTCACCTGGCTGTCCCCTGCAGAGAACGAAGTTGGACTCGCCCGCTTCGAAGCCCTCGTCCGCTATCTGAACCTGATCCGTTCGCCCGCCACCGCCATCAAGCGCCGTGTCCGAATCTTCAAGGAACACTTCGCAGGTGCGTGTCGTGAGATCGCTGAGCACTTGATCAGCAAAGCGAACGAGGCACCTTCACCAGCTCCAATGCCAACACCAACGCCAATTTGTCCTCCTCCTCAGAGTAAGTCCACATCCCTGTCATGTCCAGGTAAACCTCCACTTACACCAACTCACAGCGCCCCGGATCCAGCGCTCAGCCCATCTCACCCCACAGCGCCCTCGCACTCCCAATTCTCCTTCACTGGCCAGCGACGAACACCTCCGGATAATGGATCAGTTGGCTTCCTCCTGGCGCGCCGCGTCGCTTGCCCAAGTCGGTGCTGCCCAGACAACAAGCCGCCGCGAGACCGCGGCCATGCAAGCCCAAATCCACGACCTTAAAGCCGCCCTACAAGCCTCGGAGGGATCAAAGCAACACCTCAGCACACAGTCGAGTGAGCTCAACGCCAAAGTCAGCGATCTGGAGCTTGACCTTCTGAGTGCCGAGCAGGCCAAGACGGCGGTGGAAGTAGAGCACACAGCATTGACTACTAAATACCACGAGCTTGAAGCAAAAGCGCAGGGGGCACAAAGGCAGAGTAAGAAAGAATGTGATGGTTTGAGGGTGAAGATTGCTGCGGGAGAAGCGAAGACGCGCGCTGTTGAGAAGGATGCAGAGATGTGGAGGGCCAAGGCGGAGACGTGGAAGACACAGTTGCAGGAGTTGAAGAGTGATATGGTAGTTGCGCTGAAGAAGGCAGAGTGATATGTGAGAGTGATATGAGGAGTGGCGTGTCAGGAAAGCGGCGTGGGAAGCTTTTGCGGGAAGATCTGTCACTGGTCATTGAACATGGTTCGGAGCCAATGGAAGCGTTGATGTAGTTACTTGAACAAATCAGTGAATACGAATGGACAGCTCATCACAATACCTATTGCTGAATACGAACAGAGTACCCTACTGACAGCTTAATACACGGACTTTGAGTTGGAGATCGTTCCTTTAAAAATGCTGCGTAACAAATTGGATAAGGAGTTGACTATGGCAAGGACGAGTCAAACAAATGGAAATCAAAGCACGAGGAAGACTGCCGCGCATCTCATCTTCAGCGAAAGCTCTTCTTAATGCAACGATCGACTGACTGAGAGATCTGAGGCGTCTGTGCGCTATACTGTCTCGTCCAGTAGCGCCAAGGTGGGGTGAAAGTGTTTGCTGCTTTGTTTACTCACGTATCTGTTCCACGCGACTGTGTCACTCTACGTGACCTTCTTCACCTCACCACATCCCCTCCAGATCAAATTTTCTTAACTCTCTTCGACCTCCGCAACGTCCGGACCCAAAATGCCTGCCGAACCCGGATCGCTCGAAGACGTCCAGGCGTGGGCGAGGTCAGAATTCTCCGACTACCTTGCCAGCATGATGGAATGTGATCTCGAGACCCTTGATTTCGAAGGAGAGTACGCGGACGGCAAGGTCATCCTGCAGCCCATACTGATTACAGTGTTGCATGTCGGAAAGACCATGAAAGGGAAAACCGTCTACGCACGCATCACATGTAGCAGCGACGTCGAGCTCGCCAGCGAAGAAGAGATCAAGTCTCCAGCAGATTCGACCAAAGTCTTACGCTACCTGAAGCCGGTAGTCGGTCTCAACGACGTCATTTTCAATGAGCCATTTATATGGATCATCGAGACTAAGGTCCCTGCTGCTATCGATCGTCTTGAAGCTCTCGTTCGGTACATGTTTCTTAAGGGAGGCGAAAATCTCGCTGTGCAGCCTAAGCTGTTGTTCTTCAAGACACACTTTCGAGCTGCTTGCCGCAATGTCCACAACGGCATGCAGAACATCTTTGAGGACGAAGACATGAACGATACCGACACTCTTACAGGTTAGCATCGAGCTTAAAAGGGATCCCTGTTGTTATCACTGACAATTTCTTGTAAGACGAATCTCCGGACATCGACGACTTCCAAGCCGTAACAACCATCTTCAATGATCACGCTCATGCCTTGGCTGAGAGCCACCAGAACTTCAAGACCAGTGTGTTGCATGAGCTTGTTACTATGCGAGACATGGATAGGGAGAATATGGCACTGCTTCAGGCCCAGAATCAGAATCTTGAACGCAGGCTTGTCGCGTTGGAGCAAACCCGAGCGGAACTGGGCAAGGAGCTTGAGGACGATAGAGCGAAGTTGAAGACCGCGCTAGGAGATGCCGAGAAGTGGAAGATGCAGTTTGAGGGTCTGAAGAATACTTTGCAAGGCGCGTTGGGTCAGAGCGTCTAAGGGTTCTTGTGAACTATGCCTGGTCGTTGCTCTTTTCCGCAAGCTCTTTTACCGTCATTGCGACGCAACACGTAGCATGGCAAGGTGAAGATATATGTCATCATGAACCAGATATGATGCTGGATTACGGATGGGCAAAGCTAGTGGTGAAGTGAGCCGTGAATGGTGAAGTTGAAATCGTCCAAAGCCCCCACTCCAGCATTCATATAACCACCTCGCTCCAGAAGGTCAACAAAAGTGTCTTTACTTCACATCTCTTGGTAATTGACCTCAACGGCTATCACAGCATTACGACCACGACCAAACAGCATGCCTCCACACGGTCAAGGCTTGAGTTTGGCTGGCGTCATTACCTGGGCTAGGACACGCTTCAGGGATGACTTTGTCAAGAACCCCAAAGCCGCGCAGTTCAGCAGGGAAACAATTCATCTAACAGGCTCGGAGAAACCGTTAGAAGCTGTCATTGTTGGTACGGCTTTCGAAGAGGTCCGTCCGTACTTCCGAGCCACCACCAATGTCCTGGCCTGGCTTGATCGTGATCGCGTCGAAGTTGGCTACGTCTCCAAAATCGGCAGCAAGATGAGCGCCGTGATCTACCAAGACCTCATCGATAGCCACATCGAGTTTCATGAGCCGTTCTCCTGGATCCTCGAAGCCGGCGACGAGACAGCAATTCGACGTTTCGAAGCTTTCATCCAGTACGCCGTTCTTACAAGAAACGGACCACACAAGGCGGTAAGCCCTGGTGCTGTATCTAAATTTAGGGAGCATTTCCCAGGCGCTTGTCGCGACATTGCAGGGGTCGCCAACCAGAGGCTTGCGGAGTGGAACAAGATCACTGCACCATTGGGATTGGAAGAAAGTGAGCCCTTGGAGATCGATGCAGGGCTCGCCGAAGTACCATCTGCTACACCTGCCTCATCACCACCTCCGGAACGATATGAGAGTACAAACAGCTCGACACCCACCCTGGAAATCGAAGCCCAGAACGGAGTGACAGAAGCCATCCATCACAGCCAGATATTAGGAGAGTACACTGATGCAGTCGCTACTCTCACAAGGAAGATGAACACGATCACCAGATTGCATGCGCGTGAGAAGAACCGATTGCAAGCAAGGGTCAAGAATCTCGAGACGTCAATGACCTTCGCATCAGAGAATTCTCTAAAAGCGAAGAAGGAGGTCAAGAAAGCGCGAGAGAAAGCCATGGCAGCGCAAGACAAGGTCAAGACGGCTCAGCAAGAGAAGCGGAGTGCTCAGGCAGCAGAGAAAATCAGAATGCGAGAGGAGGCAGCGAGAGAAGCGGAGACAGGGGCTGAAAGACTGAGGCTTCGCGCAGACATCCAGCGACTTGAGCGCATGTTGATTATTGCTTCGAGAGATACCGCACAAGCTAAGGAAGAGGTTCACAAGGCGAAAGAGCAGTGTGCCGCAACTAGCAAGATCTGTGCAAACCAGCAGAATAAGATTGTGGCCTGGAAGGATAAGCATGATGCAATGTCCGAGCGTTCCGAAAGCATGCGTCAGATTGCGGTAGCATGGGAGGCCGAGTACAAGATATTGAGAGCATCTGTGGATACCGTGCTGGGCGCGAGCATTTAAGTGGGAGGTCAAAGGCGAATTACGACAGGATATCAGGAGGTAGCCTAGGTTGGCCATGTTTACGCTGCATTGCGTTTCAGAAACATCATGCCTAGACAAACTAGTGGCTTGGAGCCTGGCATGCCGGTAGTCACCTTCAGGTCAGACGATCTCCTTGAGAAAACAAATAAATTGGGGCAGCAAATTGAATTATATTCAAGAAGGATTGTATGTACAAAGACTGAGATTTCCATCCCACTTTACCAACGCAATGACTGCAGGCCCTCAGGCGTCCCTTCGGCTGACAGCCAATGTGTGAAGAATGTTTTCAAAGCAAGCGCTTAGAAGGTGACGACACCAACACCAGCAGACTTGGCGACAATGCTGCAAACAGAGGCAGCAGCGTCGGTAGTGTACTTGTAGCTGGGGGTCCAGGTACCCTGTATTTGGTTAGCGGCATGCTCTCAACTTCAGTTGCAGAAAGTCTTACCTTCTTGGTAATCTGGGTGGTCGAGGAGGTGAAGAGGTTGTTGCGCTCGTTGGCGAAGCCCTCCTCGTCGGAGTCGAGGTTGGTAACGATAGCATTCGTGACACCAGTGAACGAGTTGTTCTCAACGAGAACCTGAGCGCCCATACGGGAGTTGACACCAGAGATACCGCCGTTGTAGCAGGAGCTGTAGACGTGGGCGGTGCCGAAGCGGACCGAGGGAAGACGCGAGTTGACCTTCTGGAAGTCGTTGTGGTGGTAGGTGACGCGGAGCTTGCCCTTGTCCTCTCCACCGTTGTTGTCGGAGTGACCGACGAGAGAGCCCTTCCACTGCGAAGATGTTAGGTGAGTGAAGGAATCGGGCTACGCAAGACTTACGTGGTCGTGGAACTTGTTCCAGGAGAATGTCAGGGAGTCAGCACCGTGCTTAGCGTCGAGAAGGCCGTCGTAGGTGTCCTTGTCGCCGGTGATACCAACGGAAGAGAAGTCGTTGTGGTCGACCCAAACCCTGGTGGACTCATCGATGTCGACAAGGTCCTTTCCCTTGGGAGCACTATCCAGCGGTTAGAATGTGATGTATCAGATCATCTTGAATGTAGCCTTACCGGAAGAACTTGAGGTTTCGAATGATGACGTTGTCAGCCTTCCTGACCTGGAATCCACCGTCGGTGATACCGGCGTTTGAGCCAACACCCAGAACGGACGTGTTGGAGATGATCTTGATGATACCGCAGCCAGTAAGGGTGCCCTTGACCTTGATGACACCACCAGCCTTAGCAGCAGCAGTCAGACCAGCGCAGTCGGAGACAGTGGTGCCAGCACCGGATCCTCCACCGGTTGTGCCTGCTGCGAAGCCGACAAGCTCATTGACGGCAGCGGCCCTCTTCTCCATGGGAGCAGCCGAGACGGCACCAGCGGCCGCAAGGACAGTAGCAAGCTCGAAGAAACGCATGTTGATGGTTGGTCGGTTGGTAAAGAATGTGATTGGAAAGAACGGAAGTCTCGAAGAGAATGGAAAGAATGAACAGAGATCAACTCTTAGTGTTTGCTGGATGATTTGCTGGTATTGGCGGACGGAGGTCTTTTATAGCGGGAAGGTTGTGATACCAAGAGAATACCAAGAGCTGTTGTACTGACATGATCTCCATGGACGAACCCCTTAAATATCGCACGACTAGAACACCTCTTGGCGATGTGTTTTTACAATTCCTCCGTTGTGTGTATTGTGTTCTCTCTCAAGAGTCTTGATCTTTCAATTCCTCCACCATTCGCAGAGAAGCATAATATACCCGTTCCTGAAGGGGATAGAATCATTGCGTGTACCAAGATGTGGTGTACAGCTGGGCTTCTGGGGTGCATGACCAGATGTCGTGAATCGTGACAGCTGCACCCCAGATTTACTAATTACATATGCAGCTAGCCGGTCTCTCATCAGCGTAAAAGGGAAACAGTAATCTATGTTTCGGCGCCACTGTCTGGGAACCTGTAAACGAAGCTTGGCGATGAGCATGGAGAAGTCCCACCAATAGGAAGATCCTACGAGCTCGAAAAGCATATTGTCGTGGTGGGTGGAAGTTACACGGGGCAGATGGGGTGAGATGATGATCGTTGGTGGAAGCATCGTTTTCGAACACAACAATCTGGTCGTTTGCCCAAGCGAGGCAAGAGCGGTAAAGAGGATTGTGGAGATAGACGTTCCGAGTTTGGCCTGGCCAACAGATTAGATCAGGCGCTTAAACGAAGGCGGCTAGATTGCACGTGCGTCCTCGGAGGTTTCTCTACCAGCCTTGTCGTCCCGTTATCCAAAGCTCCGAACACCTAGCACCTCACGACCAAGCACAGCTTGCAGCACCGCATTCAGCTTGTTGTCGGCTGCTGGGCTTTATGGCCAAGTCTCTCTCTAAGAACTCGAAGAATGATTGAACAGCATCATCTGCCCGTTGCATCTTTCAGCTTCGCAGCTTCAACCGCTCGAAGGCGTCATCGTTTCAATGACCCATGCGATAGCGGCGCTCAGATCCACGATTCAAACGCATTACGCCAAGAAAGACCCAAGACCATTTCTCGCCTGTTCCGCTGGAGACAAGCTCATCGTGCCAAGGTCGGGGCATCTACATAGCGAAGCCCCGCGACCCCTTAATGTATCGTGTTTCACAAACTCGTTTCGCCTTTGCTGTAAGCGTTGGACCGACAGTCACTCCACTGACAGTGTTGAACCTGCGGCGCGGTAGAATGGACAGGGTCCTCTCGCTCTCGCTCTCGAAGCTGGCTCCTCCTTTTCAGCGAATCCGCCATCTGGCTGTCGCTCATACCATCATGGCCCATAGCCTACCCCGGCAAGAGGACTCAGGGCACTTACATGCAAAGTCTGCAATGTAGTGAGGCAGAGGCGTGCATGATCTACTTTATTCAGAACGATGCTCCTGCACCATGCCCGCTCCGGCGCTCTCTCCATCTTCCCACAAGCAAACCTTAACCGGTCACCCATGATACCATCACTGTGTAGGTCGATGGTCTGTTACACACCCTCCCTATCCATCAACAGCAGAAGTCGTCAGTGGTCAACGAGTCACAACACATTCACGATGGGTGGGACTTCCCATACTGCCTCCGAGACATCAAAGGAGGAGATGTGAGCCGCTCTTGTCATTGACGAGGCGTTGCGGTAGATGTGGTTACATGCGATTCCCCAGCAAGAGCTGCAGAAGCATAGCTAAGATATCGCATCTGCATCTGTCAAAGTACGAGGCGACTACACCCTGCCTTGATACCATAGTTGCGACGTTTAAACTAAGGTACGCGTCTCCGCTTCCAAGCATCACCAATCTCATCGTTACATCGCGAACTGCGCAGCAGCATCGGTCTCCTTCTCCAGCTGTAAAGCGTCAGATGCTGATCTATTTACAGCTTGTAGCTCTACGAACTCTCCACAAAGCCTCGCAATTCACGATTCTTCGTCGAGAATGGAGCCACCAGGCGGTTCACATGTAGTCGTCCTGCATTACACCCACTCGTTCGCGTACACCGGGACTTGGTCTATCACAGCAAACGACAAGCGACAGTACGACGCGAGCCCGTATCGCACCTTCACAATTCTCTGAAGGTGCGTCGTGGACTTCGCACGACGACCATGCGTGAATTATGCATTATGTGTTAGCTCGTTACGACGTGTCGACATTAAGGCCGGTGCTCAGCCTGCACATCTAGTGATCGTACAAGTCCGTGTTTTGCTGCCAATCGTTGCGAAAGTGAATCACGTAGGTTGTAGCGCCTCAGGCTTTCAGGGGCGTTGAGGCTTAGCATCGCTTCTAGCACAGTATCTAGGTGCACAAGCCTATTAGGAGGCTTAGCCACGGTTAGTCGCTATCGTTTACCGACAATCTGCTGGACGGCGCGCAAGCGTCGGTTTCGGTTTGACCATTCATCATTGAACACAAAAAGGCCGTGCGTTATACGCGTATCCGGTCCAACGCCCGGTTCTTCTTCCATTTCTTATTTATAACACGAAAGCGACCCCAAAGCGAAAGAGCAGATCACAGGAGACCCAAGAAGCTGACACAATGGGACGAAGACCCGATAGCACACAAGCGCCAATCCCCATATGGGCGGAGTACGAGACTGGGCTCGAATCGAGCGCAGCTCCACCGCCGTATAGCATCGAACCATCAGCAAACTCAAGGCCTTCACCAAGTACATCTAGTCGGGAACAAAAGTACGCTTATGAAGCACCGTCTCCGATTGTTCCTCCAATTCCGTTCAGCAATGTCCAACCACCCAGCGCATCGAGTTCGCTTATGGAGTTGGATGCTGGAGAAGGCTGCATACCACCACCCGGCGATACGGGTGTCACAAGTATTTATACTGATTGGAAGCATGAGATCGTGTATCTAAATATGAACAGATGACGGACGTATCAACATCGACCTTCAGTCTCGCCTCACCAAGACGCTTGTTAAGCTTGTACCTGAAAAGAGCAAGGAACCTTACGAACCTAGTCGACGATTTACTGTCTATCGAGGATGGAGTGTTCGTATGAATATAGTCATACAAGTCGTGGGCAGTCGTGGCGATGTACAGCCTTTTGTCGCTCTAGGTCAGGAGCTTCAGAAGTACGGGCATCGCGTCCGCTTAGCGACTCACAACGTTTTCGAAGAGTTCGTCAAGAAATCTGGTCTTGAATTCTACCCAATTGGAGGCGATCCCAAGGAGTTGATGGCTTATATGGTTAAAAATCCTGGCCTAATTCCATCGATGAAGAGTCTCCGGGAGGGCGACATCAAGCGCAAGCAGGCCATGGTTGCGGAGATGCTTGACGGCTGCTGGAAATCATGCATCGAAGCAGATCTTGATTCGGAAAAGCCATTTGTTGCAGACGCCATCATCGCAAACCCACCCAGCTTCGCCCACATTCACTGTGCCCAAGCCCTTGGCATCCCACTTCACATTATGTTCACGATGCCCTGGAGCAGTACAAGAGCCTTCCCTCATCCACTAGCGAACTTCAAAGTGGGAGAGATCGATCCGTCACTCATCAACTACGCATCGTACGGAATCGTGGAATTTCTCACCTGGCAAGGTCTAGGCAGCGTCATCAACAAGTTCAGAGCAACGTTAGATCTCGAGCTTGTACCCACGACAGTTGGACCAGCACTTGCAGAAACGTTACAAATCCCATTTACCTATTGCTGGTCGCCTGCCCTCGTTCCAAAGCCTGCAGACTGGCCGTCGCATATCGATGTGTGCGGCTTCTTCTTCCGCGATCCGCCTCCATACGAACCGCCAGCGGAAATCGTAAACTTCCTCAAGCATGGCGCTCCACCAATCTACATTGGTTTTGGGAGCATCGTTTTGGAAAATCCAGCTGCCGTGACCTCGATGATTCTGGAAGCCTTGAAACTTTGCGGCATCCGAGCGGTCATATCACGAGGCTGGAGTAACCTGGGCGATGGACTCCCTAACGAAGCGGATGGTGTACTGTTCATTGGAGACTGCGATCATGAGTGGTTGTTTCAGCATGTCACGGCTGTTGTACACCACGGTGGCGCAGGCACGGCTGCTTGCGGGCTGAAGAACGCATGCCCTACTCTTGTAATACCATTCTTTGGTGATCAGCCATTCTGGGGAGACATGATCGCCGAGGCCGGTGCCGGGCCTAAGCCAATACCGCATAAGTTGCTGTCAAGCCAAAACTTGGTTGACGCAATCCATATCCTCCTTGCGCCGGAGACCAAGTCAGCTGCTTACAACATCTCGTCACAGATGGCAAATGAAGATGGAGTGAAGGCGGCAGTCCAGTCTTTTCACGCCAATCTGCCGTTCGAGGCAATACCGTGTAACATCATGCATGACCAGCCAGCTGCATGGATGTACAAGAAAGCCCCGATCCGACTGTCGAAGCTCGCAGCGCAAATTCTTATTGACAATGCAGTCATATCGTCAAGTGATTTGAGCAGGTAAGTTAAATACAAGAACATCCAGCGAATATTCACTAACTAGCCTAGTTACGAAACGCAGGCTATTCACATTACGAACAACCGTTGGGATCCAGCAACGGCAACTGGATCTGCGAGTTTGTCAATCGTCAGCAACATGGGACGAGCCACAACAGGCATGGTGTATGAACCCTACAAGGAGCTGAACAGGGCGAAGACGGAAGGCACAAGTGATGCACTTCATAATGCAACGACTGCTGGTAGAATGGCTGGAGCCGCTGCCAAAGGGTTCGGCCGGTTCAATGCAGCGTTGTTCAAAGGTGCTATTGTCGATATCCCTTTAGCAGCAGCTGAAGGCTTCCGGGCGATGCCAAAGCTGTACGGTGAAGAGGTCAGAGATCACGGCGAAGTGACAAACATCCAGAGCGGATTTGGAAAGGCCGGCAAGAACTTTGCTTTTGGCATGGCTGATGGGTTTTCTGACCTCTTCGTTCGACCGATTGAGGACGCAAAGAAGGACGGTGCCCTGGGTTTCGCCAAAGGCCTGGGAAAAGGAGTACTAGGGTTCACCTCCAAGACAGCCTCCGCTGCTGTTGGCATAGTGGCATATCCTGGCGAAGGCATTTGCAAGAGTATTCGGCAGGCAGTACATTCGGGCAACAGGAGAGACGTCAAGGCACGTAAAATGATCGAAGGCGCATACCTGGCTCAGAGATCGGGGCTGAACGAGGAAGTGATTGGCATAATAAACGCTTTCGAGGTCTTAAAGAGTGGGAAGGGTCGTGTCTGGACAGGACTTTGAGGTCAAACAGGACGACCGCTCCGCTTGACACCCACCCACCTTGTGGGATTATCATCTACCGGCTCAGCCCAATTTCATCGCATCACAGTACCCTGAAAACAGGGTACTCGTCACCCTCCTCAACTGGGATGGCATTGTATTGCACCTGCGACGCTGAGTTCTCGGGCTCTAGCAGAGTAAATGCAAAGGCAGCATTCTTCTGCTTTGTGTCGACCCAGAAACCCCCAGCGGGTATCTTGACGGTACGCCGAGATGCCCTCGTACTTACTGTCGTAGCAGCCACACCTTCGAACTTGGTCGTCGCTAGAGTCGCGTTGGTGATGATTAGAGTCTCCACCTCTCCCGCAAAACCCTCCTCCAACTCATCGACCTTTACGCCCAGGTACCGGAGACGATCGGCTGTTGCAGACCACGCGCGGGAGAAGACGTACGCGGCTGGGCGCGACCGGGAGAGAACAATCTCCGAGGGAGTGTTGTTACGGAAGAGAATAGGAACGTCTACTAGATCGCCAGACGACGCTTCGATGAATGTGAAGTCGGCGTTCGTGATGCGCGAGCGATCGGCAACAATGATGTCTTCCTTGCTCTCCACAAATTCTTTGCGTCCGTTTTCCACAGTGCTGTAAACCTCTTCGAATCGCTCCACAGCAGTATTGATGATTGTCTCCGCAGCCAAGAAACCTGCTGCGACGCGCCGCTGGAAGTGCTGGTCCGCAAGCCGGATACCGCGTGTCTCGGTCAGGAACGCAAGTGTCTGGTACAGGCCAGCTGAGTTGTGATTTGCCTGGCTGGTCGAGCCAGGTTCCTGCAGTGAGATCTGACCATTGCTGACGGAAGTCGTAAAGTATGGCGCGACCCTCAAGCCAAAGCTTTCTGCGCGTGAGAATACCTTTTCAACGAAAGACTCTCCCAGTGCCAGAATTGATGGGTGGATGTTTTGGTTCTTGTTGGCTGACACAAGGAGATCCTGAGCACGAATGTAACGAGAGGCCACTGGAAGGACGCCAGTATATTCGTGTGCGTCCACAAAGATATGAGGGTCAAAATGCGACAAGAGCCGTTTGATGTCGATTGTCTGCTGGCGGTGAAAGGCCGCATGGTCGCGATTTGGATCGTAGTCCGAGGCAAAAGCCCGTTGGAAGTACTCGACACCGTCAGGATTGTATCGAGGCAGTACCAGCAGATCGAGCTTCTCCAAAACGTTGCTTGTCCAGGTACTGTTGCTGGCAAACTTTCCGAGCAGAGCAAGTATGCCTTGGTCGCCAGCTGGCTCGTCGCCATGCAAACCGCCTTGCAGCCACACACGTAGCTTCTTCGAAGTTGTATTTCCCTTTGAAAGAGTGACGTATGGTAATGGCCGACCTTCCTCGGATCTAATGGAGGAGTTTACATTATAGGTGATCCATTTGTTCTGCTTAGGTAGATCCTGCAAGAAGTTTTCTAGAACGATTTGAGGCGTTGGCCCAGATGTCGCGTTCAGCCAAGTCCTAGGTATCGAAGCGTTGTTGGTAAATGCTGGAGAAAGCAACTCGACTCCCTCCACGTCAGGAAAATTTGCAGCGACTTGTGGTGAGTCTATGACCTTGGCGTTCTGGTTGTCCGCATACCGAGTACCCACGGCTAAGCCTGTGTGGAGTTGGACGATACCGAAGAGGGGATGCTGAGCAAAACGCATTCTGAGGATTCGGAGCGTTGCGCGAGACTTGATTTCTGATGCTTAATAGCTACCAATGTGCTGTATTTATATTCATATAATAACGTGGCTCGGTTTGCATGTAACGTGCAATGATCCTTCCAGCACGTCGCCCATTGCACCATCCCATGATTACGACGAAAGATACAACGATCCTTGCGTTGGAAGTATTGGCAACTTGACTAAATGAGTGAAGCCGGTAATATGACTTGGCGAACTGGGCATCAAGATCGTGAGTCCGGACTGGATAATAGTCCATGGTCGAGGACTGTACCACTGAAAGATGATTCGGCTCCAACCCCTTTTGATAGCCTGCACGGTTCCTCTACCATAACACAGAACTACTTTACTTCGTCGGAGCATTCTTGTTTCTCGATGCATGTAGGAGACCCGCCGTGCCAAGCCATGTTGCCATCCTTCGCTAAAGCACAACATCCGGCACTCGTCAACGGCAATCTGGAAACACTCCAGGCCGATGAGCAATATGTACTAATTGAGGAAAGTTTCCAGCTTAGTTTTCAAAAGTATGACTTTCATAGAGCGTCACATTTGATTATGCTTTGCGTGGGGAGACCATAATCCTCTGGCGAAGCTGATGTATAAGGGTGAGCATGAAGATGTAGGTGTGGCAGATGTTGGTGCCCTGTACACTTCACCGTGTTTGGAAGAAGATACAATCAGTTGCAAAAGCGAGGAACCATTGACGACAGAGAAGGCATCGAAATCATAGATGAATGCACTGCGCTATGCAACAACCGTGAAACTCCAGTCTTTGAGACGCCCAATTTGCACACCTCCCTTTCGCCTCCGATTGCTAGATTACGCCTTCACTGTGTCATCTTCCAGCCCGTTGTCATCGTACACCTGCCCTTCAGCCCCATCACCGACGTTCAACCCCCCATGCTCCTGCTCTTCGCGGTTGTCTGCCACATTATAGTCACCTTCGCCAGACCCGTTCCTCAGAGTCTTCCTCGACCTGCGATCAAGTGCCTTCAGCCTCTCTTCCCTCTCCAAATCGAGCCGCTGCCTCGCCTGCTCCGCCGCAATCCTAGCAAAGTCCCCACTCGCAGACGTTCTATAACTCTGACTGCCCCTATGGCGGCCACTACCAGAGACACTTGGACGGGTCTGGCCACCTCTAGCATCATCCTCAATGTCGCCAATCGGCAGTCGTCTAGTCCACACGAGACTCCCCCAAAAGGTTCCATCGGAACCCTCAATACCGCGCCACGGCTTTTCTCTGAGCGAGAAGATGAGCGCATCTGCGAAGCCCATCAACGTGATACAGATGCTGCTCCCGACGCGCAAGAACTCGACAGGGGCCATGGCCCACTTGTCCCAGTAGTTCATGCAGTGCATCGCAAATGGAATCAGCCACATGAGTGTGTAGACGAGCGGATAGATGAACATTAACCGTAATTGCCGGTGGATGCGTTGGCGTTGTTTGGCGAGTTGAATTTGTGCAGGGGAAGCAGGTGAAGCTGTGTGAGTAGACGAGGATGCTGGGGTGACCGTGGGCTCAGGGTTGCAGGTGTCGTTGCCTGAAGTATTGAGTGGTGAAATAGGCGCGATGACGCTTCGACCGGAGGGGATGGTAAGGAGGAGAGGTCGATTATCTGGGCGGGGAAAGAGACTGAGGGTGCTAGATGGAAGAGATTGGGAGAGAAGGCCACTGTCGAAGGAAACGCGTTGGGGCCCCGTGTACAACGGACTAAGTGCGGGCGCGGACGAGCTTTGACGCTGACTGGTGAAGATGTCATGTCCAATTGAAGACTTGCGTCTTTGCGGTTGAGGTCGAGACTGCATGTTTGTGAGCTCAAACGTGATATCTTCTAGCTTTGCTTCTTGCTGTGTATCGCCTTGAGTTGTAGTTGACCCATCCGTGGTTTTTAAACTTGGAAAGCTTATATCGGCGGTTGAGTAGGCTCGAAACTCGAAACCCACGTGAGTGTATATAGCAATAGCGAGGCCGACAATTGTGAGCACGATGATATAGCGTGGAACCCAGGTCAGAGCCAGTCTGTACCAGAAAGGCCGAATGGGGAGCGTACAGAACGCTCCTTGCGATACATAAGCATGCTGTGGATTGACAAACGCTAGGCCGGCCATCAGGATTGGAAGGGCAAAGGCGCCAAAATAGACATAGCGACGGCATTGATAAAGCCCATCAGAGCTGACCAGTGTCGATGGATAGAAGACTTGTATGGCGCTGTGTAGGGCCATTACGAAGACAGCATAATCTAGGCTAAGAGTTAGATCCAGTACTTCAAGCACACAGAATACTAACCACTTGTTTGAGTACCATATTGGACTAGAAACCCGCTGACTTGACAGAACGTGCTCTTTGTCTTCACTGTCCCACGAGCAAGGGATATGATGGCAAAAACGAACACCCAAACCCCACGCATGATGTCGCCGTATATCAGGATCATGACCAACCTGCTTCTGTGAGTCAGTGCGTCAAGGATGTATCGAGATAGCTAACCTGTGGCGAAAGCGCTTCTCCATCCGACAAAACCAGTACATGCAGAGCATAGACGCTAGCAGACTGACAATGGTGCACACAAGCGCCGCCGTACCGAGTCCGTACTCCTTAGCTTTGTTGGCGTCCGTCATCGAAACCGGGTTGAATGTGAGTGACAGGACCTGATGGATGAGGCCGAATAGCACCAATATGTATGACCCCGAGGAGTACCTCATCAGGGTAGGATTGAGGCACAAGGCAAGCCGATACAGGAGACTGCCACAATCTACGCTCATTGTAATCGTCTTTTACCTTCTCGGTGTATGGCCGGTTCCGGTTGTGTTGTAAAGATATGAGAAGAGTCGTATTGAAGTGGAGAAGGGGGGATTAGAAAAACTCGTAAAGATCAATCTCACAGCTGACTTGGCTCTAGTTGCATCATTGTGAGCGAGCACAAGTCGAACGCGTGTAAGACAATCAATGGTGGTCTGTTTTGGGACGATCAGCAGCCTGGCGACATACCTCACCGAGACAACAACTTTGAGGCAAACTTCATCTTCTTAGTAATGCATGCTTCGCTGAGCATTCGGTATCCTGTGCCATTGATCTCAGATCCTGCAGCTCTTGCCAAGGTTATGGCAAGTCTGTTGAAAGACGCATGCTATGCAAGCGAATTACTCTGTGACGTTGCTCCTTGCGGATCGCAGTCCTTTGATATGGAACTCGGTCGAACACCACGACAGAGCATGCCGAACGCTGCTGAAATCTTCATTGCACTACTTGGGAATCACAATTTCGAAGATCTTGTGGAGGGAGTATCGACGATAGCCGCGATTGCATCTCTGTTCACAGTATGTTGGGCGATTCGTGGGCGTCTAATCCAACGACTCGGCGAGCGTGATGAGACTGAAGCGGAGATCACCGCCACCAGCCTCTGACTCTCGTCTGAGAAAGCTACGTACGCCCAGGTCGAGAGCTTTCTCGCTGAGTACGTCCTCATCTGCAGCGAGTTTGCCGCGGTTGAGAGGACCCTTTCTTCGGCCGTCCATTTCCCACAGATTGTTGTCTGCCGATTTCACAAAGCAGACGTAATGAAGATCGACCTGGTCTTCGGCCGATGGCGCACTGGTATCACCGCCACTAGCAGCGCTTTGGTGGGCGCTCTCGAGTGCCTTCGATTCGTAAAGCAGGTCGGCTCGATCAGCCGGTTTCAGCGGAATAGCGTCCTGGAGGAGCTTTGCCAAGTCTGACTCGGGCTCTGGCATCTATCAGTGGACGTTACGTATAGGCGCGCAGGGCCAGAATACTAACTGATATTTGCACGCGCTGTTCCATTCGAAACGCCATGAAGTAGGCCAATCAATCCACAAGCATTTGCGATGGTCTGCTTGTACCACACGACCTCTTCCGCATCGCCGTGCCCATTGTACTCGGACTTGTCTTGGTCTTCCTGGCGACGGAATTTCTCATAGGTCTCGCTCACTGGAAAGACAAGGAGGAGAGCATGAGCAGGCCGAGGAACGAAAGCGAGCAGCTCGGGCTCGTCGATGCTGAAGACGTCATGGAATGCGAGCTTCTCCGAAAGGCCAAGCTTATGAACCAGCGCGGACATGACCTCGGGGTTGTTCTCTGCAAGAGGTGTGAGCATGTAATGTCGCTTGCAGAACGTTGTCTTACCCAGAGGAATGAACCTCTTCTTCCCCGCGGGAACATCTGGACTGTCTTCTACCATTCTTGCTCGTCTCTAGGCGTACCGAGAAGCTATGAAAGAACTAGGTAGATTGTTCACTTTGTAGTCTGTGGTGTTGTGGGGAAGCTCTCGGTGAGGGTGTGGGGCAAGAGGTAAGGCACCAAACGCTGCGTCATGGCACCTTCCACTGCAATTAGCAATCAACACAGCAACTGTAAGGCGATGCTTGAGGCCGTCGAATCATCTATGCTTTTGCAGTCCTTGTTTCGTACTGATACACGTCCAGTGTGACAGAACGGGGAACATGTTGCTGGCAGCAAATGCTAGAGCTGACGGACTGCCTGCGAAGCTGATGCCCGGAGGCTACATGAGCGCGTGTAAGTCGAACTGTAGCATGATGAAGGAGGAATTGACTGATGGCTGTTGTGTCAAGACCAGCCTTGTCAGTATCCGGACGCGATGAAATGACATGATGGCCTGTGCTTGTGCTGTTCTCGTTCGTTCACTCATCGCCCGCTCTGCCCCGCGGCAGACTGGCAAAAGGTGGGACACACGAATTTTGGGTGACTCAGCAATCAGATGCCTTCACCCACTGCTCACACACTGCTGCGCACACGACTGGCCCAATCCAAGCTTAGTTTACGCCGCACACCACCTACAACACCCTCGACAGCAATTCGAGTCCCCTTCCACTCCACTCGAACCGCCACTTCGCTCGCAGCGCCCGCTTTCTTTACCCCTCGAACCCCGCTTGCCGTCAACTTTTTCCAGCGTACCTTCGCAATGTCCAGCTCCACGCTCGATGAGAGCTTGGTCACCTACCTCAAGACCCACGCCCCCAACAATGCCGCCGACGAGACAGACGCCGTCAAGGCCTCCCAGGCCCTCTTCCCCGAGGCCAACTACACCGACGCCGAGAAGCAGGAGATCAGCCAATGGCTCTCCTCTGCCTCCCACATTGCCTCGTCTACCGACGATGCCGCAAAAGCTGCTGAGCGTCTGTCGTCACTGAACACACACCTTGCCAGCCGAACCACCGTTCTCGGCGCAAAGCCTTCGGTAGCAGACATTGCCCTGTACCAGAAGCTCGCGCCTGTGGTCTCCAAGTGGACTGCTGAGGAGAGGACTGGCGAGCAGGGCTATCACCACATTGTCCGCCATGTCGACTTTGTCCAGAACTCGGCCATCTTTGGTCTGAAGCTGGACGACAAGGTCAACGTCGAGCTCGACAACGTCATCTTCAAGATCAAGCCCGTCGACGCAAAGGCCGAGAAGGAGCGCAAGAAGAAGGAGAAGGAGGCCGCTGCTGCTGCTGCCGCCGCCGGCAATGGTGCCACACCCACAACCCTTACCGGCGAGCAGGGCGCCGAGAAGAAGACCAAGAAGGAGAAGACCAAGGATCTCGCACAAGCCGCTGGCGATGCCGTCGCAGGCACAGTTGCCGGTAACCCCACAAATCCTACAGAAAGCAAGAAGGGCGGCGCACCCGAAGGTGCACCAACTCAGAAGAAAGAGAAGAAGAAGAAGGAGCCCAAGCCGCAGAAGGCGTAAGTTCAGGAGACTCGGACTTGACCTCTACCATTACTGACCTTCCCGCAGCGCACCAGTCGAGAAGCCCCTCTCCCCTGCCCTTATCGATCTGCGCGTCGGCCACATCCTGAAGGCCGAAACTCACCCCAACGCCGATTCCCTCTTCGTTTCGACCATCGCTTGCGGCGACGCCCCCGGCACCGAGAACACCTCCGAGTACGAGGGTCAGATTGTGCGCACCGTATGCTCTGGCCTGAACGGTCTCATTCCGCTCGCCGAGATGCAGAACCGTAAGATTGTTGCTGTCTGCAATCTCAAGCCTGTGACTATGCGTGGCGTCAAGAGCTGTGCTATGGTCCTCGCTGCTTCTCCAAAGGTCAAGGAGGGCGACGACGCGCACAAGGGGCCGGTGGAGCTCGTGGACCCACCCAAGGATAGCAAGGCGGGTGATCGTGTCTTCTTTGAAGGGTGGGAGGGTGAGCCCGAGGGCGTGCTGAACCCCAAGAAGAAGGTCTGGGAGACGATCCAGCCTGGATTCACCACCACAGATGGGCTCGAGGTCGGCTTCAACGTTGAGCAAGTACCACAATTGAGCGGCGAGGGAGAGAACAAGAAGACTGGTGTTGCAAAGCTCAAGACCGCAGCTGGCCTGTGCAGTGTGCCGACACTTAAGGACGCTGTGGTGCGATAAGCGGGTAGCAGACATATATGTAGAAGACACAGAAGCGGGCCGCAGCGCTGTGAAACCGTCACATTCGCCGCTCACAAACGGACCATACTACAGACATCTCTCGTCAGATGTCTCATGATCATCATGTGCCGATGTCCAGGACTGTGAGCTCAAAAACGAGACAACGGTCTGGAATGTGGTGTTATTCAATGCTTTTGATGTCTATGTAGTATGATATAATGTACCAGCGCCTGCGATGATATCTATACGCAATCAACAACGCGCAATCAACACTTCGATCCAACGTCTCAGTCTCCCTTACCGGATTTCTGAATCTAGCCCAGCGTGTTTAAGCCTTGTTCTTCAACGCCTCGACAAACTCCTTTGGCGGCGCCTGCTCGTACCCCTCGGGGTTGTTCTCAGTCCACTTCCACAAGTCCGCGCACGCGTCCTCAAGCGTGAACTCGGTCGTCCACCCAAGCTCCTTGTTGGCCAGCGTCGCATTGGCTGTCAGATCCAAAACATCGCCCTGCCTCCTGCCCTTCACTTCGTAGTTGAGATCGCGCCCGACAACGTTCTCGAATGCCTTGATCATTTCAAACACTGTGGAGCCCTTGCCTGTACCCAGATTCCACGCCTTGACGCCCGGCTGCTTCTCGCGGAGGTAGTTCAACGCTTCCAGGTGACCCCGTGCGAGGTCAAGGACGTGGATGTAGTCTCGGATGGCAGTGCCGTCCTTTGACGCGTAGTCATCGCCGAATACGAGGAGCTTCTCGCGCTTGCCTATTGCGACTTGTGCGAGCAGCGGCAGCAGGTTGTATGGCACGCCGAGCGGGTTCTCTCCCATAATGCCGCTGGGGTGGGCGCCAGCGGGGTTGAAGTAGCGCAGCAGCGCGGCGTTCCATTTCTTGCCCTCGTCTTCCTTGCCAGCCTTTTTCGCGTTGTTGCGCTTGGCATCAATCTGGTCGGTGATGACGCTCTCGATGGTGGATTTTGTGCGCCCGTAGGTGTTGGTCGGGCCGATGGGGCAGTGTTCTGGGATGGGGATCATGTTCTCGAAGCGTGTGGCATCGCCGTAGACGGTGGCGGACGAGGAGAAGACGATGTTTGTAACGTTGTTCTTCTCCATGGCGGAGAGGAGGGCAATTGAGCCACCGACGTTGACGCGGTAATATTTGAGGGGGATTTCGCCAGACTCGCCGACAGCCTGTTCACCGTCAGTATGCAAGCTTAGCTGGGGCTGGTGGAATGCTGACCTTCAGCGCGGCGAAGTGGATGACGTTGTCAATGTCTGGGTGCTCCTTGAACACCTTGTCGAGTGCGGCCTCATCCTGAATATCGAGCTCGTAGAATTCGGGCTTCTTGCCGCAAATGAGCTCAATGCGGTTGAGCACTTCCTTGGAGGAGTTGTACAGGTTGTCAACGATGACAACCTTGTAGCCGGCCTCGAGGAGAGCGAGCGCTGTGAAGGACCCAATGTAGCCAGTGCCACTGGAAGCTATTAGAAAGATGTCATAGTAGAGAATGTGGGGTTGAGGGGTAGCTGTACCCAGTGACGAGGACAGATCTCGATGCCATTATGTTGTGATGTGTGGTATGAAGTACTTGTGTACTAAGAGAATGAACGGAGAGGAAGAAGAGGCTGAGGTTTGCGGTGTTGTGTGGGAGCAGCTGTGAGATATAAAAAGTCGCGATGCACCCTGATGGTACAACGGTCAACCCAACCGCGCAATCAACCTGTTGCGAGCGGATAGCTAACGTCTTACGGCAAGCGTGGGTCTCTGGCACGCCCTTCAACAGTTGCTCGAGCAAGCATGCATCACTCCAACGCCTGATCGTGCAACCGATGTCTTCGCCTCCATTTTTGACTCATTTTCAAGCCGTGATGATCGATGTATTGCTTGACAATCTAGACCGTGGTGAGAGCTTACGCAGGCAGCAAACATGGACTCAACAGCAAGGGCGATTCGTTCCATTTCCTGAGGTTGCAGCAGTCTCACCGCGTTGCTCTGAAGGCCTACCATCTTTCCATTTATAGCAGTCACACCCGTTGCCGTCCCGTCGCTGTCGCCGCGCTGATGGCATGATGTCCGCTTCTCGGGTAACCTCGAGATCCTTGATGCTGCAAGTCCATGCGAAGAGAGGTACGACTTAAGCTTCGGCAACACCAGGGTCCTTTGGGTCCGCATCAAGGAAGGTGCGACAAGGACTCACCCGTGGTCGACCATAGGCCCGAACTGCTTATGTCGAAACATCACGATCGAGTGGGTGCTGACGGTGTACTGCTGAGCCTTTCTACATGCTCCTTCTTTGTTGTCGTGCTTCGAACGCTGAAAGCGCACGGGGCGGCACACCACTAAATGCGGTCAAGACAATGCCCAACCCTGGCACGCGCCTCGACTCCTGTAGCTCACAACCCATCTCCATCACCAACAAGTTCGCCAGCAATGTTACACGCGATCCAAAGATTATAATCGCAAGCCCATGAAAGCGCGAGAGAGTTTCCCAGCGACAATATTAAGACGGCGAATCCGGCTTGTGACGCGTGATTGTCTCGGCTACGCGTGTTTGGCAACCCTGCCACCTGAAGCATCGAACATCAACAACGTCGCCAAACATCAAAGCAGGATCAGGAGGGAAAATTCTATAAACTATATTTCTAGCATTGGTAAGAGATGAACGGGAAGGAGGCACCTCGTATTGACAGTGTAAGTTCACGCGACTTTCATAAATTTTCGGTCTCTGTGCCATGATTCCGCGAATCGCAAGTGTGGTCAATCATTCACTTTCACCGCATGGCAGTGAAGGCCAATCGCATCCCAGCCTCTTCATTCCCTGCTATTATTCTCGGGTCTTTTGTTCTCAATACCGCTGCCCTCTATTGTCGTACAGCACGTCGATGCGACTTCAGATGTCTGCAATCCGCCTCTCTCAATTCTGTCCTCCATCTCCCTCTTACGCAATCTCCTCAATCACGCATTTTTGCCTACAGCTGGCCTGCTGGGTGTTTATATTCTTCTTGTTGTTCTTTTTCTTACGACTCGTTTTCACAGTTCAACATGTCGCAAGCAACAGGCTTAGGCGAACCCACGCCGCATCGTCGGTCAAGCCGGCTGAGTTCCAAAGCGGCCTCCATGATCGAACCGTCGGATATCACGGCTTTAACCTCGAGGGGCACACGTCCACCCAGGAAAGGGCCTCTTTCAAAACCCAAGGTTCGCCAGTCGAATGCTTATGGCGCCAATGGTCGTGTAGGAGCTGCAGAGGAACTGTCAATTGCCGCCACAGGATTCGCGCAGGCATTTCAAAATCAAAGAGGCGACGCTGTAGCTCGCGATGATGACGAGGAAGAGGCCGAAGACGACGAAAGTGTCGATGAATTGAATAGCGACGCAAGGATGAGTGGCGCACTCAACGGCAAGAACATACGGAAGTCACCAATTCACGAACGCTCCTC
This sequence comes from Didymella segeticola, assembly GCA_004522025.1. Classification (NCBI taxonomy): domain Eukaryota; kingdom Fungi; phylum Ascomycota; class Dothideomycetes; order Pleosporales; family Didymellaceae; genus Didymella; species Didymella segeticola. The sequence goes on along the minus strand of SDAV01000005.1, from coordinate 326,437 downwards.
TCCGCCTCGAGTACCGGCTCCTTTCACTTTCTCCGAGACGCCTGAAGTTCCACTTAGCGATGACGATCTTGCATTTTCCATTGGCAACACATCAAAATCTTTCGGTATGGAACATGAGGCTGGTATGCTGCAGGAACCCCAACGCCGCAACTTTCTTCGCTCCTCCTCACAACAGCCAACCCCAGTTCCACGGACTGTACGCCTATTCGGTCAATCGACCCGAACTCTGACCAGAGCTAAACCCACACCTGACAAAGCTGCGATTGACGAATCCATTGAGGATCTCCTCGCAGAAGAGCGTGCCAGACTGCAACGTGAGGGTCCACCGCCACCACGACCACGGCCGACGCCTCACACGATACCACGACTAGCACCCCTACCGGAAGTTCGACCTTTGCACCGACCTGAAGCGCGAACAGAGTTGCGTGCCCAGCCGAGATCTGATCCGCGATCCCAGCCTCGAGTAGAGCGACAGCCGGAGCCTGAAGCCGAGCTCGAACCTGAGCCACAAGTTCAAGGTCGACCTCAACACGGCCGTCTGCATGCTGTCAGGCAGTGGCTTGGTCAAGTCGAACCATCCTCAGAGGTGGCGCAAACCGAGATCCTAGAGGATGAGCCCGAGTGGCCCTACCTTTGGCTGCTTCAGAACGCATTCTGGAGCGTAATGGCTGTTGCAGGAATCATGATTCTCTCTACACTGTTCTCGAGAGCGTTTGCAGACCCTGGCCGCAACGTTGGGTTGCATACCGCCGTCGCCAATCGCATATCCACGGCTTGGTATGACCTAGCTGACTGGATCCAGCCAGGGGACCGGAGATACAACGAGACCAACGTACTTCTCACGTGGCTACATGGTGACGGCACGAATGATGATCATCTCATGTGGTCGCGCATGTGGAAAAATCATCAGGAGTATGCAGCCAAGTTCGACAGCGTTGAAAGTGCCATCGAGTTGATCAAGGAAGAGCTACCCGAGCTTATGGTCGTCCGCCGTCACCCAGAGGGGCGACTCGAAGTTACTGATGACTTCTGGAATGCGTTGCTCAGCAAGGCTCGGTCTAAGGGCAGTGATGCTACCTGGATTGACTTCCTCAAAACGAACAGCCAGAAAGTGCAGGCACTGGACAGCAAGCCTGTCGATGCTGGAACAACAGCCCGTCCGCAGATCGTTGGTCGTGAGGAGTTCATGAAGACAGTACGACAGCACTACGAGGATATCTCCATCGACGTTGATCGAAAGATTGTTGAAGCTGTGAAGACGCACGAAACAAAGATCAAGACCTTGATTCAGGCTGAGGCTCGTAAGACCTTAATGGACTCAATTCGTCTTCAGTCTCTTGCGCAGAGCAACCTCGTCGCCAATTACGAGCTCAACCTCAAGAAGCCAAACTACTTCTCAACCGGCCTCGGCGCCCTCATTGAACCTGGACGGACCTCGTCAACATTCGAAAATAGTTCAAGCTCACTTGCCAGCCTGCTCATCGGGAGGACACGCAGGGCAAACCCGCCCAAAGCTGCACTCACGAAATGGGAAGACTTTGGCGATTGTTGGTGCGCAGCACCAAACCCCATGAGAGGCTACGCGCGACTAGGTGTTGCTTTGCCTCGTCACATGTACCCAAAGCAAGTCACTGTTGAACATGCACCCATGAGCATGTCACCCACCAGTAACATTGGCAACGCACCACGCAACATCGAGCTATGGGCAGAGACCGATCAGCCTATCAAACAACACTATGGCCAAGGCCACAACAAGTGCTTGGATCCTGGAGATCTCATAAGCCACGGTTACGTCTGCTTGGGCAAGTTTAAGTACAACGTCCACGCTTCCAACCATATACAGACTTTCGATCTCGACGCTGCGCTTTCGATACCCACGAGCAGAGTTGTCGTTCAGGTCACATCGAACTGGGGAGCACCAAACACCTGCATCTACCGCGTGCGTCTACACGGCGACGACGCAGAGGAGAAGTACAATTACGACGTTACCTTGAACGATTAGATGCTGGCATCATTCGATCTTGCCTCTGGCCTCCTCCACAGCGATACATTCTTGCCTCTTATCTTTCTTCCTTGTTGTCGAGACTGGTACAGTCATTGGCGTTGCATGTGCGAATCCACCTGCAGCGTAGGTTGGGTGGATTCGATTGAGTTGTATACCCCTCTTCATTATCTCATGCATAAAGCTACGAAGCTCCAGCGTATTCTATAGACCTCATTAGCACCATACCAAATAATACTGAAGAGAACTCAACCTTATGTGCGTCTTCATTACTCGTTCCTTGCACTCAAGATCAATTAAGCCCTATTTAGGCTTAGCGTCGTTGCCGCGTGAACAACGCGTCGAATTCGCGTCAGTCTGCGAGAACCCCACTCAACTCTCGCAGACACAGCTCTGGAAGTCCACAGCAACCCGCCATGTCTTCTATTCTAGATGCTGTACTGCACTCGGATGCCGCAGCGACTCCAGCAAGCACGGCTGGTGGACCCACTCCGCGCTCAGCAGGAATTCGATCTTCCTCCGCCAGGCCTCGGGGGCCGCCCTCAGAGAGCAACGCCGCCCATAGCGATATCGAAGCTTTCCCAGATGACGAGGTGGTAGGTGCAAGGGGAGGGGCTAGACGACCCAATGCGCCCAGAACAGACATCCCCAAGGTGGTTGATGTTACTGGAGAGACTCTGTCGCTTCGTTTTCAGGAGTTTTTGGAGAAGTGAGTTTAGGGCGGTGGTCTGCAGTGACTGGCATTGACTTGGCTATAGCTACACAGAAGATATACCGTCATCCGCACTACCGGTCTCGAGCGTCGCCACGACAGACAAATACTATGTTGCGCAAATTCGAGGCATGAAGCTCTACCAGCTTTCGACCCTCTATGTCGACTACACGCATCTGATGAAGCACGAAGATGGTATTCTGGCGCAAGCTATTGCAAGCGAGTACTACCGCTTTCTGCCGTACATGGTTCGCGCCCTCCATGGCCTACTCGCAAAGTACGAACCCCAATACTTTCGCCAGCATCGACAGCCCGAATCAACGTCCTCCATCACCGCCACCTCTCTCGCTGAGAATGCCACAAGCCAAAACGACAGCTTGAAGGAGAAGACAGCGAACCAGCAGACAGATAAGCTGTTCACCCTGGCTTTTTACAATCTGCCTCTCGTTTCGCGCATTCGCCAACTGCGAACCAGCTCCATTGGCAGCTTACTGTCCATTTCAGGTACTGCCACACGTACATCTGAAGTGCGACCAGAGCTGTCCATGGCAACCTTCGTTTGCGAAATCTGCAACACCGTTGTACCGAACATTGAGCAGACTTTCAAGTACACCGAACCAACACAATGTCCCAATGTCACATGCATGAACCGGGAGGGATGGCGGCTGGATATCAGACAGTCAACATTCGTGGATTGGCAGAAGGTGCGCATCCAAGAGAACAGTTCTGAGATCCCGACTGGCAGTATGCCCCGGACAATGGATGTCATCTTGCGAGGAGAGATGGTCGACCGTGCAAAAGCCGGAGAAAAGTGTATTTTCACAGGTACCGCAATAGTCATCCCAGACGTCAGTCAATTCCGCGTACCAGGTGTGCGAGTGCAGGCAATGAGAGACACCGCAAACACTTCGCGCGGCAACGATGCCGGTGGCTCTGGTGTCAGCGGTCTCAAGGCGCTTGGTGTCCGCGACTTGACCTACCGGATGTCCTTTCTTGCGTGCATGATCTCGCCAGACCACTCAACGCCGGGGCAATCATCGAACCACCATCTCAACGGGCAAGCCAGCAACATCCTTGCATCTTTGCACCAGGGTCAGATCGAGTCGAATGCGACCTCTGGAGAAGAAGCACAAGAAGAGTACCTTGCGACGCTCACAGCAGCCGAGATCCAGGACCTGAAGGACATGGTGCACAAGCCCAATATCTTCATGCGATTGGTTGACTCAATCGCACCAATGGTCTATGGTCATCAGGTCATCAAGAAGGGTATTCTGCTTCAATTGATGAGTGGTGTATCGAAGCAAACTCCAGAGGGCATGGCTCTGCGTGGAGACATTAACATTTGCGTTGTTGGTGATCCATCAACATCGAAGTCACAGTTTTTGAAGTACGTTTGTAGCTTCTTGCCTCGCGCCGTTTACACATCTGGCAAGGCTTCCTCGGCTGCAGGTCTGACTGCTGCGGTTGTCAAGGATGAAGAGACCGGCGAGTTCACCATTGAAGCGGGAGCTCTCATGCTTGCGGACAACGGCATTTGCGCCATCGATGAGTTCGACAAGATGGATATCGCTGACCAGGTCGCTATCCACGAAGCCATGGAACAGCAAACCATCTCCATCGCCAAGGCTGGCATCCAAGCCACACTCAACGCGCGCACGTCGATTCTTGCCGCTGCCAACCCAGTCGGCGGACGCTACAACCGCAAGACTACGCTTCGCGCCAATGTCAACATGTCGGCGCCCATCATGTCGCGTTTCGATCTCTTCTTCGTGGTTCTCGACGAGTGCGACGAGGCTGTGGACCGTCACCTTGCTGAACACATCGTGGGCATCCACAAGGACCGAGACGAGTTCGTCCAACCAGAGTTCTCGACCGAACAATTGCAGCGCTACATTCGCTTCGCCAAGACTTTCCGTCCCGAGTTCACAGATGAAGCGCGCGAGACACTTGTTGAGAAGTATAAGGAGCTCCGAGCGGATGATGCTCAGGGTGGCATTGGCCGCAACAGCTACCGTATCACAGTCCGTCAACTCGAGTCTATGATTCGTTTATCAGAGGCCATTGCAAAGGCCAACTGCGTTGATGAGATCACCCCTGAATTTGTGAAGGAGGCGTACAACCTCCTCCGCCAGTCGATTATTTCCGTCGAGAAGGATGATGTAGAGATGGAAGATGAAGATGACGAAGCTGTTTTGGCTGCCGCAGCTGCCGCAGAAGGCGAAGACGATGTTCTAATGGCCGAGCGTGCACGCACCGAAACCCCTGCGCCAGCGCCCCGGGAGAAGACGAAGATTACACACGACAAGTACATTGCGATGCGAAACATGTTTGTTAGAAGGGTCAATGACGATCAAGAAGAGACACAAGATGGTGTCGAAGAAGAAGAGCTGCTTATCTGGTACCTGGAGCAGAAGGAAAATGAAATGGAGACACAGGAAGATCTCGAGGCGGAAAGGGCACTGGCTAAGAAGGTGCTGAAGAAGGTCGTCAAGGTAAGTCATTCCAAGTCAATGATGGCAAGATTAGCACTAATGTGAATGATAGGAGCAATACCTCATGTTGATCCGAGGTGAAGGTCTCGCAGATGAGCAGGGCCAGTCTGAAACCGGTGGCAAGGCTGTGTATGTCCTGCACCCCAACTGTCCTGTCGAAGACATTGTCTAGATGTCGTGGGCAAGAGGCAAAGAGAGCGATGAGATGAAGTAGACCATAAGCACAGATACCTTTGGCGTTGAGAAGGGCTGAAGCTGGCGTTCAGTCGACGTCTTGTAGACTTTGGCGCAATGTTATACCCAAATTATGTTCCAACCAAACGGACCAACCTGCGATCCCAGGACAGGCACCCGGTCTCACGAGTGCGCACATGTCTAGCTGATGCTCAAGCCTAGGAGACTGCTGTTTACGCTAGTGTAGCGCTCCTGCACCTTGTTCAGCTGAACTTCCCCGCGTCTGTTGTCAACACCGCTCAGCCAGCCTCAAGCCTTGCGATACGGCGCACGCCACGAAAGAGCCTTCTACGGATTCTACAGGCCAGCAGCGCGTCCAACCACTCGATGCATTCATGGTCGACTAGCACCTAGCAGCACGAAATATAGCCCCGCAAGCGTGATGGGTAGGTATGGCGACTTGAGCTTCCATCATAGACCAGAAGCCAGCCAAAATAGTAGAACATCTAGCAGACAGTCCAGCTAAAGCACGTCAATGACAATGCAAGGCTACAATGCAAGTTCTGTGAGCGTATCAGTCATGGTAGAAGGCCAAACCTAAGCCACCTAAATAACCTTTTGCTTCAAACGCCGGACAAGAAAAACGTCCAGCCGACTCAACTATGTGTGCACTGAAACCATATGTTGGTATTCCGTGTCTTGGCCAGATACCAAACTCCAAAGAGCCGCCTGTTATCGAAGGCGCGGTCACTCGAGGGCAAAGTAGTTACTCAGACATTCTGCGGCACGCTTAGACCATGGGCTTGGTACTTCTTCGCTTCAAAAGCACTATTTGCTTTGTTGATGCTGAACTGTTTACTGCGCCCCATAGACCTATATGCGTTTCCGGCAGAGCCTTATTTTCTGGGCCTATCGAAATGGACCTGTACGCTCAGCTGGGCTGGGACAGCCCACCTATCGCATCTCCATCCAGCAACGACGTCGCAGCTGAAAACCCGGACGGAGTTTCCGACGGAATCAGCGCAGATATAGGGCTAAGCTAGTAGGCACGGAGCCGCAGAGGCACGGAACAAGCTCAGTGGCTTTGTCGCGCTAAGCACACCAGAGCTCTGGACTTCCTCACTACTCTGAATGCTCTAATGACAGCTCATGACGTGAAACTGCGGTGAGCCAGCCCGTTCCAAAAGTTAGCGGAATCTAGAAGTCGTTACTGTGAATCACAGTGCAGCCGCTCGGGTGATGGGCCGTGGATGTAACAAGGCGTCTCGTGGGCGCCGACTGGTAAGGCTGAAGGAATGTGGATGCTGCATGACCGACCGCAAATCTCTAGCCAGCCCTGCAACCACGGTTTATGTACTTTCGGAGCATACATCATTCTGGCCTGATGAATGCTCGATATCTTCAAAATATATCAATCGCGTTTTGGAGCACGTTCTTGAACGTCGCTGGAGATACATTCCATACTTCCCAGCCATCTTCCAACATCTACTATATCACGGCAACATCTGCCAGAATCCGACTACAATCAACTTGGCCTCTCCCAACAACTTCAACCGCAACAGATCTCGACAGGTCGCTACCCAGAATGTATTACCTCATTTACACTCCTCACCATCCACGCCCCTACCTGTCGACAGTGTCTTTCATCGCCAACGACTTCGCAGACTGGGGCTGCCAAGTCACCTGCCACGCCAAAAACTCAGCATACGTCGCCGAAGTTCGATATCAAGAGAAGAGAAATCGACCAGGAAGCCGACGCATCGAGCTGATGGAAGTCTGGGCCAAGGAAGTGCTCGCCAGGAAACAGCAACGACAACAAGCCATAATTGGTCCCGCAGAGCTATCAGAGGCGAGGAAAAGGAAAGCTTCAGCGTTTGCACAGGACTTTGTCAGCGGACTCTCTGCTTTCGGTACGCCAACCTTCTTGGTGTAACAAATTCTAAGTTGCTGACACACTCAGAATCGCTCGTCGTAGCACCCAAACCCCTGCAGAACGATCCACTTCCCCTTCCGGCGTATCCTCTCGCTCTGGTCGCCAAATACACACGCCTCATTCACCGCTGCGCCTACACCTCCTGCGTCGCGCTGCCTGACTGGGCCGACCCTGACATCCACGTCGCAGACCAGATTGTGCTAGAATTTCGGCACGACAAGGCTCTCAAACGTGACCAACTTGTAGCTGCGCTAAATGAAGCGATTAGCAAGGGAAGCGGCAGGATAGGGCAGGTAGACAAGTGTGGAGCGACGGGTATAACGAAGGTGTCCATGTGGGTTGATGTTGGAGATTCGGTAGCGAGTGAGAGCAAGGAGGCCGAAGATCCTGTGCCGGTGTATGAAAGGGGGGAGTGGATGTGGCCGCCTAGTTATGCGGACGTGGAAGCCGTTGACGTGATATAAGTGCAAAATGAGCGGCGAGGAGGGAATCGATCTGGTTTCCAAAACTAGAGTCTTGACGGCATTTCGGTTCTTTGCATATAGCGATGGTGCTACCTACGCTTGAGCAGCTTTGAATGACACAGATTCTACCTATTTCCCTAACGCCTGTCGATCCAGCCCTGAACATGAATCAAGTCATCATCTCTGTCATTGTGCAATCCTCTGCGTGAAAAGATGTGAGAATGTCATGTACCGATACTCGCCTAGAATGGTATCATGCACATGCTTGTTGAAGGCCTGTAAGATGTAAAGACAAGGAACGATCGCTACCAAATCAGGAAAGTCGAAGCGCTGACAAAGTGCGAGCTCCAATGCGGAGTCATCGTTCTACTGCCATGCATCCACGCACAATCACTTTCAAGGTCTGGGAAACCGCTAGTAAGATGAACTTTCGCATCAGGAATCGCTGCGCCTTGATTATGGAGCAATTGACGTAAAGCATAGTGGCTGATGACTCCTGAGAGGCTTCTTCAGCCCTTTCGGTACCCGCGGGCGGAACCTACAATCTCACCAATCACATCAGCGAATCTTTCAGCCCTACCGGTGGCCGCGCATCGACTTAAGCCTTCAACTGTCCTCACATCCCCCCACATCCCTGTGGCGTACAACAAGCAAAGATCTCAGTATGGAAGGTGCCGCCACTTCCAGCGATAGCCAAGCGGGCTTACGTGCGGTATGTCTGGCTTGCGGGCAACCTTGGTCTCGAATCCCGTCCTAACCGTGGTCTAGTGCGATCAATGCAGGACGCGCAAGGTACAACTCACCAGTAAAATATTCGACGACATGACTACCAGACTAATCCCTTTACGTGACAGATTCGATGCGACAAAGGCAGACCTTGTGCGAGCTGTCGTGCTTCGGACCTTGTTTGTCAAGCTTCTAGCAATAGGCCTAAGGAGCAAAGACAACGAGTTCTCATTTCCAGCAAATAGTAAGTGGCATATTCCTTCCTCTCAGTCTCTGCGCGTCTGCTGCTGAAGCAATTTCGTGTGCACATCAACGTGTGCTCGGTTTGTACAGATGCATGACCCAAACGTAGACACCTCCCTTCCACTAAGCAATGGTCCTTGTAAAAGCAAATCTCTGACTGCAAAATTGTAGTGAATCAAAGATTGATGCCATTGGAAGCCGGCTTGCCGGTATCGAGAAAGCTTTGCGAGACATGAAGGTGGCTTCGCCGCAATTACCTTCTCCACAAAGTCAAGAACATGCATCTCCATCTCCCTCGTTCGGACATTCAGTGACTGCCACGCCTGCTGCTACGCCGGGTTCGAGCATCCAACACTTCGAGGGCGATACGTCTCTGAGTGCCTACTCTACGTCCACTAACGATCAATTGCAACGCGCTCTCCGCAACACTCAGTTGTTACAGCAAGATCCCAACCTTGCTGCCGCACTGACATCTCTCAGTCAGATAGTGTCGACTCAAAACGTAGACCCTGGCGAGCATGAGGTCCCTAGTACTGAGAGAGCTGCAAGAGGCAATCGCAGATATGGAGTTCCTCCCGCAGAGGTGGTCTCACAGGTGCTTCGAGAGACCGAAGGGCTGTACGACACACTCGTTGGCCTCTTCTATCCTGTCAGACCGTACAAAGAGATCATAAGCCTTTGTAAGGATATGTACTTCAACATCGAAGATATCCCGGTCGCAAACCTTATCGTCGCGTTTGGCAGCCTCTATTTCGTCTTCAGAACATATCAGTTTGGTTTTGCGAAGGACGATCCACGCATGGAAGAATTTCATGCGTACTCAGCTATGTTCGTACGGAACATGATGGACTTGATAGGTCTGCTTCCGGTACTAATGGCGCCCACTCTTGACAACTTCGAAGCTATGCTACTCGGTGTAAGTATTTTCATCGCATCCAGGTAAACATCACAAAGGTCATGCTGACGCCCACCCAGGCATACTATGCTGTCGAGGCTTCCAAGCCATCGCTCTGCTCCGCTCTCATATCGAAGGCGAGTCACCTATGCCTGACTCTAGGCTACCATCGTGCAGACTCTATGGTCAAGGACTCGCCTGAGACGCGGGAACGGAAGATCAACCTTTTCTGGTTTCTCTACAGCATGGACAAAGGCCTTTGCTTACGTCTTGGTCGCGCATCATGCATCCAGGACTATGACATTGCTGTGCCTTTGCCTAGACTGGGGACCGATGAGGACTTCTCCGCAGGCAATGGTTTGATCCGGTTCTGGTGCAAGCTTGCGGGGATCCAAGGGCGAATTTACGAAGATCTCTACAGCCCTCGTGCTCTGAAGCAGCCCAAAGCTTCCAGAGCAGGAAAAGCTGATCTGCTGGTTACTGAGATTAGGCAGACGTGGACTGAGCATGATCAGATAGGTATTATTCCCGGTACGTCTGAAGAGACGCATGAAATCTTCATGCTCGGGGACAAAGTCACACTGTCTACAACACTCACTTTGGTGCTTAGAGCTGTTCCGGCGACAGATGATCAGCCGCTATCGTGCAGTCAGGATTGTATCACTGCAGCGAGACAAGCGCTACAACTTCACCAAAGATGTACAGCCAAGTTTGCAGACATGTCCGATCGACACGTTTTTGCGGAGTATCTGCATTGGACCCTACTCCACACACCTTTTACGCCATTCCTCGTTATCTTCTGCCACATCATCGAGACTCAGTCTGCAAGCGACCTAGCCATGCTTGGCGATTTCCTGCAGACATTACAGCCTGCTCGCGGCACGTCAAGTGCTATCGAGAAGATGTTCCTGGTTTGCGATGTTTTCCATCGCGTTGCCAAACTTTTCATTGACGCTGCTTCGAGAGATCCGGTCTTCTCCAATCCCGCAACACCCGACCAACCGACACAGACGCAGCTGCGTAAAGAACTTGATCCATTCATGACTAGGATTGGCATCAACAATACCTACGATGCCGGATTCAACAGCACCGATTTTGATCCTTACGCGGCTTCTACTCGACCGAATGCATCGTTGGACATGAATGCCTTTGCATCAGGCGGCAACATGGGCGAGTGGTTCTCGGAAGATCAATTGATCACCACATTGCTAGGCAACAATTTCAACTTCATGGATCCCAATGCAGCGCTTCCAACAAACAACAACGGGCAATTCATGTAGAGACTGTATAATCATTGGCTCATGTTCTCAACGACCCCTCTCAATCACCCTCAGAACATCTTATTCACTCCACTCCACTCGGGCTCCGCAAGATGCGCCCTGTACATCACGCCCGACCACGAGACCATCGGGGCCTTCTCCGGCCGTCTCTTTGCCTGTTCCACCACCATGTCACCAAGGACCTTCTCGATCTTGGCCCGGCCAAAATCTTTCTCCATGCCATCTCTCAAAGGCAACAACACGTTCCAAGCGGAGCTTTGACGTCCAAAATCTGTAATCACCGCTAGTCTGACGAGCTTCGATAGTTCTCCAATTCGTTCTGCGATCTGAGGACTCGTGTGGCACGCGATTGCTGTCCAGACATCGTGCTTGTCCGCTGCACTAACGTCAAAATGGTCCAGATGCTTCACCGCTGCATCACCTCCTTCTATCTCGAACCTCTGGGATCCGTCATACTGATCCGTCGTTCCAATGTCGTGGAAGAGACACGCGGTGAACAGGAGGTCAAGCTTCGCGGGGTCTGTTGCGTAGACCGACTCTAGATGTTTAGCGAGTGCTTTGGCGTAGAGAAACACTCTCATGCTGTGGCTGAGTATAGCTGGGGCCAGTAGATTTGAGACATGGCCAAATGCGGCTTGCGATATTGCGGTCTGCGGGACGTTGCTGGTGTAAACTCGGCTCGACGGCGCTGATGGTGTGGACGTTGTAAGATCAGAAGGCGGACACATATCAAAGTCTGAATGCACAATCCTCTCTCTGATGCCTTTGGTACCGGTTTTAACCAGCTGATGGACGTTTTGTGTCTTACTGAGGTTGGTCAAAGTAATGTTGTTTTATGCCTCATGCATGTCATCCCGCGCGCCTTGTCGCTCAATCCGGCGAGGACGGGGCAAACTTCGGCAACTCTGACTCCACAGTGCCCACTTCAGACTTCGCAACGGAACAAAAACTTTCTCTCGGCCTTTGGGTCACCAACGGCAGCAAAAAGATGGTCACTACGAGGGTCGAACTCGCGACCTTGGCGTATCAAGGATGAAAGCTATTAGCACCACGCTCTAACCAACTGAGCTAAGCGACCTGTGTTTTCTTGTATGGAATATTCCGTGCGTATTACGTCTATAACTTCTGACATCGTAGCACGTCTATGCATCAAGGCATCGGCAGACTCTTCGCAAAGGCCTCTGTGATCTTCTCCATATCCCACCCTACTGTCAATCCCAGCTGCAACAGGATCCTCGCCTTCTGCGGGTTGTAGAACCCACTCGAGATGATGAAGTCTGTGCTTGGCGGCACCAGGCCATCTGTACTCCTGTGCGATGCCACAATTGGAATGCTGGTCGCATTGTAGAGCTCCTCAGCTGCAAGATTCGCCTTCCTCGACATGCCGCCCGCACCTACGCCAGCGTAGACGATGCCCTCGGCGCCACCAGCAACTGATGCATTAAAAAGCGTAGTATCCATGTCCTGGTGGGCGTATAGAATGTCGACTTGAGCAAGGTCGGTCACGTTGGAAACGTCAAAGACGACGCGGCCTACTGGCTCTGAGGCTGTGAAGAAGAAATACGGGACCTGGTTGACAAAAGTGCCAAGCTGGCCAGCCTCGGTCGAGAAAAAGGTGTCGAGGCTGTTCGCGTTGTTCTTGGTGGTGTAGAACGCTGAGCCGATGCGATCGTTCAGGACGATCATGGTGCCGCGGTCACGACCTGCGGGAGAGCCGGCGAGAACGACGGCTTGGTACAAGTTCAAAGGCCCATCAGCGGAGAGGGCAGTCGCTGGCCGCATGGCCCCGACACATACCACGGGCTTGGTCGAGTTTACAGTGGACTCTAGGAAAAAAGCCGTCTCTTCAAGAGTATCTGTTCCATGAGTGATGACGACGCCGGACACTTCGGGCTTCGCTAGCTCTTCGTTGATCATCTGTGCCAGCTTGAGGCTAATGGTCTCGTTGACGCTACCTGAGTCGACATTGGAGATCTGATAACCGGCAATGTTGGAAATATTGAGGAGCTCCGGGACGGCAGCGACGAGTTGCTGCACACCCAGACCGACCGAGTAGCCCGTAGTCTGTGTATTGCTGGAGCCTTGGGAGGCAATTGTACCTCCAGTTGCGAAGATGGTGATATTAGGGAGCGACGCATTGATAGGCGTCTGAATGTCCTGTCGGACAAAGAGCTTATGAAGTCCTGACTTGGTCAAGTCAACGGGTGACGCCAAGGCCAAAGAGGCAAAGAGAGGAAGAAGCTGTGTGATGACCTTCATCTTGTTGGCTTCGGGAGTCAGTCGAGTTGCTCTACAGTTGATCATCTACACTGAGCGCTGCCCTTTATAGTGTACAATCACGGCTCTTCTCGCTCGGTCGACTTGCTCAATACCAAGCCTCTTATCTTGCGCCTTGATGAACAGTCAGCACTATCGTCATCATCCTGTTGTTACTGCCGCCAAGTAAGCCCGTAGATACACAAGGCAGGCACGTAGAGACGTTTATGTAAGACCGCCGGTGGAACGTCAAGGCTGCACACCGTTATCTGATATCGGCGGAGGGATGAACCCACTTTGCAAAGGCGCTAGTATACGTCTGGAAAGAGTGCCAAGTGCAGATTGTCCATGTTCTTGGGAAGCCCATGTCCTGGGGCTTTTATTGCGCGGAAACTCGAATGTAACAACTGATTGCGTATAGAATGTGTAATGATTTCCGTCGTGTTGTGTCGGTGTGATTTGCCATACTCTTTGGTCCGACATCGCAGAGGGGGATCGCACTTGCCAAGCGAGACGGAGATACCTGCTTGATGACAAAAACGTGGGATGTATCTGCTAAGCTTTCCCGATGAGGTGGTATGATTAGTTCATCTGCCAGAGGTATTCGGGGAGCCGAAGCTTCCGAACCCTACATAGTGGTTGTTGGACCTGCGCTCTCAGGTTCGTGATGAAACCTCAATGTCCCTCGCAATTCGAACCTCCCGGACACAGACGCGTGTTGCCGCGCTGTAAATTACCCTCTAATTTATCAGGAGGTATGAGTTACGTGAGTGACAGCTCCCGGGCCTGAGCCTCATCGCGACAAGCCGGACGGTAGATTGGCGTCGCGTGCTGTTGAGGAATGATGGGGACGCAACAGGGCATTAGAAACCGTTTGTGAAGAGGTCGCAGCATCTACTTGTCCATTCTGAGAGTCTACAACACAGTCGACCAACCGACATTTGGCGTGCACATCGGGGTTGCTGTGCTAGATCGCGGTCGCTTGGCCAAGTTGGTGAGGATGGCGCGGCGAAGGCGCAGCTTCAAGTGTCGGCGCAACAGGACCGAACGACGTCATCGGCCCAGCCGAATCGAGGGCTATCCGTGACAACGCAGTAGACACAATAGTGACAATACAGCCAGCTTTGGTCTTGGTACAGTGCTCGCAACGTTACAACTCCGAATCTGGGGCCTTTTTTCCTACAAGTTTGCCAGATCAGCAGTATGGGAGATACCTCTATTGCAGCGAACAGGTCCGCCCTCAAAGACTTCATTGCATCGATCGCAACAATATCTGGGGACCTGTCCAATATCACCGCACCTCCTTTCCTCTTAGCCGAGAATTCGACGGTCGAGATACCTCAGTACTGGTGCGACCATGCCCATCTCTTTGTCCGCCAGGCTTGGGGTGAAACCGAAGAGCAGAGAGCTCTGAATGTTCTCGAGTCTTTCATGGGAGCGCTCCGAAACCAGCAGTATGCGGGAAGAGACGAGTCGGAGGGTGTAAAGAAGCCATTGAACGCTTTCTTGGGCGAGTTGTTCATGGGAAAGTGGGAGGATGAAGAGCTTGGAGAGACTCGACTTATATCTGAGCAAGTCAGCCACCATCCGCCGATTACGGCGTGTTACATCTGGAACGACAAACATGGCGTACGGGCGGAGGGTTTCACAGAGCAAGAAATAACGTTTTCAGGGAGTGTCAGCATAAAGCAAAAAGGCTATGCTATGTTGCACATCGACAAGTACAACGAAGACTACCTGATGCCAGTCCCAAACGTCAAGGTCAAAGGTATACTTGGCGGCAAGCCGTACCCAGAATTGCAAGGCAGCTATTCACTTATCTCCTCAACCGGCTATATTTCGCAAATCAAGTTCGAAGGCAAGTCATTCTTTGGTGGTGGACAGAAGAACGCGTTTGACGCGAAGATGTTCCACACTGATCGCCCGAACGAGATTCTGTACGAGGCCAAGGGTGTATGGAATGGCGAGTCCACGTTTGAGGATGTACGGACAGGGAAGGCGGTCGAAAAGATGGATTTTGCAGCACTCAAAACCCTGCCGCTGCAGATCGAGGACATAATTGAGCAAGATCCTTGGGAGTCACGACGCGCATGGGCAGATGTCATTTCAGCGCTAAGGCGAGGGGATATGAAGGCTGCCGCTGACGCCAAATCAGTAGTTGAGCAGGGCCAGCGAGAAATGAGGAAAGACGAGGCTGCCAATGGGACCACCTGGAAGAACCGCTTTTTCAAGCCAGTCGAGCGCGACGAGGTCTTCGATGCATTATCAAAACACGATCCGAGCTCCTTCACCGTTGATCGTCAGGGTGGTATATGGAAAATAGATAAGGAGGCAGTCAGGACTGCACAAAAGCCGTACCACGAGAACTTACTGCCGACAAACGAGCGAACGGGAGCGCCCGGAGGATCTCAACGCGACGCTGCTGGTGAAGATCAAAACTTACCGCAGAACGAGACCGTGGCGGCAGATCCCACAAAAAGGGCTTCCCAGCAACAAGAAATCCGATTATCTGGACAAAAAGCACCGACCCAACAGCCTATTGATCCTCCAGTCCCAGCAGATCTACCAACACGGCCGCACACGGAATCGCCTCGCATGAAAGGGCCCGAAACTTTAGCAAAAGGCCCGACTGACGCCGAAGTGGAGGATTTCCTCCGCAACAAGTACAGCGCAAGTCCAAGATGAGCTGGGCTTTATTTTGACGTCCAACCAGAGTCTAGACCGTGCGCGATATCTGCGATGCGAAAATGATAAATAATATGGTAGTGATTGATTAATTACATGCGTAATATAGAGTACGCCTTTAACAGATCCGGGTATCGTCGCAATGAATGACTGTCCAACGCTGTGACTACTTGTAATTACCGACTTTCATTAATGTTGCATAGCAATCAGGAAGATCGCCTTTCTGACTCTTGAACCACGTCTTTTTTCATGGTGATTTTCCCAGTCGGTACTGCTGGAATAGCGTTCTCCTCGTCGAAGCTCTTCCCCCCTGCTGACACCGTCCATGTTTGAAAACCCTTCTCGCTTTGCTCCACTTGACTGTCGTCAACAAGGTCGTCCCTCAGGCGAATTGGCTGGAGGTTTCCTAAGCCATAGTCGTCCTCCCTATCCCGAACTGTGCCTCCCTTCTCGGTTCGCATCAATGTCCCAAAGTTGAAAAGGCTTTTCCTCTTGGACTCCTTTGCTGTGGAGGGTCCACCGTACCACTTTGGTGTATCTTTCCCGCTATCTCCACCACCGGTTGTGCTGATGCCGATCTTTGCTGCTAGCTGTCGATAAAGAGGACGGAGGGTTGCGAGGCTACCAGCGGTGATGCCTAGAGCCTGCTCGGTGTCACTCCAGATGGCAATATCGACGGTAGCCCACAGGAAGTCGGGGTTCTTGAAGTCCATGACGTAGGCCATACGGCAAAGGACCGCAATACTCGCTACGCAAGCCATTCCTAGAATAGGGACCAGAAGGATCTTCGTCTTGCCAGACATGTTCAGGTTCCACACGAGGAAGATAGGTAGGAGCGCAAATGTGAAGTCGCAAATAACGGATACGACGCTGTAAAAGTAGGTGAGGCCAATGATGACATCGATGGGGATACATTGTCCGGTTTGCGAGAACCTGTCCCAAAAGTAGGAGATCGGGGTGCACTGTAGGAGTGTGACGAAGAAGAAGGCCAGTCCGCTGATGACTGTGAGGCCCATGACGGTATGGACTATCCACCGTTGAATTGGTTTGATCGTGATGCGTAGCAGGAACAGTCCAATTGAGATCTTGCAAAAGATCATGGCCCAGCAGTAGGCAACGTAGCATAGCCACCAGTACTTTGGGCAAGTCAGACACCTCTGCAAGCTTAAAAGGTCGGGAATACTTACCCGCATGGCCTTCATAATGCCGTCGTTGCTCAGGTCTTTCATGTGTCGTCCAGTGCCATAGTGTATACCCCCGATTGCACAAGTTGCGAACATAACATGAAAGAGCTGTCGAGGTTAGTAATCTGATTCGTGAATAGTAGCATTCGGATTCAACTTACGAGAGTGATGACCATGAAAAAGTCATCCCAGCCAAAAGCCTTGACGATACGAGTTCGAACATAGACTCGAAGCACGACCGAAATGAACGATATCGACACCATCGCCAAGCAAACGGCTCGAAGCTCTGGTCCTCTGTTCTCAACCATCTTGGCAGTTCGATTGATTGAATAGCACCGATGTGCGCAAACTTCAGTTCACCCCAGATTCACGAGAAAATCAGGCGCAGTCCCGGAGGAAATACCAAAAACTTGAGGGTCAGACCGGTTCATGGTTGTTACGCGAGTCTCGACTCTGGATATACATGAGCAGGAACAGGGGCGAGGCCGCGCAAGAAGCGCCCTGCATACGCCAACGCCCAAAGCTAAAAAGTAAGACAGCCCGAGCTTGCGCACAGAGCTTGTGCTGCAACCTCGAAGACGATCTGCTTAAGAACGCGACTCGTTCCGAAGGAATGGTCTACGATGAACCTCTCAGCCGTCCATGCCGTTGGCGATCTTTGCCGAGATCTCGCTGACGCCTCGACAAAGGATGGTTGATCTCAATATCTCGGCCTTCGAAGTGGTCTTGGAAGAATACTCCAGATGCTGCTGATTGAGTCGTCCCGCACTTCATTGCAGGGGAATTTGCGTTGAGTTTGACCAACGCGGGCGCTCACCGTTCGCGGCTGCGGCCGTGCCTGAGAACTTTTCGGTCCCAGAGTTCTTTGCGAATTCATGCCCGTCGCCTCGCCTTAGTTAGACACCGTCACGCAATCAACAAGCCGGATGCGACACGGCATAGACCGGCAATTGGAAGGCCCTCTCGCATGGCGACAGGGGTAGGGTTTTGCACGCCCATTACGGAACCGTCTCCGATGACCAGTAGACCTCTTTTGGGATCGGATATTCGCCTCATAAAGATAAGCGTGTAGACTAGTGCTGTCAGGGCAGAAACTAGACGCCCATCAGTCATGTCCATGTGGAGAGCTTGCGGATCTTCACACTACTGCGCGTTCCGAGGCATAGTCATTGGAACAGATGTTGCCCCGCTTGACTCGAGAAGTTGTAGGTTTCGTATGCGGAGGCGGGCTGATGGGAGCGATCAGTTCGCTCTGTCAACTAAGGTCGTCGCTGAAAGTTTGTTCGAGGCTAGGAGATCAGCTTCACCAATATCAGATACACCTGGGCATCAACACAGCATGATCGCTTGTCCGTCACGACATTGTTCGCCTCACACTGGAATCATGAAGAAGTGCAGATTGAGGGACAGATGTGGCTTAGGAACCTCAAACAACTAATTGCAACACGCGAGTCAATGAGGCGCCTCTGAGCCGAGCAGCCCCCAATGCACGACCGTTCAGGATGCCTCCCCTTCAGGACAGATTTTCTGACTTCTCAGGCGTTCCCAGCATTGCGACAGTAGCAGCTGGCCTGAACGGCGACATCCGCCACGGCTTCAGCTAGCCGAAGCTGCTGCTGTACAATACCCGCTTCTCCGTCCCGTTTGAGCTTGACTAGACATTCGTGATATCCATGCAAAGCCCAGACATTATTCGGATGCTGTCTGGCCCTGGGTAGGGTGTCATCGAACCCTAGATCTGCCCTGTACGCAGCAGCAGCATCTTCAACTCTCCCCTGCTCCAAGAGGAGTGCAGCATATGCGTGTCTTGAAGGCTGCATCCATGGCCACGGCTCAGCGTAATTGAGGGCATCGTCGCGTCTGATCGCTTCCTCAAGGTGGCTAAACGCGATGTCGTATTTGCCTTGCCGATACGCTATCTCCCCATCCAGCATTGCCTCGCCGACCTTTAGCACCACATTTGAACGGTTCGGGAAGTCACCACAAATGCGGGACGACGGAATGCGTTTCACAGCCTCTTTCAGAGCGGAATGTTCCTTCAGTGCCTTGTCAATATCTCCGGTCGCGGCGTATGCCACACCTTTGCCGTAGTGGATCATTGCGATCGTCACGCAGTACAGCTCCCTATCTTTCGGAAACGGTAGAGAAAGTAAGTCCTGCCAGCGACCAAACCGGACAAGGACGTGGACACGCACTGACGAAAAGTTTTCGAGCCAGTCTGCCATGGGAGGACTTTCGACGCTGAGGAGAGATGCGGGTAGCGACTGCTCCATCCGACTCACCGCATCTAGAGCGACCTTTGACTGACCAGCGAACATTGCAGCGTAGATGAGTGAGTGGTAGTCGTGCATACGATAGAAAGAGTAAAAGTTGTCTCCCCCGTGCTCTTTGAGGTACTTCTCATCAGCAAGACATGCATCAGCATTTGAAGCTATGGCTCGCCGATAGTCCCCAACAAGGATGTCCAGGTGACTCGGCATGTGGACCAGATGACCCGCATCAGGAATGAGGTTGCGAAGATGGTCCGCAGCGACCAATGCTACCTCTGGCGTTGCACTCATCTCCATCAAGTGGATGTAGAGGTGGAGGATACCAGGATGCTTGTAAACATTTTCCTGTTTCAGCGCTTTCTCGAGAAATCCTTTGACTTCTAGCGAGCGAGATCCAGGGGTCGGCTTCCCAGTTTTCAGATCCCAAAGATCCCATGCAGAGAGGTTCATCACAGAGTCTGCGAACAAGGCTGTGACATCAAGATCGTCCGAGAATCTCTCGTACACCGACTCCATGGCCTTTGCGTAAGCCTCGTTGCAGGCCTTGAAATCGTGCTCCTCCAGCCCCTTTGGGACGCGGGCTTGGATCGCCTCAATGAGTGCTTGTTCGAGCTCTGTCGAATCCGACGCATGGTCTTTAGCCTCTGAGAGTGCACGTTCAATCGTGTCTAAAGTTTTCTGCAGCTCCTTTTCATCGAAAAGATCCCAGGGTTTGTTGTAGTTCGGGCCTAGGGCAAAGGCAAGCTGTTTCCGTCAGCTCATTTACCGGTCCCCTGTAGGCATTCAGTTTCCAACTCACACCCCAGTATGCCATCGCACATCCTGGATCTTCCGCAAGAGCCCTTTCGAAGCAGCGAGCCGACTCTTCGTGGTGGAATGCATAGCTCCAGATCAGGCCCCGGTCAAACCATACTTGGGCTTCTGCATTTGCCGTGGTAACCTTGCGATGGTAGGTCCCGAGATTGTACTGGTAGGACTTCGACGCAGTACCCATGGCTCTACTAGAGTATGATTTTTGCTTTCAAGTCCGATCGAGGTAACGTTGTTGTGTTGAAAGCTCCGCAACGGTCTCGTCGGTCAACTTTACGAGCGGGGTCTCGTGTGGAGTCAGCCAATGGTGAATCGCGCCATCGACGACGGTCGCACACGCGGAAAGAGCATCTCAACCATCTGAAGTCACCCGCAAAAACACCCTCGTCTGTTTGCACTCTAAAAGAAAGCGACATCGTTGCGGTGCTTGGTTTGAAAAGCCTCAGTTCTGAAGGACGAGAGAATTACGTCACCCCACGTTCCCACGATCGCGAAGTCGAAGACTCACAACCGAGCAACTCCTTCCAGTCACGCCACAATATAGTCCGAATCTCAACCAGCTCTCGGTCACACAACAACTCCATCGCTGATACAGATGCTAAGACGCATTGCCATTCGTCCGCACAGAATAACCTACTTCGCTCTTCGACCCTTGGCTTCTCAAAACGCCAGGATGCTACACTCTGCCACAACCCCCGTGCCAACAAACAATTCCTCAAAGAAGATCTTCGCCCCGACCTCCAATTCCGAGGACCCAGGGCATGCAACACAATATACCAAAGGCGCCCTAGATCGCGCCGATCTCCTGCCCTCTCCCACGGATCAATTCCACGCCTGGTTCTCAGAGGCTTCTGCATCCGGCGTCTACCAACCGGAGACGGTCACGTTCTCGACCGCAGAGCTGCCATCCGGTAAAGTCTCCGCGCGCATGGTGTACATGAAAGAGCTTGACGCGCGTGGCTTTGTGATCTACTCGAACTGGGCCACCTCGCGCAAAGCTGCCGATGTGGCCAGCAATCCGCATGCGGCGCTCACTTTTTGGTGGCGCGAGTTGGAGCGGCAGGTCCGGGTCGAGGGGCGCGTGGAGAGGCTAACGAATGAGGAGAGCCAGGTCTATTACGATACGAGGATTAGGGGGAGCAGGATTGGCGCGTGGGCGAGCCAGCAGAGTAAGGTGTTGGAAGGACGCGAGGAGTTGGAGAAGCAGGTTGAAGATGTCGAGAAGAGGTTTGAGGGAAGGGATGAGATTCCTGTGCCGGACTTTTGGGGCGGGCTGAGGGTCATTCCTGAGGTTGTGGAGTTTTGGCAGGGCAGGCCGAGTCGGTTGCACGATCGGTTCAGATATGAGTGGGTAGAGAAGGAGGGTGGCGAGGGGGAGTGGAAAGTTGACAGGATTAGCCCGTAAGTGGGCATACTCGTGGAGCTTGAATATGGAACGTGAAACTACTATATTTTGATTCTTTTGCGAATCTTGGTATGAACTACAAACGCTAGCACAACGCCAATGAATGACCTGGCCCTACCCAAAGCAGTCATATGCAACTATATGAAACCATCAATCGTAACCGTGAATAATCGACGTCTACTCGCCATCAGACTCATCTTCCGCAGTCTAAGATATTGTTAGCTTTTTTCTGCGCATGTGGCGGTTCAGTCAACTTACGTTATCGTGGAAGTTGGTTCCGTGTGTGGTCTCGTTGATGTAACCCTTCCTAATGACGAAGTCACCGAAGTGCTCGCCATCGTTCCTCTCCTTAGCGTAGTGCTTGATCATTGGCTTCATGATGTCCAGGATCTCGTCTTCCTTGATCGAGCTCCTGTACAGCTTGTTCAAACGCTGACCGTGGTAGCCACCACCAAGGTACATGTTGTATGCACCGTAAGCCTTGCCGACGAACGCTACCTCAGCAAGCCAAGGGCGGGCGCAACCGTTGGGGCAACCAGTCATGCGCATAACAATGCTGTTCTGGCGAAGGCCAGACTCCTCAAGAGTTCCTTCGAGCTTGGAGATTAGGACAGGCAGGTAGCGCTCGGACTCGGCCATGGCAAGACCGCAAGTGGGGAACGCAACACAGGCAGAACTTGACAGTCTCATACCAGAGAAATGGATGTTATCAAGCTTCCACTTCTTGAGGAGCTCCTTCATAGCAGGGAGGTCATCGTCGTGGACGTTAGACAAGATCAAGTGCTGGTTACCAGTCAACCTGAACTCTCCCTTGTGTGCCTTGGCAACCTCGATGAGACCGGTCTTCATTGGAAATTCAGCAGTATCCTCAATGCGGCCGTTCTCAATGAACAAGGTGAAGTGGTTGAGGCCGTTCTCATCCTTTTGCCATCCAAATGTGTCAACGTTGCTGTCGAACTTGAACGGCGCCGGTTCGGCAAATTTCTGGCCCCACAGCTCCTCGACCTTGCCACGGAAGACATCGACACCCATGTCGTCAATGGTGTACTTTAGACGAGCGTGCTTGCGGTTCTTGCGGTCACCGTGGTCACGCTGCACCAGCATGATCTTCTCGCAGACGATGTGAGCCTGGTCTGTGGGAACGTAGCCGAACATGCTACCAGTGCGGGGGTATGTCTTCTTGTTGTTGTGTGTGACACCCATTCCACCTCCGGCAAGAATGTTGAAACCGGCAAGTTTGCCGTCAGCACCCTTGATGGCGATGAGTCCGACGTCGTGAGCGTAGACATCGGTGTCATTGTGTGGAGGAATAGCAATGGTAATCTTGAACTTCCTGGGCAAGTACAGGGGGCCGTAGAGAGGCTCGTGATCCTGAATAGCCTCACCGGCAACCTTGCGCTTCTGCTTGGTCTCATCGTCCTCGAGCCAGATCTCGTGGTAAGCAGTGGTGTTGGGGAGAAGGTGATCGCTGATCTTCTGGGAAACAGCGTGGACCTCGGCGTGGTAGCTGGAGTGGGTGGGCAGAGAACTGCACATGACGTTACGGTTAACATCACCGCAGGCAGCGATGGTGGTCATCAAAGACTTGTTGATGGCCTGCATGGCTGGCTTGAGCTTGCCCTTGACGATACCGTGGAACTGGAAGGTTTGGCGAGTGGTCAGCTTCATGGTCTCGTTTCCGAGCCTGGTGCTGATCTCGTCCATTTGCAGCCACTGCTTGGGTGTAGCGACACCACTAGCGAGTCTGCATCGGATCATGAACGAGTAGGCGGGCTCAAGGCCCTGAGCCTTGCGCTCATCACGGAGATCACGGTCGTCCTGCATGTAGGTACCGTGGAACTTGGTAAGCTGCTGGTCGCTGGCAGAGATGGCACCAGTGGATGTATCAGCAAGACCCTCCTCGATAGTACCACGGAGGAAGTTCGAAGCGGCCTTCATGTCCTCGTTGGTGATTGGCGGGGGCTCCTCAGGAAGGCCCTCGACGTTGTCGACGCCGAGCGACTGCCAGAGCTTGGGCTCCCACTCCTGGTATGCAGTCTCGTATGTGTCGGGGTCCTGGTCATCACCGAGACCAACGGGGGCTAGCTCCTTGCCGCCAAGTGTAAGAAGGCGAGCGTGCAAGTCCTTGGCAGGCTTGTTGTAGTAGATCTTGTCCTCCTTGCGAGGCCAGTAGTGGCTGTCACCAAGACCGAATGTGGAGAAGTTGACAGTGGCGAGATCCAGGTCGGTAGAATCCTTGATCGTCTCCCAGGTGACGCGACCGTTCTGTGGGAACTCTCCCTGGCCGGCGACACTAGTGATGAACACAACGTTCTGCTCGTTGGCAAGATCCTCGAGAGGGAAGTCGTCCATGGCCATGACCATGGTCTTGAGGCCTCGCGCCTTGCCGCGGTTGCCCAGACGCTTTGAGACCTTCTCGGCGTTACCGTTGTCGGATGCGAAGAGGATAGTCAATGGATCACCAGCAAGGCCGTCAAGGAGCTGGCTGTAGGCATCCTTAGCCTTGCGCTTCTGCAGCTGCCTGACCTCAGTGCCGAAGTTGCCGGAGACATTTGAGGCGAACTGAGGGTGCCTCTTCATGACCTGCGACAGGTAGTTGTCACGAGCAAGGAACTCTTCGAGCTCCTTCTTGATCCTCTCGGAGTCAAGCTGGAAGTTGGGCTCGCCCTTCTCGTCACCCTTGGGATCCCAGCGGTACAATGGCCAGTAACCGAGATCGACAGCCTTCTTGGTCTCTTGCAGGACGGTCAAAGGCGAGTCATTCTCCTTCTCGTAGGGCAGGTAAGCAAGGACGACTGAAGGACCGTCAAACTTGTCGGCCTCGATCATGGCCTCCAAAACCTGTGTGTATGAGCTGTACACGGCAACCGATGCAACGTAGGCGTTACCGAAGTTCATGGCGTATAGACCAATATCCTTCTTCCTGCGAACCGAGTCGGCAGCGGCGCGCTCAGAGTAGGGAGTCGAGTCGATGATGAGCATGTTGACATTCTCGCCAGCCTCCAAGACGTGGTGGACACCGGAGTTACCAAGGTCGTACGCCCAAGCATCAGAGCCAACCAACCAGGAAGATTCCTGGTAGAAAAGCTTCTTGGACTCGAGGAACTTGTTGGCGGTAGCTGAGCCGTCGGTGCTCAAGCGTGCAATGACCTCAGGAGCAAGGTCGTTGGCCTCAACAGCGTTGTTTGCGCTGAGTACCCACTTGGACAGCCACTCCTTGGGTGCGTTTGTGATGAAGTCGTTGCTTTTGGAAGCAGATGCAGCCTCGTCGACAAATCGCTTCCTGTGCTCCTTACGGGCGATCAGCGAACCGAAACCGTATTCGGGGCTTGCTGAGATCTCATTCGAAATGCCAGCGTTCTGTGCACCAAGCTGATTGGCGACGTGGAGCTTGTCACCGAAGACTTGGTCCAAAATCTTGACGTAGGCGTTTTCGAGGGCCGGCTTCTCGAGCTTCGCCGGCTCAGCTTTTGGGCCGTCCAGGTTGCCGATCTGGAGGTTCTGAAGAGGTGCCTCGCTTGTGAGGTTCTGCCATACGCCACGCAATGCTTGAGAAACGGTCTTCTCGTCGATGTAGCCCAACTGGTAGCCAACAACGGTAGGCGATACCCCACCAGCCGACTTCAGCGACATCAGCAGGTCCAGAAGGACAGGGCCCCACTTGGTGGTCTTGCGACGGACTTGCTCGAGAACGGCGATCTTCTTGATCGACTTGGGGAGCAGGGGAGCGAGGGAAGCACCCAGCCATGGGCGGTACAGCTTGGCTGTAATCAGGCCAGCGTTGACGTAGGGCTCGGAGTCGTCCGCAGAATCGAGCTCAGTGGCGAAGATGCCAGAATCGGCGCCGAAAAGGAAGATAGCAGCTTCTTCGTTGCCAGAGCCGGTGTACGAGAATGCATCGTAAGCACGTCCTGTAGACTCCTTGATGGTCTCCCAGATCTGTGACGCGAAACGGTAGATGTCCTCGGACGAAACAGGCTTCGAGATGAGGGATTCAACGGTGGTGGCAGAAGAGACCGAAGCACCGCTCTGGCTGGTGTCACGCTGTGACGAGCCAGACGAAGAGTCGGCTCGCTGGCTGTTCCTCTCCGATACCGGAACGGATCGAAGCTCTGAGGAGCTCAGGGGGGCAGCCTCTGTGTCGCGCGCGTTGCTCGAACTGCGAGCAAAGGAGACAGTAGCGCTCCTGCCGTCGTCGGCGTAAAGAGAAGTCTCCCCAGACTTTGTGTGCTGGAAAGCTGCGGCAGCATCAAGGTCAATGACGCGACCAAGCAGCTGAGCATCCTCCTGAGCAATTGACTTCTTGAAAGCAGAGGCGCTCGAGTCAAAGAAGTGAATGACACCCTTGCCAGACTTGATAGCCAGAGCATGTGCGGTCAGGGCAATGTCCTGTGCCTCCTGCAATGTCTCGGACTGCAGGAATGTGAAGCCAGATTGCCTGATGGATGTGATATCAGAGAAGTCTGGGAAGCCGGCGGGCTGCACAGAAACATGCAGAACGACGGGGTATTGGGCGAGCTTGTAGAGGTGTGGTATCGACTTCACCAGGATCGACGAGACGGTGGTGACACTGGTGAGCTTACCAGCGCGAATTGGCTGGAAGACCGAAAGAAGAGGGTCGGCATTCTGGCGAACAGAAAGCACCTGGCGATTGTGAGATGTTTTGCCACTATTTTTTGCTTCGATGGCGACATACCTCTGGCTGCTGCTTAGCAACAACGGAAGGTGCGTTGCTCTGCTGCAACGAGCGCAACGCCTCAGAGAACTCAGAGTCCTCCTTCAACGAGGGCACAACCGACACAATTACGTCGGAGGCCAAATGTGCGATGCGGGCGACTGGGACGAGTCAGCGTTGATTCATTCGTAATGTTGCCCCAGAGACACTATTGCAGCCGATATCGCCGGGGTGCAACAGAGTGGTGGGGTGGGGAGCGCGGGGGCGAACGTACCAGCCTCGCCAGCAGTCGAGATGGAACCCATTGTGACTGCAACAACACGGTGTCTGAGAGCAGTGGAGGGATTGTCTATGGGAACGAGGAGATGAAGTAGATGGTTTAAATCGGGTCGTCGCCGATGGTCCTCATTGACGGCAACGGCAACTCATGGGGCATAATTTTCGAAAAGATGCCGATGATTGAGCACGCCATCCTTAGTGCATCGCTCAAGGGTCTCGAGTACCTCCACAGCGCGGCCTCAACCAGTAGGACCTCGTCCTTTGGTCATTAAC
This sequence comes from Didymella segeticola, assembly GCA_004522025.1. Taxonomy (NCBI): domain Eukaryota; kingdom Fungi; phylum Ascomycota; class Dothideomycetes; order Pleosporales; family Didymellaceae; genus Didymella; species Didymella segeticola. Next base: position 299,679 of record SDAV01000005.1, on the reverse strand, counting down.
CAATGGTCTCTCTGTCATCACTGCGGCTGGATCACGTCGCCGCCTCGTCACGAGCGAGGCGACACTTTTCTGCCAATGTTGACGTGCTGCAAGTCTTCGGGAGGTGGAGCTTGGCTGCGCTGTCTATCGAAGGACGGGGAATTGATGCTGCGTGCGGTGCGGCTCCCAGAACGGCAAGACCCTGCTGCTCCTGCCCCCGAGACCTCGGTCGCGCTTTCCCTTATCGATTAGACATGTACCTCCACTCCACTCTGCGCCTCCTGTCCAAGCGGTCTGTATCAGTGTCATGTCTTGATCAGTATTCAACATCAACGCCACCTTGCCTCTTGTAATCGCAGACTCCCGCTGCTCATGTCGAGTCTCGCGCAGCTCTTGCAATGAACCACTCATCACTTGGATTGAATGAGCCGCTCGTCACCGATACCCCGCGGCCGTTTCCGGAGCAATGCGCGCGGATACATGAGCGCGTAGAAGCGTTCCTGGGTGCAGAAGATGTATCTGACCGGGTAAAGAGCGTGCAGGAGCAAACACGGTCGACGTTGGCCATCATAGAGAAAGCATTGGACCAGTACAGGTAGGTGACAGTGCTGGTTGTGGGGCTTGGTAGCACATTCCATGAGGTACTGACAACTACCCCAGTCTCCCAGAGTTGTCTCTTGCCTATAATGGTGGGAAAGACTGCCTTGTGTTATTGATACTGTATCTCTGCGCTCTACACAAACGTGGCCTCACGTCTTCGAACCCTTCCTCGACCATCGAGACCGCCATACAGTGCGTCTACATCCAGGACAAGCATCCCTTCAAAGAGGTGGAAGAGTTCGTGGCAACAAGTATTAAAACGTACTCTTTGTCCCTGCTTGAGTATGCAAAGCCTATGAAGGAGGCTTTCACAGACTACCTGCGCGACACACCATCTGTCAAGGCCATATTGGTAGGGACACGGCGAACAGATCCGCACGGAGAACACTTGAAGCACTTTGATCCGACGGATAAAGGGTGGCCTGCTTTTGTGCGCATACACCCTGTTATAGACTGGCATTACGTAGATATTTGGACAGTAAGCGCAACCATGCCCGCTCTTACGCACACATACTGACCGAAGTAGTTTATACGAAACCTGAACATACCTTATTGCCCCCTTTACGACCGCGGATACACATCCTTGGGTGGGACTACAGACACCCACCCAAACCCGAAGCTCGCGCGGCAGGCTTCAGCGAGTCAAGTACCAACAGTCAGCCGGCCGAATGGCACGTCGACACCCAAATTCAAACCAGCATATGAGCTCATCGATGATTATGAGGAACGATTGGGGAGAGATAAATAGAACAATCAAGAACACTGCATATCTCGCTCCGCATCTCTACTTCGCTGCAACCGCACCACCTCAGGCATCGTTCGTCACACCTCACCCAGACATCCAGGTGCCTCGGTTGGTGGGGTGAAGCTTGGGCCTAGAAAACTCTCGAAGCTTCAAGCATCCCACCACCGTCCGGCCTGATTGCCTTAAACCTCACCACTGCCTGCAGCATTGCGCGTTGAATGACCATGTGCATTTACAACGGGTTTTAGTATACTTCCGTCGTTTTACCCTCCACAGACTGCAGACACCCTTGCAACTATGTCGACCTTCGGCGTCATCGTCTCCGGGCGCCCCGTCCTCACCGACGCGCAAATCATCTCACCAACCCAAGTCGCTTACTCGATCCCCTCTTCGCCTTCCTTCTCGCACATAGTTGTCTTCCTTCTGCCCGGCACGCAATTACCAGACGGCACCGCGGCCGCCGTGTACGCACAACTCCCCGGGACAAGCGACTTCAAGCTACTGGGCGCAATCGCAAACGAGAAACCCAGCGCTATATTCAAGGTCCGCGGCGGGGCTGCAGCAGGCGGCGGTCTGGGTTCGTCGGACGAAGATGCCATGGTTGACGAAGGGACTGCCAACGCAGCACCGCTTGCACTCGGCATAAGTCTCGAGCCCGCAGCGCAAGTTGCCGCGGCATTAGAGCAGAAGAAAGCACAGGAGGCTGGCAGTGCAAGTTCTGGCGCAATGGTTGTGCACGGGCAGAGCACAGTCGATCAGAAAGTACTCGCGCAGCGCATCATCAAGAATTGCTATGATTTCCTGACTTCGTGGGGGAGCGGGGACACGGTGCCGCTGAAAGCGTTTCAGGCGTGGTGGACCAAGTTCGAGGGCAAGATCGAGAGGGATCCGAATTTCCTGAGCAGAAGCGATGGCGGGTGAATGTCTAGAGTGTTGGCGAAGGACACTTGACATGCTACCAGGGCAGAACGCTGCAAACGAAGTCTCGAACGAAATAGATGATAGGAAGGACGGAAGGCGGACAGTGGATCAAGAGCTCAGCAGACTTGACGGCCCTGTCCGTGGCTATGCACAATCAGACTGTCAGGAGGATGGTACTACACCACCGATTTGCTCGTTTGCGAGACGCAGCGCCTTCAACACATGGCCCTCTGGACGAGGTAATGGAGCTCGAGAACCTGCAGCATGTAGAATAGAGGAACTGGTTGCATCAAACTTCCAAGGTTTAGAGATCTTAGAGATCAAAAGGAGCAGCATAGTCGGATATCAGCAAGAGCGGCAGCGACAAACAATAACATCCTTGTACCAACGACGCCTTGGTGTTCTTCGCCGCAGTCTTCATCTCCTCTAAGCTACCCATCTCCGATCCCAGCAGAGCATGGCCATCCCCATGATACAGCACTCCATGGTAGAGCAGCGCAACAGCAGACGCCTTCCAAAACACACGCTAGTAGCCGCAACAGTTTACCAATAGAAAGCGTGAGCCACACCCATTCAATCCTGACAAACGCCTCTCTTCCCAAGGTGACGCCCTCTGCCACTGTGTCATTACTCGCTCGAAGCTGCTCTGTCTTGCTTGCAGCGATATTATCAAATGCCCCTGAGGTATTCGTCTTGAGCAGCGCCGTCACACTGCCAGATGGGGCCTCGTTGGCAGACTGTCCACTTGTCATGTTCTCCGGGAAGCGCGTTGACTCCAAATCGCCGATCGCTTGGAGATCAGCATCGTTGCATGGACGGATGAAGGCCGTCCTGGAGATGAATTACCTGGCTGCCAGTGTTTTTGCAGACTGTGGCTTGGTAGGAGGGTGTATTTGCGACATATACCCGGAGCCAGCAGCTGATCAGAGACGTGCGGTGATATAATAAACGAGTCGACATGACCTGGATATATACCCCGGAGATGCCTTTATACCTTGACCTCGTCTTTGACATAACATAGCTCGACCAACATCCTGTACATATTACTCGCTCGCCCACTCCCGGTCCAGCACCGCACCCACTCTATCCAGGATCCGCCTTCCACCCATAACGGCCTGAAACGCGCTAACCCTATCATCACGCTCCATCAACAAAAACAAAGGCAGTCCAGCAGCCTTTACAGACCGCAGTGGCGCATCTGAGTTCAACGGCGTCGGTAACGAAGGCAACGATGCAATCCTAGGAACCTTGAGGGAGCAAAGTATGACCTGCGCCGCGAATGGATTGACACCCGCGTGGCGGAGGAAAACTTCCCACTGGCACTGTCAGTTTAACCAGAGGGAATCAAGAAAAGAACGCACAGTGGTCTCCATAGAAAACAGTCTCATGTCGCGGATATCCTCACCCCCATGTGGCAGACCGTACGTCGCCATGTGCTCCACGATAGCTCTTGCAAGCGTCTGCTCGCCGCCGCGGATATACTGCACCGCCACTTCACCTTCGAGCTTAGCTGCAAACGTCTCGAGGCCTGTTAGCGTCTGTTGGTCCCGCGCATCCTCGGGTCTGGTGTGTCCCAGCTCTTCTCTCAGACCCTCGCTGATCAGGACGATGAGTCTCTCGTACCTCTCTTGTAGGGCTGTCATGCGCTCTTTGACCAGAGACCGTGCGCGCTGTCCCGGGAGAGGTGCTTGCTTGATTTGTTGGAGGGTGGTGAGTAGCACGCCGGTTGAGGGTGAGAGGATGATGTCTGCTTCTACTGCAGCGGAGTGTGGGAGGCTGTAGTCACGAAATATTAAGTCAGCTTCTGAATGAAGCGACCCGATGTGCTTCAAGAGTCGCCGTCTCTGGAGTAGATTCGATGAGACGATGAACGAGCTAGGTGGTAGGTCGAGTGGAAGCGGCGGCGGCTCTGGCACATAATGCGAAGCCCGTTCCAAAGCAGAGTCTGAAGTTAGCTCGATAGACATCTCTTCAGTGAATCTTGAAATCGTCTCAGAGGCAGGGGCAACTGCTTGTGCAGTAGTCTTTGCAATCTTGATGGCTTTTCCCCTCGTCTCCATAAACTTGTGCAACGCCGTAGACGCCGAAAAGCCACCAAACATAAGCTCCGTGGATTGTGCTTTATTTCCAGCAAGCTTACGTTGAGACTGAGGCGGTATCGGTGCATGTGACCTTGACGCAGTCGCTGCATGGTGAGTACTCCACGGCTCTCGCAATTGAGCTGGCATAGTTTGCTGATAGGAGAATCCACCCTCTTCTCGCGACTGCTCATCAGCGGCGGTCTCTTCATGCATCGCTGCTTGTCTGCGTTTCCGCTGCGCCGTGATCGAATCTTCTTGCTCCTGCAACTCCAGTTTCCGTTTCCGAAGCAGAGTCTCCATATCATTCCACTCGTCAAACTCAGCAGGTTCAACCTCATCCCACTCGTCATCTTCGTCCTCATCTAGAAGGCGTAGTCCATCTCTTTTCCACACTTCATTCGCGCTCGTTGCAATATTCCCTGCCTTAAGCTCAGTCTGAATTTTCTCAAACTCCGTTTCGCCATGGAGCTGCTCGTTCAGTTTGATGCTGGAAGTGGGCGACGCGAACCATCCCCAGGTCAAGTCGAGATCGGACACGCCGCGCCATGCAGTCGCAGACCTCAAGTCTTCGCGTCTCACGCGCTGGAGGAACCGCATTTGCGCGTCGAGCTCGGTAATATTGGAACGACGCTTCTTGTCCAGTCGCTGACTGAACTCGTCCCATGGAGCTACTGGGAGCGTGAAGTCGAGGACTGGTATGTCAACGCGGGAAATTGTGTCAGCTCCGGTCAACTTCTCGTTTGCCACTTTCCTGTCTGCTTCCCTCGCAAGCGGCTCAATCTCCTTGAACAGCTCGTCCGTAGCGCTCTGGGGGTCTGGCGTTCCAGAACGAGGCTCCTCAGCCCATGGTTGCAGCGTTTCACTCACCTGAACCATGTTCGAAAACGTCACCGATCTAAGTTTCTTCATCGGCGAATCTGACAAGATCGGTGGCGTCAGCGGCCCTTCGACCTTGAGCTCCTCCACTTTACGCTTATGCGTCTGCTGAACACGCTCCGGGAAGTGAGGACTAGTAGCCGCATCAAGCAGCATCGAGTCGCTACTGCTGGAGTGGAGTCGAAGAAGCGAGTCCTCAGCCATGATCCGCTGCTCGAACGCTTTCGCTTCTTCTGTGACAGAGTCGCTGCTTTCAGAAAGAAGCGGGAGACGATTCGCAGGCGAAGAAGGTATATATGGCGTTGACGGCGGAGACAGCGGCAGCAACGGCGGCGTCAGATATCGCGGTACCGAGTCCTACACTGATCAGTACGCGCATCAAGACCAGACGCGCACCTACTCGTCGGTAATTCATCTCCCTCGCCATGATCCCCGCCTCATCTTTGAGCGAAAACTCATCCTTAACCGCATTCTGCAGCAACGAAAACGCCTCCCTCGGTATGGCGAGCCTCTCATATTTGAGCCTGGCATCGCACTGCGCCGTCAACACGGTATACTTCGCCGGCCACGCAAACCCCTCATCGTTCTCCTCATCCAGATCTTCAGACGGGATACGCGTCCGCACATCTCTCAAGTCAGTCTCGACTCTCGTCCCAAAGCGCAGCATATCCAGCTCAGCATCCGTCCTTAGGACAGGCAACTCGAGCTTCAAGCCGCGAGCCCGCCGTCCATCCATAGCCAGCACATCGTCCATGGACCGCTGTCGTAGTCCCAGGACAGACTGTAGCAGGAGCGCTGCTTCCTTGTTGAGCGCGAGTCTTTCTCTGGTCAGCGCGTGGACGGCGTTAGTCAGGTGCTCGTCAGTGTCGTCCTGATCAAGTTGACACTGAGGATGGTGATCAGTCCCACGCAGGAGTGAGCGACATATGTCCACAGGCCGTGGTAGCTCTGTAGTGTAATCAACACAGATTCCGCATCCCCTTGCATACTCCAGAACACTGGGTTCCTGCTCCTGTTCCTGCTCTTCGACTTCACCACCAACCGCCGGCCCGAGAAATGGCAGGTCGAGTTCTAACTCCATCGCGCCCCATTCAGCAGGCGCATAGCATCGCTACGAGAAACACCAGCTGGCACGACGGAGGTAATGTGGGATAATTGAGCAGCGCGGTGGAGTGACGCGGCTGCGGTGGTGCCTTCCTGACGCGCTAGCGCACGCTGTCACGTGCAAGGATATCGGAAGGGTATTAGACGGGATGTATAGACTCCGAGCGGGATAAAAGAGACCCGGGATTTGCATGCATGGTGCATGCGCTTGGTGCGGAAAAGCTTGGTGCTTGCCACGAGTCTTGATGCGAGATTGTTTCAAGGCTTGTCTCGGACTAGGGTGAGACGGCGCAGGTCCACTTGTAGAAGAGCGGAGGGTATGCATTGGGACACTACAGTACAGTGCAGATGGGAGCGAGGGGATGTTGGAAGGGAGAGTGTGGTGATGGTAGGTTTATTTGCTATCTGTCTGCGGCTTTGTGCCATAACTTATGGGTAGTTTTTGTTATTTACGCCGTGGATCCGTCATGACCAAGTCGAGGAAATACCATTATGTACAGATCAATACGTCCATGTCCCATATAAAAACAAGCGCTCAATACGATACAAAGAGTAAGACTCTGCATCTACGCCACAGCGGGCTTCTGGCCAAAGCCAAGCGACTGGTTCCCGCCGTTGAAAGCAACAAACTGAGCCTTGAACATGGTGTCGCCGTAGATCTGCAGCCCCGCGCCCTGGTTTCCCTGGACGCCACCAAAGCACGTCGTGTTAGCCTTGTCGACAGCAGCGAAGGTGATCTGGTTGCCGGGGATCTTGGCCATGTAGGTGCTGCCAATGGCGACGGACATGTCGGGCAGCTTGGCGCCGCACGGGTAGATGAAGCCGCCGACCTGGGCGTTGAGCTGAGCGCCCTGGACCTTAGAGTAGTAGGCGTCGGCGACCTGCTGGTCGACGAGGAGGAGCGAAGTGCCCGTGTCGGCGATGGCGTCGGAGCCCTGGGGGTTCTCAAAGACCTGGTCGCCGACGGCGAACTTGGTTGAAGGGAACTGCCAGAAGCCAGTCTCGGCCTTAACGGGGATCCAGGCCATCTGGCCCTCAAACTTAGTGGCATCGATCTTGCCGAACTCGTAGACGCCTGTGCCATCTGGGTCCAGGTCGGCGGTGAAGACGGGCATATCGAGATTCCCCATGACGTTGTCGAAGAAAGTCTTCTGAGGCGTCTTCTTGGTACCGTCGTTGACGGTGTTGAGCTTGGAGAAGGCAAGGCCGACTAGACCGTCAGTGTTGGTGTCCTGGACGAATGACTGCGAAACCTGGTTGGCCAGCTCAACCGTCTGGCCCTCAACCTTGACGCCACCGATAGTAACAGTGTCTGTGCCCACAGTTCCAGCAGCGCCGGAGCCGTCACCGTAGCTGATCTTCCACTGGGCACCCTCAGTCTTCTTGAAGGTGGTCGACTTGGAGGCATCGAAGGCTGCGTGCTGGCCAATGGAAGCTTTGTCAAGCTCAGTGCTGAACATCCACCTAGAGACGTTAATGATGAAGTCAGGCCGTTTGAGCATGGGTACTTACAAATCCGAAGATCCAGAATCGAAATCCAAGTTCAGCGTCTGACCACCAACGTTCACCGGCGAAAGGAAAAGCGCAGCATTCTGCTCAGGGTTGGCCGCAACAGTCCCCGTCTTATTCCCTCCCGCAGCAGAAGCAGTGACATTCATCTTTGCAGCAGCCCTGTTGAACCCAGCAAAGTCCTCCTTGACAACAAAGTTGTACTTCCTGAACACCTTCCTCATAGCAGCAGCGCCATTGGGACCTGTGGGGTGAGCCTTGTTCAGCTGGCGCGGGACCTTGAACGAGCGTTTTGCCAGGCTGCGAGAGCGGATTTGTGAGGGAGCGGCGAGGGCGAGGGCAGCCAGGAGGGCGAAGACGAAGAAGAGGCGTGATGAAGGCATGTTGTGTATGTGTGGTTATCTAACAGCTGACCGGCAGCAGTGGACGAGATAGTGATTCTGTCGTCGAAAGAATGAAAATGGTCTGTTGAATATACCAAAGGATTGAATTGGGAAAAGCAGCACGACTCGCTCGAAAGGAATACTAGAATCAAAGGCTCGGCCTGATGATGGAGAGAAAGTCCACACAGAACGTCCAAGCAATCCGGTAATGAGGGTTTCTTTTAAAGAAAGTCGACGTCGAAACAAGTAAGGAACGGAATGGCAACAGGCAAAATCCTGAGAAAGCGATGAAACTCACAAACCAGGTCAAGATTCGGTTGACGGCGCTAAGCCTTGAGCCCCCAAGACAGGACTGAAATTCCTGCCGCTGCAGATCAGATGCTGCGTGTACCACATGCGTGGTCATCCATGTGGGCATCACGCTTAGGTGCTGTCAGGACTCAGGAACAGAGTCTGGACGCTGATCTAACGCAGTCCTAATGCCGTCCTAACGCGGCTAGTCCTCTGCCACATGCAGACTAAGAGGCTCAAGAGGTCGCGTGTCATTGGCTGGGAAGTGTGCCTGGCGGTTGCCGGCCAGTTATCGATTGCCCGTGGAGCTCTTACGCGTACTGCCTGAGCTTTGCCCGGTGGTGTTGAGGAAATGTGGAGGAAACTAGCGCGCGGACACGGGTCGCGGAGTCTAGCGAGAGCGTTTCAGGCCCGCGGCACCTACGAATGCCGTCACCGTTGCAAGATCTTTCCTCGAGGACGAGTTCTGCTGAGCTCTGAGCCAAGCGATGACTATGGAGCAAGTAGTGCGCGGCGCGAAGATCAACGCATTCCCACAGCTGTTCAAACCAGTGGACAACTGCTGCCATTCTCCCCCACAACCTCGCAGCGGCTTACGACGCGCAGCACAAAGCTCCGACACGCATGAACAAGCTCGCTGACGAAGCCCTGGTCGCCGTGTTTCGCAATGCCAAGTCCCTGGCGCGCTCCACGGATGCGTATGGAAGCTGCTGCGTTTCTGAAACACCGCCGTTCTAACACACGTAACCGTATCACTGCCGGTACTCCATCATCACCATCACTTCCACTGCGCAACGCGGCTCCCAGGCGTGCCTGTGAGTCTCGCGCAGCAACCGTTTCGAGTGTGGGCGTGCCAGGGAGGTGACAGCTAAGCTTTGGGGTGATGCTTGTCTCGTGTTGATGTGTTGCTGGGGCCGGGGCGCGAGGGAATAGAGTAAGTAGACCATACATCTGTGACTGCAGTGTTTGATGGGCCTTTGCAAAAGCCAATTAGACGGCCGTTGTCGTATTCTCAGCCTGAATGCACAGGAGCGAGGTTTCGGCTGTGGTGCAAACCGGATGAGGCTGTTTCGAAGCTGGACATGGGAAACCAAGACTGTGTTGTCCGGTGGCTCGCGCGCGTGCGGGTGTCGAGTGAGCCATTTTGTGGCAGTGCGAGGTGAGAGATCGAGGTGAGTGAATGCAAATCAACAATCACGGAAGGCACGACACTGTGGACAATGTGGTCTGGGAAACAAAGCTTGTATAAGGTAGTATGGTGCTGAAGAACTTGGCTTTTGAATATCTATCTCAATGCGGTAAAATCCCTGCACCACTTCAGGGGGTCAGCATCCTTTATAAATAGGGGAGTACTGGGTGGTGGACATGCACTCGGCAGGTGAGCACATGCCTGCCTCCTTCAGCTTATGTCAGCTGCGTGGTTTAGTCGCAGTGATGGGCGAAGTGCTGCGTCACGTCACTCAGACTGAGCAGCGAGAGGCGTGGATACTTGATCGCCATGCTTTGTACGCAGGCAGTCTGCAGCAGGCAGCGACTCAAGGGGGTCCAGTCAAGCAGCGCTCTGGCCGCTTCAGCCGAGCAGCTCGACATCCAGGCCAATGGCCCTCATGAACAGGTTCACGTTGCCCAAACGAGCTCCAGCCATTTCAGCAGGTAGAGCCTTGCTGACGGACACGGTCTCCATGACGCGATCCTTGACGCCAATGACCAGCCTCTGCTGCTGCTCGGGGCTGGCACCGACACCCATAGCAGCCAGGAACTGCCAGATGTACATGTCGTCGGTGTCATTGATGGAGCCGGGGAACAAGTATGGAAGTACAGGCTCGACGGTGTCGAACAGACGGTTGTACAGAATCGTCCACTGGTCCCAGTCGCCTGCGTCGATCTCAGGAGCCGACTGCTTGAGGAGCTCGGCGCGAGAGATCAAGATGGTCAGGAGAGACAGACCAATCTTGGTACGTGCAACAACGTGGAGGTTGGTGCGGTCGAGTATGAGTCCAAGGAGACCGATGATGATGTTGAGAGGCGACTCAGAGATGTGTGCGAACAGTGGCGGCATCACAGTCTGCGAGAACAGCTCGACCTCTTCGCGGATAGCGGAGCTAAGAGGCTCGTCAGGTGTCGCAATAGCGTGTCCGACCACACTCAGGCCGTCGAGATGGACAACAATCATTGTAACGACTGTGATGCGCTCCTGCTCATCAATGTGACGGAAAAGACGAGGAATGACCTTCTTTCCCTTGGCGTGCGAAAGGATCTGGATGAAAGGATGCTGTGCCTGTGCGTGAGGGTTGATAGGCTCCATGATCTTGGTGACCTGCCAGAGCTTCGCATGCAAAGCCTCAATCTTTGAGCGCCACTCCATATGTGCTTGGATCGCCTCAGGGTCGCTGGTCTCGTTGACGGGCGGAGGCATTGTTCGCTCGTGGTCCTCCATCTGCATCAAAGTAAGGTAGATATTCTCGATGTTGCGCAGGGCGTCCTTGCGGTCGGCGATCGAGGTCTTGGGCTTTGGCTTGTCTCCTGTTTCCGGGCGCTTGATGTTGAGAAGCGGTCGCGGTGTCTTTGAGTTGCTGAAAGCAATCTTGCCGAGACTACCCTCGACAACGAGCTGTTTTGCCTTGGGCCTGGCCTTTGCGGCTTCAACCGCACGCTGGATCTGCTGCTCCATACGTTGCATGTGGTTGTCACCACCGCGACCATGTCTCCGGTTGCCAAACCTGTTGTTGGTCTGGAAGAGGTAGGTCTGTGCAAACTGGTTGGCTGGCTGCTGCGGGTTCTGACGGGGAGCACCTCGGATCTGGCTGAAGACCTGATAGTAGAAGTCCTCGGCGATGGCAGCTTCAGGGCCTCTCTCGTCCAGGTTGCCCGTTGCTGTCATAAGCTGCTGCAGCTGGATGCGGGTGATGAAGTTCTTATCTTGAGGGGTCATCAAACCGTTGTCCTTTGCCAGCTGTGCGATCTTGTGGTTGCGCTTGGCGCGTTTAGCATCCTCCTCGAGGAAAGCTGCACGGTCAGCCTCAGAGAGGTTGAGCAGTTGTTCAGGGTGCGTGATGATGGGGAACGAGGGACCTCTGTTGTGCTGTCCAGGAGCACTTCCAGCTAGTTGTCTTTGTGCAGGCTGGCCGGGCTGAGCCATTGGCTGGCCTTGACCAGACAGGCGGTTGGGATTCTGAAGAATCTGTCGAGGTTGGGTCGGCGGCGGTCCTTGGGGCTGGGTGGCAGGCGAGGCACCCTTCTGTGGCTGCGCAGCCGACTCAGGCTTCGGGCGCTGCAGGATAGCAGGCTGCTGGGTTGGGGTTTGCGCAGATTGGCCAGGGAGCTCAGCGTGGAAGTGCTGCTGCTGCTGGGGTGGGGCTTGTCTCTGCTGGAACTGCTGCGGCGGTGGCTGCTGGTATTGCTGGGGTCGCTGCAAGATCTGAGGACCACCATGCTGGCCAGGAAAGCCAGGCGGCATCCCTGGTGGCATTCCAGGTGGCATGCCCTGCATAGGAGGCATACCGGGGAACGGCGGCTGGCCCTGGTAAAAGTGCTGCTGGTGTTGCTGATGCTGTTGAGGAAACTGCTGCGGATAGCCCATGCCTGGAGGCGGCTGGACGGGCGGGGTGCCTCGAGGCTCGTTGCCAATGCTCTGGCCTCGCAGCATAGCCTCGACCTCGTCCACACTCATAATCTTCTTCGATGCACCGTGTGGTTGGGCGGGGCTGCTGGAGTAGGGAGCAGGCGACTGCTGATGCTCTGGCTGCTGCTGACGTGGAGCGGCAGGCTGCTTTGGCTTCAAGCCCCAGATATCGGCGCGTGCCTCGAGGCGAGGGATGTACTCGGGGTCCTTGTAGCTTTCGTAGCCGGTCCTGGTGGGCTTCGAGGCTTGAGGCGCGGTCTGGCGGTAGTATTGTTGCTGTTGCTGTTGCTGCTGCTGCTGCTGCTGCTGTTGCTGGGGAGCAGGCCTGGAGAAGCCTTGGCGCGCCTGGTAGAGCATCTGCTCCTCCTGGATGGTGTTTGAGATCTGCGAGGTCTGGCCGGCAAAGTCAAAGTCCTTGCCCACACTCTGCTGGGTCACAGGCCCATCGCCGCCAAAGGTGTCATCGTTGAAGGCATCGTCGGTGTCATCAAGGTGTGCACCAAGGCCCTGGTGGGTCTCCTCAAAGTCGATGCTGCAATGGACGGGTAAGCGCAGGTCAATGGCTGTGGTGTTGCTGCAACCTACACGTCGTCATCGACCGCCCCTCCACTGAAGCCAGCGAAAGCATCGTGCTGACCAAAACCAGGCGCCGTGGACTGGTGGGGGCGGTCGCGGGGCAGATCGGTGTTGAAGCCAAAAAACGACATGGCTGGAGGTTGCCGTGCTGCCGTTGAAGTTGGACACTAGACGAAGCAGTGATGGTGGTGATGAGTGCTGTTGCTGTGTTACGCTGCTACACTAGTGCTGGCTCTATCAGATCGGCGTTTTCTGCCCGCATCCTCCGACGCCTGTCCATGCCAAGCACCAAACAGCAGCAAGCAGACCAGGCCAGCTGCATGCAGCCTTATGTAACTCGGACTGGGGCCGCAGGGCCACCTGTAAGCATCTCTGGTCAGCCACACTAAGTAAGGCGCGCATACGAGCGACGCGACGACCAACTCCTTTTTACCACCAGGACACCGCCCACATCCTCGTCTCGCCTCGCCTCTTGCTGCTCGCGAACCACACCCAGGTGGCTACAACACATTCACCCGCCCTCATTCCCCCCTCCTCCCCTTCAACGCCAGCAGCCCTCCACTTCACAATGGCAGGCACCCAGCGCTATCTGCGCTACATAGTCTTTGCCCTCGGCGTACGTTTCAATCGTCTGTACCCTTTACCCTCCACTAACAAATCCCTCCAGGCCCTCATCCTTCTCTACTTCATTGGCTCCTCGTCGTCGGTCCCCGCTGCCCCTAGCTGGCCCACCTACGGCTCTGGCACAAAAGACACGCTCACACCTGCGCCCGGCACACCCAGCACCCACGATGCCGCTGCCTCCAACCCCCACGAGTCGCACGCCGCTGCCGCCGCCTCCCAAATCCCCTCGACGCCAAACACCCACGACCTGCCGCCTGCCACCATGCCTGGCGACCGCATGAACGCAACCTTTGTCACCCTCGCCCGCAACCAGGACGTCTGGGACATTGCCAAGTCCATCCGCCACGTCGAGGACCGCTTCAACCGCAAGTTCAACTACGACTGGGTCTTCCTCAACGACGACGACTTCAACGACGAGTTCATCAAGGTCACCACCGCCCTCGTCTCCGGCAAGACAAAGTACGGCAAGATTCCCAAGGAGCACTGGTCCTTCCCCGACTTCATCGACCAGGACAAGGCCGCCCGCGTCCGCGAGGAGATGAAGGAGAAGAAGATCATCTACGGCGACTCCATCAGCTACCGCCACATGTGCCGCTACGAGTCGGGCTTCTTCTTCCGCCACCCCTTGATGCTCGACTACGAGTGGTACTGGCGCGTCGAGCCCAGCATCGAAATGCACTGCGACATCAACTACGACACCTTCAAGTTCATGGCAGACAACAAGAAAAAGTACTCCTTCACCCTGTCCCTCTACGAATACGTCGAGACCATCCCCACTCTCTGGGAGGCCACCAAGAACTTCACAAAGGCCCACCCCGAGCACATTGCCCAGGACAACTCGCTCAAGTTCATCAGTGACGACAATGGCGAGACTTACAACCACTGCCATTTCTGGTCAAACTTTGAAATTGGCAACCTCAACTGGCTGCGCTCCAAGGCCTACATTGACTACTTCGAGTCCCTCGACCGCGCCGGCGGCTTCTTCTACGAGCGCTGGGGCGACGCCCCTGTCCACTCCCTGGCCGCCGCTCTGATGCTCAAGAAGGACGAAATCCACTTCTTCAACGACATCGCTTACTACCACGTCCCCTTCACCCACTGCCCCACCGGCGAGCAGTACCGCCTCGACCACAAGTGCCACTGCAACCCCAAAGACAACTTTGACTGGAACGGCTACAGCTGTAAGTCTCTGTCTGAACTTTCATTACGATTAACACCACTGACAGATCCGCAGGCACAGCACGCTTTTACGAAACCAACAACATGAAGAAGCCAGAAGGGTACGAGAAGGAGCAATAAACCGTCCTCGCCATATAACGCACGCTTCTGACTTCTGTCCGAAAGTGCCCCGCTCAACCTCTGGGACCTCTTCCGCATCCTCCTCAAATGGACATGCATCTTCATCGCCGTCGCAACCCTGCTAGGCATCTACTTTGGCCGCCGCCGCGAGAACCGCTTCAATTACGACTAGACTAGGGGGTTCTTTGGGTGGAATGGGAATAAAAAACGCACCCTTTTTCTTCTCTTCTCTTCTTTCTTTTTCTTCACACGTCCGCCTCTTGGTGGACTAGGGATGTTGGGTTAATGGCGTTAGAGTGGGAAGAGGGAGCTTTGGATGCCCCCTTACGGCCTGCGGGGGAGAATTCTTTGTCATGTGCCCCGGATCATCAATGGTGTATTCGATAAGTGTATTCATACGAATCTTACTTTGGACAATGAAACACTGTTTCTTCCCCATGACATGATGTGACTTCATTTTGACCCGTAGTATCTAAGACCCACCACATCCTTACTTACCCCCCACCTCATTCAAAAAACCACACAAACCAGACATTAGCAATCAAGCCCATTGTAGACGCTCGAAAGGCGGCCTTCCCATGCTATTCCTCGACAGAACGTGTCAAGGAATGAACCCACCCCTTGTTTGCCAACGCACAGCCGCAAAAGAAAGAATGTGTCGCAGGCGCGCAGTGCAGGCAGTGTGGCAGTGCAGTGCAACGCAGTGTGCCAAACACTTTGTTGCGCAAACTCGTTGGCGAGGAGAAGACAAGGGCTTTTTTACTCTGTCCCCCCCCCCCCCCCCCCCCCCTGGATGGGCTGGATGGGGGATGTTGCATGCACGACGTTGGGCTTTGTTCTCTTTTCTACGTTGGCGAGGAGTGGGGTTTGCTGGGCTGTTGAGTTCGGATGGCATCTGGCTGGTAGACAAAATTTACGTCTCGTTCTTGCGAGCTGATTTCGTAGGGCCAGTACCGCAGGCGGGTTGCGTTTTTGGGCATACGAGGGTAATATGATGTAGACTGGGAATAGTGCGTGGTCATTCTTATTCTCGAGGCGCTGGGGGGAGATACGGTGGAGAGCAGTGTGCTAGCTGCATAGCTGCGCTTACATTTCTTGTTGCGGGCAGTGCATGAGCGAGGGGATTATAGCAGGGCATCTTCGCTCTTTTGATTGCACATACAATACAGAGTGGGCGGTGTTTACTATCAACTTGGGGTTTTGCTCTTGGACTTCTAGAGCCGTGCACGGTTTGGAGATGAAGCGTTGGTCGCAGTCTACGCAAAGGCGCTCATGTCGTGGTTGTAAATGGGGGTTGGATGGAGAGAATATGAGTGCTTCGTGGTGGCTTTTCTTTTACAAGTTACACAGCCGCGAGCAATTGCGTTGTTGGCGAAATAGTAACAAGCTCTTTTGTTCTTTGATTCCATGCTTTGGAGGACACAGGGATGATGTTGCTGCAGTGTGAGGGCTGGACGCTGGACACGCTGCTGAGGGGGTCGTGAAAGATTACCGACCAGAGAGAATATGACCACACATAGTGGATTGGTACTTCTGTTCCCCCGGCACATTTCAGGCAAGGAGAACACGTTTCATTGAGCTGGTGACATTCTTTCCTCGTTTTTTTTAGATGTTAGGATGTAGACAGTACAGCGGGAGTGGGCTGGGTGGGTGTCTCAACATGGTTATTGACGATAATCCAAAAGGATCTCGATGAGAAGAACATGCGAGGTCATCTTCATCCATTTTCATTGCAGGTACAAAGCGGACAAAATCTATTGTGGGTAACATAAATGTTTAGGTGATTTTGGACCTTTTAGGCTTATGGACGATGTAAGGCAGTATCCTGAGTGCATACGCTTACAGGACTCGCTCATGTCTTTGTGGTGAGAAGTTTGAACAGAAAGAACATGCTTCGTTGGTTCGGTTGTTTTGGTGGACGAGATATGGGCGATTCTGTGGTAGGTAAAAGGTTGACGTGTTTTCCTCTTTTCCTTTTCTCTCGACCCTATGGACAGTGTAAGGTAGTGCGCTGGTTGTATTTCGGACACGCTCATCACTGGACTGTCAAGGGTTCTCGACGGACAGATCATGACAAGCTGGGAATTTCTTTCCTGCAGGTACGAGATCGGTCAGATTTCTTCTGGGTAGCGTGTAGTGTTATTTTAGTCGACCGCTTCTTAGAGATGTGGACATTGTCAAGGCAGTTTAGTGCCTACATGTCTTGACAAGTTCGTATTTCCTGTACTAGAATAGTTTTGACAGAGAGAACATGAGTCTTGTTGGTGAACTTCTGGTAGATACAAGACGGGCGACACGCTCTGTGGGTGAGATGCTGACTCTTCCCTCCCCCCTTTCCCTGAACTCTCGACGCGACAAGCGAATATGAGGACGTCGGGGACTCTTGACGGAAAGAACATCAAACAATGTTCCGTCCTCTTAGGATAAAATCGTCTTTGAATCTATAGGATGGATTCAAAAAGTAAACATGACATGTCAGATCTGAATACTGCAGATTGCTTTTCGATTGATCGAACCAGCGATCATATGGTATCTTTACATGAATATTGCCATCTCGGCCAGAAAAGACATTGGTTCCTCATCTTATTTTCTGACAAAGATGAGACTGTCAAATGGATAAGATTGGATGTGCTGGGTCAATCCTCGATTGACCAAATAGGTAGCCACATGGAACTCATGCGATTGTCATTTTCGGGCAGCCAAGACACACCTCAATTGGTAGGGAATTGGAAGACTGGAAAGAGCGAAGTAGCGAAGAAAGAATGTGACCAAGAAGCCGGGTTTTATGTACTTCCTCAGAGACCTTATCACAAGTAATCTTTCTTCAGCTACGTCCAAAAGGCGTAAAGTAATCAGCTTCGTGTCTGAGATCATTACAATCCTAATTGGCTGACAAGGAAATAGACACGCGACAGGGGCACCGAAGAGAAGCATCTTCTATGTAGCGCTCTTCACAAGAGAACATCCATACTGCGCATAGGACTGAATTTGCTTAAAGGCAGGGTCTAAGTAGATAACGCTATACCCTGGTATATACGCCTCCCTGTGCGGTCTCTCGGACATCCCAGTGACGGGAAAAGCTGGATGCCATTCTGCGACAGATTTGCGTGCGAGTCGAATAGGAGAGGTAACCAATGGCGCTGATTTGATAATCATGCACCGGCTGTCTTTTCGTTCCTAGACATATCGTGACAACATACGTTGAAGGTATGGAGCATTTCTGATAGTACATCGAGTCTCGTCCTGCATAGCCGGATTTCGGAGACTACATGAATGTTGAGCTGCTCCCTCGAGCCCTGTTCAGTCTCTATCCGCGGCAGTGAGTCTTCCAAAGCAACACAATAGCCATCGCCCTAGCGTTATTTATCTGAACAACCTCGACGCTAGAATCCTGGATCCTTCGTGCACTCTATAAGTCAAAAGTGTACCTCGACAATCGAGCAGGTAGCCCCAGCATCAAGTAGTCAGGAATATAAGGAAAAAGAAGTGTAATGCGCGGCCTCGGCGAACAAGCATTTGTAGGTCACTATGATGCGCCTGCAGACGATCGCCTGTGCTGTATCAAGTTGATTCGAAATCTCGATACATTAGCCGCATACAGCCACATCGAGATTCCTGGATAGTGAACAGACTCGAATCCGCCTAAGTTTGGGACGCCAAGACCGCACATGAGAGCTGCGAATCAGCTCCTCGAGCGAATAGACACGAATCGACCGAGCACTTCGAATGGCAAGGCGACACACGCGTTGCTGTAAAAAGCAAGATCATAGTCTGGGTTTCAGTGGGTGAAGCTCTCGGCTTGGAAAGTTCGTAACATGGTGACTTTGAGACGTGTCTTTTCAGAGGGTATGGGGCTATTGTGTATACGCTACGACCGTTCGGTGAAGCTGTGGACCAGCGTTTGCCTGGTGTAGTGGTGTGTGGTACAGACACTGACGAAGACACAAGTGAAAATCATGTAACAGTTGCACGCAAGTTGCAAGTGGTGGACGTGACGTGTGGTAAAGATATTTGTTACTTCATGGTGACAGTAAGACCAGACCTGCTGTGTGCATCCGCCTATGAGACTGTGCCCGCGCTACCAAGCCAGTCTTTCCATATCTGCGTGTGTAAATCACACTATCCTTTCTTGGAGGTCACTGCGATGTGACGACTCATTCGGGACTGGACTGCACGAGTTATTCCCGAGCATGGCGAGAGGCGCAGAGGCGCAGCCAGAGCTATCTGTTGGGGTGGACCAGCCTTGCGAGGTTTAGCGAGGGCTGGATCGAGTCGCGTGGAGCTCGATCCGGCAGCCCCCGATCCCATGGGTGGATCCCGGGGGAAGATCACCCGATTGGCGGCGGGCGACGGCGTTGACAGCCGGTGATTATCGGCATACAGCGCGTGGCTGACGAGCAACGTTTCAGTATGCAAATGCCGGTCGGTTCAACGGAGACGAGTCAGTCCCAGGCCAAGAGTAATGTTGTCGTCGGTTGAATTTTTCCGACGGAGGTGTTATTTCTATGACTGCTCCGACAGCACGGACGGAACGGATCTCAGGAGTACGTCTGCAATTGCGGAGGTATGAACAGCTGGTGGCTTTGGTGAATCATCTCCTCGATTTTGCTGGTTTCGTTCATCTCGAAATCGTGCATGAGCTGCATCTGCTGCTGTTGGTTGAGACCATTGGCTCTGGCTTCCTGACTCCAGCCTGGGTTGAGGTAGTCTGCCATCTCGTAGCCCTGGTTGGCAGCGTAGTATTCGTTGTATAGAGGCGACGTGAGAGGCATCGTCGCGGTGTTGAACGGGTCTTGTTGCGGCATTGAGAAAGTGGGATTCCACTGAGGTAGATCGGCGAATGTCGTTGGAAGCGAGGCGAACTGCGTTGTGGGCGGATAGGCAAAGGTAGGTACGTTCGCATCGACGGACGTCTTTGGGCTAGGATCGTAATGCTGCTGGGGCTGCTGAGGGAGCTGCAAGGATGAAGCTTGGCTAGAGGGTGAAGTTGTAAAGTTTGAAGAATTGGCTCGCACATGTTCGTGGCCGAAGAAAGTCTGTCCCTGGTTTGGTAAATAACCGAACGGTGGTTGTGTGTTATCCTTGGGCGTGCTCACCGATGCGGTGGACGCTGTCGCAGGACTCGTTGTTCGAGATCTATTGATGCCATCCACGTTGCTGCCGGAGACGACTGAAGCGCAGTCGGATGGCGAGTTGGCTGTGATGGGCACGTCTCCGTCCTTGTTGTAAATTTCCATGCATGCTCCAATCAGATTGTGGTAGAGCTCCATGGCCGAGGCAACACCAGGCCATCTATCAGATGCGAGTCTGATCGATTCCATGGCAACATTCAGATGCCCCTCGACTTCTTCGCGGCTGTGCAGGCGACGCACTTCCTGGTAGGACAGAGTCCAGAGCATAGTATTGATGCACATGAAAATCGACTGCACGAAGATCCAGGTCACGTCAACCAACTTCATGTCGATCTGCCTCTTGCTCATGTAGATGTTGTACTGGCATGCATCGTAGCAACGTATGGCGGCTTGCAGGGAAGGTCTCGGCACCTGTGGCGAAGGACGGTAGATGAATACGACCATGGTGTTGTATCGGCCGACGAACCTATACTCAGTCAGTCAATGGCCGCTGCGAGCGGCTGTAAACATACCAGACTTTGTTTAGGCCGGAGCCACCGTCCATCTCCGGACTTGTATCTCGCCATGCCTCGATCTTTTCTTGTATCTCTGCAAACCAAGGATGCTGGTCATCTTGCGGCTCATCCGTCTTCCTCTGGTACAGCTTCTTGCGAATCTCCAGTTGCAACAAACGCATTTTGTAGAAATGGATGCCGATCCACTTCTTGAGGGACGCTTGTGGCGCAGGCTTGACGCCTTCTCTAGTGATGTAGACATCGTCAACGAGCTCAGAAAAGTTGACATCAATGTGCTGACGTCTCGCAGCAAAGTGAGCAGGTCTTCCTAGACTGTGTGAGAGACCATAGTCCATGGTGAGCAGGCTCCAAAACAGCCGCCGGCGCATGTCGACCTCCAGCGGGTCTGCGGGCCGCCCACCGAGTCCTCGTGTGACTGTCTTCTCCTCATGCAATCCTAGGGCTTGGCAAAGCCGGATACCAAGACCGATGATGTAGTACACTGCGGTTCGTGTGGGGGTGAGGAGCGAATAACCGGCTACGAGACCGAAGCATTGCAACGTCTTCAGGTTCATGGGCTTGATCGCAGCCTCGAAGTACTTGAGGGCGGCGAGGTAGTAGCTGTCAGCGAGACCAGCGTACTGGGTGTCCATCTTTTGCAAGCTGATGGCGATGACCATGCGCAAGCAGTAGTTTTGGTATGGGTCGGTGGAGCCATTGTACACTTCTTCAACATCCTGAGTGAAAGTTGGCTCGTGGAAGATGGGGTACATGGGATGCACTGAGAGACAGTCAGCAGACTACAACAGGATTGAGTTGGAGCGCAGGAAAACGTGCCTTTGCAGTAGAATAGCTCAACCAGCAAGTTGGTGAGATCTCGATTGGGGAGCTCTTCTGCAGCAACGTCGCTGACAAGAGGATACACCTTGGAGGTCGGTCGCTCGTCTTCCTGCTCAAACGTGGCCTTGATTGACTTTTGGCGTGCGTGGGGCACAATCTCAGATATGGTTTTCGACTCTGTGAACTGCTTGGCCAGCTGCATCACCAGGCGCGTGATGGTGATGCCGCTCGATGGCCCCAAGAACTTGGACTCGTCCGTGTCTTGCACTCGCACAGCTGCTGCCCCGCGCATGACATCCTCGGCGTCAGGCTCGACATCGTCCCTGTCGAGGTCGGCCAGCTGCTTCTCCAGCTCGCGCACCTTGTGCTGCAGATGCACGACGTAGTTGCGCGGGATCTTCCTGCCTTTGGTAGGGTCATAGTATTCGCAGTGCGAGTTTGTGCGCTCGCAGGGGCCGCATCGAGGGAGTCCTGGGTCGCATCGTGTCTTGCGCTGCAAGATTGCCACATGTCAGTCGCAGTCGCTCAGATTACGCAAACCCAACGCAGATGCGCCGCCATTACAGTACATGGGAAAACAGGGGCATCCTCACCGTTCTGCATCGACAGCAGGCAGTCAGAGTGTGTGCGATTCTTCCGCCGTGCACTCCGTTTGCGCCCTCGGCGTCTTCAGTCTTGACTTTCGCCGCGTTTGCGGCCTCCATGGTTCGGCGGTCACCTACCTCAGGCGTGACGGGTGACGTGCTGCTGGTCTACGAAGTACCTCTAAGGCGCGGCTTCTGGGGTGGGGAGATCGGCATGCACGTCCATAACAAGGAGGAATAGCAGCAAGGACGAGGAGGGCAGAGTCGACCGGATTTGAGGCCTTTGGGACAGCTCACAAGCAAAGGGTCCCGAGCATGTGGTACGTCCTAGGCAAATGCAGCGGCTGGTCAGAATCCCAGCATCGGTGTCTCGACGTCTACGACAGCTCCCGTGTGCCTGGCCGACCTGACAAGGAAGGAAAACCACGGCCCAAGTGCCCACTGCTGCGCCAATCACACCCTGCGACAAAAGGATGGACAAGGCCAAAACCGCTGTTGGCGCGGGCGTAGCTTTGATCATGACAGGTCGAGACTTGCAGCACTGGCAGCTAGGTTTGGTCCTTCTTGGTGCAGCCGAGGAAGACGTCAGCCGTGATAGGCCCGCTGCTCATATTTGGGCCTCGACGCCTCGACCCCAACACCAATCTACAGACCATCTCCCGGCAAAGGCACCCCAACTTCCACTCCGGTCGCTTGCCCGTCAGCAAACCGGTTACGCCTCACGGGCGCCTGTCTGCATCCAGCACGCCTGCGCTTCCCAAATCACCAAGACTTTTTTTCTTTGCTGCAGCGCTGGCGGGGCGATTCCTCGTTCAAGGAGAGCACGGCAAGGGTCCAGAGCCTTCCGCGGACCAGTGACGCCGCGCTCCAAACGCCAACCGTAAGAAACGCCCCATTTTTGTTCAACACCACCCAAACGGCCCACTGTGACTGCACCACTGCCAGTGCAGCTGATAGCGAAGGCGTCAAGCCCTTGCGTGCACCCGCGGATCCGTCTCGCCGCCTGCCTACGCTATTCCTCGAGAGACTGACTGCAGCACCAAGCAGGTAAGCAAATGCATTTCGTTTTCCGCAGCCCTGGGTCGAAGCCTGAGACAGCTTGCCCCTCGCGTTCTGCTGCTGGCCTGATTCCCTGTACGACATCCACAGGACCCTTCTCCATGTTTGGAAGCCGTCTTAGCCAGAGTCCACATCCCACGTGGTTGTCGATAAGCCGTCTATCATTGTGAACATGTCGAAACGAGCTTACCCGTCCGTTGAAGGGAACGATCTGATGGTCTTGGAGACACCACTTCTCCGAGTAAGCCGGCCTGTTGCCGCTTGCTCGAGGTGTCGGGCAGCCAAAGTCAAATGCGATGGCAAGTTGCCGGCCTGCACAGCATGTGAAAAGTCGAATCGCGCCTCGGAATGCTCTAGCACAAACGATCAGTTTGCAAGAGGAAAGGAAAGGAGCTATGTTGCCACGCTCGAAGCACGTCTTGAGAGGCTCGAGAAGAAGATTTCGGAATCAAGAAACAGGAGGAAGTCGTCCACAATATTGATGTTGGACTCGTCTGAAACCTCGACTCCTCGCAGAACCTCGGTCGACACACTCAAAGCCGCGAGACCCATCAGCAAGCGCGCAGCGCGGCGAAAGGAAGCATCGCAGATTGACGAACTAGTCTCAGATTTCGGTCTTCTGTAAGCGGGTCAACTCTGGCCTTTCAGCAACCGCTAATCCCTGCAGTGCCGTAAATGCAACAGCAAGAGACTTCTACGGCTTCACAACCGAGATGTCTTATGCAAGACTGATCTTGTCAGCTGCTGCCAAGGAGGCTTTGCCTACAGGGCTACACAAAGCTCTGCCTGCGAAATATGTAGCAACACCGTTGATTCAGCACTTTCTCAACAACATCTTCAACGTGGTTCCGGTATTCGAGGAAGCCGCACTATACGCTTCGGTGGATGCTATTTACCAGCAGAGCGACGTCGCGACCCCTTGGGACCGATGGATCGTACGTATGGTTTTGGCCATCGCCTGCATCTCTCAGTCTGAACAGCGGGGTGATGCCCATTACTCAGATGCAGTCGGCCACGTCAATGCTGCTCTCGAGAACGCGGAAGATGTCCTGCATCCTGGCTATGTAACGAGCATACAGGCTTTGGTCTTGTTCACAATCTATGCTTCTATGGACCCGCATCACTTTGATAGCTGGACCCTCATTGGTGCGGCATCAAGAGCCATGATCGATCTGGGCATCCATCAAGATCCTTCCAGGAATGTTGTTATATCGAAAGGCAAGCTCGAGGTTCGACGGCGAGTATACTGGTGCGTCTACGCCATCGACCGGTACGTAACCTTCCTTTCAATGGCATTGCACTGCTAATGCATCCACAGATCGACTTCTCTTGTGCAAACCAGGTCTTTTTCGTTCTCAGACGAAGCTACCCACGTTGCCTTCCCCTTTCACAACAATGCAACATCACCAAGATATAGCTCGCCCCAATCTGTTGTCTTCCTACAAAATTTCGACTCAGCCCTCGATTTATTCAGATTGCGCGAGATCCAATCAGAATGGTACATGGACCTGTTCCAGTCCGGGCGCGAGCCTTGGTCGGAGGCATATCCGTACATCTGGAAGCAGTACGCTAGGATGACGGAATGGTTCAACGACATTCCACAAAGTACCCTACCAGCTTTCAAGGCTGGATTCGAGCTCGAGTTGCTGTACAGCTACGTCTATATCCTGTCGCCTAGTCCACGTATACCGCACATCGACGAGTACGCCCAACGCCTCATCTTCGAACACTGCATCACCTACTCCATCAACCTGCTCACCATCCTCACCAAGCCTTCATCCACAACCAAGCCGCCGGTCACCTTCTACGATGCCATGCGAGCGTACATGACGGGAAGACAATTCGTTGATGTGCTTTCACGTAACATGGACGTGATCCTAAATCCGGTGCCCCCATCTCCACCAGCAACAACAAGTTCACCAATGCCCTCCGATGACCCTCTTGCTCCCCCTGCACAAGTTGGACCACCCCCTTTCCCTACACCTCAGATGCCAGAAGGGCAGATTGCGCCTCTCGATCCAACGTTGCGTGCTATCAATGCTCTCAACGATTACACACAAATCCTCTCTAACTTCGGCCTTCGTTTCGGTTTCACGCACTGGCGAGATCGCTTCCAGAGGGAGTCGGCCGCACTCTCAGCGCAACTTTATCAACGCAAGTCGACTTCACCACATACCTCTCCTCCAGCACATCAAATGCCAGCTGCGGCCTATCCTCCTCAATGGGTTCCCGTGCCATCCGTCTCGCCACATACACCTGGTATGATGTATCCTGGCCCGACCACACCGCCATCTCTGTTCCCACAACAGAGCAGCCCGTTTTCAGGGTCTATGTCCTACACAGGCAACCCCTTTGACGCAAAAACTCAGAGCCCATACCAGCAGACCATGTCCTATGAGAATCCTACTCAGCCTCAGCCACAGCAGCATGTATACGCAACGCCTTCTCCTCAGCCGATACCGGATATGCCTCAACCAACCGGAGGGACGCGAAGGGCAATGGTGTATGGCCCAGGCCTGGACCGGCAGCACTCAGGGGGACATGGTCAAGAGAACGGCATTGCACACTCGCAGGACGGGCCGCACTGGTCACACGCAGGACAAACACAGCAGCAGCAAACGCCAAGCCAGGTTGACAATGGCTGGCCGCAAGGCACGACTCACGATGGCGGCGCAGTGCAGTGGAACCAAAGCGCCAGCCACGCAACGTGGGGATGAAAGACCACCAACGGTTGACAATGCTCACCGGAAGAATAACGGTTGTGCAGACGAGTCACGAAGCGAAGCCCAACAGCAAAGCTTTGCTATGGTGAGGACGTTATGGCGGCGGTACCTGCATTCATCATACGAGGCCGTGCAACTAGCGGAAGACCACGCCCCATGCCGATCTCACTCCGGTCGTCTGTCAACAACCGGTATGCATGTCGGGACCCCACGCAAAATGTCAGAGTGCCCAGCTCGGTCTAGATCTGTGGAGGAGGGGGAAGTTTTCGCCCGCTCGGTTAGTGCTGCGCTAGGACACGCTAAAAGGCTTATCTCAATCACTGCATCATGAATGAGAAAGCGGCAGTTGGGCAGTGGAGGAAATGCGGTCGAGGCTCGTATTTCGTCACTGCCGCCGGAGAAAGCATTCGCGGGTGGTCAAAACGGAAAAGTGTGTCAAATCACAAATCGGGCTGCAATCTGGCAGACGTTCTCGATATCTACCCAAAGCCATCAATTCGAGCACTCACCTTCACCACCCGTCACCCACAATCTTTTACAATACAATCCTCTGACAACTACAAACTCCACCGTGTCAGCTTATCGACTCATGGCAGGCCCGCTCCGCTGCGGAGCTTACCGCACCAAAGCTAAACTAACCCGAAAACAGTCATCCACAATTCAACCAAGGTATTGAAGTACGCAAACGTCAAACACAAGTCAACCCAAGCCCTCAACAGCGACGGCGGATCTTCCCACCGCCACGCAGATCTCGCTTGATCAGTAATTCACCCTCCTGCACAACATGCCCGCCGTGCGCCGTATTCGGCAATTAGTTCGGCGATGTAGATCCCCGAAACCTGCACAGTCCAGTCAAGCCACTCATCTGCGATTTCTTCTCGCGCACGCGGAGATCCACACAGCTCAGCCTCGATCTCATGTTTTTACCAGTGTATCTCGCAGCCCATGATGGAAGGCAGGATCGTGGGATAGTGCCAAGGGTGGGTCCACCGTATAGACGCTCCACTTCGTGCCCACTTCGTGTACCAGTATCTGAGCGGGCGCCTCGTGATCTGCATTTGCGAAAAGCCACCGCCAGCAGGAGCTCCGGATGAAGTGGACCTATCACGCGCATGTGAGTATGGGATGGGGCATGGAGCAGTTTGGTCTGTGTCTGCACCAGAGAGCTTGTTCGCCGTGGGACCTGGATGAAGGGACTCGATGTTTGTGTGGGTTTGAGGGTTCCAGACTTGTGTGCGTTATGTCATCGGGGTGCGGCGGGAGGGTTGGTTCATCACATGTGCATGGAGATGAGTGGGCTGCGGTCGTGATGTGAGGGAGGTGGTGAATCAATTGGCATCCCGGGCTGGATATCCCAAGATTCTTCTTTGCGTGGTTCTAGTTCATGAAGGCCTTGGTGCAACGGAATGCAGGATGCTCTTCCTTTGTGTCAGATGGACATGAGTGTCTACTTTTCCAGAGGATCTACCTGAGTATGCGTATATGTCCTTGGCTTGCATAGTCGCGAGGTGAGATGCGCGGGCGATACCAAGGCCATAGATTCCCTGGAGGGATTGTTGTGCACAACGTCTTTTATCTCATGGTATTCACACAACGTTCGCTTGTAACTCAACTCCACGTATCATCTAACAAAAGTAACATCGCTCCGCATGTGAAACACCCTGAATCAAAAGCCACAAACGCATCATCACGTTCCGCGTCTTCACAATGCCCACTCGCAATAGTTCGCACAACGCACACCCAGCCAGACTCGACTATAACCCCGCACAATCCAATACAGTCGCTCTGCGAAGTCAAACTACACTATGCGTATCAACATCCAACACGCAGTCTGCACGCTCGTCGTGCTCGGTGCTCTGGGGTCGGCGGCGGGGATCGTTACGCCAGCGCCTGCGGCTACGAATGCGTTGGGCGCTGGAGACGAGGGCACGGTTGATATGGATATCACCTTGGAGGGGAAGAAAGGCGGTTCGGGCGGTGGTGGAGGAGGAGGACATAGCGGTGGACACGGCGGTGGGCGTGTTGGGGGTGCGAAGCCGGTCGCGGGCGGGCACAGCGGTGCATCGACTTCGCGTTCTGAGGTTGGGGTTGGTGTGTTGGGGTTTGGGTCGCTGACGGCAATGCTGGTTGGTATGACGATGTTGTGAATTGTGGACACTTGTTGTCCTGGCGCCTGACGCGATAGACGTCTTCTTATATGTCAGCTAGACTGCGAGATGAAGCTGTGGAAACTATCATGATTGTTTGTCTGTGGCTCAGACTTGCCTTTTACGAATTTCTCGAAGCATAGACACCAAGAACCGTGTGTGACGTGCTGCTGTGAGGCGAGCACGTTCGAGGAGGAGCTGGTGTCTCAACCATTTGGAAGCTCACTAATCATCGCCAGTAGAGAAAAGAGGAGGTGGCACTTACTCGTGTCACGACAAGAGGGTTGTCCCCTTTGTCTTGCCTGTCTCCATCTTCGCCGTCCGCGCACCGAACTGTATCGCCCTCTTCTTCTCCACGGCTACCCTTCTCATCCCCAGCTCGTACGCCAGACACCTTAGTATGCGCTTTGCAGGTTCAATGACAATATCGCTGTCAGTGTCAGGCTTGTATTCGGGGCGTCCGAAATCGCATTTCTCATCGACCGGCAGCTGGAGTGCCAAGACGATGAAGTCTTCATCCAGAAACGGAAAGCGGACTTCTCTGCCGCTGTTGCTGATGACGCGGTCGTCGCGCCCTAGGTTGCGTTTGCCGAGGCGCTCGAAATCGAGGACTAGCTCGTCCAAGAGTCCTGGATAACCGTGTCGACTGAAGGCGGTGCTGTGGCGCTGATATCCGCCAAAGAGCTCGTCTGCGCCCAGACCGGAGAGGAGGACGTGTGCGGCTGTTGTATATGGTTGTGTTGAATTGTCAGGAAGCAAAGCGAGGCCGACACCGCGCGAGGCGAAGTAGAGCGCGTATGAAATCGACAAGTCCATCTCGGTATTGTGAGGATGCATGAGAGACATGACTGTCGGCCGGTGCAGCACTGTCTCTGTGTATGGCACGTTCACTTCGACGAACCGCCAAGGGCGACCTGGACACACTTGCTGCAGCTCGGCATGGGATGCGCGGCCTGTGATGCGATCTGGACAGAGCTCGTAGGGACTCGTGCCGGGTTCCAGTTTGCCATGTATCCGAGGATTCTCGAAGGCGACGTTGAGCAGGTCGACGCTTTCATTGGGTGGAAGAAGGTCGTGACACAATCTTGCAAGAATCGTGCAATCAAGACCTCCAGAGAACAGAATAGCGACCTTAGCTGCGTGATTTGAACTCTGATTCATTGAAGATGATGCTTCAAAAGCCTCCCGGACGTGCTGTGTGCGAAGTGCTACAGATCGCCGTAAGGAATTCCCCAAGTCAAGCATCCTCTGGTGATCTGGCCCCTGGCCCGTAGGCTCTGCGCGATTCATGGGTGGAAAGGGCAATTTCTGGCGAAGTCAGCGCGTATCTCGACGTGCAGAACCTACCTACAAAGGAGATTTCAGAGCTCGCATCTTCACCCAAGCGGGTGTGAGGGACATGCTGTGCGCTGAAAGGATTTTGGATATCATTGAGGTCAAGAATGTAAATGCCATCCGCTTCTACTTCCTCCCAATCCTCACCTGAAGCGTTGTCACACACACTGGACAGAAGCAGAGAGCCGTCTGCGGTAATCCTCTTCAGCAGAGAACGTCGGCCGAGGCAATCTCTGCCATAGTAGATATATCCATTCACCTGATCGTAGAAGACTATGGCATACGGTCCGCGAATTTGAGACAGCAAGTGAATGACTGCAGGCCTGCTGTCAGCAGAGCTTGCTTTTACTAAGGAGTCGTAGATGAATCTAGTGTCACTCCCAGTGACTGCACTTTCACTGACTGACCATGCTTCGCCATTCCAGCAGAGGACAGAGGCCGTTGCAGGGTCAATCAGTGGCTGTGAGATGACTTCGGTGCCTCTCAACGACAGCACGGTCGACAAGAAGGTCGCATACAGGTGACTGCCTCCTGCTTGATCTTGTGGGATCTGTGCTGTGTGGGTGCCAGAGCGATCCGGGCCTCGCTGATGCAGAAGACGTTCAGTGCTCTGGTCCGGACTTATGTACCCATGGCGACTGAGGGAGAAGAAGATGCCGCACATGGATGACGCAGGCCTTGCTGGTGATGTGTTGTTGGTGTTGTGGCGCAGGTGTTTCGGTTTTCGGTTTGGCTCGTGCCGTGGTGGATCGAGGCGGCGGCTCGGCCTGCAGCCACCGACCATTGCTTGGGCATGTGGACGACTCTCCAGCGCGGGCGCAGCACAACAACGATACAACACACAGCAAAGCTCTGACCGCATACGAAAAAGCCACGGAAGCTGACAGAAGCTCCCACTGATCCATGGGAACCGGCTAGCCGCAAAATAAGCCCTCCCCCAAAGTCACCTTGCCGAACGCGGCCTATGTCTCCCCCGAACGCAGCTCCGCAACCCGCCGCAACCCAGGATAGCGCACATGAAGAGCCACCCAAAGACGCACTCGAAGGGCAGAAGGAGGCCGTGAAGGAGTCGACTAGAGCTGGGGTGGAGCAACTCGAGCAGTCTGGGAAGGAAGCAGACAGGCAAGATGACGACGATGATAAGGCGGGGCAGCGCCTAGAGGCTCAGAAGGAGGTGGTAGCAGACGATGACGATGTGACCAAGGAAGGGAAGCCAGCTGAAGAGGGGGACGCTGTAGTCAATACTACAGAGACAGGCACATCAGTGGCGAAGACAGACACAGCAGCTACAGACACCACGACTGAAGAGCCAACGTCTGCGGAGCTCATTGAGCAGCTCACGGCCAAGACTCAGGAAATCGCACTCGAGTCGACACCACCGCGAGCCCCCACACCCACAGAGAAGGCAGCTGGAAAAGCTCCTGTTCGCTCGCCATCGCCGCCACCGCCACCGCCAAAGGACGACAAGTACCTTGCAACAAGCAGCGGCCCTAGCCGTTCCACGTCGCCGCTGTCACAGCAGGACAAGAGCGGCAGGAACTCGGAAGATGCCGCTGCTGCAGACTACACAGCCAAGCTGGACGGTGTTGAGGACGGCGCTGAGGACGTTGGGAACGACGACCAGTCAGAGATCCAGAGCATCATGGAGCAATTTGCGCAGGGCGGTCCAAATGCAGAGGAGATTCTGTCACCACGCATGGAGCGCGCTAATCCGATGCTCGAGTCGCCGGCCTTTCCTCCCCGCCGTTCAAGCCTCGTCCCCGTTGACAAGCCACTGCCCACGCCAACTGCCGACGATGCTGCTTCAGTACATTCCCTGCAGTCTCCTCCACCAAGAACGTCGTCATTATACCGAGTCGGCACGAACACGTCCTTCGTCGAGCCCAGCTCACCCAGCGCGCACGCTCCTCAGTACAAGCCCGCACAGCCACTCCCCGAGCCCGAACAAGACCTTCCTTTCGACTTTCACCGCTTCCTCGAGCAGTTGCGTCACAGAACCGCCGACCCGGTAGCCAAGTTTCTGCGGTCCTTTCTACTCGAGTTCGGCAAGAAGCAGTGGATGGTACACGAGCAGGTCAAGATAATCGGCGACTTTCTCGAGTTTATCAGCAAGAAGATGGCACAGTGTGAAGTCTGGCGGACGGTGTCTGATGCTGAATTTGACAACGCACGGGAAGGCATGGAGAAGCTGGTCATGAACAGACTTTACAACCACACTTTCTCCCCTGCCATCCCACCACCTGAGCCCGCATCACCTCGAAAAGGACGACGGCGCCAAGATCCACCTGGCCCAGGACGACGAGGCCAACACCAAGAAGACGTGGAGCGTGACGAAGTTCTTGCGCAGAAAGTGCGCATCTACAAGTGGGTGCGCGAGGAGCATCTCGACATCAAAGACGTCGGTGAGAAAGGCCGCAAGTTCCTCGCCCTTGCCCAGCAAGAACTTCTCAAGATGAAGTCCTACCGCGCGCCCCGAGACAAGATCATCTGCATCCTCAACTGCTGCAAGGTCATTTTTGGGTTCCTGCGCACCTCAAAGTCTGATCAATCTGCTGATGCATTCGTGCCCCTGCTGATCTACACCGTCCTGCAGGCGAACCCAGACCACCTTGTCAGTAACGTGCAATACATCCTTCGCTTCCGAAACCAGGACAAGCTTGGTGGCGAAGCAGGATACTACATTTCTTCGCTCATGGGCGCAGTGCAATTCATCGAAGGACTGGACAAGACCTCGCTCACAGTGACTGATGAAGAGTTCGATAAGAATGTTGAAGCAGCCGTCAGCGCAATTGCTGAAAAGCATGCGCCGTCCCCCACCTCAGAGATACACCCTGAGTCTGCTGCTGGGCCCGCACATCTCCACCCCACGACATCGAATCACCGGCGCATGCCATCTCCACACTACCACCATGTTTCTGAGAAATCCTCGCCGTCGCGACCAGAGGTCATCACGCGAAATTCGATGGAGGCACAGACAGCCGGCCCGCGACGGTCAACTTCGCTCAAGCACCGCTCGAATAAAGAAGCAGACGAGCCGCCAGAGGAAGAAAACGCCGCTGTCGCAGGGCTCTTACGGACGATCCAGCGTCCGCTGAGCACTATAGGACGCATCTTCAGCGACACAGATACACATTCATCATCCTCGCAGCAACCACAACGTAGCAGTTCAACGCCACTAAGCCCAAATGCAAATCACCAGCAACAGCCTGGGCATGAGCGGTTCCCTGGCGCGGCGGCTACTTCTCAGTACAGTGAGAAACCTTCACTACCACCTCGACTGCCGTCTGAAGAGCGACGGCAGCGGGAGAGGTTGAGTGCTGGAGACGCAGCGGCGCGACAAGCGAGTGCGGAGGCTGAGCAAGCAAGGAGGATACAGATTCAGGAGCACAAGGTTGTAGTGGAGACGCTCACCGGCATGTTTCCCCAGCTGGATCGAGATGTGATCGAGGACGTGGTGCGGGAGAAGGAAGGCCGGTAAGTGGTTTTGCACGTTGCACTTGACCTTTTAAGATACTGACATGTTCTAGGGTAGGGTTGGCTGTCGACGCGTGTTTAGCGCTTGCAAATCCATAGCGACGGCACAGACAGATGAGCATAGTATTATCGAGCGACTCGGCTTGCAATACCACCGCATCAACTCTCCACTACATTATGTCAGAAGAGCAGCCATTTTGTGCAGACAATGTCGAGATTTCTTTCACCTTCCCTCATCTTTTCACTAACCCCAGCACATTCCCTTACCCATGCATAGCTCCCCTCGGCCCGTCTGAGTGTAAGCCCCTCAACCATCACAACACCGCTCATACTTTTTCCTCTATCTCAACCCATCAGTAACAGCAACAGCAACAATGTCACACGCCCCCAACCGCCACGCCCCCTGGGCCGAAGCCACATCAACCCCCAACCGCAGCCCCATCTTCACTGATGACGATTCAACATCGAACACGCAAATGGCCCACCGACCACAGCGATCCTCTCGTCCCTCCCAGTCAACATCCGGCACCTTGACCCGTCGTCCAGCCGAACGCGTAGAGTCCTGGCGCGACGAGCCGCGTGAGAACAACGCGCAGGGTGGAGCTATGAGTGTGCGTGGAGAAGATACACATCCATCAGTATCACGCTCAACAGCTGACCGCACAACGGATCGCGTGGAGTCTTGGCGCGATGAGGTGCATCAGGAGAATCGACTCGATGGCGCGATGAGTAGGATGCATGTCGATGATCGACGGCCTGCACAGCGTGAGTCTTCGCCAGAGTCGTCGCAGGCCTACTCACCGTCCCCTCCGTGTCATCGTGAAGAACCCCGCATCTACACTCCCTCTCCCACTCCCTCCCCTCCTCCTCCACGCCCCCGTCGCGCAGCCCCCCTCTTCACCCTCGCGCCTCCCCGCACCCACCGATCCAACCACCACCCCACCATCCACACCTCCCGCCCAGCCCACCGCCACGATATCCGCCCCGCGCACTCCACACACCACAACCCGTCATGTCCGTACTGTTTCCCCACCCGCGGCGAGGCGGAGCACAATGCGTTGCGCTGGAGCTCGCAGGGCGCCGTGTGCTGGGTCGAGTGGGAGATGCATGGGCGTGGGTGTCGGCGGTGGGGAGTGGGATTTTCGGATGAGGGGGAGGGGGAGGGGGATATGGGGGTCCCTTGGGGGGAGGTGGAGCTTTGGTATTCGTAGTGCTCTTGTGGCAGTCCGCCGGGGGAAAGTGGGTATGGGAGATGGGATGAGAGCGGTGTTCGGCTATAAGAACAAAGAGTAATGACTGCGCCGTGCCAGGGTAGGACGATGCTTGTGAGCATCATCACATTGGTACACTCATTCATATTGATGGAACAAGACGGATGTGTAGTCTTAAGGTCTTATTTGGCTTTTGATATTCTCGGGGACCTTTTTGTATGCTTGGACTTGAAGTCCTGCTTTTCGGCTTCCACATGTTATAGACGTCATATACACTCATGTCATGACTAGCTTTATATGAAGTGCAATTTGAGGAATCGGTGGGAATCCAGAATACTTTCTGTCATAAGCTAAAATAGATGGTCTGAATGAAAAATGGTCTTCTCCGCTGCTGACTTGCGTGTACAGCTCTGAAGCTACCCTTGATAATATGACATTCCTCCATGTATACCAACAGCTTCGAACTCTAGGATTGTGCCGTACATAATCTTACTATGGTAGATTTGCCAAATGTTCCTCCTGTACTTCGTAAAGTGGTACTTGAACGTACCCCACCACAAGTGGGGCATCCCGCTATCGCTCTGATCCCCACTACAGCTAATCACACTTCACAGGATGTAGCTGACACTCTCAAATTCGTTCAATACAATTCAGCAGTCACGAAGCAACCTACACCTCACAATGGCATCGCAAACTCCGTATGACAAGGCTCTCGCAGCGATAGACGAAGCGCACGCACTCGACCCAAACAAGACCACCATCAACGGCGAAGAACTACCGTACGAACTGCACTATGCGCAGAAATGTACAGCTTACCTCGAGAAACGCGCTCCAGATGCGCCTGAGCACCTCCGCCTCGCAATCCGCGCACAGCACTTCCGCCGCTGGGAAGTCCCCCGCTCCTCGTACCCCATGACACGCGTTGGCTACCACAGCTGGCGCACCTTCCTCAAGAAGCGCCAGGCTGAGCTTGTAGAGAATATCTGCAAGGAGTCTGGGTACCCGGACGAGGTTGCACAGAGCGTGGGCGCGCTGATCAGGAAGGAGGATTTGAAGCAGAATGAGGAGACGCAAGTGCTTGAGGATGTAGCCTGTCTGGTCTTCCTGGACGACCAGTTTGAGGCCTTTGAGAAGGAACATGACGAGGACAAGATCATCAAGATTTTGCAGAAGACGTGGGGCAAGATGACGGAGAAGGGACATGAGCTCGCGCTGCAGATTCCCATGGGTGAGAGGCCGAAGGAGGTTGTTGCCAAGGCTCTTGCTGGGTAAATTTGACTTCCAGCATCTTCGCAACGAAGTCTCGACG
The DNA here is from genome assembly GCA_004522025.1 of Didymella segeticola. Taxonomy (NCBI): domain Eukaryota; kingdom Fungi; phylum Ascomycota; class Dothideomycetes; order Pleosporales; family Didymellaceae; genus Didymella; species Didymella segeticola. The sequence goes on along the minus strand of SDAV01000005.1, from coordinate 264,761 downwards.
TCCTCTTGATGCGGAAACTTGCGAAGATCGATTGTCAAGAGCAGGCATAGGCCATCTGCCAATCAGACGACACAGAAGCTTCCAGCCACATCCACCGCCACAGCGCCACAGCAATGACGTTGCTGCCTGCTTGGAAGACTCCACCTCCACCGTCCAGAGTATAAGACCAATCTTCGTCTCTGCTTCATCCATCGAACACACGCCATCTTCCGCCTGGATCTTACATCGCAAAACATCACGAATCATCAAACTTCAATCATTGCACACCATGCCTTCGACCACTACTTCTGTCAGCTCAGTAACCGCGCAGACAGCACAGGATGTTCCGCGGCCTGATACGCAAAGCGTAGCTAGTGCGAACACGCAACAAAGCGAGCAAGAGAAAGAGCAGGAAAAAGAAGCGGAGAGATTGTATGAGGAGAGGATCGAGGAGGAATACGCCAAGCGGGAGGGCGGTGCTTAAATACTGCTTAAATGCAACCGAAAGGATTGTCGAACAGCGCTGATCACGCCTCTCCCTTCTCATGAATAATGCAGATTGAAGCCTAGCGGCGTCGCCTCCGGTTATGATATATCTATCTCAGTCGCTAAGACTGGTACTCTGCCAATACTCTGCCAATACGAGCACTCGTATCACAGCTACAATCAAATCCGCTGCTATCAGTCATTCCCCATCAACTGCCTTCAATCTTCAAACTCTATTGCAACGCTCAATCGGCGCAGTCTGCGTGATCTACCCCAGACGTTCGGCACTACACCGAGATCATCCCTGCACCTCAACACGTGAACAATTACCTGCCAGCCTCGCCCAACTGCCCGCGCCTAGCACAAGTGCCGCCAGTACCGATCAGACCCTTGCCCGGGAGTCGAAATGTTCCGCATTGCGGAGAGATTATCATGATCGACATACATGCCCCTCAATTCGGCATCTGACAAGCATCGCGTTTCAGCGGACGCTGCCAAGGCAATCTAAGATAAACAGCGGAAACAAACATGTTCAACCTCACCTCCTTCGTCTGGTGAGCATGCCGCCAGTGGGATCTGCTTAGGGTCTGCTGATACGTGTCTGCACGGATGTGTGTCTTGTTATGGAAGTCGGGTCGTCCTGCAATGTCTATACTGACTTTCTGGTTGTCCAGTGCTCGAAAGAAACCCACAGACTGCCTGTGCGAAGCAGGGTAGTCACGGAGCAACTCTGTTGAAACACTTTGGGCCCGCGTATAGGCCAGGGTGCGGTAAATGATCAACGCAGATTAGAGCTGTTGTATAAATTTGCAGGTTCCCCATTGTTTGCAAGCCCACTCAAGGCAAAATATCACTCAGCGCTCCTCCAACACCTCGCAGAATTACCAATATGAAGTTCTCCATCATTCTCCCTGTCCTGGCATGCGCATCCAGCGTACAAGGCGCCATCAATTGGACACTTGCCAAAGCCTCAAACCCCACTGCCGACCAGAGCGATGCCTACGCCAAGATTGAAGCCGCAATGCGCCTTGCTGTAGCACGCTACAGCCGTTACTCCTCCACCTCCAAGACCATCCGCGTTGCCTACGCACCAGGCGTACCCACTGCTGAGGCCAACTTCAACGGCGACCTGCGCTTTGGCTCGAACAGAGCGTACATGAATGAGCGCACAGCTATGCACGAGATCTCGCACACGCTCGGTATCGGACAGACAGCGGCGTTTGACCGCAAGTGCGCGGCGGGTGACTGGAGGACTGCGCTACCGTTGTTGAGGAGCTGGGATGGTGCAGGTGCGGTTATCAACTGTGGAGGTAGTCATATCTGGCCGTATGGGCTGAACTATGACACCGAGTGGAGCGAGACCAACGCGAATCGACATGTGCAGCTTATTGATGCGATGATCAAGGATGGGTTGCAAGGCTGAGCACCGGTAGTATAGGCTGTGAGCTTTGGTCTTGCATGTTTGGCTTCTTGTAAATAGTTTTTGTTACCGAATCAACCGAATTGAACCATCTAGAGGTCGATGTCCGTAGCTGCGATATTGTTACGAAGGGGGATATGTGAGACTTAATTTAGCAAGCACTATGCCTCTTCTGGCTTGATTTGCCCCACTCACCCAGCACATCAAGCGCGCACCTTGTACCTCAACCTTCTGTCGTGTGGTTTATTAAAGCAGAGTAGCCAACGATGTTGTTAATCCTCAATTCCAGACCCTTGGTTGTTGCAAACCTGTCACAGCGCGGCCACGGTCGTCATGGCTTCTTTGTACGATGATGACTATGATGCATTCTACTCACTCTTTCCCCCCGCCACTTTCAACCAGCCTGTCTTTGATGCAACATACCATGCGCCAATGGATACAATCCTGCAGCGTGGGGTTTCGCCTGATCAGCTCGCAGATCTGAACGCGCCTATCACAGCTTCCTGTGCTACCTGTAGCTTTGAGGTGTGCCTCTGCGCACTCAGTAGAGAACTTGATACGTACGAAAAAGGCTCCGTCCCTGAACAGCTGGAACTTAGCCGTACCGGTGAACATGAAAAGGCATTTGCCACGGAGGGAATCAAGACAAGTAAAAGCTCACGAAAGCACGACACCGGAAAGCCAAAGCGCCCAAAAACACGAGCAACCAAGATCAAGGGGAAAAGAGCATGGATTAGTGACGTGGCGAGGTCGATTCTTGAAGGCCACTTTCTCAAGAACCCCTACCTCAACAAGGATGCAATCGTGTCGCTGCAGGGTGAGACTGAGCTTCCGGAACGCACAATTCGGAACTGGTTCTCGAACACTCGGTCACGAAAACTCGGTCAGTAGTTCAAGGCATCCCTTTCTAGGATACAAAACTAATCAGTCGCACGGTTTTTAGAAGTCGAAAGTAAAAGCAATTCAGGAGAGCTATCACCAAGTCGACTGTCGTCGACCAGCCTGAAAGCACACGACAGACTCTCGGCTGCAGGTAGTCAGGTGTCGCTGGAGAAGTGGCTCGCGGAACCCGAGGACCCTACGATCTTGCCGAGTGGCCCTCTTTTTCTCGAGGTGTCAACCGGAGCCGAAGACTTACCACTTCCACATCGGTCTACCTCGATGCCACCTGAGTCATACAAGAGTCAACCTGGCAGCATGCATGGCAGTCGGGCTGGATCAGTACGCTCGAAGGGCTCCAGCACATCTCGAGGCAGCCAATCCAGTCTTAGATCCGTCGATCTGAGGGGAAGCCGCCGAGGAAGGAGGCAATGGAAGGAGCAGACAAGAATGGGCAAAAATTCCAACGGCGCCTTCTATTGCACATGGCCTACATGCCAGAGTTCATTCTCAACGAGATTTCAATGGATACGACATGAAGAGGCCGTACACTACTGCCCGTATCGGTGGATTTGCTGCTATGACAATGGCGACGACGAAAATGTTTCCGAATGTTTCGTTTGCAGAGCTGAGAACGTTACATTGCGCCATATCACCAAAACCCACTTTCAGAGCTGCAAGGATGTCGAAGAGCCCCAGCGCGTTTTCTGGCGAAGCGATCAGCTCACTCAGCACGTGAAAGGAGCGCATGGTCACGAGTGTTTGCCATCAAATATCGAGAAAGCATGGAGAAGCCGTAACCCTGCCTTCGATGAATCGCATATGAGATGCGGCTTCTGCGAGGAGCAATTCGATACCTGGGAGGCAAGACGCGACCATGTTCTCAAGCACATCAAACAGGGTGCAACAAAGGATTCTTGGCGCCCTGAAAGGCATCCAGTACCAGGATTGGATGTTTCCCCTTCCAGCTCTCTTGCAGACTCTCTGTCTTTTGGTGAAGGGCGCTATTCATGTCCTCCAGGTGATCCGGGGCTACAAGACCATGATCTCAGATTTGACGCCTTTAGAGGTGTATTTTTAATCGATGGTTCGGGAGTACCTTGGATTTGAGGTTAGATTCTTCCCAGTAGCTAGAATTATAATAGACTTCGGTTATCCATTTGTCCTGGTCATCTTCTGTACACATCATCGAGCTTGTCGTCCAAGATCTGGAGACCATCACACAGCTGCTCAAGAGCTGCATCCGTATCTGCGAAACGATCCAGCCAGACTACGCTATGGTCTGAGAGCGCTCCAGTATGTGCCTCGGGCATCGTGAAAGAGTACCCTTACTCGGTTGGGCTAACCTCCTTGTCAATCAACTGATATCGTCACCTTGTACTTCAGCACCTCGCGCTTACCTTGCAAATCAGCGTAAGTCGTTCAGAAATTCGTGTGGATAGAAGGAGTACATAAAGTGTCTTGTTGTACACATGTCTTTTGCAGTACTGTCGGATTTCTTTCTTACTGTCTCCTCATTATGGATTCTTTCGAGTACGATACCTTCGCGACAGGGTCACAATTCTCAGATTTTGAATCGTCCAACGATCCAGACAACCGCAAAAGTATGTCGACCACAGAGAGTCCAGTTTCGCATGAAAGTGTCCTTCCACACGACGAAGTCTCTATGTCACCCGAGAACACGCCACGAAACCTAGACACCCTCGACTATACTGCAGCTTCACCAACCAACAACGGATCCTTGACGCTTGTCTCCGACCAATATCAAAATGCATCCGAACCGGAGCAGAGCTCATCACAGAAGACATGTTTCTGTGACCAAGCCCACCTGGAAAAGGTCGACCACAAGTGCGCTGCTGTCTCTCCCGAGTCCAGAGACAAGGAAGAAAAAGGTGAGCTCTGAATGCAGGACCTCATCCTAGAACATGGCTAAGATGTACATACAGTGCCACAACCGACGCAGATGGATCATGGCACAGACAATCGTGTGTCAGATTTTGGGATGCTGAACCGCACTTCTTCTGGAGATCATGTGGATCTTGTCGAATGCTGGCTTGAAAGTCTAGAAGATCCACAGCCTAATTGCTTGATGGATACGTATTGTACGAGCTGGTCCACCCACAACGTCGAAACAGTCCATGTTGCGACTCCAAGATCCGAAACGAGCATCACCAACTCTCTCATTTGTCGTTGTTCTGTATCAATTGAGTAGCCGCCATAGCGAATGAGTCAGTCAGGGTGGGGAATCATTACATAATGTATCAACAAAAGAATCGACGTGTCAATGATATCTTACATTACCATGTCACGGCGCACAGGTGTTGTAGAGTAAACCCAGAGCATTCTTCCGCCCACAGAAAGAAAGCCAGAGTCTCAGCTTCATTCATGATGCGCTTACTTCCAAGGTCTTTCAGGATCCGCGTCAATTTCCTCACCCCAGTCCAACGGATCTGCCTCAATTGCCGTTGTCAAGTCCTCCTTGTGAATATCACTCGGCGTCATCCTCCACCTCTTTCGCCTCTCCCTCTGCTTCATCTCTAGCTCAACCGCCTCCTCAGGGTAGACATCGGGCCAGCCCCCTTTCCTCCACTCTTTTAGCCTCCTTACTCCAGTCCAATAGAAGCTGTCATCCCCATCGCTTGTCCCGCGGTTGTAATAGTTCAGTCTTGGGCGCGCATAGTGTGGCTCCAGCGGGCTGAGGAACGCGCCTTTCTTGTAGAACACGGCGTCGTCTGGCGCTGCTTGCCGAATATCAAGAATAGTGGAGACCTTTGTTTTCACCTCCAGATGAATCTTGATTGCGTCAATAGTAGCTACGTGCTCGAGCTTCGCCAGCGCTTCCTTGTATACTGCGAGTACCGCGGAGCGATCTACGATGCTGCATCTCGGATGGACGCCGTGGGGATTCTGCCTGATGAATCGAGTGCGAAGGTCGTGAATTTCTTCGGCAACGCGTCGCCATCGCGGTTCTGAGGACGTGTGATGTAGTGGAGGGCGAAGAGGGTTAGGGTCGTCTGCCTCAGGGTGGAAGTCGGACCATGTGAGTCGCGCATCCTGCTGGAAATCTACAGGTAGAGGCGCTTCGAGCTCGAGAGGGGCAGGATCTTCGTGAGGGATGACTGACCGTTTCATCGGCGACACGACTGAGGACTTGACTGTAAGATGAGATGCTTCCGCGAAGACGAGAGTTGAAGAGGGGTTGAGCGGTTTGGAAGAGTCGCTTTATGCATGTACGCGCCCTGAGTTTGCAACAGGTGTCCGGGAAGTGAATCAGACACGGTGACGCGCGAATCATACGGGTACCTGCATGATAACAAACGGACTTCACTTGGCAGTAGCAAGGCATAGAGACAGGCATGTAATTGATCCTTCGATTTCTTCTTAAACTAACAAGCTGTTTCGGTGCACATCTCCAGGTTCCTTCACTGCGTTCGTTTGATACTATCGGATGTGGCAAGTGCGCCCACCCAATCTGCCTAATCCCACCCAAACAGGGACCTTGTCTTCTCCAGCTTCCTCTTGAACTTCCTGGGAGATGTTACAATCTGTTAGGTTGGTAGGGCTTAGGGTTGACTCACGTCCTGCGGTTTGAGCGTTGCATCCTCTCGGTCACCTTGCGCTCCGTCTTTGCTCGACGCACGCTGGTCCTGCTGAAGATCATGATAATTGACTCTCTCTTGCCCGATGGCCTGGGCGTCTTGAAGTAATCATCATCGGCGCTGTCATCAAGATCTTCCTTTGCGTCACCCTCTTGGCCCGGCACAATGGATGTGCCCCTCTTGACCTTCTGGCGAAACGCCCAGCTCTTGTAGTACGCAGCTGTGCCGGGTTGGTCGCGAGTCCCGTCATCCAGTGTGTATTGTGCTGGGTTAGCACCTTTGGTGGCAAGTTTCTGATGTACCTCAGTGTCGTGCTGTGGGGCTGGACTGGACGTGGGCGGTGTCGCCAGAGAGGCAGGGTGTATTCGACGAAGATCTGGGTACGTACTGTTGTGGGATAAGCCCTTCATTGGTACCTGCGCTTTTGGACGCTGAGAATGTGATGCGCCTGGCGACGAGATGGCGCTCGAGGTCTGCTCAGGAGGGTTGGTAGAGTATTTGATGTTGTACATCTTGGCTGCGTGATCCACGAGAGCCTGTGGGGTGCGAGGAAAGGGACATGAAGCAGCACGAGTTAGTTGTTTACAACTTGTCACTAGACCTTGTGAAAGTGAGGGTACGTTCACTTCACCGCTACCGCTTCACTTCGATGTGATGACTTTTCGACACAACCCGCAACATGTCACATCACCCTCTCCAGATTTCCTCAGGTCAGGACAAAACTGAGGTTGCATGCGGAGAGACGCCAGAATGACCTGCATAGCTTTCAAAACAAGGAAACAGCACTGCGAAAGCGACACGGATCGGGAAACATTGAGAAAGTTGTGGTGTAAGATATTATTTTCATTCAAGGTAACAAACATCTCATTGAAACGCGGCGCGAGGTACAAAACATGAGATCACGAGCGTAATCTTCTCGGGTGCCTGAACTCCAGCAAGACTGCTCAAGCGGTCGCGGAGTGATCGCGGGGTCCGGCGTAGCGAGGGCTGTAGTCACCCACTACGAGGCTTTAGTCGCCCACTGCAGGGCTGTATTCACCCGCTACGATGGCTGTAGTCGCCCGCTACGAGGCTGTAGTCTCCCACTACGGGACCCACTCCAGGCGCAGTAGGCTTGGCGCAGTCGGAGTGTGGTAACTGCGCCAAGCCTAAAGTGGCGGTTGAGGCAGGAGCTCCAAGCTTGACATATGTCGACCTCCGCCACGTCTGACTTTGCTGGTAGGTAACGCCGCCTCGCGCGTTGCTGTCCTTCCTTGACTAGGTGCTCGACTCATAGACACGGACGCACCACCATTGAATCGATACGAACTGCGGCGTTAATGCCTGGAGGTCGATGGGCAATCAGCGTGGCTCGTGGCGAGACCTGCAGGGCTCCGTACGCTGTGAGTTATGTTCCAAGCACAGAGTTCGGCTGTCGTGAAACTTGACGATTAGAGTGAACTGCCACAACATTGGCTTCGAGCCAGCATGCGTCATGCAGAGGGTTTCGGGGCTGACAAGTGTCGATATGTCGTCAGCTGGCGATCAGAACGCAGCCCATGCTTTCCTCAGTGCGCTTGCTTCTTGCATCGCTGCTGGTTTGCCCAGCGTTTGAAGTGGTCTTTCCGCCACCCACTCGTCCAAGTGCGGGACTTATTCTCGCCATTGACTTCGACCTGTTCCGGTTCGGCGTGCGCACCGAGGCGCATGCTGCTGCTCAGATGGCATTTGGTAAAGCCGTTCTCGTTCCAGTTCTCCGCAGCAATGGATGAATACGACCACTGTAGGCAGTACTTGTTGCTGTCACACGACTTTTTGCAAGCTTCCCACGAATCCTCCCCTCTCGTAGCGCGATTGTCGTCTGCCTCGCCGTCCTTTTCGAAGAGAATGTTCCACCTGTTGTTGGTGGACTCCGCGGATAAATTGTCCCAATCATGGCGTGTCTGATTCAAATCCTCAGGTCCCATAAACCGATACCACAGATCTGCATAGCGCAACGCGTTGTCAACCTTGTGGTCTTCGACTCGCTCCTTCTGGAATTTATACAAATTGGCTCCAATGGCGGCGGTGACATGGTGCATAATCAGAACAGGCTCACACCAGAGCCCAGGGGAATACGAGATTGTAGTAGGACTGAAGCCAGACACGCCGGGCCAGAAGTTCTTCATTTCAAGACTCAATTCGGTCTTGAGAAAACTCTGAACCAGGTGAATCGTCGATGGATAGTCCGGAAGTCTCGGATCCCAATTCTTCCAATTCTGCAACATCTTCTTCTTGTCCTCAAACATGAGTCGCATCGTCTGGCCAGACACAATGAAAGATGTACCAGCGGCCGCAAAAGGTTCTGGCACGTCGGCGATAGGTGGGTTTCCGAAGAAGTGCTTCAGCTTTGGATCAAACTGGCTCAGCCAATCCAGCAGGTTTCCGCGATCGATGAATGTCTCCTCGTCAGTAAAGAGATACCAGTCGCGCTTCGGTCGATATTCCCACGTGCTCTCCATAGCCCTCAGAATCTTGTACTTTGCCAGCACGTCCAGAACTTCTTTCTCCTTTTGTGGATCCCTCTCTTGCAGTCGGTCAAGTGGTATGCCCTTGCGCAAATACTCTCGCTGTCGCTTGTACCTCGCCAGCTCAGCGGTCTTGTCCACGTACTTCGCAGGGTACTTTGCCAGGACATCGAACACAGGGAATGGTCCGATATCCATCATCAAGTCCCCCATCAGAAGCAGCTCTGAGTGGTGGGCCGGATTGAGGTAAAGCAATGCTGGCGCAAGTTTCTTGTATGCATCGGTCGCAGAGGTGGTGACGGTGACGACGAGACGGTCGGTGGAAACGCGGTGTTCGCCAAGGGCTGTTGTCGATTTCGGTCGCTGGCTTGGGGGCAGTTCTTCGTCGTCGTAGTACGCTGGCCAGCCCTTAATCCAACAGAACGCATACACGAACACGAGGAAGATGAGCAGGCGGACCGGGCGCGGCATGAGGTGTTGTTTGTTGGCGAGCATGGTCGCTAGCGGTGGACGTATCTCATGGGTTTGCAGGCGACAGCAAAACAAGCGTTGTGAGTGAGTCGTTCTGGTTTCCGCGAAGACGAGACGTCGAGACGCTGTCAGGAGCAGCGCAGCTCAGGGATGGTGCCGCCACCCCCGGGCCCCTAACCCAGGACTAGACGACATTCCGTGTGGGGCTTCGCTCGTACCCGTATTGGAACAGACGCGCGGCGAGCGCGCAAGGGCAAGGCAAGGCATAGCAGCAGCAAAGAGTCCTGGATTCAACTATTCGATATGTTTCGTCTGCGTTGCACAGTACTTCATTTCGGATGAGTCGACTGCTTGGCGATGTCCACTAATCGAGAGGCGGGGCGAGACGATCCGCCGGTAGCAATACCGTACCGAAACATCGGCGAGGGTCCCCATGTTGCTCCAATAAATCGGTAATCCTTCTCTATGTGGTATGCACCATTGCGTCGCCCAGGAAGTCATGCCAAAAAAACGTTCCCAATGATTAGGCTAGTTTCTTGTCGATTGTACGAAAGTCTGACTCTCCAGATTGTTGCAAGATCTACGCAGAGGAACTACAAAGTCCATATCTTTGGTCGAACAAGCTTAGAGAAAACGAAAGGCCAGATCTTCGCTCGGCGGCAAAGATACACTCGCTTGACCAAGCGATTTTGCACCTTAACTTTTACGCTGGGAGACATGGCATTGGAAGCTTTCCACAACTATGCCATTTTCAGTCGAGTCGTATACTTGTACCGTCACGAGGCTTCTCACATATAAAGTCTGACCAGGCGATGGAAGTGAGCTGTACCTTCATGTCCAAACGGGCCGGCACAATGTAGTGTCCCACACGAAACCACACTTGATCCATGCATTCAAATCCAGCAACTTGTGCTAAAATGACAGTGTTCATCTCTCGTGCTTGTAGCAGCACATGTCATGGATTCATTGAAGAGAACACTAAAATCTTGACTCATAAGGTAATTAAGCCTCATCACACTCGGTTGATGGAGACTGCGATGATCGAATCGAAAATCGTCGATAGTATTTCTATCTTACACAGGTTCCTATCACGCCCTTCACCTCTCAATAAGAACATAGACTAAATAACTAACTTCGAGCTACGAATGTAACAAATCGATGAGCGCGCCTGCAGCAGCAACGGCCATGCGACCCCAGGGCAAAGAAGAGAGAGCGAAACACCCAGCAGTGACACCTTTCCAGATCATCTCAGATTTAGTCATGCCATGGCTGTATCTGAGTTCAAAAGACAAGGGTTGAGCCACCAGTGTGGGTGACTTGGTGAATAATGGGGAGTCTGCGGGCAAGGTGGAGGCGTCGTCTTGATCCTGGCTAAGCTGATCGTACGCAGCAGCCGCAGTTTCGGAATTCTCTTCTGCGCATGAAAGGGGGGCAATGCTGTCTCCGGTGGTTTGGGTGATGAGCTCCCGGGTCGGTAGCGCCATCTTGGTGGATACAGACTCGAGGATCGCAGCCTCAGTCGAATCGCCATCCACCTGGTCTTGCTCAGCAGCACCATAGCATCTCGCGATGTCGGCAAAGCCGTCCAACTCGCGGGTCACCCTAGTTTCCATCGCTTCGGCTATGTGGAGTGGCAGGTCAATGGCACCAGTGGCTGGATCATACTGCTCGATGTCAATCTTTGTCTTTTCAGACTCTTCGACTGCGCAACTTACCTCTCCAATCTCGACCTCACAATCACTATTCTGCGCCAACTTTGGAGTATCAGGCGGAGTAAGCACCTCATATCGCTCTTCATCAGACTCGTCCTCATGCCAGAGTCGGGGAGTAGACGACTGTGATGACGAAAGTGTAAGACCAAGATAGCCTCGGTCCTCGATGAAGTCGCCCATGCTGTCACTGGTCCAGGTCTTCGACAGCCTGAGCGGAGATGGCATCATCATCATCATGTTCTTCATACTTCCGCCCGTTCGCAGCTTGGTGGCTTTCCAGTTCGCGCTGTAATTCCGGCGCTCAGAAGGATACGCGAAGCCGCACTCATTGCTCAAAGCGACGTAGGCCGGGCGGCGATGATCGCTCGACCAGTGATAAACCACGTAGTCGACGTAGGAAGGTGTCTCATCTGGGTAGATGCTGTGGTGGGCTTGGGGCTGAGCAGCTGTAGTTTCTGAGAGGCGTGAGGGCTCTGACTGGTCCTCGACGGCGCTCTCGAGCTTCTGCAGTGCAAGCCTGGCATCTGCAAGTGCGTTTACTGCTTCGAATTCTTCGGCCGCTTCTTGGTAGACACGGGGTGCGAAATCTTCGTCATCATCATCCCAATTGCTGCCAGTCGCGGATGTGTACATGTAAGAGGGCATGTTGATAGAGGTAGATGTGATCTTTAATAAGTGTGAAAGTTTTTTGGATAATTATGACAAACATGCGACTTGAGAAAGTGGTGGATTGGCGAAATTGTCAGTTGTTGTGCGAAACGTGAACCTGGAGAACGGCGCAGTGGCTGTGGTCAGGGTGTAGGAGGTGGGTCGCGATAGCCTATCACCAAGGGAAACGGCTGGCAAAGTGGATTCTGGGGCTGGAAATTCATGTGAGAAAGCGCGATTATTCGTTCTCTGCTCTTCACTTGGGGTGTTCGCAATCTATAGTGAAAGGAAGAAGGGTTCTGTTCGTTGGTTGTAGCGCGAACCAGTCTTTACAGTGAACGGACCCACGGTTTGTCACACAATGTCTACCGAATAGCAAACAACAGGGCACGGTTTGATGATTACGAACGGCTCGATGACTTGCGGACAGTCGGACTACATGGTGTAATGATCACTTGATGCCTGGTTCAAAATCAGGGGATCATGTATGTGTGAAACCCCGACCGAAGGTCCTCATTTTCTTTTCGAGTTGCAATCGCAGCATTAAAAACAGCAATAGTTTGCAACGACTAAAGTGAGATTGGATGCTATGCTTTCGACTGGACTATGGGACAATGCTTGACAAAGGAAAGGCTATGAACAAGGCTCAACGTCACGAACCACACGCACAGCGTGCTGAAACAAAGAAACCCTGAAGAGCGACGGAATTGATCCAATGATACCTCAATGAAGTTTTCAACCACGCGCAAAAGTCTCATAAGGGTTGCGCGTACCAGACGTCGCAGAGCCAAAGTGTCGAACAGTAGTGCACAGCGTCTTCGCGGAACGCAATACTCGTTGAGTACCTCGCTTTGCCGCGCCGGCAAAAGTTCGCGCTCGGAGCTTGAGAGTCGTGAGTCTATTGCTGCGCGGCCGATGGGTCATAAAGGACGACTCATCAGTGAATAGCGAGGCAGGGATAGGTTGCACTGGTGGGTGCTCCTCTTCTCGCGGCAGACGCGTAGCTTGAGATCTGATGTGAGTGTTAAGATGGTGGTATTCGAAATCTGTCCGAAAAGCCTCAGGTGAGTCGCCCGTTGTATTGGTGGGATACATCGCCGCCTGTGGCACTGGGTTTGTTGAAAGTGGAGTCTGAACCTCGACGATCGGAGTCAAGCACTTGTTCGCAGCAATGGTTGCACGAACAGGTGTGCGTGGTCCAATATATGTAGGCCGTGCATGAGCGCTGTGGGTCGACGTTGGAACTTCTGTTGGTGTCTTGCAAGTGTCTGATGCTGAGGAAGTCAAGGTTGGCGAGCTTACAGAGCAGTAATGATATGAGACAGTTGTCGGAGCTGATATGAAGTCGGCTTCAGAGTCCGTTGTATTGACTAGACGCAAACCGTCAGATCCAAAGCTTTCGTTAGATGGCTTGGTGGTAACGGAAGCTTGTTGGGAGAAGACCGAATCATCAAGAGTTGATTCATTGCGAGAAGAGCAAAAGCTTTGTGCGCTGATGAGTCGGACAAAATGGTAGTGAACGAAAGACGCGGCCTCCTCGATGCGCACAACAGCAGGTACTTCAGTCTTCTCGCACTCAGGATCTGAGGCAACCGAAAAAATATCCGTAGAAGGATGGGGAGCGAGCTCGTTGTCGACAACAATTTCCAGATTCAAGGGCGAGAATTCCTCGGTAGGAGACGACAAAGGTGTTGCGTCAGTCACAATGATCGTAGGCAACGCAGTGATAGTCTTTGACGCAGTTTCGACAGTCACCATAGGGACACTATTGATCGCTTCAATGAAAACAGCGGATTGAGCGACTTCGTTGCCAGCCTGATTTGCCCGAGCTGCATTTTTCCTCATCGTCTCATATCGCTGGATGTAGTTGTCAATGAAGTCTTCGTGAGAAGTGTTGAGAATCTGCATGTAGTGAGAATTGATCGCAGCTTCGAAGATCAGAGGACTTACCTTCTCAAGGTCGGCCTCCGTTATAGGAGTTACAACACGGGTTCGCGCTACTGTTGGCGCCGACGTAGGAGCATGAGCTTCCACCTCGCTAAAATCAGCGACTCCATCGAACAAGGTGCTCGGCTCAGAGATGAGTTCTTCGTACACATCGTCGAGTGGGTGATCTGAAAGCCATGAATCACTCTCGAGATCCTGGTCAAGATACTTGTTGACTCTAACCTTGCATTCTTCAGAACACTCACGCTCTGATTTCACGGGCTTGGTTTTCTGGCCCTCGAGTGTAAGAGGTCCATACTTTGCGGCAATTAGACGTAACAATTCTTCCGTAGGATCGTCTTGGTCTTCCTCTTCCTCCTCTTCTTCCTTTGCACTTTCATCCACAACCGCGATAGCATTGCGTAAAGAAGAGTGCCCGTGCACCATAGCCTCTCCGTAATCCAGCTTCAAAGAGCGCCAATTGCGGTAGTACGCAGCGCCACTTCCGCCATCCTGCGTAATTACGAAGCGCTCTTGGAAGTCCAACTCGGCATCAACTGCACTATGAGCGTATGACGTGGTATTGAAGCGGCCGTGGCACTCAGGGTGGTCGGCGGAGTCTGGGTCGCGGCAGTACTTTGGCGTTCCGTGGTCAACGACATCGACGAAGTCGCTGTCTGCTTCTTCATCCTCGTTTCCTTCTGTGATGGCATCGAGTCCAAACACGTATTTTGAGAGTGTGCTTCGATGTGTTTCTTCGTCATCTGAGTCTGAGTCGGGTTCAAGGTCTGTTTGGGGAAAGTCTTCCTCGGCAGCGTTTGCCATTATACGTGCGAACGAAGTGGTATCCTGGCTACCAGGAGACCTACAAACTACCTTACGCTGCATGATTCCATTCAGAAGTGCAGGTGACTCAAAATGCTCAACAGTATCAAAATTATCGGCATCGCGGAAACTGTAAATGCCATGGAGTGTCGCGCGGGTGGTCGGCACGCACAAGGCCTCTTGTTCCCCATCCTCATCGTTGGACTGAAGAACAAAAACAAATCTGGTACCCGTGGGCTTTGTGAGTTCGTTGCTCGTTTCGTTGTGCGCCTCGCATTGTCCTGCAAGGTAGTCTCGGATGTTGTACTTTGTGACTGGATTGAGCTTGAACAGTGCTTTTCCATCGCCTCGCCAATGAACCGAAGAACTTGAACCTCTGTATACCCTCTGATCTGGTCTAGTTGGTGCTGAATGATGGCGAGGGTAGTTCTTCTCTTGACACAAGAACGTGCATCCAGGAGATGGTGGCCGTTGCGCAGTGGGCTTCATATGCGTTGCGACATCCTCGGTGTACTGCAGAAGGTTTGCACATGTCAGAGGCAGCGGAATCGATAACGTAGTAGTTATTCGTGTGTAGAGTTGAGGAAAGGCGGTCTCGAGCGCCATACTGGTGATCCTGCCGTCTCACTGATGATGAGTACGAACCCTGCGAGTGCGAGCAAGCCTTGTAGGGAGTATGCATATGGCACATACTAGGCGAAGCTACATAAAGAACGTCGATAAATTTCGCGTGCTAACAGCCCTAGGACGAGCGACTGACAGCCCAGTAGTGAGAAGATGCAGCTTGCCGCGAGCGCGGTGGTACAAGCTATCAGTATGTCGGCCTGAGAGCAGAGCGTTTGTGACTGGTCAGTCGACCCTTTTATGAGAGCAACAGCAGCAAGTTGAACCTTCTCGCCGGTCAACTTCACCTGTTCCCATATCGAGGGCCGCATGCGATGGGTATGTCCAGCGGCGGCGGTCGTATGCCCGAAGTTCACCCAGGTGAATGATCAGAGTGTTTGCCATAGCAACGGCGGTGGCAACGAGAAGTGAAGCAGCTCCTGTGCTGTAGCTGTTATCCATTAGCATGAAAGTCAAGAAGTTCAGGCGATTGGTATGTAAAGATATCCGGGAACTGTTGGCGGCTATCTGCGCTAGATACCTGGCTCCATCTATGTACATCACCCATCGACCCGCCATGCTAACTAACCCTTCCTGTGCAAGACTGTTGCCGCTGCCTGAAACAAATGTTAGCATCATACTTCACATCGATCCAGCGATTACTCGACTTACTTGGTGGTTAGGGAAAACCAGCGTATCAGCAATGACCACATTCTCCCTCCTAGCCGCCGCGAAAACCACCACCTCCGCGATATCATCTCCGGTCAGAGGCTCCACGCCCTCGTAAACCTTCTTCGCCTTCTCCTTGTCGCCGCCAAACCTGACGACACTGAACTCTGTCTCGACCTGCCCTGGATCAATCTCAATAACACGCACACGGCTCGCGATGAGCTCCTTGCGCAGCGAGTCTGTGAAGCTGCGCACGGCGGCTTTTGTCGCGCAGTAGATGCTGCCGCCCTGGTATGGCTCGCGGCCCGCAATGGAACCGATGTTTATGATATCGCCGCGGCCGCCGTCCGGGCGAGCGAGGAAAATGGGCAGGATGGCTTGGGTCATGGCAATCAGGCCTGTGACGTTGGTCTGGAACATGACGTTGATGTCGTCCTGCTTGATTTCGGGGGCTTTGTCGACGCCTTTGACGAGGCCGCTGGGTTGTCATCAGCTCAAGGAAATTCATCATATTTTTTTTGGGGAAGACTGGGGGACGCACGCATTATTCACAAGTACATCGATTTCCTTGAACTCGGCTGGCAGGTTGGCCACGAATTGCCCTATCTCAGCGACGCTGCTGACATCGAGCTTGACGACGTGGACCTTGACGCCCTTGGCGACGCCCTCAATCTCCTTCTTGACTTCGTTGAGCGTCTCCTCGCGGCGCGCGGTCAAGATAAGCTTCAAGTCGTCTGGCTGGGTGCGCGCAAACTCCAGCGCTGTGCTCTTTCCAATCCCGGAGCTCGCACCGGTGACCAGGATCGTCTTGCCGGCGAGGCGCTTGGCTTGGCTGGAACTCATTCTTGTGAAGGCTGTGGGGAGATTCAAGTGCTGTATTGTGCTTGGAGGGGTCGAGACGCGGGGTTTAAGGGCAACGAAGCTCCGGCAGAGGATCTGAGTACGGCGGATAAGATTTCCTGTGCCGAGAGAAATCATGTAAGGTACGAGAGCTCAAGACGGGGCAATTGGGTTCTTATGAAGGGTGCTGGTGGTGATTGGGGGAACTGCAGTTGTGGAGGCGTGCGGTCGGACTATCTTGTCCGAGGCAAGTTGGGAGCTTTGGCGCAGATAGTGTGGTGGGTTTATGTGGGGATGAGAGCACGAAAGCTCAAGCACGAAATCTATGGAGGGGTTATCGTCATCTTTAGACGCGCTGCGACATCGCTTCTTCGTCACGAAACCGCGTTTGTGAGCTAACGAGGACACAGGAGGACACGACATCACGTTACTTGCCAGCCCAATTTGATCATTACTTCATTTCATTAATGCCGCCTCTTGGCTGGTCATTCTCGTAACTCTCGTAGGGTATCTCAGCATCGACGTTTTACCGACTCGATACATTTACGCCTTGCCCTTGCGCTCAAGCTCGGCCTGCTCCTCTTCCCTCAGCTCCTGATCGAGCTTGGCGCCCTTGCTGGGCTCGTTGCCGTGAAGCTTCGCAGGCAGGGTAGCGTCAATCTTGCGCAGACGGTCCTCCTCGCTCAGCTTGTCGTCGTCCTCCTTCTCACGCTTCTCCTCGCGCTCGAGCTTGTTGGCAATGGTTCGCTCGTCCTCTGTGGTGTTGTGAGCACGTGATGGTTGACGAGCGGGTAGAGTGAAGGAGGGGAATGTGTCGGATGCTAGGAGCGGGAAGAAACTTACTGGAGTCCTGAGCCTTGTGGGAGTTCTCCTTGCCCTCGTGGAAGCGGTTCTCCTTCTTTGCCTCCAGGATCTCGGAGTCTTTGTAGTTGCGCTGGTCACCGGCCTCGTAGACCTGAGCGTTACCGACGTTGGATTGCGACATTGTGATGTGTGTTGAGGGTTGTTTTGAAGGGTTTAAGGGTGAATTGAGTGTAGTTTGAGAGGATTGGGGTGATGGAATTGTGAGAAATGAACCGCTCTGCTGCGTGCAGACCCTTTATAACGGTCGTGTGCGATTCCTATAACGATGACGTAGGTGACCTATGATCTCATTAGGTGGGGAAAATGCACGACCAATTTTCAGCATCAAACAGAAATACGGTGCGGGACGATGATGCGCTGCTGCGGGACGAAGTGGGCTGGGCTGGGTGTTCCTGGCCGATGGCTGCTGTCGTGTGTCACGATCTTTCCACTGTGTGACGATGTGCGGCTTTGCATCAACAGGATCACGATGCACGCTAGCGGTGACTTACACATGATCCTCAATCTCGAGGTCTGTGATTTTTCATGTTGAAGCAGCCTGACCCATTTACATGACACACTCAAAGGACAAGCTACTTGAAGCTGCGCTTGGTCAACCACCTATCCACCAGCGCGAGCGCCTCCTTTGGCTTGTCATATGGCAACAAATGTCCCGCTCCATCAACGGTACTGAGCGCAAATGTTGTCTCCCTGCCGCTGCCAGTCACGACCTTGACCTCCTTGAACCAGCCAACCTCTTGCTTTCCATCCTTCCACGTCTGTTTGCCCTGCGCAACGAACGCCGGCTGGCCCTTCCAAGGGAACGAGTTGGCCCACTGCAGATTTCCGGCCGTATTACACGCAAGGTCCAGATTGCCTTGGTAGAAAAGCACATCGATGCCGTTCTCCAGCAGTGCTAGTACTTGTGGCTGCGTGCTGATGCCAGGGTCGTTCGTGAGCGAGAAGGCGAATTCAACTTCTGGCGAATAGACGCTGTAGTTGCCGACTGCCTTCGGTACATGCAGAGCTTCGTACACCCACGGGAGGTTGAGATACTCCCCAATCTTCGGGACTTCGGCGTAGCAGAGGTCATCGCCTGTTTCGCAACGACGTGTGATGTCGAAGCGGTTGCGGCCCCCAGCGCCAGACTCGCCGTCGTAGTGTACAATGACTCCGTTCCAACACACCTCTTCACCAGCTGAACAGATTGCAGGATCTGGGTGGCTGTAGCAGATGCGTGCTAACTCCAGGCAGCGCGGAAGGTTAGCAGCCATGATATCGCAGCGCGTGCTGTTGAATACGGGTGCGTCGACGCCAGGATTCGTCGTACAGAGCGTCTCCCAGTAGCCAAAGGCCGTGTGGAGAGGGCTGATGTAGGCATTCCCAACAAAGATGGACTGGAGATTCACCTGTGGTCGCTTGGGATAGAGCAGATTCTGAGACACAATCTGGGCTCCCAGAGTGGGGACGTAGTGGCCCTTTAGTATGTTAGCAAGACGAGTTGTGCTTGGAGGATATCCATCGAATAATTACAGCATAGCTCTCTCCCGTGATGTGGAACTCCTTGCCCTTCAACTTGGGAAACACGTCGGTTGTGAACAATTGCAGAAAGTGGTGCATGTCCTCTGCAGCAGTGAAGCTTGTCGCAGGTAGTGGCGTTCCCTCATCGAGATAGCTGAACCCAACACCCGCCGGCTGGTCAACATAGATGAGATTCGCATTCTTGCTCCAACCATACTCGTTGTACACGGTCCCGTTTCCGTAGTCATTGATCACACAAGGTCCGTTCTCTTGCAGCATGCCAATCATGCCAGAGCCGCCAGGCCCACCCGTGAGCCATAGCAGCAGTGGGTCCTCAGATGGCTTGTCCTGCGACTCAAAGTACCAGAAGAAGATGTGCTTGGAGCCGACGTCCAGCCAGCCGGTGTACTGCTTGGAGCGGGCATCACAGAGTGTGTCGTTCTGCTGCTGTTTGATTCGGATGGAGTGGTGTTCTGAGAACTGACTCTGGAATGTCTGGAAGCCCTCGACTTCTGGAGTATCCTGGAAGGGTACTTGGGAGAGCTCTGCTACAGCTCCCGCTGCGAACAAGAGGGGAAGGAGCCTCATATCTATCTGTAATGTATCTGACTGTGTGTAATATTACCTGGCGCCAATTGACATGCAGCAAGTCTTGGGGCCAAGAATCGCTTTATATGTACATTACAAGAGATGCCTAAAGTCGCGTCATTGTAAGTAGTGCTGACTTTGAGGTACCTGCATGATAACGCTAGCCTGCCTCGGATGGGACCTTCCTTTCTCGCGCTCTGATCTCCACCACCACCATTTTGCCTGACACGCGCCCTTCACCCACTACAGCTGCATTGCGCGAACCGAACGCGTCATTGGAGACGAGACGACTTTTTGGACACCCAACAACACTCGCACTGTGACGACTACGTCTTTAGCCTTATTTGAACCCCACAGCACACCCAGCACACCAGCACCCACCATGCCGTACAACAACACGCCTATTGCGCCCTCGAAAGAAGTCACAGGCCATGTTTCTCTCCCACGTACGTCCCCTCATCTCATTGCAGCATCTCACCCTGCTAACAACCGCAGTTGCACGCGTCCAGAAAATCATCCAAGCCGACCCTGAGCGACTGACGGTGACCAAGAATGCCTCCTTCGCCATTGCATTGGCAACAGAGATGATGATCCAGCACCTTGCCGTTACAACGCACAACGTAGTCAAGACGGAGCGTAGACCGCGCCGCAACATCCAGTACCGCGACGTCAGCAGCGCCGTCAGCCGGACAGACAATCTGGAGTTTCTCGTCGACGTCGTGCCCAAGACGATGCAGTATGGCGTGTACCGGAAGCGCAAGGCGGCGGCAGAGGAGGAGCAGGAGAAGGAGAAAGAGGGAGGGACTGCGAGTGCGGTGGAGGCCAAAACAAATGCGGCTGAGACCAAGAGCAAGGGCAACGCAGCGCAGTCTGCAAACGCAAACGCAAGTGCAAATGGCACACTACAGACGACGCTGCCGGGGATACCGATGCAGTCCAGCGCTGCAAAGGAGCTGCTTGCACGAGCTGGCGATGGGCAGACAATAACGACTACGAATGCGAGTGCGAGTACAACATCACCGGCCCAGCCAGCACAGAACGGTACACAGCTCGATCCACTCGCTCGGACTGAGCTTGTCCCTCCTGTGCCGGAGACGGACGCCATGGACGTGGATGACGCGCGGGTTGCGGACAGCGAGGGCGAGGAAGACCCTGCGGCGATGCAGATTGAGATGGAGATGCGCGGGCCGCCAGGCCAACTTGGGACGGGCAAGGCGCCAACGGAGAGCGTGAGCGCGAGTCCAGCTCCGCGAGCGAGCTCTGGGGGATTCACAGCGATCAACGGCCGTTAGGAGAGCACTGTTACTAGGAAGCACGGTTGGGATTGGGGTTTGCATTGCATGGACGGCGTTTTGCGAGTCCGTAACAGGAACATGGAAATCGGAATCAACGAATGCATACACATGTCTTGCATAACATTATCATTGACAGTCTTCACACGCTGCTATCTACTCCCCGGCCGCCCTCGATCCTCCAACTCCTCCCCTTCATCCCCATCCACGACAAATACCCCCTCGTCTCTCCCCGTCCTCGCAACAACAGGACTCGCATCCCCACTCGCCAGCCTAACCCCCCTCCTAACCCCCACCACTCCAAGCACTCTCCTCCACGCCCCATAAACCCACCCAGCCACCCTCTCCAGCACCCTAAACAAGCCCTCCATCCTCTCATCCTCGCCAATCCCAGGCGTCCCATGGGACCCCGCAGCCTCGACTTTGAACTGATACTTCAGACAGTCTTTGACGGTGACAAGGCCCGTGAGGCGGCCGCGGTGCTCGATGAGAATAGCCCTGGGGCCCATCTTTTTGAAGATTTCCATTACGGTTTCGAGGGGCAGGCGGGGGTGGACTGTGAGGGGTGTGGGGTCAGTGAATTTGAAGAGGTTGATGTCGGAGGGTTCTTCTGTTGGTGTTGATGAAGGGGAGAAGGAGACCAGGGATGAGGCGGAGGCGTGTTGGTCTTTCCGCGCGCGGGTCAGTGCGTAGCGTAGTTCTGTGCGGCCGATGTAGCCGAGCAGGGTCTTGGAGGTGGTGGATTCGACGATGGGGTAGCCTTGGTATGTGTTTTCTGCGAGGGTGGCTTCGAGGCGGGAGAGGGACCAGCCGTGGGCGGGCAGGCAGGCGATGGCGGTGGACATTACGCTTGAGACGGGGACGCCGAAGGTGTGTTCTTCTTTGTTGTCGAGGAAGGGGTAGCCGTTGAGATAGATCATGCGGTCTGCGATGCCGCCGTGGCCGAAGCGCTCGGAGACGGCTTTGGTGACGCCGACGACGATCATGGTGGGTAGGATGTAAGTTAGGGCGCCTGTGATTTCGAACATGATGACCACGACGCTGACGGTGATGTGCATTATGCCGCTGAGGGCTGCGGCGGCGCCGAGGAAGGCGTAGGTGCCGGGTGTGATGCAGGGTTCGTCGGGCAGGCAGGCGGAGAAGAAGGTTGAGGTTGGAAAGGACTCATGCAAGGCTTCGACGAGGATCCCGACCATGCGGCCAAATGCTGCGCCGATGGCCATGGAGGGGACGAAGATGCCGGCTGGTACTTTGCAGCCAAAGGAGATGATGACGAGCAGGGTGCGGAGGGTAAAGGCTATGAAGAGCGAGAGGATCATGTGCCAGCGCTGGTCACGGCTGGACAGTCAGTATCAGTATCAGCTTCCCCTGAATGAGAACGTGGACGACTTACTCGCACAACTGATCGTAGCCATGTCCGCCCTCGCACTCCTGAAACAAGATTTCCATGCTCTCCGTCATGTCGATGCGCAGAAACATGTTTGGGTAGCAGATAACGGCTGTGATGACAGCGAGGACTACGGCTTCAGTGATGGGGTACGCGCTGAGGTACTTTTTGCGGAAGACCTGCATCTTGAGGTTCCATTTGATGACAAAGGCGCCGTAGAGTCCGCCAAACACGCCGATGACGAGGTAGAAGAGGATCTCGAAGAAGTGCCACGAGCGGTCGTACTTGACCTGGAACATGACGAGCTGGCCGGTACGGAAAGGGTTCATGGCCTGTGTGCATGTGTTAGCTGGATCTTATAGTTGTAGAGGTTGAGTAACGCACAGCCAGCACTGCGGTGGCCACCAGCGCGCAGAAGTAACTCCTCCACATGGTCTTGAGCGGGAAATGGTTGCACATCTCCTCGAGACTGAACAGCACGCCTCCAATCGGGCTTCCAAACGCAACGCCCACACCTGCCGCCGCACTCGCGCTGAGAATCTCCCGCGTCTTGGCCGCATTGCGTCGATACTTGTCGAAGAACCGACTGATGACATTCCCCGTGCACACGGCATAGTGCACGCTGGGCCCTTCCTTGCCAACACTGAGGCCGCTCGCAATCGCCAGAGGCAGTCCAATGCTCTTGATGAACAGCGTCGTCGCGCCCAGAAAGCCCTTCATGACGAACCCAGCGATAATACACTTCATCTCGCTGATGCCCGAGCCCGCCGCATACGGCGCAAAGCTTTTGACCAGCGTAGCCGCCGTGAGCGCAAACAAGCCCGCAAACAGCATATACAGGACGTAGTTGACAGGCCACACGTTGCTCCAGCGCCTCCACTCCGGACACTCGCCCTCGCCCGCGCCCCAGCAGCAAAAGCTCTCATTGAGGTAAAACGCCGTACTGCAGTAGCCCAGCTTAATATCGCTCAGCCACTCGGTAACAATATTCAGCATGGCGGCATTAAGTCCAATCGCAGCGCCGACCAGCGTCACCACAATCCACGCCTGCCCCGCATCATACGCCTCAGCAATCTTGCGCCGCCACTTGCCCCGCCCACGCCCAAGAAACACACGCCCTGTGTGTTTTCCCCGCGGCATCGCAAGTGCTTTCCGCCGCGCGCGCCGACGCAGCGATTCCCGCGCTGCATCCTGCACCCAGTCTATCGTCGTGAAGTCCTCGTAGCGCTTGATTTCGGCGATTTCGCTCGCAATGGCGGCGTCGGCGACGGCGGTCGAGGCCGCTTCTGGATCCGCATGGTCGTGGGAGTGGATGGAGGCGCTGGTGTTGCGGCGGCGGAGCGAGGGCGCGAATGAGGCGGTGCGCGGTTGGCTGGGGCGCGAGGGGCGCGACCGCGAGCGCGAGGCTGAGGGGCGAGTCATCGCATTGTTGGAATTTGTGGCTGTTGAGAGAAGCTTTTGGTGTTGAGAGGGGTGCGTTGGTGTGTTAAGAGGTCTGTTGTGTTTGGAGATGTATCGTTGATTGCGGAGGATACGCGGAGGTCTGATCGACGACGGGATGGAGTTGGTCTGTGCAGAAGCTGTCTGACATGTGAGTCTGGAGGACCTCCAGCTTAGACCATAAATTGTGATGCCTTGCCAAACTTAATGTCTTGATTCCTCGTAGCTAGCACCCAGTCTCTTTACTATATAGCTTGTCTTCGGTGTTTGTAAAATGTTGATTTCTTTGGAACTGCTCCAGCTTTGACTGCACTTATTCGCTGTTTGAAGATGTGGATAATTCGAAGCGAAATTCCTCAATGCACAGCAACATACTCAACAAGCCCTTAAACAATCCAAGATGAAGACGAAAACCTGCTCACCACCACAAGCTCCTTCAACACATCAACCACCACCCATTCACACACCACTCACATACCACTCACGCGCAAATACTGCAGTGTCCGTACTTTTGGCAGCACTTCGGTAGTATAAACCGTACTCTGAATTCAAGTCTCGTCTATAGCGTAGTTCGCTCTCGCAGGGTATCATCAAGTCTCTTTCGTCTATTCAAATGCTCTTCCGTTGTCCAAGTAGAAGAACTCCTCAGCTAAGCCTAGCTAGAACCGCGTCCATCGCGTGTCGCACCATGTACGTGCATGTCTCTACTCCATCTCGATGGTGCCGGGGGGCTTGCTGGTGACTGCGCGTGTGTTAGAGTGGTTGACTTGTAGGAGTGTTTCGGAACTTACTGTCGTAGACAACACGGCACACGCCGTTGACCTCGTTTACAATGCGCCTCGACACACGCTTCAGGAAGTCGCCATCAAACGGATACCAATCTGCCGTCATGAAGTCGGTCGTTTCCACGGCCCTGAGCGCAATAACCTGGTCGTGCACGCGCTTGTCGCCCATGACACCAACGGCCTTGACCGGCAACAGCGCCGCAAACGCCTGGCTGATGTTGCGGTACAGGCCTGCCTTCTTGATCTCCTCGATGAAGATGAAATCCGCCTCGCGCGCAATCCTGACCTGCTCGCGCGTCACCTCGCCCAGGATACGGATCGCAATGCCCGGGCCGGGGAAGGGGTGGCGCCACACGAGCTCCTCGTTGATGCCTAGCTCGACACCCAGCGCGCGGACTTCGTCCTTGAAGAGTTCGCGCAGGGGCTCGATGAGCTTGAGGTTCATGTTTGCGGGCAGCCCGCCGACGTTGTGGTGGGTCTTGATGGTCTGCGAGGGGCCCTTGAAGGAGAGGGACTCGATGACGTCGGGGTAGAGGGTGCCCTGGAGGAGCCATTCGATCTCGCCGGCCGAGGGCGTGTTGTGCGCAGCCGCTGCGATTTCCTTTGCCTTTTGCTGGAAGATTTCGATGAAGGTGTTGCCGATAATCTTGCGCTTCTTCTCTGGGTCGTCCTTGACGCCGGCCAGGCGGTCGAGGAAGAGGTCTGACGCGTCGACGACGGTAAGGTTGATGCCCAGGCCCTTCTCGAGCGTCTCCTTGACCTGCTTGGCTTCGTTGAGGCGCAGCACGCCGTTGTCGACCATGACGGCGTGGAAGCGGTCGCCAATGGCTTCCTTCATCAGCTTGGCGGCGACAGTCGAGTCGACACCACCGCTGACGGCGCCAATGACCTGGCCCTTGTCGCCAACGAGCTTCCTGATGCGCGCAATCTCCTGGTCGACAAACTTGCCCATGGTCCAGTCGGTCCTGGCCTGGCAAATGTCGACGGCGAAGTTCTTGAGCAGCACCTTGCCCTGGGGCGTGTGGGTGACCTCTGGGTGGAACTGGATGCCGTACATCTTCTTGGATGTGTGCGCAATGCCGGCGTAGGGCGAGTTGGGTGTCTTTGCAACCGTGACAAAGTCCTCGGGCATGTGACTCAGCTTGTCGCCGTGGCTCATCCAGACCTCAATGTCGTTCTCGAGGCCCTTGAACAGCTCGTCGACGTGGCCGCCGTGCTGCTGCAGGGCCAGGTGTGCGTGGCCGTACTCTCTCTTCTCGCCGGCGGCAACACCAGCGTTCTTTCCAAAGTGCCAGGCCATTTCCTGCAGGCCGTAGCATATTCCGAGAATGGGCACGCCGAGGTCGAAAACGGCGTGGTCGACGTGCGGTGCGCCCTCCTCGTAGACCGAGTACGGACCGCCAGACAGGATGATGCCCTTGGGTGTAAAGTCGAGGTCAGCCAGCTTGGTGGTGCATGGCAGCATCTCCGAGTAGACATTGAATTCGCGGAGTCGGCGAGTGATCAGATGCGTGTACTGCGACCCAAAGTCGAGCACCAAGATGGTGTCGAAGGTCTTGTGCGGCTGGATGGGGTCTTTTGCGTCGGTCGTCATGATGGCTGTGGAAATTGACTAGAATTGAGGGGTGAAAGAAGAAGAGAAAGAAGGGAAGGAAAAATAACAAAGACGAGAGACGTGAAAGAGGGCGACGATGAAATGGTGGGGTCGGCGAGTCAAACTAGTGGGCCATTTTTTTCCAACTCTATCGATAAGGGCGCGAGCAGGTCTGGCGAAGGAACAAAGTGACATAACTTTTGGCCGCGCCTTTTACAAAAGCAACACCACAACAACACACAATGGCCAAGCGGAAACAAGACCCAGAAGAGCTGCCAGACGCGCCGGAGAGCAAGGGAAAGGGCAAGAGCAAGACGCAGGACGATGAGTCCGACAGCGACGAGGTTCGGCGCATCTTTCCCCATACCATGCGCCAGAGCTCATGCATAGCATCTAGGACATGGACATGGTCAACGTCGACTTTGAGTGGTTCGACCCCAACCCGGCCGTCGACTTCCACGGGCTGAAGACGCTACTGCGCCAGCTGCTCGACGTGGACAACCAGTTATTCGACCTCAGCGAGCTGTCAGACCTCATCCTATCACAGCCGCTGCTGGGCAGTACCGTTAAAGTTGATGGCGCCGAGACGGATCCATATGCCTTCCTGACGGTGCTGAACCTCGAGACGCACAAGGACAAGAAGGTGATTCGTGATTTGCACGCATATCTCAGCAAGAAGGCGCCCGAGTTACTGCCTGCATCGCCCGCGCAGATTGGCCTCGTTCTCACATCACGCTTCATCAACATGCCCCATGAGATTGTGCCGCCCATGTACTCGATGCTGGTCGAGGAGATCCAGTGGGCGGTCGAGGAGAAGGAGCCGTATGCGTTCACACATTACCTGGTGCTTTCGCGTGCCTACTCAGAGGTGGCGTCGAGTCTGCCAGCGGTGGGCCAGCCGCCCAGCAAGAAGAAGAAGGCAGGCAAGACTGAGGGCGAGACGTTCTACTTCCACCCAGAGGATGAGGTGCTGCACCAGCACGCGCTGGGCCACACTGTGTTTGACTACGACACCCCTGTCGACGAGGGTGCGAGTGACAGCAAGAGGGCATTCCAGGAAATGGGCATCAAGCCACAGGGACATCTGACGCTGATCGAGGCGCCCAAGTTTGCCGGCGCCGTCGACGCTATCAAGGCGTTCCTGAACGGGCAGTGATGCAGTGAGGCGTAGTGCAGTCAGTCAATCAATCAATGAACATGAACAAAACAACCACCACACAAAGTGACGCCTCGACTGACTCTAACTGGTGTTACATTCCTACGCACACAAGCCGAATCTAAAGAAGAAACCAAAGGAAATGGTGATGCTTGCTCCTATTGACACAGCCAGCTCCCTGCGACCCTCTCCTCTCTCGCTGCTCTACTTTACACAATGCGCGAATCTAACCAATCACGACCTTGCCCTCCTCGGGGAAGTCGTAGCTGGGGATCTCGAGGTTGAGCGGGGCGGGTCCCTTTCTTATGCGGCCAGAGATGTCGTAGTGGGAGCCGTGGCAGGGGCAGAACCAGCCGCCAAAGTCGCCGGCCTCGCCGATGGGCACACAACCGAGATGGGTGCAGACGCCTGTTGCTGCTGTCAGTCTTCTGTTATGATCAAGAGTAGGGGCTGGGTGTTGCAGGGCATTGTATTGCAGAGGGGCATATCCTACCCAACATGATCAGCCACTCGGGCTTCTGGACACGGTCGCCGTCGGACTGGGGGTCGCGCAGAGACTCCCACTTGGTGTCCTCGGCCTCCTGGATCTCGCTCTCGGTGCGGTGGCGGATGAAGACGGGCTTGCCTCGCCACTTGACAATGACCTGTGCTGTCTTAGCTGGCTGCCCACACTCGGATCATCCTAGACCTATGTAGTAGAGTACGCACGTTCTTGCCCTCGGGAATGGCGGCGAGATCAATCTCAACCTTGGCCTGGGCCAAAACATCGGCCGAGGCGGACATGTTGACGAGGAAGTCTGTGACGCTGAGCGTTAGCCGATGTGCTCATCCATCGAACGACAGCCCCAGGATCATCCGCAAATCATCCGCAAAACAGCCAATGGCTCTCCGGCGCCCTCCAATATGCCGTCAATCTTGTTCCCACTGCCTCCGGAGCTCTGTCGTGCGGGCGCGGGGGGCTGCAGGGCGGGTGCGTGGGCTTACCCTGGACGGTGGCCTTCGCGCCGAGGGCGGACAGAGCACCCATTGTGCCAACCATGAAATACTGGAAGACCTTTGTGCTCTGCTCGCCGTTCTTGTTCCGGTAGGCGGCGAACGAGGGGATCTTGGTGCTGTCGGCGCTGCCCTTGAAGGGGCTGTCGAACGACGACGCCGAGGCGTTACGGGTCTGCATGGCGGTGCAGCCCGCCCGGGCGACGGGCATCTGGTGGGCGGTCCATGAGCGTGCGACGGCACGGGCGCTGTTGGCGAGGGCAGGCATCGTGGGCGCGGATGGCGGGTGGTGGTGATGGGGTCGTCGAGCTGTCGGGATGCAAGAATTGAGAGGGAAGCTGACGGTTACGCCCGACGACGGCGAATTGGCTCGAAACCACCACAATTGACAGCCAATCAGCGGTCGCCAGTTGAAAACACCAGCACCACGTTCCAACATCAGAGTGATGTCTACTGCGAATTCACTTCAACGTGCATGTTTATTGTGTCGTTATTGTCAATGCTCGTATTCCTCGCATTCAAGGTGCGAGGTGATGCTACACTGGCTTGAGTGCTGGGGGAAGGCGCTGCAGACGTTGTTGCCTGCCGTTTGTACCATGGTGAGAGCTGAATGGTCCACCACCCTCATTCACTGTACTTGGACTTGAAACTGCCTTATTTTGTTCATCTGGCATCCATTCTCTCACTGTCATCTGCATCTCCGCAACCCCTTCAAACACCCGCGTCACCCGATCAAGCAGCAAACAACTGCCCTCTCAACTCAACCTCCAAGCACCATGGCATCATCTACCAAAAGAACAGTGTCAGACTCACTGCCTCCAGCCAAAAAGGCAAAAGCCAGCAGTGAAAACGACCTCCGTCATCTCGACTACACTCACATGCCGTCTGGCTGGCTGGACGCCTCCGCAAAGCAAAATGCAAAACAACAATCACTACAACTTACCTACCACAAAGGTGACATGTTCGCAGATGCACCACCCGCCACAGTCCTAGTGCATGCCTGCAACACCCAGGGTAACTGGGGCGCCGGCATTGCAAAGACCTTTAAACAGCTATATCCCAAAGCCTTCGCAGACCACAATAAATTCTGCACCAAAGACCACACCAAATCAAACCCTTTACCA
This sequence comes from Didymella segeticola, assembly GCA_004522025.1. NCBI lineage: Eukaryota > Fungi > Ascomycota > Dothideomycetes > Pleosporales > Didymellaceae > Didymella > Didymella segeticola. Next base: position 235,495 of record SDAV01000005.1, on the reverse strand, counting down.
ACGGGTACTGCACAACTCCTCGCGCCTCGAGATGGCTCCAAAAAGCACTGGATTGGCTGCGTGTTCACCAGCGCCAAGTACGGTAGAGGCAAAGACAAGCCCGACCAGATCATCCAGAACACAGCCAAGTCGCTGTCGATGCTGCTGGAGCTCATCAGCCAGGTAGATGGAGAGATTCGTGATATTCGAATGTGCAAGATCAATAGTGGGAAGTTTGGGGTCCCGTGGGAGAAGACCGAGGACGTGCTCAAGGGTGTGGTTCTGAAGCCGCACTGGCGCTCAAAGATTGAGGTGTGGGAGCCTGAGGATAAGTAGAGTCTCACCGAAAATGAAGCAGAATGGTCCGCCGAGGACGAGTAGAGGGCTCCACTGTCTTGCTGAATGATTACAGATAGTTAAGATAGGTTGCCAACAATGTACTGTATATGTCCAAGCCTGGGCTAGTCAGAGTGGGTCTGGTGCTATCACATCTGTTGTGCTGTCAAGCCTGTCCAAACTCGACGCGGGGTAAACATCAACTGCCAAACAAACAAAAGCAAAAAAAAGTCCACTGCATTTGTCCAAAACCGCGCCCTGCATGTTTGAGGCATCCTCCACGTCTTTGTAGAGGCTGCGTCTATCCGAGGAATCAGCGCCAATCAGATTGCAGCTGCACTCACCGCAACTGACCGCATCCCTGCGCAGTCTAAGTGCGGGAGAGACGCGCACGACCGCTGTGTGGACGCGACTTTCCTATGGTTGTCAACGGCGTGAACAACACACTCACCATCACCGCTGCGAGCGCACCTTTTCTTCACCACCAAACCACCGCCTTTGACGTAATAGACTCTTGCTTTCTCTTCTCCATCTCGCCGGAAACGAGGATTCACATGTCTTCTCGCCAGTAGACATTCAACAGCTCAACATGGAGGGACCGCTCTCCCCAGGGGCCGCCAACGGCGTCTCACGAGCGCCCAGCCCCACGCCGCCCACTATCGACCCTCAGATTATCGTCGACTACCTGGAAAAGGTCCTCGAAGTCAATCTTGGTGCCACCGAGCGAGATCTCCGTGCACCTGGCAGCTTGCTCTCCGACGACAAGCGCACCGACACCCTGCAGAGATGCGCGCAGTTCTCCAAAGAGAACCAGTCGGTGCTCTACATCGTCAAGGAGCGAAGTGCAGAGGCTTCTATAGAAGGTCTGGACGGGGCCAATGGTAAGCTTTCTTGCACCGCGCATGTGCTTCAGCTAACAGCAGGCAGGCGTCTCCCAATTCTACACATACACTGTTTCGACCGATCTCTCCGCCTCCCCTCACTGCGCAGCGTTTGTTGTTCTTCAGAAGCGACCGATACCCATAGACTCCTCGATACCCATCAGCGACCAAGTTCAGATTGCGACTCTTCCCGGCTTCTTTCTTTCTAATACTACTACTGCTTCGCAAGATGGCGCTCCCCTGGAGTTCTTGCATTCGTTTATCCAATCCGCCTTCGAACCGTACTTTGACAGCTACAACAAGACGAAGACCTTGCGCAACCCCAAAGAGGTCTACAGCAAGGGTGACAGTGATTCAAGGACAGGCATATCTGCGGCGAAGAAGAAGATCGCCGAGCTTGCGCTGGCTATGCAGCACTTGACTGACGAGACGGAAATCCCTGAGCTGCTTTTGCCGTTCCACCCTCAGATCATATTGGCGATCCAGGAAGCGGAGGCTAAAGGGTTGAAGCCCTCTCCAGAACTGATCCCTGCCACCGTCGTGCAGGACAGCACTTTCCTCAACCAGCTACAAGGCACTGTCAACAGCTGGATCAAGTCTATTCAGAACATCACCAAGACGACTCGCGACGTCTCTACTGGAACAGCATCGCAGGAGATCAACTTCTGGATATCCATGGAGTCAAGGCTGCACGACATCGAGGGACAGCTCAGCAGTGCGGGCGTCAGACTGACTTTGGACGTGCTGAAGAATGCCAAGCGATTCCAGGCCACAGTCAGCTTCAGTGCCGACACTGGTCTAAAGGAGAAGACCGACCTTGTGCAGAAGTACAACTCACTGATGAGAGAGTTCCCGCTCGACCAGCTGCACACCTCGACATCTCTGGCTGCCGTTGACGAGGCTATCGACCAGATCTTCAACCACCTCAACAAGAAGCTGCGCATCTGCCCGTACCCAATCCGTCGAGCTCTGCCTCTCGTAGAAGCCATCTCTAGTGATCTCGACACGGAGCTGCACAAGAAGCTGTCCGGCCGAACGCTGATGCACATGGACTACCCTGAATTTCAGGCCATCATGAACGTTGCAGAGGGCATCTGGCGTACGTGGGAGGAGGACGTCAAGGAATTCACGAACGTCGCTCGTGAAGTCACAAGGCGCAGAAATGAGAAGTTCATTCCCATCAAGATCAACCCGCGTCACCGTGAGACCGAGGAGCGTATCCGTTACGTGACGACCTTCAGGAAGAATCACGAGCAGCTGCAGGCTACAATTGTCAATGTTCTCGGCAACGACTCCCTTTCCTCTGACGGATCGCAGGCCAAGGAGGTTATCATTGAGGAGATTGGTGGCGTGGACGCTGTCAAGGAGGTCAAGGAAGCTTATGATGTTCTCAAAGACGTTGACGTCCTTGATGTATCTCCAGAGGGCACGCGTCTGTTCGAGCAGGCCGAGCAGAAGTACAATGAGCGCACCGCGCGAGTTGAAAATTCGATTATTTCACGACTTCGCGATCGCCTCGGAACCGCCAAGACAGCGAGCGAGATGTTCCGCGTATTCTCCAAGTTCAACCCCCTCTTTGTGAGACCCAAGATTCGAGGAGCTATCTCAGAGTACCAGACGCAGCTTATTGAGAGCGTCAAGGAGGACATTCAGGCCCTACACGAGCGCTTCAAGCGCCAGTATGCGAATTCCGAGGCTCACGCAATGGCGCAGCTCCGCGACTTCCCACCCGTTTCTGGCGCTGTCATCTGGGCACGACAAATCGAGACTCAGCTTGACAAATACATGAGCAAGGTTGAGGACATCCTTGGCAAAGACTGGGTGCTCCACGCTGAGGGCCAGAAACTCCAGGCAGAAAGCAACATGTTCCGAAAGAAGTTGGATACACGTCCTATTTTCGAAACATTCCTGCAGTCAGTCGCGCGAAACAAGCTCTCGATTTCTGGACGTCTATTCCTTGTCAGCAGGAATCGTGCTGCGGGTAACATCCTTGAGTTGAATGTGAACTTCAATGGTCAGGTCATTGCTCTTTTCAAGGAAGTGCGCAACCTTACATGGCGTGGTTTCCAGGTTCCTCACGGCATAAACAACATCTCCAAAGAGGCCAAGCGCGTCTATCCCTACGCCGTCAGTCTGATGGAGAGCGTCCGAACCTACACGCAGACCGTTCGATCGATCTCAGAATTGAGCGGCGTTGCACTTCTGCTCAACAATTACGCGAACGATGTCCAGGCACAGATCAACAGGGGTGTACCTCTAAAATGGGAATCGTTCGTTCACGCATATGACTTGCATGTTCGCCAGCCGGGTTTCCCTGCAGGAGCCGGAAGTGTTAGGAGCGAGAGCAAGCACGTACAATTTGTTCGCGACTTCCAAGCCGCCACCTCTGTGCTACAGACCAAGGTCAGTCTGCTCAAGAGCATCAACGCCACGGTCGAGAAGGCGTTGAAGGAGCTGGAGACGTGTCCGTACACCAAGGACGCTTTCCAACAAAACCTGGAGATCATCCAGAAGTCTGTCGATCAACTCAACTTGGAGAACTACGCCAATCTCGCGACCTGGGTGTCAGATATGAACACTCGCATCGAGTCTGTCCTTCTTGTTCGCTTGAAATATGCCATGTCGCAGTGGATTGATGTGTTTACCAATGGCGGCGAGGAAGAGCTTGATCGTCGGCCCACCAGCGAACCCGCAAGCGGGGAAGCAAACGAGGTCAAGCCAACATTGTCGCAGCTCACGTTGGAGATCACCATGCGCAATCAGCTCATCTTCCTCAGTCCCCCGGTCGAGTTTGCCCGCGCCAGTTGGCTGGAGCAGCTTCAGCAGTGGCTCGCAATCGTCTGCACACTCCAGAAGGTCAAAGCCTCGCGATACGAGATTCGTGTAGAATCTACGAAGGACTTCACCGTCAATCAGTTCTCCGATCTACCGAGCAAGTGCACCGAATCGCTCATTGAGGTCTACGGCGCTGTTGAAGGCAAGCTTCGCGATGTATCCGCCTACGTTGACGAGTGGCTACAATTCCAATCTTTGTGGGATCTTCAGTCCGAGCATGTGTACGACATTCTTGGAGAAGACCTTTCGCGATGGTTGCAGCTGCTGCAAGAGATCCGCAAGACCCGCTCTACCTTCGACAACTCGGACATCAGCCGCCGCTTCGGCTATGTTACGGTTGACTACGATCAGGTGCAGGTCAAGGTCAACGCCAAGTACGATCAATGGCAAACCGAGATCCTCAACAAGTTTGCCAACAGGCTCGGCCAGCGCATGAACGAGGTCTATGGTGATGTTGCGAAAGCACGCAAGGACCTTGAGGTGCAGACACTCGAAGCGTCCTCCACTGCACAAGCTGTCTCGTTCATCACTACTGTGCAACAATGCAAGCGCCAGGTGATGGAATGGGAGCCTGAGATTGCGACCTTCCGACAGGGCTCAACCACGCTTTCGCGCCAGCGTTACCAGCTGCCTCCGAACTGGCTGCCAATTGAGCAGATTGACCACGAGTGGCAAACTTTGACTGAGGTCTTGGCCCGGAAGACCAAGATCGCCGATGACCAGGCTGATGCGCTCCGGGCTAAGATTGCTGCTGAAGATAGGATTGTCAATCAGAAGATCTCCGACGTCACCAACGAATGGGCTACCGAGAAGCCAGTCGCTGGAGATCTCAACCCGGAAGAAGCAACCGCCGTCCTGGCCAGGTACGACAAGAGGATTGACCAGTTGACCACCGAGTCTAGCAACCTCTCGAAAGCGAAGGAAGCCCTTGGGCTGGCTCCATCTCCTATCACTGTCTTGAACACGCTCTATGAGGAAGTCCACGACTTCAAGCAGGTCTGGGCACGAGTCGGTACCATCTGGGCATCTCTGGATGATTTGCGCGAACAACTTTGGACCAGCATCCAGCCGCGCAGGCTCAAGAAGAATCTCGATGACTTGGACAGGACCACAAAAGAATCTCTGCCTAGGATCCGACAGTACCAAGCGTTTGAGTATGTGCAGAAGTCGTTGAAACAGCTCATAAACGAGAATAAGGTTATCGAGAAGCTACGCTCCGACTCTGTACGCGAACGCCACTGGGTTAAAATCTTCAAACAACTCAAGCCCGGAAAGATGTACTCTCCGACCGCCATGACTCTTGGTGAAGTCTGGGATCTCAAGCTTGGCCCCAGTGAGAAGATCATTACAGGCATCCTCGACCAGGCAAGTGCCGAGATGGCTCTGGAGAACTACATCAAGGAAGTCCGTGAGACTTGGCAAAACTATGAGCTGCAGCTTGTGTCCTACCAGAACAAGTGCCGCCTCATCAAGGGTTGGGATGACCTGATGGCTAAGTGCAGCGAGAATCTCAGTGGATTGGCCACTATGCGACTGTCACCATACTTCAAAGAGTTCGAAGAAGAAGCATCGGTGTGGGAAGATCGACTCAACCGCGTTCACGTTCTGTTCGACGTCTGGATAGATGTACAGCGTCAGTGGGTCTACCTCGAGGGCGTATTTACCGGCAACGCCGACATCAAGCACCTGCTCCCTATGGAATCATCGCGCTTCAACAACATCAACTCCGAGTTCATGCAGGTCATGAAGAAGGTTGGGCGTCAACCCTTTGTGATGGACGCTCTCAACATCGCAGGCGTACAGCAGTCGCTCGACAAGCTGGCAGACAACCTTGCCAAGATCCAGAAGGCCCTCGGAGAGTATCTCGAGCGCGAACGTGTTGCATTCCCCCGTTTCTACTTCGTCGGCGACGAAGATCTTCTCGAGATCATCGGAAACAGCAACGATGTTTTGCGTGTTGCTAAGCACCTGAAGAAGATGTTTGCTGGCCTTGCTGGTCTGACCACCGACGAGAGTGGTGTTATTACAGGCTTTACTTCCAAGGAGGGCGAAGTGGTTGAGCTGCGTCAGCGAATCTCTCTCATCCAAACGCCTCGCATCAATGAGTGGCTGGGTGCACTGGAGCGAAACATGAAGCTGACCCTAGCGGAATTGACTTTCGAAGCATTCGAAGAATTTTCACAGCTCATGTCAGCCGATGTGATGGACCCATCTGCCTTCAACGACTACATTGCGAAATACCCAACCCAGGTCGTTGTGCTCGGGACTCAAATCGCATGGACTCAGGCTGTGGAAGCATCTCTCGTCGCTGAAGGCACCTCCCTGCCACACCTGTACGAAAAGCAAGTCAACATCCTCAAGCTCTTGGCTGCATCAGTACTTGGCGACCTTGAGCCTATACAGCGCAGGAAGTGCGAGGATCTTATCACCGAATTTGTCCACCAGCGCGACGTTCTCCACAAACTTCAGAAGGTTGGCGCCAGCTCGCCGACCCACCACATGTGGCTCCTTTCAATGCGCTACACATACGAACCTGAGAATGAGTTGCTTCAGCGTCTCAAGATCAAGATGGCCAACGCAGTTCTGGACTATGGCTTCGAGTACTTGGGTGTAGCCGATCGTCTCGTCAGGACACCTCTCACCGATCGCTGTTTCCTCACTCTCACCCAAGCCATGTGCCAGCGACTCGGTGGATCGCCATACGGACCTGCTGGTACTGGAAAGACCGAATCTGTCAAAGCCCTCGGTGTCCAGCTCGGTCGTTTCACTCTTGTCTTCTGCTGTGACGACACGTTCGACTTCCAGGCCATGGGCAGAATCTTCCTGGGCTTGTGCCAGGTCGGCGCCTGGGGCTGCTTCGACGAGTTCAACCGTCTCGAGGAGCGTATCCTCTCCGCTGTTTCCCAACAGATTCAGAACATTCAGCTTGGTCTCAAGAAGGGTGTCGAAGACGACAAGGCTCAGATCGAACTCGTCGGTCGCCAGCTGAAGGTCAACGCCAACACAGGTGTTTTCATCACGATGAACCCTGGATACGCAGGCCGATCCAATCTGCCTGACAACTTGAAGAAATTGTTCCGAAGCATTGCCATGTCGAAGCCTGACAAGGAGCTGATTGCCGAAGTCATGCTGTACTCTCAGGGTTTCTCTCAAGCCAAGGATCTCTCGAAGCAGGTCGTCCCGTTCTTCGACAGCTGTGCTTCAAGCCTGTCCAAGCAAGCCCATTACGACTTCGGTCTGCGTGCCCTGAAGAGCGTACTTGTCAGCTCCGGTGGGCTCAAGCGTGCTCGTATTGCTGTCATTGACACCGCCGAGGCCGACGAAGCTGTCATGGAGCCCCAGATCATCGTCCAGAGTCTGCGAGAGACCATCGCCCCCAAGCTCATCCGCTCCGATGTAGAGATTATGCGCAGCATCGAGGAAGAGGCGTTCCCTGGAGTTCAGTACATTCCGGCTCCTCTCGAGAAGCTCACCGCCGCCATTCGCAAGCAGGCCGCAGACTCGAAGTTAGTCGTCAGCGAGGCTTGGATGACAAAGATCGTGCAGCTGTATCAGATCCAGAATCTCCACCACGGTGTGATGATGGTTGGATCGTCAGGCTCTGGTAAGTCAGCGGCATGGAGAACGCTTCTGCGTGCGCTTCAAGACGCCGACGGCGTCGAAGGCGTCTGCCACGTAATCGACCCCAAGGTCATGTCCAAGGAGCAGCTTTATGGTGTTCTGGACAACACGACTCGTGAGTGGACTGATGGTCTGTTCACTGGTATTCTCCGTAAGATCGTCGACAATCTCCGTGGCGAAGACAGCAAGCGTCATTGGATCGTGTTCGATGGTGATGTTGATCCAGAGTGGGTTGAGAACTTGAACTCTGTTCTTGACGACAACAAACTCCTCACCCTACCCAATGGTGAGCGTCTCAACCTCCCCGCAAATGTGCGCATCATGTTCGAAGTCGAGACGCTCAAGTACGCTACTCTTGCCACAGTCTCTCGCTGTGGTATGGTGTGGTTCAGCGATGACACTGTCAACGTTGACATGATGATCGACAACTACATTCAGAACCTCAAGACTACTGCATTTGAAGACATTGAGGACGACACTGTTGCGCCGGGACAAATGTCACAGCAGACACTCGCTACCCAGGGCCTCATTGCAGATTACCTGAAGATCAAACTCAGTCAGGATCGCTTCATCGAGAAGGCACTCAGCATGGCTCGCAAGTTCAAGCACATCATGGAGTACACCGACATCCGCGCGCTCAACACTCTCTTCTCGCTCCTCAACAAAGCGTGTCGCAATGTTCTCGAGTACAACGTACAGCACCAGGATTTCCCGCTTGACGATGACAAGATGGAGGCCTACCTCTCTAAGAAGCTGCTCGTTGCCATTGTTTGGGCGCTTGTCGGTGACTGTCCACTGTCGGATCGCAAGCAATTTGGCGACCTCGTGGCGGGCATGACTGATGTGCAGCTACCACCTCTCAACGAGTCGAACTCTCTGATTGATTACGATGCAAAGCCAGAGAAACTCGACTGGGATATGTGGCAGGACCAGGTCCCGAATGTCGAGGTCAATACCCACTCCATCGTCCAGACCGACGTTGTCATTCCCACACTCGACACAGTCCGCCACGAGGATGTTCTTTACTCGTGGCTTGCTGAGCACAAACCACTTCTGCTGTGCGGTCCACCAGGTTCTGGTAAGACTATGACGCTCTTCAGCGCTCTCCGCAAGCTGCCGCATATGCAAGTCGTCGGCCTCAATTTCTCCAGCGCAACAACTCCCGATCTGCTCATCAAGACTTTCGAGCAGTACTGCGAGTACAAGAAGACTGTGAACGGTGTTCAGCTCACTCCAACCCAGATTGGACGATGGCTCGTCATCTTCTGTGATGAGATCAACTTGCCTGCGCCGGACAAGTACGGCACTCAGCGTGCGATTTCCTTCTTGCGTCAACTCGTCGAACACAACGGATTCTGGAGGACGTCTGACAAGACCTGGGTCACTCTTGATCGCATTCAATTCGTGGGTGCTTGCAACCCTCCCACAGATGCAGGTCGTACCCCGATGGGCCTGCGTTTCCTCCGCCATGCCCCGTTGGTCATGGTTGACTATCCTGGCGAGCAGTCTCTCCTGCAGATTTACGGAACGTTTACAAGCGCTGTGCTGAAAATCATCCCGACATTGCGCGGTTACTCGGATGCACTCACCCGGGCCATGGTGCAGCTTTACTCTGAGTCACAGAAGAGGTTCACTCCAGACATTCAGCCGCACTATGTCTACTCGCCTCGTGAGCTTACGCGTTGGGTGCGTGGTATTTACGAGGCACTACGACCCCTCGAGACGCTGCCAGTCGAAGGCCTTATCAGGATCTGGGCACACGAAGCTCTGCGATTGTTCCAGGATCGACTCATCGCCGATGATGAGCGAGCTTGGACAGAGGAATGTGTCCACCGCGTCGCATTGGAGCACTTCCCTACCATCGACGAAGACAAAGCCCTTGGAGGACCGATCCTGTTCTCCAACTGGCTGTCAAAGAACTACGTGCCAGTCGAGCGTGAGCACCTCCGAGACTTCGTGAAGGCTCGTCTTCGCACCTTCTGCGAAGAAGAAGTCGACGTGCCGCTCATTCTGTTCAACGATGTTCTTGAGCACGTGCTCCGAATCGACCGTGTATTCCGTCAGCCTCAGGGTCATCTCATCCTCATTGGTGTCAGCGGTTCTGGAAAGACTACACTTTCGCGTTTCGTTGCTTGGATGAACGGTCTTAGTGTGTACCAGATCAAGGTGCATGGCAAATACACGGGCGACGATTTCGATGACGATCTCCGCAATGTACTTCGTCGTTGCGGTTGCAAGGGCGAGAAGATCTGCTTCATTCTTGACGAAGCCAATGTCCTTGATTCAGGTTTCTTGGAGCGCATGAACACGCTGCTTGCAAACGCCGAAGTGCCTGGTCTTTTCGAAGGCGATGAGTACGCCGCTCTGATGACTTCTATCAAGGAGGGCGCTCAGCGACAGAACGTTGTTCTTGACTCCCAGGAGGAGCTCTACAAGTGGTTCACCGACCAGATTGTCAAGAACCTTCATGTGGTCTTCACGATGAACCCTCCTGAAGAAGGCCTGTCATCCAAGGCTGCGACCAGTCCCGCCTTGTTCAACCGTTGTGTACTGAACTGGTTTGGCGATTGGTCGGATCAAGCTCTGTTCCAGGTTGGATCCGAACTCACTCAATCTGTGGACCTGGACCGAGCGAATTACGTGGCGCCAGACAGCATTCCGGTGGCTTATAGCGGACTCACTCTCCCGCCTTCTCATCGCGAGAGCGTTATCAACGCTATGGTCGCCGTTCATCACTCGCTACGAAGCAAGAACGAGAAGCTCCAGAAGACTCAGAACCGCAAGATGTACCTGACGCCCCGTCACTTCTTGGACTTTGTCGCGCAATATGTCAAGCTGTACAACGAAAAGCGAGATGATCTCGAAGAGCAGCAACGCCATCTCAACGTCGGTTTGGAGAAGCTCACGGAGACATTCGACAAGGTTGCTGTCCTGCGAAAGAGCCTCGCCGAGAAGAAGATCCAGCTCGAGCAGAAGAACACAGAGGCAGCCCAGAAACTGCAGCAGATGGTAGCAGACCAACGTCAAGCCGAAGACAAAAAGAGGGGCGCCGAGGAGCTTGAAGCCCGACTTGAACAAGAGCGCAAGACAATCGAAGAGCGACAGCTTGTGGCCAACCGGGATCTGGAGGCAGCCGAGCCTGCTGTTCTTGAAGCTCAGAAGAGTGTGCAGAACATCAAACGACAACATTTGACCGAAGTCCGATCTATGACGAACCCACCGGCTGGTGTCAAGCTTGCCTTGGAGGCCGTTTGCACAATCTTGGGAGAGAAGCCTGACAGCTGGAAGACTATCCAAGGTATCGTTAGGCGTGACGATTTCATCGCCAGGATCGTCGCCTTTGACAACGAGACGCAAATGACCGCTACACTCCGTAGCAAGATGAACCGCGAGTACCTGAGCAAGGAGGATTTCACTTTCGAGAAGGTCAATCGCGCATCAAAGGCTTGTGGTCCACTTGTACAGTGGACAACGGCACAAGTCCAGTATGCTGAGATCCGTCAGCGGGTCGAGCCTCTCCGCAAGGAAGTTGACGAGCTCAAACAACAGCTGGCGGAGACTGAATATGGAGCTCAAGAAACCCAGGCACTGATCGAGAAGCTTGACAAGAACATCGCTCGCCTCGAGGAGGATTACGCTGTATTGATCCAGGAGACGACATCGATCAAGAAGGAGATGTCCGACGTCGAGTTCAAGGTGAACCGCAGTATGCGTCTTCTCGACAGTTTGTCCTCCGAGCAGACTCGCTGGAATGAGAGCAGCAAATCTTTCGACTCACAAATCGACACCATCGTCGGCGACGTTTTGGTGGCTGCCGCTTTCATAGCATACGCCGGCTACTATGATCAGCAGTACAGGAAAGCGCTGACGGAAGATTGGTACGACCAGCTCAAGAACTCGGGCATCAGCTTCAAGACACCAAACCCGATCACAGAGTATCTCTCCACTGCCGACGATCGACTGACATGGCAGCACAACGGTCTGCCTGTCGATGACCTGTGCACAGAGAACGCCATCGTACTTCAGCGTTTCAACCGCTACCCTCTTATCATCGATCCTTCTGGCAGGACCACCGAGTTCTTGCAGAACGAATGCAAGGACCGTCGCCTGACGGTCACAAGTTTTCTCGATGATTCGTTCGTAAAGCAACTGGAGAGCTCGTTGCGTTTTGGTAACCCCATTCTCATTCAGGATGCCGAGTACCTGGATCCAATCCTGAACCACGTCCTTAACAAAGAGTATCAGAAGACTGGAGGGCGTGTGCTCATCCCTCTCGGCAAACAGGAGATTGACTTTTCGCCAACATTCCGCTTGTATCTCTCGACGCGGGATCCATCTGCCAACTTCGCGCCGGACATCTGCAGTCGTACCACCTTTGTCAACTTCACGGTCACGCAGAGCAGCTTGCAGACCCAGACTCTCAACGAAGTGCTCAAGTCTGAGCGACCCGATGTTGACGAGCGCCGTTCCAACCTCATCAAGATGCAGGGTGAGTTCGCCGTGCATCTTCGCCAGCTGGAGAAGCGCCTCCTCCAAGCCCTCAACGAATCGCGTGGCAACATTCTTGACGACGACCGCGTTATCGAGACCCTCGAGACGCTCAAGAAGGAGGCCAAGGAGATTTCGGACAAGGTGTCTGAAACAGCTGGCGTTATGACCGAGGTCGAGAACATCACCAAGGAGTACACCGTCGTTGCTCGTTCCTGCTCAGCCATCTTCGCCGTGTTGGAGCAACTGCATCATCTCAATCACTTCTACCAGTTCTCTCTGCAATACTTTACGCAGATCTTCGAGGCCGTGCTTCGCAAGGTCAGGAATGGCTCCGAGACCAGCCACGCTGCTCGCATCGACCAGATCATCGCGGAGCTGTTTGTTGACGCTTACCGTCGCACGTCACTTTCACTGCTACAAAAGGATAGGGTCACCTTCGCCATGCTTCTTGTACATGCTGCGCCTTACAAGATGGACAAGACCCTCATTGACAAGATCCTCGACGCAGACTTGGAAGCAATTGACGTTTCCACTCAGCCTGAACGGAAGGAAGAGGCTCTGCAGCGCGCCAGCAAGATGTCAATCTTCAAAGACGAGTTGGAGAAGGTCGCAGACGACGCCTGGGATGCATTCCTGACCGAGGAGCTTGCCGAGCGACACGTACCGCAAGTCTGGCCTGATAATCTCAATAAGTTCGATAAGCAGCTGCGGGCTCTCATCTTGGTCAAGTTGTTCCGCGTCGATCGCTTCGTACCTGCAGTCGAGCGCTTTGTTACGGAAGTGTTTGGCAAGGGCATACTGGACGCTACGGGTGATCTTGGCGACATCGTCAAGCAAGTCAACGCCATCACACCAGTCGCACTCAGTTCCAGCCCTGGATTCGACGCCAGCTACAAGGTCGACAATCTTGTTGAGAGGGAGCGAGTATCATGCGCCAACATCGCCATGGGATCTAACGAGGGTGCGACAACCGCGGACAAGGCCATCGCGAACGCTGCTACAACCGGCAACTGGGTGCTTGTCAAGAACGTACATCTTGCACCTCAGTGGCTGCAATCGCTCGAGAAGAGACTGGAAGCTCTCAAGCCCAACCCCGACTTCCGTCTCTTCCTGTCGATGGAATCAAGCCCGAAGATCCCTGTCAACCTACTTCGAGCATCTCGCGTCTTGTCTTATGAGCAGCCTGCTGGTATCCGCGCAAACATGAAGGATTCTCTTTCCTCTCTCGCGGAGAAGGCCATCAAGCCACCGGTTGAGAAAGCACGTGTCTACCTCATCTTGTCGTTCTTGCATGCTGTGGTTCAAGAGCGTCTCCGCTATGCGCCTACTCTTGGCTGGAAGGGCTTCTGGGAATTTAACGATAGTGATGTAAGTTTACTTCCGCGTCGCGGGTTGATCAAATGCTAACATGTCACAGTACGAATGCTGTAGCTTCATCATCGATACCTGGATCGACACCGTCGCACAAGGCCGCTCCAACATCGCTCCTACCAAGATCCCATGGGAGATGATCACTACTCTCGTCATTGAGATGTATGGCGGCAAGATCGACAACGAAGGCGACCTGCGCATTCTCGCGTCCATTGTACAAGACTGCATGACGCCAGCAGCTTTCGAGGACAACTTCAAGATCGTCAAGGACACTGAGCATAGTACGGGTCTCGAGCTTCCAAGCTCCACTGGCTGGAAGGACTTCATGCAGTGGGTCAAGGACCTGCCTGAGCGCGAGCCGCCTACGTACCTGGGTCTACCAGCCAATGCAGAGAAGTTGTTGCTGGTTGGCCAGGCGAAGGAGATGGTCGGCAATCTGAAGAGGGTGGTGGAGATGCTGGATGAAGGTGAACAGATCATGGCTGAGGCCGAGTCGTAGGTGGTTTAGATGGCTTGTGAGTTGTCAGCATGGACGAAGTATAGGCGTTCGTTTCCAGCATTTACATGGCGATTGGGTGGGTTTCGTAACTTTGCTATACCCAGATACCCATTTCCTATATTTGCTGCGTCTTCAAGGTGCATATCGTAACTATAATTCAATTATTGCATGTGAAAAGACTACCTCGTGCCGTGGTATCAAGATTCGTAGTGAAGGAGACTTTGCAGCAAACCGCAAACGCAAACTGCCACCTATCAATATCAGATACAACCCATCTCTCATCCCAACCGCATCTCAACTCATCGACAATATGCCGCTTCGACGAAAACGCGCCCGCAACACCGACACCATCGTCATCAGCTCTTCGTCCGACACGAGCGAAGCAAGCGAAGACAGCGCACCAGAGTCCGACCCAGGCAGCCCCTCGAAGTATCGCGGAGTCGCAGCCAAAAACGACATGTCCGAGAGACAGACAAACAAGCTCAACAGCGGGAACTTCGGCATGTTCAATCGCCCTACGCTCATGCCCGCTACGCCACCGCGCACACCAGACTCGGGCACAAAGCGGAGGAGGGTTAGGGAGTATAACACATACCAGAAGGTGCCGCGGTCGAGACGCAGGAGAGAGCTGGATGCAGAGGTTCCGGAGTTGGTGGAGGTTGATGACGAGGTCGAAGAAAGTTTATTTATTCCAGAGCGTACTGCGGAGTCTGAGACCATCATCCTCGATGACGAGATCGACAATGAGCAGACTGTGTACAGCGGTATGACGTCTGAGCGCGCAGCCAAGGCCAAGGAATACATCGATACACTCAGCATCGTTGAGGCAGCGGACAAGCGCCTGCGAGCTGTGGAGAAGGAACTGAGCACATCGACAAAGGAGGACACAGACTTGCTGCTGAAGCTTACTACAATCGACGCCACAGCTGAGGAAAGGATCGCGGATATCTTGGCACAGAGGGACGAAGCGATTAGGCTTGCGAATGAGCTTGCAGAGGAAAAGATCAAGAGGGTCAGAGAGAGGCTACCGGTCAAGAAGGGGAGCTACCAAGATAGGCTGCGGGATGTTGCTGGGCAGAGAGAGGGATTGGAAGGGCGTGTTGCGGAGGCGAAAGCTGAACTTGAGGGTTTGAAGGAGAGGCAGGACGAGTTGCAGCGATTGGGTGGGTTTGAGCTGTGTGGTGACGTGAGGGATGTGCAGGAGAGGCGCAGGCGATGAGGTCCACTGGTGAAGAGTGAAGGTTTGCGCTTTTGCGGTGCTGATTGTGGAATCTGGACAAATTTGGCGCGCCTATTCATAGTGTGAAAGCGGCGAGGTACGAGCTGTAAGGCTCACGGGTGAGGTGGAACTGCTATTACTATATATTTGGATATGAATAGCTTGTCTATGATGTGCAGGGACCAGCAGGTACGAGACGCGAATTCTTCACCGTGAAGGTGATTGTGTCGAGCCGTCACCCTGTACTTAACACTTAGCTGGCAGTCAAACTCTTTGGCCTCGCCAACCTTTCAACCACCAACATGGCGATAGGTAGTGATAACACGCGCGATATACTCGATCTTGAGTTCGAGCGTCTCTTGTCGTCAAGCCCGGCGGCTGCTCGCTCAACGCCTCGCACGGCTTTATCACGTTCGAACAATACATCCACAACCAACGACGAGCTATGCCCAACGGTCGTCACGCTCGATGTGGCAGGACGAATCTTCAAAGTATCAACAGACATCCTGATCGCTGAATCAGGTTTGTTTCAACGTCAACTATCAGCTCGGTACAATTGGACGCCACAACGCGATGGCACGTACTTCCTCGACACGGACCCGACTCTGTTCGAACATCTCCTTCGCTTCATGCGCCGGCCTTCAGTCTTTCCAATCCATTGGAACAAAAGCCAGGGGTTCGATTACAACTTGTACCAGCGCCTACAAGCAGAGGCTGAGTACTTCCAAATGGACGCCTTGTACACCTGGATCAAGGAAAAGAAATACCTCGAAGCTATAACAACGCGCGTCTATCAACCGGTCACGCGCGAGCTGAAGAACATCACATGTACTGGCTTCAGCGGCGACATGAGTGAGGACTGGCACTACGTGACCAAGATCCGCAAGACTTACGTCTGTCCTCGTGGTATCTTTGTGCATTATGGCAAGCGAGACGCATGCGGAAGAGCATGTCGTGAATACCAGGGAGACGATGCTACCGATTACGATGAGGAGGAGTATCTGGAGGTTGTCAGTGTGAGAAAGGAGGTAGCATTTGATGAGCGGGTCTGCCAGATGGACTAAGCACGGATTCTTTGATGGAGAAGCGGGATCAGAGGGGGTTCGGGTGAACACATGGGGCGAGTGAACATGCGTGCCGGAAGCACTGTTTTCTCAAATCAACGGACCACATGGGATTTTTCAAGATGAGACAAGGAAAGGATGGAGTAAGTTGTAAGATGTAGTCGCCGCGCGAAAGAGGGGCGTAGATCTCAATGGCGTACCTCTTAACTATATCCTACGGATCACGCAGCAGTGGCTTCTCTAACGTTGCTGCGAATGTTGCATTGTTCACGCTCAGTTCGATTGATCGCTGTAGTTGCGAAGGAGATCAGTAATTCCAAGTTGCCGTTCCTTCCACGCGAAATGTGATCTCGCCTTTCTTCCGCTCGAGTTGATAGACGCCGTCTAGATCACGAACTGCATAGTATATCGCCGTGGCTGTGGAGACGAGTGGCAACCACATCTTGAATTTCAAGGGGTACGTTGACTTACAGTCCCAACTCTGATGCAAGTTGCCGACTCCTGTGCTTGTTGCGGCGGCAAATGCTACCGGGTTTGTAGTGGTGTTGAGCTCCGTCGTTAGTATACGCCGCGTACTTCTCTGATCAGATCCTCATAAAGTTTTCAGCTTCTGGGAACGACTGCCATGACGCACATGCACTACCGAGGAACGTGTACGCTAGCGGTAGGGGGCCCTTCGATCGGCGAACGTAAACCCCACCCCTTGCGGGGAACATTGTAAGTAGACCTTCATAGACATCGTCCCCAACAAAGTCGTGAACAGAGTGCTATACCTGGATAATCATCATGGCCGAGAGCAAGGGAATACGAAAAACGCGCAAGGCTAGCGCAGGTGACGTAATATTGGCTGGCGGATGAAGCTCCGCTGCCTTCAGCCTCTGTGGTCGAGACGACCGCAACGTAGCCTGTACACAAATCAGCAGCGCGGCTAGGCTACAGCGCGCGGATCCCATATCATCCTCGTCACATCGTGATTCTTTCTGACCTTGAATTAACCTTATTTGCCCAACTTGTAAATCGAGAACGAGATGACAACAACCATAAAGAAGATCAACCGTTCAAGGTTCTATTTGGAATGGAAAGGACACCAGATACAGGACCTTACAACATTCCACGCCATAACCACGGCACAGAGACCAGAAAAACCTATCGTGTATCTTGCAGGTGATTCTTCGCTGGATAATAAGTACTGGGTGAGCAGCGAGCAAGGCTCAGAGGTCGAGGTCCCGGAAATCTACAAGCACACGCTGGACAAGCCTACGCCAAAACCAGATGTCTCTTTTTGGATGAACGGCCTCCTTGGCGACCGCGCTACATGCATCAACACTGCCGTAGAAGAGTCTATGCTTCGCCAACGGGACGAAGAGCTACTTGCGCACGACGAATTCATCCGCGACAATATCCGTTCCGAAGATGTGCTCATCGTCAGTGTGGGCGCAAATGATATTGCTCTCAAGCCACTACCATGCACCATACGGCACATGCTCCAGCTCGCTTGGGTAACTCCTCGTTCATCCATCGCGAATGGGACTGCATCTTCTCTCAAATACTTCAACCACATGTTCTGCGGCAAGATTCAGGACTACGTTGAACGTTTGACTGCAAAGACAAGGCCGCGAGCTGTCATCATCTGCATGATCTACTTCCCACTCGAATCTGGACTTGGACAGTCGAGCTGGGCCGATACCCAGCTCAAGGCTCTGGGATATAACACTTGGCCTGGGCAGCTTCAGACAGCAATCAGTACGCTTTACAGGACGGCGACGCAAAATATCCAGATTCAAGGCACTGAGGTGGTGCCCTGCGCATTACATGAAGTCTTGGATGGGAAGACAGCGGGTGACTACACGGCAAGGGTTGAACCAAACGAGGAAGGGGGAAGAAAGATGGCAAACAAGTTCGTCGAGCTCCTAGAGACTATCTGGCCCGACAGTTTGATTGAGAACCAGGCCTCTATCGAGTAAACCTATCACTGTACCAATGTCTCGCCTGCGACACTCAGCCGTCTCTTCCAGGTCTGCAATCTGTACCTAGCCCAATGACTTTGTGGCTCCTCTCCTCGTCCTGGAAGGAGGCCCTTCATCCACGCTCCGGAGCACAGCACTGTACAGGTCTTCGTACTTCATCCTCCAATCCATTGTCTCCTTGTTTGGAATGCGAATATTGGCTTCCTGCGCTTCGCATCTTTCTTTCCAGATTTTCGCCTCTGTTTGCGTCTGTCGCAATTGTCTCTCGAGAGCCTCCACTCGGGTCTCTTTTTGGATGTTCGTAAAGGATGCCATCGTTGGTGCTTCATGCGATCCAAAGTCTTCGCTTCTCGACATGTAGTGGCTGCTGCCCTGCTGTATGCTGGCTCGACCGTATCTGTGGTGATCCGACAACGCGCCGCCGCGATCTCGCACGAAAGCTCGTGTGGTTGTGTTGGTGGCCTCGGAAATCTTGATACCATTCCTGCTAAGGCGGGTTTCGAAATCGTGGACTGCGGAACATACTGGCGATGGTTCGAGGGAGTGATTGAGCTTTCTGAACCCCGAGTGAGGCTCAGTTGTGGTTTGAGTCAGGGAGGATGGATGCCGCCCTGCAGGCCTCGTTGGACCGTCGGTGAATGCCGTGAATCGCTGGGATGCCGCATCTGGAGGAGTTGCGTCTCCCATTGCGGATGGACTACTTTCTAAGTTGTTGACTCGTCAATTGAGGGTAGTTGTGGTCTGTGGCGTCCTGCGCTTGTATTCTTCGAGGTGCTGCTGCCGCAAAATCACCGCAATCTAAGAAAGCGCATGTAGCTCCATTGCAAGGCTGAAGGCAGGTGAAAGCCACTCTCCTGCTATTAGCCGCATTCACTTCCAACAACAGCGCCCAGTTTCGTCGCTATTACACTTGAGAGAGACCGCGCTCTGAGAGTGCAAACTAGATAGGTTCAATATGTATCACCATGAACGATGATACACAGCCATCTTCCCTTGACAGCCTCCTCCTTTGTTCCAGAAAGTAGGAAACTTGGGGTGATCTGCGACCGAAACAAAGCGATTTGGTAACAACGGCGAAGTCAGTACTCGTCGTCTTTTCTCTCAAACTATACAAACTTAAAGGTAAACGTTCTCAAACCTCCACTCACACCCTTGGTCTTATATTTGCTCTACGGACAATTCCGCCCTGACAGCCGTTGTGGGTTTGACTGCTGATTGAGTTAGGCGCAGCTAAACCATTGACGTCTCTTGCATGCTAAACCCAGATTGGGAGCAACATAATCTACCCGTAGAACTTCTGACACTTCTTGGGGTTCATCTCACGTAGTATATCGAGTGGCTACGGAAGTCTCACGGGTACGCCAGACATAAAAGGGATCTCCATCACGTCAAAGGCCGTACTTTAGAAGTATCCTGGGCCATTCTACTGTCTTTTGAGCGACAAGTACTAGGTCTGTCCGAGCTCCAAGCTCACGAACAGCCCTGGAGGCATGCATGATCGAACAGAAAGTGAAACTTTGCATACACTGTAAAGAAGCAGTCCTTGATATTCATATACACCTAGAGGCCTGCCTCAAAGGCCCGAAGAAGACGTGTACTAGATGTGAGACAACAGTACCGGAAGCAGCGCTTAGTAGTCACCTGAAGAACGACTACACTGCTCCACAAACCCTGGCAGGCGTTGCTCATGCAGAGATCAACTAATCGCAGTGTGATCCAGAGGCGAGCTCAATGGCTCTGGCAGTCCTCTGAAGAGACCATTACAATGCTGGGACTTGGAAGACACTTGTTAGAATATGATGGATATACATCAGGCATGAAGCCTCGAAGTGATATATTGACAATACCAACGCTTCTTCAAACTGCAGCGGTGTTGATATCTAATCGCGTCGTTGTTACTGACCCAAGCAACTCTGGCCTGTGATCAGAATGGCACCCCTGCGGTGAAGCGCACGGGTCACGTGACTCTACGCTACTTTAATGTCTGTAGCCGTATGCAATGTCTCGTTCGCCATTTTCGGGCTCAAAATGCTTGCTATATATAGTCCGCAAGCGAAAGATTGCACTATGATCGTAGTCAATGTCGTTTCTAGGTATTTGAATGTCATGGTTGTACGGCAATGGCTTGAGTACATGCAATTGTTTCACAGCAGCGTCCTTGCCACCCGTCTGTTCGTCCCTGGCTTGGAAATGGTCAGCAGAACACCACTCGCACAAACAAGAGAGCGAATGAAGAACCATAAATAATGATGGGCACAATGTCAAAGGAGCCGATAAGACAAGCTTCGACGTTTTAGCGCCTTCCGTGCCTGCCGTTCCTTGCGCCATGAAGCAAGCGCCATCCGTCATCGCGTCACCCGCGAGCGTTTTCTTTGCGTGCACAGCCTTGCAGCGCACGCGATCTCCCTCGTGTCACAGGCACCTTCCTCTCTGATGATGTGACTTTGCCGCAATCTTGCGGTGGATGCGAGAAAACCAGTTGAAAGCCTCCTTGAGCCGGGCGCCGGGTCGCTTGGTCCTCTTGGCAACGACGACCAAATGTCTTGACAACTGCCTCTTCCGGCAGCTGCATATCGATGCTCATTAGGCGGGCATGTACGACTAGGGCTACATAAATCGCTGCACCGCAGCGAGAACTTGCGTGCTCGAACGCCCCTCTTGTCTCTCAAGTCGTGTTGTTTCTCACGATGCGTTCGTTCGCGGTCATTGCTGCGGCTCTGCCGTTGATCCAGGCCATCGAGCCTGCAAGGCAACCTCATCAGCCTCTTGGAAGCCCCAACTCTACCCTGCGTCTCAACTACAACATCACAACTGACGCACCTGGGCGGTTGTCTGCTTCCACAAGAGCATTCAGCTGGGTCAGCACTGGTGCAGATGGTGACTACATCTACACGGGCGCTGACGGCTCGTTCTTGTTTGAGAACGTTGCTACGGGCGACTCCTCGACCTTTTTGTCTGCCGACAAGGTTCCGGCTGACTACTGGGACTACTTCATCTCCGGTGATGCCACCCACGTTCTGTGGGCGGTGAACTACACCAAGGAGTACAGGTACGTTGTATGAGCAGCTTCTCGAAGCACGTGACTGATGATTCCAGGCACTCGTACTACGCGGACTACCTTGTCCAAAATGTCGAGACTGGAGAGAGTATCTCCCTTGACCCCGAGTCAAACGGCACCATTCAGTACGCCGAATGGAGCCCTGTCTCGTCCTCTCAAATTGCTTTTGTCAAGGGCAACAACCTGTACCTCTGGAACGACGGCAACATCACCCAGATCACCGACAACGGTGGCCCTGACTGGTTCAATGCCGTACCTGACTGGGTTTACGAGGAGGAGATCTTTGGTGACCGCTATGCTTTGTGGTACAGCCCCGACGGCGAGAAGATTGCCTTCTTGAGCTTCAACGAGACCGGTGTTGGCTCGTTCCGCATTCCCTACTACATGGACGATGCCGCCGTTGCCCCCGTCTATGCTCGTGAGCTCGAGCTTCGCTACCCCAAGGTCGGCACCAAGAACCCCACTGTTGGCTTCAACCTCCTTGACGTTGCATCCGGCAAGGTTGAGACTGTCGCCATCGACGCTTTCCCTGAGGACGACCTCGTCATCGGAGAAGTCAACTGGCTTACCGACGCGCACAGCAAGGTTGTTTACCGCGCCTTCAACCGTGTTCAGGATCTTGAGAAGTACGTTGTCATCGATGTCGATGCTGGTACATCCTCTGTTATTCGTGAGCGTGATGGCACCGATGGTTGGCTCGAAAACTTAATTGCCACCCGTTATCTTGGCGCTGTTCAGACCGCCAATGCTACCTACGGTAACGGCACAGAATACTACCTTGACCTTTCCGACGAGAGCGGCTGGAACCACATCTACCTCTTCCCCGTCAGCGGCGGTGAGCCTATCGCTTTGACCTCTGGCGAGTTCGAAGTCCTTGCCGTCCTCAAGGTTGATGCCAAGCGCGGTCTCGTTTACTACACCTCGACCGAGCACCACAGCACCGAGTCGCACGTCTACTCTGTCAACTTCAAGACTGGCGAAAAGAAGGCACTCGTCGACGACAGCGTTTCTGCTTTCTGGACCGCATCCTTCTCTTCCGGCGGCTCCTACTACGTGCTCCGCTACGCTGGTCCCGACGTCCCATACCAGGAGCTCTACACGATTAACTCGACCGAGCCAGTCCGCACTATTGTTGACAACAAGGCGCTTTACGGCAACCTGACTACCTACAACCTGCCCAACATCACATACCTTGACCTTGAGCACCCTGATGGTTTCACTCTTGATGCTATGCTGCGTCTGCCTCCCAACTTCGATTCCAGCAAGAAGTACCCTCTGGTCCTCATCCCCTACGGTGGTCCCAATGCCAAGGAGGTTCACAAGCAGTTCAGCTCGCTCAACTGGAAGGCATACATTGCATCCGACCCCGAGCTCGAGTACATCACCCTGACCGTCGACAACCGCGGTACCGGACGCAAGGGCCGCGAGTTCCGCTCTACCGTCACTAAGAACCTCGGTGACCTCGAAGCGCAGGATCAGATCTGGGCCGCAAAGGAGCTCGCCAAGAACTCGTGGGTTGACAGCGAGCACATTGGTATTTTCGGCTGGTCATACGGAGGATATCTCTCCTCTAAGGTCGTCGAGGTCGGCGACGACATCATCTCGTTCGCACTCATCACCGCACCCGTCAGCGACTGGCGCTTCTACGACTCCATCTACACCGAGCGCTACATGAAGCTGCCCGAGGACAACGTCGAGGGCTACAACAAGTCGCGCGTCCACGACGCCAGTGGCTTCAAGAAGATCGCCGGTGGTGTTGTCATCCAGCACGGCACTGGCGACGACAACGTGCACTTCCAGAACTCGGCTGCGCTTGTCGATCTGCTCATGGGCGCGCGTGTCACGCCGGAGAAGATGCAGAACACCTTCTTCACCGACAGCGATCACAGCATCGTGTACAACAACGGCGGCAAGTTCTTGTACAGGCAGTTGACCAAGAAGCTCTACGAGGAGAAGAACCGCGAGGTCGACTCCAAGGGCAGCCACCAGTGGAGCAAGAAGGATCTGCAGAAGAAGTGGGTTGCTTGAGCGTGTCGTGCATATATGGCTCACCGTAGTGACACAACGTCATAATGTATATTGCTACCTCATCTGTGCTTGCGTGTTGAGAATCCTATCATGCTGATGTCTTTGTTTCACCATGCGGAAGTCGACGCGTGGAAACTGTTTGTAGCAGTCTTCTGGACTTTAACTGGACCTCGGATCGATGACCAGCCAGCAAGAAGTCTGGTATTGAGACGTCTATCAAAATGTACTGCGCGTTATCCGTGCGAGAGACGCGATAGATCTGCATGGTCACCATTTTCCTTTTGGTTGTTGCTGCTGCTACCAGAATAGGACATTTATATCCGTGGCAGAATCTCCGCTGTTCGGCAGTGTAGCTGCAATTGTGGATTCGGTACTTGAGTGTTTGAGATAACTATGGCGCTGGGTAGTCCAATTTGCACTGCGAATCGCTGAGGTTGCTGTGCATATCGACGGTAGGGCAAGTACGACACGCTCGTTCCTCAAGGAACCGGTGCTGAACCCATGAGCGCCGATTTCGTAGTCGTGCTGGAGCAAATCAATCTACAAGCACCCAACGAGTCACACTTACAGACCATCCATGACCTCAAACACCCTCGAGGAGCTCGGCGTTCCCGAATCGATCGGTGACCAGCCGCTTCAACGCAACGCCCGGGACCCCCTTCAACCGCTCCTCGAACTTGAACTCTACCGTCGTGAAATCTATGGTGTTCGCCTTCTTACTCATGACATCTACCGCTTTCGTCCGCCGAACACACGACATTACATCCCCGATCCGCACGCCCTCATCTCTCTCCACGTCAAACGTCTCCTCAACCATGTACCCGCCTTGCACGACGACCAGAACGCGGCGAACCGGCGGCTGTGTGAGAAACATAGCAGCGCAAGACTCGACGTCATCCTTGGTGAAGAATGCAAGCTCGGCAGGCGTGAAGCAGAAGTTGAGACGACCGCCGGCTATACGGTCTGTGAAGCGCCAGTCGGGCAGTGCGCGGCGGAAGCGGTGGACATACGTGCTGATGTAATCGTTGTCGTCGTCGTCAAGATCAGCGGTCACGGCAATAGGCTCGCAGGGGTGGGTGTAGATCCAGGGGTTGAAGAGGGCGCGGAATTCGGGACGCGAGGGGATGCGTTGTGTAGGGTGCAGCCAGGCTGCGGGAGACTGCGAGGTGATGTCGTGCTCTTCTGCGGCGAGAAAAGTATCGAAGAGGGAGGAGTCTGGTTCTAGGAAGAGCGTTTGGCGGGCTGAACGGGAGCGCGAGATGACGTTTCGCCAGGTTTGGCAGACGTGTTGGCAGTGAAGGAGACTGTGGAAATCGAGGTATGTAAGGAGCTCGTACAGGACGTCTGGTAGAAGCAAGGCGTGGGTTTCTGCTGGGTTTTTACCTGGGATTGCAGTCATGGTGGAGATTGTTGTCGTGTTGCTCAGTTGCTTGTGGTGCATGAGGTATATCCTGAGCAGGGTGGTTGCCTTGTGCTAGTCTGTCTTAGTTAGCTTAGTAGATCGTTTCATAGCTTTTCCAGAGCAGTGGTCTCAGACTTCGAATTCTAGTATTCGCATAATTACCTAGAAGTCGTGTCGTCTGGTGTTGAAGTCACGAGGCGTCGTGATCACGCGTTGGAGCGCGTCCACGATAGTCCACGAGTACGTCATTGGACCCTGACTTCACCACCACCTCAATCCAGCACCATCCACCATGCAAACACCACCGAAAATGCCCTCTCAGCCCCTCACCAAAGCCCAGCGCATGTCATACCGCATTGCCCGCGGCGAAATGGGCGTTCTAACCTTTGAGCCCTACAAATCCGAGATCCTCCCACTGTGGCGCTTCAAAACGCCCTCGATAGCGCGGCAATCCTCGTCCGCTATATATGCCAAGTTCCTCGCGTACAATGATTCTGACGACTTCATCGGCATGGACATGAGCAGAAAATTTCTCCAGATGGGGAAAACGAGGGCCAAGCGGTATGCAAATCACAAGGGCGGGCGCAAGTACGACAAGAGTACGGGGGAGGAGCTGCCGAGGGGGGAGGAGTTTGAGGGGCGGGCAGAGAAGCTGGAGGCTAGTCTTATTTTCAAGGAGGCGTGGGAGAGGGCGAAGACGCATGAGGGGTATTTGGAGAAGAAAGAGCGATTTGTGAAGGAGCAGAAGGAGTGGGATCGGGCGCAGAAAGCTGGGGTGAAGGTGAAGAGTGAGGAGAAAGACGAGGGAGTGGAGGCGAAGTCGAGTGGGAGAAGAAAGACAAGAGTGAAGGCTGAAAGTGCAGAAGACAAGGTGAAGACTGAAGTCAAAGAAGAGGGCGAGTGAGGGATTGCAGCAGGAGGTAGATTCAAACCGAAGAAAGAGAAGAAGACGATACCGTAGTCAAGACTAAGATCAAAGAAGAAGACAAAGATACGAAGACGAGGTCAAGAAGAGCAAAGAAGGCAGAGGTGAAGACCAGGAGTAAAGAAGAGAAAGCAGGTCAATGTCAGTAGTACGAAAGACGATCAAGCTCATTACCAAGATCAAAGAAGGAGAAGGTTAGGATGACCAGCAAGAAAGAAAACCAAAGCCAAAGCCAAAACTAAGATTAAGTAGACTACGAAAGCTAGTACCTAGCAGAGCAGATCCCAGTTACTTAGAGACGCGCGAGTGAAGGAGGAGTGAGTAAGTGTGCGAGAAAGACTGCGCTGCACAAAAACCTCCACCTCAGCAAAAATCGAAAACTCCGCGACTCGAACGCAGGTCTCCCGCATTAGGCCTGATCTTCACGAGGGGTAGAAGGCCCAGGACGGTCAATCAAGCCATGCTGGTCTGGAATGCGAACACCCGCCTCTCTCGGACTGTCCTGCTGCGGGCGTCTTACCGCTGGACCAAGTCTTCTTGATACTAGGTGTTTGGATGTTTGGGATCATATACGGCGAGCGCTGGGAATGTAAGTAGAGCTAGAATGTTAGCAGCAGAGGTAGAGCAAGCAAGCAGTGTTTGTTGTAGATTATTATCAAGATAGAAGCTGTACTAGAGTATTTAAGGCTACGCTTCTACTCTTCCTCTACTATCTTGTTCTAGTAAGTATAATATAGTTGTAATATAAAGTAGCATCTTAATTTAAGTAGTAGTTCTTACTCTATGCCTTTGTATTGCTACTATAGTTTTCTGTCTGTAAGTTCTAAAACTTTATCTAGAAGTTATCTTCTCTAGTAGTTTCTAATAGTCTAGGCGTTGGTTAGGTTCCCTACTGTACAGAGGTAGACTGCGTAATACTACTTGTAGCTTGTAAAAGCTGTCTGTGGCTGGTTGTAATAGGACAGAGGTATTAATCTCCTTATCCGCGTGTATTCTTCTAGTCTGAAGATATAGATCTTGCTATTCGTGAAAAGATCCTTCTTCACCCGTTGTACACTCATATTCTAGTACATGAGTACGATCGCCTCTTCATGATGGTAGTTCTTATTCATTGGCGCTCTCGCTCAAATAGTGGTACAGAGCAGATGTATACACATAATACACGCCGTCCAAGCACAGCACTCTAACACGCCACTCATATCTTCTCATCAAACAATCCCTCAGTATTTATTCATTCCTCCTCAACATCCTCACCTCCCTGCTGACCTCGCCCTCCTCCCTCCTCATCCCCAGAACCTGCCCTACCAGACCGCCAGGCTTGGGAATAGGACACTCCCTCTTGGCGCTCATCTTCTCCTGTATGCGCGCCGTCTCGCGCGCATCCTCATCCCCAGGATCAACGGCCTCAGCATCGGCGAGTCTTCTCCGGCGACGGCGACGCGTGGGATCCGCAGAGTCTGTGAGTGTGCGTGGATCCACAGGGCAGGGGATCAGGTGTGGTGCGGCGACGACGAGGAAGGAGACCATGAGGGTTGTGGTGAAGAGGGAGGCGGTCATGCGGGAGCGGGGGTGCATGTGCGGCGGCATGGCTGCGTGTGTGTAGTGTGGTGGGTGGTGTTGGTTGGTGTTAGGTGAGAGTTGGTCGAGGCATCACTGGGGCTGGAGTTAGTCGTGGGGGGCTTTTCTATGGTGGTGGATGTCGTACCAAGCCAATTGAGATGCCTCGAGCGTGTGGGGGCGTGGAAGTGCGGGGTTGTGGTGGTGTGTGTGGTGTTGGTGGTGTTCGTGATGGACTTTTGGCACGGGCGGTCGGTGGTCGGCGGCGGAGAGGCGGCGCCAAGTGGGTCTGCCGAAGCACTAGCAACACTAGCAACTATCAATGGATGCTTTGTACAGTACTTAGTATGTAGTAGACGACTAGACCTCGCCTCGACATTCACTGCGACTGCGACAGCTCAGCACGTGAGAGCGCCGCCACAGACGGAGCACTCGCGACTTCAACACCACCGCCGCATGCACACACATCCCACCCCCGACACGACACGATGAGCATCGGCGGCAGCGACCTCGACAAGGCCATTCAGCAGCTGCGCGCGTGCCGGCCCATCCCCGAGAGCCAAGTGCGCGAGCTGTGCTACAAGGCCCGCGAGCTGCTGATCGAGGAGGGCAATGTCGTGGGTGTCGACGCCCCCGTGACCATTTGCGGCGACATCCACGGCCAGTTCCACGACTTGATGGAGCTGTTCAGGGTAGGCGGCGACGTGCCAGACACAAACTACCTTTTCATGGGAGACTTTGTCGACCGCGGCTTCTACTCGCTCGAGTCCTTCCTCCTCCTCCTCTGCCTCAAGGTCCGCTACCCTGACCGTATCACCCTCATCCGCGGCAACCACGAGTCGCGCCAAATCACCACCGTCTACGGCTTCTACGACGAGTGTCTGCGCAAATATGGCAGCGCAAATGTCTGGCGCTACTGCTGCGACGTCTTCGACTACCTCGCCCTCGCCGCCCTCGTCACCGGCGCCGCCACCTCGCTCGAGCCCACCGACGGGCCGCTCGCCTCCAACAGCAACCTCGACTCGCTGCCCGATCTCGACCAGGACATTGAGATTGAGACGCTCAACGCCCAGGGCGAGATCATGTACCGCTACGCCCGCAATCCAGAAAACCACGGCTCCGTCTCGGGCGCCAGCGCAAACATGGGCTCCTCCAGCCCTGTCGCGCCCCCCACGCCCTCCAACGTCGGCGCCCCAGGCACCGCCGCCTCGTCCGCCGCCAACGGCTCCCCCCGCAACGACACGGGCGCCATCCTGTGCGTCCACGGCGGCCTCTCCCCGCTCATCGACAGCATCGACAAGATCCGCCTGCTCGACCGCAAGCAGGAAGTCCCCCACGAGGGCGCCATGTGCGACCTGCTGTGGTCCGACCCAGACGAGATTGACGGCTGGGGTCTCTCCCCGCGCGGCGCCGGCTTCCTCTTTGGCGCAGACATTGTGAAATGCTTCAACCACAAAAACGACCTCAGCCTCATCGCCCGCGCCCACCAGCTCGTCATGGAGGGCTTCAAGGAAATGTTCGACAGCACCATCGTCACCGTCTGGTCTGCGCCCAACTACTGCTACCGCTGCGGCAACGTCGCCGCCATTCTCGAACTCGGCGAAGACGGGAGTAACGCTGGTTTCACACGGCGCTCGAATGGCGACCGCGGCGCTGGAGCCGCTGGCTGGGTTCTAGGCAGCAACGACGGCCCCAACAGCACCGCTGCCAACGGCGAGCGCAGACTCAGCTCCATGCTCAACGACCAGAGAAATCGCGATGGGCCTGGGCGGCGGTACCGCGTCTTTGAGGCTGCGCCCCAGGACAGCAGGGGGATGCCTGCTAAGAAACCTGTCGCTGATTACTTTTTGTGAAGGAGACTGCTTTGAACATGTGTTGGAGTAGAGGTAGAGGGAGTGTGGCGTTGCGCAGATAGGATAGGATAGGATACCCAAATAAGTCACTGCATGTTTAGCTTGTTTAAGATTGATAGTGCAGTGATGGCAGTGATGACAACGGTATTACAGATACAGCACAGCATGCTCGTTGTAGTTCTTGTTCTGGCTCCTGAACCTAGTACTAGTACTAACAGTGGTACGTCGAAGAATCGGGCAGTACAGAGGAAGAGAAAACAGCAGAAGAGAAAAAGACTAGAGTTACAAGTACACACTACTACCTAGTACGTACTTACAACAAAACCAGTCTACCACGTTCTTGCACAGCAATAGAGTGGGTCAAGTGTGTAGAGTAGGATAGGGTAGACAGACCAAGCAACGCGAGACACGCGACATGACAATCCATTCACGACTTGCAATGCGATGCGATGCGCTTACTAACAAGTAACAAGTAAGAAGTTCTTACTAGCACAAGGTTTGTCACATCGTGTTGTGTCGAGCCGTACACAAGTAGGTAGGGGAAGAAAAGCGCGCTCTCAGACCAACGTACAATCCATGTTCTTTTAATTTACATAGTTAGGCTTACAACGAGCGTGTTGTTTCTGGTTCGACGTCCCGCCCTTGCGTTTCTGAACTGGTATCTTAGTGTCTCTTTATTTTGGGGTCCGTTCTACTGACTCATTTCACACTGTGCTTGTAGCGTCACTGGCCTACCTACGTATCCAAACTACATCGTTGTATCGCCATCATCTCACCCTCTTTTTGTGAGGCAGAACCCCGATTCTTCGCGAAACGGCGTACGTTTGTATTCCACACTCAGTCTTGAACAAGGACAGGGGGAGGGGAGCTAGACACGACGCGCGCCCGGATAGGTGAGCGTCTGGGCAGGACGTCGCGGTGCTTATTAGGTCGGAGGTATTGAGTGTGCTGCGCATTGGCGGGTCTGAGAATACTAACGAGATGGTTTCTGTCCAGCGCGGGTGGCTTGGGGTCTGTATGCGTACCCTGCGTGGCAGTGCTATAGGCCAATGTACGTCCGTCTGCGCGATAAGCATAGCTAGTGTAGAGACGATGGGATGATTCCATATGCGAGTCTCTTGGTACAAGCAGGGGGAGTGAAAGGACACGACCTGATCTGCTTGCCATGTGCCAACACGAGAAGTACTGCCATGTGTAACGGGCGTTGGGTCAGCGAAGTAATTATCTCTAGGTAGTGTGAATCACGGCCGATATACCGACTGCGGATACACATAGTGCCTAGTTTTTAGAGACAGTCGTGGCAACCGGATCATTAGTAGTGGTCGTGACTAGACTGTACGTTGGTGCGCAGAGCGGATGGTATGTAGCCCAGGTGGCTTAGGAGACAAGATCAGCTGTTGCTGTAGAGGCGGCTACG
Organism: Didymella segeticola; assembly: GCA_004522025.1. Taxonomy (NCBI): domain Eukaryota; kingdom Fungi; phylum Ascomycota; class Dothideomycetes; order Pleosporales; family Didymellaceae; genus Didymella; species Didymella segeticola. The sequence continues at coordinate 204,992 of SDAV01000005.1, read as the reverse complement.
GGCCTTGCCTCGCGCTATCACAACGCTGCACATTCTTGTTGCTGAAGACAAGGCGCCCTCTTATGGGTGTTGAGCGCGCAACCAACTTCTGGACAAGTAGACAAAGTACCTCGCATTATCCTTCACGGTGGTGGCTCGATTGCTATGCCCTCGCTTGCATATCGATTCCACAGCACTTAGACGCAAGAAGTGAAGCGGAAACGGGTAGGTAGACTGAGCAGTCGTATTTGCATTGGCGGGATGGAATGAGGCCTGTTCCATGTACATTTTTTCTGTCTGTCAGTTCAAGTAAGGTTCCTGGCTGGCGTGCTCACGTGGGACAAGTGTCTCCGTCCTGAGATGAGTATGCGGTGGAGGTCTCGGGCACACGTGCGTATGTCTTCTCAGTTGCGCGGTGTGTCGGAAACATTCCCATCTGCGCGTGTATGTCTAGACTGTGTATTGGTGTCATATGCTACTAATTTCCGCGATGTGATGCTAGAATATGTAACTGACGCAAAATACCCTTAATGCATATCAGATTCTAATAAAATTGTAGCCCCCATGTGGTTTCTACACGCTACTAGGTCCTACCAGAGCTATTTTACGGCATCGCGAAAATCTCAGCGTGCCCGAAGTGTATCAGATCCCTAGATCTGAGCGCTATAGCATGGCGCAACGGAGTCGTTTGTTAATTAAAGCCATGAGCGCGACGTGGAGAGAATGAAATACTGCGAGTCGAGAAGACATCTCCATTATCTTGAGACAAGAATGTCCAAGAAGCCATATAAGACGTGGTGCATGAGCTTCCTCGCACTGATTGTGCAGTTTTAGCTACTCACCACGTCAAGAGCTATATCGAGGTCGTCTCTAATGTGCGTTCACGGACTACGTTCCTCGGTCCAGCAAACTCGAACATGTCGACCTAGCCTAGTTTTCTACACACGAGTGGGATCTTCCCGGTCATGCAAAGGTAACTCACCAAGAAACTATGCTGAACGGAGGCGATATATAGTTCCGTAGAGAAGATCAGCCACAGTAGCAATGGTCAGGTATCCTATAACCAGATATACAAGTGTTACTGGGACTTCAATTTCAACACCAGCTTTTTGTGCGGCATGCAGGGTGGGAACTGGTATCTGATCTTTTTCGGAAACACTATTGGGAGTAGTCGGGAGCTCTGCATATCAATGTGTGGTGTGGAAACGCTCGGCGATAGGCTCAAAACTGCGAATGAACGACGCAGTAAGGATATGCCAGCCCATAGCAAAGGGAGATAGACGGCATCGCAGCTTGTGGTTTTGATGGTCCACGAGCCAATCTAGAAGCATACTGTGTACAGGTTCGCTACAGCTCCAGGATTAAGAACGTACGATAGACTTGCTACAAGCAGAGCTCGCTTAGACACCCAAGACGGCGGCAAAAATGGTCCTTTGTGCCCTTCCAATCTGACAACAGGATCTGGTACTCAGAAGTTGGATTGGACTCACACTATGTGCACCTAGCGCAATCAACAAGGTCAAGAGTAATCGACGTCTAGACAGACACCCCATCTCTACGGTCTTAGATCTCAGGAAGGCGAAAATTGTGGGCGTTAGACCCAGCGCAATCACCACTTACTGGACCCGTGTTAACGGACTCCCTTCTATACTCGAGCATGCAGCCCAGAAGCTCGATACACACGAATTGTCTAGACAATTTTGATGTGTAGAGCTGTCTGCATGGTCCGCGCGGATAGACAAACATGCCACGATCCACGGGAAAGAAATTCTTGACTCGGAAAGGGGCCGAGCTCTCTGGTCGTTGCCCTGTTCAACGTAAGCCTGATTTGAATGTTCCAGGTCTCCGCGTATACTATGCTTTCCAGAGCAGATCTGTGCTTGGTGGGCTGTGAATGATGAACGGTACTTTTACTGGAGTGGAAGTTCGATGCCATAACAACACTAGCACGACATCCGAGAACGGCTGTATGTCACTTGGCTATGTCGTGAGTCTCACATTCGACAACCACAATCACAACCATTTTACGCAATCCATCAGTCATCTCGTATGCATCGCACACTTTCCATTGCCAAAGAATATATACTCGTTTAAAAAATTGAACAAGAATCGAACGTTTCACACTCATTTCGCCGCATCAATGCTTACAAGCACTGCGAGTACCAGTCGTTCTGGACTTTGCACTCTCCGGTAGCACAAGCAGTGGCTCCCTTGTAGCCGATACCACCGCATTGTCCCCAGCGGGGAACGCTGCCGCTCGAAGACCCCTTGGTAGGAGTAGCCTCGGCGGTCTTTGTCAGAGTGATGAGGGTAGACAGAGCGGCGGAGGTGGGCTGCTCAATCTCGGAGGCGGAGACGGTGGCAGTGTAAGTGGGCTCGACCTCGGTGGCAGAGACTGAGGCGGTAGGAGTGGGCTCGACCTCAGTAGCAGAGACTGAGGCGGTAGGAGTAGGCGCAACTTCAGAGGCGGTGATGGTGGCGGTAGGAGTAGGAACAGCGGCCGACTCAGAGGGTGTCTCGGGTGCGGCATCGCAAGCAGGGAGAGCGTCGAGCAGGCCCTGGGTACCCTTGCAAGAAGTCTTGGTGTCGACCTTGGAGCTGGAACCGTTGCCCTTGTTGACGCCCTTGTACTCCTGGCACACGTTCTTGGTCACACCGCAAGAGCCGCTGATAGTTGCTTCGTCGCCGAAGTTGGAGTTGATGCCGATGACGTCGGACTTGATGCCGAAGACGCGGACGTTCTCGACAATGACCTTGCGGGGCGATTTGGACTCGTTGTTGGTGCAGTCACCGCAGCTACGGTACAGCTTGCCGGCGTTGACGACGGTGTAGTCCTTGATGGTCACGGTTCCGGCGCCGTTGTGCTGGACGACCTTGTCGATGGCCTCCTGGGCTCCTCCGCCAACAATGAGCGCATCACCAGTGCCGAGGACGGAGATAGCATCCTCACAGACGTCACGGAACCAGACGTTGGTCACTGTGCAGGAGCCTGGGCAGGTGTTAGGGCTATGTTTTGGGTGGCCTAGAGACGGGCAGCTTACCAAGGCAGTGAACTCCTTCAAGAGCATTAGCACCGATGATGACGTTGCTCAGGCTGGCGCCGTCCTCGAGAATGAAGACCGCGTTGTTGCTGCCAGTGTCTTCGTCAGAGTCGCAGGGCTGACCACGATCGAACTCCTTGTTGCCGAGATCGACGCTTCCAGTGATGACACTGGCCTCAGGGAGCGAGACGATGTCGCCGACACGGGTGGGGATGTTGAGAGTTTGCGCAGAGGCAAGGGTGGCAACGAGTGCCGCGAGCTGGACCTGGGTGAACTTCATGTTTGATATATATATACGAAGGGCTGTTCTGAAAAGAATGACAACTAGATCTCCTGGATCTTAGTGAACTGAACTGCTGAAGGGAGAATGTGAATGGGTTGAACTTGGGATTCGGAGGGCTGGAACTCCTTCCTTATATGTCTATGCAGAACATGCCGTTCTCTGCAAATTGTGCCGTCCGAACGTATGCGAAAAGAGTCTGTCAAATTGCACGAGGGTCATGATGAGATCCAGGAGAGAGCCCGCATATGCAGCAGGAGCGGCTAGCCAGGAGATACGAACAAAGATCTGCTCCACCCGTCCAGAAACGTCCTGCCAAGATGCCAAAGTACAATTTCCACCGCTGAGCGGAGCGTTCGCAGCAGGGTCTTCTATGTCTTTGAGGCTGTGTGCAGACACTGCAGAGTGGGCCTGGCGGCATCTCTTGCTTGGCGGCGTTGGCCTGCGAACTTGGCGTTTCAAAGTCGCCCTACGAGATCCACCAATAATCAACGGGCGTGCATGGTATGGCAAGATCTCAGAACTACAAGCTGTGTCCGGTAGCCTTGTACCGAGCACGGTCGGGAGATGCGTCGTTACAGTTGGTGAACAACATCGTGGATGGATGTGGGTTCCCCGGCTTGAGCGAATGTTCTGCACGCGTAGTTTCCGAAGTGGATTACGCAGGATGCAGCACTGGGCGAATCCTTCTCGGTATAATCTTCAATGGTAATTTGGTCCCCGTAGGACTGCTCGCCGCGGGACAAGTCAGCGCTTACTACTTGTCCTGCTCAAAGGAGCTGTGTTGGGTATCGCTGAGCATGTTTCAATACACCATAAGCGTGCGCACTACTTTCTTCCGTGGCATCCCGTTCAGGCCTAGATAGGGAAAGTCGTAAAAACAATTGTCAGTAAGGCAACTTGCATGTTCGCCAAGCAAGTGAAACACCGCGAAATTTGCGTCGATGCGCACCTCCGAAATGAACCGACTTATCAGCAGGCGTGCCAAGCTACGTTGTCTTGCCCTCCTTACACAGGATAAGGTCAAGCTCGTCTTGGGATTTGGCTTCATTTTCGACAGAAGCTTATCTTAGATGCGATCAAGTACAGGACGACTCGGACGGGACGGAAGCGGTCGGCAGTGGCGTGGAGGATTCAACACAGACGGTAGAGCGACAACGTCGACATTTCGGGAGGCGTGGACGCCACATGCGCGCGAGGAGAACGGGGATGTGTGGCTTCAAGAAGGGGCTTGGAAGTGGCGGTTATATATGTGGGGAAGGCGCTAGCGTGAGCTGAAACAACACAGCTGCCGTCGTTCCGTGGACGACTTCCTTTAAGTGGATGTCTCCCCAGACTTTGCCTTTCTGTTGATTCTTGATCTTTACAAGCATTGGTTGTCATGCGGACAAGAATGGCTGCAAAAGCACGTACAGTATATATTGCAAATGGCGTCATGACTGTATTGGTTTGACATAGACATCAGATGCCATTCATCAGTACGCGCGGTCGTGAAGACCTTTGTATTCTCCGCTGTAAGATCTGAATCAATGCCACAGTATCGACAGGATAACAATCAGCCGAGGACGGTGGAGCAATCTCAAGCCTTATCCGCAGTCTCGTTCTTCGCCGCCAATGCCTCCGAATTCGAAAGGTAGTCGCCCTCAGGTAGCTTGTCCAGGGTATCGTTCTCCTTATCAAGGGCCCTGAAAGTCCACCAGAAAGCCATCCAGCCAAAGAAGGTCAGAATGGCAATTGTGACGTACAGCCACACCAATAGTGGGTCCGCTGCGAGAGGGACGAAAGCCTGGGCAATCGCAGACGAGAATGCGTGAGTGAACCAGAAGACGCCAGTGACGAGGGATCGCATGTTCTTCGGTGCCTTGGTGTAAGCGTACTCAAGGCCAGTGATTGACGCAAAGATCTCAGAAAATGCGATCAGCAGGTAAGCTGGTGTCTGCACCCATACAGTGAGAGGTGGAGGCACGTCACAGTCGCTTGCGAATTTGCCGCATGATGATTTCTCGTAGATGAAGTGTTGTATCAGCGCTGCGACAACCATGCTGAGCATTGCACAGGCAAAGCCGGCCTGAATCTTCTTCAGAGGGGTGAAGTTGATGCCCATGCGTGCGAGTTGTGGATAGAAGAACTTGTCAAAAATGGGGATAAAACTGAGTGTGAGTGTCAGCTGTGGCTCCCCAGCTGCGCCCTTGGTCTGCGACTTACATGATGAGCGTGAATGGATTCAAGTTGTGGATAACGTCGTTGGGAACGCCGTTCAACTCCATAGTAGCAGCTTGTGAGACGAGGTTTGTCGTCATCTGAAAGTCCGGTCAGTTGCGTCTCATCCTGTTCATTCAGCTATCTCTTACCTGGCCGTAGGGCAGCCAAAAGATAGGTAACCAGAGGAAAACTTGGCATGCCTTGATACCACGGCGCACCTCATCTACCCAGGCGTCATCGAAGGTCATCCAGTTGGGTTTGGTCGCGAGACTGCTAGGCTTAGCACCATCCCACAGATTGGGAGATGCCAGGTTTTTCCAGGTGCGAACTGGGTTGATCGACCACCTGCCACGCATAGCAAAGCGATACAGCTTCACAGCTTTCACCAACACGTCTCCCTGGGGAGGCTTCTTGACGTAGTGTTTGCTTAAGCCAACCATCAAAAGGGGGCAGAAGATGAAAAGAATGGTAGGCAGGAGGTAGGATAGCCAGAAGCCGACGTACTTCTCGGCGTAAACCATCGAGATCTGACCGGTCAGAGCACCAACGTTGATGAGAAGGTAGTATCGCATATAAACACGCGAGATGGTGATACCAGGATCCACAATGACGCGCTCACCGCTCGGCTCAGTTCGAAGGTAAGCCTTTGGATGGCTGTGTTCGTACTGCTCAGCGACGAGAGGAGAAATGCAGCACTTGAAAAAGCCGACTCCGCTTCCAAACAGGATCAGACCAACAATGAAAACGCCGAGCGCTGCGTCTGGTGTGGCGATGACCTTGGGAATGGCAGCAATGATGATCAAGATATGGCCAAAAGTAGCAAGTACAATAGCCACGTAGATAGTCTTGAACTTGCCCCAGTACTCATCAGCAAGCCAACCACCTAGCTATATTAGTTGCGTCCGAGACGAAACGTAGCAGCTTACTTACCAACCATTGGCATGACATAGGAGAAGAATTGATTGAACTGCACAAGCCCGGTGGACGCCTGCTGGCCCATGCCCAAAGCACCAGCTTGACCATCTGTACCAGCAGCCCCCGCTGATGGGAAAGGACCTTCTGTGGGAAGGTCTTGCTGAATGAAGTTGACAACTTGAAGCGGTCAATGAACTGTCACCTGCAAAAGGTCTGGCTCATACTTACAAACGGCTGTGGTTCCATAGTAGGCAAAACGCTCGCACATCTCGACTATGCCGATAACATAAATCATCCAGTTGACCTTGCCATACACGCGCCGCAAACTAGCCCAGTCCTCTTCTGTAGGGTATTGCTCGCCATTGGGACCAATCAGCTCCTCGGACGCCGAAGTGTTGGGCTCCTGCTTCTCGATGGTGGTTCCATCCTTCATGCCTTTGGTGATGGATGGGTAGTCCGCGGTGGCCGCATCTACAATCTCGAGCGCTGCGCCGGAGGACATTATAATTTTGGATGAGGTTTTGATGGACGAACACCAGGGTGGATCATCTGTAGGCTGAGGTTTATATCCATCAGTGGTTTCTCTACGTAAGTTCCAGCTGCCTATTCGAGCATCTTGATGAGAGGTGTATGATCAGAATATCGTTCACGTTGGCTCGGCGCCAATGAGCAGGAATGAGGAGCTGCGCCAGACCAAGAGATAAAAGCTTGCTATTCGCGAAGAAAGTGAGCCCCGCCATACAATGTGAACCTGGCAGGAGAGACAGGCGGACACAGCGTTGGCGCCGAGTGATATCAGGCAGTCAACTCCGCTGGAGATGGCATTGCCAAGTACGCCGTGGTAGGCCAAGCTGAGCGCAGATAACATGGCCAATCACCAGTTAAGATCGAGCGAAGCACAAGACGTTCATTTGTTCCCAGGCGTTTGGTGCAAGGCTACGCTCAATGTTAACCCATTCTTGGTGGTGATGTGACAGTATCTTCTCTCGTGAAAGTTCGACACCTTCCTCATCAAGCATGCTGAAGGTTGCGACAAGACGACAAGACGGAGGTAGGGCACCCCTCAACACTCCTTGCCACATTGGCGGCGTGCATTGTTACAAGCTCGCAGAAAATTCCTGTTGGTATTGGTGGCTTGTGTCGCATTGTAGCGGCCATACTCGGCTCACGAACTATGATGTTGAAGAGAGATGAGAGGTTGTTAGAGAAAGGACGAAGGACCAAATTGGCAACCAAGCACGTGCGCGACCCCACCCAATCGTGGCTGCCTCGAGTCTTTCACGCTTCTCCACGCGTTATCTTTACAACAAAAGTATCACCCATATCTAGGCTACGATCATTTGCTTTGTGCTAGATCTGTAGACCATCTCCGCCTTTTCACGTTGTAGTTGGGGTTCCTTGCATAATACGCTGTCCACGTTGTTCCACCTTGCACCTGCTCGCATGTAACTCAAGTCATCTAGCCAAACATCTTGCTCTTGAAAATTACTGCAATCCTGAGTTGTACTTCGCCATATATCTGCTCCATCTTTCGGGTTCTATCTCGAAGCCTAACGCCTTGTGGACCAGCTTTTCCACCAAAGGAGCTTTTGACATCTTCGCGAAGAGGATAGATTCGACCTCAAAGTCGAAGCCGTGGAGGGAGAAAGGGCTGTTCACGGCGGCTGTGAGTGTAGTGAGTGGCAGTAGATTAGCACGACATCCAGAGAAGGTGGTCCCCTGTTTTCTGCATCTGGTAATTGCCTACATTTGAGCGTCTACGCCATGATCATGGCATTTCAACCTACCTGGAGAGCCTTGATGTCCTCTTCTTTGAGGTCATGTCGTTGAATTGTTGTAAATCACGTTGCCTGGCATTATGCTGCAGTCAGAGACGCACTGGACAGTACTGTCGTGTGTAAATAGGAGCACTCGAGCATGTCTATTGTAGATCTAGTGCATTCGGAGGTACCCAACGGTGATGCGTGCGACACCTTCTCGTGACGTCGACGTGAGGGTCTGCTTGGCGATTTTAGGGAGGAACGCTTATATCTCGACGACGCTCTAGTGATATGCCCATGCCCTCCTCCAGGCCCTCGAGCGTTTGCAAAATGTTTTCATGCTAACTACGATATTGCAAACGTTCGTGACAATCCAAGGTCTGCTGATGGCAAGAAACTCATGCTCCGCAATTAGAGCATCCTTGTCATCTAACACCATGTTCGTAGTTTCATGTATAGGCTCGGTAGTTTAAGGTACCGAGTCATTCATGAACGACGTAGACTTGGTAGGTGTAGCTCTTGCTAACGCCTTGCAGGCTGTGCTTGTAACTGCAGTAGGTAGTAAGGGCCTTGTGGATAGCGAGGCGCCATCGGAAGATGTCGAGAATGTAGACAGAGGCAGGAGTGTTGAAATTGCGCTGCTGAAGTTCATCGTATCGAAGACTTTATAGAGTGGGTAGCTGAGGGCTAAATACATGCTGATCGAAGCTGTGTGGGCTGAGGGGCTTTTACGGTGATGCTGTGGGTTGACGGTACCATTAGTTGCATCGTGTACACAGTCGAACTGTAATCAAGCTCAGAGGACCAGGTTAGCCGGGATGCATGGGATACGTGCTCCTAAAGTTGGTCAAGTGGCTCTATAGTTTAGCAAGAGGCTAGAGCGAGCTGTGCGGAGTAAGCGGATCCAGATTATCGACGTGCAAGCTAAGAGTGCCGCTGTTGTCTCTGGCTCGCCATCGATGACAGCGGTCCGGTCTACGCTGCGAAATCTATCCATACTGATTCGAGACAAGATGCAAGGTTCAAGCACCTTCAAGTGAATGTGGGTTGGTCGATCAAACGGTCCACTTGATGAGAGCCGCGGAAGGTGCACGGATGGGGTTGAGCAAGTGCAAACTCGTACAATAAAACGGCAACAATCGGCCGAGCCCAGAGGCACAAGAACATCCGATATGGTGTGGATGACGACGACCTTGTTGTTTGTGGTCTGATCTCGTTCGGGATACCCACGGCCATTCGTAAGTTGTCGGGCTGGGCAGGATGTCACGCATGCATTTGTGGATGCCTCGGCAGAGTCTCGACTGCCGTGAGCGTGCCGTGTTTCTCTGATCCCGCATTCCGAAGGCGTAGTATGGAAAGGCTCTCTGCTCGAACTTGCCTCTGTGGTGCAGCAACGAATTGCGAACAAGCGGCTTTCCAGCCCAATGCAGCGTTCTTAGGGGTATGTGGGCGGAGAGAGCCGTAAGTGACTGCCACTTTGAGCATCATCGACGTATGATCGTCAACACTTCAAAAATGATAGATAACGGTCAAGCCAAAAATGGTGTCGTGCCGCGCTCCAGCTCCCACGTGTCAAGGCTCGGGAAGGTGCGAAGGTCGCCAGAAGCGAGTCGCGTTTTCTTGCCGCGTAGAAGGCCTTCCCCACACTCTTAGCCGAGTCTCTCCCTGGGCTCTGCACGTTGCAGTGTTGATCCGTGTTTGTGAGCCCAGTGTTTCGTTAAGCAGCGATGATCCTCGGGCCACGAAGATTGAAACGCTTCTGGTTCGGACCCCTCTTCTGCAGTTTACCCGGAGATAGTTCCTGAAACAGCCGTGCCGGCGATTCCTCCAATTGGAACGCCCGGGCAAACCTTGTTCGTTCGCAGTGCTTGAGAACGACTCGAGGTGTTTCTAGCTCTGATGATCTCTGCGGACGCTCGGGTCGTCGTCGTAGTCGCCAGGGTGAAAAGGAGCAGTGAAACGCGCAGCATGTTATACGCGAGAGGGCTGCTCTGTCTGACATTGTGTAGAGCGTTCTGCCTGAGGGAGCATCGATACAACGGGTAAGGCCAGCATCGTGATGACTTTAAAGATTATGTTCATAGAAGTTAAGTGCTGATAAGTCGGTCGAGGTAACTGGAAAAAAGGAGAAGAAGTCTTTTTGCAGGTCATCCCAAGATGCTTGCCACGTCCTACCTAACGTGCATCTCCAGAATAGCCAAGTAAGGAAATACAGATGTACATTTGTACTGATATGCCGTAAAGAAATGTGAATGAGTCTAGATCTCGCAGGCGCTGCCGCGCCGGAAGCTCGAGCGCCAGCATTATACCGCTGTTCAACACCGCGCCCATAGCTAACCCAAAGGAAGGAGTCGAAAAGAAGCACGATGCGAGCGCATGGCTCGACCGTGAGATTTAAGTAGCAGTACGTGCTAATGGTATCGCGGGGGGCCCTCCGGAAGCCTCAACGGCACCGGCATAAGGGTATGGTGGAAGGTGCCCAATGGTGGGCAGGTATCTTTCAAATCTCTTCGTATCGTGCGCAACAACAACGTCGTCTTCCATCTCTTTACATTACTGTGCATCCGCAGCAGCCACCCTTCTTCTCTTCGCTGTCCTCGACGCCCATCTTGGCGACACCATTCTGACCCTGTGCGCCAGACGGCGCACCTGTGTACGAGGACATTTCCTTGTTGTATCTTCTGATCTCTCGTACGATATCGTAGAAGGCGTTGTCGACATTGATACGGGATTTTGCCGAAGTCTCGATGAACTTGCAGCCAAACTGTCGTGCCAAGTTCTGGCCCTCTGGAGAGAGAATTAGCAACGGATGTTGAAGGTGTAAGAGCAGAGCTTTGCGTACCTTGTGTTGACACCTGCCTCTCACCGTCAAGATCGCATTTGTTTCCGACAACGATCATGGGAAAGTAGTCCTTGTCCTTAACACGCAGGATTTGCTGCTGGAATGTCATGATCTCCTCGAAGCTTTGCCTGTCTGTTATCGAGTAGACGAGCAGGAAGCCTTCACCGGTCCTCATGTACTGCTCGCGCATCGCAGAGTACTCCTCCTGCCCGGCTGTGTCGAGAACGTCGAGCAGCGCGACCTCATCGTCAATGACACACTGCTTACGGTATGAATCTGCTCTATGTTAATTGATGCCCTTGGAACCTCTGCTCCCACTCGCAAAGACTCACCCTCAATGGTAGGATCATACTCGTCCACGAAATGGCTCTGGATGAGCTGTATGGTAAGGCAAGATTTACCCACACCACCGCCTCCGACAACCACCAGCTGGAAAATAGTCAGTGATGTTATTCCTCTCTCTCTCCAAGTGGGAGTCGGGCACGGATTGAGACCAATAGACGTGCAGATAAGAATGTCTGGACACGCTGCTTGCTCCTGGATTCAAGACCGAAGGCTGAGGGGAGTACCAACCTTGTATTCTCTCAAAAATTTCGATGCCATGGCCGCGTTCTATCGTGGGTATTTGTGATTTTGCGAGGGATCCGCGGAGAGTTTGACAAGAGGCTGATCGCTGCGTAGCTTGGTCAAGGGAGGGACCTTCGGCGGGCGCGACGTAGATGGGCGCGAATCGAGGACGGCAAGTGCGTTCGAGATGGGACCAAGGCAAAAGAACAGCGCCGATGGATAGCAAGCCAGGGGATCGAGGTCGCAGTGAAAGAGGAGGGAGGATGGAGAGATCTCGTCGTCCGGCTTTCGCTGCACGATGCTATACTGCTTCTGGCAATGGGCCCACTTGGCGGGCGGCCAACCAATGCGCACAAGCCAGCTCCTCCACACACAATCAATCCAGCAGATGCGAACTGCAAGCTATGCCGCCGGCGTGTCCACTCGTTCGCGATATCACACACGCATCTGATATTTGGCGTTGAGCGCACCTAGAGCCGTCGCATAATGTTGTCGCATCATCTGCCAACTTGGTGAAGGAATGCAGCCTTTCCTTCGCGGTTAAAGCGGCGGTTCTCAGGAACGCTCCTCTGCGATCCATGCTTTTCCTTCTCCTCCAGAGCGGCACGGGCAGTCAGGATCGCGAGCATGCTGCCATTGTCGTGGGCCCTATGTCTCTACTGTGGTCCCCTGTCCTTCGCGGCGCGTACAGTAGCCACCGGCGGCGCTCAGCGCGCCCAATGTTGCACGACCATCTCGACCACGTTGTTCATCACGGCGTCTCGCGGTGACAGGCGAGCACAACTGGAAATTAATATAGCAATCTCTTCACACATGATCCCACTCCTATCGCGCAATCACGACGGTGTTATCAGGGTAGCAGGCCCATTGGCCTCGGCACTGCCCTACTGGGTGGTAAAAGTGGGACACGGGATACCTTCTTTGCAGAGCGTAGAATGGCCATAGAACACTGACCCCTGAATTTGGGACGACGCCGACACAACCCAACGCGTTCACGCAATAATGTAAATTTAACGACAAGTCATGCTACTTCGCAGATCCCCACTATAGACTTTCGGCTGTGTCCTAGATGGGTTACTATGTGTCCTTGTCTGATGTCTCGCCGTCGTCCTGGCCTTCGACTTCAACTCGCTTGCCGTTGACGTTCTTCTCCACCTCTGGGACCAGGCTTTCCATAAAGTCGACATCGCGGCCGACGAGCGTCACTGTGTTGTGATCCTTGCCCCATCGTGGGTAGCTGCCAACCTTGACACCCCTCGGTTCTGCCTTGGCCGCCAATTCCGTCAGATACCCAGCGACGGCACTCTCGGCCAGAGGCGTCGAGATCAAGATGCGCAGTACACCCTTGCCTTCAGGATCGGTTAGACGGGGCAGGACGCGAGGCTTCATACCATCGATCATTGCTTCAAACAACCTGGGCACACCAGGCAAGATGTGAATGTTTCCGTTGACACAGCTTACAGGTACCCAGAGGTTCTCGTCGACAAAGATGACTTGGTCTCCATCAGGAATTGCATCGTCAATTGGCAATTCCACCATGCGCTTCTTTGCCGTGAGCGCGGCTGAAGGCACGTCCCAGCTAAAGTTTGGCTGTGACTTGTGCGGCTTGGATAGACGCTTCATACGCTCATAAGCTGCATCATGCAGCTTCAGCTGCAAACCAAAAGCCCTTGCTATGGACTGGTAGGTGATGTCGTCGTGTCTGTGCTTCCATGTCAGTGATGTCAATGCCAACTCGAAAGAACGACATACGTAGGACCAATCCCCCCACTGGTGACAACAAAGTCGTAGTTGCTAGACATACGTTTTACAGCTTCGGTGATTTCGCCTTCATCGTCTGCGATGACTTCGACACGGCGCAGGTTAATACCCAAAGAGAAGCACCATTTGGCAAAATACGCCTGCACAGTCAATTGAATTCCAACAGGCTTACGTGCAGTAGCTTACTGAGTTCGTGTCTACGGTCTGTGACATGCATGTTAGCAAATACCCTTCCAATTGCACATGTCTAGTCAGCATACCTTGCCTCCAAGCACTTCATCTCCAATGATCAAACACGCGGCTGTGTGGATCAAACCCTTCTGCTGTGTTGTTGTTCCTGCCATGATCGATGACGTGATTGATGAAGCTCCAGACTTCGCCGCGGATGAGGTTGCAAAGTTGGGTACCGGACGTGATAGGTGTCGAGCGACCTGGCTGAGGCGGCTGAACATGAGACTGTCAAAATAACTGTTGTCAACGCCAATGAGCAGAGATCAATCTGTACCAGGACTGCAAGAAGGAAGAATACCTGCATGATTCCAATCGATGATTAGCGCGCGTTCTCGATGCAAGCCCCACACCCCACCATCGCGGAACCCGCTGATGAGCTTCTCTGGTTCAACGTCACTACGCTCACCTAAACACCGCCGCAAGCAACTTTCAAAACTTCTAGCTTCCAAGCTTCATATCTCAGACTCTGAACAGCATGGTAAGTCGTACGTCTCCTCTCTGCATAATTTGCACTGACACGGATTCCAGGCGTCCGAGTCGCGACTCTACACGTTCTCGACGGAAACCAAGACGAAGCTGCGCAAGTTCAGGCTAGGCACATCACGAGCCAAAGACCCCCAGGCTGTCATCTGTACGATCCTCTCGCCTTCTTAGTGGCTATGCGCCTTCGTCTTTCACACCTCGAGCAAGGCTGATACAGGCGCCTTTCAGACGAGATCGACAAGAAGACACTGGAAATCAGGCCCGTCGACGATGAAGTGTACTCGGATGTGGCATCTGTAGCAGAGGAGCTGCCTGATCATGCACCCAGATTTGTGCTGCTCAGCTACCCACTTACACTTGTGCGTTGTACCGTGTTGCTCCCAGAAAGACGAGCCTGACTGAACTGACCAGGATTCCGGTCGCCTATCCGTTCCCTACGTCATGCTGTACTACCTACCGATCACCTGCAACAGCGAAGTCAAGATGTTGTACGCTAGCGCAAAGGAGCTGATGCGCAACACTGCAGAGGTCAACAAAATTATTGAGATTGACAGTGCCGAAGACTTGGATGACATCGAGGATAAATTGAAGGAATCATGAGTGACAAACAGTCACGATATACAAAGAGAGACGAGAAAACTGGCTAGACTCCAGATTGCTACTAGCCACTGACGCTACAGCATTGTAGAGAGCGCGGCGTGTGAGGTCGCCGGTAGGCAACAAGTACGCGAAAAGCGTATTGTCACCGTGCGATACGATTATGCCAATTTGACCCAGCACGTGGGATCTATCAACGTCTATTCGATCACCGTTCAGCTGGCTTATTCCGTACGCATGCATGGTTCGGGCTTTTTCAATCGTCGCTCACAGAAGCTAATCCTGTTCAACGGCTTCACAGTCGATCCACGTCCACGCCACATGCATGCAGCATCTCCTCTTGTTTCATCTCCACGATCAGCACGTTGCTCATCACCGTGGTGCCACATCTCATTTCGTTTATCACACCGGAGATTGCAGCTCATCGATAGCAAAATCGGTTTCCCCATGCACGCAATTTCCCGACTGCAGGTACCTCTTCTGTCAGCGTCGGCCGACACTGCTGCGGCGAGTCGAAGTTATGGGTGACTTGCGCAATATGGTTGATTGCATTGGCCAGGGTGCTTACTCGGCTATAACCTTGCTCGTCACCATGGCGCGTGCACTTCGTATTGTACGGACCGCAGAGCAGGGGAACTTAACCGTGCAAATCGTTATGATGACATTTGATCATAGATTGCCAATGCTTGAGGTTCCTCGATCTGGCTGCAACACCAGGCTCACTTACTTACCATTCGCAGTGTAACCTACTCATCGCCGAAAAGCCTCGTGGAGAGCTCGGGCGTGTCGTACAGCTTTTCGAGACATCGAGCATTCGATCAGACGACAAATCCTATCTAATTGGCTCGATCGTAGGGCTGATTGATGGGAAGACTGCACTGTGTGGCTCGCTAGCCTTGCATTCCACGAGATTGTCAGCACCCAACTTCAACCTCGCTTCTTCGAGAAATCAGACTACGAACAATTCGTATCGAGTACATGTGGGAATGTACCCGCCGCCGATACTCGTCACCTCCTACCGTGATTCTAAACGGGGCGCATATGCATTTTATCTGGGCTTGCGTCGTTGCATTTGAGACTATTCTCGAATATCTACCGCCGTAGTGCCAACATTCTGAGGAAGCCCGAGCTGCCCAATTGACACGACTGCCACAGCAGAACACCCGCTGGGTCTTCAGATTGCAATTTCCGTTCCCAATTATCAAAACTACGAATTAAGATTCTCACACGATACGTGGACTGCTGCGGCAGCAGGGCACCACAATACCGATTTCGTGGCAGTATCGAAATACAACGCAACTCAAGCTCATCGAGGTGGACTTACTGTCGAATCGCCTCGAATCCAAAATCCAAGTCTTGCCGATTCAAATCGTACGTACGAAATGAGTCGCAACCTGCTGTCTTGAAATTAATCACCTTGCCATTTTTGAAGTTGTGCCTCCGAGTACCTTGACTCGACTTCAGAAGGTCACATGTCTGGCCCATTTTGGGCCTACCGAAGTTACCGGAGGTGATGAGGGCCAAGGTATCGATACAAATTTGCGTGGCTCAGCTTTCGTGAGTTTGATGGAATGTGCAGTGCGAAAGTTGAACTCTGCGAAGTGGCCTACACTAACTGCTTGTATTGACTGAAGAGGACCTATAAGGATCGACAAGCTGGCCACAGCTGTCACGGTCTCGCACGTGCGTTCGAAGATGCACTTGACCCAAGAATATAGATTATTGGTGGTAGTCAGCCGCGTCTAGATCTTGGGCTGGATGCAGTTCACATAGTTTCCAATATGTACGTCATACAGAAATTACGGAAGCTCTTATGGAGAACATCTCAAAGAAGCGCACCTCGAGCGTTCACGAGACTTTCTGGAATCTGCGTTCCTCTGAAGTCCATTGACGACCCTCATTGCTGCGGTTGTACAACTGCAATTGGGCTTCCTGCGCTCTGCCAGCTCAAGCAGCCATCTTGCATTTAGAGGGATACAAGTTCTTAAAGGAAAGCTAATAAGCTGCTAAACAGCACTAGAAAGGCTCTACCCCTAGGCGTAATAATCTAATTAGAGCTCTGCTTCTGAACGGGCTTCTTCGTCCTGCATCTTGCCAAGTGGCTGCTCAGAGCTGGTAAGGCGCAGTAGTTCAGATTTACGTTCTCGAGGCGCCGAGCCTGTGTTACCTCACGATAACACGACTCCGATATCGTGCAGTTGGCACATGGCAAAGCATATCTAGTGCTGCACAAGGATCCGCCATCAGGGTTCAACCTTTCTTCACCGAGGTTCCATTACTTTCGTGCGATTGGTCTGTTCCTTTACGCCACAGACATACATCAGTCCCACACAATCGGGCACGCCTTTCTTGCGAGGATTACGAAACTTCAGTCAAAGGCCTACAGCGAAAGATGTCCACAGTTTAGGTCAATTGACGACACTGCTCTACAATAGAGTCACCGTATTTGTTTAGATCTTCTAGCGTCAGAAAAGCAGCAGGAAGAAGTTGAATTTCATAAAGACACACTTGGATGTGCACCACGGAACGCCACAGCGGCACAATACCTGAAGGGTTGCAGCTCGCGGCTATGGCCCCAAAAGGTTATGGTGGCAGCTAACGCGCCAAATAGTGATTCGGCCACAATGAGATTAGCCTCAGTCGTCTACGTCGACGGACCGGTCAACGGCGTACACAGTCCGGGGCTCATGCCTAAATTGTTGTAGCGATATGCCTCTCTAGGCGTGAGGGAGCATCGCTGTTGTCCAATAATCGGCATGTTCACTCCTTCCATGCCTCGGTCAATTGTAAGTTCCAAATCACCTACATTGCAGTGTTCACGAGCAGATGGTGTTGAAAGCTTCCTCAACCTACCGAACGATACCGTGCCGTACCGCTTTGTAACGCGAAACCTGGTTAGCGAGAGAGAAGTCGATGAACAGCAGGCGTAAAGACAAGTACTGTTGGGCCAATTGCGCATGGTAATTCCACACATGCATACCAAATGCGCGCTGCGCATAGATCACTTGCCTTCAAGCATCAAAGCGGCTCACGAATCCTCCGTGCGGGGACCCCGCAATCAGACAAGCGCCACTCACGACCACTGCACCTCCCGATCAATCGGCGTCATTTGATCGCCGTTCTTTGGCTAGCAAACTAGCAAACAGCCTTGCCCCCTGTCCTCTAAGGCTTTGTCACTCCCATCCCCGCGCAAGATGAGTGCATTGTGACCACTTGCCGCGGCTTCTTGAAATGTGAGATCTACTCAATGACGCTAACGTACCTGAGTACCAAGGCTCTTTGAGGATATAGACCTGCACCGCGCGTGCACAGCTCTGTGGATCAGGGGCTCGCGTCTGTCAAACTTTCTCCGTAACGTTTCACCACCTGCACCTACCCGCCTCTCAATCGCATAAGAGTGCGCCTTCAGCATCATGGGGCACGCAATGCAAACACCTGGGCATGACCCTCACGACACAGATGTTCGCGACCTCGAGAAGAATGGCAACCATCCTGCCCATAGCGAGTACCAGGACCGCACGCCACCCAGCGAGGTGGAGAAGGGTGAGCAGTTGGCATTGGCTCCAACAGTGAGCAGAGGCCCAACTGTTCACGAAAAGGTAAGTCTAGAAATCGAGGTGAGTGAATTTCGACTAACAAGACACTTACAGATGAATGGCAAGCTTTTCATGACTCTATTGTGCATGTCCTTCCTCTGGATTGGATCACAAATTCCGTTGTTCTTGTTCGGTTCAGTTTTGCCTCTCATCTACAACGACATTGGTGGTGTCGATCGATGGGTGTGGTTTGTCATTGGCTACCTCATTCCCAATGCAGCGCTCTGTCCATTTGTGGGCGCATTGTCAGATCTGTTCGGTCGCCAGAAGGTCGCCATCGTCGGGCAGGTGTGTCTTATTGTAGGTCCGATCATCACAGCGACAGCGCATACGATGAACATTGCTATTGGTATGTTCCACATAACTTTTGATCGGTACTTTCCTAACTGGTCCAGCTGGCAACGTCTTCTCTGGCATTGGTGCTGGTCTCAACGAGCTGATTGCGCTCGCCGGAACCGCCGAAGTAGTACCCGTCAAGGACCGTGGCAAGTACGTCGGTCTTGTCGTCATCACCATCCTGCCCTTCTGCCCCTCGGTCCTGTACGCTCAGCTCATCGCTGAAGCGAGCAACTGGCGCTTTAACGGTATCCTCGTCGGCATCTGGAATTTGATCGGTCTTCTTCTATGCATCTTCTGCTACCACGACCCTTCACGTCTGACTGCCGAGTATACTGCAACCCACGTCCTCAAGCGTATCGATTATATCGGGGGTATCCTCAGCATTGGGGGCATTACTTGCTTCATGATGGGTCTGCAATGGGGCGCCTCGCAAGTAAGCTGCCATCACAAGACTATACATGCCAACTCGTACTAACATGAAGCAGTATGTCTGGGGTAGCCCGCACAACATTGTGCCTCTAGTCATTGGCATCGTCATGATCGGTGCCTTCTTCGTCTGGGAATTCTTTGCACCCCACCCCATGGTCCCTCGTGCTCTGTTTAAGAAGGCCAAAAAGACCATGATCATTATTCTCTTGATCACCTTCCTGAGCGGCGGCAACTTTTTCGTCCTTCTGCTCTTCTGGCCGACCCAGATCTACAACGTATATGGTACGCAACGCTCCTGATATCCTTGAAGCTCGCTAAGTGTACATAGGTGATGACCCAATCGGTGTCGGTGTTCGATCGCTTCCTATCGGATTTGGTATCATTCTTGGTGCCGCTATCTGTTTGATCCTCATCCCGGTCACGAAGGGTCGCATCCGGCTTTTGCTCTGCTTTTTCACAGCTATGATGACTGCTGGTACCGGCGCCATGTCGGTTTCCACACCACAAAACCTCAACCTCATGTATGGCCTAGTGACCATCGCCTCTCTTGGTGTGGGTGGCGTCATAATTCCTTGTTCGATCATTGCACAAATTGCATGTCCAGATGAATTGATCGCAACGGTCACTGCCATTACGCTCAGCTTGCGTTACGTCGGTGGAGCTGTCACCTTCGCAATTGGTTCCAACCTCTTCTACCACAAGGTCACAATCTATGCGACTGAGCTCGTCGCCACGAAGACCATCGCAGGAAACGCCATAGTCAACCCGTTCAGGGCGGAGGGTTTGGCACTCATCAAACACATGACCGAGCTTGTCGCCAACGCTCAGTTTGATCAGCTGCGCGAGATTCTGGCGACCAGTCCTCTGGTCTTGAACAGAAATTCTTACGGACTAATTGTCGCTAGCGCACAAGAGGCCTTCGCGCTGGCATATCAATGGCCATACTGGGTCTCGATCGCGTTCGGAGGAGCTTGTTTTATCTTGAGTATCTTTGTTGGCGACATTGGCGCGCTTCTGGACAGCCACATTGCTGCTGCCGTGTAGGTAGCGGGATGCGCCCGCATCTTGGCCTGAGTTTCAGCCAGTCGAATCCGCTTGAAGAGCCCAAAGTTCTTCTAAGCGGTGTACATAAAATCAGAAATAAAGTACAACCATCCATAGTTCTTCTCACACATGTTCGTGCACATCGTCTTACACATCTACTCTTCTGACAAACCATGAGTGAGTAAATGTTCTCGCGCTGCATCACGTACCATCATTCTCAACAGCAGCAGCAAGTGCACGAGGCCTCTCGTATCGTATCGTATGCAAGATAGAGTGGCATATCAGCGAATCAGATCGAGCGGATGCTGTGGTGAATGACCGCCCAGTCAGGTTCTCTCGCCCGAAATTCTCGGCTCGTCGGCAAAACTGACGACCTGCATCACGAGTGCTACACCAAGTTCTACACGCCGCAGAAGCTTATAAGGCAGCCTTTGCACCTCCTGGCATGAGTTTTGTTCTCATTGTATAGCGACTGCGCATCACTTCCTCTTTGCAACGAGTCAAAGCTTCAAAGCACCACAAGCGCCCACACTCTTACCAAATCTTACATCTGTCACTTGATAGATTAATCTACGATCATCACGATGTCACTCCAGTTCATCCACTATTCCGACTGTGTTCTGGACGCCTGGCCACATCACGAGTACAAGAAAGAGAAGATTCCCTGTCAAGATGAAACCGAGAAACGACTTCTGGATGGGCCGCCCCAAGCAACAACGTCCGCCCTCCAGAAAAATAAGCGTGATTACGCACACCATCTGAATCGACGAAACTCCATCAGCGGAAGGGTGGTATCGAAACTCAATAGAATCTTCGACCGCCCTCATTGAACAGCGCCATGGATATTATATGTTCGCGTTTCGCGGAGGACTGCCAAGCGTCGAGTCGAGGCCCTTGAACACTGGAGTGAGCGCCGCGCTTGGTTGTAAGCTGCCAAGATACTGAGCGGCAACAACGACTGTTATTGGATGAGGGGCTCGTCTTACCCAGCGTTTGCGAGAGGGAGAAGGGATACTGGGAGGCTGGGCATCTTGGCTCCGTTTGGGCCAGAAACTATTTCGGGACAATTCGACGGGCACCGTTGGAGCAAACGACTTGGTCGAGGAGGCTAATAAGCTGTTCAAGTTAGATTGGAGTGTATGGCTGTTGATCAAATGAGGTCCATTTGATCAGTGACAAACGAAGAAACGCAATTTCCACTGCATGACTATTGCAATTATTTAGGAATTTAGACCACATCATCTCATTTTTTAAAGTTGACCACTGTTAACACTTGTTATGTGAGAGGCTGATCAGTGAGAGACTCGCTAGCGGTGTGATGAAAGCACGAGAAGTATCTGGCCTGAACATCAGGCAAACCGCGCGCGTATTCCAAGATTGACTTCCAGATCAAATCTGGTGTGTCAGCCTCGGTACGTGTACTGAAATCCACCAATACCTGGTGACCACAGCGTGGCACTGGCATTGTGCAGTGATCGCGATACAGATTGCGATGTGTGATGGAGAGCTCCGGCAACCGAACATCTAACAGGCGGTACATCGGTCAAGGATGCATTGTAAACATTAAGACATCGTATTTTCGGGGTTGTCTACTTAATCCTCGCGCTGATCATACAATCGGATCTCGTTAAAACGACATATTTACACGAAGTAAAAGATTTTTAAGGTACGCAGAAGATTACAAAGAGAGAGCAGCGATTAAGACTACAAGAGCCGAGGCAGCGAGACCCGTGGTCTGCAGAACTGTGGCAGCGCTTGTCGTCTGCTCGGGAGCAGCGGATCCAGAGGGACTGCTGGAGCTAGATGGTGAGCTCGAGGACGAGCCGGAAGCCGAAGACGAGGCAGAGGTGGACGTTCCACTGGCACTAGACGACGAAGCGGTCTATGTAATGGTCAGCACGATACACGATACATGAGGTAGATGGCAGTACCTGTGAAGATATGGATGTGGAACTTGCGCTTACCGATTTGGATGTAGAGTTAGCACCGACACGGTCGGCAGAGTCGCCGAACTGACGGTACCAGTTGTCCTTGGGATCGCCGAGACATTCGCCAACCGTAACTCCCTTGTAACCGAGCTCGGTGATGGTCTTGAGCATGAACTCGGTGAGCTCGTTGGCAGTCTTGTCGATAATGTCGTGCGAGATAGATAGGGAAGAGTTCTGTTGAGGTGTCATGCCTGGAATTGTCATGTTTCCCTTGAACCAGTCAAGCGAGTTCTGGAACGTGTTCTTAGGGCTCTGCTCATAGTCATCGGTGTTGATCCTGAAGTAGATAACGTGGTAACCCAGGTCCTGCATGTCTTGCTGGCAGCCAGAGTCAACGGTGCAGCTGGAGTAAGGAGGGCGCATGTAGGTAGGGATCTTTCCAACAATGTTGTTGAGCGCGCCCTCGACGTTTAGAATCTGGTCTCTGCGGTCATCCTTGTCGATCTTAGACAGGTCTAGATGCGTCCATGTGTGGGAAGCGATCTGATGTCCCTCCGCATCCATACGCTTGATTACATCAATGTACTCTTGAGTTTCGTCGATCTGTCCCTTAGCAATGTTGTTGCCAGTAATAAAGAATGTAGCCTTTGCGTCGTATTTTTTGAAGAGATCCAAGATGGTTGCGGTGAAGTCCTTGTGTGGCCCATCGTCAAAGGTGATGGCAACATTACCCGGATCTTTGCAATGATAAACACCAGCGCCTCCGTAAGGGACCGATCCGATCTTTGCTCGTGGAATGGAGCCAGTACTTTCTCCCTTGGGCTTCTGGTGCTCCGGACAGCCAGGGCCATATTTATACTGGCAGTTGGGAGAGTAGCAGTAGCTAGAATTGGTACCGCAGTCTTTGAAGTCAGCAGAGTCATCCCTTGATGGAGATCAGATACGTACAGCCAGCTGTTGAGCAGCAGCCCCTGTCCGCGGGACATGATCCAACTCCCTCTCCACATTCTTTTGGGCTTGCGCGTGCTTCCAAAACCGAGTCTACGTGTGCATCGATGCCAAAGATCTCAGTCTTGAAGCTGGCAACCAGGGCATCCGCCCTTCGGTCAAAGGAGTCCACGAGGCCATGGACCATGGGCAATCCAGTACTACCATGAGCTTTTGCGAAAGGCGCCAGAGCTGCGGCAGCCGCGACAGTATTAGAAAAGCGCATCGTGTTGATTGGGCCGGTCGACTACAATATATGGTTTGAAAATCTACAAATAAGGAGCGGATATGTGAGCGGATGACTGCTTCACAATGGGCTGAACCGTATGGCAGAAAAGAGGGAGGTGCCGTACAGAGAGCGAACGTGTTAGGCCTAAAGACAAAGGACGAAAACAAGAGCAACACATGGTGCGCGACAGATGCAAGACATATGAAGGACGAGAGTCAGGAGGATTCGACCCTTGCGAGGCAATACCGAATCTTCTCTCGCATCACGGTCGAGGCGGAAATCCGCATGGAAAAAGTGTAAGGCATCCCACCGGTGACCCTAACAAAAAAAGGCTCAGGTGTGAGACCCCTGGGTGACAAGATGTCTACTTCGCTTATGGGGATGTCCAGATCCACATCGTGGCCGTAAGGCGTGCGATTCGCAGGCAGTTTCTTGGTCTGAGGCGCGGCATCCACGCCTGGCAGTTGCCAAGCTGCTGCACCAACGGTGGAAATGCGCCTGGAAGCTAGACGTTACAGACTCAATCCTACTGGCGGCTGGATATGTACATTTCCCAGGATGGCAACCAACCGATGGTGCAATCTTCGATAACTGCTGGGCTTTGTGTTCTCAATGTCTTACTTCGGACGACATGGCAACTTGACTGCCTGAATTCTCATTGAATTCATCAAGTGGAGCTCACTAGCTATTAAGGCGACGAAGGGAGGTGCTTGTTGCCATCAATGCTAAGCCTGATCCGGGCTGCCAACACAGATGTGAGGACCAAGACAGATAAGCAGGTGGTGAGTGGTCAGTCCCGCTCAATCCCCTGACTAGTTTCGCTTTCGCACGAGGACATGCCGAGGCAGAGGTCCAGTCAAAGTCAACCCCAACTTGTCGTCATGATGTGATAGATGTTGAAACGAAGCGTAGCTTCCATAGTTGCGCAGAAACCTGTGTGAAGGCAGCGCAGTCGTACGCGCATAATCGCAGATGCTGTCCTCTGCACTCGAAGTGTGATAATCGCGACACAAGACACCTCGAAAAAATACAAAACCGTGCCGCCTGCAGGTACGACGCAGGTCATACTTCGGGTAAACGTGGTCGCGCCCGAAATCCGCAGGTGATTCGCTGTTGGTCACTGACTTCTAAGGAGCTATTCGGTTTTGGGTATGCAGCGCGTATTATGCTAAAGAAGTTTCTCCGCCGAAGCGTTTAGCCTAGAGTGAACGAGATTGCCATGCGGGAGCGTCCGAAAAGTCACGGATTTTCGTCTGCGCAAATTCGATGTTCTTGGCTCAGCACTAGAATGTGTCAGGTTTTGAGGCGACCACCCCAATGCCGACTCGTGCAGCTTTGCATCGTCAGCCACCAACACATCATCTCCAGACAATACCCATCAATACGGCCGGTATGGCACCACAGGTGAAGCTGGTCCAGTCAACAGCTGATAAGCTTTTGAGCCAAGGCAAATTAAGCTCAATGGCACGCCTTAGGCAATGTGCACGATACGAGTGCCCCTGTGCCGCTCTACGGACAAGGGCCTCTATTTGGTTCTTGCCATGCGGCAGCCGTTATGTCGCGAGACTTGCACACCAAGATATAAGATGACGTACTAGGTCCTCAGCCACAAGGCCAGAGTCCCACTACTATACAAGTGCCAGCAACATGCTATCAAGGCCAACACACATGCACATCCGGATGGTGCTAAGTAGGCGATCTAACAACTTGTTCGACTAAATTCTGCGAATCACGAAGCTAGGCTGGCACGCTGGTTGAAGATGTGCTAGAACATAGCAACCAGATTTTTACTTTGCTGCACTACAGCTAAACAACAACGAACTACCTCTCCACCAAACGTTGTTCGAAAATCTTGCAACCTGCTAAGCCTGTGCCGGACGGCAGACTTCCGCCCCTCCGCCTATTGCGCCATGAAACGTTCTTGACCAAAAGACACACAGGCTTGTTCCCATGAATTTTTTTCCCCACATGCCAGCAACCCAAGTGTGTTGAAGCACGGTCTCGAGGGCACTGGTGATTCCCGAAGTGCAACCACCTTATCCGTTGAATGCGTCAGCGTTCGACCTGAGTGATTCAACACTTAATGAACCCACACGCCCGCATTGTGGTACGCAAAGACCTTGAGGCGTCGCACCCAGTCTTGTTTGGCGCAACCATGTCCCGTCCGATATGTATTATGCAAGAGAGATGTCGAGATGGGTGAAAAGTCAAAGTGCTGGGCATGTGATGTGATTACTATCGTGTCCGTAACTCGAGATTTGTGGTGAGTGGAGCTATTCGTAAGGTCTCAGTCTCTCATATTAGACATTACATTGAGTCGGATGCTTATACCAGACTTGACTGGCGACGGGAATATGCGGAGCTCCTGGTCTGGCTCATCGGATAGAAGAGGAAGACGATCCGAACTTCTGCTCAGATAAAAATCTAAATGTTCAAAACAATTTGAGAGCTGTTTAGAACCGCGATGTCCCCCTATGGAAGTCTTCGGGTTGGCTTCCTTTTTGGATTGGCTGCAGTGCACTATGCATCGCGGGTAATTCGTCTACGAAAGCTTTGAAGTGCTAGACGCCGTTCGCCAGTGTGTGAAACGCAGCTCGAGAGACGATCTCGTCTCAGCCGTTAGGCGAGTTTGTTTCGGCTGGCAAGTATGCTATCGACCTGGTGTAAAATGCAACAACGCTATAGCGCGTTCTTGTTTCACCGCTTCTTCCATTATTCACGCTTTGTTGAACATTCGACGTCTCTGCTCTACAAAAGTCCATAGAGGTGACTTGTTTTAAAGATAGACCATATTCGTAGTGCAGGTCGTGTGGTCTGAAGGCATCGCTTGTCCCCAAGACTCGAGCTCCACTGATCGTAGGCAGAGTCATGTCGTTCGCTCAATGCAAGATGTCCACAGTAGCGAGCTGTACCTGTAGATAATGTGCTATGCGCCAATACTCCTGGAAACGGTTTCTTAGCGTCATGAGCCCTTTCAAGAGCTCTCCTATGAACACACTAAATCATCGACACCTTTCAACTGGACGAGAACGGCCTGAATAGAGCAGTACGCGCACGTGGTCATCTTCGGCATACCGGCTTTTGGATCGTCTGAACATGATCCGTTGTCAGCAAAGGAATAGGAGAAGATCATGGCATCAGATGGAATTGTAGCGGTAAGAAATAGCCACGTCGCTCCAGCTTTCGATGAAGCTGCCTTGGATTCCAGAGGGCGATGCCTCCGCAACTTTGCTCAAAGACTGGATGCTCTGCGGTTGCCTACATTGGAGAATTCGCAAGACGGGAATAGGATGAGATGGCGAGTAGAATGTTTCTGAAGGTTTAAGAAAGGACTTGGGTTGATTCAATTAGCTGAGGTTGGCGGCGATTTGGATTGTCACGTGCGAATTTCCGACTCGCCCAGTCATGCAGAACACGCCCATTGACGTCTGCAACTCGATAATCGTAACCGTTTCGTAACATGGCAAGTTCCATCCCGGATTCACGTAGAAATGCGGGGACAACTGACGTGGGAGGCCGCAGAAGAAGACGAGCGCGTTCCTGGCAAACCCACGGTCCAGGCGCTTAGCCAGAATCGGCCATTTCTGGCGATCCGTCACCGGTACGTCATTGTTTGAGCTACTGCTACCACTTTGCTCCCTTATAAGCTTCAGTCTTTGCTAATTGAACTCACCACAAACTTCCATTACATTTTGTTTTGAGATACCATTTCCTGTTCCCATCAAGTTTCAGTCAATTGACATTCCTCACACACTTTCCACAATGTACTCAAGACAAGCCATGCAGAACGCGCGCTTCGCAGCTCGCTGCGCAGCTCGCCCTGCCGCCCACGTCAAGCCCCAGTTCCGTGCACAGAAGCCTCGTTTCCAATCAACAGAATCAGCCACATCTGGTAACTCTGGCGCTGGGTCACATGCTGCCATTGGCGCCGTTTCTGGTGCCGCCGCCGCCGTCACTGTTGGCTACATCTTCTACAGACAATCAGGCGCTCGCGACCTCGTAGCAGCTTCGCAGCAGACTAAGAGCTACATCAACTCGACCACGCAAAAGATCAAGGAGAACACACCCGAGCCCAACGAGGCCCTCGAATGGCTGCGCAACGCCGCACAGAGCTATGCTGCCTTCATCCCTGGTGCTAAGGGGTACGTCGACTCCGCCTTTAACGACCTCGATGCCGTCCGCGCCAAGCACGGTGACGAAGTCGACTCTATTGTCCGCGAGGCCTACGGCGAGCTCCGTGATGTGCTCAAGGGAGGCGACATCAGCGTGTTCACCGCCCAGCAGGCATGGCAGGTGCTCGTCAAGCATCTCGGCCGCATTGCCGACCTTTCTGGTGACGCCGCCCAGCAGATTATGGACAACCATCCCAAGCTGAAGGAGAAGGTCGGTGGTAACCTGGACACACTGAAGCAGCTGGGCGACCAGTACGGCCCTGAGGCCAAGAAGGAGGTCGACAGGACATGGCAGCAGATCAGCGATATTGTCAAGACCGGCATCAGCCCCGCCAACATTGAGAAGATCAAGAGCGTGGTTCAAGAAAAGGTCGAGAAGATCAAGGAGCTCGGTGATAAGGCATGGGACAAGGGCATGGAGCAAGCCAAGCCCTATCTCGAGAAGAACCCCCAGATCAAAAAGCTCGTCGATGAGAACAAAGATGCACTCAAGTCTGGCAATGTGCAGGAACTATACGAGAAGGTGAAGACCGCCGTTGAGAAGGGCGATACTGGCGACCTCGAGAAGTACGTGAAGAGCGCTGCCAGCCAGGCCAAAGACAAGGCACAGCAGTCGGGCTATGACGTCGACAGCATTCAGAAGTATGCTGAGCAGTATATGAGCAAGATCCCTGGCGGCGACCAGATCATGCCCAAGCTTCAGCAGCTGCAGGAGGCGGCATCAAAGCATGGCGATGAGGCGCAAAAGATATTCAAAGACGCTGTCTCCGAGGTAACTGAGGTATTGAAGAAGCATGGCGACAAGGCACAAAGTCTCGCCAAGGAGGCAAAGGAAGACACTAAGAAATAAGCACGTCGCTGAAGAGCGTGCTGGCACGGAAGGAGTAATGACAAAACGATATCATCTGTAGTCTACTAGTGTAGCGTAAATGCGCATAACAAATGTTCACATTTCTCGAGCTTCAGGACGTCTTCTGTACGCTATGTAATCGTCCCTCGGCCGCTTCTGCATCCAACGCCTAACTCCACCCAGCAAGCCCCCATACTCCTTTCCTCACTCCCTCAACCCCGTTCCAAAACCCATTGCTCACCGTCTGCCCAAACAGCGCAAGCTGGCTCAGGTCCTCCTTCACCGGAATGATGACCTCTCTACCATCTCCCACATCTTCCTCCATCATTTCCATCTTCCACTCTGCTACAACCTCGTCCTTGTGAACCTCAACGTAGTCACTCTCACTCTCAGCCCCGGTCAAGACCGAGTCCTTACGGCTTCGCAAACGCTTGCGCTCAGCGGCCATGTCGAGCGCGAGGAGGAGCGGTGTAGGCTCGAGCTCTGTTCTATTTGGGCTTTCTGAAGGCGAGGTTGTGGCAGACTTTGTTGGAGTTACGGGAGGAGATGAAGAAGACGGGTCCATGACCATGCGGAGGAGGGTGGGTTGGCGGGCGTGCAGGGACATGCTTGCGAGTGTTGGAGTCTGGAGAAGCTCGGTCGTGAGGGGACGTTTGAGGCACCGTGCGGGCGGATGTGAACAAGTGGGGTAGATAGAGATATTTGTAGCAAGCTGGACGCTTGGACAGAACTCGGGTGGATAAGAGGGCACGATTGATCTTGGAAGTGCAGTTCAGGTGCGCGTTCGGTGTCGAGATGTAGCAGGCATACGATAGACGACAAGATCAAAGATCTCAAGCAGCTACTAGTGTCCTTACACTAGTAGCTGTCACATGTACTGGGGGCTCGGGTGAGGCAAACATGCGGTGTATAGCGCTGTAATTGTACGCATGATGGTGGGTCGACACGTGTCAAGGTGGGTCAGGAACAGCCAAGCGGACACAGAACCGTCAAATTGACAGCTACCAAAGCATGTGCAGTTGTGATTTAATGTAATTTTGTGGACCAATGGAGACCTTCAGTACCATATCTATGTTCTGTCGCCCGCTTTGTCGCCTGTAAATTGTCGCTTATTGTCAACATGGACCATCGCCTTCCGGGTATGGTACCTGCGCTTTGAGATAGTCTTCTTTTGCCCTCATTACCATTTCAAATATCTCTCTGTCCGATTGGCGTTCCCTGTGGCCGCTGTTATGGACATTTTGCCATCTTTGGGAGTTTCACCTGCGATGGGGGCCTGTCAATGATAGTCTGACCATCCTCTTCGTCGTCCAACCTGCAGCTGGCGTTATTGACGCATCTGTGATAGCCGCTCTATCCACGTTGTTCTCACATGTTGTGAAAGAAACCAGTAGGGCAAGGTATCCAACTCAGCAAAGTGACCATGAGCTGGCGCCTTGATTGTTTCGAGGTGTGCTTAGAGTCCGCATTTGATCAGAAGGTTTTCACACGGATTTCTTGTGCGATTGCTGAAATTGGGAACCTGGTATCTGTGTTTAAGCGTGGTATATTTCCTGTAGTCGTCAACATGAGCGCCTTCTCCTGCAGATCACTGATTTGAACGATTTCAGATCAGAGGGAACTTGTACTGTGCAATCCGAGAAAGCTCAATGTACTGGATCAAGCTAGGATTTCCTTTCCTCTTGGACTTAAAACTGCCACACTGAGTACTTGTTAGCTGTTGTAGAGTCCTGCAAAGTGAGCTATATTTTGCACTTATAGGTACCCGCAAGTACTACCACATTATCGTGCCTCTATACCCGAAATGAGGTCAATTACGACTTCTATTCCAATCTGGAACTGGATGTAGCGGACAGGCAGTGATTTTATGCTGCGGAAGTCGTATATATTGCAGAGAACATTGCTATGTACATGCAGTGTTGTCGAGATTGGTCTGTTGGGAACTCACCCCATGAAAAGAAGGGATATCTAAAAGTTGACAAAAACAGTATACAGTACTGATCTACCAGGTAAAGGAGTGTCGCATGGGCGAAGGATCGAGGTTGGTGGTCTTACGAATGCTCGCGAATATAGTGAGCATTTGAGCCGCTTCAATGCCGCCCTCCTCTTGCCAGAAAGTGGAAACCGTAGTTTGCTGCATAGCGAGATCATAGCAGGTATCGAGAAGTGCATTGGTGCTTTCTGGGCTGTCCTTGATCCTGAGCTTCATGCCAGTCGCCATAGCAAGGAAGACGTGGAATCTTGCCATCGAAGTGGAGGCGGGTCGCATCGTGGGCGACACTGTCTGCGGATTTGGGTAGACCATCTCGCAGAGTCGAGAAAATGAGCCGGCGTTCAAACCGTATGCTTGTGGCGCGTTTGTCTCAACATACTTCATGAACTCTGAAGTCAGAGTCTCCGCCTCGAATCGACTAGGCAGTGGTGTAGTGGAGACAGCGCGACTCCGGTCCGTGTAACTGGCAATTGCTGAACCAGGAACCGGGCTAGGAGCAAATACGCCTTGTCGTGGTAACCGTGGAGCGGAGGCCGTGAATGTCATTAGATCATTTTCAATCTCGAGTATCGGTGACATGGTCCGGTCATTACTTTCAAGCGAATCAGATGAGTTTGATGTATTGCGAGAATGACTCCGGCTTCGCCCGGGGATTTTTTGCCCCGGCTGGGCCATGAACTCCCATGAGGGCGCCGTATGTAGTTCTAGAGGCGAAGTACTTGATTTGCTTCCAAGAAGGTGTGGTGGTATCGCGGCAAAGTGTGGAGGGACGGATGTGGGCGGCATATCGGGAGACGATGCCCGTGTGGTACCTGACCAGAATGAAGGTACTGGTGATTCTAACGGCGATGCCACATTGGGGGCTTGCTCACATTGATTGATCGCAATTGTTGGCATGCTACCTTGCGAGAACTCCCCGAGGTTCATGCCGCTTGTTTCAAATGAGGTTGCAAAGGATGTGTCGATATTCATCGGTGGTGGTGGTGTGTCTGGCCAATTGAAGTCTGCTGATGCAGCAGCTGCAAGGACTGTCTCGTCAATTCCTTCCATGCCGTGCATTGGAGCATTGACGTGTGCAGCCAGCTGTGACTCGAGCTGGTGTATTCGACTCTCTAGCGCTTCTCTGTGTTCTCTTAACAGGTGTAAGTTAGGTGTCGTCACGTGACAGTGCGGCAACATGGTTGACTTACGATGCAACTAGATCTTTTGGTTTCTGCGTTCTTACACATTGTAATGAAAATCGTTTACACGTAGCGCAAGGCGTGTCGCCATCACATCGAATCTTCCTCCTACGGCATCGTTCACAGGCGTTGGAAACTGACTTTTTCCGAGGTTGCCAGTCCTTGACAGACGTGGGAGAGAAACGACTGGGTCCTTCATGGTGGGGAAGAGACGCTACCATTTATCAGTATACACACTGTGTTCGCTAAACTGAACATACTGAAAGGACACATGATTGCAGGGGAGCAAAATAGAATTCCGTGCCGGACGGTCAAGATTCCGAGTGTGACGGCACTCAAAGTGGACACAGAGCCTGCAAAAGAGGAGAGAGATCAGGGCGAACAGAACAGAAGTTGAGGTCTGCGATTGTTTTACAGCCCGTCAGAGGTCGCGGTTACAGTTAAACCGGGGTGACTAATCGTCTGTGCCTGCCGTGCAAAGATGTGTGGCAAAAGAGCAGCAGGGCCACTGACAAGGCGCGACACAGATCTCAGACGCTCCGCCCCTCATCACCTTCTGCGACACGAAGAGCCTCGCGCATGGGCCACGGCGCTGCCCCAGACCTGCGGCGAAGCATCTTTGCATCGCGTCCACTTTCCTTGGGCGGAGATTTTGTCGAAATGAGCCTGATGAAAGCGGGATCAGCTTTGGTTCCGCCCGCGCGTGCATGACAAGCGCCGCGCTGCATGTAGGTCGCGTATCTTCGAATCCATGATGCAGCGCCGAGTCTGTCGTCCTAGAACGCGTCGATTCACGCGTCATCGCCGTCTCTCAAACTGTTTCCTCTTCCTGCACTGCGAGGTGCATGTCGCAATATCTGCAGACGCGTTTTCAGACGCGCAAGACGCTTGGAGAACCCCACCTGCAGATCCACGGACCTGCTTCGGACCTGCTTAGAGATCACTTTCTCACACTGATCGCATTGACTTTCTACAAGAACTGGACGACCTCCGATGCATCAGACGCGGCAGAGCGGCCCATCCGTCGACTGGACACCTACGATACCGTTGTCTTGCACAACCCAGCCCTCGCTGCCCACGCCGTGGTGAACGTAGAACAGCTCAGTTGGATCGTACTTTTTCTTCACCTCCAGCAAACGTGGGTAATTCTTGCCCCAGAAGGCCTGCTGCCAATCCGGCTCGCCGATGTTCGCTTCGTTGCCGTAAGCACCACCAGCTGGCGTGATCTTACGCAGCGGCGCCATAACCTCGTTGTTCAGGGAATCGTCGCCAGCCCTCCAACCAGCCGCAGTCATGTCAGTGACACTCTGAATGGCGACAAGCTGGGCCTGCAAGTTGCGGAAAGCCGGATTGAGCGAGTTCACGCCCATATCAAGCTCGTCGGCAGTGTGCTGATGGTAAAGATTCAGCATCATTGCTCTCTCCACAATATTGTGGACAGCAGTGAACGTCTCGTTCAGCACCGTTGCGTTGGCCCAGTTCTCTGTCGGCACAAAACGACTACCCGGAATTGCACCTGCTCCTCCAATGTAGTAGTTGTAGGTCTCGAAGGTGTTTTGGTACGCCTGGTACAATGTGTCGTAGTGCGATGTGTTGGCGGTAATCGTAATGTTCAGCTCGGCAGCCTTCTTGAAAAGAGGTGCTATCAAAGCCTCAAATTCTTCGACCGTCTTGTTTGTTGCGAAGAAGGGTGACATGTTCCACATGTAGGTGCCAGGAGCGAGCTTCATGATCAAACCCCACGAATATGTTTTGGCCTTATTGTAGGCTGGGAAGCTTTCCCAGAAGAACTTGATGAGCTCCCAGAAGGCGCTAGCAGAGACTGTCTCAGAAGTCATGACAGTCCAGGACGAGGTGGTAACCGGAACTTTGGGGTGGACCTTGACGACGGCAGACGTAATGATGCCGAAGGTGCCACCGCCTCCACCAAGCATGGCCCAGTACAAATCACTGTTTACTGACTGAGTCGCAGTGACGAAGCGGCCGTTTGCGAGGACGATTTCGAGGGCCACGATCTGGTCAGAGCCAGCCCCGAAAAGCTGCATCAACGGACTGTGGCCACCACCCGTCGAATAACCGCCAAAGACGCCCACAGTCTATACGTTGTTAGCAGATGGGCACCCAAACTCTCGGTGCTGAACCCCTACCGGACAAATACCAGCGACGGCAGAGACACCGTACTTCTCAGCAGCTTGCAGCAGCTCGAAGCCTTGCACACCGGCGCCAACCTTGAAGGCAGGGCCAGAGTATGCAGAGCTTTTGTAATTCTCGACGTACTGTATCTCTTTCAAGCCATGCGTCCAGATGCTTAAGGCACCTTTGCCGACCGATCGGCCGTTATAGTCGTGGCCAGTGTTGCGAATCACAAGTCGCAGGTTCAATGATCGAGCAAAATTGACAGCTAGCTGAATCTGAGCGACATTACTGATCTTCACGGCGTACTCTGAGTAACCGCCCTGGGTACAAGTGCCGTCGGCAACATTGCCAGACACTGGAATAGGGCAGGTCATGCCGTAATACAACGGGTTCATCAGCGCGCCATTGTCTTCATAGCTGTATTGGTAAGCTCAAACGTTCTGTATGTTTCTGACCCTGAACCTACTATATCTCTTCCGCATCAAAGTTCTTTACAAGATACGCACACTTTTCGGCGTCGTAGTTGTTGTACGTCGAATTGGGATAGCAGGGCGAGCCAATGGGTACGATGGGCTCGAGGGCACCTCCAGATAGCAAATCGAAGACTTGCCAGATGAGCTTGCTGGGATACAGCGCATCGCCAGGCATTGTCTTACAACGCTGAGCGTTACGAGCACGGCGACCACGCACGGCTGTTGTAGAATTCCTATCGCCAAAGTCGAAGAGCGAAGCGTATTCGGCAACATCCTGGTTGCTTTGAAACTGAGAAATGACACCGTCAGTTAGCTGAACGGTCTCAATGTCAAACAGTGGTACGTTTGCGGGCGTCCAAGTGCTTGAAATCGTTTCGGCAGCAGGCGCGACGGACGCAGTGAAGGAGGGGAAATTGCTCTGTGCTGTTGTGAGCGCAGCGCATGCCATGGAGACAACTAATGACTTCGACATCTTTACAGATCTTGCCGAATGCCAGAAGAGCAGATACGGCTGGGAACGGTATCTCTGGGTGTCTAGCGAGTGCGGCATACGGAGCTTTTAAAGAGACAGCATGCACCAGATGCGGCACAGCGCCCACTCCTGCATGAGCGAGTACGCCTCTCTTCGGCATCTAAAAACCCATGTGAAGGATTCGTGTGACGAACATCGATTGGCAGATATCGGTCATAATATGGTGAGGTTTGATGTTGTCCGCGGGAAGGATCCGCGCCGAGTCAGTAGGATTACGCCCAGAACAAACTGCAGGTAAGATGGATGCCTGTTCGGGCTAGACGTGCTCACTGCAATGCTGGTATTCGCATGAGTACAAGGTGGAGAAAGACGAAGGAAGGATATTATTGATTGAGGCGGGACGACGTGCGTTACATTCGTAGGGATGCTGCAGTCGCTTCTATGAGGCCAACAGTGGCTCAACCAGACCTTTCATCATCAAGGAACGTCTTCGAATAGTCTCAGACGGGAGCATCGCTCAATTGCACGCTCCAAGGGCTCACGGGCCATGCCACCATGCTAAGGAATCTTGAGAGCTAGGTACGGCTCGCTAGGGTGGCCGTTTTCTCAACCAGGATGTGTGGTCAGACTTTTGCGCGCCGCTTAAAGTGGCAGGTTGTGGGGCGGGCTTCTTACCGGACTTCTTGCGAGTGTATTCACAGCCTCACAGGTATGTTGCTTGGTTCTTGGTCTTCGAGAACGCGCGTGTATAGAGGCAGACACAGTGCAAATAACCTTTGCTTACAGGGGTCCGCATCTGAGGAAAAGCTTCGTTTGCTCGTAAAGGCTCTCTTGTGGAGCACTCCGACGTCTATTTGCAATGACATATTCGCCAACATTGTTGATTGTGTGTACGAAACTCGCAGTTCGGTAGCCATAGCGAAGGGCTATAAGGTGGGATATTTTCAACGCGAATGATGCGGTTCAGATGAGCAGTGAATTTCTTAGTAGATAAGTATAGGTCCGCAATCTTCAGGAATGGTCACCACAAGAACCCAGATACTGAATCGAACAACACATTGAGCAAGCAATAGTTCATGGACAGGGGATGACAAATGAAACGAATCACACTGGTATCACCCGTGAGTGCAACATATACACCTGTTTACATCTCTGTACCAAACACTTGACTGTACAAGATCCATCAGACAGAATGACGTCATAAGCTGTTCTCAATTCCGTAATTCCCCCTTGTCCTTGTTCATCAGATTTTCGCGGTAATATCCCGGTCCTTTATGGTTCCAAGTTCGAGCATCGTTACTAGATCTCTGATGGGTTGCCATGCTCAGATCGCTTCGGTTATCGATGACCCGGCCTTCTCGCCGAAAGATGGGGGTTATTGCCGGAGTGGCGCGCCCCTCAAATGTGCCCTCCGTGGTTGGCCACTCAGTGCCAAACAACAATCGCTAAGTTTGAAGAGAAGGAAACATGGGACACATTGACGGCGCTGAGGTTGCGAAGCATACCAAGAAGAATGACTGCTGGATCGTGCTGGACTCGCACGTGTACGATGTGACCAACTTCTTGTCTGAGCATCCGGGCGGCGCGCCGATTATCCTGAAGAATGCTGGGACTGTAAGTGTGTTGTTCCAGATCCAGAGCAAACTGACAGGTTGTAGGATGCGACAGAAGATTTCAAGAAGTACCATCCCTTAAGTTATTTGAAGGACTATATCGACCAAAAGTGTATCCTAGGCCCAGTCGATCCCAACACTCTTGGGCAATTACGCGAACTGCAAAAGGAAGCAGCAAAGACACCGTCAGAGACGAACAAGTCACCCGGCATTCCACACGTATCATTATGCGTTCAAACTCCTGACTTCGAGACGGCTGCGAAAGCCGTGCTGCCGCACAAGTCCTACATCTACGCATCGGGATCCGCCAACACTGGCGCATCGCTCAAAGGTAACCTGGACGACTGGGGTCGCATCACGTTCCGTCCGCGCGTGATGCGCAATGTGGGCGACGTTGACACGCGCCGTAAGATCTTCGGGCACAGCTCACAATATCCATTTTATATCTCCCCCATGGGCACCATCGGGGCGATCCACGACGAAGCTGAACCAGCCATGGTCATAGGCGCGGTGCGCAAAGGTGCGCACATGGTCGTCAGTACTGCCAGCACCAAGTCAAGCGAGCAGATCATGCAGAGCTATGTCGACGAGCAGGCAAGATTAAAGAGTGGGAGTCCGACGCGACTGTTCTACCAGTATTACATGCCGGTGGATCGTACAAAAGCGATTGAGTTGATGCACCTCGTCAAGAAGGCAGGGTACAAGGGGTTGTGGATCACGGTCGACACGCCAGTCCTCGGGAAGCGGACTGCAGATCGCTACCTACAGGCCGAAGAGGCGCTGGCCGTCGGCCTAGAGGAAGAGACTACTGCTGAATGGGAAACCGACAGCTCACCGGAGAAGGACAATGCAGCTGGCAGCGACAATGCGTTCGCACCAGCGATGGGCGGGCGAGTTGTCCGTGGCCAGCTGAGTCCGCATACAACCTGGGAGGACCTGGAATGGATCCGGAGAGAATGGGAGGGACCGATTGTGTTGAAAGGCATCCAGACGGCGGATGACGCAAAGTTGGCGCTCGACTACGGCTGCGATGGCATTCTACTCAGCAACCACGGCGGGCGGCAGATGCACACTGCGCCCAGCGCGCTGATGACGCTGCTGGAGATCAGAACGTATTGCCCGGAGGTTATCGGCAGGCTGGAGATCTTCCTCGACGGCGGACTGCGGGACGGCAACGATGTGTTGAAAGCACTCTGCCTAGGTGCGACGGCAGTCGGTGTTGGCAGGCCTTTCCTATACGCGCTCGCAGCGTATGGCACGAAGGGCGTTGAGCGTTGTATTGATGGTGAGTCTAATCCTACTTGTCATAAAATCCTGAAGCTCACGCATCATAGTACTGGCCGAGGAGCTGCAAACAGGCATGCGCTTGCTGGGGATCACGTCGCTGGACCAGTGCAGACCCGAGATGGTCAATGCCAGCCGCCTGCTGAACGAGATGTGGCGACCAGAGCAGCTGGTGGTGAAGAGTCGGTTGTAGTATGCCGTTGGGGTCCTCGTAGAAAGAATCCAGCGTCTCGCCACACAACAGCCCCAACGCTGGAATTTGCGGGCAAAGTATTCAGCTATTGCAGCCAGTACTGTACTAAGTGACATGAAGTGATGCCTAACGTGGTGAGGTGA
This sequence comes from Didymella segeticola, assembly GCA_004522025.1. NCBI lineage: Eukaryota > Fungi > Ascomycota > Dothideomycetes > Pleosporales > Didymellaceae > Didymella > Didymella segeticola. The sequence goes on along the minus strand of SDAV01000005.1, from coordinate 167,272 downwards.
AGTGGGCGGGCGGCGCCCTGTTATGACGGTGGGCAAGGCACAGGTGTCTATACGTTTTCGCGGCTGTAAGACTTGTGTATCGCTCTGTTTGTGAGTGGTCTTTGCATTGCGCGGGTAGTGCTGGTTTGGTGGATACGACCCACTTTTGGGTCCATCGCATTGATGCTGAGACTTTACGAACACCATTTCCTGCTCTATATATTATTCAGAAGCTAGATTATCATAAACAACTGGAGCAGGGTGAAGTGGCCGAGTTGGTTATGGCGCCAGGTTAAGGTCTCCTCCTTAGCATTGCTGAGCAATCAGCTTCCTGGTCACGAAAGTGGCGCGAGTTCGAGTCTCGTCTTCATCAACATTCGTCTGGCTCAGCCAGACATTCCAGGATTCTTTTTTGCGGTCTTATGATCATGTTGAGGATAGAGGATAGCAAGCAAGTATCTTTTTTTTGAAGGTGCAGGGGTCGCCACGATCACATTTGCTACGAGTGAAGGCGAACTTATTCGTTGCGGTCTTCGTGGTCCTGCGTCAAGGAGCTCAGTGCTGCAAGACCATGCCTCCAAAGATACAAAGATACATCTGGTCTCAAATTGAAGACTGAAGTCGTGCCGTCTACCAGCAGTTTCATATAAGGGGGTGGTGTATTCATCTTGACTATAGATCGAAAAGATGCTGAGAGTGAAGCATTGAGCCTGGCCCAATCTGCCATCTTCAACTTCATCGAAGACATACGAATGGTGGTCACCGCGAGTAGCAGCAAGCTCTGTGACAAATACAGCGTTGCTTTAAAGCTGCTCAAGCGTGGACATATAAAAGTTTCAGAGAGGTTTCGCTTCGCTGTCACTGTCCACGCATGATTCAGCAGGCCTTCCAAGCATATCACCAGCGATCTTTCGTCTCAGCTGCCTACGAACAAGTTCATTGCGCTCTGTTATACAACCATGGCATCTTCTCCTGCACCCATCCTCCCACCCAGCTTGAGCAACATCGTGAAGTCTTCGGCGACCGCTTTCTAGTCACGACAACCAGATGTATCTCAAGACAATTGCAGACTATGCGCCCTCTCATATCGTACAGCACTCTGCCGAGCAGTCACATGAGCGGAGGGTCTAGATTGTATCAATTGCCGTCAAGGCTGACAGACGCTGACGCACAGAGTTTACACGTGGTCAGCGTTGTGCTACAGCATCACGAAAACCACCAGGCCTTGCCATTCGATCACTACTGTGCAAGCTGCGCCATGGTCACGATACTCTGCAGGAACACCGCTTCTGCACACCGACTACTTCCACGGATACGCTCTGCAATGTAACAGGGCCCTCGTGACTATTGTTCGGCAATGAGATTTTGGAGTACAAGCAGGGAGTAGGCATCACCAGAGTTTTGCACATTGAGGGTTGAGTTGGCAGAGACGGTAGATGGGGCTGCACGCAGAGCGGACCGTCGCCGAGAATCTGCTAGGAGGAAGACGGGAACAAGCAATCGATTGAGCGCAGAGCAGTGATTACCGGTTAAAGTTTGCAGGTGAAAGTGGTGTGGGTGAGGGAAAACGCTGCGGTCCGCCGGCCGATTGTTCCAATGAACGCCCCACGTGCGACGTCATACGCGCCCTCGCGCTTTCCGCTTTCCCCAGCCTGACACCACACCAGTATAATAACATCTCGATTTCACCGCACTTCTCATCCTCCTCCTCGACACCACTACTAATCTCCGCCTGCAAAACGTCAATTGACATCCTTCAAATCCAACAATCTCTCTCACACTCACCAATCGCAACCATGGGCAAGGTATGCCCCAGATGTAGCAAGTACCCCGCCATAAGCTAACTTCGAGCTGCAGGTCAAGTACATCATGCTCGACTGCGACAACACGCTCGTGCAGTCCGAGCACCTTGCCTTTGAGGCCTGCGCCGACCTCACCAACGAAGTAATGAAGAAGTACGAGGTCAAGGGTGCTCCTCATTACACCGGTCCCAAGCTCCTCGAGGACTATGTCGGCCACAACTTCCGCAGTATGCTCAAGGGCCTGCAGAAGGAGCACGGCTTCACTATGAGCGACGACGACCTCGAGGACTTTGTCTCTCGGGAGCTTGGCGCTGTCACCAAGAAGCTCAGCGAGAAGGCCGTCGAGTGCCCTGGTGTTACCAAAGAGCTGCAGAAGCTGAAGGACCAGGGCTACCCTCTATCCGTCGTCAGCACATCTGCCAAGAGCCGTGTTGTTGCCTCGATCGAGAAGGCTGGCATCGCTCACTTCTTTCCCCCTGAGCATGTCTACTCCGCTGCTACTTCTCTCAACCCACCCAGCTCGAAGCCCGACCCAGCCATCTACCACTACGCTGCCAAGCAGCTTGGTGTGAAAGAGTCTGAGGCAGTCACCGTCGAGGACAGCAAGAGCGGCGCCACAGCTGCCATGCGCGCGGGTATTCCTTGCATTGCCTACGTTGGCATCTACGGCATCGAGGAGGGCAAGGAGAAGATGGAGCAGATGGCCAAGCTCCTCACCGAGGAGACCAAGTGTGTCGCCGTCATGTACGACTGGAGCGAGTTTCAGGACTGCCTGAAGAAGGTTGAGGCGAAGTTGTAGATACCCATTGATGCATCGGACGGCGCTTGTTGAAGTCACAGGCGTGCTGAAGCTACATGCTCTCCAGAGCTACGAGATACGGATGACGAATATCATGGCACAAACGATCAGGTAGTCCTAGATCGAAAAGACGATTCTCTATGGGCCTCGGTCCTAACAAACATTGGTTCCCCTGCTTGTGATGTTTTGGTTGATTGACAACGTCACTGTGGAGGCGTGCCAGAAGATGTTCAGGAACGCCCCACACCGTTAACCCAACAACGCTACGAGTTCCATGGTTCGCTGCCGAGTCCGGATGTGTCATTGCAGACGCCAGTGTTGTTGTGCCGACCGATGGAGGGGAAAACCTGACACATTCGCCAAATGTGACAGTCGGTATTGTGAGTCGACTCAGTTTGCTTGGTCTCGAGAACCGCGCGAGTTTGCGCAAGTTGCTGAGTAACACCCCGCCGGCCTACAAGATGTCTGCATGCCCCAGATCTGCGTTGCTAGCTTCGAAGCACTCGTATCAACGATCTCTTGTTGTTCCAAATCTACTCATGAAGCACCTTTGTAGCATGGCGATATCTACGTTCTGCGCGGAACGCGCTTTGTTCTCCCCGACTGAGGCGCCACGGCACCACGAAATTCATCGCACTCGTCTATGACGCTCACCGACAATGCCATCGACATGGCGGACGAGCCCAATTCACATCATGTTCGACAATGCACTTTATCGATCCTCCGTTTCTAGAAGGAGCCTTCGTATCTGACCCGCAGACACAGTGGAAAGAGCTGGGCACTGTGGGGGGTTGTGCGCAACAGGCTGGCGCGCGCTGCAACACGACTGCAACCCTTGCAATGAGGTTATCTGGCAGACAGATGCCATGTCCTATCCCAGTCGATATCGAAGACACACCTGCAGGTACAACCGCGAGGAGCCGCAGAAGCCTTCAGAGCGATGCTCGGTGGTCTTGCGTGCGTTGGATCATGGTCAAAGGCGCACACTCACATCGCCGCATGAAAACCTGCACCATCGCCCTGACAACAGCAGATTGCAGGCGCATACAGCGTACCCTCTCCCTCGCTGCGTCTGTCTTATCGCTGTTACACTGAAACGATCTGCATCTCGGCACTCCCGCCATGTTTTGTTCGATGCGCTGCCAAGTCGAGCTTAACGAGTTCCTCCTTCCTATTCGGTCAGCACGTCCACCCCCAAGCTTTTGCTTCATTTATAGCCACCAATGTAGCGCTGGATGTGGACTGTCGGTTCATCTACGCTTTGCTTGGACTCACACTTGGTTGCCGATTGTGATCTCGTGCTTGTACCGACACTGGGGCGACTATGGACGTTGAGGTCAAGAAGGGGCAGGTACGTTTGACTACCTGCCGAGTTAGCCATAGGCGGTACCTCGAGGTTCATGTCGTGTTCAGCACCTCTATGGCCTATGGACGTTGTATAAAGTGGTGATCAGCTGCGGTCGATGAGCTCTGCACGGCGCACTCTTCTAGCCTCACCCTAGATTCAAGTAAACATGTTCCGCCGAGCTGCCCTCCTCTCGCTCGCTGCCCTCGCGGCAGCGAAGGAAATGCCCAAGGATGAGTTCAGGGCTGCACAGCTCTTCGACTCTGGTATCCGCCACGAGAACAACAAGGCCTTGAAGCTGGTGAGCATTCTCTCAGATGTTGCTGTGCCCGGCGCTAACAGACTTTCAGGAAACCTGGGCTAACCAGGAAGCTGCTGGAGTCTACGCCTCGGCCCAGTACGCCGAGCTTGCGTCTCTTGCCAACTGTGCCAACGGTACCGCAAACACAGCAACAGACACCTTCAAGTGCAAGAACATCGACCTGTACCACTTCCTCTCTCACTCGGCTCTTGGAAGTACCTACGGCTTCGGCTCCTCATCCTGGGGCTGGACATCAAGTACGGGCCGCGAATTCGTTGCCATCGGTCAATCTGATGGTACGGCTTTCGCTGAAATCACCAAAGAGGGCAAGCTGTCTTACCTTGGACGTCTTCCCCAGTACTCGACTCGTAGTCAATGGCGCGAGATTCGCGGCCAGAACGACTACATGATCATTGGATCCGAGGCTGTGAACCACGGCATTCAGATCTTTGACATGAAGAAGCTGCTCACCGTCAGCCCCTCGGCGCCCAAGACTTTCAGCAACACCGCTGATCTTGCTGGTCATTACAAGGGCCTTCCCACAGGTCGCACTCACAACGTTGTCACCAACCCTGAGACCAACTTCATCTACTCTGTCGGTGCTATGCCCAGAACCGACAAGTGCAAGTCTGGCATCATCTTTATTGACATCAGCGACGTCAAGAATCCCACATCTCCCGGCTGCGCTTCTGCGGATGGTTACGTCCACGACGCCCAGTGCTTGATCTACCATGGACCTGACAAAACCTACGAAGGCAAGGAGATCTGCTATGGTTTCAATGAGGACACTTTGACAATCTACGATGTCACCAACAAGAAGGCGCCCGTGATCCTGTCCATCACTTCCTACACCGGTGCTGCATACACCCACCAGGGCGTTGTTCTTGACCCCAAGGACCAGCGCTACCTGTTGCTTGATGACGAGTACGATGAGTACGACAAGGTCGGACCTGGTGCATCTGGCAACCCCATTACCTACATCTGGGACATTTCCAGCCTGAAGGCGCCTAAACAGGTAAGTTTCCAACGAAAAGTGTGCTCGAAGTCCATGACTAACAGTGACAATAGACCGGCTACTACAAGTCTGGCGCCAAGGGTGTTGACCACAACCAATACGTTGCCAACGGTTTTGCGTACCAGTCCAACTACGGCACCGGCTTCCGCGTCCTCGATGTGCGCTCAATTCCGAGCGATCCTACTGGTAAAGGCGTAAAAGGTCAGTGGTCTTGCGCACATTCCGAGAATCAGGGCTATACTAATGTGATATGCAGAAATTGGTTTCTTCGATGTTTACCCTGAGGACGACAACCAGACCGGCGGCGGCAAGGTCGACTTCGTTGGCACGTGGTCCAGCTACGCCCTCTTCAAGAGTGGTTACATCCTCGTCAACACGATGGAGCGTGGCGCATTCGTCCTGAAGCTGCAGGCTGGTGCCACCGCATGAGGACGTAGGCAATGTGTGCCATGAGACGCAAGCTCGTGTTCTACCGCGGATGGTAAAATGGGACAGATCTGCGAGTTAATTGGTCAATGCAAGCATGCCGTCCCTTACTCTACTGTTTTATCCCCGACATCGTTTGCCTCCCCGTTGCCCGTGAGACGTTCCCAGACTACCCAAATGACTTGCATCTCATCGATGTTGTCGTACTCGGCCAATCGCCTACCCTTGAAATGGTGCATTCTTCAAGACCTTCCATTCAAGCTTCCCCGACCCGCCTGCACTCCCGCCACTCACCTCGGCAACGCCCAGTCCATGCTCCTAATGGCGTCAGATCCTATCAAAGTCTCGTGCCTCGTTTGCACAGATTGTGGCGTTGACGCGCCAAGCCTCTCTGCAGGCACAAGAGCGGGTATGTTTCTCTTGGCTCATTAACTTCCTTCCCAATCAGGGTCCGCCCGAGAACGGTCCGCCATGAGCTAGTTGCCTCCGCCCAGGAACTACGTTCATCTCCTTCCCCATGTATCACAATGAGCCTTTTGCGATCACGCAGCCAAGAGTCAAAGTACCTATCACCCGGTCACTGGCCACTTCGTCTGGTCCCTGAGGTATGGGGGATATCAGCTGCCTGTTCGGGTTAGACTGTGATTTGCGTCAGTTTGGATGGCAAAGGATTGCTTGGGCCGAGCATGCAGAGTATATATGATGCGGTGATTCCTGCGTGGAGTTCTAGCTGCATCCTCACTCAAGCTCTACAATTGTCAATATGAGGTTCGATTTGCTCATTGCCGGTGCCGGCTTGGTCTCTTCTGTCTCGGCCGGAAAGCCGAACAAGTTCGTCACGCAGAAGGACTTGATCAAGGAAGTCAAGCTCAAGAACCTGATCAAGGGTTCTGAGAAGCTCCAGAGAATCGCCGACAAGTACGGTGGGAACCGAGCATTTGGAGGAGGCGGCCACAACGCGTGAGTTGTCATTCTTGAGAGGTTCAGCGAACACATTCGCTAATTAATCCAAGCACCACCGAATGGCTCTATGACAGCTTGAAGAAATATGGAGACGACTACTGGGAGGTCTACAAGCAGCCCTTTGTCGAGCTCTTCACCGCTGCAACTGTCAAGCTTACCGTTGCTGGCGCCGATACCAAGGCCGAGTACCTGACCTACGGCCCCAGTGCGAACAACGTCGGCGGCAACCTTGTCAAGGTCAACAACCTAGGCTGCGATGTCGCTGACTACCCTGCTGGAGTAGCTGGTAATATCGCCTTCATCTCCCGCGGTACTTGCACCTTTGCCCTAAAGGCCGCCAATGCAAAGACTGCAGGTGCTTCAGGCGCCATCATTTACAACAACGTCCCCCTCCAGCCTCTTTCCGGAACGCTCGGTGGCGATGGCAACTACGCACCTGTTGTTGGTATTACGCAAGAGATCGGTAACGAGCTCCTTGCCAAGATTGGCAACGGCACTGCAGTGCCCGCGACGCTCTTCATTGAGACGATCCGCGAGAACCGCACAAACTACAATGTTATCGCCGAGACCAAGGGTGGCGATAAGAACAACGTTCTTATGATTGGCGGGCACACAGATTCCGTGTATGCTGGTCCTGGAATCAACGATGATGGCTCTGGCACCATTGGTGTCCTTGTCGTCGCCGAGGCGCTCGCGAAGTACAAGGTTAAGAACGCCGTCAGACTTGGATTCTGGGGAGCAGAGGAGGTAAATGCTTACTCATATCCATCGCTTGAGTGCTCAGGTTTCTAATTGTTCTTCAGTTCGGCAAGCTGGGCTCTTTCCACTACCTCAAGACCCTCAACGGCTCCATCTCCGGTGGTCCAAAGGAGGTCAGCAAGATCCGTGCGTACCTCAACTTCGACATGATCGCGTCTCCCAACTATGTCTACGGCATTTACGATGGCGATGGTAGCGCGTTCAACTTCTCTGGGCCCGCTGGTAGCGACACCATTGAGAAGGATTTCGAGAAGTTCTACGAGGCCAATGGCCAAAACCACGTCCCAAGCTTGTTCACCCTGCGCTCGGATTACGCCGCCTTCCTCGAGAACGGTATTCCCTCAGGCGGTCTGTTCACTGGTGCTGAAGTCCTCAAGACCGAGGAAGAAGCGAAGCTCTTTGGTGGCGAGGCGGGCGTTGCGCTCGATAAGTGCTACCACCAGAAGTGCGATGACATCAACAACCTCAACCATGAGGCGTATCTTCTCAACACTCAGAGCATCGCCAACTCGGTTGCCAAGTATGCTATCAGCTGGGACGGAATTCCAAGGCCCAACGCTACGTTGAGGAAGAGGGATGCTGGAAAGGCGCGCTTTGCGGCAAGGTTCGACAAGGGTGGACATGACCACCACGGCCAGCCTTGCGGCGCTGGTCACGATGAGTTGTAAATGCTGTGTTGTATTCGAACGATGATACCATGATGACGATGATGACGATGTTGTAGTTGTAAGCAAGGATAGTAATGATCATACTCAAGCAAACCTGCTACTGCCCGCCTCTGTCTCCCTGCGTATTGCCATGTGATCCGATGCGGTGGATTTCTTGAACTGCCCGGATGTTGTTGGCCTAGTAGGCATCGCGCTTGTTGTCCTTTCACGTTCCAAAAAGAAACGAAACGGCAAACACTGAGCAGGTGTCATTGTACTCTCTGAAGCGATCTAAGGGCTTGCGAGAGGATCTCATACGATCACTTGATGTTGCCTGCCCACGGCTAGCATCCTTAAAATGTTGTTGGAGAGACACTGTTAGTAGACAAAATAGGGTGAGGGTACGGTTGTGTTATACGAACACGTGTCGTGCAGACAAGCATTGTCAAGGCCCTTTTCTCCGAAATTTAGTTTTCTGCACTCGTTTCTTGTACTCGAGAAGTAACGTGGCGGAGCCATGGGCACCGTGATGGCTTCAGTCACTTTTTTGGCGCGCGACAAGCACAGCGCGGAGCGGGGCGGAAGTTATGTAACATCGCGACTCCGATGTAATCTGCGTGTATTCTGGACGATGATTTGTAGATGAGGGACCGCGTGGCCAAGGTAATTTTGAGCAGTTGGCTGGAATAATTGCAGCAATGATAAGAATTTTCTGGCAGCTTTTTTTTCCGAGTTGTTTTTGGCTCTACATCTTACTGTACATCATGCACGCGCGGTTTCCTTCAGCTATAAAGTTCCATACAATGCTGGTCGCGGTCCAGCGAGCTCCTGAAGGGGACTAGCGATTCCAAGATCCCTGGATAAAAGCCGGTCTTTATCTCAGTCGTTTCTGATCCTTCTCCACAGCTTACCCGGCTTACTCACCCTTCTCTTCGTCTCATGCTCAGCTCGTAGGTTAGGACTCTGCAGCTACTTGCTGATTGGAGTCTTTGCTGCAGCTATACTTCGTGTGGCTTCCAAGCTTGGTAGAGAGTGGCAGCGCCGCGCGTGGGGTCCAAAATTGTAGCGTCTTCGACAAGAGTTCACCGTATTTGCAGATCGCTCTCGCATCTCATTGGCTATCATAAGCCTGGTAGTTACCGATATCTGTTAATCCAGACACACCAACAAGGATTGTTTGACACGTGCGTGAGTAAATATACCCAAGCACAGCCATTGTGGCTTGCAGAACAGCCCAACAGTCCACGTATTGCAGGGGCATGCTGCGGATACGATGCCTGCTACAATTTCAGCCTCGTCTGTTAGATTCCAAGACTTCGGTTCTGTTAAAGCACGCTTAGAACGTCTTTTTTCCATTCCGAACACAATCAAGCCCTGTCTCTTCTCTCCGTTTACAAAACTGCTATTCTTTGTCCAACCTTTGGCCGTCTTCTGCGTTGAAGATCTGACCAGGTCACGTCACGATGGCTGATCAGAGAGTGCAGCTACTTTTGAAAGACCAAGATCAAGCAGCCTCTCGAAAATCAGGCAGCCTCTTATCCGGCGAGGAATCCTATGTAGCTGCTAAGGGAGGCTGGTTCAGGGCGCGACGATTTGCACATCGATTCTGGGTCCTCGAAGCTTCGGCAAGCCTACTGTCGCTCATGATATTTGCAGCTGTGATCGGCATCCTGAATAGCTACAATAACACTATCTTTGGGGATGCTTCCAAGACCCAGAGCAGTTTGAGCGATAGGCCAACGATCTTCCCATTACTCGCTATCATGAGCACGGTGATGCGAGCTAGCATGCTTCTACCCGTTGCCACAGCTATTGGACAACTCAAATGGTCGTGGTTTCGCTCTTCTCGACGATTGATCGACATTGAGCGGTTTGACGAGGCATCCCACGGGCTCCTCGGCTCAGTCAAGCTGATGTTCTTTCTACGACTCAGGTACGGATTGTTGTCGAAGTGGTAGAACGCCACTCGATACTGACAAAGCTTTCCAGGAATATTGCGACCATAGGGGCGGCTCTGACAATCTTGGCGCTTCCACTCGACGCGGTGATCCAAAGTGCTGTTCTGATGCCCTCCAAGCAAGACACTGTAACTCATCTCAAGACACTTTCGCCTTCATTCGATAACTATACAGAAATTGCATTGCTGGGACGTGCTAGGACATATACTATTTGGTCGCGCTCCGAATCCAAAGATGATGGTTATCCCTCGCCAGCCATGGTGAACGCTCTCCTGTACGGACAAGGATATTCAAACGGTCTGAGCGGATTCGTTGAAGGCTCCGCAAAGTCTGACTGTCCGACCGGATACTGCCATTACAACACATCTCAAACACTTGGAATTGGATACAAATGTGTGCAAAGAACGGACATACTTTATGTTCCGGCAGACGGAACCAAACCTGCATACCAGACTCTTGCGGATACAAACCTGAAATTTTACCATGAAGGCCACAAGAACGCCATCAAACAGTACATTGCTGCAGAGTCTTATAAGACTTGGCCGGACAATGAATACTCCACTAGAATATTTGGCTTCAGAACTGGTCCACTGATTGCTCGCACAGCAATGCTCTTCAACCCCGATAAAGGATCCGACAAGAACATCAATAAAGGCACGTACGGTGCAGAGTGTGGGCTTTTTTGGGTGGTCAGTACAAGAGGATTCTACATCAATGGAACAACAAACTTTGCCTACAGGGCCTATGACGTTCCGCCAGTTCCTTTCAAGTTCAGACTTGGCAACGATGGCAACTTGAATCTGGATCCTGAAAGATGTATCGTCAATGGACAAGACGTCGCTCCAAGCGATAAAGACTACTTCAGGAACAACTGCAATTTCATGGTCGGATCAGATGCGCACCGGACCATTCAGGACTTTCTGACGGCTGACACGGACTATGGCTTTATGGGTAACCTTACCCTTCTGGAGAGCTATGCAAACAAAACAACTAGGTGGAACAAAAGGAATCTGTTCATCATGAACTTAGACCAGGCAAGTGCGAATAGGAATAGTAGCGACGCTCTCAGTTCAATCAACCAGATGTGGAAGAACATTGCCTTCGCAACCACTTTTCACATCGGCAACACTCCAAGCACGCTCGTCAATAACACCGTTACGAGGCTGTACGCGCCGGGATCAGTCTCAGCTCTCGTCTTCTACTACAAGGTAGATTGGTGGCGCCTTGCAGGTCCAGGCGCTATTCTCCTCTGCTGCTCCCTGTTCGTTCTCTACACTGCCCTGTCTACGAGGAAGCAGTACGCGTGGCGCATGTCTGCCTTGCCATATCTCTTCCATGGTTTAGAAGACCGTGAAAGATTCGTGCAAAGGGATTTGACTGATTACAACGAAATGGAAGATATTGCTAAGATGATGCGGGTTCGATTAGCGGGGCGTGAGGATGCGAATGGGGCGAAGCTCGTGGCCCAGAACTAAGGTAGACATGACCTTGAAAGATGTTTGTCGGAACACTTCATTTACCGTTCGAATTTTCACATAGATCGAAGATGCCTTCATTTTGTAGCTATTGTATGCTGTAGTTGTTCTCATCTTTTCGTTGGTCCAGCACTGACAATGGTATTTCTTTCGAATATATCCTCGAAACATCTTGTCAGTACGATGCTCTCCAGCCGATCATCGTTTCATATACGAGGAAGAAACAACAAGTCTGTCCAGTGAGAGGTTACAGAGGTCCGTTCCTTGTCCGGCAATGCAGACATGCTTAGCCATACCTGACTTCTCCAGTGCCCTCCCTAAACCAGTCATCGCTGACCAGCCCTTCTTCTGCAGTAGCGTAGTTGATGATGGTAGACTTCGCCGATGTATACGCATGGTAAGCATCAACACCGTTCTCGCTTCCCACACCTGAGCTCTTGATACCACCCCACGGACTGCTAGGATCGTTGCGATGATGTGTATTGACCCAGCATATACCGCTCTCGATGCTCTCCGTGACCCGGAAAGCCTGTGACAAATCTTGAGTCCAGATTGCGGCGCCGAGACCAAATTCACTGTCGTTCGCCAGCTCGACTGCCTCTTCTTCGGTGTCGAAGCCAACAACTACAATGACGGGACCGAAAGCCTCTTCTCTCCAAATTCGCGTGTCGACTATTTTCTTCGTGACGCTATCCTTCAGTATGGTGGGCGAGAAGAAGTATCCTTTCGAGAAGTCGGTACCGTCAAGCGAAGAGATTCCGCTCATCTTTTGGCCTCCAGTAACTACTTCGACGCCTGCTTCCACCGCGTCATCGACCAGCGTGCGTACGTTGGCCAGCTGCTTCGCCGATATTAGAGGGCCCATCATCGACTCCACATTCTTTGGTGATCCCATCCTTGTCTCAATACTTTTCACTTTCTTCTTCAAGCTCTCTACTACCTGAGCAAGGATGCTGTTCTGCACAATGATGCGTGTTGCTGCGACGCAGGTCTGGCCACTGGCGATAAAGCTCGCAAAGACAACGCCATTGATAGCAAGATCAATGTGCGCTTGCTCGAAGATGAGCAAAGGTGCTTTTCCTCCTAGCTCAGCGGTGTATGCAGCGAGATTACGGCCCGCGATAGCACCGATAGCTCTGCCAGCAGGAGTTCCACCCGTGACGTCAACCTTCTTGATAAGCGGGTGCTCAACAAGCGCCTTGCCGGTAGTGATCCCATCGCCAGGAAGGACATTGAAGACACCATCTGGCAGACCGGCTTCCTTGAAGAGCTTGCCCAGCTCGATGCTGGTAAGTGGTGTGAGCTCACTGGGCTTCAGCACTATCGAATTGCCAGCGGCTAACGCGGGTGCAATCTTCTTTACAGCAATGAGCATTGGGTGATTGAAAGGCGTGATTTGGGCAACAACTCCGAGCGGTTTGCGATCGATCCAATTGTGAAGCTTGCCCATGGTTGGCAAGACGGAGCGCTCTTCAGTCCTGATGAGCGAGGCGTAGTATTTGAACCACTTTACCAGAGTTGGCACCTGGGCATTCATCCCTCGTATCGCTCTTCCAGTCTGTAGCACTTCGAGTTCGATCAGCGACTTCATCCGCGTTGTCAAAAGTTCAGCGATCTTGTCGAGGGTATCTGCGCGTACGTGGCGTGGGGCTTTCGACCAGACACCAGACTTGAAAGCTTTATGTGCGACCTGTACAGCATCCGCAACATCTACAGAAGATGCAGCATGACAATGCGCAAATGTTACCCCAGTCGCGGGATCCTCAATGGCAAGTCTGTTGGAGGTCAGAATGTGCCTTGATGAAGGATGAGCTAACTGACTGGTCCGCATTTCCCGCAACTTCTTTCCCTGCCACCCACATGTTGTACACCTGTTGTTGCTGGCTCATCTTCGAAGAAAATTGATTTGAGATGCTGAGTGAAATAGAGAGAGAGAGCGGCAAGATGTATACGTGTAGGCGGAGGTGGCCGAGCATCGGGTGGATACCCCACGATAAGCTAGCGCTTCGGTTAATGCTGCCCCGATGACGGAAGGAGAAGGCAGCGTCCTTCAACCCCAAGGCTATTACCGTGATCAACTCGGAGCTTCGATCTACTCTGAACGGAATATGACAAATGAAGCAGCAGATGCATGAACACGTGAGCAACATACTTCATATTGAAGTAAACTGGGTGTCCCTATCCTCGATCTGTCCAGTATTCTTCTCCAACTTTGCCCTGGCAGTGGGTTCAATGAGCAGAACTGGATCGCCGGTCTGGGACACACTTTGTGAGACATCGGCACGGCATTTTGCGCACTTCCTACGAACAAGTCGCCGCACGATACGAGCCGAGCCACAATACGCTCCCCCCTCCCACAGCTTGCAGTGCTGGGCCAGCATGCTGACCGTCGGCCCTGTAGCGTTTGCGTGGATGCAAGTGAATATAGTCCAGGTTGTGGTACACATCTGCCTAGGTTGCTGTTAGTTCTCAGAGGAGGAGAATCATTCTTATTTTGCGGAGTGTGAATGTCCTGTTCGACGGTTGTGGGCGGGGGTACGAGGTCTTTTATCCATGATGTTACTCTCTTGAAGTCGTTGCCGTGATGCGCTCTTCAAGCCCTGAACTCTCACATTAGGCTGTGGAACGAGCTAAGAATCTATGCACATCGTGAGACCAGTTACACATAGTTTTCAAACTCAGCCTTGTCTCTGTACACAGGAAGAGAATGCAATGGTTCCTTCACCAATGCCTCGACTTTGTTGCATACACTTAGTTCTAGTATAGACGCAGCAGCAGTTACTATCATGCGCGTATTTACAACAATAGCCTATCAGTGCGACATCACCAAGACAGCTCACGCAACGCTGTCAAGTTGCAGCTCCCTAGATTATATTGTAGATACGGTACTCAACATCTCAAGGCCGCGGAATGGTGCTCCTTTGACCATTGCATAAAATCGAACGCACACTCACAAGATCCCTGGTCACAGAGCGTCTAGTGTAGGGGCACAAATGGTGTGAATTATCTCCATGGTTATCTCGCGCTGATGCACCAAATCAAAGGAGAATGGATGTTGTGAATACCACTTGTGAAGGCTTTTCCTGTGGTGATTGCAAATTCGTCACTCGTCAATCACCACATCTGTATATGCTCATGCTTCTGGGCCCTTGCAAATCATACAGTTGGCGAATAACATCGACAACGACTCGAACAGAACAACTCATTGAACAACGCGCCTCCGGTACATCAAAAAAATGTGCTCCATCACTCGCATCATCTACGAATGCGGCCACTACAAAGAGAGCTCAAAGGCAGACTGTCCTGCTGGCTCAGGAAAACAAGGTTGCCCCGGGCTTGAGTTGATGACGCCATATCTTCCTTCGCGGAGGTGCGATGGTTGCGAGGCGGCAGACCGGGCGCTGAGTGGCAGGCGTTAAGACTTGAGCCTGCAAGTAGAAGTGCACGAAGACTACATGGTCAGAGAAGAAGATGAGGCGATCCAGAAGACTTCCAGCCTCTGCAACCAAGCAGATATCTGAATTCCTTAATACAAAGGCTTTCACATGCATGTTTCTATCAGTTCGCTCAAAACGTAAGTGCAAGTTTGTAGTCTCTGACATCGTATTGCAAAGTCAGGTGATGCCCATGATTTTTAGCCCCTTGGAATTGCTCCTACGCCCCTCCAGATCCTGGTTAAGTTCGCCTTCTGCGCCGTAACTGAGCAACAGTTCGATCATCAAGCTTCTTTCGATACCCGTGGTGTTCCTTGCCGTGAGCGCCATCTTTAGTGGTGAGTGCCCGTCGTTCGCTTCATGGTTGATATCAGCGCCTTTGTCTGCGAGAAATTTTGCGATCTCGCGCGTAGCGACACCTGGTGTCCGTGCAGCTAGGTGGAGCGGCGTTTCACCTAGGTCGTTGGTGGCGTCGATCGAATGACCTAGGGATGTGAGGCTCTTAACGATCTCCAACTGGCCACCAAGCACCGCAGCATGCATCGCAGAATAGTAATGTGTGGATGACGTGCGAGTGATGTCGGCGCCGTACTCCATTAAAACGCGTAGGATATCGGAAGACATTTCATGAGCAGCGCGGATAAAAAAGTAACCGTACTCGGGGTGGGCTACCATGGGATTGGCACCTTCCCAAAGCACACGCTCGACCTCGGCAGAGGTTGCGCCGGAAGGAATGTTTGCAAGAATTCGGTCGACGCCAATACGTGAGTCGAGGTCGAGGTCTTTCCTGTTGCCTTTGGCCACGGCAATCTTGTCTGACGTGATCCTTTTATGGATGATGGAAATGTCTGAGCTTGACAAAGTGGTTGGTGAGTATTCTTCAGCGAGCCTTGTCATGGCCCTTGATTTGGTCTTGACGTCGAGTCGAGTAGATGCTTCAGAGCACCAGCTGCGTGATTTCCTGAGTCTCGATTCTCTGCTTTCAGGTGCAACCAAGGTGCGGTTCGATGAGACGGCATCGTCGGTGTAGAATGTACCACGGGAGGCCGACAATTTACTTTGGGAGCCATGAGATGTCGCTCTAGAACTCGATCTCTCATCTGTAACCCTGATGATCATCGAGTGTGTCAATGGTTGAGCGTCTTGGTGGCAGGGAACATCTGCGAGCCAAGCCCCAATGCCTTTGTCTGAATGCTTGGTCGAAGACTTGGTTGCTATCGATTGCTGAGAAGGACTGTTCCTCCCACTGTCGCTGCCACTGCGACGTGATTCGCCAAGCACGGGTTCGAGAGAATCAGGTCTCGGTGTTGTTGTCCGACGTTCAGGACCAGAACCCCGTGATACTGGCGAAGCTGACTCTTTCGCCAGAGCTGTGATACACGATCGGAGCAATCGAACTGCTTGGAGCAGTGACTTCAGCCGTTCCCTGGCTAGTTGATTGACATGGATCTCTTCCATGTCAGTACGCTTCAGAAGCTCGTTGGTCGAGTTTTTCAGTCCACTGACATAGCTCTCAATGAGTGAGTCAAGCGATTCAATGGTATCGGTTCGACCGAATCTGGCACAGTCAGCAAACGTTGTATTGGGAGCAAGTCCCGTGCCTGCTCACAATGAAAGGTAGTCAACAGCAAGATCAAGCACGATCCTCGACGCTTCAAGATCCTGGCGCAAAACGACAAGAGTGCTATCCTTGAACATCCGCCAATCATCCTTTGGTGAGGCGCTACATGATAGCTTCAAGAAAGACTTGTGCAAACGCTCACTCGTGTCGTCGCTGGAATCTAGAACTTGTGTGAATGCGTCTACAAGTGCGGTAGGTAGTTTTGAGCCAAAGGTCGAGAAATCATCCTGCGCAACGCCAAGGCCGGTTCTGATGATTTGGAGGTCATTATTGATGGCGTTCAGGTCTGTCCTGGCTTCACGAACTTGTCTCGCGAAGCTACTAATAATCGGAATGACCTGCAGACAGCCTAGTCAGTGAGTGCACAGGTTGCAGATCTGCAGAGATGCTTGCCTGGGCTATCGACGTATTAAGCGCAGCGCATCTGGCAGCAACTGTGCTTGAACGAGCCATTTGTTGTGACAGAACAACGCTTTAGGCTTCGATGGATTCTCAAGGAGCACGTTGGGATGAGCGAAGCCTAAACAGCGTCCACGAGGGTAGGTGGGGTCCGCGACAGCCGGCGACGCGTTAGATGGCAAGAAGCAATATGGTTACACAAAGTTTGAGGGCAGCGAAATGGCCCTCGGGTCTGTTAACAGTGTCGTCGCACGGGAAGACTGGCACAAACCCCGTATCGCAAGACTACGCCGCAAACTTGTGGCGCCCTGAAATGCTGTCGTGAATCCTACACGCAAAGCGCAATCATCTCGCACAATCAAAGTAGGCTTAAGCCTGTGGAGAGGGCTGTGAAAACAAACAGCAGTTCGGCACGTCTGCGTTAGCCAGGGCAGGAGACTGGTGTGCCGCGTATCGGGGGCAGCGAGGTGGAGCGACTTTTTCCGGGCTGACAACCGTTGAAATTGCCTCGCCCAGCTACGGCTGGCGCACAACCATCTGTCGTGCCTCGTCGTGGTTAGACAAAGAGGAACGAGCAAGGGATCCCGGCTTCAACGTGCTGCGGGAACGCAGCCGGTTGAGCACGCACCACGGAATGAACCGCTGTAGGTTGCGTCGCCCAAGAGCGGGCCGCTCGCGTGCAATCAATTTCTTTGTTCCAACGCAATCTCTGGCAAAACTCCTAGAGCATAAAAGCAGTCCGCATGTATTGCCGCCGACACGGTGATGCCCTCCGTTCTGCAATCTCGTGTGCCGTTGGCGGTGGTCTGGATCGTCGAGGGCCAAAGTGACAGCCAAGCTGGACGCTATAAGTCGCACCAATGTGATCAAGGCACGCAGCGTGCAGTTTCATCGGTCCTCGAACAGCGCTCCACAGCCCTTCAATTTCGAGACGCTTAGATGGACACCGCAGAGACGCTACAGTGACAGCGCTACAACGACAACACTGCTGAACGCCGTCGATGGAGACGTGGACTCCGACGACACAGCGACTGGCGGACGTAACACCACACGAAGAGGCGGTGGCCAAGGTTTGCTTGTTGACCATTCGGATCCATCCGTGGCTCAGGAATTCCTCGTCACGTGGCACACAAGCATGCTGCTCTTTCCAGACAGCGCAAGCATTTGATGAAGTGATGTACGGTATTGCAAAGCAGTGGCAAGGTCAGCTTCGTCCAGCCCAAATGAAGCCCAAATGTCGATGTGGAGCTGTAGCCTGACCCCAGGCGTAAATTGGGGGGTAGTCGAGGAGGATAGTTGGCATGTGAGAGTGGAATGTACCTGGAGGGGGAAGGGCTTCGGGTGATTGGACAGCGATTTTATATGTCGAATGTAGTGTCTACCATAGTATGCTGTGAGAGCACGATGACGGTCCACTGTCTGTCTGTCAAGCCATACGCTCCCCTCGAAGCAGAACCTGTGTGGTAACGCTGGCGGCTGAAGGTGTGGGCATGCGGTCGGTCATGTAGATTTGAAGGTCTTCAAAGATGAGATGAAGTGGGATTGAAGTGAGAAGGGTTTGAGATCTTGCGTCAACAGCGATTGAACCTTGGGTCGGCAAGAGCCTCCCGTCAGGCTAGAGGCCGAGAACGGCTAGCGCATCAGAATGGAAGGGAGACATGAACGTCATAGTAAGGCCGTACCAAACATCTATTGCTTTCGAGACTGCGTTCTTCTTCATCTGCTATCCTCATACCCCTCCGGATCATACAGAGTCGCTGCAGATAGATCCGAGCCAGCGCGCTGCCTTTACACGCACCGAGACCGACGCGCGAAAACCGACAGGTCATGGACAGAGATAGAATGTTCCCATCAGAGCGGTCTGCTACCTGTTTGCGGCGGAGTAGTTCTCCCTGATCTCATATGCCAGGGCAGTC
Source organism: Didymella segeticola (assembly GCA_004522025.1). NCBI lineage: Eukaryota > Fungi > Ascomycota > Dothideomycetes > Pleosporales > Didymellaceae > Didymella > Didymella segeticola. Next base: position 148,433 of record SDAV01000005.1, on the reverse strand, counting down.
GATCGATAGAAGGTTTGCCGCAGGTACGGCGCCGATTTTGACCTACAGAAGGTTTGCACAGACCGCCTTTCTCTCTCCGCCGCTTTCCAAACGCCGCCGTCATTCAACCAAAATCTTTCGCGGAACTTCATAAGCCGAGGCAACCGCTGTCCGAAGCATGTCTGGTCCTCTTCCTCCTCCGCCGCCGCATAAAGTTACCACGACTTTGACCAAAATTGGCGTCCACCTTCCGGTTCTGGCGTCTCCACCTACCCCGCCGCGCCCGCTGGCTAAGCGACGTCAATCTTCGGCAGCCACCGCCTTTCCCTCCACCATTCACCTCGACACGTTACAACGCGTTGCACGCGTGTCGGCACCCGCCACAGCGCACTGTTCGATTTGCGCCTTGATGCCTTGAACTCGGAGGCATCCCATTGAGTGAGGACGGCATTCGCTTGCCATTTCTAGCCCCCGGGCGCTGTAATCGATAAGAAAACCGTCATCATGGCCGACTTCAACGAACAAAAGACTCCTCTTACCCTCGACAACGTCCAGGAATGGGCCCGTTATGAGTTTCCAGAGGCCTACAAAGCGCTGCCACGGGCTTCCAGGGTCTCGTACATTGATATTGACGACACGTCCTTCAATCGCGTGATTCAGAGATCACTCGGTCGTTCAACGCACAAGAAACTGCTTGTGATTGGCGACTACGCGCCAGGCGACGACGTTGAGGACTCCAAAGTTGTTGCACACGTTCATGAACACGATACCGAGATCACATTTTACCGCCTCAGTGAGGAGACAGTCGACGGCAAACCAGAGCTGCATCCCGTCCGTGCTACCAGCAACGTGGCGTTCTACTCGCCTTTCAGCAAAGTTGGTGACGACACCGGCGGCTCGAAAGCCATTCATCGAGTCTCGGCTGTCATCCTGTACTATTTTCTTGCCTCAGAACTAGTCAACGAGCTTGTAAGACACAAGAACGACTCCAGATGGTTCGCCAAGAATTTCAGAGAGGCTTGTGACTGGATTGGCAACGACGGTGATCGACCTTCACCAGTATCGAGGCCTGGCACTGCACGTCGAGAGAGCGATAAGGACAGTACATTCGAATTACCTACGAAGATTAAACGAGAGAGGGAGGAGTACACACCGACCGGAACCCGTAAGCGCAATGACCGCTGTTCTGCTTCTGCTCTTGCTGACCCCGCTTAGCCAAGCCCAAGCGCATCAATCACTCCCGAAAAGTACTTGCTATCTTTGAGTACTGAAAAACAGCCCACTGACACGAAATCATAGGCATCACTAGTATCAGAGAGCGTGCCGTCCCCAGCAGTCGAATTCTTTCCCACGAAAAGGCGTCCCAGCCATGTTCGAAAGGTAGCTCTCTTATCCGCCATCCAAACAACTATCAAAGCTGACGGGGAGCAGCCGTCGAATCTGTCAGAAGGCATTCTTTCCCCAACGGACGAGGTACTTGCCGACGAAACCATGCTCAAGCATGCTTACAGCGGCTTACAACAGGAATGCGCACAGATCAAGACGAAGCTGGCCGCCACGAAGGAGAGAATGAAGCTCGCAGAGGCGCTCGTGCACAGCCGAGATATCGACCTCCATCTCTCCAAAGTTCGAGTTGAGCGCGCTGAGAGAGAAGCTGCTGCTGCAAGAAAAGAATTGAATGATCTGAAGACGAGTCTTCTCAAAGACATCGAGAAGGTCATAATGAACAGGTTTGCAGGAGGATCAATTGCTTCGGACAACTCAGAGATGTCGTCTTCTAGTCAGCGGGATTGATTGCTTTTGCTACGTCCCATTTGTGTTGAACCGTTTTGACGAGAGCGTTCGGCGCGCACGATACCCTTTTGCGGCTTGTTCATACTTCACGAGGTTTCTTTGTACATTTCTGGGCCGTCGAGCCCATGATGACCTGTCAGTATCATCATAGATCTGCAGTTTGACAAACATCAATTCTGCACTCTTAACAATTTCATGAGTACTGTGACTGCCAGAGTCACTTACCATGGAACATTCTATTTACACGGCCCTGTCACTCTTGTGTATTGATCGCGCAAACATAGCGTTACCTTTCATTCGGCAAACACATGCAGCATTTAGTACGTAGCGTATACAAGACGAGTGTCGGCACTATTCCGCAACGCAAATCCACAAGCAAGTATTACCATGCCATTGTCAACAGTGGAAACCACAGACGCCATCGATACTCCGTACACATCCAGGCTTCTCCACTTCGACAGCCAGCTCATGCAAACTTCTGCACTTTTAGTCACCATGCGTGCCCTATTTGACCGCCGCAGAAAGCGCATCCCTCGACCTCATCATTCGGTCCACTGAATCGCTCCACGCGGACACATCGCAAGAGTTTAAAGACTTGCTCAGAAGCGCGGAGATACTTATCCAGTACGAGTACAACAGACCGGGGAGGATCTTTGAACCAAATGCTATCCGCGAGGAGGTAGAGCAGGCACTTGCAGACTTGGATAGGGAGGTTTCAAAGATGCAGGTCAAGGCGGAAGAGTTAGAGGCAGTAAGGCTGAAGCTGTTGCAAATGTGAGCCTCGGAGGCCTGTCTGTTGAGAGGAAATCATATAGAAGCGAAGAGAGCGGAGGTAACGAGGGGATGAGAGTACGCAGGAGGTAAATAGGGAAGGACAGTATGGATATCCAGTATCTGACTGTACATCTGTACCGCTCTAATGAAGGTTATGAGCCGGAACTGTGGATATACATATCCAAGGGGCAGCACTTTGTGGTAAGATTTAGCCTCCCATATCGATTGAGTAAACTTCTTTCGCAAATGTATGAGCATACTCGGTATTTTAGCAGGGTTCGATTCCGAAAGTCTGGTTGTCATTTGACAGAAACAGCACGATTGAAGATGAGGCACGACCAAAGACATGTACACGATGAAGTATAAGAGTGAGCATTGCTCACGCATTATCATAAGTGGGTACCAAAACGACATGGTATCATTGAAGAAGATCGCCATACCAACATGACACATTCACAGCATTACAAATCGTTCCCCCGTCCCTTGCACACAAACAAACCCCCATGTTTAAGCAGCGCGGTCAGGGTTCTCAACGCTATGCCTCCTGTCCTTGCCGATGTAGTTGGAGTCGGGCAACATGTTGAGGATATCCTCCTTCTTGTCTGTTGGACGCTGGTGGATCCAGAACAGGATTCCTCCAATGAAGGCCAGCACAGCCACGACACCGTAGTTCCATACGAGCAGCGGGTCCTCAGACAGCGACACAAGCGCCTGACCGATAGCGTTGGAGAACGCAGACATGAAGTGCCAGTATGAAGTCACGAGGGAGCGCATGTTCTTGGGGGCCTTTGTAAAGGCAAACTCCAGACCAGTGATGGAGGTGAAGATCTCAGAGAAACCGACAAGAACGTAGGGAACTGCTTGCGTCCAGACATTGATGGGCGATGGTTCGTCGCAGGAGTTCATCTCGTTACCGCAGGGACCGGTCTTGTAGACGTAGTACTGGATGACAGTGGCGGAGACCATGGCGAGTGAGGCGAGCATGAATCCGAACGCAATACGCTTGATGGGAGTGAAGCGGATGCCAGCCTTGCGCAGCCAAGGGTAGAGGAAGTTGTCAACGAGGGGGATGAAGATGACGAGCGAGATGGGGTTGAGGTTGGTGATGATGTCGTTGGGGACACCGTTTCGGGTCATGGTCGCGGCCTGCGAGGTCAGGTTGTTGTTCATCTGGTTGTAGGATAGCCAGTACAGAGGAATCCAGGTGAAGCAAGAGCAAGCACGGAGACCACGGGCGACCTGGTCGACCCAAGCGTCATCGAACTGCATCCAGTTGGGCTTGTTCTCGCCGAGATGGCTGGGCTTGACGTCCTCCCAGAAACGCTCACCCTTGAAGTTCCTGCGGGTGGTAACGGGGTTGATGGACCATTTGCCCTTTGTGGCCAGACCAAGGAGCTTGAAAGCGCGGATGAGAACGGAACCAGTAGGTGGGCTCTTGTGGTACTTGTGGCGGCAGAGCCAAAGGACAACAGGGCAGCCACAGAACATGATAGTGGGCAGAAGCCAAGCACACCAGAAACCGACGTACTTCTCAACGTAGACCATAGAGATTTGGCCGGTAAGGGAACCTATGTTGATGAACATGTAGAAGTACAAGAAGATACGCGAGAGGGTGATGTTAGGGTCGGAGATGACTCGTTCGCCAGTCTTCTCGTCGATGATCACACGAGGCTTGGTCTGCTTGTACTGCTCGGCAATGAGCGGCGAAATGTTGGCCTTGAAAGCACCGGTACCAAATCCAAGAACAATCACACCGAGGATGAACGGAGCGATGGCGCTGCCGCCGGTGAGAACGTTGGGGATAGCAGAGATGATGAGGAGAATGTGACCGAGGATGGAGAAGGCGATGGCAATGAAGATTGTGTTGAAGCGACCGAGGTACTCATCGGCAATGATGGCACCAATGATGGGTGTGGTGTAGGCCCAGAAGGAGTTGAAGGTGCCGATACCGAACGAGGCGCGCTGGCCCATGCCGAGACCACCAGGCTGGCCCTCAGGACGAGGATCCTTGCCAGTGCGCTGAACGACACCGTCGATGATGGGCAAGTCCTGCTGGACGAAGTTCGTGTCTGTTTTCAGTCAGTGGGAATTTTCTGGATCATGGAATTGGAAGCGTACAGAGCACCTGGCATCCATAGTAACCGAAACGCTCGCAAAGCTCGACGAACGCAATGGTGAAGATCTGCCATGGGATCTTGCCAGAAACACGGCGAAGGGTCTTCAATTCCTCCTCAGTGGGCTCCTCTCCAACGAGATCGGCCTCAAACTCGACCGGGGCAGCATTGATGTCCTGGCTGAGAGCAGAAGACGAATGACGCTTCTCACCAGCAAGAGCTTGCTTCTCGCCAATCTCATAGATTGGTGTAGCGATCTTGGGCTCGTTGCTGAGGGCCATATCAACCTGGTTGGGACCTGCGGCGGCAGCCATGGTGGATGATGTTCTTCAAGTGTTGACGTTGACACTTGAGAGGTTCACTCTTTTTCGGTGCACTCAAGGTGAGTGATTGGCCGGGGCAAGCTGGGTGAGGGGACGAGCTGCTGCTGAACCCAAACCCTGTGAGCGGAGGCCCTCCAATTAATACTTGCTTCCCCACCATGCTCGCAGCGGCAAACAGCGAGGCAAAGCGTGTCTTGGCCTCTCATCTGCATCCAGCAGGTGAGTTCCAGCGCGACGTTACAATCACGCTAGCTGATCACCATGGGCGGCGGACAGCACCACTTCGCGCGAACAGCGTTATCGAGCACGACAGCCACTTAGCAAATGCTAAGCCCAGGGAACCACGGTGGCCCAGCTGGCGACATTGCTTCACTGCTTGGTAAACTTGGCGGAGCAGGACGATCACCAGGGTGCTAGCCATTCACTGCTGGGCAGGCTTATCGCGACGAAGACGCAGGTAGCGGCGCGGCATCATCAACCGACAATGGTGTGACCGTGTGAGACCAAGGCTGTGGTAGGTGTCGTTGATTTGGCAGTCCTTCTACTGCTGGTTTTGTTGATAGTACTGCACTTCAGAGTCGCCGAATGCAGCATCTTGTCATGCTGTCGTGAGTACGAAGAGTCCGCGTGCATTTCCCGTCTCTCGAGTGGTCGATGCCGCTCCGGCTGGGCAGCGAAGCGGCTTCTCTTGGCGGCTGCAACAACGCCGCCCCCTCCACCATCGAAGCACCCCAAGCACGCTCACGCTCTACGGAAGCCTCCACACCTGAGCGGCGTGCACCTTGGCTCGTCTAACTCACACAGGCAGGTCTACAACCGCGGCAGTTTCGGCGGCCCCGATATAGCTAGCGTGCAACTGTCTTTTTGAACGCCCGGTGCGCTTGCACGCTCATGCTTATCTCTTTATGCTTTCGGTTCTTCGACCGAGGCAGTGTGCCTTGTGGTTGGAGATGAGCGAGGCTGTCTGGAGGCGGATGGGAATTATCTGCTGAAATTGCCTGCACTTACCGCCCTTGAACCGCTGATGCCCGCCACTTTGACACACATTGACCCTCATTCACTGAGTCCGCTACTCGATGCGGTGATTATGTATTCCCCGCTCGTATTGCTTCCTCTCTTTGTTACGCATCAGCAGGAACGCTTGGCGCTCGTTGTGGCGACTGTTCAATGGGAATGTCAAAGGCGATGCCGCCATCTGTAGCCTCTCGACTTATCGCAATCCCCACCTCTGATCACGTCTAGGGCATCGAAAGAATCCTACGAGAAATTTTCTGGAAGCTCTTGTGCATGATCAGACCATGGACTGGTGCTAGTGGGGCCGTTGATTGCCATCGTGTGCCTGCCAAACATGCCCAGTATTGCGCCAAGTATTCATATCCATCGATGGGCTCTACATGCCACTGGGTTACGAGGTGTTGCGATCTGGATGTGTGCCTGTGGGGATGATTATTTGTGGGTATCTGTGCCTCGTGGATTACTTCCACACACCAGGTCCTAGGATTCAATATGCCATAGTTATTGAGGGGACTTGTACCCGATGTGACCTGATCGTGCACCATGTACATACAGAGAAAGCCTGCCGTCGAGCAAGCACAATCTGTGCTGTGTCGTAGGAGGCACAGGCCTAACGTCCTTCGACTGCGATACCTAGCCAATCACAACAGAAACGTCAGGCTCCCGCTGCACTGGAACCTAGCAAGATTGAGAGATTTCTGATTGGCAGCCTATACGATCATTGATGAACATTGACATGCACTTGCATTGAACACAAATCATAGGGCATGCAAGCTCATTATCATTATACGTAAATACGTTGTAGGGTACCGCCGTCTTGTAAGCGCGCAAAACAGGTCATAACCCAGTATACATTTCCCAGCCGTGCGCTTAGTTGCCGGCGGGCTCATCGTCCAAAGGCACACCCTTGGAGAAGTGGTTGATCCAGTTGAAGATCTCCTTGTGCCAGAACAGACTGTTCTCCTGCTTCAGCACCCAATGGTTCTCGTTGGGGAAGTTGAGGAAGCGCGAAGGGACACCAATGTTCTGGAGAACGTTGAAGAGAGCGATACCGTCGCTCTCAGGGAGACGGTAGTCAAGGGTGTTGTGAACGATAAACTGGGGAGTGGACCAGTTGGCGATGTGGTCGAAGGGGTTCCACTTGTCGTAAGCCTCAGACTCCCAGACGGTGCCGTTGTAGTCATGACGAATGAACCACAGCTCCTCAGTTGCCCAAGCAGCCTTGGTCTGGGAGATACCATCGTGGGTTACGAGAGCCTTGAACTTGTTGCCGAGGTCGTTGGACTGGATCCAGTTGGTCATGTAGCCACCGTAGGAAGCGCCAGCAGCGATACCGTTCTCAACGTCGACAAAAGAGGAGAGCTCAGTGTTGATATATTCCCAAGCGTTGACCAGATCGTAGTATGGGTATCCACCCCAGCGGCCCTGGATGGCGTCGGTGAGGTACTGGCCGAAACCAGTTGATCCTGTTGGGTTGGGTGCGACAACAATGTAGCCCTGATCGGCCCAGACAGCGGGGTTCCACCTGTTAGACCACGAATTGCCCCATGCGCCCTGAGGTCCACCGTGGATGTAGAAAGCAAGAGGGTAAGTCTTGTTCTCGACGAAGTTGCTGGGCTTGATGACCCAGGCCTGCAGCTGCTGCTTGAGGTTGGGGTCAGATCCGTTGAAGAAGATTTCAGAGACGTGGTCGGCCTTGAGATCAGCAAATTCGGCGTCGTGATCAGCGGCGCTGAAGATAACGTTCTTGGTGCCGTTGGAAAGAGTGTAGTACTCAACAGGGGTCCAGATGGCGGAAGAGGTGACAAGCAAGTCGTTGTTCGCGAGGAGTGAGAAGGTAGACACCGAGGTGTTAGAGGTCAGGGGCTCAGGAATGTAGCTGGCTTCAGCATCAATGGGGAAGTTGAAGATCTTGACGCGAGCGTAGTCCTCGGCGGTGGCGTAGATGGAGGAGCCATCGTGGGCCCAAGTCAGGGGACCCTGAACCCAGCGGTCGAACTTAGACGAGAGCGCCTTCCAGTTGCTGGTAGCGACGCTGCCGTTGGATGCGGCAACATCAACAGTGTAGAGCTGCCACCTATCCGACTCGTAGTAGTCCTCATCCTGCTGAACGTAGGCAAGCTTGGAGCTGTCGGGCGAGAACGTAGGAAGACCAGAAGCACCCTGGTGACCAGCCTCAGCCGCCTCAGAGTCAGGACCGTTGAAGGCGACAGGCTCTGCGGAGCCAGCAACCTCACCGAGGTAGATGTAGCTAGCAGTGTAGTTGGCCTTGTTGAGTTGAGGGGCCTTGCTAAGGAAAGCATAGAGCTTGCCATCGGGCGAAATAGCGTAGTCGCCAGAGTCACCGAAGGGCTGAACAGGAGTCTCGGACCTGGTGGTGGTCCAGTTGACGCCGTGGTTCAAGTTGCGGAGACCGGGGTGAGAAAGGCCATAGCTACCGTTGGCGGAGAGGGTACCAGCGAACACGTTGTAACGGTTCTTGGTAAGCCAAGTGTCCCAGTGGCGAACGTAGACGTCCTTGTAGAAGCGACCGGTGTGCTTGGGAAGGACCTCAGTCTCCGGGTTGACGGCAGTACCGTTGGGGTATGCCAGGGTGTTGACCAAGAAGTTAATGTCTCCGCTCTCCGTCTTAGCGATCTTGAGACCATTGTAAGGGGCATCCAAAGATGCAGCCAATGTGCTCTTGGAAGGGTCATTAATGTCTCCAATCCAGAGTGTGACACCACCGGGGATCTCCTCGTTGGTGCCGTTGATGTAGATAATACCAGAGTCAGTACCCGGGATCCAGGCAGCCTCGTTGACCTCGCTGATGTTGAGGCCAGAGTCCTTGAACTCGCCAGACTTCAAATCAAGAAGTCCCCAGCTCGACTTTCCCTTGCTCGACGTGAAGTTGTACTGCGAGATGGACAGGAGAGCAACGGATCCATCACCACTAGGGCTGAGAGCGCCACGGCGAGGTGCGCCGAGCAGCTTCCTTTGCGGTTGTCAGCATAAGTGTCCAGCTCAGATCACGTGTTCAACATACTCTGGGGTGAATGTCGCAGAGGCAGTAGCAGCCAATGCTGATGCAATTCCGAGGTAACGTGCCATTGCCATTGTGACGACCTGCTTCTACTGAGCTCAATTGTTCAGGGTCGATACCAAGAGAAGCTCCGTGTAGGGCAGCAAGCTTATTTGTAGTTCCCTTGTTGCTGGGATGGCGACCAGGACCGTGGGGTCAGTGTCGTACCTGGCCGACGACAATGCGCCCGTTGCCTGTTGTGCCATCGATGGCATCATCCGAACGAATCCTCTGCAGCACCCTTGACTACTTTGACCAACGAGTGAGCAAGTTGACCATGTCTCCTTCCTGAAGAAGTTTACTTCTGCGGGCTCACAAATAAGCTCGGAGCATGTGGGCCGTCAAAAGCGTGTTTGCCAGCCGTCTATCGCCATTCGCTCCAGCATGCCCACAATCTCAGGCCCACTAATTTTAGACGGCTTGGCAAGTGCAACATCACGTGCAAGAGCTCCATGTTGTGCCCAGATTGGTGGCGCCCGGTGCCAAGAGGGGCCGCCTGGAGTCAATGTGGTGGCGTGCGGAACGGCTATCTCGAGATAGGCAGGTACGAAACGAGCGAGTCGTGTGCCTGATGGCGCGCAAAGCCGCTTCGATGTTGTGAGTGTTGAATCTTACAAATCGATACTTTCGTGCGTGCGTCCTTTACGAAATCGTTCGTTGCCTTCAAGTTTTGTTGCCTTGGGAGGCTGGGAGCGACAATGCCTCGGCCAGGGGCGGGTTCATCTCGGCAGAAGCGACGTCCTTGCTTGCTCGAACAACATCCTGCATCGAACAGCAGGAACCTGATGCTCAAGGTCAAAATGCTCAGGCCCTGCATTGTTCTCCCGCCAAGTGACATGGTGCCAGGGGTCTGACAATCGGCAAGGCAACCAGCGAATCGATGCAGTTCATCAATGCGCTGATGCTCGCGATAAGGGTGGACCGCAGTTCGTATTGACCATCCGGGGAATGTCATCGAATTGGGCAGACACCCCAGCAACATTTCAACGACCACCATCAGCGGCGTGAGCGCTCGCCACGTCGTGTGACTGCGTCAGCAAAGGAGGCTTTCGCTATGTGGTATGTATGGTGGACCTTCATACTCAGACTGGAAGGAAGTAGAGACCATAATCCCAGGGTCGTCATCGAGGAGAGGCTCCGAAATGCACGGTGGTCGCCTTGCAGTAACATATCTCATCTGAATGACCTCTGCTCTGCCGTGCTTTTCATCGACATCAGCGCATAGCCTTGCGGGCGGGCTCTGGTAATGTTGCGTGCTCCGCGGATTCTTGTCGTCAACGTTTAGCGTTGTGTCAAATTGTCGTAGACACTGTTCAAGGCTTTGCTCGCGTTCCAGTTGTTCGTATTGCCGACATCTAACTCTTTCATTTGAGTACTCTCATTGCTTCCAGCTTTTTCTCTCTTTCGCCCTGTCCATATCCTCCGCAGGTCCGCCATTTACGTTCAGCCGGGAGCGTTGCGCCATGTCCCTGACCTCCTCTACCCCAGGGCCTTCACCGCGCTGCATTCTCCGCATCTTGATCCGCATTCGCTTGCTTCTGCCAGAAATCTGGGGATCGATGAGGTATAAGTACTGCGACTCCGAAGTCGGGCGCGATAACAGTTCCCATTGCGCCATCAGCTTGGCGTGGCTTGTCAGGCTCAGCTGTTAAGCTCGCCAACCTCCAAGACCTCACATAACTACCATATGCGAGATCACAAGAGTCTTGGGCTTGGGCTGCTTGATCAAATTGGTGAGCCGGCAGGCGATCGGTCCTGGGCATCGAACTTGGGACCGGAGATGCAGTACAGTGCGGCGGAGCAAGCGTCGTTCCGATACCCGTGGGCAATCGAACGCGAGTGGAGGCAAATATTGAACACACCTGATGGGATCTTTGACTGGGAAGTGTCGGACGGGATTTCAGGCCGAACATGTGTACTGGCGGCAAGTCGAAGCTTCCTATCCGCAACACAGCACACGACTTCTCGATGTGAGCATCTTCATGGGGAATGATGGAGGCGCAGAATGCAATGGCATACAGGTGGGTCAGAACGGTGCCGAGGTGATGTGCTGTCGCGACGTTGTCACTGTATTTACTTGTGGCTGCTTTGAGTGTCAGCACGTGTCAGTCATCAGAGAGGAAAGAAATCACGTACGACAATGACCGATCCCGAGGGCACCACTATAAGATGCCATTCGCCATAAGGTAGTAGCCATGGAGCGAATCCAGCTCAGCCACGGGGAAGAATGAGGCTCATTTCCGAAGACAAAGCAGTCTTCAGATCGACAGTGCAATAATCGCGAAGCGCAGGCGGGACCGCACGTCGAATACAAGCTGTCGATCAAGGGCAGAGGTCTCAGAGAAAGCTACATGGTCAAGTGAGCGCCACTTGTGTATTACAGGTACTGTGTATATCTGGCACGCGGAATGAGCACAGCCGCCATGCCTCGAATCATTGATATGTCTGTAAAGTCGAGCGACACGACTAACTACGCAACCACACAGCTGGAAAAGTCTTGAGCAGGTTGAAGTAATTCGGAGGACCTACACGCAGGCATCTTATATAAGAAGATACAGGCAGCTAGTGAGCACATTGCCACGGTTCGCCTGAGAAAGAACTGAGCAAAACGCAACGAGCACAACAACTCTGCGATTGGCAAACGCCAAGCGAAGGAAGAGAGGCTGGACCTTCCCTTTTTTGAGTTTGATTGCTCACCAAACCGTGTTCGGATATACTCTCATGTGTACTCCTGTGCCAACGTGAGCAAGTCAATTCCATGCATAGGTGGTGTTGTTTGTGACGTGAAGCGAATCCAATCAATCTCCTCCTGGATTACTACCCAGAAGGACATTTCTCTAGCACTTCTCGATGCTTTCAAATCCCTTTGATGCAAACGGTGATTTTGATGGTGGTACACGCCCAGGACGAGCGGAGGCAGGACGAACCGAGGCCGGGCTACATTTCGGGTGCCCTTCCGTAACGTTCCGGTACAATTTTCGGTGTTGCTCGTGACAAAGACTCCAAAAGCTATGCGCAGGCCCCGCTTTGCATCTCCAAAGCTTCACAGCTCCATAGCTTCATCTCAGCTTTGTGAGCGTTTTGTTTCAGTGCAGAACTATCCTTTTCCATCGCTCCACGCCCGTTATACTCGAGCTGTGCGCCTTCCAGCTCCGCCGGCAAAGTTTTCACAGCCCTACAGCCAGCCCTGCCTGGGCATTCAACATACAAAATGGATCCAGATCTCCAGTGCACCATTTGCCAAGCGTTGTAAAGGACGCTCTAGGCTGCATACATTCTATGAGAATTACGATGTACGTTACAAAGGTGCTCTTTCCTTTCCGAGACTCACACTGCATGCACAACACATCGAATCGGAGCGTGATGATTTCACCTTCGCTCGCGTCCCTTTCATGAGTCACCACGCCTATTATGCATCGCCCGACCTGCCGAATGTTAGATGGATGAGGATTGTGTTCGAGGATGGCTTTTCACTATTTTGGACATGGCCAGCCCCCTCGTATCGCCCTGAGCCCTCAATTGTGTCAACAACTGCTAAGTGGTGCTCTCTTCTTCAGTGATCATACAACACCAACTGCGCTTCAGCAGTGATACACCATGAATACTGAGATCGAGACCAAGACCAAAAAGCGCAAGCGATCGCTGGACGGCTTTGCTGCTATGTTGCCTACAAGAAAAGGGCATGCTGTGCTGAGTACATCCCATGTGACACCAAAGCCAGCAATGCTCGAAACAGGCACACCGTGTCCGTTGATACGTTTGCTCCATCAGTATGGCCTTCTGGAGTCTGTGGTATCATGCCTGAGCCCGAGCGATTTACTAGCGCTTGCACTGGCGTGCAAATCCACCCATAGCGCTCTGTTCCCATCCCCTGAAAGCCTCAGCAATCTTCTCGGTAGGATGCCTTGCTGCGGTACTGGCGTTAAAATACGAAATCGCACGCACCGCAAATCGACGTTTTACTACGCCTATCAATGCACCGAGTTTGTCTTGTGCCGAACTACTTCTGGCCGCCAGGATATCGCAGAACGACCCTGTGTTACCTGTAAGGTCACTACATGCGACGAGTGCCGCATTCATTGCGTCTATCAGTCCATCTTCGAGAAACCTTTTGACCCTGAAGATCTCCCCAATTTCTCCGGTTTCGTCCTTCTGGATCCATCTGAATGCGCTATCCTCAGTCCGCATCATCTTTCGCCCGAAGACACTTCTTTGCCCAGATGGCAAAATCGAGCATTCGACGCGGCCGTAGGGCCTTACCACGATGAAGGCTACCTAGACATGCCACTCGAAGTTGATCAACCTGGCACGCCGGAGAAGATCAGCGATGTTCTCGATGTGGATTTAGGGCTTAACTCGCTCACTACCTGGTCGGGAAACTCGCAATTTGGGTTTCCATCACCTGTCCTGCAATCGCTGTGTGATGTCGCTGAGCAGCGGAAGCTGTTCCTTTGTGAAGGCTGCTTCAGCAAAGCATCGCAAGGTCACGAGACCCTCAAGCCCAAATTGCCCGAGCTTCCTTGGCTCACCTCGAATGTTACTCAGGATGTCCTTAAGGAGTGCCACTGCTCCCTGCGCAGTCACGTTCTTAATCGTTGGCAGTGCGTAAAATGCTACGAAAGCGAAGAATCTACTATCGAGGGCATCTCCATGTCAGCGCCTCGATCAGATTCATGGCAATGTCGTTGCAATGAAAACGCACATAGAATTGTGTGCATGTGGTGTTGGGGTGAGATCCTCGAAGGAAGGGAGAACTATGAGCGGGTGTACGCGGAGCAGTACGCGCTTAGAAGAGCAGATCACGAACGGACGCCTGAACACGAATAGGCTTCGGATCGTATGTCGGAAGACTTATGATTACCCGATTCTAGCAAAAGTCTCTAACGATCATCCCCAAGCTTGCAGAGAATACAGGCAAAGGTGTATACATAGTCGATGCATCAGCCAGATCTCGAACTGCGTGAGTATGCCACTCTCAGCTCATTGTTCCGCCAAAAACATATGTATTTGTATCAATGTATTCTATTGATGATCTGACTCACGCTCACTGTGTATCTGAAGTCCTGCTCACAGGAAAATGGCAATAGTCTCGGTAATTTCTCACATGTCGGCAAAACAAGACAAAAGATATACCGACGTGCGGTCTTGTTTCGACACATTATAAACCACGTCAGCTTGAGGCTTACGAACGACTCCAACAGAGAGATACACATGCCTACTTCCCCATGGCGCTTGCACCGAATGCAGCCATTCAACCTCTGCCTTGTGGTGCAGCCAGCACATTTTCGTGGGCGAATATTGCATTCAGAACTTGGACATGAGACAGAGCTGTTGTGACTTGGTCGGACAAATGTTCGCATGCAACCCAGGTCACAATTGCTTCGCAAGGTATGACACGCCTAGGACTGACATGGCCTACCGACAATTGTTAGTCTGAATCGCGATGACCTGAGATGAATACTGAAGCACTTATGTGTTGGAGCACATCAAGATTATGCAGCTCGGTAGTGTTGCGCGTATAAAGCATGATTGCAAATAGTTCTGGGCAGAGAGCCTACAAGGAACCCCGGGGGCGTTGATGTAATCGCACAACGGCCGGTTGAGCATATGTTGGGAAGTATGTTCATCATCCTTGATGAAACATCGCAGTTCCTCGAATGCTGTAGCCACCTCGAAGAGGCCTAGGATGGTTGGTTGTATAACTAGCTAGCAAATGTCGCAACCCGTACAGCGTGATACCCTTGTCAAATGCTGACAATCTTTGTTCCTGTCTTGTCCCTGGGTCCGCTCTTTGTACCATATCATTCTAAACTGGTACTGATACAGCAATTGATATCGAAGATCGTGGACTCCGTACTGCGGGCTTCAGAGTTTGCCATAGGCAAGGTAGAGCTAGACAGATTGCATGAACATATAGTGAAGTTCTTAAAGTGGCTTCTAGGGCTATTCTCGACGCTGCTCCGGCGTGTAGAGAGAGATCTGGCCCGCGAAGAACAACACGATCGAGGCAAGTGCCACAACGGTGAATGTTAGAGCGACCTGAAGACAGCATCAGTATTGAATGTAATCAACAAAAGGTTCGGTGACTCGCCTTTGAGTTGTCGTCCCACCACTCTGCAGTATCTAGGTGCCTCGTAGCTGACCATACGTGCAGGAACATGCCGACAATCATACTCATTGTAGCTGTAGTCAGGAACATAACCGGCATCTGCCACGTAAAGACCTGCAGCAGACTAGGGGCGCGCCGGCCTGTCTTTTTTGAATGCTTTCGCTCACCATTCGTTTTGGCCAGCAGCCTTCGAATGCCGCCTAGACCATCGCGATGCGCAGATAGGCGATGCAGTCGCACGGTCTGATCAGCTGCGGTCAAGATGCTGAAGAGGGATAATATGATACCGCAGTACCAGGCTGTCCTGATAGGCCACGGTGATTCACGACCGCTCGGCAACACCTGTGGCCAGCTACCTGTGGAGGTAAGCACCCCAGCCAACAGCGCTGCAACGACGCCAATGAAGTTCAATTCGCTGAGCTTGTTGTCTCTCCATTTGATTGTTAGCTCATCCTTCTCTGCCGCATCCTCGGCATTAAGCAAGATCTCAATAGGGTCGTAAGTCGCTGCATCTGGAGCGTAAATGCCACCACCGAAGAAGTGCAGCACTGTCCAGAAGGACGAGTGATCGTTGTCTGGCTTCGCAGCCGCAGAGGAGCTCCTCAGCATTGGAGAACGTTCATCTGCTGCATCACCACCCTCGACGTCTGCGGGGTACGCCATCTTTCGGTGTGATTCTCGGTAGTACTGGCGGAGGGTTTTCAATGGCAGAACGCAGTAAACACTGCAGTTGATATAAAGATTGTTATCGCAGCATGAGAAGCTAGGAAATGCGAGTCGTCGCTCAACTATGTACAGTACAACAACACCTGCGTTTGGGCGATGCACCTGACCGATGACCAGTCATGACACCTGCTTGGCGCGTCTGCACTCCTGCCGTGGCTTGCCAGGTGCGCGCGCATGATAGTCAACAACAACGCACAAAATGATGCACGACCAGGTGCTCCGATTACGGAGAGTCACCGAGGTTACCGGGCTGGGGCCAGTCGAGATGCGGTTGCAAAGAGGGTCTAATGGCGGCCGGCGTGGGGTGCTTTAGGCCGCTTGTGCCTGGCTTTGGGAGCGCCGAGACGCGCGCTGCGCTTTGGGGTTCTGTGGAGCGCTCCACAAGGTGATGACGTGCCAGTATCAAAAGGACGGCTACTTAACAATATTTTGCTCGCGCTGCTCGATTAGGTCGAAAAGACACAAACATCAAAATGTCGACATCTCAGCAGACCAAGAAAGACCTCTACGTCGGTACGGACAAGCACAAGTGGTGGAAAGAAGCCGTTGTTTACCAGGTAGGCTGGAAGTTTCAGGGAAATGGCCACGGCACTGATATGGTCTTTAGGTCTACCCTGCTTCCTTCAACGATACCAACGGAGATGGCTGGGGAGACGTGCCTGGCATCACGCAGAAGCTCGATTACTTGAAGAACTTGGGAGTCGATGTGATCTGGGTCTCGCCTATCTACAAGAGCCCTCAGGCGGACATGGGCTACGACATCGCTGACTACGAAGACATTGACCCAAGCTATGGAACGTTGCAGGATGTTGACAATCTCATCAAAGAGATGAAGAAACGCGACATGAAGCTGGTCATGGACTTAGTTGTGAACCACACTTCTGAGGAGCACGCCTGGTTCCTCGACTCACGGTCTTCCAAGGAGTCGTCTAAGCGAGACTGGTACATCTGGAAGCCGGCCAAGTACGATGCAGATGGAAATCGTCAACCACCCAACAACTGGGCCCAGATCCTCGGCGAGGCAAATTCTGCATGGACCTGGGACGAGAAGACCCAAGAATACTATCTGTCGCTCTTCACGCCTGAGCAGCCAGACTTGAACTGGGAAAATCCCGCAGTAAGAGAGGCTGTACACGACGTGCTCCGCTTCTGGCTTGATCGCGGTGTTTCCGGCTTCCGCATGGATGTCATCAACTTGATCTCCAAGGTGCAGTCTTTCGCTGATGCTGAGGTCAAAGTCAAGGACAACAAATATCAGCCAGGTGACAAATTCTACGCCAACGGACCTCGCCTACACGAGTTTCTCAAGGACATCAATCGTAAGGTGCTCTCGCAGTACGACACCCTTACAGTCGGCGAAATGCCGTTCGTACGGGACGAAGATGAGATCATTAAAGTCGTAGGATCCGAGAACGAGGAGCTCAACATGATTTTCGCTTTCGACATCGTTGACATCGACAATGTGCCTGGAGATTTCAAGTACACCCTTCACCCCTGGGATGCACGCGATCTCAAGGCGATCATCAACCGTTTGCAGCGTCTGATGTTGGAGCGAGACGGTTGGAACTCCATTTTCATCGAGAACCATGACCAGCCTCGTAGTGTCAGCAGGTACACGGACGACAGCGATGAGCTTCGTGAATATGGCGCCAAGTTGTTGTGCCTGATGCAAACCACCCTCGCCGGCACGTTGTTTGTCTACCAAGGTGAAGAAATTGGCATGCGCAACGTACCCGCGAGCTGGGAACCATCAGAGTACAAGGACATTGAGAGCATTAACTTCTTCAAGAAGTGAGGATCCTCGAAAACTGATTTACCACAACGTTCTCGCTAACATGCGTCAGGTATCAAGACATGTACCCCGGCAATGAGGAGAAGCAAGCGTTTGCTCGTAAGATCATGCAGAAGAAGTCCCGCGACAACGCCAGAACTCCAGTACAGTGGACTTCTGAGCCTCACGCAGGTTTTACCGCCCCCAACTCTAAGCCTTGGATGCGTGTCAACGATGACTACAAGACCATCAACGCGCAAGAGCAGCTCGACAATGCTAGACCTACATCGGGAACACTCTCCGTTCACGCATTCTGGCAGCGCGGCCTCCAATGCCGCAAGGAGAATAAGGATGTCTTTGTCTACGGTGATTTCGAACTTCTTGACCCCGAGGACAAGAAGATTGTGGCGTACAGACGCTGGAGTGAGAACAGCGCTTTCGTCACAGTACTAAACTTTAGCGGCGAGAAACTGTCTTGGAGTGGACTGAAGGATCTCAAGGTCAAGAAATGGGTCGCTGGCAATTATGATGAGACGGAGATTGATGGCAAGTCTAAGAGCGGAACACTGGAGCTGAGGCCTTGGGAGGCATTGCTGGGTAAGCTGGAATGAGGATCTATTGGCATACGATAGAAAGCTGTAGATGAACTCTCTTGATTGAAATTGAAACCAGTATGCCTGCTGGCTTGTTCGACCTTTGCCATATCGCCCTCTACATGGTCTACGACGGCCCAAGTACACCTATGTGAGGCTCTGTTGTGCAAGAAGTCAGACTTGAAGAAGGGCGTCTGGCTGACCCTGACAACCAGAGATGGAGCTTTCCAAGGTTCTGCCGTGCTCCACAGCACATCTCGCACAAAAGACGAACGCTGTGTGAATGGTAAGCAAGCTGCGGGCGTGATTGGTGCATTGCCGGTCCGAGAGTATCCCCACCAAAGCTGGGAAAGGCTTCAGCACCCACCCCACCTTGACCAACATACGATACTCCCCTCACTTTTACAGTGCTTTCTCACTCCATCGTAATGTAAGATTCGCGGAAATTCAAGGCTTTACCGTGCAAGTCTTAGACTGCAGCCGAAGCTCCCGCACTCCGATCTCGCTTTCATTCCGAGGTCTATTTAAACGACTTCATATCCCAAAACCATCTCAAGTTTGCACTCTCACTCTACACTACACTCACGATATTCAGTTCTTGCGATTTCTGCAGCACGTGGCCAGAGCGATGCTTGAACACACTGCCGCCAAGAGGTTTCACCATGTCCATGTGCTGCCACCGAGCTGAAACTGTATCAGCATTGCATGCTAAGCTTCACCAAGCTTGCGGAACGGCCCAGCAAACATCATGTTTCGGTGCCGTTTCGACGCAGAAACGTCTTGCTCCAAGATGACCACCCGCTTCATGATGAATAACTTTTCATTTCCGACATTGATGACTTGAGGAGACTTTTGCATTCAAAGGACCACAGAACATCATGCTGCTCAGTTCACTGATATTTTGCTTCACAATCAGCTGCGCGTTTGCGTGGCCCACAGTGATAACCCGAGAAGCACAAGCAAACAGCAGCTGCAATGCCAGGAAATACACTCATCTGATCGGTTCCATTCAAGAAACCATGTTCATCCAAAAGCAAGAGCTACAAGGGTAAGTAGCTCAGCGCCCGCAGGACCCAATACCTGCACTAGCAATGAGTTGCAAAGACTGATATATCCCAGTCTACAAACTCTCTTATCACTCAGCACCTCAAATTCGTCTCTGAAAGCACCCGCAAACGGTACACAGTCCGATTTCCAGCTCAATCAAATCTCCATCACTTCAACAGAGCAGAAAGCCATCGCCGTGCGCGAGCGCAGCCAAAGACTAGCGGATGAGCTGGGTAGCCCTAGCGCCATGGGCCTTGCCATCGTGGCACAATCTCAGGTGGCAGTCATGATCGACATGAGGAGCTTGAAGGGAGGTGGAGGAGACGATGCGAAGATGCTGAAGAGCTTGGTGGGCAGAGTGAAGAACGCCATGACCCAGAACGAGGAGAATTTGAAAATGGTGGATAGAGGATGCGGGAAATGACAATTTGGCCTGGCTACCCGATGGTATCGCTGGAGGTGAAAGCGACTTTCGAACGGGGCTTTGGTATCTCCCTGCTTTATCCGTATGCTTTGACTATTGTTCCAGCCGCACAATAGCTGAGCGAAAGAGCTGGCTCATTGAACAATAGGGTGCTATCTCCGGGCACTCAGATCGTTTAAGAAGGTTTCCTCCCATCTTAAACCCTTTATCTTGTCTTGTCATTTCTCCATCTTGTCGTTTTGTTACTCTGTACCATCTTGTCTGCTGCGCAGGTGCATTTCCTTCATCGTCCCGGCGACGATCTACTTTCACTTCCCACGCTTCAGATCCCCTCAAGCGTAGCTCTCGGCTCCAGTCCCTCTATTCGCCATCCCCTCGACTCGCTTCTCTCGCACTACGCGTCCAGTCACGCGCCAGACCTCGCCATAACAACGCGCGCTCTGCCCACTCCACTCTTCACTTCACCTCACCTCGCTTTTGGCTTTTGGCCTGCCACGCTTCCTAACCACCAGGATTCACTCGACGCGTAACACACATTTTTCCTTTATTGAAGTATACCAAACTTTCTGCAATCGCAAGCATGACTACCACGCAACGCCGCGGTCGGATTACATACGAGCGTCTCACTAACAGTCTTGAACGACTTCATGGAGCGATTGGTGCTCAGTTACCAGATCTCAAGGACGCCGGTCGTGTTAGAGATCTCCAACAAGTCATCACTGACGCGCTCAGAGCAGCTCGTGCTGGCATGAGCGGTGAAACCGTCCCTCCTCCAGCGCAGCTCAAGCAAGACACCAAAGCACGCATCGCAGAGATCCACTCTCGCCACGATGCTGTTGATGAGGCGGCAAAGCATTCTCAGAACAAGACCCACAGCGCTCTCGCCTTCCCAGCAGCAAGAGACAAACATAACTCCTCGCTCGCCTCTTCGCAGCAGCCCCCACCGAAGCATACACGCGGGACCCGAGACACAAGCAAGGAGAACGCCGCACCCCCCATACCCCCGTCATCGCAGCATCCAGCCCGCAAACCATCAGCTGTGAGAAAAACGCCCATCACCGCCCGCGCCACGCACAGCACCCCATCCACCACTGCCAGCATCAAGAGAAACCCCAAGCGCACCACCCGCTCAGCAACGACACGAAACCTACCCGCACCTCCCGCCCAGACCGACGAAGCAGACCGCCGCGCCGCAGCTACTGCACTCCTGGGCCTCGCGGAGCACAGCCCGGATAATTCGTTCACTTCCTTCGCCTCCTTACTGAGCGGTACCACGCCTTCCACCGCGGGCAAGAAGCGTGTCTACGACGATGTGTTCCCGGCCCAGGACGTGCAAATTCGTGGGGAAGTGGATAGTGCTCCTCCGCCGAAGAGGCGTGCAATGTATGCGGCTCTTCCTGCGCTGGATGGTGTGAGTGTGCAGCGAGCGTTCGTGTTGGGTGTCGAGTATGCGGTGCTGCATGTTTCCAGTGGAGGGAATGCGGTGGAATTGCGGGCTTGGGTTGAAGAGGGTGTGGGATTGCAGGGTGTGCGAGGGGATGAGCGGATCAAGAGAGACGGTGGGCGTGCTGATGCGGGAGGCGTGTCATATTTGGGTAGCGGGCGTCCTGTTGTTGGGGGCGGAAAGGGGTTCTGGGATGTTGTTTGAGAAGATGGATGGCTGGACTATCGATGGAGATGGACAGATGGTATACGTTCTTGGGGGTTTGCTGTTGCATAGCTTGTGTTTCGGATTCGCAGCATCACCATCGCGGGAAGTGTTGAATCGCAAACGACAAGCGGTGATTGCGAAAACTACAGCAGTTACTATAGTGGGACGAGCATCATAAATAGTTTTGTCATGATTAAGCGTGGACTGCGAATTTCTCACCGCACCCATCTCTCAAGCCCCTTCGAACGATACATTCAAGCACTGCGCCTCCCTTTCACCGCATGACCAAAAATGGACTCCGAAGAAGTGAGTAAATACTAAGGTTAATCGAATCTTTACATGCACATACGTCCAGCTTGAGCAGCGCTTTCACGCAAAGTCCCTAGCGGAGACAGTTCTCGACAATGGAAGAACAGAGGGAGACGAGATAGTTAACGTACGTGCGCACCGAGAACAAGGTCATTGATTAGAGTTGTACAGCGGATCGTGACGTGCATACCTTTCCGTGCGTGACGGGCGAGAGCGAGGACGAACGTACCAATGGGCAGGGGGGAACGTCGAAGATGGGACTTTGGAGCTGTTCATCTCTTCATGTACACCTATCATTGCAAAGTTTTGTCTCGAGCATGTCTTATTGCATGACGGAGCTGCATGCCCTCAACAACACCTCATCCATCTCCTTGTCTACAGCAACGCTAGAACAACTTCGTCTCAAACCTCTTCCTCAAATCCTCATACTTCTTGATATCCCCCACACTAGGTCTGATAGTCTTCATCGCCTCCAAAAGATCAGTCTCTTCCACAACATCCCCCTTGCGCCTGAGCGCCGCCTGTCCCGCCTTGCGAAGTAAAGACTCGAGATCCGCGCCTGAGAAGTTAGTACACGCGGGCAAACGCCCCACCTCAGCGAGACTCTCGCTAATGACGCCGCGCTGCCTGATGAGGGCGCGCAAGATGTCAACACGCTCTTCGGGCTTGGGGAGCTCGACGTAGAGAAGTGTTTCCAGCCGTCCGGGGCGCAGCATGGCTTCGTCGATCATTTCGGGCCGGTTGGTGGCGGCGATGAGGTAGATTCCCTCGCGCATGCTGAGGCCGTCGAGTTCGGTGAGGAGCGTGTTGACGACGCGGGCGCTGGCTTCGTGGAGCTCGGAGCTGCGTTTGGGAACGAGGGCGTCGAGTTCGTCGAAGAAAATTACGCAGGGTACAGATGAGCGGGCGCGCATGAAGACTTGGCGGAGGGCGCGTTCTGATTCACCGACGTACTGGTGGTGTTAGTAGGGTTCGAATAAAGGGGGTGTGGATAGGGCGTACCTTGTTCAGCAGCTCTGGGCCCTTGACACTGATGAAGTTTGCTTTTGATTCGGCGGCCACGGCTTTGGCGAGCAGTGTTTTACCGCACCCAGGAGGTCCCCAGAGAAGCACACCTGTAGGCGCTGAGATGCCGACCTTGGCGTAGCGTTCAGGATTTTGGATAGGCTCGACAATGGCCATTTCGAGTTCGTCGCGGACACCTTCAAGGGCACCAACGTCGCGCCACGTGGTGTCGGGGACGGTAGCGAAGCCTTCACGCTTCGAGGAGGGGGTGATGGTGGGCAGGACGGCTTGGAAGGCTTCCATTGAGATGACCGAGTCTTCAAAGCCGGTGGGGCGCGTGGCTTCCTTGTCGCGCACTCGCAGGACCAGACGTCGCCAGGATCGTATTGTCTCGGCGTCGTTGGCGGTGACTTTGGTTGTATCGACTTCCATCTCTGTTTCGTTTGCTGCGGCTTGCAGTTCCAGAGCCTCGCGGTACCGCTCCATCTCCCAGGTGCCCGCTTTACTGACCAGGTCTTTCAGATCTGCACCGACGAAACCGGCAGTCATCTTGGCGAGGGCACTGAAGTTGACATCTTCGGCAAGCTTGGGCTTGCGCGTCAGCGCTCTCAGGATGGATTCGCGCATGGCTTCGTTGGGCACACCCATGTTGATCTCCGTGTCGAAACGTCCTCCGCGACGAAGCGCAGGATCCAGACTGTCCGGTCGATTCGATGCTGCGAGGACGATGACCGGTTTTCCGTCGTTGCCCTCCATCGCTAGACTGTCCATGGAAATGAGCAGCTGGGCAACGATACGCTTCTCCATCTGACTCTGCGCGTTGTCGCGCTTTGGAGCGATGACATCGATCTCGTCGATGAAGATGAGACACGGTGCTACTTCTTTTGCGCGCTCAAAGTGCTCGCGGATCTGCTTCTCAGACTCTCCAGACATGCCTGATACGACAGACGGTCCGAGGATCTCGATGAACGGCACACCCAGCTCGGCTGCAGCCGCTCGGCAAATGACCGTCTTGCCGCATCCAGGGGGTCCGTGGAGTAAGATACCTCGTGGGATGGGGATCTCTCTCTGGACATACTCTTCAGGGCAGAGCAGCGGCAGAACGAGGTGCTCTTTGAGCTGGTTCATGACCTTGCTTACACCACCGAGATCCTCCAGGCTGACACCAGAAGGCGGGGCAACGTCAATCTTGGCCTCCTTTGCCTCCGTCTTTTTCTGTCTTTTGCTCTCCCTCTCCGCGCCCTTGGTAGACTCTCGCTTCTTGCTGCTCTTCTCGCCGTTGACCGTGGGCGTCACCGCACCAGAGCTGGCCCAGGCGCCAATGATCTGCTTATTCATGAAATCGGCAGACTTGCTCTCCTTTTCTTTCTGAGCCTTGTCGTCCATGTCGCCAAAGTCTCCTTCGATATCGGCAATGTCGTCGCTGACTTCCTCGTCCTCGCGCATGACATCAATGACGCGCTCAATGGCGTCCTCAAGCTGCTTTTTGGGGCGTCGTTTTAGGCTGGAGTTGGAGCGCTGGATGTGGTCCTGGATGGTGGATATTTTGAGTTTGAGAGGGGACTCGTTCTTGTCGTCGAGGTACTTGCGGACAATCTGGTAGATGTCTCGATCCAGGCCTTGCTGGAGTGAGCGTCCGCGGGGGGCCATGGTGGAGTATCAGGCCAGCGAGATACCAACGCGAGCGTCGGTCTTTGGTTGCGTTGTGACCCTTGCTGTTGGACCTGAGAGCTTGACAGTCAAAAAGACAATCCACAAATATTTTGCCAGCCTCGGACCAGGGTCTCTAATCGATAAGCTAGTGCATCGGCGCATCTCCGGTGGGCAGCTACGTCAATGCATGAGGCAGGCACGCGCCTCGAAACCCACTCTCTACGAAGTACAAACCCAGTCACCTTGATGCGCTGATGGGCAGACTGGCAGTATGGGCAACTCTAGCAGCTCCAACAAGATCTCGGCCCAGGACAAGTGCGTCTGCGTGTCTTTTCCTATTTCCATGAGCGCGCATCGTTAACGAAACGGGTGCAGGGCGATCCTGGACATGAAGAACCAGCGCGATAAGCTGCGGCAGTACCAGAAGCGCATCACGGTGCTGACGGACCGCGAGAAGGCGATTGCGCGCGAGTGTCTGGCGAAGGGGGACACGAATCGGGCCAAGCTGGCGCTGCGGCGCAAGAAATACCAGGAGGGGCTGATCCAGAAGACGGACGCGCAGCTGGCGCAGTTGGAGCAGCTGACGAGTGATGTGGAATTTGCGCTCGTGCAGAAAGATGTGCTGTATGGGCTGCAGCAGGGCACGGCGGTGCTCAAGGAGATCCACCGCGAGATGGGCGGCATTGAGAACGTGGAGAAGCTGCTGGGCGAGAATGCCGAGGCGCGGGCGTACCAGGAGGTAGGCGCAGTACTACACCACCGTCTACTAGATGGCTTGCTGACATAATGACTAGGAAATCAGCGAGCTGCTCGCCAACAAAATGTCCAACCAGGACGAGGACGAGGTCGAGGACGAGCTCGAAGCGCTGGAACGCGAGGTCAGCGGCGTGACCTTGCCGGATGCACCCGTCACGCAGCCCGAGTATACACCCGAGCAAGAGGCGCAGATGGCGCGAGACCGTGCAAAACAGCGAGCCCGCGAGCGAGCGGCTGAGAGGGAACAGCGGGCAGAGCCCATGTTGGCGTAGGAGGTCTATCTACCGTACGTACAGTACGTACAGTACGTAAGGTACAGTACATTACAGTACAGTACACGTGCATTGAGCGAGGCGTTGGGGCATTGTAGTGTTTGGTATAGAGCAGTCATGCGCGTAGATCTTTTTATGGATTCTCCAGGTTCATTCTGTATCTTGTGATCGGCCATTCTCCATCACCTACCAAGTGCCTCACCCAAACCTCAAGCTCAAGCTACCCCGCCCCCACCACCCTCAACCTCACCACACAACACAACACAACACCATGTCACACTCACACTGCCACGACGAATCGCATTCCCACGACCATGGCGATCACGACCACAACCACGGCGACCACGACCACAGCGACGACATCACCCCCGCCCTCCAAAACATCCTCTACTCGCAAATCGACTTCAGCGCCCTCCGCACCCTAAACGAAGACGCCAGCAACTCCGGCCGCGCCATCTGCCAAAAGACATGGGCCCAGCGCCTCGACCCCGCCCCAGAGCTCGTCTCCTCCGCCGACGAGCAGCTGCTCATGCTCGTCCCTTTTACAGGGCAAGTGCGCCTCCACTCCATCCTGCTGCGCACCAGCGACAGCGACTCGAGCCCCAAGACGCTAAAGCTATTTGTGAATAACGGCGCGGATTTGGATTTCGACGCCGCGAGCGAGCAGCGCGCAACGCAGACGCTCGAGGTGGCGCGCACGAGCGAGGTGCAGGAGTTACCCGTCAAGCGTGTGCATTTCAACAGTACGCGCAGCCTGGCGCTGTTCTTTGAGGATAACTGGGGGCAAGGCGAGGAGGACGAGACGCGAATTAGCTATTTGGCGTTCAAGGGGGATTTTATGAAATTGAATCGTGAGCCGGTTAGTGTGCTGTATGAGGCTGCGGCGAATCCGGCGGATCACAAGGCGATTGCGGGGGTGAAGGAGGGGGTTGGGAGGGGGATACAATGAGGAAGAAGACAGAAAAGACGGCGAAGAAGAAAAGGAAGAAGACGAAGAGGAAGCATGCTAACGTAAGAACAAGAACCATTGAACGTATCCACGAATTGCTGCCCAATTGACGCCAGTCTATCAAACCCTACACCTCTCTCGCCATGCTGCTGCGCCAGCTACACACATGTCCCTGCGTTTGTGGCCACACATCTGCGTATCCTCCTTTTATGGGTATCATCTCTTCCACGCATCCTCGCACTCCAGCACCACACATCCCACCCCCTAAACATGCCTCGTACTCCCCAACACCTCCCCATGCACCTTCCGCCAGTCAATCTTCCCATCAACGTCCTCGTCCACCCGCCCACACACCGCCACACTATCCCCCCTCACAATATAAAGCCCAAGCGGCACTTCTTCGCTCGCCACGCCTTCCTCAGCTGGCCGAATAATGCGCTCCAGTGCGTCGGCGAGCACGAGGTTCATCGACCCGTCGCAGCTGAAGAGCGTCCCGACCATGGTGCGGCCGTCGAGGGTGAGGACTGAGACTTTCTCTGGGGGGCAGTCAGTAGAAGACTGAGAGTAAAGAGTTGAGGAGACGCACTGTTTAGGTAGGCGTTTAGTGCCATTGTGTGTTGTATAAGGGCGCTGGATGAGCGCCGGCTATGGAGATGTGGGAGTGGTGGTTCGTGTGTCTGTATGAGGCGTAGATGTTTTGTATGGGCGGTTCGTCGAGCGGTGGGGGTTTATGTGGGTGGTTGTATTGTGGTGTGTTTGGTGGTTGCTGGCAGAGCTTACCAGAGCTGCAACTGAACATTGTATGCTTGGTCTGTGCATAACGGCGGCCAATTAGATCTCAGCATGCTCCGCAGCACCTGGGAGTCTTCTCGTAGAATACAAACTGCTGACTATCCTCGCACTTGATGCATATTCTGGGCATTCTGAGCTGTAGGTTTTACACCTTCTGGACTGTCACCATTTGCGCGATACTGTATCACTGTGTGTTCTTGTACTACGAGACGAGCGGTGCTGTCTGTTATGATACATAAATCCACCGAGCTTCTTCCTGCCTACAACACCGCAACATGCGCGAACTCGATTCCATCCTCCATCAGCTATATCTAGCAACCTCAAGTGATAAGCATGATCAACCTCCGCAACGAGGCATGTTGAAGTCCACCGGCGAGCTCCGTAGTCGGCTAGCGCCTGCATTAGCGTGATGTGCAAACGGCTGCACTTGCACATCGAGTCCACACCTTCTCTGCTCCAAACGCTACACAGTCTCATGCTTTATCTGCACGTCTTGAGCATAAAGTCAGTAACCTGTCGCAGCCGGTAGCATGGCGTTTCATCTGCAAAACCCGCCTATGAAACTGCACCTCGGCACGGCACGTGAAGCCTGTCACCACGACTCACACGAGCATTCGCCCAATTTCGCAGGCGTCTCCATGAGCTCTGGATTGCCTCGCACAGCCAGCCGCCAACCACGCACGTGGCATGCCCGCATCCAACGGGTCGGGCTTCATCCCGTTTCTGCACTCGCTCGGCAGCGCGTCGAATCGCAGTCGTTGTGGCGCTGAGCTCACACACCTGTAATGCGCTGAGCAGGGAGCGCGCGGGCAACATGGTCTGATAAGCGAATCAGGGCTCGCCTGCGATTACCACACAGGCACTTCTATCCCCGTCTTGGTAGGTGGAATGGCATGAGCGTGATGGAAATGGGATGGAATCCGTAGAGCTGTGCCATGCAATTGCGACCGCTCTTGTACCCGTCTCCACCAACAGTCGCTCGGAATTGCACGCTTGTTCCGCTCGTTATCGTCTCCCCCCAGGATGCTATCTGCGACCCTGTCGTCGATGCTAGGGTTATATGTGTTCCGCCCCACTGGCTCTGTCTATGCAAACGCGATGCGAGCTCGCCCTCACTCTGAACCAAAGCTATGGCCTTCGAAGTCGACAACGATGCGCTGCCGACTCACAACATCACGCCGCTGCCCACGGCCATGACAGCCGCTGCTTTCCTGGGAATCGCCTGGTACCTCAGCGTCGAAGTCAGCGTGCGTTTGCTATCTCGAGCCACGCGCCGCAGCCTCTACTTCTGGTCCTGTCTTGCTTGCTCTTGGGGCATTATCCTGCACGCCGTTCTGATTATTCTGTTGGACTTTAAGATCTGGGAGAGCTATGGCGCTATTGTGCTCATTCACTTGTCGTGGTGGACCTTTGTAACCTCGCAGTCGGTGGTGCTGTACTCGCGTCTGAATCTTGTGTTACAACGCATAGAAACCGGGCGCTATGTGTTGTACATGATCATCGTCAACTCGATCATCTTCGGTCTGGGAACGGTCGTGCTCGGCATGGTTGCAGTACGTAGACCCACACCCAGACGTCTTCAGCGCACTCACATTACACCCACTAACGACCCCAGCGCCACCCCTCCATGGTCGCCAGACTCGGCCGCGTCAACCTCATCTGGGACCGCATCGAGCTCGCCGCCTTCTTCCTGCAAGAAACACTCATCTCGCTTCTCTACATCCGCAGCACCGCCCAACACCTCCAGAACGTCGCGCTGCTCGGCACAAACGTCCGCACCACCCGCCGCGTCCTGCACCACCTCATCTTTGTCAACGTCTTCATCATCTGTCTCGACTGCAGCCTCATCGGCCTGTGCTACGCCGGCTTCTTCTTCCTGCAGGGCTACTACAAAGCCGCCGTCTACGCCGTCAAACTGCGCACCGAATTTACCATCCTCAACCAGCTGCGGAGTTCGCTGCCCGGGTCTAGTGACCAGGAGAGCGGATTCGGCGTGTACGAGAGAAGTGAGAGTCGGCGCTGGGGCGGCGGGGGCAGTCGCCGCGCAGAGACGGCCGACGCGCACAGGAGCGAGGACGAGGTTCAGATGGTCGTCATGCGCAGCGGGAGGCACGGGGGAATCACGATCCAGAAAGACGTCGTCATTAGTTCGGTCCGTAGGGGCGAGAGCGATAGTTTCGAGGCCGCGAGGCCGTCGGGCTGTGGTGGTGATGATAATGCTAGATTGTGATGCTGTTTCTGAGACGTTGTAGTCGGGTTTTCTTGGTTGTGTGAGCGATATACCCTGGTAATGAATGAATCATGACTCTTCTTCCTTCTTGAGACTTGGGGTCTCTTGGAACTGGCCCGTAGACGATGCGGTATAAAACATCTTGTAGGACAGGCAGGTGCTGGCTGCTATACGAGGTCTGTAATGCTCGTCAAGGGTTGTAGTGGGTATACCTGCTAGTGCCCAGTACTTCCTTCGCTACCCTGAGGCTCTCTACGCGCCAGACGGGGTAAGTACTCGTATGCTATTTTGCTGTGTTGAGTGCTTTGGTACGTCCTCCTGCTGCCATGAGCTTGATATCGCCGAAGCAGTGACGTTCAGCTTGATATAAGCTAGCATACTAGTCGGCTGGACTATGATCTACGGCCATTCATAGTGTACTGCGCGGACTTGATGGTGCGATAAGTATGCTGCGGCTGGCGGTCTTGATGCGCAGATTCGCTCGTGAGCGTCATCTTTCAATTACTGATCTGGCGTTCAGTGGCGCGGTACTTCGATATACTATACGAAGAGTCGTGTGGCTTCTCTGCCCGAGGCATGGACTGGACGCTTCTGCCTTCGCAGCACACCCCTCTGATTCGCTCTGATTTTAGAGCACAGCGCGTTGAAAGAAGCGTTCCAGCGTTCTGAACGACGGCTCATGGACGAGACAGCACGCGCAAGGGTAATCATTAAAGCAACTCTCTTTCGCATACATCGTACCTTTGATTGGACGGCGTCCAACTCCGAGCGTCGAAACTATCTGTGGAGTCAGGGTCCCTGCAAAGTGTAGCCGTGTCCATGGCCTAGACCTGGAGTTGATATTGGGGTATAGTAGCCCTCTGGTCTTTAGCTCTACACTGTGCCGTTAAGAGGCTGTGTAAATGCGAACGAAGCCCTCCATGCGTTCTTACTGGGAGCAGTCGACGCCACGTCCGTCACTGACAATTCGGAGACTAGATCTGGCTCTACTGCAGAAGGCGTCTGACTGGAAGAAGGCGGGTAGTGGCTTGAGCAGCTGCGTGGAATTTGGAAAAACAGATGCAAGGATTTAATTGTCGCAGTCTGACTTTTTCTGCTGAGGGTGCGTGCAACATAGGCTCATTGAGGCTGAAAGGAACAGGCCGGACCGGCACCATCCTAGCGCCTTAGTAACGGTTAGCTCGACGCCGCGGGAGTCGAGTTGGCTGTCACTCCGTTTGACCTTCTCAACACTACCTGCGTCCTTGTCACGCTCCATGTGGAGATCCTCGATGTGCTCAACCCAACGATAGGTTGAAAGATCCTTCACGAGCGAAGAAGGACCGTGACGGATCGCAATGTTGGATCATAAGCCAAAGTAACAACGTCCCCAGCTTGACCAAGTCCTACTCTCAGCCCTATGCCTTGATCGTGGACGCCATGTTGAGGCTCTGCAAGCCATCTCGCCAACGAGTCCCTGCCTAATGCACTTAGACGAACGTCGGGACCCTCTCCACACTCTCAGGATGTGCTCCTACAAGGGGAAGAAAATTCGGTTGAGGCTGACGATCCAGATGGACCTGAGGCGGGTGCATCGCCCAACAACTGTCAATTCTGTCAGCCGCTCAGCGGCGGCGGCCGGAGAGGCCGCATGAACTTCATTCGCCAACGTCGATCATCCTGAACAGGGAAGGATCAACCGAAAAGTAGCCGCATCTCCACCTTTTGTTTTTAACGTCAGCTGCAAGCCTTTCGCACAACACCTCTGGGCAGGAACTGAGCGCTATCGTGACACGACTCGTTCAACACTGTTATATCCGATCTCTTCTACCGACACATCTCCCGGCGTACCTGCGTTTGGCCCCTCATTTCTGCTCAATTACGGGATCGGCGGACCTGCCAGCAAGTGGTGCCATGACGAGTTAAGGAAGGGTTCCGGTGCCGCGCGAGCATTTCCTGTTACGTCATCCGAGAAGGCTCCGCTGGGCTCCAACCATGAGCAGTGCTGCTGCACCGCGCAAAGGAACGCGGCGAGCATGCGACCCTTGCTCTGTCAGGAAAGTGCGCTGCGACGGCAACCAGCCATGTTCTCGGTGTGAAGCGGCCAGCTGGGAATGTACCTACTTGAAGACGCATGGGAAATCCGGACCTAAGGGTCCTCGGCGGACTACTGAGGCGGCTATCAGAAGATTACAGGAGCGCAGCAAAGGCAGTCAAGACGGTTCGAGGAGTAATAGCGAGGCGAGCTTCGACCCTGGAAGCCCCAGTCCCACTGAGTACCCCTACATCGATCAACTACCACCAATAAACGATGTCGCGGTGGAGCATTTGGGATGGCCAGACAACGTGAGCCCAGTATTTCCAACAACGCAGAACTTGCCCCAGCGGATATCGACCTCTTGCATCTCTCAGTACCTGGACGTTTATCACTCACGAGGGTATGGCATCTGGCCGGTCGTTGATGCCGAAGCATTGACTGCGCAACTGCTCACCAATCCGGATGATGTGGAAGCATATGCGCTGGCAACCGCCATATCCGCTGCTGTTGTTAGTCAATTTTCTATCGATGCAGAGCCCGGAAGTCCAGTTGAAGGACACTATCGCGTGTCCAGTGGTGTCTTCGACGCAGAGGCTAGACGTGCCCGCGATGAAGCGGATCATCTCGAGCATATCACGGTGTTTTCGATTTTGAGCAGCTTCTTCCTACACGTTTACTCTGCCAACATCGGTCGCATGAACACTTCAACGGTGTACCTCGGGGAAGCCATCACAAAAGCACACATCATCGGGCTGCACAAGACCTCATACTACGAGTTCTTGACTGCTGAGCAGGTGCAGACGAACTTGCGACTGTACTGGCTGTTGTTTATCACCGAGCGAGCACACTCGATCCAGCATGATGTGCCCACAATGCTCAAGCGCGCGCCAGACCTACCGCCACTGGAGAACCTGAACGACGGCTCAGTCACACCGGCGTTCATTCAGCTATGCCGTCTCTTCAACATCCTGGACGTCACCATCACAGCAGATCCTGCTTCAGCCCGAAATGCACTTGCTCTGGCTCAGCAACAACTCAGCAGCGATGAGGCACCGCTCAGCCTCGAGAACGAACTGCAACGAGCCGACATCTCCATGACACAGCAGTGGATGCGCATATTCCTGTGGCAACATGCACTCAACGTCACGAACCTCAGCAGCGTGAATAACGATAACGAATTCTCTTTCTCTTTCCCTGCGCAAGTCGCGCAGAACGTTCTATCAAACCTCAGTAGCCTATCTCAGCAGAGTGTCGAGGCTCATGGGCCTGGCATGGTATGCGCTTACCCTAGTCATCTACTGCGACCGTACTAATGACGTCCAGGAGTCGAAGCTGTTCGATGTTGCCAACTCTTTAGCAGACGTTATGATCATCATGCCTTCTATGAACCACGAATCGCACTTTGGAATCGGACCGCGGGATCTAATACATTCTCTCTCCCAAGTTCTATCGTCATTTCGAGGCGGCAACCCCGCCGTCATCAGCATCCTCCAAGACAAGCTGACGCAACTGGGTATGGCCATTGGCTCGCCGCAGAAGTTGCTTGAGCTGTCATCGCCTGAAGAAGAGAAGGAAGAATGGCACGGCGAACGATCCATGTCTGCGCCCTCCAGCTACGGATCCTCATATCCCTCTGGCACGCCAATCTCGCCAACGTATCCTCCAGCTATGAGCATTGCTAGTATGGGCAGCCAGTCACCGACATTTCCGTCAAGCATGAGCATGGATGGGACCTACTGAATGATTTCTGGATCAATGGCTGTATTCGACGATTCCTTTGCATGCACGCCCCTGCAACACGACGCGAACACCTCGAGTGCTGCACCTAAGAGCCATGGATTGACGTTTGAGGCATTCGACTTCGACCACGCGTTACACGTTCAGGGTCACTAGCGACATGCATGGAAGATGGTGGATTTGGCCTGTGCGGGCTCAACTTGGATTGAATGTTCAACCCAGACACGCACCACGCATCGAATTGGACTTCGAAGCATCGCAATGTCTATCCTGATGGACTACGTATCGGTGTTTGCGCGCCAGGTTGCTTCGATACGTCGAACCTGCGCTGCGGTACTGAAGTTTACGACCCCAATGGAAGGAACCCTTTCAGTAAAGACCATCCATTCGCCACACGATCATCACCTGCATCATGCAAACATCTTTTCACAGGTCTTTTTTCACCGTTAAGCATACGAGCGAGGCGCTCTCAGCCCGTCTTTTCACCGTTCACCGAGAGGGAGTGATCTTTTAGCGGAATTCAACCACACAGTCTCGACTTTTTCAGTACCATACGACACCATCCGCCAACTCACCGCTCTTAGTCAACCTGGCCAAACCTCACTCATGTGCACAGAACTTCATGCTCGTTTCTATGCCTGCCCGCACACCCATTTCTTCAGGTGGACGTACTGCAGCTCGATTACTTCCGACGTTCCAGCTGCAGCAACAGCGTGTCGGGAGTATAGGAGAAAAGTCCGAGCTTGCGTGAGTGGTAGGGCACGAGAGTGTGCCGATTGCGCTATGGACCGCAAGATCAGAGAGGACTTTGGCGATACAGTGCTTGCTAGCGTTAACGAAAGCACGAGGAAAGAGTCGGTGGTCAAGAGACGGTGGCTCTGGCCACGTGCGGATCGCAAGGGAGGAGAGGAGGAGCCACTCCTCTCGCAAATGCCAGCAGTAGATGTCGAAGCGTGGCCAGCGATGGAGATGACGCCTGTTGAGCTGCAAGATGAAGCGGCAGCTACTTTTGAGCAGAAACAAGGTCACAAAAGGGCCAGGAGTCGGCGGAATAATGGGCGAGCGACCTTGTGCAGCGATCCTACAGACCAGGATCAGGAAAGAGGAGTGTGGAAGCGGATCAGAACCTCTTTTGGAGGGCGCAGTCGAGCAATCTAGGATATCGAGCGTCTAGTAACAATGAGAAAGGGCCAACCTGCTGATTCAAAGCGAAATCGTCGGATCCTCGAACGATCAAGAAACAAAGGAGCGTGCATCTTTGATACTCCCCAGCGGCCCCTCCGGGTGGCCCAAAATGATAGCCTCCTGCGCCCCCAGCATAACCCCATCCACACTGTCGCCTAACGGCACCGTCATATCGCCCTCCTGGCCCCCTTCACTCTGCCACCTCAAGAACGCCTCAAACGCGCTCGTTCCGCGGATACTCCCCGTTTTGTCATATCGCTCAACCATACTCCGCATATCGCCAATCCACCGCTTACACTCTTTGCACACATCCATCTCGCGACTGATCTGGCTCCTCTTGCTCGGATCCCGGCACCGCACGGCGTTGAGTTGATGGTCAGGCAGCGTAGCGTAGTTCAGCGCGATGCTCGGTTCTGCAGGCGCAAAGTAACCGCCTGCATCGCTGGGGTCGGGAGAGGAGATTGTCCTGCGCGAGGCCGTGGAGGCGGAGCGCGAGATGGTCTGGCTGAGGGAGAAGAAGCGACGGGTGGATCCTGAGCGTTTAACTGGCGCGGGAGTGGGTGCTGCTGGTGAGAGAGGCGGGGACATGGGGCCCCGCAGGTCGTTGAGGCGGTGGATGGCGGTGTCGCAGAGCGTCCATGGTTGATGGTGGGATTCGCCGATGTGGCCGCAGCCGTTGCTGGGTGGAAGATTAGTATGAAGTCTGAAGATGTGCGGATTCCATTTATTATTCGTCCAGGCGCTTGAGTGGAGAAATGACATACTGCAAGTCTGTTAGCAGTTTCCAGATTGTGGTCTGTCGCGAACCAAGTACCTGTTGCGTGAAGTTGTGGTAACACATCTTGTAGGCAGAAACACGTGGTTGACACAAGTACGAGTGCAAGTGATCTACAACAAGTACGCGTAGCGAGCGCGGAAGTTAAGAGTTCCCGCGATGGTGGTGCAGCTGGACTAATGCAGGGAAGCGCGGGTGTTAAATCGTTGAACTAGATATCCAGGGTTCAAGTCAACGGTCGTGCAGGTGTCAATGCAAGCAGTGAATGCAGGGAAACAGGTGTGGGGAAACTGTTAAAGTGCAGGTCATCCACTTTTGTTGTGATCCAAACATTCACTCTGCCTTGTTTTTCAGGCGATCGATAAGCGGTGAATCTCGCAAGGATAAGCCCGTGATGGTCGCCAACGTGGCTAGCGGTCATCGTGCATTTACTGATTTCGGCTGCTTCCGAGTGTAATCTGGCTGGTTGGAGTTTTCTCTCCGGCAAAGGGTTTGAGATCGACATGCTCGGGGATATTTTTGTAGACACAGGATGCGGCGCGGATGTGAAGTGACGTCATGGGCTGATTGCTCGTCGTAGCCGCAAGAGAGCGCCATGAGGTCGACCGAGCCATGTTGATTATTCATCTCGATTAGACAGTTTTTCGAAACACCCACACGTGAATATGAATCTAATGAAGTGATAATAGAAAGTCGCTTCGGTGCCGATGAAAGGGTCTTGCGCTTGTTGGCTAGCGTGGGCCGTACGCTTGGTCAACCAAACCTTGCCTCCTGTATCTCCCTTGATGCTTGTTCAATACACTCGCGCCCAATGTAGCATTCAGTCATGGAACTCTTTAGATATGTCGATGTGACTTCTTTGGCAATTCCCTCCAGGCCCTTTGCTGTCTGCGCTCAGAGTGAGCCAGATTGTTCATATTTTCTCCAGATCAGCCCCTCAGGCAAGGTCTTCCACTGCAGGCTCTCATCGAGCAAAACCTCCATCTTCTCCCACTCAGCTTTGATAATATTGACCCTTTCAGCATCTCTTGGTAAAATCTTTGCCGGGAAAGCCTTCGGCAGAACAAACAGCCCCTCTGTCAGGTCGTCTGCGTCGGGCACGATCTCCTTGCCTTCTGCATCAGTAGCTTTCTCGAAGCTGAAAGCCCAGAGTAGCCTCGACATGGCAAGAAAAAGCGATCTTTCGCCAATGTGCATTCCTTGGCACAAACGCCGACCCGCGCCAAAGACAAAATGGTCACGCTTTGACGCGTCTGGGTTGTTCGCAGCTTCTGCTGCTGTCTGATGATCATTGATGTATCGAGCTGGGTCGAAGCGGCGCGGGTCAGGATGGCGTTTTGGATCCATATGCACACCCCAGACATTCCACATCACACCAGCTCCTTTTGGGATCTTGTAGCCCATGTATTCGTCATCGCGAATGACGGCGTGGGGGACGCCGAGAATGTCAGTTGGCATCCAGCGCATGCTTTCCTTCACGCAACCGCGGATATATGGTAAGTTTGTTTCATCGTCCAGTGTAGGAAAACGATTACCGCACACTCGGTCCAGTTCTTCTTGTGCAGCCTTGACGACTTCTGGGAACAACACCAAAGCCTGTATGACTACGAGTAACGAAAATGTCAGCGTAACCTAGCTAAAGAGGTATGTATCAGGCATTGCTTACATCCTACGAGTGTCGCAGCTGTTGTGTCGGAGCCGGCCTCCAGAAGTGATCCACTAGTGTAGCCCGCAAGCGCGTCTGAGAAGCCTTCTTCGTCTTGAGCTCGAACCAAGTCAACACAGAAACATGGCTTGGCAGTTCCGTTTTTGATGGCTTTTTTCACATTCAACCAATGGCCAATGTACAGTTCGGCCTCTTTCTCATGCAGCTTCTTAGCGTATCGCCTCATGGGGAGCGCCCAGTCAGGCAACCTCCGAAGCACAGGGAACACATCGAGTAAAGCAGCGGTCTGGGATCCAGTAACCTCACAAAACTTCTCAAATCCCTGCGGCATTGTTAACTCGTTCAAGTAACAGCGAGTACTACACTAACGTGGAATAGTTGCTTCAACTTGGGATCATCGATGCTAGTTGTGCGGAAGCCGAAGATCATCTGAGTTGTCAGAGAATTGGTGTATCGCCTGATATGATCGGCAAAGAGATCTGGTTTCTCTAAGAATCCTATGAGCATGGCCTTGTTTTCGAGATCCTGGTAAGGTACGTATGTTCTAGCAGCCTTGATGTTCAAGTTGTTGTGTACGACTTTTCGCACCATTCGCCAGGTCTCGCCATATTCCTTGATATTCGTTAATCAAGAAGGGGCACAATAATTCTTCCGAGGCTCACCATCAATAACATTCTGTTACTGCCACTGACGACCTGTCCCAAGTACATGTCGGGTCGAGACGAGTAGATATTGCTCCGCTTGTCGAGCAGATCCTTGATTGCTTTGTCGGATGACAACACGATCATTACCTTCGTTCCCAGAATCAGCGAGTACACCGGCCCATACCCTTCAGCCCATTTCTGGAATTGAATATGGCCCTTTTCCTTGGGCATGAGGTGAAGATTGCCGATCAAGGGCAATGTGGGCGGCCCTGGAGGATAGCCTGCCGGTCTCCGTCCGATCCTGCTGAGCTGGTGTAGCACCAGTGACAGTACGGCTGCTATTGCTGCATACAACGATACAGACATCTCGGATAATTTGAATGGTCGAAGAAGATGTAGCGCAGCGGGTATGCCAGATTTATCTCGCTGGGGACCCCTTCAGCTGCACATAAGCTGATATACTCAGGAGCAAAATGGCTCTCCTATCTCTCATGCACGGTATGAGACGCGTCGCACTAACGCACGCAAAGTCGAATTCAAGTTGCGATGTACCATGGTATTCCACCCGGTTTGGAAATGATAAGTGTCTGCGAGGGAAGGCGGCTGAAGTCAGTGGGCTCGAATGTCCCACTTCAATCCTTTACTTGGCAATGAGTACATATTCAAACCCTGCTCGCGGATTTTTGAATTAAAAGGACATAGCGCTGATTGATGTAGCCACCACTGATCACCCAATTGTAATCTGTGCAAACCTTTCACATGACTCGACACATGCTGTGATCCCACAGAGCCCGAGCAGTTGGTAGTCCCCGCTCCCCAAGCGACGTACAACGGCCTGAACGGAACGGGCCTGGTACTTTAACAATGCATGCGGCGCAGCTTGCTTGGCACGGAACAAGCCTAGCCTACTACGCCGCAATCCTGCTCGCATGCACTCCCAGATTCGAGTGCATCGATTCTCAAGATTTGTGCCGGCTATGCTTATCAAGTTCCACTACTTCGTTATCCTCCAGGTTGACACTGCAGGCTACCAAGCTGTCAAATAGGCCCGGCGCTAAGAGTGCTCGAATCATGCCTTCAATCAAATGCTTCTTCTTCAAGCTCGAAAGCTGATCCTTCTTGCCGACCTGCTCTTCTCGAAAATAGCGATTTCTCTATTGCTTCGCCTGCGTCTCGATCAAGCCCAATGCTATCATGAGCGCCCAAGAAAAATGAGATAGATCAGCCAAGCCTTGAACACGCCCAGGCTAACCCAACGCACGGCGGAAATGCAGTGATGAGAATTGAAAGATTCTTGTATAAATGGGCTTTTGACCGAGCCAGATATGTACTAGAATGTCCAACGCACCAAAAGAATAACTAAACCTCTTTTACAAACCCAACTTCGATTACCTTGTCGATCGGCACACTCAAACTCTGTACTTTTGCTCTTGTGTTATCTCTCAGCACGATGAAGGCCTTCAGCAGTACTGATCGTGCAATGTTCGTGCCCTCCTTGACACGCATCTGTTCTTTGCCCATGATATACAGCACCTCGTCTTTAAACGCTCGGTCCAGTGCTTCTAGGCGTGCAACTGTGCTACCGGTAATGATTGACGTTGAGGATATCTGGCGCGACCGGTTTCGTGCCCGATCGACAGATAATGTGTTATGGTCTTGCCTCTCGGGAACGTCCGTTTGCGTAGCGGAGGTCTCGCCCCAATTACTGGAATTTTTCAAGATACCGGAACTTTGCCGTTGTTTCGCCCCCGCTGCTGTCACCGCCTCCCTTTTTTTGTCCGCTGCTCGTGTAACGATATGATTCCGCACCTTCTCGTAGATCAGTGCGGTCAGATCAGGTGTGAATACTTCATCTTTGTATCCGTGATCGATCACCAAACGATAGCAGTTTGGTATGGCGAGACGTGAGATCTGGTACCGCTCCTCCAATGGAACCGTGGGTTTCTCTTGCGGCCGTAGGTGGAAGAAGATCATAACTTCGGGTGCGGTCACAAGCTTGCGGATGAACTGGCTGAAAACGATAGGTGTGGTGTCGCCCTCCTTGTCAAAAAAGATACCAACTCCGCCCATGGAGCTGAGCGGCCTCCCTCCAAACTGCTCTGTGAGTTCCAGCTTCCCATCCTCGTTTGTTTTGACGAAATGAGTAGTTGAGAATCGATCCTCAGCTTCGGATGCCCACTGTTGCTCCTTGCCAAATCGCCACAGAATGAAGATGCACGCTAGAAGACACGATAGCAATATCGTGAACCACCCACCGTCTGGAACCTTTATGAGCGCTGAGCTGAGGTATGTGCCATCTATGAAAAGGATGGCGACCAGTGGAACGACGATATAGTATGGTTTGATGCGCCAGACTAGGATGGCAATCAAGGTAACAAGGATAGTGTCAAAGAAGGTTACGAACATGACACAAACGCCGTATGCATCACCAAGCGATGCTGTGTTGTTGTAGATAGCTGCAACGAGCACTGTGCCAATCATGAGCAACCAATTTACTACGGGCACATAGAAATTGCCGTAGTAGGTCTTGGAGGTATGCTTGACTTGGATCTGAGGGAAGTAGGACAGCTTCATAAGCTGAGAAAGAAGCTGAGCGGGGTCAGCAAGGAAGCACAGCTGACTGAAACAGACTTACATGGAACGTGGCTGTGATGATACATTGTGAAGCTACTACAGCTGCACAGACGGCGATGATGAAGGAAGGTATGAGCCATCCGGGTGGTGTGCAATTGTAAAATGGATCGGCGTAGGCCTCAGGGCGCTCGGCAATGTACGCCGCTTGGCCAATATAAGTCAAGAGCAGACTTGGGTAGACGAACCCAATCCAGCTAACCTGTATGGCCTGACGACTAAATGCGCCAATACCAGCGAACAGGACCTCGACACCTGTAAAACAGAGAAGGATGCCGCCGAGGCTGCGCCATCCGCTGTACTTGTTGCGAATGAGGTAGTTGAAAGCGTAGTAAGGATTGAAAGCTTGTAGCATGCCATGATCGTGTCTAAAATGTGTCAGTGGATGCCCTTTTGATCAAATGTAAGACTTAGTACCTTGCTAGATTGTACATGCCGAAAGCAGAATTCAGTGCAAGCCAAAC
Source organism: Didymella segeticola (assembly GCA_004522025.1). NCBI lineage: Eukaryota > Fungi > Ascomycota > Dothideomycetes > Pleosporales > Didymellaceae > Didymella > Didymella segeticola. The sequence continues at coordinate 107,968 of SDAV01000005.1, read as the reverse complement.
GATGACGATTGGAGAGAAAACCTTTGAGAAGCGATTGTTGACGAAGGGTTGAGCGAGGAATAACAACACCAGGATAGTGCAAGTTACACCGATGATGGTCGACTTTGAGATATCTCTGTTGATCTCATTCAAACCCTGCACTGCACCGAGGACAGATTGAGCTGGGGTAAGAACTCCATCGGCGATGGCCATCGACACGGCAAAGACACCTATTGCCTGTAGAAGGTACCGGAAAAAGGCAGAGTGCTCGATTGTAGAGCGGACATGCTTTTGCGATCGACTATCGACAGTAACCTGTTAGCAAGTCGACCGAAATGGGGATTGGTTACGGACCTGAACAGTACTCGCGACTTACGAGCTCTTGTTGCGTCGCGAGGATCGCTATTCGAGATGTTTGCCTTCACCCGTTAGTCTTGTCTCGAAAGTCCGCATGCCGCAAGTCCACCAACTTACGTATCGAGACAGCAATGAGTAGGTGCTGAAAGTGCCACCCTCACCGTCATTGTCGGCTCGGAGTACGATAAGAACATACTTCAGAGTAACTATGACGGTAAGAGACCAGATAATCAGAGAGAGCGCTCCCCGGATGTCAGCACGACTGGGTGGGGAGTAGAAAGTCGACGAAAAGACGTAAAGAGGTGAGGTCCCAATATCTCCATATATGACGCCAACAGATTCATAAGCCAGTAAGAGCAGCTGGCTCACGCTGAAGGCCTGGAAAAAGTGAGCAAACGAGTTTGATTTAAATAGACAAACGTACCTGTCGACCTTTGTATCCACCCACGTTCCGAAGCTGGGGGTCCTCATCCTCTGCAGCTTCGACCTCTATAGATTTCTCGACATCGACGTCCACGTCAACGTCAATCGATGTTCTTCTCGCGCCACGTGACCTAGAACGCTTCCGAAGTGCTGCGCCCTCTCCAGCATCGATTGAGGGTTTCAACTTCGAAGGTCGAGATGATGTGTCTGAGGCTTCATTTGCAGTGGTCATCGCCACAGGTCCTGATACGGCTGGTGCCCTTGGGCCGGGGCTGCGTACAGCGTTAAGTTTCAGACCGGGTAGATGGTGAGCGGCCCGTAGTCAATCATAAACAAAGTCGCACGCAGTCAAACGGGCAAGGTGCAGAGACCACCTCGTGGTTGGTCCTTCGAGAGCCAGGTTATCGGTCGACCCATCTTTCCACGTGCTGTGTAGAAAGGCTGGACATCTTTTCTCAGGAGGGGGTGGCTTAGAGGGGCGACTGCTGCATGTGGCATGGCCTCGGATGTCTAGCGTCTTGACTCCATCTTTTTGCAGTGGTGTGCGGCGAACGCGCGGATACCCGGGACTTAACTCAATCGTTACTGGTGTGCTTATCGTCGGTTGCTGGCGAGACGCGAGGCTGCAAATGAAAAGCACACAACGTGCTGAGATGCTGCCGCTGATAGGCGTCTACGTACCGATTGAGCTCAGACTTGCGCAGTGCACTCGCTCTATTGCGACATCTTGGTATCACAATGCCTCCACGTCCACGTCCGTGGTCAAGGCAACGCGGCGGTGAGCGCGGATTGCGGCACTTCAAAGCTGATGCAGGGCAGGTAGACGAAGGTGCGGGAGCTGTGGGGAAGGTCTGCACTAGTGCGCCGGTCAAGGAAGCACCACCGAGTTCTTGGAAGCTGGAACATGAACGTGAAACGAGAGCCAAGTAACTCAGCCGCATCAATATCGCTTCCCAGAACCGGCATCTGTCATGACTATCATACCAAGAGATTAAATGAGATCTCTATCTAGCTGAGCTTAATACACCAAGATTATCGGCACCGTTCATCGAGTGAAGGCATCGAGGATACGTACTGTGTACGCAGCAAACAGGATATCTGATACTTAATCACAATGCGCTGGCAAGAAGGATGGAGCTTGTGTATTTGGGGCATCTGCTTACCTCGTGTATGACTGATGCAAGAAAAAGCGCTTTCCATCTTCAATTTTGCAGAATGAAGGTGAACAACCGACAAAGATCATTAAGGCTGCTGCAACGCTTCAATCCTCTTGCAATCAAGCGAAGTTAGTTCATCGTGTCTTCTTCAATATTCTGATGACCTCCGAGGGTGCCATAACTTGAGAGTACTGGAGTAGGTGCGTAATCCCGAGGGACGTGTGCAACTGTAACAACGCGAGGTCTTTCAGTCAAAGTCATGTTATGCGATCGCACATGCAAGATAATACACAGCAGTCAGGAGCTTGAATGTGAAAGTCGAATGGGCGAAGCATGTGACATAATAAATTATTAATTACAGAATCTTACGATGCAAATCATTGCTTCTGCAAAACAGCCCAACGCCACGCTGGAAACAATTTGTTTGGGTATCAATATGACTTTATGTCAGAACATTCAGCGACAAGTTTCCTGGCCAAGCGACTGGTATGTCTAGACACCAGCCATGTCAGGTGGGGGGGCAGTGTTGCCGCGAGACGAGTTGCGGATGTGAAGCGCAGAAAGAACGGTGGTAGCGAGGAATAGCAACCTGGGACAATTAGCAAACGTGCTACGAATACATCGTCGTAAGAATCGTACCAGAGGAAAGCGCCAAACACGATAGCAGCGACACCGACGTTGTGGACAGTGCCATGGCCGGACCAGCCCCAGTAGATGTCACGCCACAGAACGGCAACGGCGATGAAAGCTGCAAACCAGAAAAGCATGGTCAGGAACTCAACACCGGCGATGGCAAACTTGTGCGCGGCACGAGGGAAGCGTGTTGGCGCCAGGGTAAGGTATGCGACCGCGAGCAGAGTCCATACTGAAGTAAATAGCATGAAGTTGAGGCTGTGAGGAGACCAGCTAGCCCATGGGTTGGTGTATTGGTCAACCACTGTAACATGTTAGAGGCTACACATAAAAAGCTTGACGTTATCACGCACGGTAAGCTGTCAGGCCTAGCACGATGATGGCGAAGAGTGCCTGTGCAGCACGAATGCCCAAAACAATAGCCGGAGCGACCATTCTGATGATTTGTTGATGAGGCTGATCTGTTGTGTTCTCTGCAGGATGGCGATCTGCTGCTTTTTGACGACTGTTCGCTGTCAAGAGGGGCTGGGATGAATGTGAATCCTGCTGCCCATCACGCGCCCTTATTATACCGTGAACCCCAAGAACAATGATGACTGCCACGACAAATGATCAGCGCTCGACAAAGCCTGGCAGCGCAGAATGACGTCGATTTTGTGTGGCTCGTGACCGTCAGAAGACCTCATTGGCTCGCATATGCTTCATGCGCTGGCCGCTAGCCGGAAACAGTCCACCCGGTCAACAGATGCCTTGTCGAGTTGTGTCACAATTCTATCGTCGGTGAATGTGACGATCTGGACCCCTTGCCTTGTGCTTGTTCGTCTTTGACTGGTGTCGGAGCCAGCTCCTGCGCCCAGATACTATTGTCCTTGTTGTTGACGTTTGGGATTTTGGCAGTCGGAGTTGTGGCGGTGTAGTGACGCTGTTTTTATCACCGCCTCAGTCCTGACGCGGCTTCAAGGAAAAACGGCAAGAACGGCAGACAGACCAGCCACGCCAGCCTCCCTCGCTACATTCCACGATGATATCAACGTGTTCACCCGCCTCTTTCTGCCTTCGCTCAAACAACGCCCTAATGAACCAGGCAGACCATGCCTTGTACCACCAAAGATCGTTTGACGCCTATGCTGCTGCAACTCTCCATCTGCTGTCATCCACGCCACAGCCTCCGGCCTCACATTCGTTCTGTGTCGGTGGCATCTAGGTTTGACTGGCTTTGATTGTTTCAGTCCGCCGCGAGATGTGACGAGGACGGCGGTATTTGTAACGATGCTTTCGTGATCGCTTCCGTAGGCAGGCGGTGTTTTGCATGTATCAGCAAGGTAGATCGAGGTACGGACTCGATGAGAAGCTGATGCTGATCGGGTGCTTCGCTTGAAGCTCGCGGAATTGACCTCGCATTCCAGGTTCCTTTCCGTGTCAAGCCAACTTGATTGCCTTCAACCAGCATAGAGAGCCTACTCCAGTGTGTCGTGTGTCATCTCGCCATCAAATGACTTAGATCAATCATTTCGCTGATGTGGAGATCTGAGTACAAAGTAAGAGCAGACACATGCATCAATGTTCGCCGACGAACGTTAGGATTTGCGATGAATTTCTATCTGAAAATTGGAGCTGCAAGGGTATCGAGTACGCCGTATGTTGCGGCAGCCTTGACTTGTATTGTCGGTGATTCAAATTTGGCTTTCTGCGCCTTACCAGCTCCGAGCAGCCACTTGGCAAGATGCAGGACGAAGAAGCCTATTCAATTGTAGGACTCTAATTAGATTATTGCTTTTTGGGTGTCGACGACTGATGTTCGCTGAACGCTAGATGTCTTTGGTGTGGACAGCGCTTGCGCAATCGAGGTTTAGCAGTCGCAGGTACTATTTTAGAACGAGGGAACCATTCTTGGTAAATGGGCACCAGATTTTGGTGGGGAAGAGGTCATCATCTAGAGTGAGCCAAGCCGGTTGAACCCCCCTGCTGATGTTATACGGACCGCCTCCACAATGCCGACCCCACACATCCCATCTCCGCAGACCATGACGGGCCGCTCACCCCATTCGAGAGGACAAGAACACCAGGAGAGTTCCTACCCCATGCCAGGGTTTCAAGTCATCCTCATTGCAAGCGTCAATAGGCGTCAGTATCCGAGAAAGGTGATGTTCAGTGATGCAGAGAGTATCAATTACTTTGAACTGTACTCGCGCGAGAGCTTTCTTGACGAAGGAAATGGCCAGTCATACCCTTATAGGAGAGCAGCTGTTGGACTTAGCATCGACTTTTCCCCACGGATTGTTGTATCACAGACGCACTCATCTGCCTTCGTCCAGCCATCGCTGCCAAGTGCGGTGTTGTGAACGAACGTTGAGACAAGAATGCTCCTACCATATCCAGACACGAAGCTGCTGACCCCAGACAGCCTTGGTATGCTTACCTGCATACTTTTATATTTTAAGCTGACAGCCTCCCACAACCTCGCGTTGCAACATGCGACATCGCGCGGTTGGCATGAACCAAGGCGGGATAGATTAGGCTTTTAATTACGCCCGATTAACTTGTTGCATACTTCTCGGGCACTTTTTGACGATCATCGGTAGGCACTTAGCCCGACGATTGGAGAGCTTAAGGCTCAATTTACCCGGTGCCGAGAATCAACCTAGGATGCCCAGGCGCCTAACCCATATGGGAGGCAGTGTCGGTATTGCGGGTGCAGTTCTCCGTGTCTTTCACGCAGACGATCAACATCCTGGAGAAGAGCCGAACCGTGGGGATGGCGAGCCCTTGGCGGGGCCGAGTATAAGGTGCCATCCTGACCGCTGGTGCGTTTGCCAGCGGTAATTGCCCCTTGCCTCTTCGACACCATGGCGATCCTCAAGGCTCAAGATGGCACCTCAGATCCGATCATTACACGCATGGTTGCGGAGGATAAGGTACACGGATCCCGCCTAATCATCAGAATCCCTACTGACGTGGGGTCAGGTACGATGGTACAAAAAGCCTAATCTTCGAATGATGTACTTGTGGCTGTTCCTGTGCTGCATGGGTGTAGAGATGACCTCTGGGTTCGACTCGCAATTGATTGGCACGCTGCAGTTCTCACAACCATTCAACAAGTGTAGCGCTCACCACCATTTAACACCCAAAGCGTGCGGCTGACTTCAGCAGACTTTGGTGACGGCTACCAGACCAAAAATTCAAAGGGAAAACTACAGTGGGATATCAAGCCAGGTATTCTCGGCTTCATAAGTTCTTGCTACCAGCTTGGATCCATCTTGGCTGTGCCTTTTGCTCCTTGGCTCAATCAGAGGTACGGAAGGCGATGGTCCATCATGATCGGCTCTACATTTATGGTAGTCGGCGCACTATTGCAAGGTTTTGCTCAGCACAGTAAGCAAACAGCTCCCTTCGTTGCTGTATGGTCTGTCCAAATACTGAGCTGTCACAGTTGGCATGTACATCATTGCTCGTATGCTCCTCGGCGTGGGCATTCTCTTCGCCATCATCTCAGGCTCCGCACTCATCGGAGAGCTTGGTTATCCCAAAGAACGTGCGACTCTGACGTCTTTATTCAACGCCTCATACTTCATCGGATCGATCCTAGCTGCGTCTATCGCGATCCGCACATCAGGCATCAAGGGAGACTGGAGCTGGCGTCTGCCATCCTTACTGCAGATTGTCCCTTCGCTTCTACAGATCTGCACCGTCTTCTGTCTCCCAGAAAGTCCTCGTTGGCTCATCAGCAAAGATCGTGATGATGAGGCCTTTGCAGTGCTCACCAAATACCATGCAGAGGGCGACGCAGACTCGATCCTCGTCAAGGCCGAAATGGCCCAGATCCGCTCGACCATCAAACTCGAAATGGAACACTCTAATCAATCCTGGCTGGACCTCTTCAGAACCCCAGGCATGCGACGTCGCACCTTGATTGCTGGGTTCCTTGGCCTGTTCACCCAGATGAGCGGCAACACTCTTCTCTCCTACTACCAGAACCTGCTCTTCGAGCTTATCGGTTACACTTCGACGTACGCAAAGACGAGAATAAACATCGCCAACCAATGCTGGAGCCTGATGAATGCCATGGTCATTGCAATTATCGTAACGCGTTTCCGCCGCCGCTGGATGTTCATGCTGTCTGCAGGCTCCATGACGCTGGTCTTTATGAGCATGACGATTTGTTTCCATCGTCTGAATGTCGCCAGTGCAGGTAAATTCGAGGACAAGTCTGCGCAGTACGCGGCGTTGTTCTTCTACTTCGCGTATTCGCCCTGCTACAACATCGGCAACAACTCACTAACCTACACCTACTTGGTGGAGCTATTCCCGTACGCGCAGCGCAGCATGGGTATTGGATTCGAACAGATCTTCGGCAAGCTTGGTGGCTTCTTCTCCATCAATGTTAACCCGATTGCGATGAAGGCAATAAGCTGGAAGTACTTCGCCATCTACTGCGGGTGGATCACGTTCGAGTTCCTCTTCATATACTTCATGTATCCCGAGACGTACAACCGCACGCTGGAAGAGCTCACTTTCTGTAAGTCATGCCATCATCATGACTCTAACGTTGGGTCGCTAACGCCAAGACAGTGTTCGAAGACAAGGCGCTTACCGACGAGGCGGTCAAGGCTGTGGAGAAGCAGGTCAACTCTGCGCATCTCGATGGTGAGGAGCATGGGAATAAATCGCATATCACTACCGTCGAGCGTGCAATTTGAGTGGCGACACTCTCTGGATGACTTGGCCTATTGTGGCTTGTACAAGTCACAGCATGTAGTACGCAATGCAATCAGCCTACAGCACCAATGCTCAATGCAACATTGATCTCGCGATTCCGGTAGACTGCCCTGCGATTCGCACTTTAAGACCTAATTTGTTGTGTTTACTCTTGTGCCTCTCATCATAGAGACCCAGCAATTAGTCGACGTACTCGGTCGTCATATTGGCGAGGAAACGGAAGGATAAGGCCACCCAGAATATAGTGGGTTGCCACCGGTTCGCTTCGAGAAGAGAGAGCACAGTGACAGTCTACGAGCGCTACTGTCTAATGGACGAAGGTTAGTCGCCACATTTCACGGGTATATAATGACGCCGCAGCAGGTAATGGCTGGGTATGCATTAAAAGCGTAAAGAAGCTTGCTTGAGCGTCACAAGTTGACATGGAGAGCAGCGAATGCGCATGGAGCCAGAATCACGCCACCTTGGTGTAAAGCCAGGAACGAGAGGCCTTGGCCACTGGAGAGCAGTTGGATACAGGCATACAGCACTTTTATTACTATTCTCGGTCCCGCTCTGAGATTGTGTGTTTCCTCGCATCTGACATACCCCGAAAACATGTGTGCGGAAATGCGACTGCGGAGGTTGCCATGATAACCTTAAAGCCTCGACAAAATCGCGTGTCTACTCTTGAGCACTATCCCGCCTCACACACCTACACTTGAACAGTGCCTCTAGTCCGGGCGCGTTCAATCGCTCGATATCCCATCCACAGGCTTGACTCTCCATGTGCAGAACAAGTGAGCTCAAATGACCGAATGTCTTCCTGCAGCCCTCTTCGCGGCATATGAACGGCATCAAAATACCGGCGTGCATCCATTCATGCACCTCCTTGATGTTGATGCGCCCAGTGCGAATCTGCGAGTGGATATCGAGATCCATGTATAATGGGGAGTACCACCATTCACCAAGCGCCTGGAGGAGAAGCGAAGGGTCATGGAACTTTGGACATGCACCTGATTCAAGGTGGTTGATCAAGCTCGAGAAGGTGCGCATGGGGAGGCTGCATCCCCAGCAAGGGATCGCGGCAACTGTATGCTTCGTCATGTGCTACATTTTTAGTCAGCAAAGCTCTTGAGACGCAGGTAAAGTATTACTGAAACTCACAATTCGAAAGTTGCCTTCGTGAGGGGTGCAGAAGCCACACTCCTCACACGCAAAACATTGCTCAAGGTGGCGAGCAAGTCCACCTTGACCAGCACACGGCTCTTTACATTGCGGACAAGGAAGTGGCAGATTGCAGTCTTCCTGGTGTTGGAAAAGCTTTGTTTGGCTAGGAAAGATGCGCTTGCAGCCGTCGCATCTGAAGTGGTCACGCTCGTAGTGCGCTTCTAGTGTAGCAAGATCCGGGGAGTCGAAGCTGCAGCCCACCTGCAGGCAGTGTCTATGAGCTATACAGCGTTGTCAGTAAGCCAAAGCCTGGAATTAGCTGGAGGTTTAGTTTACCTGTTGTCGTTTTCCAATGCTGATCACGCTCGCTCTGGGAGCTGAAAGGCCTCTTACAAGTCATACACCAGGTGTGCTTCTTGGACGTCTTCAGGTGCTTCTCGAGCTCCACTTGGCTATGGAAACCCAGCAAACACGTCAGACACACGAATCGGTGGTCGACTTGATAGTTGTTCTCGAAGTGATTCTTTAGGCCCCACTCATCTTTGAAGGCGCTGAGGCACAGGTTGCAGAAAGTCTCATGACCCCTCGTGTTGTCGACATGGTTCTTGAGACCATTGCGGTCCTTGAATACGCGAACGCACAAGTTACAGTAGTGCTTATGATCTGGCGTTTGCTTGACGTGGTTCTGAAGGGCGGTCTTGTTGGGAAACTTGATACCGCAGGCGCCGCACCAGTTCTCGTGTGGATCGTAGGGCTTGTCACTCGCTGTTGCCGTTGCATTTGAGACAGCGCGCGAACGCTCCTGAGTGGTGCTGGAGCTTCGGCGGTGGACTGGTCGATTTGAGTCCTTGATTACTAGTGTACGCGCTGGAGCAGGTGGCTGAGGGCCGCCACGCTTCTTGACGTCTTGCCATGGTGAAGGATTGTCTGCTACTTGATTGAGAAATGGATTCTTGGAAGGATCATCTTGGGGAGCTGGCTTTGGAAGGTCTACTTCACCATCGCGGAAGAGAGAGTACCGGTTGATGTCTTGAGGCACCATGGCCGCGAGTGCACCGCTGTGCGTGGAGGTACTGAGCGGTGTTTGTGAAATTAGCGGCGAAATTGCAGCTTGCTGGTTGTTGATGTACTGTTTGGCCAATGGGAGGCTCCAGGCAGCAGAGCTTGGTGACACCAAACGGGAGCAGACATTGGCGGCAGTACCAAAGTCACGGTGAAGGCAGATGTGGCGTGACGCATCGAATTTGGGCGGTGAAGCATCTGATAGGCCCGTAGTGTCGGCGTGCACATGTGGTAGAGGAAGGTGCACTCGGTGAGGGGTCACATAAGCTTTCACCTTCATCGACAACACCTCACGCACGTGTGCCTCCTGAAATTTCGACAGCTTCTTTCACGTAGACCTAGTTGCGCAAACTTGACAGTAGCTTAAAAGGGGTCGATATTCCTGAAAGTTTCTGTAGCGCTCGATCAGCTTGTCGCCTATCAACTAGAAGGGTTGACGGAGTTCAAGGTCAACAAATGAAGAGCAACGCGCAGCAGAACCGCAATAGCCGACAAAGGTGAGGTCAGCTGAATCCTCACTCGTACAGGCTTAGTCGTGAATGCAGGGGCCATGATAAGTTAAACTTTGGCTTAGGCTTTTGCTACTTATCTAATTTAGATTCCCAGCGCCTTTGCGAGCGCCTCCCCTACAGCGGTCGCACTCGCCGGGTTTTGTCCAGTGATCAAGCGGCCAGAAATCGCAACCTTCTCGCCCCAAGGCTCAGCAGCCTTGACAAACTTGCCACCAGACGCCTTCTGCAGCGCATCCTCAGGAAGGAAAGGCACAGCATCTGTCAAGCCAACCTGCTCCTCCTCGACATTTGTGAAAGCAGTGATCTCCTTGCCCGCTACCAGAAGGCTGCCGTCGGAGAGCTTGGCGTCGTAGAAGACAGCGGGTGCGTGGCAGACGGCCGAGACGATCTTATCGGCCTCCCAGAACTCGCGGATCAGCTGCTGGCTGGTAGGGTTGTCGACGAGATCGAACATAGGCCCGTGGCCGCCGACGTAGAAGATGGCATCGAAGTCCTTGGCCTTGCCGACGAATTGGTCCAGCTTCTGTGTGTTCTTCCAGACGGACTCGTTGTTCTTCAGGAAGTTGACGGAAACGTCATCCTTCGCAGCCTCGACTGATGCAGGATCAAGAGGCGACTCGCCGCCCTTGGGCGACGCGACTGTGATCTCGGCCTTGCTGTGCAGGACGTGGTATGGGTGTGCAAGCTCAGGCAGGTACCAGCCAGTGGGCTTGTCAAGGTTGCCCAGCTTGTTGTGGGAGGTGAGGACGAAGAGGATCTTGGGTGCCATAATTGCTGGTGTATTTGTGTTGGAAATGAGAATTGAGTGTGTAGACAGCTGGGAGACGGTGTTTAAATGAGATGGAAGCAATGAGGGGCTTTCCCAGACATCTTATGTGAGCACCAAAAAGTCCAAAACTGCTGATGTCACCTGCGGGGCTCCACTTCGCGGGGCGGGGCTGCAGCCCTAAAGCGTGGGCGGTCAAGGCCCACGCAGCCTCGCATGGCCGCTTCCGAGGCATCGCAAGGTTCTCGCCTCAATCTGCTGAACAAGCGTCGACCATCGCGGCCAAACAATGGTCCTACCTCGGTGCATTGCCTTGCAGTCGTGCAATGACGACAGCTCAGACCACCGCTGTTGCCGCCGTCATTACCAAGAATGTCACAATAGCATGTGCTGGAAGCAGAAGGACCAAGAAGATGCTGCTGAGAAATTTTCATCTATTCGGAATTCTGTCATCGGCGCATCCAAATATCAAACTCATACGCAATCTCTTCTAGTGTGCAAAGCGGAAGTCAAGTCTTTTGTTACCCTCGTCCTTCGTAGTCTTGACATAGTCGTCTCTCTGTTCGACCGTCATCTCGTTCCAGATGCGATCTCTCGACCGGTTCCTCCACACATAGTAGCCCTTGAGGAAGATCGTCATTACGACATTCCATGCGAGGATGCCCAGGAGGACCTTATTTCCGCGACGATATAATGGCTTGTCATCTTCGCGATAGATTTGCGAGGCAATGACTGAGCTAGCCTGGCAGATCATGTTGTACATGGCACTGCCGATTGTACGCGTGCGCACAGAGCCAGCGTTGCGCGACACAAGACTTACCATGATGGAATGTATATAGGGAAAACCGATTAGGAGGATCGTGACGGTATACCACGACCAGTGGCTCGCGTTGCCGGGCAGCAATTCCAAGGCGAGGAGGAGCGGTAGGCACCAGAATGAGTAAAATAGCGCGATGGCCATGCGGTTGTTGATCCATTCGGACACTCGTGTCCAGAATAACAATTGTATCAAGAAGAGCACGTACGCTGGAATCGTCAAGAGGTTGGTCTGGAAGGTGTCAAAGCCATGATTGCGCAGGCTAAGAGTGAGATAGGCGTTAATAGGGTTTGTCGGTATCAAGAGCGTGAAGCTGATGAGATACATTGGCCAGAGGTCATAGTCCATCAATGAGTCCCAAAGGAGCTTGAGCGTCAGCCCTTGGCGATTGTGCATGCCACCCTGAAGTCTGGGTTAGATTTTGACTCGGAAAAGGATGGGCTTACACACCTTTGCAGGATCATCCCTTAGTACGCGGTTTACCATAATAATCTCTTCACGTTCAGAGAACCATCCATCTTTGCCCCTGAACCAACTTGCTGTTTGAGTCGGACTAGGAGGGAGATAGAACCAGGACAGAACACCAATAATGGCTGTCAAAGCTCCCTCCAGCGCGAAAAGCCACCTCCAACCTTCCCAGCCTCCAGTATCGCGCATGTGAAGGATTCCAAAAGCCAAGAACGCAGCAATGATAAATGTCGCGTGCGAAGAGCAGTAGAAGTAGCTCATCCTCACTGGCATCTCAGTGTTCTTGTAGAAGTAGCTGAGATACAGGATTGCATCCGGGATGAAGCCACCTTCGATCAAACCCAGCAACGCGCGTGTGGCGTAGAAAGTCTTCTCGCCAGTGATGAAGGCCTGGCAAATCCCAACAATACTCCAGGTGACCATCTGAATAGGGATCCATACATCGGGCCCCAGCTTTTTGGAGATCATCTGACTCGGAACCTCTGCAGAAAGGAAGCAGAGGTAGAAGATCATCATTCCGTGGTTGTACTGGTCTGTTGAGAGACCCAGGTCCTTCAGCATGTTATCTGAGAGCGCTTGCGAGATGTTTCCTCTGTCGAGTTGCAGAGCTTGCAAAGTTAGAGGACGAATACTTTGGAGTGGGAGGCAACGTACCAAAGAACATCAAGCATACCCATGAGCAGATGCGGTAATCCAGCTTGCGGACAAGTTTCTTCTCTTCTTCTTCTGTCCATTCGGCTTTAGGGTCATAGCGATGTCGACCTTCATATTCTGCGATTGGCTCATATGACTCCAGAGTACCGCCGCCGATAAAGGCATCTCTGTTGCTGTATTCGGATGGCTTCAAGCCCTTGGCGAGATCGTCTGAGCTTGGGTACTCAGTCGAGATCTGTTTAGAATCTGGAACAACCGTGAAAGTCGTCTGTTCGATGTCGGTGTCCGAACTGCGGTCACTGTTGGTGTCACGAGCCATCTTGTCCGATGCGAAAGAGCTTGAATGCCAACAGCACAGAGTTGCATGAAGCTTTATATGCGAGCACGGCGCACTTGTTTTCGACCATGTCTGCAAGGACTGCAAAGTCTTCAATGTTGCAATGAGTCCACTATTCTGTCGTGCTCAGTAAAGCGCAGAAGAATCCTGGGCGAAGACACAGTTTCCACGGAGTTACGTGTTCCAAGCATTGCACCCTGATGTGGCTGCTCCAAGCTTGCCTTGGGTGCCAATAAGAAGTCTATGTGTGGCGGCCAAGTGCAGCGTGGCGAATGGCAAGGCATCAACACGCGGCTTCAGCAACAACAAGACATTGCTAATAGAATGCAAAACGTCACTAGAAACTCTCTCAAGGTGCTGCTATGGCGGTTATGAGGTGCCTAGCACGCCATAGGCCAAGGTTATGAGGATAGTCAATTGACCCACAGGAGTTCTTAACATCTCCGGAGCTTTATGAAGTCACAAGATCGTGTTGAATGTAAGTTGAATGTGAACTGCTGCCCTCATTTCTCCGCTTATGCTTTTTGTGTTCCACGACTGGAAGGGTTGTCCATATCTCTGAATTGAAACTTTCTCGTCACTGGGTCTTTCAAATCGGATATCTCTTTCGTAAAGTTTTGAACTTCCGGATATTCATCATGGACACATAGTGCGACTTGGCACAAGAAGAGTCAGCCCAGAAGATCTTACACTGACCTGACGATATACTGAAATCGTGTACCTGGGAAGATTCTGGGAGGTACATGGGCCAATCCATGTTTCTGTTAGTTCCCGGCTGTGACTATCGGAGGATGGAGCGATGTACTCAGACAAACAACCCACGATGGCACCTGTTAGGTACTACGCGAGCCGCATAAACAGTGATGAAGCGACTCCATGAAAATGGGTTACTGGCGTATTGCGAATTGTTTTCAAGATAACTTTCCAACACCAGACAAAATGCCGAGCTCTTCCGCTTCTGGTCTAGCGCTTACCGCATCGGGCCTGGCAGCGAAAGTAGGGCTTTGCTTGACATAGGGCGCAGGGCCTTCTGATATATCAAGACACGAACACGCATACTTGAAGAATTCACCGACACTGCAACATCAATATCCTCCCTAAAATGCCTGCCCCAGGAGAACTTTCGCTCTCGAAGTTGCTTGCCACGCTCAAGCCTGTTCTATCGCCCTCCACTTTTGTCTTCGCAACATTCCGACCCAACAAGCCAATACCGCCTTCTCTCCCTGTCCAGATGCTCTTCCGCGAGGCAGAGGGGACTACACTCATCACTACGCAGGCTGCAGCTGATGCCGAGAACATCGATTACGACTTTCCATGCCGGATGATTACGTTGGACGTGCACTCAAGCCTGGAGGCTGTGGGCTTCATCGCAGTTGTTGCGGGGCGACTGAAGGCTTTGGGAATGGGTGTGAATCCCGTGAGCGGCTATTATCACGACCACTGCTTTGTGCCCGTGGGAAGGGAGAAGGAGGCTGTCGCGTGTCTGGAAGAGATTGCGAGAGAGGCACAGGGAGGTGAGAAAGCTTGATTGTTCTTGGTGGATTTTTCAACCAAACAGATCTCAGTGAAGCGCAGCTCATGAAATAGCTCTCAGGTGTGAGCAAGATTTTCAATTGTACACCTGTATTCGCAGTTTTCAAAGTTGTCTTTGTGTCTTCGAGTTGCCAACATTTATTCATCAGGTCGTCCCTAGGAATTTGAAACTACGTTCACGACAACATTGCCGCCTTCATTTTGCGACTGAGATCGAAGTCGATCCCCAATGTCGAGAAACGTGGTCTGTGTCTCGGGACTCAGATGCCATTGCAAGTCATTCGAGCATTGTAACCGTAAACCATCCCACTCCCAACGAGTGTGATGTAACAGCGTCTGCTCTCCAATTACTCTTAGAAGCTCAGCCAGGATGATGACATCGCCTTCAACGAGCAGATTGTCGCGGTCATCTTTCGTAATGGTGATACGTGACGACTGGCGTTGCATCTTGTCTACGTTCTGCTCGATGCGCTCGTCTGGTCCCTCAGCTGTATAGTCTGCTTCTTTGTCGCAGTCTGGATCGTAAATATAAATGGCCTGATCTTCTGGTGTTGTGTTGGTGAGGAAGCAAAGCTCCGCCATAACGTGATTCATTGCACAAGTGGAGATGCTGTGGGAGGATTTGTACGCCTCCTGCTTAGGTGACCGTGCATACAGGTAGTCGAGACTGGGTGCATCAGCGTTGTTCATGTCAGATTTGCCCGACGGCGGTTCCGCTGTGAAAATGATACGCGAACCAGGCACTGGTTTTCTGCCGATTGAGCGCGCTGCGCAAAACACTTTGCGAAATACCTCCCGCTTGACGTTTTGTAACGCCTGCTCTTCGATTTCTTGTTCAGCGACATCTTTCGTCTTTCGCTTCTTGCGTTTTGGAGGAGATTCCGCAAAGGTGGAGTCTACGTCTGAGTCTGCTTTGTCTGCACGTTTACGCTTGAGACGACGTGACGCTTGGGGGTAGTAAGGTTCATCGAATGAGAAAAGCTGGGCATCGTCTTTGACGATATCATTATCGTTAGACTGCTGTCGAGGTGTCTGAGAAGAAGAACCAGTGGAATCTGATGCGAGTAATGTAAACTGAGAACCTTGAGATGCAACCTCGTCGTGCGATTGGGCAACAAGCTCAGTCAGTGCGGGGTTGAGCCACGTCGGTGCCAGGCTCTCTTGTTTGTCCTGTGGCGATGTATACTGCTCAAGCTGGGTCGCCGGCTGGTCTGCTTGCGAGTCTGGTTGTTGCTTCGCTACTGCCCGTTGTAGAATGATTGCGGTGACCTGTTCGCTAGTAGTCTTTCCATCTAGCTGCTTTTGAATGTCGTAGCCATCATCCTCAAGCGCCAAAAGTCGCTCGTGGATATTGGACTTCTGATTCCAGGTCATTGCGCTCCAACCTTTGGTGACCGAAAGCTTCTTCCTGATAATACCTACACGTGCCTTTTGCCGCCAGTCCGCCGCAGTGGCTCGGTCAACGACCAGCGATAGCTGTGGCGAAGACGAAGGCCGCGAGCCTGCACCAACGATGAACAGACCACCGCTGCTGTCCAAATCGCTGTCACCAGAATCAGTGTGCTCCGAACCCTCATCATCGCTATCAATGTAACCGGCCTTGATTGCTGCCTCGCGTTTGGCTTTATGCTTAGCTTTGAACTCAGCCATCAATCTTTCTGTTTCAAAGTCGCGAACATACTCTTCCTCCTCTGGATCCCAGCCGTAGTATTCATGGCCCTCTTTTCTAGCCCCTCTTCCGGCGAGGTACATTTCCTGGGCTTTGTGCGCACACCCATTGGCCTTTTCCTCCTCAGATTCAGCCCGAAGAATCGCATTCATCTCGGCTTCTTCTTTCTCTTTGGTCGCAAGTTTTGCGAGGCTTTGGGCGTCATAAGCCGCCTCAGCAGCTTTTGCCTCGGCTTCTGCTTGAAGATGAGACTCAAGATGATCTTTGTAGAATTTCCGTCGGTTCTGCCATCCTGACAGCGACACTGCGAGCGATCTAGCCCACGCCTGTTGATCGTCTGTCAAAGTCACTCCTCGGGTGTCAAGAACTTGACGAACAGCGCGTTTCTTGGCAATCTTCTTGGTTGGCAGCTTTGGTGTCAGCTTCTTTCGTGTGGGCGGTCTTCGGCCGTGCATAATGGAAGTCGGATGATGTTGTGATCCTACAGATAATAAACCGTAATATGAAGCAGTACTCACAAGCGATGGTGGGCGAAAAGAACGTAGATTGCACTCTACTTGCTTGTCGTGAATGTGAATAAAGAATCTACGGGTGAAATCCGAATCTGACTGCATAGAGTGAAACGAAGGTTCTCGGGACGCAAACATAGCAGTTTTTCACTCACATTGTTGGGCGGAAACTTCACAGTGTGTGCTTTGCTGCACGGTATGAGCGGCTCTCGAACAGCGTAGGCAACCACAGTGTGCCAACAGTGATGGACATAGAAAAATTCAGCGCAAACTTGCTAAAGGCCAGATCAGATACCAAAAAGGGCCTCTGACGAATGCGCCGTCGTATGCCAAGTTGTGCTCGCCTGAAGACATTAGGTCTCCTCGCTGGCCCCGATAGAGCTTGCCGAGGCAAAGAAAGTCTCTCCTGGACATCTCCAGACTTTGAGCTTCGGGAAGTGGAATCGGACATATTACACCATACCCAGCTTTTTCACTGAGCCGAGCTTGCTTGGGCGTTATCTCGTTAAGTTCGAGACTCGTAGTTGGAAATAAGACTTGCGTCATATACGTAGTTGCAAGCCGATTCTACTGTACGACCCAAGCTACGTCCCGCTGTTTTCGCAGCAGCGAAAGCTGTGCCCTTTAGATGGCCGTTCATCCCATGAAAGGCGTGCGAGGGCACAGCGAGAGACCGCACGTGTGATGTCTAGTTCCTCACAAGAGTTAACAGCTGGAGCCTTGAGGATGTAACTCTCATCTTGCAATGTACGCGGAGATGAACTTCGTGCATTCACAGGTTCAAACATCTTGAAGCTAAACCGAGTGGACAAGTGATAGGGCGATTATACTGGGATCGAGAAGGTGGATGTACCATCAGGGCAAATCGGTCGGACCTAAAGTGGCTCTGAGATCTGCTAAGCGGACGCTGAGTGGTAGGCAACGGTGCTTGAGATGGAGGAAGAGAAGTTGAGGTCAACGCGCGTCTGACGTAAGCAGGCCGGCTTCGGCATTCCTGATCCATCACTCCAACTCTTGACTACTAAGGCATTGACATGACCAACATTGTTCGATACGGTATCCCATTACATCGAAGTACGATCCGTACAGTAGAAGGAGGATCTGCTATATCCATTAATACATTGTTGGCAACAACACGCCAACACCTATCAAGCCGCGGTGTCCATCACACCCAAAGGAGATTCAATCTTCGACACTGGAATAAGCTGGAGCCATCGATTTGCAAAACTCAATCGAGACCTTATTCCGCCATGGCCTCCTCATCCGCACATTCACCTCCACCAGTCCGCCAAGACCTCGCCACGCTCTTCACCTCTCTCGAGCAAGACTTCTCCATCACAAACTTCGGGCCTGACCGCTGGTATCTCGTCGTTCTCGCCGCCCTCGTCGGCGGCACGGAACCCGAGTTCGCAGACCAATTGTACCTGCACATCATCTCCCAGCCCGCGTACCAATCCTCCTCATCGCGACAGGCGCTGGTGCGGCGCCTGCGCGAAACCCTGGTAAAGCTCGTCTCTCTAGTCGGCGTGTGCAAGCCGCTGGAAGCAGTTCTGGCGATTATGAAAGTCGAGCGCCCCGAGGACAGAGACTACACGTTCACGCGCAAAGAGTGGGCCGCCGACACGGCGAATCACGAACGCGGCGCGAGCTGGCTGAGGAAGATCTATGCCGGCAACACGGAGGATACGCTTGCCTTGTTCAATGCGCATAAGGACTTTCGCTGGATTTCCGAGGAAATTACGTATGGCTTGTATCTGAGCGATAGGCAGGTGCTGGATGATTGGGATACGGAGGTTGTTGTGCTTGCGGGGATCATGATTCAGAATTTGAAGTTGGAGACCAGGTGGCATATTAGGGGTGCGTTGAGGGTGGGAATGGGGAAGGAGGATGTCAAGGCCGTTATGGCGTGTGTGAGGCGGGTGGCGGAATTTACAGAGGTGAGGCTGAATCGGATACCCAGCGTGGAAGAGGTTGAGCATGAGGTGTGAGGACTTGCGTAGAAGTAGAAGCAATACGAAAAACAAAGACTTCCAAAGCATCAAACGATCACAGTTGAAGGACAGCTTCTGATCAGTTCCGGGTTTTGTTGGAGGAAGGGGACTTCTGGCGAACCCACTCTGCGAGTATCTTCTATTAAAATGGTACTTATGGCAAAGCGCGATGTTGCCAGGGCTCCTTGTGATATCTAGCTGCAGCATGTGTAAGCAGCACTGTAGCCGTATAGAAGAATTGGTGGCGATTCTGTTGGAAATGCGTAAACAAGGCGCACTTGAAAGTAGTGCTGAGCAACAGAAGGTCATTCAGGGTTGATGAGCATGCAGAGGGTGAACGGTGGGCTCCTTCCTGTGTTTGTTTGTTGGAGTGCCGTCTCGCACCTGCCAGACTCACTTCACCATCCTGCCTCATCCAGCTCACCTCACTTCACCTGGAACACGCTCTCACCTCAACCTTGCACCAGGTCCACAACCATACATCGATTCCTCCACACCTAAGCATCACCTCTAAAACAAACACCATAGTACGTATCACCACCAGCCACCTCGTCTCTCACTCACCACCGCCAGCCCACGCCACGATGTGCCAATACTGGAAAAAGAAACACACCTGCACGCACCCCTCCGACCGTCCATACATCGAAATGTGCCGCCCAGGCTTCCTAACCAACACCGTCTGCCCCGACATATCCGAGGACCCGGTGCTGCGGCCCTCGCACTTCCCCTGCTGGATGTGCATCAAAGCGTCCAGTCGCGCCGAGATCGAGGCAAAACGTCGACACGAACATGCTCTCGCTTCTGCCACCGAGTCTGCGCGCGAAGCAGCCAGCAAGGCGAAGTTTGAGAGCGAGAAGCGCGTGAGAGAGGAGCGGGTCCGGCAGATGGCGAGGGAAAAGGCGGAGCGGGAGAGGGCTGTGGAGATGAAGGTCAAGGCTGAGAGGGAGAAGGAGGCCGAGCGTGCGAAGATGGAGGGTGGGGCTTGGATGCTGGCTGAGGCTGGGAGTGGGAAGAAAAAGAAGAAGGGCGGTGTGATGGGTTCGGCTAGTCCTGCGAGCCCGTCCATGGTGAGTGGTGCGGCGAGGAAGGATACGTGGAAGGAGAATGCACAGGGAGGGCATACTGGCAGGGGTGCGTGGAAGGATGAGAAGAGCGAGGTGAATGGGCGTGCTGGAGTTTGGGGTTCGAAGAGGATCTTGAGTCGGAAGGAAGGTGCTGGTATTCTCGCCAATTTGATGGGCGCGTCGATCGACACGAACGGTTCGAAGAAGTGAGATGCGGTATACAGCCAGGTTTACAAGAAGGCTAGAGGTGTGGCCATGTCGGTGAAGGAGTTGCACAAGCCACACATGGCTCAAACAGATCAGCTTACTGAGAAAGAGAGAAAAACATCCCATGTAGATTAAGCGTGCTTCGACTCTGCTCCTGTCAGCGGTGCTCGTTCTGATAAACTATCAGGGGTATATCCATGCCTGTGCCCAAACCCAAACACCCATCCAATCCAATTCCCTACACAAACCTGGGCCCATGCACGCGCAGCAAGACCCAGAGCCCCACACGTAGCAACCCAAACAGCGTGCCCCAGAGGAGCAAGCCCACAGCTCCCCTCACCTCCTTGAAGATAACAATAGACAAGAACACAGCCCTCACACTAATCATACAGCCCCAACACTCAGGAGCAATCTACGCCCTCCTTCTCCTCGTGCCGTCGTCCTTCTTCTTCTTCTCCTCCCTCGTCCCCTTGTGCACGACCTCTGTGATCCGTGTCCCGCCCAGACTCTTGAATGTCTCGATCAACGTGTCCGTCTCGTCGAGTTCCTGCATGTCGTCCCCGCCGCCGATGCTCTTCCCTTGCACCAGGACGTTGGGCACTGTGCGGCGGCCTGTCATCTGGGCGAGTGTGTCTTGCAGCTTGGGGCCTAGTGGGTGCTCGTCGAGTTCGACTACGTATGGTGCGGGTGTGATGTTGTATTTCTCAAGGAGAATGTGTTTTGCGCGCTTGGAGAAGGGGCAGTAAGATTTGGAGAAGATGATGACTGGGGGTTGTTAGTTGGGCTGTAGTGTGTGATATATGAAATGGAGGGAAGGGGAAAAGGAGGCGTACCTGGGCTCTTCTTCAGGATGGCATTGAGCTCAATCTCGACGTCGTGGTCTTCGGGCGACTCGTGCTCCTTCATCGCTGCCTGGTCGCGCGGCCGGCCGCCCTGTGCAGCGACACCCGGTACTGGCGAGGCCTTGTCGCCCTCTATCTTGACACGGCCAGCGACAGACTTGTCCTTGCCCTCGACGGCCTTGTAGTACTCTGCGCTCTTCTCATCTGCCTTTTTCTTGGCCGCTTCCTCGGCGGCTTTCAGACGTGTGCCTACGCTGTCTGCGTCGCGCTGCTTAGCGGCTTCGGCGAACTCGTGCTGTTGGAGTGCTTCTTGCGTGCGCGTGTAGAAGTCCGAGGCGTAGGTTTGCGTGCCCGAGCGTGTCATGTAGAGGATCACGACGACGGTGACGAGGAATAGGACCCCGAAGAGCCTCATACGGCGTTGCGATGGCATGGCGAGAGGTGGTGGTTGGTGGTCGCGTGGGTGGAAACGTGGTTCAGGACTTGGCTTGGTGTGTGAACGATTCGCTCGGTTTACGTCAAGTCGTGCTGCGGAAGCAAGAAAGGGTGTGTGTTCACAATTGTCGAATTCGACTGTGTATGCAAGGCGTGTTTAAGACGGCAGTCGGCAAGAGTCAGGCGAGCAATTGCAGGCTGCGGTGTTCGTCCGAGGGAGTAGCGCGCCTATAAAGAGCGGGCAATGCTGCTGATGCGGAGTCGCCAGTGAACAAGACAAGATGCTTGCTGTGTGCTAGCAATGTCGAAACAGAAGAAGGAGTCAGGCAGGTGTGGAAAAAGGGTCGAGCTGCTCCAAGATGGAATGCGCTGGTGCTTTGGCTTGGCAACAATGAACGCATGTGCGAGGCGAGCTCTTCTCAAGTCTCCACTCTTTCCCCTGGCTGATCAATCATCCTTGCAATTGTTTCCCGCTTTGATGCGCGACACTCTCGCGACACGGCCCTGCATGGAGGATCTGTTTAGTCCCGCCATGCGTTTGGCATCTCTCCCACCTGCGCTGATAGTTATTCTGATGTTCCCATATTATCTGTGTGTAGATAACGATTCAGTGCATCCCTTGCCATCACGATCGCACAACCTCGTGGCTTGTACAACGGCAGCGCTGCAACATCCGTGTCATGTCATCATCCGCTTGACAATCTTCAGCTGCGTCGATGGACCGAGGCGCTCTAAATCATCGGCGTGACAGCGTGCCGTGCGCTCGTGACAGCTTCATCAAGCTCCAGAGCCCAGAGCTCGAGCTTCCCCACAATCCCCCACATCAAGCCTTGCCTGTCCGAGAGAGGCTGGCCGACTCGAGACTAGCCTTGCCCTAACCTTCTTCGCCCAGTCGGTGCAGGGTTCAGTAAAGTCATCAGAAAGCATTAAGTAGGCTCTTGGGCTTGGGGAGTTATTTAGAGAACCTCCTGCTCTCAGCACCTCTCCTCACCACCATGTCTTGTGTCTTCCCTTGACACCCATATCGATCGCTATGTCTGCATCTGAGAAGAGCAACAGTCGTCTCACGCACCGCAGCAGAATGCCTACGAGCTGTAGAGCAGAAGGGCATCCCGTACATCGCCCACCGGGATATAGCGCAATAAAGAGAGCATTCTGCAAGACCTACTCCAACATTATACTACTTTGAAAGGTGAGGTAGCCTCGTCGACGTTCCTGCTGGTTGCCGGTGGCCTGAGCAGGCCCATCTCCAAAACTTGCTTGACTTGAGCAGCTCTTCACTATCCTACTTCGTCGCTCTGTCGCCCAACAGCATAATTGCAGCTATATTTTGCATCAGCGAGAACACGACGTGCGCTTGTACGACAATCAAGCTTTCTTTGTCGCGCTGCTATTCGCTCCCGCACCTCTTCATCATGATCAGTCAGCCGCCATCTGCACGTCAGCACATTCTCATCATGCCAGTCTTGGCCGTCATGGGCAACATCAATTTTGCGATGCCCCACTTGAATCGACTTTGCACACAATTCACTCCAGTTCATCGCGGTAGCGGCAACCACATTGACTGACCATGGTGTCCACCCCACTCAACCATGTGGCATACGCGGTCGAAATACCACTGATAGGCCTAGCACTCGGCACGGTCGTACTGAGGATATGGTCGAGGTTTGCCGTGAAAGGCAGACTTGCTGCTGACGATTTTCTAATTCTTCTTGGGACAGTATGTGCTCCACAATTGACCGCCTCCAAGTCCATGCTGACACGATCGGCTAGGGTTGCGCAGTGGCACGAACAGTCATCTCTTGCATCAGTGCAGATGATATCCTGGGTTACGATAGGAAAGGGTGAGTCTGTCCACCAGACGTGATGCGTAATACTGATGCAAGCAGTCCTGACGAAGCACACGAGGTGGTCTACTACCAGCACATCTTCGAACGCCGCCTCACCTACCTATTCGCAGTGACCTTCGTCCGCTTTTCAATCCTGGCCTCTTACTTGCGTATATTTCCACTGACCTTGGCCAATCTTCGATGGTGTTGTTACGCGCTTCTCGTGCTGACCACGGCATTATTTGTAGCCGTCTTGAGCGTGCTAGTCGCGTTCTGCGCTGATATCCACAAGCTCTGGACTCCCTCCTGGCATGCTTTCATCGGCTCTCAGTGTTTCAGCTCAGCTGTGTACAGTTACACGGCTGCATTGGGCGACTGCGTTACCGATCTCTGTATCTTCTTACTTCCCGCGCCGTTTGTGCTCTCTTTGAGCCAAGTACGCTTGCGTCAGCGGTTTACACTTGTCGTCGTGTTCGCCTTGGGCGTCATTGTATGCGGCGTTGCTCTCGTGCAAGTCCCGTTTATCATGCGAAGAGAGAAGCAGGGCACGTACTTTGGTTCAGCAATCAACTTGCTCGTTGCCATCCAGATATCCTTGGCTATCGTAGCAGCAAGCTTGCCGGATCTCCGAGCACTCATCCGGCGCACGTTGAGTAAACAACAGGAGAGGACTGGCGGTAAAGGCTGTCTGGGTTGATAACAGAGAATGCAAATGCATACCAACAATTAAATCGCCCGCATTCGGATTGACTGCCTGATGAGTTGGCCAGCACTAGTTTCAAGCTGTCCATGATCGACTTGTTGACTATGAATCCGTCCGAATTCGAACCGAGCATCTGTGCTGGCGCCAGCAACGGCAAGAAGAAAAGGACCGCGCAATGTGCACAACTAATGCCAATCAACAGCCTCACGTCAAGCATCAACACCTTACATCAGCGTCAGCCGCAATGCTCGCCCTGCCGACAAAGGATGCCGGCCCACTAGCGCGTTAGATCTCCCGCCTCCGCACCCCCGGATTTGGCTCCGTGCAGCAAGCTAAGATCCACTTGGTGCCTGATTGCTGTCGGCAGCGGGGAGCTCGTGGAGGGGCAGCTTGGTGCTGATGCAGGGTGCTGAGGCTATCACTATTTTGATCACCGTCGGATGATGAAAAGGACGTGTGAATGTAGCCGAGGTGCATTGCATATATAGAGCGGCTGGCCGTGCAGCTCTCAGGATTATCTAGTCGTTAATCTGGTCCCACTTGAATACCCTGAGCGCGTATCACCCGTCACCATGGCAGACACTTTCGACTTCATCGTCGTCGGAGGTACAATCCCAACACCAATTCCTCGTCCTTCTACTAACATCACCCCAGCGGGCACATCCGGCTGCCTCCTCGCCCACCACCTCGCCAACTCGCCCGCCGCCCCCTCAACCCTCGTCCTCGAATCCGGCGCCCAGCCGAGCGGCGACTTCCTCACCGCGCCCGCCCACCGCTACCACGCGGCCCTTTTCCGCCCAGACCTCGACCACGGCTACGTCTCGGAGCCCGAGCCCGCGCTCAACGAGCGCACAATCGCGTATACGCGCGGCAAAGGATTGGGCGGCTCCAGCATCCTCAATTTCGGCGTCTATCTCAAGGGCAGCGCGAGTGATTATGATGAGTGGGCGCGTAGGGTCGGGGACGAGAGTTGGAAGTGGGATACTGTGAAGGGGGATTATGCGGCGATTGAGACGTATGAGTTTGATGGGTCGAATGCGTATAGCCACCTTGCGAGACCTGCGGATGGCGTGCACGGGACGCAGGGTAAAGTTAAGGTGGGGTTGCCGCCGCAGCTGGAGAAGGGAGTCCTGGAGGGTATGCAGGCTCTGGTTGATGCGGGTGAGAAGGTGTGTCTGGATCCGAATAATGGCGATCCTGTGGGGATGAGTGTGTTTCCGTACAGTTACAGCAAGGATGGACGGAGTACGAGTGCAGTTGCACATTTGAAGGATTCGGGGAGTAACTTGAAGGTCTGGACCGATGCGAGTGTGACGAGGCTTTTGTGGAGTGATGACGGAGAGAAGATTGTGGGTGTTGAGACGGCAGATGGGCGAAAAGGTATGTATGGTCGAGGTTTGCATGGATGGCGGACTGACGACGCCAGCGTATGCTACAAAGGAGGTCATCCTCAGCGCTGGTTCTATCGACTCCCCACGGCTGCTGCTTGTCAATGGCATCGGTCCCAAGGCTGAGCTGGAGAAGGTCGGCGTCACTGTCAGAAAAAACTTGCCTGGGGTTGGAAAGCACCTCCAAGACCACGTACTCGCCTTTATGAGCGTCGAGGTCGACGGCGCAATGAACGACCGATGGGCTTTCGAATCCGACGAGAAGCTGATGAGCGAAGCCGCCGCCATGTGGGAGAAGGACAAGACAGGTTCTTTTGCATTGCAGCAGTCCTGCCTCTGGGGCGGCTTCTTGAAGCACCCTGACCTCAACTCGTTCCCAGAATACACAGCGCTACCATTCTCGACACAGCAGTTCCTCGCCAAGGACGACGTGCCGACATACGAGTTCATCAACAACTGCCTCGCCTGGCCGCCGGGCGTTCAGGTCGAGAAGGGCAACAGCTACATGACCTGCATTGCGTTCTTGATGAACCCGCAGAGCGAGGGATCGGTCACGTTGCGCTCGGCCGATCCAAATGAGAAGCCAATTCTCAACTTAAACTTCCTTACTCATCCCTACGACGTGCGCGTCATGCGCGAAGCTGTGCGCTCGGTATGGACGAAGATCACACACAACGAAGTGCTGAAGGCGTCGATCAAGCGGGCGCTATGCGGCCCAGCCAGCTTGTCTGATGATGACGTTGACGCATTTGTGCGCGACAATGCAAGCACCGTATGGCACGCCTGTGGCTCTGTGATGATGGGCAAGGAGGGCGGGGAGGGTGTTTGCGTCGACAAAGACTACAAGGTGCTGGGTGTGAAGGGGCTGAGGGTTGCTGATCTCAGTGTCTGCCCGCTGGCGACGAACAACCACACACAGCCCACGGCTTACTTGGTCGGATACAAGGCCGCGCAGAGACTCATCGAGGAGTACGGGCTGGGAAATGCCGACCGGGCAAAGGGGAGCACCATCCTGGCCAAGATGTAGGTGTCAGAGAGACACAGTGCGATTCAACATGCTGGCGAGCTAGGCTGACAACAGGTGCGAAACAGTGACTCGGTCCTAAATTAGGCACTGCGCGGCGATGACGCACGATGCGATTTAGTCAGGTACAAGCACGCTTGCAGCCGGATCGAGGATGTCGCCGAGTTAATGTATTGACAGCGTGGTATAGTGATGTTGGTGAATCGGTGGCTGGCGTTGCTGGGTGGACTAAGAGCACGGGCCAGTTGTATACAGTGAGCTCACCTCAACTACCAACGCGTCTCACGCAGAATAGATATCCAAACATTTCAAAAATTGCTCTTACAACATTTACAAGCATTACCATCCTGCTCAGTCCAAGTATTTGCAGCTTTGGGTTTCACGATACTTGTCCAGCATCTGCGATTGGCCAGTCCGTCCGTGTAACCAACCTCCCCCAGCCTCCTCGCGGGAAGCGCCAGCCTCGAGCAAATCTAAGTGCCCTATTTCCTCCCTTGCATTGCACGACGTCGACCCTTCCACGTTTGCACACTCGTTCTTTGTTTGAGAACAACAATCACTGACTTACACTTTGCATTCCATCTGTCGAAGCATCGAAGCATCCACGAGGTCGCTCCGCCTTCCATTCGCTATCACCTGCAGATACGCTAAGATAGCAACCCCGCACCTATTACCATTACTTCCACACTCGAGCTCACCGCCGCGATCGACAACGGGAGTTCCTGAAAATCTACAGAGGACAGCTTCAGAAAAGGTCCTTCCTGGCCTCACTTCAGCCCAAAATGGGGCTCTTCAAGGCTCTCACTCTCCTGGCGCTCACCACATCCACGGCTTTTGCGAAGCCATACCCTGTCCACGATGAAGAGCTCATGCAACTCCACAACGCAACTCAGATCGACAAACGCGCTGCCTGCGATGGTGTGACCTGCGGCTGGGACAACTGGCTTTGCTGTCCGTCGGGCTCGACTTGCGTCACTGATGCTAGCAACCAGGCACAGTGCGGTACTGCTGGCGCTGCTGCCACCGGCGGTGGATGGGCGTACTATACGACGACCTATGTTGAGACCGTTGGTGCTGTAACCAAAACCAGCGTTGGATCATCTTACATTGGCGGCGCTGGTGCTGCGACGACTGCTCTCTGCGGTAACAGCCAAAGCCCGTGTGGAAGCGTATGCTGCGACTCTGGACTTTACTGCAAGGCCTCTGGAACCTGCGCTGTGATTGCTGGAGGCTCCTCTGGTGGCATTCTACCGACCGTCTCTGCATCTGCGCCTGTTCGTCCAACATCCTCGACCCTGGTCGTCATCACCTACACCGGCACCCCCACTGCAACAGTGCCCTTCCAAACCGCTGTGCCTACCGGCGCGAGCGGCTCACTCACTGAGACCGGTGCTTCCAACGGCCTTTCTGGTGGCGCCATTGCCGGTATCGTGATCGGCGTTATCTTCGGCATCTTGCTGCTTCTCCTCCTCTGCCTCTTCTGTTGCGCCCGCGCACTCTTCGACACGCTGCTCGGCATTCTGGGCCTTGGTGGCAGGAAGCGCAAGCACACTCACGAGGAGACGACGTACATCGAGGACCACCACCACTCTGGCGGCGCCGCTGCTGGGGGGAAATGGTACGGACAGGGTCCCAGTCGTCCGAATCGCCCAATGAGTGAGAAGAAGAGCGGCATTGGGAAGGGTCTGGGAATGGCCGCTGCGCTGGGCGGTTTGGCGCTTGCGCTCGGGTTGAAGAGGAAGCATGACAAGCGGGACGACAAGAGCACAACTGTCTCCGGGTCGAGCTATTACTACTCCGACTACACAAGTTCAAGTAAGTTTGCATCGGTTGACTTTGCAAGAATGGTGACTAACAACCTCATAGGTAGCGCGAGCTCATCAGACCGCCACACACGGCGCACAAGGCATTCGAGCAGGCGATAAGACGCGTCAGACCTTCTCATCTCCGCGACGCTGAAACTTGTACATTTCTTTCTTTTCTGTAACGACTTCGCGTCGCTGATTTTACATGGGCGGGGTACTGCATTGCGAGCAGCGTAAAGCTTTGCTCTTCGGCGTTTGGTGTCTGGTTTACGACTCACGAAAGACGGTTCACGAGACATGGGGTTTAATGTGTTATGGTGGATATCAACGAGATGGGATGTGATGAGATGAAATGGGATGGAATGAGGAAAGTGGTTACGGATTGTATATGAACTTTGCGGTGCGCTTGAGCGCTGCGTACGAATCGAGTATTCACCACGGCACATTTATATGCAGGCGAGTGATTTCCTTATGCAAGCTTGTATATGAAGAGCCATGATCCCGCAGCGCCAGTAAGGGAGACTGATGACGCCCTCGAGGCTTTTCTCTTTGCAGATATAACCTTGGTACCAACTCCCTAAAATGCAAGGCTTTACAAACAAGAAATTTTTCTGCAGATCCTTCTGCCCCTGGAAGACCGTGTACACTACTCCCAAATACTGCCAGAGCAATCCCTCGCTCTGGACTAGTCCACCAAACTCGCCCTGCTTGGACATTCTCACCCACGACATCCGGCTGCTGTGACCAATTTTACATAGATGCCCTACAAAAGTGTCGTGGTCACTTTCTGTGCAAAGGTCCGGCGCTGTAATTACTCATAGTCAGTTAGGCCCTCAATCGAGGGATGGCATGCAGCGACGACGCTCGAACTCGATAAGGTCAGCTCACACGACGGCACGGCCCGATCCCTGTAGCTGACAAGACCAAAGTAGGCCTCTTGCAGTCTTAGTAGCCTTGCCTGTGGAGTTACGTGGCACCAGAACTATATGGCAGAATCCGGTTGTTTACCCCTCACTCCTTCTTCCTGCGTTCGACGCCACTTGCCGGCCTCAGCCTGATTGTCGTTGCCCGTTTCCGAGCTTCAGCCCATCACAACAACGATATTTGTACACAAAGTCTTTTCACTTCACCTTCTCATCTGCCAGCAGCAGCTCCGAGCCAGGCTTCACCCAATGCGACCGGCAAGGCACTCTGTCCACAAAGATCAGGGACGATGAGCGATACACATCTACAACGCACCTTGGGCGATTCCTACGCGATACCTCATCAGCTATGCCGATGCTGCAAAAGGTTTTCAGACGACTTCGCCCGAATCTGGCCAACCATGCAAGGAAAAAATGAAGAGCGCATAATCCCGCAATACGACAGTTTGCAGGATCTTGTCGACGGCGCGAAGCGGGGTTGTCATCTCTGTACTCTCGTGCTAAGCAAATTTGAGTCGAGCCTGCACAGGAGTAAGCAAGGAAAGCTACGATGGTTGCGATCGGCCATCGAGGGTTTTGCTAGCGCTGACGATCCGCCCATTATGGTTTTATCCAGCTGCATAGAATATGGTGTGTGGGCGTGGCTCAGGCTAGATGCCAAGATTCTTGAAGTAGGTAACGAAGAGTACGAGGGTGCCTTGCCTTCATTCATCATCAAGAATCTTGACAAGTCGTCTGTCTCTAAGGTTATTTCGTCAGTGGTGATGGAACGTATCCAGCTTTCCAATCACGTCGCCTCAGGCGACCACTACCACTTGATTCGAAGATGGCTGAAGGAATGCACGGATAACGCAAAGCATCCAGCATGTAATACCAACGAGACTCTTCGAAGACCAACCCGGCTGCTCGATCTCACCTACTATGACGAGGATGTCAAACTGGTCATGGGACCCTCAACATATAAGCCATATGCAGCTCTGAGCTATTGCTGGGGGACAGCTCCTCAACCCATGCTCCTCATGTCCAATTTGCAGCATTTTCAAGAGCGAATTTTCTTAGCTAATCTCAACCAAGTCGCACAAGATGCTATCGCTGTTTGCCGCCAACTTTCCATACCATACTTGTGGGTTGATGCGCTGTGTATCGTGCAAGGAGCTGATGGAGATTTTCTTTCAGAAGCACCACGCATGCAAGAGGTGTACGCTGGATCGGCCCTTTCAATTGTCGCAGCGTCTTCGAAAAACACCACTGAGTCATTTTTGCATTACAGAAACCCACTGCAATGGATCAATTGCGAACTGGATTCGTCCGAGAACAGGTCGCAGAACAGACATGTCGTCCAAGCAGAGAGCTTTTGCCAGAGAAACAGACCTGGTTCTTATCATATCGACACTAGGGCATGGTATTTTCAAGAGAGATTCCTGTCACCTAGAAGTATTTATTTTGGGGACAAGGGAATCCATTGGGAGTGCCGACAAGGCGTCGCATGTGAGATTGACGCGAAAATTCACAACAGGCACGAGATATCTCGCGACGTTACATTATTTTCCCTAAAATTTGATTATGCCAGGCTGCAGTCGAGGCAAGCCGAGAGTCTTTCCGAAAAGCACAGAGGTCAGAGAATCTGGCGAGGATTGTTAGCTGCATATACGGCCATGAGTTTGTCACATCCAGAGGACAGGTTGATCGCTATCGCGGGCATTGCGTCAATCTTCGAGTCTAATTTCGACAGGGTATCGACGTATGGTCTGTGGATCGATTCCATGATGCAAGATCTTTTGTGGGTCTACTATGACGATCCAGGCCATTCAAACGCACGAAATAGAGCGTCTGCAGAGAATCTGCCATCTTGGTCGTGGATTAGCGCGAATGGCCAGCGGATTGACACCAGCCATCCGCATTATTCGAACGACAAAATGGACAAATGCTGTTCGGCGACACTGATTTCGTGGCCATCCCACTCTGGCTTCAACACGTCCCTTGGGCACAGTCCAAGAAACAAGAGCCTGCGTATCAGGGGGCACCTTGCACCATATGACGAGACTTGGAAGGGGAGCAAACAAGTTGGCATTTACACAAAAGGCAAACGTCAACATTACAAGTCGTACTTCAAAGACCCCAGGACCTTTTCACAGGGATCTGACCTGTCATGTCTGCTTCTCTTATGTCAATTCCACTCAGAGCGTGGACAAAGGGTATTCTATAATTACGGGCTTGTGTTAACACCCGTCAATTTTGCAGAACGCTGCTATCGAAGGACTGGAGTCGTTAAGGAGATCCACCTCGCTGATGAGTTCCCTGATGCATCCGCCACACAGTTCGTACAGGGCGAATTCTTGACAGATCTTTGGGCGCCAGTGGGAGAGGAGCAAGAGATTTACATTATCTAGATACCTCCTAATACATACCCTTCACCGAACTGATGATTATAGTACAGTCATTGACTTATATTGTACGAGGTTGCCTATTTCTGATTTGCCGAAGACACCAACCTCAAGAGTACTTTGACATTGTATTACGTCGTAATGAAAAGCCTCAGGTCATCGGCCCTGAACTGCGCTGAGCCTGAAATCGACTCGCTCGTCTCCTTTATTGTCCAGATTGGAACATGGGAGCACCATGACCTTATAGGCGTGTTCAAGAATGTTGAGATTCGTCAATGAAGAAGTCTTCAGCTGTGCTGCTAGTCCAGAATCTACAGTAGCTTCAGTACTCACAGTGGAAAGGCAAGCCTTGGGCATTCTCCATTCAGACGCACAGACAGCGGGCGAGCAGGCCATATTGGCGATTGTCGCCATGGTGGTGAGGCCTTCAAGATTATCTTTACTGTTTAATTTTCAGCATTCGGAAATGCAGGTGCGCTGATTCACATCTGTCAATGCGAAGTATCAGTGGCAAAGATCTAGGCCGTAAATATGTCGCATGAATAACGAGTACTTGTCACCAAGGGGCAGGGCGTAGAGAGAAAGAAGCATATTTCACAGCCTAGAAATCTGTTCTGTGGCCCAACGAAGATCGCGTCGATGCTATAGTTCGATTATAAGCCTTGCATGGAATTTCCTGCGTTTCATTCCATCCTAAGTCTAAGACAATCTTGTCTAGGCTCTGCCAAATATCTCAAACGGGTGTCGAGGTGATGTGCCCTGCTTGTGTGTCTACACGATCTGATGACAAGATTTTGGTGGATGTATCCAGTGGTCAGTGTTTTAAAAAGCTTTTGATCAGTTCCAGAGGATTGTCAATACTATGTTGGCGAGTTTAGAGAGCGAAGCCGACGCTTGGCAAGTTCCATAATTTGAAGTGCAGCTATCCTACGAAGTACTATAAGCTACATTGCGATCAAGAACATGGTTCAAGTAGAATGTGGTAGACTTGGTGTGGCAATGTGCAGATCAGAAATGACGGCTCTATACAGGTCGAAGAGCAGAGTCACTGTAGCCACGATGCATCGTCAAGAAATTCTCAGTCCTTAGTGGAGAATAGATGAAGGACGACAACGATGAGGACTGAGATGGGCTGGACTAGCGCTGTGACCGCATCGTGCACGGACTGCCATGTGGGGTTGACAACCTCAAGCTCCAGCACCTTCTTCGCGGGCAAGTCATCAACACAGCTTTCACCGCTGCTGCCGCCTCAACAGCAGAAATCCGCCTCCCACTCTCTTTCTACACTCCATCATACCCACCGCCACCAACAACATCCACACCTGCTTTGCATAGCGCACCCACACGACTCCATACGTCACACCCCGCAGTTCTGAGCTCATCGGCGACGACACCCACGATAGCTCCGTCCACAGCACCCGCCGACAAGCTGTCGAAGCGCAAGCATTCCAGCGAGGACTCTAGTCCAAACAAGAAAACCATGACAGTGAGTGCGCCCTTTGCATCAGTAAGCACATGCGCCCAGGTGGGTTGCGCCCGGCTGTGCATTAGTCAACCGTTGCCTGCTCGTGTGGCAACCATGGAACCACGCGCTGTCATTCCCCAACTCCTTGTACATTCCCCTCACCACCACCATGACTGACACAACACAGGACAAGATGCAGGTCGACCACCCGCCGGCTGCGGTTGCGCAGCTCAAGGAAGCCTCTGGCAACAATGGCGAGATTGACGAGTCCCTCTACAGCCGCCAACTGTACGTGCTCGGTCACGAGGCCATGAAGCGCATGGGCTCGTCCAACGTCCTCGTGGCTGGCTTGCGGGGTCTTGGTGTTGAGATTGCGAAGAACATTGCCCTCGCCGGTGTCAAGTCGTTAACACTCTTCGACCCCAAGCCCGCGGCTCTCGCCGATCTCTCATCACAATTCTTCCTCCGCCCAGACGATGTTGGCAAGCCACGCGCCGCCGTCACTGTTCCTCGAGTCTCAGAGCTCAACCCATACACCCCTGTGCAGGAATTCTCTGGCAAGGACTTGACAACAGACCTGTCGCAGCTGAAGCAGTTTCAGGTCATCGTCCTCACCGACACACTGCTGAAGGACCAGGTCAAGATTGCCGACTACTGCCACGAAAACGGCATCTACATTGTCATCACCGATACCTTTGGTCTGTTCGGATCCATCTTCACCGACTTCGGCAAGAACTTCACCATCGGCGACCCCACCGGCGAGAACGTGACAAATGGAATCATTGCTGGCATTGATTCTGAGGGTTTGGTTTCAGCGCTCGACGAGACACGACACGGCCTCGAGGACGGTGACTGGGTCACTTTCTCGGAAGTCAAGGGCATGGAGGGTCTGAACGACTGCGCTCCTCGCAAGATCGAAGTTAAGGGACCGTACACATTCTCCATTGGCGATGTTTCTGGGCTCGGCGAGTACAAGGGCGGAGGCCAGTACATCCAGGTCAAGATGCCCAAGATCGTCAACTTCGAGCCCCTCAGCCAGCAGCTGAAGAAGCCCGAGCTCTTGATCTCGGATTTCGCAAAGTTCGACCGCCCACAGCAACTCCACATCGGTATCCAGGCCCTGCACCAGTTCGCCGAGAGCCACAACGGCGACTTCCCACGGCCACACAATGAGGCCGATGCAGAAGAGGTTCTGAAGATTGCGCAGAGCCTGGCTGGACAAGGTGAGGACAAGGTTGAGCTCGACGAGAAGCTGCTCAAGGAGCTCAGCTTCCAGGCGCGCGGTGATCTCAGCCCCGTTGCGGCTTTCTTCGGCGGACTGGCTGCGCAGGAAGTTCTCAAGTCAGTCTCTGGCAAGTTCCACCCGATCATGCAGTGGCTGTACTTCGACTCCCTTGAATCGCTTCCCTCCTCTACCGCACGCTCGGAGAAGGACTGCGCTCCGATTGGCTCGCGGTACGATGGTCAGATTGCGGTCTTTGGTCAGGAGTACCAGAAGAAGCTCGGCAATGTCAAGCAGTTCTTGGTCGGCGCTGGTGCCATCGGTTGCGAAATGTTGAAGAACTGGGCTCTGATAGGCCTGGCTGCTGGACCTGAGGGCAAGATCACCGTCACCGACAATGACCAGATCGAGAAGAGCAACTTGAACCGACAATTCCTGTTCCGTCCTCACGATGTCGGCTCGCTGAAGTCCGCCGCAGCAGCAAAGGCTGTCCAAGCCATGAACCCTGATCTCAACAATAAGATCGACGTTCTGTCTGACAAGGTCGGCCCAGACACAGAAGACATCTTCAACGAGACCTTCTGGAACTCTCTGGACGGCGTCACCAACGCTCTTGACAACGTCGAGGCTCGCACGTATGTCGACCGCCGATGCGTCTTTTTCCGCAAGCCGCTGCTTGACAGCGGTACTCTCGGCACCAAGGGCAACACCCAGGTTGTTCTGCCGTTCATCACCGAGTCATACTCCTCATCGCAAGATCCACCGGAGAAGTCATTCCCCATGTGCACGCTGCGCAGTTTCCCCAACCGCATCGAGCACACCATTGCGTGGGCGCGCGAGGTGTTCGACTCGCTGTTCGTCAAGGGCCCGGAAGTTGTCAACCTATACCTCACACAGCCCGACTACCTCGGCGCTTCGCTGAAGCAGTCTGGCAACGAGAAGCAGACTTTGGAGACACTGCGCGATTTCCTGGTCACCGAGAAGCCTCTCACGTTCGATGACTGCATTATCTGGGCGCGCCAGCAGTTCGAGAAGAGCTACAACCACAGCATTGCACAGCTGCTTTACAACTTCCCCAAGGATTCCACAACCGGTTCTGGCCAGCCGTTCTGGTCAGGACCCAAGCGTGCTCCGGACCCATTGAAGTTCGACACATCGAACCCTACACATGCGACTTTCGTCGAGGCTGCCGCCATCTTGCATGCCTACAACTACGGCATCAAGCCCAACGCAACCAAGGAGCACTATCACGAGGTTCTCAACGACATGATCGTTCCCGACTTCAAGCCCGATCCGACTGTCAAGATCCAGGCCAGCGACAGCGATCCCGACCCGAACGCCAATGCACCTCCGACAGACGACAACAACGAGCTGGACAACATCATCAGCCAGCTGCCGTCGCCCAAGTCGCTTGCCGGCTTCAAGCTCGAGCCTGTTGAGTTTGAGAAGGACGACGACACAAATCACCACATTGATTTCATCACCGCCTGCAGCAACCTGCGTGCGGAGAACTACAAGATCGAGCAGGCTGACCGCCACAAGACCAAGTTCATTGCAGGCAAGATCATTCCTGCGATTGCGACAACCACGGCTCTCGTGACAGGTCTTGTCAACCTTGAGCTCTACAAGATCATCGATGGCAAGGACGACATTGAGCAGTACAAGAACGGCTTCATCAACTTGGCGCTGCCCTTCTTCGGCTTCAGTGAGCCCATCGCCAGCCCCAAGGGCACATACGCTGGACCAGACGGCGATGTCACAATTGATAGGCTATGGGATCGCTTCGAGGTCGAGGACATTACGCTGAAGGAGTTTGTTGAGCACTTCAAGCAGAAGGGTCTTGATATCCAGATGGTCAGCTCTGGCGTCAGCTTGCTGTACGCATCGTTCTATCCTCCTGCCAAGCTAAAGGACAGGATGGGATTGAGGCAAGTCATCTTATCAACATTCATGTATCACACCAGCTAACGTTTCCTAGCATGAGCAAGCTCGTTGAGCACGTGAGCAAGAAGCCTGTCCCAGACCACCAGAAGAACGTCATCTTTGAGATCACGGCCGAGGATCAGAATGAGGAGGATGTTGAGATTCCGTACGTGATGGTGAAGCTGAAGTAGGTGTATTTCGCGTTGAGGAGGGTTCATATGGTCGACATGGAGTACATTCACGATAGACGAACTGCATGAATAGACATGTTACATGAAGACGTTCCGCTTACTGTTCACCGTTGCGGCAAATGGGTCCGGTCTCGGCCGGCGATGTGGGGCGAGTGGCCAGAGCGCCAGCCCTACAATGGCGGGACGTTGATTATCAAGCTTCAAGTGACAATTCTCCAACATGCAACCATGTGAGCCAACACCTCGACGCCCGCTTTCACACCAGCATGGCGCCCTCCCTCGAAGAACCCACACAAGTCGACTTTGACGCGCCGATCAGGAATGCGCCGAAGCTCGTTGCGCCCGAGCCCGGTACGACCCCGCCACCGCGTCACTCTGCGCGAAGAAGTGACAACTTGTGTACATATGCTAATATCGTGACTTAGAGCACTGCCCCGGCCCCGAGTCGCTCCAGGCAGGCAAAGCAGACAACTGCGCCGGTTGCCCCAACCAAGCAATATGCGCTTCCGCCCCCAAAGGCCCCGATCCAGACATCCCCCTCATAACCGCGCGCCTGGCGGGTGTCCAGCACAAGATCCTCGTCCTCTCCGGTAAAGGCGGCGTAGGCAAGAGCACATTCAGCACCATGCTATCCCACGGATTCGCCACAAACCCAGCCTCGACCGTGGGGCTCATGGACACAGATATCTGCGGCCCTTCGATCCCCAAAATGATGGGCGTCGAAGACGAAACCATCCACGTCACCGGCGAAGGCTGGGAGCCCGTCTGGGTCAGCGAAAATCTCGGCGTCATGAGCGTGCAATTCATGCTGCCCAATCGCGACGACGCGGTAATCTGGCGCGGCCCCAAGAAAAACGGCCTGATTAAGAAATTCCTCATGGACGTCTCATGGGGGGAACTCGACTTCCTCATCGTCGACACACCGCCGGGCACAAGCGACGAGCATCTCAGCGTCAATTCCTTCCTCAAAGCCAGCGGCGTCAGCGGCGCGGTTCTCGTCTCCACGCCCCAGGAAGTCAGTCTTCTGGATGTTAGGAAGGAACTCGATTTCTGTCGCAAAGCATCAATCCCTATCCTCGGCATCGTCGAGAACATGTCAGGCTTCGTGTGTCCAGGGTGCAAGCACGAGTCGCAAATCTTCCGCGCGAGCACAGGCGGAGCGCGACGCTTGGCGAAGGATGAGAATATCCCCTTTCTGGGCGCTGTTCCGCTCGATCCAAGGATTGGCATGGCGTGTGATTTTGGTGAGAGCTTTTTGACGGCGTATCCGGATAGTCCCGCGTGTACTGCGATTAAAGAGGTGGTGAGACGGGTGGGGGAGCAGTTGGGACTCAATGCTGAGGATGTGCTTCCTGAGGAAGATTAGGAATGGGAGGGGAGAGTGCATGGGCGGCGTTTAGTGATATCAATTTTACGAGTGAATGATTCTATTTCGAACATGGATATGCAGTGATGTCAGACCTGCAAGGAGAGGCAGCGGTTAGGATGGTTAAAAAGGTTACTGTGTGTTGTGGTGTTCCTTCACTCAGAATACTGAAGTCTGTGGAAGCTATCATAGATGCCAGATCACTGTACATCTTCACGTCATCCAGTACACTACACGTCTATTGCTTGCTCGAGCATTGTCGAATGTTACAACCCCGTACAATCGGACTCTCACAGCTCATATTCATCTCCGACCACTTATAAACCAAGATAGGGTCATTGATCGTCAATTAGTATTGCTAATATGGTTCAGTACCTCCGTCGTGGACCACGACGCAGATACCCTTCGTCAGGGAGGACCCCAACCCTCGGCAGTGCCGTGATATCATGCTCACTGTCATACTGCCCAAGCGTGCGATACACGCTGCTCGGCACCTGCAGCAGCTCAACCTGCTCATCCACACTGGCCTTGCCCGTCGTCTCCGCCCCCTCGGTCCGTGTAACCACGGCCTGAAACCCAGTCACATTCGGAAAACCATTCGCACCCGGCCGTCTCGATGACTCGTCCCGCAACGGTGGACTCCCATTCCTATCCACCGACGACCAGAACGAAGTCTCGAGTCCCCGCGTCTGCTTCGGAAACAAAGTCCGCAATGGATTCCACACAGAAGCCTTCGTCTGCGCATGCGACACGCCGCCTCGTTCGAGATCCCGCATAGTCTCCTCATGGCTCTTCGTCCAGCTCGACGTCGAGATATCAGTCGAGACGCCGAATGAGCTCTTCCCCGGCTGATCCACCGATGGCACAGCGAGCGGCGACCGCCCTTTGCGGAGCCGCCGT
This sequence comes from Didymella segeticola, assembly GCA_004522025.1. Classification (NCBI taxonomy): domain Eukaryota; kingdom Fungi; phylum Ascomycota; class Dothideomycetes; order Pleosporales; family Didymellaceae; genus Didymella; species Didymella segeticola. The sequence continues at coordinate 69,565 of SDAV01000005.1, read as the reverse complement.
GTGCTTGCTTTCTGGCCACGCTCTGCACCTGCGTTGCTGCGGCTGCGGCTCCGGTTCGTGAGGAAGGTATGGAAGCGACTCGGCAGGATCATGAGCAGGAGTTGTCGGACAGCGGGGAGCGAGGCGCAGACGATGCCTGCTGCGAGCTCGGCGCCGGTCCAGATCACGACGTTCGTGTAGTCCCAGGTTGGGTCGAGCGAGATCTTGAAGCCGGCGAGTGAGCGCAGACGGATAATGGTTGTGATGCAGCCACTGTCAGAGCTGTTAGTTTCTAGTATTCGTATGGATAGGAGGAGACGAACAATGCGCCAACTGCGAACATGAAAGCGACTGCTACTTTGCGCCACGGCTTCATCTGCAGCTTCCACAGACTGGGCATCGGCATGATGAGGATGATCAGGTCCTGTGTGATCGCTAGTGCACTGTTTGCGAATCCGATGGCGCCCACGTCCAGGCATGTCCCCTTGATGTCTCGGTCCCAGAACGACTGGACCGGCGTGCAGGCAAAGATGGTCAGAAATTGGATGATGATAGTGGACAGGGCGATGAGACCGAGGACGATCCAGCAGACGATGCGAAAGCGCCGGTCGCTGAAGACGTGGAGGTAGAAGACGACGAGCGAGACTTTGACGAGGCCAAGCGTGATGACGTACAGATTCCAACAGACGTAGACTAAATGTGTTAGAGATATCTGCAGTGGGAAACGGATATCATCTCACAGTATCTGAGCGCCATTTGCAATTCGCCCGGCTTGAGGTCCCAAAGGTGTTTCCCAAAGTTATACCGCGTCACTGAGTGAGTCAGCCAAGATGTAAAATCACTGGGTGTCAATGTACATACTCTCATAAGCAGATGTGTACGTTGCAGTCGCGAGTAACAGGGCCGCCAAAATGCACCAGTCATCAGCTCTCACGCGCTTGGTGAGCAGCCGAGTCGTGAACCGCAGACCTACAAACAAACACACCGTCGCATACACAGTGGTCAGAGACGCGAAAATGATGCCCGTCTTCGACTCGTGAGGTAGGTTGCACAGATCGGCTTGCACCTTTGCGGTGCCCAGCGAGTCGGCCATGGTGCAGTTCGCGAGTATGCATGCTGCTGTGCTGTACGTGAGCTCTTCGCTCGCACATTGGCATTTGGTGTCCAAAAGGCTGCAGCCAGCAGCAGGTACGGTTTGCAGAAGGCAGTTGAGCTATTATTGTCAGCACTTTGTAAAAGTACACGCTGTCCAAACAAGGCAAGGGCCTACTTACACCGCAGGGAGGGATATCGGTAACAGTTAGTGCACGTTCATTGATCTCGTAACCAGAACCATAGCTGAGGTACGTGCTCGTAGCGAGCAGTATGATGTTCAAGGAACGCATGGTTATCCTGTCTCCAGGTATAGCCCGTGCAGTTAAGATGCTGAAAGCTCATGGGTATGTATAAGAACTCCGTACATTTGAATGATCAGCATTGATCTACACGAGGGCCTGGCTGACTTTTTACGGTCCAGGCCAGTACCAAACATCTCCATGTGAAAGCGGCACATTGACGTTGGTATAATCATGCTCTCCCTTAGCTCTCGACTCCCTTTGGTGAGTGACAACTGGCGGATGTCACTGAAGCACGCTAGTGTCGGAGCGTGAACTCAAAAGCTCCACACGTGCCGTGGAACTGTGGAGGAGGCTTGTGCGTTCACTGCCGACATGCGACTCCACAGAAAGCCTGCGGAATTGGCCTCCTGCGCTGCCACGGCCGTGTCGGCGTTCAATAGTGTTTCGCGATGCTGACATCCCGCGTACGCGACATGGTAGTCCTTGGTGTTGTACCAGTCATGACAACCTCCCCAGCTCGTGCAGTTGCGCAGTCGAATTTACAACATTGCAGGCAAGTGCCGGATCATCGTTGAAGGTGCCTGATGCTGCCCTGCAGCGAACACAAATCCTTGAGCAGATCTCCTCCGAACACCGTTGGTGCACATGTCGCATCAACCAGAAGTCACCCGCATGTCGGGTGGTCTAACCATAATTGGTGTCGAGACCGGGGCGATTGTCCGGTTTCCGGTGTTTCTGCTTTCGCACCGCGTGGTGGCGTTGCCATTCGCTCGCCGATCCTTAGCAGCTCCGATGGTACGATACACGGTACGGAGCAGTGACAGATGAGGTTCGCTCAAGACCAAAAGGACAGGATATCCTGCGCAATATGGCACGAGCGATTGGATTGAGACAGCGTGATTCGTAGATCACGTTACGTACCAAAGTAAATGAAGGTGGCTGCAGCGGAGCGGCAATGGGTAATACCGCATCACATTTGCGAGGGAATAAGTGAATTTTAGTCCTTACACATGAAATCGATGTTAGGGGGTTTGCAGATGGTCACTTCAACGCTGGTACGGAGGTGAGAGTGCTCGCAGCTGCATCAAGTTCCCCGCAATACGAAGTACGTCATGATCCGAGGTTACAACTGAAGAACATCAACATTCAGAGATCTCACAATGGTACAGTTCACCTCCTTCCAGGGAACCAGAAATCAAGACGCATTGTCGCCGTGTACATTTCCAACGCGATCAAATCTAGTTGACCATTAGCCAACATGTCCAATCAGCAGACGGTTCAGTCTAAGGGCATCTTTCATGGCTTACCGGTATTTCCTCCTGTGAAAGGCCTCACAGCAATCATAACCGGCGCCAATGGCATTTCGGGTAATTACATGTTGCGAGTCCTTGCAGAGGCTCCAGAACGGTGGTCAAAGATCTACTGTTTGTCTCGGCGTCCACCTGCCATACCAAATGGCCTGCCCCCACAAGCCGAGCACATCGCGATCGACTTCCTGCAGGAGCCAGAAGAGATAGCTAAGGTTTTGATAGAGAAGGGTGTCAAAGCCGACTATGTATTCTTCTATAGTTATGTGCAAGCCAAACCAAAGGAAGGAGGAGGACTGTGGAGTGATGCAGAAGAAATGTGCAGAGTGAACAGTGGGTTCTTTTGGAATCCCAAATATCCATCGCGACTAATGCCCGACAGCTGCACTCCTCCAAAACTTCTGCTCAGCACTACCACTCGCTTCTATAACACCAAAACGCATCATGCTGCAGACTGGTGCAAAGAACTACGGCGTCCACCTTGGGCCTTCTGCCACCCCGCAAGAGGAGACCGCGCCTCGTGTGACCCTCGAACCCAACTTTTACTATCCACAAGAGGACCTCCTCTGGTCATTCTGTGCCGAGCACGGCATAGACTGGAATGTATGCATGCCAGCCGGGATCCTGGGAGCGGTACCCGATGCGGCTATGAATCTCGTCTTTCCACTGGGCATATACGCCGGCGTGCAGAAACATCTCGGTTTAAAGCTGGAATTTCCATCAGATCTGCAGGCTTGGGAAGCCAATCGGTGCATGAGCAGCAGCAGAATGAATGCGTACATGGAGGAATGGGCCGTCCTGACCGATGCAGCTAAGAACGAGAAGTTCAATACCATGGACGGCACGACGTTTACGTGGGGCAATCATTGGCCCAAGCTTGCAAGAAGCTACGGTATTGACTACGAGCTACCGAGCATGGACGAGAGTATTTACACTGTCGTGAAGAGCAGATATGATCCGCCTCCTCGTGGCTTCGGACCCCCGGGGACGTACCGTGTTCGCTTCAAGCTGGTCGACTGGGCGAGACAAGACAATGTGCAGAAGGCATGGGCAGAGCTAACAGCTAAGCACAGCCTGACTGGCGGTCAGCTGCAAGATATGGACATTGACCGGATCTTTGGCTTCACGGATGGCAGTCTGATGGGCACTTCGCTGGATCTTACAATGAACAAGGCGAGGAAACTGGGATGGCACGGCTTTGTTGATTCTAATGATGCTATCATCGAAGTGCTGGGGGAGTTTGTGAACTTGAAGATGCTGCCGCCGCTTCAGTAGTCAAGTCATGCCATCTCTCATACTGGCTTGTCGCCGGTAAAGCAGCAACACTCAGTAGCCAAGCTTCAGAATTTTCCGTACAAAGGCAAAATCATTGCCCATGTCATATGCAGAATACTTGCATGGTCGCAACAGGTCTGCGCTGCGAGACGGACAAAGGCCTGCCCGCTTCAAGTGCCAAGGAAGATGATCAAGAATGCAAGTCTTTGGAGAGATAAGCAGCGCAGCGTGGAGGACTTTCTCGAGTATGCCGGGAAGGCAAGGTGAGATTGCCTACTGGTTTTGAGCAAGATCTGCCGCAGAGCGGTTCTCGTCACTTGACTTTCTGCAGTCGACTGTAGCTCGCTTCTTCACATGCAGGTGTGCGCAACTAGCAGTTATTCGAACAGCCGCGGAACAGATCTTGAAAGAGGGCTTGGTTGAAATTCTGTAGCGTCCAGTCATCATAAGCCGCTACGTGGTGGTGTGAATTTCCGCCACTCCAGTCGAGTCCGGTCTGGAACAGCCCTTGGTCGGCGACTAGGAAGTCGTTCGAGTCGGAGAAGCTACTGATCGGGTCTGCGGCTGGAGTCTGTTGCAATGTGATGGTGCCGAAGTAGGGGATGCGAAGTTGAAGCTTGTGCCCTTCGTCAAGAACCTCACTCTGATATTCTATGGTTCCGTCGCCATTGTATACAACAGTAGCGCTGTACTCCTTGTCGACCGCTGCTTCTGCCTCGATGTCAAGAAGGCTCTGCATGATCTGGGGCAGCTGAGAGGCATTTTCATCGTGCTCAACTCCTCGTATGACCTGGAGAGCGCGGTGCATCATGCCCCGATCAACAAGACGACAGTGCGCAAGCTCGTCTGGAACACGTGCAAGGGACGCTGGTGACGTTCGTTGGGCTCGTGCGTCGATATGAACTACGCATAGCACCGTCAAAGCGATCAGAGCGAGGAAGTCCATACCTCTGCAGTAGTATCGACTTTCGTTCAATGAGCGCAGAGCGAGATACCGAGAAAGTATCTCGCGACTGGCGCTCAAAGCTATTTGTTTCCCATGACCGTAGTCTGCACCGTGTCGAGGCTGAAAAACGTGCGGTAAGTACAGGCGCAACAATAGATGGTAATGAGACAACTGATAGTTGAATCGCGTGAACTCTGCGATGTGGTTCAAATTGTTGGCAGATGAACAGCGCGATCCCGGGACCAGCCACCAGTCATGTGGCATTTGCGCAGCAGCTTCTAGAACTAGCCGGTCGATGTCGGGAATTTCATTGATATCGTCTTTGGTTCGGTCAAGGAGCCGTTCCGTAATGACACATTGCAGCCGTGCCATTCGATCGATGGGGGCGAATTTGGTGAGTTGTTCTGACGTCGTTGCATAGGGAAGATTTCGTGCGTAAGGGAGACCCAGAGTGATCGACAGATATCGATCTATGCAGACGATGTGAAAACAGAAGTGTTCGATATCGAAGACACTTCGTGTTTTCTCGTTAAGAAACCTTTCCGCAGGTATCAGTACGTTTCGATGTAAGCCCAAGGCTTGCGCCGCGGTCACGGCACGGCGCACCGTCCTCCAAGCCCGATGCAGTTTCCCTGCGTGGTTCTGGATTAGGGCTTCCATCATGATACACTCGATTCCCTCAATCGAAGAGGTGAGCTCGTCATTACTTGTCACTAGTCTCGAGACCGTGCTTGTGATGGTGAACATGACCCGTTCGAGCCGCCGCTGCGCTTGCACATTCAAATCAACCATTGCAAGCGCCTTTTGCAACAGGCTTGCCAAGCACAGCAACGCGTGGGCAATGATTGTTGGATGCGAGCCAGGGGCAGGTAGTTGAAGCAGTGTCCTTACGACCGGCAGGTCCTGTAACGATGCTCCGGGCGAAGAAATAGATGAATGTATGGGCAGATGTGTCGAGAGAGAAGCAGGGAGGTTATAAACGTGTAACAGATCAGATTCATCAGGCCAGGCTGCGACAAGATGCTTCGAAGTACCGGTATACCGATCAATGGATCTCGGGGACTTGAAGGCAAGATGCGCATTGCGCAAGGATGTAGGGACCGCATGTCCCCCAGATGCAGGGCTACCATCGTCGCAAGATCGCACCTGTTTGATCTGTCAGTTTTTTAAATACACAGCAAGTAAGACTTTTTGCATACAGCATCTTCGTCCTGGTCCCACGCACTGATCGTCGGACCGCCTCCATCTCGGTCGAGTATACGTTGCAGAGAATGCTCGACCTTGATAAGACGGGCTTCTAGCCCGGCGACAGGCTGCTCAATATCTGGTCCTGGCTGTTCTTCGAATTCCTGGCTTACACACGTTGTCTTCCTTTGAGTGCAATTCTTACATGCACTGCTGGTCGGTGACGCAAATGTGCAGCGAACTTTGCGGCGCTTACATTCCCAACAATTCTTTGTTCCAGATCTCACTAGCCTTCGTTTCCGGGGTATTTCTGACATTTTGACAAGGACAATTAGAAAAGGAGTTGTCTTGCCCGAATTGCTGAAGCAACAATTCCTTGGGGACCCTGACTTCAGCTTCCTGGCCCGGAATTAGCCGAAAGCAGATTACGTCAGCAGATATCACGGCGACAATAGTCGATAATGCAAGTCTCCAGTAACCCCTTAACGCTGATGCCTAAAACAGCCTAAGGAACATGAAATCTCTTGCTACAGACACTCAATATGATCGATCTGTTCTCACGGTTTACCTTGCCATACTCTTCGGAGGAAGTCCTCTGCGTCATGGAACTTGTAATCTGGCAAGAGAACGTTCCAATTATCGCTTGATACGAATGCCCCCGCATCAACGGCCGCAATCAGACCTGCCGTGATCACCTTGGAGACTGAAGTCGATGATTTCTTGGGCAACACCTACCATGCGGTCAGCTATGAAAGCGCGACGATTCACTTCGGGTGTCATACTTTCTTATAAAAAAAGGTGCCACTCTTGATCATGAGCAGAGGTGCAGGGAGGAGATTGTATCATCCTAAGCGCGTTAAAAGTTCACTGCGGTGGTTGTATCTACCAAAGGGTTCGTTTGTCACGAAATGGCGAGAGCTAAGGAGGGGCAGAAGAAATTTTCCCAGGGAACTACTTCCCAGATAAAGAGAAACTAAAATATTTCAGTCAACTTACAAAGGAAAGTCAGGTCGCGCCCGGTTGGGTCAGCAGCACTACCACATCATACCGATACGAAGCGCTGAGAATGAGATGAAGTTTTTGAATGATGTAAAAGCTTAGTAGACAGAACACAGATTAAATAAGCACCCTCGAGCTACCGAGAAACGCCTGTGTCAGCAGCAACCTCCAGATTTTGGACATCTTCTAGTCTTTGCATCTTGTAAGTGGAACCTTTTCTACTGCTGCTCTGACTGCTACGTCTCGTTGTTTCGAGAATCTTAGGGAATGCGCGAGTAAGCATGACTCGCATCGTAGGCAGACATGCGCACATGATGCCGACATTGATCTCGATGTTCGACCAGTTGATTACATTAGCTTGGTCCCACGTTGGATTGTTACCGACCGAGAATACGACCAAGAACCGTAGCCGAATCATGGACACGATAGTCACGCTGTCTAAGGTGTTAGAACTCGACCTTATGTCAGAAACGCCTTCAGTGACTTACAACGTGCCAACGAAAAACATGAATGCAACACCGAAACGCTTACGCCAAGACATCTGAAGGCCGAAGACTTCATAGAGTGGCAGCGCAAGCATCCAAACGTCAACGATGATGCTGATTACGGCATTTGCCCACACAACAGCGTTAATATCAACACATCTCCCCCTGCTATCTTGACTCCAATTTGTCCAATAGTAAGAGATCGGTTGACACGGAAAGACCGCGATGATGGTGAAGACGGCTCCGAAAACGGCATTAAAAATCAACGTGTACCGGATGAGACAGCGCATTATCGGTCTTGGGAAGATGCGAAGAAAGAAGAACAGAAGCGTAGCTTTGACCAGCACGATCTGCAGAAAGTATAAGATCTCGAGTGCGTAGACAGATCTTACGAATTTCGTAATGTTGTGGAACGGCACTGTCCATACATCGCGCCCAAGACCGTTCGGTATCGACATCCGGTCGATGATCACTACGGAAGGTGCTCCCGCGAAAAGTATTGCGAGCATTGCTGAGTTCGGTAGTCAGTGTGTGGGTCAAAGCTGTCTATTGAGGCAGCTTACTACAATCATCATAGCCCCAGCCAAGAGGAGAAACAAAAGCATTGTATCCAAGACGAATCAGACCGATCGTTGCAGTGACTACAGAGAGAGCAATGTTTGGCAGGCGGGTCCGAGCACTTTCGTTCCGTTGCCGAAGTCCACATACGGTTGAAGTGATGTTCTTGGTGGCTTTGAGAATTAGCTGACGAGGGCACAGATCGAGTTCTGGGTTCTCACCCAAGGCTTCTTTCATCGTGCAAGAGGCGAGCACACAAGTCTCCATCTCCTGAATCAACGGAGCGTTTGTGCATACACAATTAGTATCTGTCATATGACAGGGAGAAACCAGGACAGCTGCAGCCAGACAGGAAAGCTGCATCGTAATGTCAGCTTTGTAAACTCTGAGCGTTGGCTGCACTGACAGCGCATGCCGGCAGCGAGGCGATCGAATCTGTCGAAGATGCAGTCTGAGCTCCAAGAATGCAATGTCCTAGTAGGATAAAAGCGATACGAGCGGCTCGCATCTCGAAAGAGTCGTATTAGAAGTTGAGAATGATGCCCAGGTAGGTTTGAGATCGAGATGATTAGATTGAGGCATGCATGAGGTATATCAATGCTTCGATACGAGCAACAATCATGTACTCAGAGTGCGTCTGAAATCTCAAGCACATGCTACAGCTTCCTGTCGTGCTTCCTGATTCGCTGCGACGGGGCGTCGGTTACTCAATCGGTAAAGCAGCTCAATAAGTTCAACTTAATTCGTGCTGATCACCCATCCTTCCAACCTGCCACCACGTTAAGGAATATGCGCAGCTAGCTGTCAATATCTTCTCAAGCATGCAGATCACTCGATGGTATGCCACTATTTCGTCTTGTCAAGATTGAACCATAACCTAATTCTTGTGCGATTGGCTGCAACCATAGTAGCGGTTTTGACTAAGCTCGATTGCTGGTGAAGATAGTACATCGGCCACTTGCTTAAAGACGCTTTCTATCCCACGGCTCGTACCGACGGAAAGTTTCTTATCATCCGTTACAGCCCACTGTGTCATCGCTGGATCAGGGTATAAGGACGCATGTGCTGGGGACACTGTCATTTTTTCAATTATGGCACACTTAGCTAAAACCGACAGATCATGTCTTTGGTAGGTTTAGAAACTATGTACGCACGCTGCAAGTGTGATTTATGCAGGTGCCGATGTGAGGGCGTGACGATCCTGGTGCCCACGTGGTGCGCGACCTCAAACCTCGGGACGATCGTTCCTACCCCTCCACAGCTGTTACAAAAGCGGCGCAAAAGCTCAACATGCTACCGGCCACCAACTTAAGCGAAGAGCATACTGGACAGATTGAGTTAAGTCTTTGCGCTATTCAGGTGATCGGCATTACATTGGTTTGGCTTGGTCCCAAACTAGCCCTCACTCACGACGAACACGCCGACTTTGCCCAGAGCGAATAGTTTGGTCACCAAACCTGTGCCAAATCATCGTTTCATCTCTGGAATTAGTTTCATTTTCAACTGCCGCAATGTGAAGATCTTGTTGAGGTTTGGCTCAAGATGTGCTAGTCTTTGACAGCTCGAGGTACAGTCCTGTTCGTAGTGTGGTAAGTTTTCTGGTCGGCCAAATTCAATAGAGCTCTATCATGTGGCTCATATTCAGTTGTCATATCTATCTCACCTATCTCGAGTCGTTGCCTGTATGCCTTGATCGACGGCATCAGAACCCGTCCAGACCACATGCGCCATTGCCAGTGAAAATTCCGAGGCACTTTGCAGGCCATTCGATGGCTAGTAAGAGGTACTATTGCCTACGGAACTCCCGCGGTTAAGGGATATGCTGCTCTTGTAGCATACGTCTGGTCCGCAACTGGCGATCTTGCCCGGGACGTGAGTCCTCCGTCTGTATTTGAACAACTTTCGAGCTCTGTGAGGCACACCTCTACTTGAGTGGTATACATTGTCTGGCACCCCGATATCGGGCTCAAGAGATCGCGCTCCATTGCTTTTCATGTTGGTTGTCTGGAACTACGTCCCTCTTATTGTAATGTTGCCAACGAGCCCTCGATTCTCAAAGAGCCATGTCAAATGTGGCTACCAAGAGCATTCTTAAAGTACCGGGATTCTTAGACTAGAAGACAACAATGTGTATCAAAGACACTTCTATGGCCCGAGGAATAACAGGGTCAATGACAACGTGCGATGGTCGCGAAATCCGGAACAACGTTCATTGGGCAGGATCTATCGTAGGCGATACAACGTCTGGTTGTCTTAGTTATGATATATAGCAAAAGCTGATGGTTCTCACACAACACATAAGATAGGGCCGGATCCTACTTCATTAGACGTCTTGTGAGTGTATGAACTACGACATGTTTGGCAACCGCTTCCATTACAGAAAGAACTGAAGTTAAAGAATGATGTTAGATTTCTGTCGCGCGCACTCTCCTTGCGTTACACAGTCAAGAGATTACTCATGTACTTGACACCGACCCTCACCACTTAACTTGAACGTGATTTGGAGTGAGGTTGTTTATCGCGCAGCGCAAGGCTATTCCAACCCTCATTTAAAGCATTTGAAAATATCCAAACCTGGAGGAAGTTTAGGTTCACTACGCTGGCGATATGGTGTCGTAGCCAAGATCGCTGCAATAAATCAGGTGAGACCCACTTCTGCAATAGGTAATGGTCAACAACACCTCGTCATTATTACTAGTTTGAACGTGATGAAATGCAAGCAGCCAAGATTCAGGGAGCGAAATAACTTTCATCGCTTTAATGACGCTACGACTTCACGCAAGGGTTGTTACATTCCAATGAAAACAGATCGTGTCTTGCGCCGTCTTAGCCTTCGCCCACTTGAAAAGCAGACAGTCTCATGCGTACGGCCGTTGAAATGCATACGGGGCCAAGGAAATTCTCACTCTCTTACCGTGCTCCCTGTACTCGCAGCTCCGCGACGTTCACTGCGCTCTTCGAGATCAGATATCGCAAGCTGTGAGAAAATTGTTGTCTTGCCCGCCCCGGCGCTAGCTTTCCATTCTACACCGCAACGAGTCTTTCTCTGTTTCAAAAAGACGATCAATGTCCGGAAGTATGTACTCACATCCGCATGCGTAGAGACGCATGCAAGACCTTCCATACAGCCAGGCAATGACAAGGATTGCTTGACCATGCCAAGTCGCTCCATTATTCCCAACTCCAGCTCGATGCCTTCACGCCAAACACAATGAGCGGCAATGTTCACGGAGTCGTGGCTGGCTTGGAAACGTCTTTCCCTATTGCAATGCTCATGTCTGCACTGCTCTCCATTGCGTTCTTTTGCGTTCTGGAACTATTCGTTTGGATCTTTTTTACCTTCAGACAGCGCAGAGGACTCTATTTCTGGAGCCTGATTGTGGCCACATCTGGTATCGCACTCAACGGCCTAGGCTACATCATGAAGTTCTTCCAGGTTACGAACAAGGATTTGCTCTCCGTGACCATCATATGCCTGGGCTGGACTTGTATGGTTACTGGTCAGTCGACTGTACTGTACTCCAGGCTTCACCTTGTGGTCGTCAATGACAAATTACTTCGCACTATCCTCGCCCTCATCATCATCAATGCCCTGGCCATACATGTACCTGTTACAGCTCTTGTCTATGGAGTCAATTCGTCACAACCAGCCCGATTTGTCCGGCCATATGAGATCTACGAAAGGATTCAACTCATCATTTTCGCGATTCAAGAGGCACTCATTTCTGGCCTTTACATCTACTACGCGAAAGATCTCCTCACGACACTTGTCCAAGAACGAAAGCAGCCTCGACTGGCTGTCGTCAAGCGACTCATCTACATCAACATCATACTGATGGTGCTCGATACAATTCTGATTGGACTTCAGTTTGCTGGCCTGTACGAGATTCAGACGAGTCTCAAGCCGGTGATATACGGTGTGAAGTTGAAACTAGAATTCAATGTTCTCAATCAACTCTTGCAGGCTACGAAGGACCGGAGCCAGGATATCATCTTCTGTTGGAGCACGGCGGATCCCCTAAATAGTCAGTTTGTTCAATCATATGGCGCTGATCCATAAGATATCGCCTGTGTCCTGTTCTCATTAGAATACTTGGATGGTCTACAGGTTAGTACGTACACTCAAAGCCTTTGGCTCTCTGCTCTTAAGCAACATACTTGTCTTGTTAGTTAGGACTGTTGTACCAGAAGGCACTTTTGCAGCTTCTAGAATACTTTGCTATTCTTTTCACGATTCAATTTTCATACATAGAAAAGGTATCTCACATGGAGTGTGTCTGAACAACGAAGCACCAATGAAGCCCTGAGGAGCAATCCCTCGCGAAAGCAACAGTACCAGCCGAAACGCTATGCTCAACGACCTTACCCTTCGCCGCCGCCGTGAATTTAACCGGTCATTCGTCAATAATCGCGAATCTCATTTTATCAGATGTGGATTAATTCTACTTCCGAGCCTTTCCGGTGGAGACATGCGATATAATCGCGCAGACCGGGTATATATCGGCGAGAGTCCAGACGGACATCAATATGAAGACCTGCTCTATAATGTCATCTTCTTGTGAATTCATATTTTTGTACGCCGCTGACGAGGTTGGCGCATATGTATTCCAAGATACAGAACACCAACCCTTGCTACCGGTCGATGACCACATTTGCTACTCCGATCCTAATCGACCGATCGCCCAATATGGCATTGACCAGCAAACACGACTTCAGCTCCTCTCGCGCTCACTGCCCCTGTCGTCGACCTTGCCTGTGATTTTCTTCTCGAAGACGTCAGGATGTAAGTTCCTCCCGGTCTTGTCTCTGAACCTCCAGCTGACCCTTTTCCACACCATCGAGCAGTCTTGCTGTAGAATCTTTGCGACGAGGCGCAGGTCGTCGGCAGAGAAGGTTGAGTCAGGTCTGAGTTCGTACTCTTTGGGCGCTGCTGTAGTTGGCTTCTCGGAGTTTCGCGATGAATGGCGTTTCGACCCAGATTGTGAAGGAGCCTTGTTCGAAGGAGCCTTGTTGGAAAGGTCTTTGTCGGCTTTGTTGGAAGCAGGACCTCTGTTGGAGGGAGGCTTTTTGGAAGCATCGTCTTTGGAAGCGCCGTTGTCATTGTTCTCCTTGTTGTCCCAGCCATCCCAACCACCGCCTGTGGCATCATCGCCGCCAGTTTTGTTGTTGGCCCACGCATCATTTATATCGCCGTTGGTGTCCTGCTGCCAGTCGCCCGTGGCGCCGCTGTCTCCAGCAGCTCCCCAGCCGTCGCCCTTGTCGACGTCGAAGCCGTCAACCTGCTTGTTGTCGCCGCCGCTGTTGTCTGGCGTAGCTCCCCATCCACTGGTATCGTTGCTGAAGCCTCCATCATCCTTGTGATTGCCACTAGTGTTGTCTCCAGAACATCCCCAGCCCTCGTTCTTGTTGTTGTCGAAGCCCTCAACAGCCTTGTCATCGCCGCGGTTCTTCTCTTCAAAATCCCAGCCACTCTCGTTATTAAAGCCATCCGTCGCGTTGTTATCGCCGCTGCTATGGCCTGGTGTAGCTCCACTGTCGCAAGGCCATGCATTTTGATCGAAACCGCCATCTGCGACACCATTTCTCTTCTCTCCATCGTCCTTGCCGCCACCTTGCTGGCTGATCTGTTCTTTTTTACCCTTCTGTTTGCTTTGCTTTTGCTTGCCACCGCCTCCACCCTTGTCGTCGTTAGGTCTCCAGTCCTTGGGCTTGATCTGCTTGAAGCGCTCCTTACACTCATGCTGTTTCATGTTCATCTCCGTTGCGATATCAGCCCAAGTTTTCCCCCCGGTCTTCAACTCCAAGAGTTTCTCGTCTTGATCTTTCGTCCAGTTGCTGTCGTTGGGCTTGTTGTCATCTGCGCCTTTGACGGAGGCCCGCCCAGTCGACGCACCACCACCTAGGAAAACGCCGAAGATGTCGCCTTCGCCCTCAGCTGCGTTAGCCCCGGCCGTCTTACCATCGGGCCCATGCGCAAGGCTGGTGGCTGTCACACGCGATTTGCCTGGACCAGTGAGTCGGCCACGGCGACCATCACTGGCGGTCCATTCGATCACGCCGCCGGGCGTGGTAACCTGTAGCTGATGAGTCATATATCCAGTGCACCGATTTCATGAGGCTTACCATCTGCTTGAACGCGCTGGGGTGACGTGGTGCAGGTGGCGGGGCAGGTGGTCCTCCATCTTTGAAAGGTTTGCTGCTGAAGCCAAGAATGTAGGCCATCGAGACGCGCCTCGGCGCGCCACTTAGGTTTGCCATTTCGAGCTGTATTAAGGGAAGGAAATGAATATGCAAGATTGAAAGTAGGTAGCGTCGAGACTACGCTCAGTGTCGAGGAGTCGCCTTTGCGTCGCGGGTCCGTGTGGCGGTCCTGCACTTGGTAGCAAGTGAAGTGAAGGAGGCCACCTCGGCAACCCGTATCCGGAGAAGCTGGCAGCGAGATCTTGTGGCAAGCACCGAAGGAGATTTATATTCAACAATGAGCGGATTCGAGTATCCTACTGGAAACATGATGGACGTGAAGAAGTGTAGTGATTATGTTGGCATGAAGAACGGTTCGCCCATACGTGACAGAGGGAAAGAAGATTTAGTCGAAAAGCTTAGACTCGGGGATATGTCTTCTACCTCGAGAAACCATTGAGTGGTACTAATATCTTATACTCTACGAGACTTTGACATGGTGCTCTAAAAGGCCGTTGGCACGTCGCTCAACCCAGGAGTCGGCACCGAAGACTCCGGGCGGCGCCCTACCGACTTCATCGAGAAGCGATGAATATGTTCATGCTACAATATCGCGATAATGTCGTCTACCAGGAGGATGTCGATGTGGTGCGGTTGACCTTGGATGTGTGGAAGGCGCATCGGTGGCACGGACCAACGAATTCAACTGCGGGCAATCGTGGCATCTCCGTGATGCGCCAAACAAGAACTCCCTTGAACGCAACAACACGACATAACACAACACGAAAGCCAATTCAGGCCCGTTGCAAAGATGCTGTTCTCGTCATTTGGTCTTCTCGCCGCCGCGAGTGGCCTGCTTTCCCTCACCTCGGCGCATAACATCCAGATGAAGGCGCACCAGCGCGAATGCTTCCACGAGCAGTTGCACAAGGACGACAAGATGACAGTCACCTTCCAGGTCGGCGATCGGGAGTTTGGAGGCAGCGGAAACTTGGAGATCGACTTTTGGGTAGGCATTGCAGTCGCAGCGACATCTGAAGGCGCAGGCGGGAGCTATGGCTAATGCTTGTTCGCAGATTGAGACACCTTCTCGCAACTACCAGGTCCACGAGCGCGGCGTTTCCTCTGGCGACCATACGTTCGACGCGGCAGAAGACGGCAAATACACATACTGCTTCAACAACGAGCACTGGGGCGCAAACACAAAGGAGGTGTCCTTCAACGTTCACGGCATTGTCTACGTTCCCGAGTCGGAGGCGCCACAAGACCCGCTGGAGAAGGAGGGTACGTAGCGCAGGATATGCATCACATGTACAGAAGAGCACGAGGCTGACAGGAGCACAGTGCGCCAGCTGTCTGAGCTTGTCTCGCAGGTCAAGGACGAGCAGGGCTACATTGTCGTCCGCGAAAGGACACACAGGAACACTGCTGAGAGCACCAATGCGCGAGTCAAGTGGTGGAGCATCTTCCAGATCCTCGTTCTCAGCGCAAATGGTGGTTTCCAGGTCTGGTGGTTGAAGAGATTCTTCGAGGTCAGTCGCTGCTACGCCCCCACGTCAGCTTTCCCTCTAACATGTGTGCCAGGTCAAACGCGTTGTGTGAACACATCATAGGCATGGGCTAGGCATAAGCAGCGTTGTTCAATTGGCGTTTTAGCGCGTATTCGTGCAAGGTCAGGTGGGAAAAGTACAAATCCATGAGTAAGTGGGGTCTGCTTTGTTCGAAGGCTTTTGCGCAGTCTACAGGGTGGCTTTAAAGTGACGTGTCGGTCACTTGAAGTCGAGACAAAGCCTTATTAACCCCTTTGATAGCACGCCATATGATGGCGCACAAAGGCCACCTTTAGAACGAGCACTGCAGTAACCCCTTCACCAAGGGCTGATTCCTGTATCGATCTACCCTGCTCATCTGCCCTTCTTCAGTGCTGTGCCTGTACGTTGTTATTACCATCAGAAGCGCAGTTATTGTTGCTGCCAGACTGTTCTGCCGTCGACCATGACGACTACTTTTTAGGGTGGCTGTCACAGACTGTCTCGGAGCACTCTTTCACTGCCCCGTTTGCTCTCCTGCTCGATTAAGCGAACGACGCCGGCTGGTCCACTACACTTCCGCTGCAATCCAAACAAATCGATAAGAGACGCCGCATAACCGCTTTTCAACGCGGCAGCCTGCGTGTTCCCGTCGGAGGTTTACTCTCACCTCGCAGACCGCTCCTTCCCTTCACTCTCGCCAAGGCAGCAACTCGCGTCTACAACTTCGTCTATAAAATCTCAGACGCGCCCTTCCACCCCTGCATCAACCATGCAAGTCACAGAATCGGCCACTGCATTGCACACACCACACATCTTCTCGTCCCATGTATTCCCCAAACGAGCAACTCGACGCCGCCCACCAGCGGTTGCACCACGTGACATCGGATGAAGTGAATGCAGGTGCACCTGCGCATCACCTCCACGCACCTGCCAATAACCATAGTGTCTGGCAGTCCCTGCCTCCGGGGGTGTCATCACTGCCGTCGGAGCATCTCTCTGCCCCGCGGCATGGTTTGAGCCCACCGCCTGAGGCCTACGATTTCTCCCATCTTGTCAACGCTGACAACGGCCATGCTTCCGGGTCGTGGAATATTGATAGGCATCCGCCTTCTAGAACAGCTTTTCCTCCGCAGCATCATCTACTGACTCCACCGCTACATCACCGCACCTTCCATCCGTCATTTGTTCAGCTCAATGACCTCAACTCGGTGCAACGTAGAGGCAGTCATGTCTCATGTCACGGCCAATCCGACCTTACCGAGCGTCCTGCTGTCCCAAACGGCCTTCCTCTAAGTCCTGAAGACTTCCTACCACACACGCGCGCATATCTTGAGTCACATGGTGTCCCCGTCTACTCCAATGGTGCCTCGATCTGGAACACTGACGGCTTAGGGCGTGGAAATGAAGGCTGGTCCTTCCAAGATCAGTCACAGCAGATTCCCGATCGAGATACGCGGTTGCCAGACTCTCTTGTAAGGTATGGAGCACCTTCAGTCCAGCATCCAATCAACCAGCTCGCACCTCTCCAGGCTGCTTCGCCACGGCGTGCCTTCTCAAATGCATCATTGCAAACATTAGCCCCCAAATATGATCAATCGGCTCAGCTGCCTGCCATACAAGAATGGCGCACTGACACTCTATCAAGTGAGTCACGCAAATGGTGTCAAGCTGTAAGACATACATGCTGACACAAAGCAGAGCCCGTGAAGCCATCTAGAAAATTACCGAATGCTGCGACCCTTCGCAAACAGGAGAAGTATCGACAGAAGGCCGACGCACGCAGAAACATTATCGCTGCGGGCATGGCTGAAAAGTCAAAGCCAACACACCAACTATCTCCGCACCCTGACAATCCCAAACACAAGTCAGCAAAACCTCCAGGCACGAAGCGTCGAAAAATCACCACTGCGGCTGCGCCCGAAGAACAGCAGGTCTCACCGCTAAAGACAGCCACGACCGCCTACGAAAGTTCGTACAATGACACGGGGCACACCGGAGCAGCCATTGACTACCTCCAGTCTCAAAGCGTGGTGCACAGTCCTCCTATCATTGAGGTACCTCTGCCGTCTGTGGACGAGCTACCTCAAACCATCGTCAGCAAGTACGAAGAATACAGATGGTCAGTCTACCATTACCAACTTCAGCCCAAAGGCTATGAATTTGCCGAGCGTTGGTTCCAGGAGCTCTTTGACACCACATTACATGTCGAGTACATGAAGCGACATTTCTCTCATGTTTCTCAAGGCTTTATCAAGGACGGCAACCGCTACTCGATCATTGTACTGCACAACGCAGCAAACCCCTTCGAATACGAGCCTGCCCCATCGTCGACCATAACTATTGGCATGTATGGATATTACTGGTATCAGCATGACGAGATTCACTGGACAACACTGGCGACGGATCAGCGCGACCTGTTTTCGCAGTGTGTTCAGGCGGGTTGGCTGGTCGAGAAGTGCAAGTGGACACACGATGCTAAAGCTACGGAGAAGCGCTTCCATCGTGCATACTGGCTATCTGCCAACCGACAGCACATGAGGGGCCTACTTAACCGCGGACCTTCAGACGACCGTCCGCATGATCTTGTAGAGGAAAGGAGAGAGGAGGATTCTGAGGAAGGCTTCAGCATTAGGGACACTGACTTGACGAACGAATGGGACATTTCTGATGCAGAGGCAGCGTTAGCTTGGCGGAAGGTGCAGGAGGAGATTGAAGCTTTAGGTGAGGAGTTCGATGCGTGTGGTCCTGTCTGGCAGCATCTGGCGATTGCCAGTTCGGAGTGGTGACCTGCTCAATCCACAAGTGTTCTCACGATAATTTTGTCAAACTCAACCGAACCAAGTGCTACGCTCTCGATTGCTTAGGCGCTACTAACCCCATCGATGCCTGCTGTAAGCCTAGTCCTACCGTAGCCGGATGATAACAATGGAAGCTCTTTTTTACTCTACAAGTCCACGGGATGCCAATTGCTTGGCCCGCAGCAGTTCGATGGAGTCCATAAACTTCGACACCGCGCATTCGATGGCTCACCACATGTGCTCATCCAAACCAAGACCGACAGCCTCCTCGCACATGAGGCGCTTTCGCAAACTCAGGCAGCTCTGTGGCAGGCTTCTGCACTTGACTTGCATTAAGAACGACATGAGCCATGTCTGTGCAGTTCAAATTGGGCAAGGATGCGTTGGCTTTGCTTTCCTGATTAAGATCCAACGCGCACGTGCAGTGAAAGCGAGCAAACGATTCACACAAACACATACACTGTTCATCCATTTCACCACGCCTCGACAACCACTCCCCCCCAATCTAGCAAAAATTTCTGTGCGATACCTGCGAAGTACCGACCCAACTCGACTCACAGCCATCACACCCAGCGCTTAATTCAAACACTACCACCTGTTGAACACTGGTCATGCGACTACAGATAAGATCAAAATATTAGTCCGGCTTCCCCGATTTTAGTTCGATACTTCAATCAATACACTCCTCCCCACTCTCCCAATTCAACACCACCCACCGTGCTCGACTCCAGTCCAGTCACATACGCACGCACGACTCCTCCTTGCGCCCCTGTTGAAGACTAGATAGCTGTTCATGCGGGAGGCAAAGACACCCGACAGGCCGGGTTCGCAGCCTATGACAGCAGCGAAGCCGTGCGCAGAGGACGAGATATCCATCCTTCCTACGAGAGACACCAAGTGATGGGTTTGATGACTGATATGCTACATGCGAATGATAAAGTGCTTTGTGACAAATAATCTTATACGTGCCAGGATGAGGATTCAGGGAACCGGGCCCATGGAACTATACAGCTAGACTGCTGAGTACCGTTGCAGGAACGGCGAGGGGCCACGTTTCCCGTGCTGCAGTGTTGGCGGCCAAGACTATCAATAGGGACTGCGACCATTATATGACTACATTCTTGGGACTATTTTGCAGATACTGGTTGCTGAACCGAGCGTGAAATGCGGATAAGGGGTATGTGGAGGGTATGAGGGGATTTTGGAGGGTGAGTCTGCGATATCCTTACTTTGTGGGCGCTTTGGGGTTTGGAGCTTGGTTTGATCTTGAAGCAATACTGTTTTAGGATCCTTCGTATCTGATCGAGGCACTCACGGTCGCGGTGACAGATCTACTCGGCGAGTTTGAGAACACACCCAAGCGGCTGACGATGAGAGAACGTCCGTGTCTGCACCGGTTATGCTTGACGGCGGCAAAGCTAAAGAGCCCGACGCATGACAGGATACTCTTTCAGTCTGCAAGATTCATGCCATGCGTCTCGCCTAGTCTACTTCCACCTCGAACTTCTCAGACCGCCACTGGGGTGTCTTTCGGAGTCGCCGAGATGGCTGGATTGAAGTGTACCACGCCGGGGCTCTTCAGCCGCTTCGAGACAACGCCTTCTGCTGATGCATCATGCGTGGTGATGGGCAAGCTCCATCGCCGAGCTTTCTCACACGAAAGGAACAGGCCAGGCGAGGGGAAGAGAGGGCTTTAGGAGAGGCACTGGAGTAGTCCATTACTGGGCAACACGGGCTCGATGAGGAGGACATCCCCCCGCATACCTTTGTCACACACTTCACATGTTTCTTGAGTCACGACTAGAGCCTGAAAACATCTTCGAGAGCTTCGAACTGAGTACTCGCTCACTCACTGTTCAGCGACAAACCAGTGAGCCACGAGACAAGTGAACTGACACCAATGAACCAATCCTAATAACTCTACATCTTGATCATCAACCGACTCCATAGACTCAGCTAACGAGCTGCATTCTCGTCACTCCAGTCGACCAGACCGCTGTCACTCTCCCACACCATGAACCGTCTGGGCAAACTGTCCTTACCCCTCATACATCCGTCTCAGCCGTCGCAGCTCATGCATGCCATCCTCGTCATAAGGACATCGAGACTCCTTATCGTCGACAAGCTCGCCGGGCCTCACTCGGTCGAGCTAGAGGAAAGCCTGCGCAAAGTCGGCGCCGACATTCACTCTAGTAATTTCGGCTTACTCTCGTTGTTCCTGTTTGTTACTGCAAATTAAGCGGTCCGTCACCTTACTCTCACCGAGAGGAGACGCTTACGAGGCCAGTCATCACGGCCCACATACACCTTCCAAAACGGCTAAGCGCCTGCCACTCCCGCATGCATGCCAGTTCATCACTTGATTGGAGGCCCAAAATACATTGCACTCTACCACCAAGCAGCCAATTCGCTAGAAGAATGCAGTCATTGGAGCAAGCTAACGAGCCGTCAGGTAGCGTTGGAGGAACTGCACATATAGATGCAGTAAATCGATCAGGAACCTATCGTGAGCAACCCTTTCAAGACTCCGTCTTATCCAGTGGCTGCTCGGAGTTGCTACAACGAGGCGCTCGTGCAGTCGTGATGCAAGTTCCAGTCTCGCAGAGATATAAGCCGCAAGATGAAAGTCGATCCTCCAAACACCCTAGACGTTGGTCGACTAGTACTATCACCTTCGACTTTTGTCAACCTTGCCGACGTGCAACTCCTTTCTCTTATTCGCCTTCTCAACCGCTGCCGGTCCCTGAACACTCTCTGTCACACCCATCGAAGAGCCCAAGACCATACCTAGGTAAGCATGGTCTCACCACGTGCTGAGCGCAACGAGCACCGTTCCAGCCAGCGATGCCGCATGCCTCGAGATTGCTCCAGCTGACCCACAACTGCCGAGTCTTGCCGTCCAGCAGCCATGATCTGCGCAACTTGTTCTGCATCGATGCTGTTAAACTGCCTTGGAACGGCGCACGTCCCGCGCGGGAGACACTCGCAAGGATTCTTGGCCAATCGCCGGTGAGGCTTGTCCGAAAGCTTATTTCGATACGCTAGCGTCCGTCCATAACGAGTCTCGTCGCGCGGGAGGCTGACGGCAGCTAGCTGTCGCTGTGAACGATGCGGGGTAAAGCCTTGTGGAAGGCTGCTCCTCACGCCCACGACTGCGTGCTCCAAGACGGTTGTCCGGCACTTTGACAAAGCCCCTCCTCAATCAAAGCACACTGCAGTCGAGGCACCTAATGGGTCTCTGTTGGACGGCCTCCAGCGTTTCGCGATCATGTCGTCTTAGCTACGCTTAGCTACACTTAGCAACCCATGCAGTCATGTGGAACCCATGCGAGTACCATACATCGATCGCACTCACACTCCGCTCAATCCACGCCTACCATTCGCTACAGGTCGTTATCGAGGGATCAAAACTACTCACATCGATGGCCCGGTCCCCACAGCCTAACAACTCACGCCTCGGCTCCAGACATGGAAGGTAGATGGTGGCGTTTCAAGCTGTTCACTGCATCTCACTGCCGCTCACTTCCTTATTCGGCGCGCTGTCACCGGCACGCTACCTTCCATCAAGTAACATTGGCGGTTGTGTGTGAGTGGCTCCGACATGAAGTCTCGTACATATACCCATGCCATGTCAGCAAAGCGATGGTGTAGCGCCTCGTCGTCCTGTAGGTGCGATACACTCGCTCTTGCCGCATCTGTGAGGGTTGCCAGCGCCGTCCTTGTAGCATCAATCGCAGCGCATCTCGACCTTGCACCTTATCCAGAACAGCCTTGTTCTTGTGAGAAGCATTTATAGAGTAGAATTCTTTACCATTGCATTCTGCACATTCTGCTTGTTTCTTTCAGTCAATCTCAACCCCAAGTGGGCTGGTCACCATTATGGATTACTTCAAACGGATGCCAGGTCGCATCTCACATGGACTCTCCACAGACATCACTATCGAACGCACCATTCGATACAGCGGCAAGGCCGTTAGAGCGGCGCCTTCAGTCGCTGCTCAATACCTCGTCGAGCGAGTTCCAGTCGTGCACTGGCTCCCAAGGTACAATCCAAGATGGCTACTCAACGACACACTTGCTGGCATCACTGTCGGTGTGCTCTTGATTCCTCAGAGCTTAGCTTATGCAAAGATTGCTACTATTCCTGGCGAGTTTGGCTTGATGTCTAGCTGGCTGCCGAATTTCTTGGTGTTTTTGTGAGTCTTCGAGCTTTGGCACTTCACTGGCAACAACTAATGTCAATAGGATGGGCACATCTAAAGGTACGTAGCTATCGACGTTCACGCCGTCCTTCAGTTTTGAACAACTTGCAAGTTACGGGATCTGGTGTGGCTGGTCGAGCTCAGGATTTCGTTACCTTTTGAACACTGTTCGATGGATCGTGTATCTCTCAGAGCTGTTTAGAGGCAGTAAGTCTGGCCAAAACTGACTTTCACAGATCTATCGACCGGTCCCACATCCCTTATGGGCCTACTCACCGCCGAGATTGTCGCTGATGTCGTCCATGAGGGATACTCAGCACAAGCCATCGCTTCCGCCGTCGCCATGTCTGTCGGCATATACTCTCTGGCCATCGGGCTTTTGAAGCTTGGCTTTCTTCTGGAGTTCATCTCGGTACCAGTGCTTAGTGGCTTCATCTCGGCGGCCGCCATTGTCATCATGCTGGGACAGATACCCTCGCTCTTTGGCATCACGGTGCGGACTGGTACTGCGAACATCATACACGACATCTTCGCGAAGCTACCCAAGTGGGACGGTGCGACTACCGGCATCGGTCTCGGCGGCATCGTTATCCTTGTGTTGATGCAGAAAATGGGCCAGCGTTGGGGCAAGAAGAGCAAAGCAGTCTGGCTGCTCGCTCTCGGCCGCAGTGCAGTCGTCTTGATTCTGTTCACCGGCATATCTTATGGTGTCAATAAGAATCGAGATGATGATCCCATCTGGGCGTTGAGTAAGGTCAAGTCGAATGGCATCACCAACCCGAAAATGCCAGATGGCGAACTCATCAAGAAAGTCTTTCCACGCTCCATCGCACCATTCATCGCCGCTGCGCTTGAGGTATGTTATCTACTCTAGCTATTTTGCTTTACTTGCTTACCATTATTTATAGCACCTCGCCATAGCGAAGGCATTTGGGCGTAAGAACAACTACGTTACTGATGCTGCTCAAGAGCTGGTGTACCTGGGCACCACCAACTTCTTCAACTCGTTCTTTTCCTCCATGGCTGTGGGTGGTGCCATGTCACGCACGGCTGTCAACTCGGACTCAGGTGTTAAATCTCCCGCCTACGGAGTCATCGCCGGCGGTGTTGTCATCCTGTCCATTTTCAAGCTCAGTCCAGCACTGTACTGGATCCCCAAAGCCACACTCGCCGCCATCATCGTCACGGCCGTTTGGCACATTGTGATACCTCCCAAGGTCTTCTACGGATACTGGAAGACATCGCTCGTGGACTTTGTAGCCAGCATGCTCGCCTTTTGGCTCACACTCTTCGTCTCAAGCGAGGTTGGAATCGGCACAGCGGTAGGCTTCAGTATCTGCTACCACCTCCTCTTCGCGGCCTTTCACCGCGTCACACGCGTCACTTCTCTCAACGCCGTGCAAGCTTCTGTTCCCAAGACGGTGCCGCTCGACACCCAGGTCTTCGCCGTGCAGCAAAGCATGCTCTTCTACAACGCGTACCACATCAAGAACCAGTGCCTCGATGCCATCCAGACACACAACTCAGGCCAGATCGTCACGGCCGAGGCCCAAAGAGAACGAAACTGGAGCGTCGCGGGCGACAAGCGCGCCGCGCGTCTGCGGACCAAAGCCGCCATCGTCGACGAGCCGGTGCAGATCCGCATCGTAGTCCTCGATCTCAGCAGGATGCACAACATCGACACGACAGGACTGACCGCACTTAAAGACCTCAAAGCCGACATTGAGAAATTCGGCGGTAAGAATACGCAGCTTAGGCTTGTGGGGCTTAATGAGAGGGTAGCTTTACGATTTAAGCGCTTTGGCTGGGTGGTGGCGGATGCGGCGGATATCGAGAAGAGCAATGAGGAGCGTAAGCGGATCACGGCTGTTTACAGCACGGTGGAACAAGCGCTTGTTCAGAGGGGACGGTCGCTAAGTGAGGATGACATTCAACCGGTTGAGGTGCATGTTGTAGGCGGCGAGAAAGAGAAAGTCTAATATCACGGGTTTGGGGGGTTACGTAGTTGTCGAGACTGATATAGCACTGTATCGGCCATGGTCTGCACATCGTCTTCGTGAATTGCAAGTTGGACACGCTCAGTATATAACGAAGGTACAATCCCTTCACTCAACAACATGTGCTTGTCCCTGCCTATCGTAGTCCTCACAACTAGGTACACGCGCGCTAAGCACCCACAGCCCTGAATACGGACAGCGCAAGCGTAACAGCATGGAAAGGCTGGGCTGCATGTATAGCTATAGGTGTATTGATTGGGTTCTTGGCTTTGAGTGGGCCTTGGTGCTTTTCTAGTGGATGTGGGGAGATAGTAGCATAGTAGTTGTTAGAGTCTTGATCAGGTATTTTGAGGGTGGTGCGGGGGATGTAGAATAAGTAAACAGTTGGATAGATGTGAAGTAATAGTTAGTATAGGGAGTGGTTGTCACGAACTAGGTACTATCAAGAATAAATAGGTATTAAGTAAGTAGTAGTAGGCAGTATCTCGAGATGCACAGCAGCGTTCAGATATCCCTCTGCACGTTATTTAGAAGATGCTTCCTTTGCACTAGTATTATAAGAACAAAAAAAGATATAGTTGTATCAATCGAGACTACAGTGATCTATAGTATAGATAGGGAAAGGCAGGGATATAGTACAGTAGTAGAACTAAAGCGCTGATAGATACTTGACATTCCCCTGACCTACCAAACGACTCAAGCGAGAAGTCGAGAATATCGCACACTGTGCTTGGTTGATAGGGTTGAGTAATTGGAGGTTGGAGGTGCTGGGGTCTGGTGCGGTGGCCGATGGTGGTGGATAGTAGTAGGGGTAAGGTAGTAGGTGTTAAGGCACTAGATACGGAAGAAGTCTCCTTGATGCTAGCAAGCGTTTAGCTGTTTAGCAAGGTATATAACTCTACACTATTAATCCTAGCAGAGCAGTTATTGAGGTAATGGTCCATTGTACTATCGTTGTAGAAGAACTAGCGATGTATTCTTGATGCGAGACTATGGTAGTGGCGTGGATGTTGCGTGCTTGAGCTGAGGACTGGGGAGTGTGGCTGTTTGGAGGGGTGATGGGGGTGCAGTAGGTTGTTGGGTGTTGCTGTGGTGAGGAGGATAGGACGAGGAGGGTAAGAGCGAAGCGCGATGTGCGATGTGCAGTAGTGTGGAGTGGTGTATTGACTGAGGGATATGGCAAGTGGTTCTTTCAGACTGGTGCTGGTCCATGGGTGTTTATTGGGTAGATGGTATTGTGAGATGTATGGCAGTGTTTAATTATACTTGTGAGGTGTTCGAAGGTGGTCAATCGTTGCACGGGTTTTGTTGTGTGGTGATGTGATGAGTGAGATGAGAGATGGTGCTGTCGAGGTCGATCTTGAGGTATGTGAATGGGGAAAGGCGGGATGCAAGGAGGGCGGGCGCTAGCGAGGAAGGAACTCCATGAAATTTAGGTCAACGTCACTGGACGAGTGGAGGAGATTCAGCGATCGTGAATCTTCAGCGACACGAATCTCCAGGGACAAGCTGCGCGACCGGGATCGCAATTTCGCGACCAATCCAGGCACCATGGGCAAGAAGAAGAAGAGCGCCGAGGAAGAGAAGTTTGGAGACGGCAAGACGGAGCCGTCGACATCAGCGCTGATCATCTGTCGCAACAAGTAGGTCAGGGTCTTGCAATGCCTGGGAGGAGGCGATCACACGCTTATAAGAGGACAAGACACTGGCGGTACATATCGTCGTTCCACGGGCCGTGGCTGCAGCTGCCGGCCGAGGTGCTCGAGTCGCTGGCGCACAGCAACTACCTGGCGCCGCGGCCGCAGCCGATTGACGCGGCGGTATTCTTCGACGTGGTCAAGATACGGAGATATGTGGACGAGGCGACGACGCTGGCGGTGCGGGCGACGAGCGGGCTGAGCGCGGCGGCGCAGAGCAGCCACGGCCATGGCCACGGCCATAACAGCAACAACCACCACCTGAACAATAGCCTGGGGATAGGCGTGGGCGTAGGCGGGGGCGGGGCAGGGACACTGAGTCGGGAGCGCAAGCACCGAATGCGCGAGCTGGCGACGGGCAAGCTGGGGGCGGCATACCGGCTGGACGAGATTGCGGCGAGCGTGGCGACGATGCAGGGCGCGAGTACGCTCGAGGACGTGGCCCAGCTGGTGCTGCAGCGCAACCCGGGCGATGTCGAGGCGCAGTACGTTCACTTCTTCCACGAGAAGATTCCCAGTCGCATGCTGGCGCAGTGCACGCCGCTGGATGCGCTGGACGCGGTGATTGCGGCGCGGCCAGACGACGGCAGCGCACTGAGGACTCGGGCTTTGACGCGCATCTTCAAGGACGACTACGCCAACAGCGCCCGCGACCTGACTGCTGCTCTTGCCGCGGTGCGCAGTCAGCGAGGGCAGCACCTGGTTGCCTCTCGACCACAGCCTCATGAACACTTACATTCCCACTCACACCCACACTCACACTCGCGCGACCGCCTCGCCGACGACGACCAGCCCAGCTCGCTCGAGACGCAGCTGCTCTTCCACCGCGCCGGCGTCTACCTCGCCCTCGCCTGCGCCCACGTCCACCCAGCGCTCGACGGTCTGCAGGCACAAGAAGAGGCGACGGCGGCGCGCGAGGCACAGGCAGCCGCTGGGGAGACGCCCACGCCAGAGACGCCCACCCATGTCGACGCCCGCCTTGCCCGCGCAGAGAGCCGTCGCCAGCTGCGCCAGAACGCCAAGCGGGCCTTGCGCGACTACACGGCCTTTGTCGCCCGCTTCGACTACACGCCGGGAATATCCACAGAGGTTGCTGAGGAGGCTCTGAGGCGGTACCAGGCGCAGACACAGGCGCAGACATCCTCACACGCCAATGCTCACCCCCCCGCCAACGACTACCAGGCCAAGCTCGACCGCCTCCTCGACGAGTCTGCCACCGCCGACGCCCTGATCCCCTACAAGCGTCCGTCGTCTACCAACAATAATACTCCCTGGCCTACCCTCCCTCCCCCGCCCGTCTTCACCCTCAACCAGCTCTTCGACGCCGTTCCACCCCCCGCCCTGCCGCCCTACCC
Source organism: Didymella segeticola (assembly GCA_004522025.1). Lineage (NCBI taxonomy): Eukaryota > Fungi > Ascomycota > Dothideomycetes > Pleosporales > Didymellaceae > Didymella > Didymella segeticola. The sequence continues at coordinate 41,733 of SDAV01000005.1, read as the reverse complement.
CCTCCCGCCAGACGCCCCGCCCGCGCCCATGCCTGCCACCGAGTCCCTCACCTACCACCCCCTGCTCGCCGACGCCCTGCACTCGCTGCTCCTCGTCCACGCCCTGCTGCAGACCCCCGCCAAGGAACTCTCGCGCCACGCCCACAACGCCGCCCGCCTCGCCCGCCTGCTCGACGGCTACCCCATCTTCCTCGCCGCCCGCAGTCCCGCCCGGAGTGACTGGGTTGAAGTCCTTCGTCGAGGCGGGAACTGGCTGGGTCTGACATGCTCCTGGGAGTCACTGTGTCGCCCGCCAGTGCATACTGAAGTGCAGAATGGAAACACCAACGGCGCGCTCACACGCACCGGCCCAAACACCGCCCGCCCCACCACCACAGAACCCCCCGAATCCCCCCTCCAGCGCCGCGAGCGCCAGAAACACGAAGCCATCCTCGACGCCCTGGCCGACGAACGCGTCGTCGACGAAGCATCCTTCCAGCGCGCCGTCCGCGCGAGAGAGAAGCGCTTCCAGGATGATGAAGCGTTGTCGTCGTCGTCAACTGCGCTCTCCAACGGTACTGCAATCACCAATCATAGTGAACCCACGCTGCCCAAGAGATGGACAAAAGATGAGAGCGAGTATAGTATTAGTTCTGAAAGGGCGGATGCGGTGGCTAGGTGGGTCAGGGATGCGCCACCGCTTACGGGGGAGAGTGGTGCGGGGAGGAAGAAGAGGCGGAAGGCTGGGGGGAAGAAAGGGAGGATAGTAGAGGGTGGGAAGTTGGAGGATAGTATTGCTAGTCTTGAGATTAGGGAGGGCGAGTAGTCTTGTCCATGATCCTCAGTGCTTCGAGGGGAGTGGCAGCTGGCTAGTTGGATGCGGTACTTGGAAAACAACGAATAGGTGCTAGCGTTAGCCTTGCTTCTACACACACAAGCATGCACACATTGCATTTGATATCCTCGCCTTTTTTTTCCTTCTTCTCTGCTTGATAAGAGGTAAACTCCTCTGTCGATCCGATTCGATTGGCCCCGCTCAACTACATCGCCTGCTGCAGCTACTGCTACTGATCAGACACGGCAGAAGAGCGGGTCTAGAATGACTAGACAGCACAACCACCAATTACTCAATTGACCTCTTTCTCCGCATATGAATCAAACAGACGATTAAATGCATCAGCCCTCCAGCTGTCCTGCTCTAAGCGTATGCTTTTCTGTTGGAATAGCATGCTGACCGCACTCCGGTTAAAATATCTCGGCCATGGTGTATTGGCACCCAGAGCTGCTGTCTCCTATTAGTCCAGAACGGCAACAGCGGAGGTACAGTCAACTACGTACCGTAACGCGCATTCGGCGAGAGCTCATTTTCAAAACTCAGCCACATCCGGCTCATTCAGATACTGAGATTGACATAGTTCTGGCGTGTAGCCGTGGGATTAGATGCAGGCAAGTTGTACTCATGCCCAACACCATCAACATTGCCGAACATGAAGGGCGTTTCCGAGAAACGGGGCACACCAAGAGCCTCGGGCGCAAACACGTTGGCTACCGTGTCAAAGCGGTAACTGTAACTTGGCACACCATACTTGGCCCACATTTGGGTACTGAATCGTCTTCCGGCTACCAAGAACATGTCTCCTCGGAAAAGGGTAGATCGTCCGTAGAAAGATCCATATTCGGGGCTCGACTGCTGCACCCTCCCAAGCCACCTTTGGGCCTCTCTTGGAGACATTTGCTCCAGATACTCTGCAGCGACGGCGTCGATAGTCTCGTTGGTGACGCCGCGTCCCAGGGACATGGCAATAGCCGTTCGGAACTCAGCGCTCGAGTTTGTCATGGCGCCTTCCCCTATGATAAAAATGGTTCCTTCGTTGGTGTTCGTCCCCGTGAGTAAAGGTCGTCTCACGAACCGCCCCCCCCTGAAGAGCCAAATGCGGGTTTTCTGGGGTCAAGTCCCTATCTACAACAGGAAAGTAAGAAACGCCTTGGAAAGCATTCTTGAGGCTTTCCACGCTCGAATTCCTCAAGCAATCCAGCGAATCCTCCGAACCGGCGCAGCCAGTCTGGTTGAGCACCTGGTCGCAAAGAATGTCTTGTTCGGCCAGGGATATCATACCGCCGCTTGATGGTCACCGCTTTGGGCTATACCTCCGTGGAAGAGGCCGTCGTCGCGTCCTCCAAAAGCGGTGAACTGGAGTCCTACCGATCCGGCACCCGCAGATTCGCCTTGGATCGTCACCCGGGATGCATCACCGCCAAAAGCGGCAATGTTGTCTTGTCGCCAAGCCAGTGCTAGCCGTTGATCGTAGAGGCCCAGATTCGAGAGGCCAGACTGCCGGACTACGCTGTCACCCAAGAAGCCAAACCCAGATACCCGGTAATTGAGAGTGAAACCGATGATGGGGGCCCCAACCTTGACAGACTCCTGTACAAGGAAGGACATGTTGTATCTTTGATCAGCGCCGCTTCCCTCCTGGAACCCACCTCCAGGAATCGAGACCAGAACCGCTAACCCAGAGTCATTGCGAACCCCAGCCGGGCGCACAATGTTGAGCGTCAAGCAGTCTTCGCGTTCCTCGTGCGGAAACCTGCTTTGCGTAAACACGGGTATCGAAAGAGGCGCAGAGTGGCACCACGCACCAAATGCTGTTGCATCTCGTAGCTCCCAAGGCTGTGCGAGTGGTCGAGGACGGCTGTATCGGAGGTTCCCAATAGGCGGCTCAGCAAAGGGAACGCCTACGAAGAAGTCCTGATTATACTGCACATAATGGGCTCCTACAAGTGTGCCGTTGGAGGTGTGGACGGTTGGTCGGAGTGTGGTATGGATAGCAGAGGCAAGAAGATTAAGGCCAAGCACAGAAAATGCTTTCGGGAAACTATTGCCCATGTTTACGGCGCAAGAAGATGAGATTGGGAGAAATGCGTCATTCCTGCAGCTAACGATGATTTGACCTGTAAGGAAGACCTCTACAAAAAAAAGTCGGACAGCAGTCGCTCGAATCCCCATCCGGTCGGTCCTATTCGACGTCCGGTCGGCCCTGTCAGATGAGATTGCGATTATCGTTGCCAACTAAGATACCGCCTACAGTACATGGGCCTTGTAAATAAGTGAGAATATACTGTACGTACCGGAGTCTGCAAGCCGGCGATGGTCTGTGGCCAGCACCACTCGCCTGTGTCCTATCGGGGAAGATTTCGAGTCTGATCAAGAGCCACACGGGCTGGGTTATGGCGAGGAGCATGGAAAGCGCAAGTCTTCAAAATCGACCAAGATGACGGGAAGAAGCAAAGGTAGAAACTGTTACAGAGGTAGTGAATACTTCTGTCGATCGGAGTGTCGAATGCTAGTCAAAGCAGAGGTAGCCAGGCCAACACCGAAAAAGTGCTGAGGACAAAGGAGCTGCACGGAGCTTCGTTGCGCAGTCTCATCCACCAATGTCATGCGCAACCTTCGACTAGCTGCCCGCAAGGTCACTCGAATCTTATGCCAGTACAGTACTGCTGTTCATGCGCCGTAGACGCATAACAGACAATCTCGCCAGACATCAGGATGGCACCGCCTAGCCCCTGGCCAACCATCACCGTATCAGCGATGAACAGCACACCCCGAAGCGGTGCTCTGCTTGCAAAATTGAAGAGATTTTGAGTATTCTAGCTGTCTGATGAGGTTCCAGAGAGCTGTTCGGGCAAAAGACGGTAGGGGTAGAGTGAATGCACATGTAACAGCCTGCCAATCGAGACCGAGTGTGGGTCGCGAGAAGCCCACCTTGAGATGAAAGCAGGACAACGGAAAACTACCCACTGGGAAGACTCTAGCCACGAACAACACTCTGTGACAAGGAAGGAAGCATGGTCGGACATGTAGAGATGTTCCTGCAACTTCGTTCGCGCATAACAGCGTCCTTCAATGGCGATGGTCTAACTAACTCCTTCAGCTTGGAACTAAGATATCGATATGGTCTTCGTTCAGTGCGTGGGTTTACACGAGACAAGCCGCGAGAAGAAGGGCTAGCTTGACTCGAACAACATAGCACTTCGAGTGCTGATGACCTCACAAAGCCCCAAGGCCTGTTTGTTCACTCTGATTGCAATCGTCTCCGACATGGAAATACAAGGTAAAGTAGAAGCACAGCGACACGCCACACAAAGAGAGCAACACTGCTTTAGCGAGCGTTTATTGCTTCTATGTAAAATTGACAAGTGGAAGCTGCTGGTGCTACAGCCCCTATATCTTGGCACTGCAAGCTTACTCTCGACACCTATGCATGTCGCTGTCGTTTGCACCTACCTCTACAAAAACCTTGTCACGCTTGCATGTGCAAGCTTTTAGAACACCAGAGAGCTATACGTGATGAGTTTTAGAACCTAGCGGATGCTATAGAAGCCATACGACAAGCTAAGGAGCACCAGATTAGTAGGTTAGAGATAGCTTGCCAGGCAGCATTAACGTACACGCATGTTTCTTCCAGTCGCACTCTCGATTGGCTATCGCCTATTCTGTCCAACTATACATAGCCTTGCTACCTAAGATTACGGTGCAGGGCTTCACGTGGAGAAAAGTTCAGGGGATATGGTTCAATCCACTCAACTGTCAAATTTTGCGAGGAAAACATCCGTCGCTGAGACTATGTTGAGAACTCAGGTTGCGTTTCAGTCATGTGCGTTGGCCAATCGTGCCTTGAACTCTTTGTAGGTACTCTCGAACGCACTTGGTGGACAATACACTACTAATTCGTTAGTCTCCCACCACCCACAGCTAATCCTTATGAGTTATTACATGACTCAGAAAGTAGTTTTTGAGCGAATATTAGTGTGCGCACAAGTCTAAGTTTCCGGATACTTGCGATGGCAGGCGCAGAGATCCATTACGCACATCCGATGCATGCTGACTTACACAAGCAAGCATTAATGTCTCAGCCTTGCGCGATATCTGATTACCGCGTAGTGATATCGGCGCGACTACGTGTCGTTTCTTCAGTCACCGTTAATCGCTCTTTGAGAAGTCTTGGATGTGTCTGCAAGCATCAATATCAAGTCGCAGCGGGTGTTGGTGCAGGTTTTGCACATCGCTGAGAAAACGCTAGCCTAATCCTGTACCCATCATCGGAATATACTGCTCGTGCTCGCGCAAGAGCTCAAACTCGACGAGATAAATACTCCAAATGGCTGTACCCAACTCTATCAACATGTAACGGTCCGGCAACAGCGTAGTCATCAGAACTCACTCTCTTGATGGCCTTGCATTGCAACCTCGTAATGCCCTGCACCCGTTCCAGTTCAGCCTGTGAGCAACTTTCTCAGAAACAGCCGCGACGAAGTATTGCTACATAAGCACTAGTACTCCAAGACTGTAAGGCTCGAATCAGAGTTGCAATTGACGTGCGCATGCACACGCGAGGCTGAACAACACCTGAACTGATTGGCGCCCTGCCCCAGTTGAGTCAGGCAAGCACTTCCCGCACACAGAAGTATGGAGGCGTGTTGCGTCGACATGTGCAATCTGCCACGCTTGGCAAAGTTATCAAGCGTATTTGAGCTCCTCCTTCCTTGGGTGATCGCATCTTGCATTTCAGACACTTTTTGGTGTGATCTGTGAACGACATCTTTTCGGAAACCTCACGATGTCACATTCTTAATATCGGGGGCATAAAATCTACATGATGCACCGATATAAGCCTGTCCAGGTACTGATTGTTCAACAAGCTCCTCCGAGCAAGGGATGGTCTCAAAGTGCTTGGACAAATGCTGACTTCAAATACGTTGCAGAAGCCGACCTTCCGGTCAACTCTACAAACCCAGATGAGTCTGACAATCCTGCTGCACCAAACTCTCGTTTCAGTACGCTAGATGACTTGTCGCGGACGCTCCGTGAGTCATCATTCCACGAAGCATCTTGCGCCGACAGCAGCAAGGGGAACGAGCCTCCTTTCGATAGGGTCCCAAGGCGAAAGAAAGTCTGGCAGCCCCACGTTATTGTCGCAGGGTTCTATATTCTGTGTACGTTGCAAAGAGTGCGACAACAACTACGCTCCCGAGGAACTTCCACTGAACATGTAGCAGCAATACATGTAGCAGCAATATTCGTCGCAGCATCACATTGCTTGTTCTTCCGTTATCTTGATGGACGTATGGTTTCTCCTGAGGTCGGGCTCTCAGGTGAGAAAACGACCACGATCTCACAAGGCTTTGTGACAACGATATCGCTTCTATTTACTACAGCGTTCAGGGCTTCATTGTTAGCCAGCATAGCTGTGTGTTACACTCAACATCTATGGGCGACCCTGCGGACGCATGTGCTCAAGGTGAGTACACTCGGTTGCTAAATCCATCTCGTGCGTGTCGCGCTCATCATCTGCAGGTAGGTCTTATCGAGGATCTATTCCAAATTCAGACCAACCCGTTCCACCTTGCAAGCCCTGGAGTGTACTCCAAGACACCGTCTCTTGCGGCTATTGCTATCTTCTGTTGGCTAGTTCCCATCGCGACAGTGTATCCACCCAGTGCGGTAGTGGTAGAGCTTCTCCATTTGCCAATTGGGACCACGTTCAACGTGTCGGTGCTTCACGCACATGACTACTTGTTTGCCACGAACCCGAAGGCCCTCTCGGAGATATGGTGCAATCATATAGATGGCGAGAATGTTGACGGCATAGGTCCTCTCGAGCTTTACCGAGAAAAGATGCAGCAAAACGCTTCCTTTCTGGATTCCTGCGTCGCAAGATGGTCAGTGCCCTCCCATGCTCTCAATCATCTGTTGATCGATGGTACTTTCTTGGTAGCCTCAGTAAGTTAAGAATTCAGCTCAGGGGTCGAACAGACGACTTGAGGTACATCACACGCTCAAGTCTCATGTCGGGCGAGTTGGCCAGCCTGACTCCTCCAACTGGGGAAAACTCTTCGTATGCGATTGATTTCTGGGGTACAACGCTCGCATGCCAGACTCTCAATCAAACGATACAAAGGCCTATCACCAACGAAGATGTGCAACCTCGAAATATGAGCGGGCCACATGCAGCGTGGTTGGTTCGCAACTTTACCACTCCCTGTGAACTATGGAGTGACACCTACTTCGATTCTTCGTTCGAAGATCCAGCAATCGCCTATCGAGTCACTCGATCGTCAAGAACCTACCGCTACTTTCCTTGTCTGGACTCCATCGATAAAACACCTGAGACGGCTCAAAAATTCGGAAATGTCAGCTTGCCGAGCAATGGTACTAACGTTCTGATGGATATCACAGAAACAGTTTGCCGCCCTAAGCTGACAAAGTATCTCATGAATTTGTCTTTCGCCGGTGGAAGACAAAACATATCTTACATATTGGACGACGCGCAACCTGTTCCAGTATACAGTTCGGCTTACAGAGACTTCAATGGAAGCTACGAACAATGGGTGCATTTCTCAGATGCACTTTCAATTTACCATGAATTCGCGGCAAATCTCAACCGATCTACTATCGTCGATTATCCAATATCTTTTAATTATACGAACTCGTCTATGAAATCGACGCCTTATACAACAAGCAACGGCACCATTCACGGGACTTGCATGTTGAACAGGGCCCCTTATGTCATAGCCGCACAGTACTCCCGCCTAGGTCACCGTGCGTTTGACCTCGAGATATGGCCACTCTCTGTTTTCGAGCGCCGATTTTTCAGACCGATTCCTGATTATGACAGCTTCAATAGCGATTGCGCCCAATTTGACCCTGAAATCGTGAAAGAGCTCTTGATCAACACTACAATCTCCTCGTTGGCGCTGAACAAAAACCTCCAGCCCGTTAATGGAGTGATTCACCGCGTGTTCAACATCTACCGCTTCAAGGACAAGCTTGCGTTTTTTCTGCCTTATGGGCTATCCATCGGCCTTGGCATACCTATAATTGGGTTGGGACTTTTGGCATTCTACAGCCGCAATTCGCGTACGTCAGCTATCACTGGAGGCTTCCTACAGCTTCTTGTGACAACAACCGGACGAACATCGCTCGCAAAGCTAATCACAGACTCTGGGACACATGGTGGGCGCGAAAACGTATCAAATGAGCTGAAAGCTGCAGAAATTACATTTGGCGAGTTAGTCACAAGTGACATTGAGCTTTCGAGCACCAGCGTCGCAACTGAATCTCAAAGATTAGGATTTGGATTGGCGCAGGAAGTACGTCGGCTGCGAAGAAGGATCGTAGGGTGTCTCCAGTGGAAAGTCCTAATGAGACTTGATAATTAATGTAGGCATGGTTTGAGGAAGATTCAATCTCCGAAATTTTGCTTTTACAAAACTCGACATCGTAATCAGCATGATGTCAGTGGATCTGGTGAAGGATGGCAGCTCCGCATTCTGAGCTACGCATCATGTGCGGCGCAGCTTAGAGACGCGTCAATCTAAACCTAGGTGCCGCGTCAAATACATGTTTGTGGTGCACAGTTATTGTTGTATATTCAATCATGTGGGCGGCCGTGTGCTGTGCTGCAACGCTTGAAGTGTCTATCGCCAGTGTTTTCCACTCCCAAATCGATCTCGCGGACGCATTTCGCAAATGCTCCCGCTGCTTCTTCCTTCTTACTCGTCGAGTTGAATTCTCGGGCACATCTCGTAGATACTTCCTGCCACGGGCAAGACTTCCTGATCTAAAGAGTCAGCATCCAGCCTAACCCATTACTCGTTGTCGCTAGCGTGGTTCCAGATCCACGACCATGGTTGGCAATATGGGAGATTCAGCCGCTAACGTCTCGCTAATCTTGCTACAGCCCGTGTAAGTGGAACCTCGCGCGCGTACGCCTGAACCTACTTTCAGGCTTTTCTTGTAGCAAATTGGCCAGAACGGCTACTTGTTTCCTGCGTCATGACCGGTACCTACGGTCAATGTCGGCATGGGGTATAAGTCCAGGAAGATCCTCCACAATGTGCGCTCGCGCTCCTGCTGGAAGTTGACGCTTTTCTTACCCGTTGCTACCCCAGATCTGCGAACACGATGGCATCCCAGGATGTCGATCCTTCCGCGAGGCTAATCGCGCCCGATGGCCTACCACTCGCTATCATTATCATCTCGGTCATTTTCTTTGCCTTATCCGTTGCTACCGTAACGCTGCGGACCTTCATACGTATCAAGAAAGGCATCTTTGGCTTGGAAGATACTTTCATGGTCATTGGAACGGTAAGTCTACAGCCAAGCGTCTGAAAGCTACGTTAGACTGACGAGATGTGTCAGGTCGCGTACATGCCCGTCACAGGTCTTGCGATATACGGGTGTCTCGTTGGACTCGGCAGAATGAATGAAGACCTGAACGCATGGCAGCAGTCCGAGGCTATCAAGTACTATCTGATATGGATCTTGGTCTATGTTGTCGCGCTCGCAACGGTCAAATCGTCCGTCTGCATCACTATCAGGCGCATTGCATCAATCAAGCGGCCTATGCGAATCACAGTCTGGGTCTTGCTGGCGGTCACCTGGGCATCTTTCCTCGTGACTTTTGTTGGAACTCTGGCTTACTGCCAGCCGGTGCGCTCTTTATGTGAATGCGATACTTTATGCGAGCTGCAGGCTATAGGGCTGACCAGATGTGTACAGGGACTCCGTCATTGATTATCAGTGGCGAAGGGAGATGCGCTTCTGCGGAGACTTTTCTCATCATCGCACACACTGCGACGGTGTCTACTATCGTGACCGATATGGCCCTAGTCGTGGTGCCTGCCATCATCCTATGGAATACGCAAATGAAACGACAGGCGAAACTCCAGGCATTCGGGTTGTTGTCATTTGCCTCGCTGTGAGTTTGCATGATGAACAGTCGAGAACATTGAGGGCTGACAGTAACAGAGCCTCCATCATTACCATGGTCCGAATTCCTTTCGTCAACAAATTTGAGTCCCAGACAAATCTGCCCTGTAGGTACCCCTCGGATTGCAAGATAGAGAAACCCTCACCTGACGCACTCACAGTCTGGGTTGCCCACATCGTTCTTTGCTCCAACGTCGAGACAGGCATCGGCTGCTTCGCATCATCCATCCCAGCACTACGTCACTTCTTCCAGCTTGGGAGCGAGGGCAGCTCCGATCCGAATAGCAAGCGTCGCACCTCAACAGTTATCACCGCAGGCGGCCACTCGCGCCGAACAAGAGGAGCAAATAGTTCCCGCAACCCTTTTGACACCGGTATCAGCTTATCGACCGTGCACCGCGGACGCGATGAGGATGCCTGGGAACGCATACACGATGGTGCGTCGGACAAGAGCATCGCTCCCATGAATGCAAACAGGATTTATGCCGAGAAAAGCTATACAGTCGACGTAGAGTCGGCCTGAGGGCAGTGACCAGAGGAGCTGGTGGCTACAGGGCAGCAGCTGGTGGTGGTCCATATGCCTTGACAATAACGACTATGATACACAGTGATTGAGCTGTGTAACTAATTACATACATGTCATTTACTGCAAATTCCAATGATCGCCATTGACCAACAGAAGTCCACTTAGCTGTGCTGATCTTTGAGCCAGCTGATCTGATAAGCCATGGCGTCCACGGTATAGTTTCGGCTCTGAAAGGGTGGCAGTCAAGACTACAACCCGAGAATTTTAAGAGTGAAGCACATTTGCTACTAGCGAAACGCATTATCCTCGATGTAAAACGCCCTCTTCAGTGTAGGCCTGCTTTCTCAAAGTCAAAGCTAAGTTGGCCATGCTAGATAACGTATCGGGGTGTCTTTCTTCAATAGATCCCATCATCGCCTCCATCAACTGAGTCTGCAGCTCCTTAACCTCTCTCTACTGGCCTCTTTCTTGGCACATAGAAGCCAAGTCGGTCTTGTATCTTACTGTCGAAGGGCGTTCTTGCAGACTGTTCCTGTTATCACAAGAACCTAGCACCGCAGGTGTTCAACATCTCCTTGACGGCTCTGACTCTAGTACAGCAGAGGCCGGTTGGCCATACTTCTTCATGTGTTAGGGTACATTTTATCAAGCACCTTACAGTTCGTAAATAAGTCTCTCAAATTGCAGTCTTCAGCTTCATTTGAGTATGCTGGAGCCAGCGCGGGCGCCATGGTTATTGTGAAAGCAAACCACGTCGAGGCATCAAAAAATGGGCATGCTTGGTCTCATCGAGGGGCAGAAGTACAGCCTTCACGCAGCTTATAAGTGTAATAAAACAAAGCTGTCAAGATTGTTGCGATGGGTTTCAGAAGTCGAAGCGTTGCGACGCATTCACAATAGCACACGCACGCGGGTCGCGCGGGTGATATGTAAGCATACTTCAAGTTAAGAGTTTCTGGTGAGCTGGTACCACTTTTGCATTAGTTTACAGTGAGAAGGCTGTGGTCTCATGATGTGCATTGTAGGTTACTGGAGATTAATCGAGTAAAGCCGCATAACATAAAGGTGGGCCAGGGTAACCGTACCGTGAGCACGTTGGATGTAAATTTTTCGTTCAGCTCGTAGCGCCGTGACAGCCAAAACACCGATTTCAGCTTGTTTGGCTAGCTTGAGCGTTGCGGAAGGGCTATGCTGTGCCGCCATTCTGAGTTATACTGCGCAGGTGACACTGAAACATCGCGTGGAAGATGCCTGTAAGATCTATCTCATTTGAGATTATCCCGTATACATCAACAAACTAATCGTCTAATTTGGGCGTATCGAATCAGAATCTGCAATTCGGTTGTGATCTAAGTTCTAGTATGGTTCAAAGTCAGGATGCTGTTTTGCCAAGCCTGCTTCACGGTCTCGATACACTCCTCCTTTTTTATAGCTGATCAGATCAGGCCATCCATGCTCTCGATAAATTACCTTTAGCAATTCCTCTTTCTGGTAATCTTGCAAGTGTCCAGACCACGTTTCGATGACCTGCATGGGATTGACTGGTATGAATCGAAGCTGTTCAAATTGAGTCAGCAGAAAATCCGAGCAGAACCACGGCTAAGTGCTCGCAACTGTATCCAGAGCTCAGCACCTTTCATAGTTGTCTTATGAGGGCTGTGATCACTTTAACGAAGGATTATCCCGAAGAATCTTAGATCGATGCAGGAAAAAATGTTGAACATGTACCACAGCACGATACCCCTCCCATTGTAGGTCTGTGATCACTCCTAGAATATGCTGACCGTCATCGGGATGTCCGTCTGTTATCACTACGTCTGTGCTGTAGGTGCTCTCTACGTCTCTAGCATCAGATCAATAAGCGCGTTGCTTATCCCTTCTGCTCCGAATGATGCTTCTGACGGTCCTACCGCTTTCCCATCTGGAATGTCTTTGAACAAGACACTTTGACCTTTCCAATCATGCTTCTCCCTAATTCGCCTTCGTCGGCCCTCGTCAATCCCTTTGACTAAACACACTTCGCTCTACCTGCGGCGTCTTTGGCAACATTTAGCTCAGCACATTCCGCACGGTCTGCATGAGTTGCTTCAAGGCGACAAGCTCAACCCTGTATACTATTGCACTTCAATATTGGCAGATAGGCGACTGTCAAGACTACGATCGCATAGACAGCAGAGACTTCCGCCCTACTCCCGAGACTACACTACCTGCACTAAGAACAAGTGTTTGTGCTTCATAATTCCTCTGTAACCAGCCTTGCTGTAGTATCATCAACACCATGCATGTCTTTTGAAAACTTGCAAGACTGCTTCTTACACAAGCAATTGTGCCCGTAATGGCATCTCCAATCATCACACCCCAAACCTGTGCGACAAACCTGCTGCCTGAGATTGGACCGATAAACAAGCTTCTCATCATCTGACAAAGGACCATGCGAGTAGCCGCAACTACCCAGGCAGCTACCATTCAGTTGATGCATCCGACAGTACCTCATTTTCACTACTTTGATTTTGTGATTCCAGCTATCAGTCGCCGCTTGAGATGGAGTCGGAAGTCGCTCGTCAACCCTCTGGCCAGCAGCGTTGACAAGAACGCGTCTGGAGGGAACTCTTTCACCAATCATATTCTCGCTGTTCTTCCACTCCTTCATATCAGGACTCGGCCATGCTTTTGCAGTGGTTGCAGTCGCGCGGTAGCTCATTGTGGTCGCAGGAACACCAGGGACCTTACTCAATGTTGAGGTCATTGAGACCTCGGGCGAGGATGTTCGAAAGATGGAATGCATCGTGATCGATCGAAAAGGCAATCGTTGAAATTCTTTGCCAACGCTGAACGAGTGAAGAAGTGTGATTCGATTCACCATCGCAGGGTTCTGCGTGAAATCTTCTAGAAGCCTCACGTAGCCGTTGTCGTGACAGGCTCCAAAAACGATATGGCAACACGTTGGGTTCCTAACCAACTGCTCAAATACGCCTGTAAGCCTTGGTCAACTTTGAGGCCTGCTCACCAGCGTTGCACTTACCTTTGATCTTTTTGTCTGCACGATCTTTTCCACTTCCAACAAAAACAAAGTCAGATCCAGCATGAGCTTGGGAAAACGTTCTTGCGAAGTCCCATAACGCATCCGAGGACTGTATCAATCCCGCTCTGGAGAGATAACCAGATATGCCACTCATATTGGCAAAGGCGCGTATAACAACTGGCAGGTGGGCCATTTCAGGCGCTGTCTTCCCAAGATGCTCCTTCACTAGCGCCTGGAGGTCCCAAACTGCCTTCCGTCCACCATCGGGATCACGGTAGTACGAATCTTTGAACTGGTTTCCATCAATATCATTTCAAAAGATTTGTCAATGCCATTTACCATATATGCGTCCGCATCAGCATCGATCAAAACCAAAACAAATGAGCCATCATTCTGTGCGAGTTAGCAAAGAAGCGGTGAGTTGAGAATGGAGGGTACGTACAATGGACTGCTTCAGTTTCTCAGATTGCAGCTCTAACTCTGCCACCCGCTTCTGTGTCGCACGTCCTGCGATACGCTCTCGTTCGAGATCGCTACAGTTGTCTTTGTATTTCCGATAAAGTTCTGACAGTTGATCCTGGAAAGCCTTTTCGTGATAGATCAGCTCTGAGAAGGCTCATCTAATGTTTTATGCATTGTATTGTACTTGCATTCAGCCACTCCAGTTTTTCGTCGTCATGAGCTCGGAACAATCTCATACGAGACGCAAATTCTTCCACAACATCGCCCGCCATTGCTGAACGTTCCTTCTGCTCAGGCTGTCTTACAGGCGTGGAGAGCAGGGAACACGGCGATGCACATACATATATAAAGGATGGACATGCCTGCTCTGCCTTGACCCCTTCGCATTCAACCTAGTGGATCCGTTCTACGCGCGCGCCTAAAGCCCAACCAGGAATAGCCAGAGAGTTGGCATACGGCATGACCATTTTTGTACAAACTTCGCAGCAATAACACAAGCACGAGTTGATGAAGAGGGATATGTTCGCAGAGTGCGTTGATCACATAGGCGTTTTGCGGCTCTTTACAGGCACTTATCAAGCTGTCAAATGACTTGGGCCAAGTCGCCGGGCAGAAGCCCAGTCTTTTTTGGGCGGCTGTCATCATTGTGTTTCGATGGCACGTATGTGTCATGACCAGATACATTGGTCGAACTTAGATCTCGCACAAAAAGCTTGCAAGCGCTATAGCCTACACCTCAACCAAGAGGCTGCACGAGCGAGGCTGCTGTCTGATACAGCGCGGACTGTACCGGGTGCGGTTTGCCTGATCGCGGGCAGAGTGGCTGCAGGCGCAGTAGCAGTGCGCGCGCTTCCAGCTGCAGCCATGGGTTGTGTCCGTGCCCAGCGGCTTGTTGTGTGGGGAAACGCCTGTGGACTTGGCATGCGGGCGTGCGAGGATAAGTCCATACTAATTTAGAGCGATAGCCGCGCTGTAAAACTTCAACTCGCACAAGTCTGTGAAGAGTAGTATTGTATCGACTGATCCGTGTTTAGCAGATCTAACGGGTATCTTGTCGCGTACATCGTCTATCGATCGTGAAGACGTTGGGAACGCGGGGGACGGGGAAAGCTTGCGATGCATTGTTGTGTATGTTGGCACTGCTAGTTTGAGGACGCCGGTATGACGGCCAGGGGTTCTTCCAGGAATCCTTCCAGAATTCTTCCAAGGGTCAAGGTAGGTTGCTGAAGAGTATGTGTTCGGGACCCATGGGATTATCCTCACATGTATATCGACCACGGCATCTTAACCGCTGAGCGACAATCTTCCGCACTGCGAGTGCGACTCATTCCTCGTCATGAGGCGGAACAGTCAGGCGGCGTTGGAGCTGATTGAGCGGCATGCTACTATTGCGGTTGAGCTGATGGACTAGGTATGTGCAACCGAGAAGAACCTGGCAGTCCAGGATGCTTGGTCCCTCTTGCTGTTGCGCTTCTACTGCATAATCCAAGTGCCTTTATGCAATATTAATGGGCAAGCACGAATGCCCGCAGCAAATGCTATAAAGTGTTTTTCAGCCTCTCAATGTATGCTTGCAAGGGTTAGATAACAACTTTTGGTCCCTGCTTTGCACATCTTGGTTGTAAGGTCGTACACGACCAGTATGCAAAGTCAAATGTATATACAACATCAAACAATAGTATATTATTGTTTGGCTTTCGAAATTGTATCGCGCTTTAGTAGACATGTGAGGAACCCTTGAGCAAAGGTTTAATGGGCGATAGGCCTGATGGCAATGCCAACGCAGAACTCATGAGTCTCTCCATCAACCGCAATGGCCTGAACAATGTATGCGCCTTGTGTCGGACAGGCAATCCAGGAGGCGCCGGCAAAGGAGAAACTGTTGTCATCGACGCTGAAGCCCTCAGTGATGCCGGTACCCGGAACATCGCTGCCGGCCGCATTGTAGGCGAGAGCACCTGGAATCGCGGCGTGAGTGGCTTCAACGTAGACTTGCTGAACGCCGGGGGCAGCAGTTGAGAGACTGAAACCTGACTCGCTTGAGCCTTCGAGGACAGTGGCATTGCCAGCGTTACGGCCGATATAGAAGTAGCCGTTGATGGCGTCGATAGAACGAAGATGCACGTTCGCGTCGCCGCTCCGGATGCTTAGCAAGCCAAATTTCTCTGGAGCCTGGCGCTTGAAAGGAGAGGCGAGGATAGTCGGGGCAGCAGCAAGGGTAGCAGCGACAGAGAACCTCATGGTGAAAGAGCTTCAGTAATCGAAAGAACGCTGAGACTGTAGGCAAGACGAGTAATCGATGCAAGCAAGCAATGCAGGTACAAGCTGATGGTTTAAGTATCTACATTATGCGCGTGGGCCAAGTTTTGAAGGATGGGGTGACCACCAATACTCGGTGATTTAATTAGGAAGATCGTCAAAGACAACATCACTTTGTGGGGCAACTTTGACAGCGAGGGGATAAGGCGGTAAGATGTATGGCACTGGGCGAGCCCGTTAGTGTCGTTCTTCAGTCGGGTGGCTTGCGTCATGACCTAACTACAAATTGCCTAGAGGCGCAGTTGGGGCCGTTACCCGCCGTTGAACAATCTTGAATTATTCCCAGGACCCCCCTGTGCGAGCTTATGAGTAACAACGCAGTCTGGCTTTCAAGAGGAGGAACAGTTATATAGTTGAGTCCGGATCATTACTACTTCTTAGACGTCACTGATGCGGCAGCAAGTACATTGAGGTTCTGTCTTCTCTTCGAGGCCTGCCACAATAACACAGCAGATATCTAGTCCTATTGTATACGATAAAGCATCAGCCAGCATGCTGAGTATTAAGATCAACGTCAGAATGGTAATCAACAAAAATCTGGTTGCATTCCAGCAACTTATCGGGCCGGACACTATTATTCCCATGAGACAAGCTCTGTTCTCTTTTCGCAGGAAGGATCATTGCAGGCGGGTCTCCTGCATTACATGGTGCTAAATATAAGCTGTTATGTAAAATGCTAAACTGATTAACTTCACCAGAAGTTATGTTTTATCTTTATGATCTCGGCCCAAGCATATTCTCACAGGAGGTCCGCGCCTTAACATGTTACAAAAGTCGATCTCTAGACCTGCCACTCATCATGCTTCGGCAAGCATTCTTTCAGATATTCATGTCTGCTACAAGCCCTCTCAGTCTGAACAATGAAATGAAGCTAAGAGATCATCCTATCAGCCATCTTATTCTTTGATGGTAACAAACCAGTATCCAAACGCCATCCATACGACTGTTGTGCCTACCCCCACGCACATTCCACTTGCCCATGCATCCAGTTCTAGCGCCGAGCTGATGTATCGACTGACTACCCCACCAATAATGCCCATCCAAATGACAAAGAAGCCCACTTCCCAGGCCTTCTTCTTGAACTCTCCCCATGGACTCTCCTCTTCTTTCTTCACCTCGCCCCGCATCGATATTCCCCATTCGTTAGCAAGCATGGTTACAAAACTCCAGGCCTGAATGGCTGGTAGTGGGACCATATAGAATAGGGCAGCTGGAATCGACCAAACCCATTCACCCCAAGTAGGGTTGATGGGATTCCTTGTCTTCAGATAAACAGCGGTCAAGAGAAAATTGGCGATATAATCCCTGGGCACAAATCGCATGAAAGGGCTGACCCAACAGAGAAGTACGACATAATTGTTGTAAAGATGACAAAGGACGTAATCTTTCGCCGCAGTGCCGCATAGAAGAAGAGTGGTGGTTGGTGAAGGTACATCGTTGGGTGTACATAGGACTCGATGTGTACAGCACGAGCCCAGCGAACTTGTTGAAGAAGCCAGCGACGAAGAGTCACAGGAGTCTCTGTAGCGGTCACTGCATGCGGTATATAGCGGATATGATAGCCTGGAAGAAGGAGACGGGTAGTCATGTGCCTGTCTTCATTAACAACCTACTGGGTGTTAGTGCTATGAGCTCGTAGTACACGTCAGGTACATTGTGAATGAGCAGATATTGCTACTAACCATCCAAGTTCCAAACACGATCTGCGCGTCCCAAGCTAGTAATTCAGATCTGACAGCCTTGATGCGAAACGCTGCACATGGTCCGCTCTGGCAATCATTTGCGCCCACAGCGCTTGAAAAACATCATGAAAGATGCAAGTCGTTCAAATAGATTGCAATCTCTAGTGTCGTAACAAGATTATCTTCGCGATTGTGGATGTTTAACGCAGTACTGGCTCCTGCACACTTGTCATCCCCGTATATGGTTTCAATTGTTGTCTTGATGGTGTCTTTGTACACCATGGATTCCTCGTCCGAGGTCCATACATACTCAATGTCCAAGATTTCGGACAGAGCGAAACAAATGACGAATGAGGTAAACATGATGCCTTTCTTGTGCATATGCGGCTGCGTAACACACAAATGCGTTATAGAATCCGGGCCTGTAAGGTGTATCTGATGTTCGAGTAGTGTCCGCTTAACCAAAGCTACACATTCCTCAATATCTGTTGTATCGTGGCCCGTAGTGTCAGTATCGCGATCAATTTGGAGTGCAATATCCACGGGTGGGACCGGAAGATTGAGAAATGCCGAGCGAGTGGGGTAGACCTGACCATCATCAGATGAAGCACAAGATGACAGAACTGGGGAAGAAGTAGAAGACCGTGCGCCATACCTTTCGAAATATGTCCACCATTACTTGGTCTTTTGGCTCGTTACCATCAATGCAGGTGAGCACGAATTGGCATCCCTCAGCGTCTGAGTAACTCTCCAGAGCCTTGGTAAAAATGGTTGGATCTTCGCGATATCCTACGATGGCAGCAATGCAGCCGAGGCCAGGATCTGATAAGCTCTTGAGGTGCTCATAATGTTCTACTTTCTCTGCCACATCTGCATCTGGTGGAAACTCGATTCTCGCTTTTTGATGCCTCTGCCTTTGTGTTCTAACTCTTTCGTTATCCCAGCCGCAGTATTCTGCAAGATAGACAGTAAGGATTGTGACAAAAGGGTAAAGGTAATCAGACCAGTATAATGTTAGATAGAAGTAAAGAGCAGCCGCAACTAAGCAGCCAATGAGATTGTAAATTTCAGTGGAAGTAGTGACAGGATTCTGGTTCTTTGGTGCTGGGTAGTCATATTTGCGCTCACTCTTTGGCTTTGGCGATCTTGACCGTTGTACAAAGGAGCCAGTAGAGTGGAGCCGCCTGAATCGTGAGGCGAGCCAGCGAATTGTACGAGTACCCATGGAAAAGAACTGTTGATGATCAAACAGAATGCGAGTCCAGAGTTTCAAAAGGCAACAGAAGGGCTTTTATATATAGAACACTATACATGAATCTATTTGACTACGTATCCGTCTGTATTATCGGCGAGCATGTCAGCGCGGCTTACCGTACCTTACGCGTTATAGCTGCTAGATGTAGTCCAAGCACATCGCCAAGCAGAATAAAATACTATTATTAACTGTCGCCACCTCTTCAGTGCCGAGATGAACAAGCCTGTACTATGTAAGAGAAGTTGTTTTTGCTGAATCTCAAAATCATTCGGCTGTAATATCTTGTAATTGCGCTCTACTAAGCTAGGCTTGGCTATCTGGCAAGGTCTATTTTGCTTACAGATTATGGGTCAGTGCTGTGACGAATGGACCTGGCATTACCTTCGGGATTCGGGTCTTTTTGAGGCCGGGTCGTAGCACTGACCCATGGTCTGTCAGTACAAGGGAACTTGTCATTAAGCCAAAACATTCATGCCTTCTGAGACGTAAAGGGCCTCTTCCGGAACAGCAAAGATTGGTACTCCGCGCCGCGTGGAGTGTATACATTCCGGCTTTGCGCGGATCACTCGATTTTTGCGGTCGATAGTGCACGACCAACACGAGTGCAGAAGTGGGATTTTGTTGGAGGTTGTATAATCATGTCGTGTGGAAACACAACAAGCCGAAATAATGGAACCGGGGTATCGAGAAAAGAGTTGCAAAGCTTCGTTTTTGAAAGTGGTCTTGTACATCAGGTGGGACACCGAGAAGTACCAAAACGATGACCCGTTGCAAAACACCGGCATTACGGTGATCGCTCTTACATGGACAGATAATTATAGCACTAATCCCAGAAAATGGCTACGTATTATGTCTGTCAGATTGGCCGAAATACGTCCTCCTTGGCCGATTAATTTGCTCTCGATGTTTGTTCCGGCGACACTTTGTAATCAGCATCTTTCATGACAACTCAAGTGGCTTTGCCGGAATTCCAGGCTGGACCTTCAAACGCGCGACAACTGGCACGCGCTCTGGATGGCTTTGACTCGTGCGAAGAATTGCATGAGAATTCCTTCACCGTTCTCATTGATAACTCTTGTAGTAAGTCTGAAGTTGAGGCTCGAGGCCACCCCTTATTCTTGGGGTCGCAAAGCTAAGCTCTGAAATCAGGAGAGAAAACTACAGTTGCCTATCGACATTCTTCTGCGGCATCATCTCCGTCTCGGATCACCGCACTGTGTTAACAGAGTAAGCATAGGATGGTTGTACACTTAGTGCCTACAGGCAGAGAAATATGGCTGGATGGCCTCCGAGGTGTCGCGGCAGTGATCGTTGTGTGGTTCCACATGACAGCCGGTAAGCTTGTCACACCTCATCAGTCTTTCTAGGCCTCGCCAGCGTCGGAAAATCGATATCTTTTCCAACTTGCACCCTTCCGTATTGTCATGGCGGGGCCTGGTATGGTCGATATCTTCTTTGTAGTCTCCGGTTACTCGATCTCAATCGGACTTATCAAGCTATGTCATGAAGGCGCCCTTATGGGGTTCTATCAGAGACTGACAAGCAGTGTTGTCAGAAGGATGTTTCGATTGTGCTTTCCGGTTGATATCATGATGGTGGCAAGCCATATGCTGTACTATGCCGGACTTTACACCATGGACCTAGCAAAAGGTACTAGTTGTTATGGCGCAAAACCGTGGGACTCCCCAATCCCATATGTACAGTGTCTTGTTCGGTCTTTCATCAGCATTGTCAATGTGGAGAACAATCAGAATTTGACACTCAACGATCGTAAGTAAGCTGGGAAGTCTATAGTTACATTTTCTTGACCATCACACCAGACTTTTGGACAATCCCAGTTGAGATACGCGGCTAGATGAAAGTGTACTTGACAATTCTTGGACTGTCGAATGCTCGAACGACGGTACGAATGTTGATCATAGGATCCCTTTGTGTGCGATCATGGTGGAATGGTACACCTGAATTCTTGGCGTTCTTTGCTGGGGTTTCACTTGCAGAGTTCAACGTCTCTGCAATGATACAGCTGCAAGAGATCCAGACGCTCGTTCCACTTTCACACCGCAATCACCGAGAGTCAAGTAAATCCAGGATGGAACCCTATCGACATGCCAACTTGATGAGATATTTGGTCTTCATTGTGGGCATCTACCTCTTGTGCCTCCCAATACGAAATCAGTTTGATTGCACGATTGATGCGAATTTCCATCCCGATTGGTTCTTCCTCGATCTTCTACCTTCACTATCACGGTGGGACGCAGAAGCAACAATGCGCACATGGCATACATTCGGCGCGATCTTAATCGTTGGTAGCATGCGGGCATTACCTCGACTCCGAGCACCATTCGAAACCAAAACTGCACAATTGCTTGGTCATATCTCGTTTAGCTTGTACCTGTGTCATCAGACAGTCCTTAGAATCATGTTTCACTGGTGTTTGCATTGGACGAGCTTTTACGTCACTGGTATCAGTTACTTTGATGCTCATCCTAAGGGGATGTGGGGAATAGTGTTTGTAGCTTGGATTCTGACAATACCTCTGATTGGAGCAGTGCTATTGTTGACCAGTGTATACATGGCGAAAGCAGTTGACCAAAGAAGTATCAAGATAGGGTCCTATGTAGAAAGACTGCTATGCAGATATGATTCGAGCATTTTCCAACGGCTAAGTTGATAGCCTAGAATTATCGCTTATCAAAGAGACAAGCATTCGAACCCATTGAATCCTTACAGTATTAGAGTCGGATACATGCAGCAACCAGTAGGCATAGCTGGTTTCTGACTTACTGTCCTTCTTTAACAATGTGAGCTAGCCGACACTGATAGGAGCATGCAGATCCTAGGAGCATGCAGATCCTAGGTACAGCTGCAACACAAGCACAAACACGAGTGGCAAGGCGCGCAAAGGCACCTCAGAAGCTCTCTTATAAGCGCTTTGGTCCGCAAACAGGTGGTGGAGATCAATCAGACAAGCCAATTGTCCTGGTTACACACCGTAGAAAAAGCAGCGAATAAGTAGGCAGCAGAATCATGACACAAACCCCCAAACCCGCCCCGCACACCAGTACTGGACCGCTGCTCTGTAGGCAATAGGTATGTCACCCTCTAGTCTCTTCTACATCCCCTTCAGTCCCGACCGAACACCAACTCTTTGATTATGACACCACGACGACTCTAAGAGTAGCTCTCCAGAATAATGCACGCGCCCTAAGGCAGCCCCAGGAGGACATGCATCAGCCTGTACCCCTTCTGAGCAACTGGAACCCCGGTGGGGGCGCTCCCGAACCAGGAATCTCTTTCACTGTTCAACGCCATAGATTTGAGACACAGAGATTTGCCCAGCTCTAGAACACTAACAACTGCCTTTGCTTGCAGCAGCTGTAGACCAATATGCAGAGAGCTACACCAACCCACAAGAGGTCAAGATCGCAGAGTAGCTGCAGCGAGGAAACTTACGGACGCTGACCCACCTCTCCCCAAGCAACTCTCCTCCTAGCAGCGACACCAGTTATAACACCCCCAGGAGCCAAGAGTCGGGACGCCGCTCTTGGGCGGACGTAGCCAGAAACCCCCAAATTTCAGATAGGGGCGGCAGCCGACCCCTGAACCCTGCTACCGTAATTTAGCGTAACGCTAGACATCCGAGCCTCCCGCCTAAGCCTCACACACCCGTTGACCCCTATACTTAGATTGAATCAATCTTAGTATCCTCACGTCCAATTGAATACTCTGCGGGGTGAAGTTTGCTATAGCCTGGATTGTAGAAACTTCTCAAGCCATAGCAGCTTCTCTTTAGCATTTACCAGAACAGGTTCTTGTGTTCTTCGGTTATTAAATTTGCCCCCTGTAGCCTATCCAGCTAGTCCTACACGTACGTCTTGATACGACACCTGTACGCGTATTCGTAGTCGTTTGGAGCGTACTTGGGCAAGGCCAACGCTTTGGAATCGACATAAGGACATTCTATTTCTACTAGACCTTCCATGGTTTATGACAGTTTTCTCCGCTCACACGTGACATGCTCGCTTGACTACCAAGATTAATATAAATTGATGTAGAATCGTCAGCACGCTTTGACCGATGACCAAACTTGTTTTTCACGCTACAGCAAAGCGCGGATCATTCAGTCCCAACGCGCAATAACATTCAATCCTCAGACCTTACTCGCAAATCCAACCGTCGTTCTCATGCGCATCGGCCATCCCAGTTCTGTCCAGCACAATGACCAACAAAATGGCAGGCTTGCAATCTGTCCAGGCACTCTCACAGCTGTCGTCTCCAGTACGGCCCCACAGCAAGTCGCTGATGAGACATGATGAGGATATCCGGTGCATTACATCCACGGTCCTATTCTTCGCGGTCTTCGTCCTGACTTGGCAATACTTCACATCGCCCTTTACAGGGGGTTTACTTTCGTTCATAGCATGGCTCTCGCTGTTCCAGCTGTCCTTCATGGGTGCTGTAACAACGCATAATGCTATTCATTTGCCCATTTTTTGGGATAAGAACTGGAATAAGTTCTACCAAATTTGCTTGTCTCTACAGTATGGTGGCGCGGTGTCCATCTTTATACCAGGCCACAACTTGTCACATCACAAGTATCCTCAACAAACAAGAGACGTTAGTAAGTGCTTCGCTGCTATCTCTTTCGACTTCCCCTCCCTTGTCGGTTCAACAGTCATGCATTGTAAATTACGGCGTTGAAAGCTTAATCTTTACACCCTCCACAGCGCTAATTGTCTGCACAGTGCGTACTACCAAAGTTCGATATAGTTGGAACTTGCTGAACGGTCTGCTTTTCTTTTGGCACGTTGTTCTGTCTGGAAACGCGGATGACAAGCTGTATTTTGAGGCTCAGGCCCGTCTCAACCGACCTATTGTGAAGCAGCGCCGGCTCGAAGAGGTTGCTGTTTGGAGCGCCACAGCAATACTTATTCTACTAGATTGGCGTCGATGGATCTGGTTTGCTCTGCTGCCTCAGTTCTACGCCAAATATTGCATCCTCTCGTTGAACTTTCTCCAACACGACGGGTGCGACATGAGCTCAAAATTTAACTTTGCGCGCAATTTCACTGGCCGGACGCTCAATTACTTGTGCTTCAACAACGGATATCACACCGTTCATCATCTATACCCTGGTTTGCACTGGTCTACCTTACCGCAGAAGCATCAGGAGCTCATTGCACCTCACATCGCCCCGAGCCTGGACATTTCGAGCATATTCCTTTACATGTGGAAGAGCTTCATTTTTCCGGGTCTTCGGCTAGACTTCAAGGGCCATCCCCTTCTGATCTCTAAGGAGGAAAACGAGATGCCGGATGAACCCTGGTTCTACGATGAGACGGAAACCTACTCTAACACTCAGGAGTATCTCGCCTATAATATGAAATGATGAAGGCAGAACAAAGCTCATGACTTTAAAGCACTTCCTTCGGAATTTACTTCAGTATTTAGAAAGATGTATAGACGGATCAATAGCACTAGGGTACATATCCGGTTATTTCACCCCGGCGATGACCTTCCTTCTACGTCTTCGACACTGCACCGGGTATAATTACGAGGCACATAGTGTATTTCACACAATTCGTAATGGATTTCACGCACTTTGCAGTGTCTTCAACCCAAACGGGCTATTCGTTGGTGTCTATTGACCGAATGTGGTATTGATCTACCTGATCTACAGTGGCTTCTTACCCAACTTTGTATCCCATCAGGGATATGTGCAATAGAAAACGTGACTTGTGAGTGTTGCTAGGTTAGTCGTGAGGCGACCCAGCAATTTGCTATTGTGTTCTGCTTCCGACTTGAAGTCGGAACTCTTACCCTGCCACATCTCTGCCTTCTCCGTCTTATATCCCAACGCTTCGCCTTCCTCCATTGGTTCTAGCGCGCTGTCCTCGTAGGATTCATTTGTGACATGATTCTTTGCTGGTCAGTCCGAGAGCTAGGTCATGTCTCGTGCGAACTTCTTGAAATCCACTCCAATGGCATTTAACGGCTCGAAAAAGTCTAAGTCCATACCGAGACAGCGAGCCAATTTCACTGCTACTCTTTCAAGTCCAGGCAAATAATGGCTCTGCGTTGTGACACAGACAGAAATGTATAGAGTGAAGTTTGTGTGACTGCTGATACTGAAAGTTATTTCTAGGAAATTGAGAGACTGTTGTATAGGTAGTGCATCGGCGCGTGGCCTATTTTATCATGCAAATTCAAAAGCTCTGTGAATATTGTTAGCAACCAGCCGTTCTTGGATTCTTTGAACATCTTTCGACACGTAGTGCGGACACAGGCGCCCATGCTAAGTGTGACTGTTGGGCTAACGTATAAGCTGAAGTGAGCTAGATTCTCGTGGCTTTGTCAAGATGCCATACTCATACGATATCTTTGATGCTTGCAGACTGTGTCCTAGGGCCGAATTCTCAATTCATCTGTCCTTACTCTCTTTTCCGTCTTGGAGCCATGCAGGTGGCTTCTTCAGATTCGCCAGAACCATAGTAGCGATTCGCGCTTCAGCCTTTGAGACTGAGTATCCGACGACTGATATCCAGAAGAGTACTCTTCTGATCTACTGAGAATGCTAGCAGATTGCAATACAGGAACGTACTGAACACCAACGGCAATACTATGCAAGCGTGTTGATGTAGTGGGCCGGTTCCGACATAGAAGCCGTCTAGGATTGGAAAAGCAACTGCTTCGCGGATGACACTTTACCTGAGGGTATTCTATACAGCACGGCACACTTCACAAAACAGGTCGCAACCAGTTGGTGATGGATGCAGTCGTGGAATTCCACCTCGCTCACTATGTAGTAGGCTCTATGCGTGTCCATTACCTCCTCAATAGAGCGCGCCATGGCTTGTGTCGTGAGTGTAGAGTCGCAGTAGGTGTTCTTAGGGTGGTCATAATACAACTCAAGTTTCAAAGCTTTGTTTGCACGGTCCATAGTCTATTTGTGCTTTAGGTAGCGTTGTCTTTGCCACGTATCAGTGAGGTAATGGCTGTAAGTCACTGCATAACGGGTTCGGTCAGCTAGAATCTCGTAAACAACTTCTTTGCATTTTCTCAATGTTACTTTATATAATTATTTTAATTACTATCTAAGATTGGCATATAGAATAGCTATACTTTAGAATCTCTGTTAATATTAGTGCACTAATAGAAGCAGGTGCTTGTTTAAACAATGTAATCAATAATCACGCCTTTTACGCAATACTCAATAACGCCTCTGGCACCGAAAGTAGAGAGACCTGCGCATACTTTGCTACTAAAACTGCCAACGCAGCAAACCCAACAGACGCCACAAAGCCAATTTGCTTCCAATTCACTATGTATGGCTCAATCTCATCGTCCCAAAGCTCGCTGTGTGACCGCTGAGGCATTGGCAGCGCCTTGATACGAGCAGCTCCGCGCGCCGCACCGCAGATCATCTCGACGACTGCCTCCGGTTTAGACAGGGGAATGATATATCTGGCGATAAACTTCGAAGACCATTTGTCCATGGCTTGTACGCTTTGCTGGTCATGCGAGGCCTTCAGGAGTGTGTAGACGCGGTCGTACCGGATGCGTTGTGTTTCCCGGAAGGCATTGGTGATGTCGTTGTCGGAGGGGTCTGTAGGTGTGCTCTTGCGAGTCAGCAGGGAGTGGAGTTGGTCTGCAAGGACGGCGGCGTCTTCAATTGCGCTGTTCCCCCCTTGACCGCCGATGGGGTTAAACTGTTAGTCTTGTCAGTCTGTTGCCCATTGCAGTGAAGTGCTGTGTGGCTGATATACCTTATGAGCGGCGTCCCCGATCGTCATTATGCGATTGTAATGCCATTTCTTAAACACTACTTCTGGAAGTGCTTGCAGGGTTGCTGTGGTGCGCGTGGCGTATATGTCACCGAAAGTCAGTGTGTCTACAATGGGATCACATGCGTGCTCCGCTGCCAGAGCATCTCTCTGTTCTTCCGTGTAGCGTGGAATCTTCTCATACAGTCCTTGCGCCGTTTTTGGCAGCCTCTTGAACAGGAACCAGTAAAGGCGGTGATTTGGTCCAGTAGCAACAAGATACGATGAATCGTGACCCTGTATAGTTTGGGAGGTGTACTTTGGGAACTTGTTGTTCGCATGCGATATGCCGAAGATGCAGCAGTACTCGGTCGGGACGTTGGATCGCTCGCTTTCGGGAAAGTATCTGGGGTTATCACGGTCCGCCAGTCTCCACATCTCCCGACGAACAGTGCTGTGTACGCCATCGGCACCAACAAGGATGTCGCCGTGGAAGGTCTCCCCGTCTGCGGTAACAACCTCAACCTTCCCAGCAGACTGTATAATCTTCGAGACGCCTTTACTAGTAAGCACCTTTGACTTGTCGTGCAGGTTGTTATATAAGATCTGGATGATCATCTGACGATCTACAAAGATAGGCCCATATCCGAGGCTTTTTGTGTTAGCGATATGACTAGCTACCAGCTTGAGAACAACATGTACCGTTCAGTGAAGCGCTTAGAAGCAGCTGTAAGCTCTGATACAACCTGACCATGCTCGTTCCTGCTTGCCATTACCTGGAAGGCATCTGCACCTTCAACTAGGTTCTTGATACTGTCGTAGCAGCCGAGTTGATCCAAGATGCGAAATCCATTAGGGAAGATCCCGATGCTTGCCCCCATGTCAGGAGCAATCTTTCCGTACTTTTCTAAAACCAGATAGTCGATGTTAAGCTGTTCGAGAACGTTAGCTAGAGCAAGTCCAGCAACGCTGCCGCCCGCTATGAGGACTTTAATATGCTTCTGCGCTGCCATGTTGAAGGTCTTCTAAGCCTATAGACGTTACGAAGGGCTGATATGCTGGGTCGGTATATCGAGTCAATGTGATGAAATGATGTATCAAGTTGATGTGTAGATTTGATGCTGAGCGCCATTCTTGATGTTTATACTGTGCACAATCTCTTCATCTACAAATTCCAAAGCCTTGTGCTTCTACGCTTCGTCCGCGGCGAGTAGATCTTCAGACAGAGCACCACGTTGGCCCGGGACTGGCAAGGTTTTCGACCGCATTGTTGTACGACGGATTGCACTCAATGATGTGGAGCCGAGCCGAGATCCGTGCGCATTTCGGACAACAGCCTTTTCCTCCATCGAAGGTCGTCCGCACTTCCGGTAGGATCGGTGATGGTAGGGACTTTCCTTTTCGGTTCCCGCTTGAGAAGTCAAGTTTGCAGGCACATCAATAGGGGCAAGTTGAGCCAGCATTTAGCTGACCAGTTCCATGTTGGCGGCGGTGTTGCGAATGCTGCCATTCGGGCCAGCACGGCACACAACACAGTAGTACTTGGTTGATTGATTGATCAATTCATTGATTCCTAATGATTTCAGCCGCGACGTACACAGCTATGCCTGGCCGGTAGCCTGGCCGGTAAGCGTGGCGGACTGCCAACGAGGCGCGGATGCATATTGTTCCACACCGCCCCGCTTCATTCTTACAGACAAGAACCATCTGCCCCGAAGGTTTGCCGTGAAACAGGAGACATTGCGCGAAGACAATTCTTTGGAATCCAGTCGAAACTTCGGGTTCAAACAATCGCTCTTAGTGCCAGTTGACTAGCCAGCACACACCTGTAAGCTATTACTTCTAGAAATTTGTTATATTTCCTTATATAGGTAAAAGTAAAGCCTAAAACAATATGCGATTTCTTTAGCTGCTAATATAAAGTAAGGCCTTGCAATAGTAGAAGACATGTAGTTAGCACGCAGCAGCTCAACGTAGACAAGCTCAGCGGCTATTACCCCGCACCCGGCTTTCCTTTCACGTGCTCCGCTCCTCAACATTCCCGCCGGCGCCTCATCCCGAGGGCTCAATCAGACTCGCTCACACGACTGAAAAGGGTATCAGGTCTCACAATACGCATTGACAGTGCTTGCTTCTCGATCGAACCACTCGGCCTGTCAGCCGGCTGTTTGGACTGATATATCGTAAAGATCTTGAGATATCAACATGGCCCAACAAGCACCAGTCTTCAAAGTAGTTGTGCTGGGTCTTGACGGTGTAGGCCGGACCTCTTTGACGCTCCGCGTCAGTCTTTTGATCGTCCGCAACTAAGAGCTCGACTCACAAGAAACAGTTCACTTCGGGCGCTTTTCTAGAAAGCCAAGATCCCACCTTAGAGGAATCCTACCGCAAACAGCTGCTCATTGATGGGAAGCTCTCCATGATCGAAATCCTTCATCTCATCGGCATGAACAACTCTGTGCCTTTGCAGGAGCTCTACATTCGTGAAGGAGAGGCATATTTGCTTGTTTATAGCGTCTGTTCACGTGCCTCGTTTGAGGCTATCAGTGAGCTGCATCAACGAATTATAAGTGTCAAGGACCAGAGCGCCAACAGCGCGAGTACGCCGATTCCTATCATGGTTGTTGGAAACCAAATCGATCGCACAACGGAGAAACAGGTATCTACGAAGGACGGGCAAGCTCTTGCCAAGGCTTTGCATTGTGCGTTTACGGAAACATCAGCGAGGTGTGGCAGTAATGTCGAGAGCGCGTTTCTGGAGGTTGTCAAGCAGCTTGTTCAACTGCGAGCAACTCCAGCGGCTAACGAAGGAATGACCCCTTCACGGCAGAGATCCGCCCATCAGCGAAGTAGCCTCCTGGAGTCCTCATTGCCTTGGGGAACACGTCGGAAGCGAGACGCAAGCCGAGTCAAGCCTGATCCAGCCAGATCATCCGAAGCACCCTAGCTGTCGAAGAACGTGGATTCTCGAAATCTATCTTCATTTGAAAAGGCTCGCAGTACCTTCGCGCTAAGAATTTCTCGAAAATGTCATCTTTCAAACTTGAGCTTTGTACTCAGACTGTAGGAGAACGCTCTTCCGTTTTTCTGCCGAAAAGGGTCTTGCATTTGTGGAAATCTAACCCAGATATTGGCACATCGTGTCTACTGCCGACCCGAGTGGCTGTTTTTGCTTACGAAATCAACTTTGCATTGATAGACGGAATTGAGTCTGGACTCTCAACGCTACCCGCGACTTCCTCGTCCCTCTAATCCAGGTAATACCGAAAGGTATGTTGACATGGTCTGACGTATAATCGCGACTTCATCATTCATCCCCAAGGGCTGAACATGTTAGTGTTCAAGGGCATTCCTTATTCACTAAGAACTTTGTAGGCCGAGTAATCATGAATAACTTCAGGTAAGTGGTAAGAAGAGACCACAATAGGGATCGTTCCGCATGCTTACACTAATTGGGTTGATTTAGGGGAAGAAAAAAGTCGCTTAGTTTGGAAGAGAAACCCTCAAAGTTACCCGGGAGATGAAACGTAGCCGGAGCTACAGCTCCCAAGATATCTTCCAGAAGACCAGCCGACGTAGACACATTATCATGACCAGATGGATGTTGATGCAGCTTGTCGCCGGGATGCACGTTGAGATTATGCTCTGTATTGGCCTCTCCTCCGGAGGACTCTCATTGCTATTGACGATGGGTCTACGAACCAACGAGCTCTGGTGAAGCTCTTCCCATTCCTGGGGCCTTCATGCCCCAATCTCCAAGATCTTCACGAAGAGCCTGTGTACCCAACCACTGACCGGCCACAAGGCTTGCAGACTGTCCAGGCCCAGTAGGCAGATTCGAAACTTGTCACTCGCCGACTCATGGCCCACGGCATCTTTAGTGCAAGCGGTGACTACATGCATTGCTAGTAAGTTGAACATCGCAGAGATCCTGCGGCACAGTTTAGAAATCTGCAGATACCACTACGCCGTATACGTACGCATGTATCTGCAGGCACCTGCTCAAGCGGACAGAGAGCACATCTTCTATAATTCTAGTAGCATAGTCGGCTGCCGCAAACGCGGCGTTTGGGTCTCCCCATCCTGTATCGGAAATGTTATCGGCAACATTGTAGGGCGGTCGGTAAAGCAATATCCTGTTGAGGTCGTATACCTAGGCAAGCCTAAATAATACTAGTTAGGTTAGTTTTTAGGGAAGAGTACAGTGTCTAGAATAGTAGAGGGCAAGATGCGTCTAGACAAAGTCTAATATAGTAACTTAGAAGTATTATAATCTAGTAATAGGATTAACTAGCTATAGAAGTAATTCTAATAACTAATTTAATTATTAAAGTAACTATAAAGTTAAATATAAACTATAAAGGTTGTGTTTCTATAGTACTATATACTAAGAAGATATATAGAGTACTTAGTAATATAAAAATATTAATTATACTAATTATTAATTACTCTAGTTACTAATTGCACTAATTACTAATTATACTAATTATACTAATTATACTAAGTCTAATTATATTATATAATTGCTTGTGCTTTTTTAATAGCTAATAACTATTATAGTTTTTTATTTATATATAATACTTTAACCTATAGAAGTTAACTATACTACTTGCTTTTAGTAATTGTTTCTAACTATTTAGTATTTCTAGAATTATAATACTATTTTCTTTTTATTTTAGCTTAGTCTTTTAAGCTTATTTATATAATATAAGCTCTACTTTAGTAGTTAAGTAAGTTATCTTAATAATACCTAAACAACTACCTACTAAAAGTATAGTCTATTACTATTATCTTATAGATACTATTAATACTTTTAGAATAATTATAGTTTAGAAGTACTTTACTTGTTAACTATATAAGTATATATATTAAGTCTATATAAGCTCTAGAAAATATAGTAAATACACTAGGTATAGTTAATACTATAATATATATGTAACTTAGTTAGAGTTTACTTAACTAGTATTTAAAAAAAAGAAGTTATAGTTATAGAAAAAAAAAACTAATAAAGTATAAAGTAGTGCACTTAGGGCTTCTAAAAAGGTACTAGAAGAATTACAAGTTATATATATATATAAAGAGTAGTTATATTTGTAAATAAATTTATTAGATAATTATACTAAAAAAGTAATATCTATAGAAGAAAGAAAGATTATAGAATAAGAGCTAGAAAAGAATACTATTTTATTTAGTAATTCTTCTAAAAGGTTATTATTATATCTATTACCTAGTATCTAGAGTGCCTTTAATAACTTAGCACCTAAGTACTAGCTAGGCTTAGATATAGTAATATCTAATTAGCCTTCTAATATTTCTATAATATCTACTAGTAGTTTTTAAAGTTTGTAGCTAGTTTCTATATACTTTCTAAGTTAGAGTATTTTAACTACTTAACTAGATACTTAATATTATATCTTTTTTCTTAATATATTATTATTTTTTTAATATTCTACTTAACTTTGCTATTAGCTTAGTAGTAGAAGTTTTTCTAGATTAGTATTCTAGAGTTAGCTAGTTCTAAAAGTAAGATATAGAATATAGAATAGATTTTTGTATTTTTAAGTAGTATAAGTTAATAAGTAACTAGACTAATTTATTTATAAATAAAAAATAGTCTAACCTTAACTTTATCTAGTTTTTTTATTAGTTGCTATATATATAGGATTTTTATAAAAAGATATACTTTATTCTTTTCTTTTAGTAGAAGCACTACTTTTTATTTTTTATTAATATAAGAAATTACTTATAACTAAGCTTTAGTAATATTCTTAAGCAAATTCTAGTATACTTTCTTTAGTACTTTAACTAAGAATATTACTACTTCTATTTAAATATTACTATTTAATAACCTAGTAAAGTAATTTAGGTATTACTTATATATTATAAAGTATAGTATATAGCCTATAGCTTTTAAGATCTTGTTATTATATATAATCTATACTATAGGTAATAGTAAAACCTAGTTATTTTGCTACTAGTTGCTATAAATCTAAAGGTATATCTTTATAGTCTAATTTATATATTTAGTTTATCTATCTATCTATAAGTAATATACTATAAATAGCTTTCTCTTAGTACTAATTGCTACAAGTAGTATAGTCTAATAATTTAATATAAAGAGCTTATTTCTATTACTAATAATAGATCTAGGTATACTATAATATTAGATAATATAGTAGAGTAATAAGTATTAGTTAGGTAACTAATAAGCAATAGGTTATTAAAGCTGTTTTACGTAACTATATAGAGGTATATTAGATAGTCTTAATAAGCTACTAAAAACTATAACTAATACAACTACTTTCTTATATTAAGCAATACTTACACCTATAAATTAGCAACTAATATAGGACTTAAACCTCTACAACCTTTACTTTAGAAAGGTTAGATTAGTAGTAGAATAAGTACTTAATAAGATATTAATAAATAGTATATAAAAATAGTATTTTTCTTATAATATTTCTTTATATAGTTGTAATATAGTATTTGCAAGATAGTTCTAGCAAATAGAAGCAGTTACACACTAGGTTAGGCTAGAATATAGTATAAAACAAAATATATTAGATAGATCTAACACTAGTAGTTATATACCTAAGCTAGGCTTAGAGATTTATTAGAACTAGTAGCAAAAGGTTTATAAGCAGCTATAATAGTATAGCCCTTGCACGTAGTGTGTAGAGCTCTAGCAAGAAAGTATTCTCTAAAGTTTTATTAAGGCTACAAGTCCTCTTTTTATTAGAAGACTATATAATAGTAGAAATAACAGGATAGTATATTAGAAGTAAATTATAAGGGAGCGCTAACAAGCTATTAGAGTATAGCCTAGTAGTCTTACAGGCGCTAAAACAAAAGTAAGTAATAATAATATAGACATAGAGGTAGTAATAGCCTAAAAGAGCCTACCTAAAGGCATATACAAAGTATACCTAGATAGAGACTATTTAAGCAAACAAGAGATATACCTTCTAGCATACTACTACCTACAAGCCTTAGCATTAATACTAGAAGCAAAAAGCAACAAGACCTATTTAATATATTAGATATTCTAGCTTAATAGTCTCTCCTAACTACCTATTAGGATACTATAAGAAGAGGGTTTATAGCATTACTACTAGAAGCTAAAACTATAGCAGCTTACCTTTATCCTAAAAACCTAAAAACACTACTTATATTACTACTACAACCTAATAATACCTTAGAAGATATAGACTTATACTAAATTCTTTCTCTTATTACTAATAGAGTTAGCTATATTGCCTAAGAAAATTAGTATACTTACACTAATAAACAAGCCCTCTTTACAGACATACTCTTAATATTTAGTAGAAAAAACATAACCTAATTCTTAAAAGAAATTAAATAATATTCTAGCTTCTACTAATAGACTATTAAGGATTGTATTAGTAGGCTTCTTAGCTACTGTAATTACACTTATTAAGAAATTATTAAGTTAAGTATAACTAACTTCTTAACTACCTAAGTAGTAAACAACTAGCAAGCTATTAAGAAAGCCCTCTAGCAATAATTCTAAAGCCTAGACACAGTGCAGTAGAAAGAAATAGAGAATTTACTACATACCTAGTGTATTTTATACTTATTAACTTCTAACCTATTACTCTAAGAGTACCTAGATAGTTTTAGCTCTAGATTTAAGCAATGTCTAGAAGTAGAAGTAGTAACTAAATTATATAAAAAATTCTACTTAGTAAAAGGGTTAAATAAGCAATAGCTTAACAAGGTATTAAATAAGTATAAACTTATAGTAACCTACCTAGAGAAATTCTACTACCTAGAAATTAAAGCTTTTTTTAGTAAGGTTACTTCTTATAAAGCAGAAATTAAAATATTTAACCTAGCGTTTAAAAAGAAGGTTGCAATAACTAAGACATAAGTACCTAATAAGCTATTAGAACTTATAAACAATAATGCCTTTAGGCCTGCTTAACTAAATAAAGACAATATATTAAAACAACTATTAGGAAAGTGCTCTACTAGAGAAAGAAAAGTTTAAATACTACTTAGATATAAGCCTACCTAAAAGGAGGTTAATAACTTTATTAAAAAGTTTTTAAGAATAAAGCTAAATAGTATAAACTTCTTACTTATTCCTTAGAAGCCCTAAGAGGCAGAACTACTTTTGTATAAGAATATTTAATAAAAAGTTAGCAAAGCTCTTATAAATTTAGAGCACTAGAACTAAAGACCTATTAAGGCTTATAATATAAGTAACTTTAACTAATACTCTACTACTTAATTATTAGGAATATTTCCTCTAGTCTAGCTAATACTGTAAAGATATAGATAAGCAAGAGGCCTAATAATCTATTACACCTATAGAAAAGAGAGCTATCTAGCGTTAGTATATAAAGATAAGGAAAAACTTATCTAGAACTATTAGGTCTACTTTAATTAATAAGGCTAGCTTGTGTAGGGATTAGCTAAGAACCTATAGAGTAATATCTACAATATAGTAGAAACTTATATTATAAACACTATAGTTAATAGCATAAAAGAATAGCTTAAGAAAGGAAAGTATATAGTAGTAGAGCTACTAATAACTATTAACTTATATACGCAAGAATAATAGGCCTAAAGTAATATTAGAATTACTAGCAACACTATTATTATAGACATAGATATAGACTAAGATACTAGACTGCTAAAAGAAGAAAACTATACCTAAAAGCTAAAAATAGCTATAATAGAGTTAAAGAAGTATAAAGGCTGTAAGATATTTAAAGAATAAGTTAATAGTTAATCTATAATAATAGTTAACCTAATATAGACTAATTATTATATAAGGAATAGAGCAACTTCTAAAGTATTATTAGGTTACACCTCTACTATTTAGAATAACAAAAGTAAAAACGTAGTCTAGAATATCTCTAAAATAGTAATATTTAAAGAAGAGATAAATATTAATAACTAACTATCTAGCATAAAGATGCAGAAAGAAATAAAGAAGCACTAGCTACTAGATAGCCTTATAGCTAACTCTAATAGAATAGTCTACTAAGTTTTCTAAACTACTATTAAGGTCTTTTTTAAGGACCTGTTAGTATTAGCCCTAGAACTCTAATAAAAGCTAGGCAAGCTATACTATGCCTAAACTAACCTAGATATATCTAGAGTACTAATAATTAGGTAGTATAAGGACTAACAATTCTTTTAGGTTAATAATATAACGCTCTTGTGCCCTAAATACGTATATATAGAGGCCTATAATAGTCTTATTATTTAAGCAGGCTCCTATAAGTTAGGTACTAATAGAATATTAATAGCTACGCCTATGTTTTTCTGCTATTATTTCTATTATTATTATAGTATAGATTTTAAGAAAGAAGAACTAAGTAGAATAACTAAAGAAAGAAGAGAATACAACTATAAATATAGCTTTAAATATATTTAAAGAAACTACCTATAAGCCCTAATAATAATTAATAACGCTAGATTATTAGCTTTACTAGATTCTAGGGCAGAACTTAACACAATCTAACTAAAAACAGCCTAAGTAGCTAAGCTAGTTATAACCTTAATACTAAGGGAGATAGCTTCTTTACAACTACAAGCTACTAATAGTTTATTTAAGGCCTTTGCTAGGATAATCTAGTAAGCTCTAGTTATAATTAGAAATATTATTATTCCTACTAACTTCTTTGTACTAAAATCTCTATTAAGCCTAGTTATACTTAGAAACCTATACTTAGTAGATATACAGTATACTTTCTAATATAGAGTAGATAGCTAAATAAGATATACTATCTACTTAGAAAATTAAGAATTATATATAATATTTGTTAAGGCTACTAATAATACTATTAGAATAGTTATATAACAATTAGTGTATTTAAAAAAGTAGAGAGAGTAAGTATTAGGCTTAACTTTCTAAAAGATTTAGAAAACCTAATAACTAGAAATAAGTAGAATAAAGAACTTAATAATCTATTAGAGTATACTACTATAAGACTTATAGGATACTAGCCTAAATACTATTAGCTATACACTACTATTAAAAAAGACTAAAAACTCTACTAGTATAATAAGGATAAGACACTTTCTAAGATGCTCTTTAACTTAAACTGCCTCTATTAGTCTAAACTTGCTATTTTGCGCACTAAGGCTGTAAATACAAGAGCTAATAACCTAAAATCTACTTAATACTTTATTAGGTTTAAATATAATACTATATACAAGACTAAGGATAAAAAAATTTACTCTATTTATAATTTAACTATTACACCCTATACTATAGAAGAGCGCTAAGACTAGTAGGCCTAGGCCTAGTTATAATAGCCTATAAATAAAGACTAAATATAGAGACAATTCTATAAATATATTAAAGTATAGAGCACTAATTTCCTATTAGGTACTAGATTAACCTAAAAATAAATATAGTAAATAAAAATAGCAGACTAGCTATAGCCTAGAGAATAAAATATACTAACTAAAGTATTCTATTATTAAGAGGCAGCCCTGTATTTTAACTTCTCTAAGTCTAGTTAAGTCTACTCTAATATCTACCTACTAGTTTAGATTAATACAGTACTATATACTGCCTAGAAAGAAAGTAGTTTTCTAGTCCTAAAGAAACTTAGAGGCATAGTAGAATAAATAATTTAGGTATAGTTAGACTAAGTTACTCTAGAATATAGCAAAAGCCTATATAGCAACCTCTAGTTCTTAGTTAAGAAAAAAGATATAGGCTATAGGCTTATTAACAATACCTAACAAATAAATAAAGTTACTATTAGAGACACAAATCTGCTACCTAACCCTAATAAATTCTTAGAAGAGTTTGCTAGCTACTAGGTAGTATCCCTTATTAACTTCTTCTTAGAATATAACTAAGTAGAGCTTTACCCTAACTTTTGCCTACTTACTATATTTATAACACTAAGTTATAGGCTAGTACAATAATATACTCTCCTAATAAAAGCAACTAACTCTATAGTAGAATTTGTATAGGTTGTAACTAAGATCCTCTAGGACCTAGTCCTAGCTTGCTATATACTATATATAGATAATATTGTAGTAAAAAAACTAAAAACTAATTATAAAAGAGAGCTTCTTAAAGTAGGTATCTAGAAGTTTATTAGAGAATATATTATAAATATTAATAGAGTTCTTTAAAACCTTAAGATAGCTAGAGTAACAGCTTTAGCCTTAAAGAGCAACTAGTGCTATAATAGTATAAGAGTAGTTAGCTATATTATAGATAAGAAAAGTAGGTATCTATTATCTAAAAAGGTATAAAAGATACTTAACTAGCTGCCCTATACTTTTCTAAAAGATATCTAGATATTTCTTAGCTTCTATATTTACTACTATATCTAGATTCTAGGTTTTAGCCTAACTATAGCACTCTTGTTTAACCTTCTCTATAAAGATACTAATTTCTAATAGACTATTAAAGCAAGCTAAGCTATAGAGAGGCTTAAGATAAGCCTAACTACTACGCTAGCTCTAGTAACTATTAACTACTCTAAACCTCTTTAACTAGTAATTATATTAGTAAATAGAAGTAAAAAAGAATAGGGAGCTATTATCTAATAAGAGAACTTAATAAGCTGTAAGCACTTAGTATAATATAAATTAGAAGTCTAGTCTATAGCAGAGTAAGGCTAGAACTCTAGTAAATATAAGTATAAAGCCCTGCTGCTTGCTTTTAAGAAATTCTAGCTATAAATATATAGAATCTAGTTTGTAGTAGAAACTAACGCGCGTACTCTTATTAACTAGCTAAACAAAAGCATAATAAACCTTCTAGGTACTCTTATTACCTGCTAGTTAGCACTACTTAATATATAGAAATTTAAAGTTTGCTATGTCTTAGGAAAGAAGAATATAGTAGCTAATACACTATTCTAGCAGCTAGAGGAATATAGCTAGCAAGCACCTAAGTGCCTAGAGAAGAATATTAAAGACTTTATTAATAAATACCTTAGGTTTATAACTATATCTATAGTTTTAATAGACTATTAGAGCCTACAATATATATACTAAGTAAACTTAATTAACCTAACTATTTTAAAATTTCTATATACTAAATACTTCTAAAATATTATATAATAGCTATTAACTATAAAAAATTCTAGTAGTCTATTATAATTAGACTTATACAAGCTAAGAAGAAAAGCTTTAAAGTTTACTATTATTAATAATGTCTTCTAGGCAAAAGCAGCGCCTAATAAACTATTAAGGCAAGTTATTAACAATCTAGTCTAATAGAAAGAAATAATTAGGGCCCTCTATAATAAGTCTAGACACTAGAAACAAGAAAATATATAGTAAAAGATCTAGTACTAGTACTTCTAGCTAGAAATATTTTAGCAGATTAATAAGTATATAAAAACTTGTAAGTAGTGTTAATTCTACTCTACCTATAAGTTTAATAAAAAACTATACTCTACTATTAGTTCTAATAGGCTATAGAAGTAGATTATAATAGATATTGTGTATATACTAGATAGAATAAGTAATTGCAAATACTTAGTAGTTATATAGGACTATATATTAGGATATATTAAAGCCTAAGCGCTTATAAAGAACAATTTAGCAAGTATTATTTAGTTTCTAGAATAGAATATCTTTATAAGATAAGAACTACCTTTAAAAATATTAATAAACAGAAAACTAGAAAACTAGGCACTTATAGAGGTACTAACAAAGTTATATAGTATTAACTAAGTAGTCTTAAGTGCCTTTTATCTATAGGCCTAAAGGCTTATTAAGTAAGAACATAAGAAAATTATTAATACCTTAAGAAAGATAACTAGAAACTAGACTACTAACCTATACCTTGTGCTATAGGTAGATTGCGTTATAGTAAAACAATCTATAGAAGAAACACTAATATACCTAGTCTATAGAAGAGAGTATATTCTGCTAGTAGAATTGCAGATACTAATATAGTAGATACTACTATAGACAACTATTTAATCTATAGTAGAGCTACTAGCATTAAAAGCAAAGCAATTTAAATATAGAGATAAATAACTTAAAGAGGCTATAGACTAGATAGTCTAACTTTAGAAGCTAAATAAAGAGTAGTTTAATAACTAAGCAGCCTTTAGGCTAGTCTTAATAGCCTATAGAGACTTAGTATTGCTCTAGAATATAATATATAATATTAATATAAGTTAGCTAAGCAAACTAGTGCTAAAGTAGAAAGGGCTATTTAGGGTTTTAAAGAGCACAAACAAAGAAATATACCTACTTAAAGAGCTAGATAGTATACTATTAAAAGAAATATATACTAGAAATTAATTAATAAAATTCTACTAATAGAAGACTATTATACAGCAAATAGTGCTAGTTAACAGCTAGAATAAGACACCTAATAAGAAATTAAAGAAGTAGTTTATTTAAGTCTAGCTACTATAAGCAATAATAGATAAGAAAAAAGTAGAATATAAAGTATAGAATTAGATTTATAAAAAAAAACCTATAGACTTTAGCTAAGGGTTAGCTAACTCTTTAAGTAGAGGAAAGAGCTATAATAGGCAATTAATAACCTATTAAAACTAAAGAATTAAAACTAAGTTTTTTTAGAATTTAGAACTAACTACTAAACTAGAAACACTAGCAAAACTATAAAAACTCTAAGCTAAAAATACTAAACTAAAAAATTAAAACTATAGAAACTATAAATCTAAATTAAAAAAAACCCTTAAACACCTAGAATTAAACTATACTAGCTAAGCTACTACAACTGCTACAACCTCTAAGCTTCTAAGGTGTATTACTAGGACTATAATAGTAATACTTAGAAGAAAGCTAGAAGTAATTATCCTTACTAGGAGGAGTACGTAGAGACTAAGCACTAGTTAGAGAATATAATAAGCTAGTAGATAAGTTGCTAGTTATAATCTAGCCTAGAGAAGAAGACTAATAGCAGTAACTCTAAGGTTTATTAGGGCATAGTAGAGAACCTAGAAGTAAATAATAAAGGCTACTAAAACTCTTAATAATATCCTTAAAAATACTAGAAAAGCTACTAGAGGAAATTAAGGCAGGCTTATAGGTAGAAGCTGTATAAGTAGTAAGTAAGAAACTTACAAACTATATAAACTATTCTAAACTACTACTAGTAAGAGATAGAGAGTTACTAGAAGTATAGAATAGTTTATCTATATCTATATCCTTATAATCTAGAGAGATGTTAGTATCTAATTAATAACTAGCCTAAGCAGCTAAAGCACTTATAGCTTATTTATTATTACTTAGAAGAGCAATCTAGAAAGATAAAGAATATAATAGTAGAAAATTAGAAACCTAAGAGTAATAGAATATAGCTACAGCCTTAAGTTAAGCCTAAAAAGAAGTTCTAACTAGAGAAGTATAAAGGCCTAATAGATCTTTAGGCTAAACTAGGTAAGAGATATTACAAGTAAAAGAAATCTTGTTCTACTACTCTTAATAACTAAGGCTAGCTATCTCTTTTTCTAAAGTTTTTTAAGATTCTTGCTAGCTAGTACTAAAATAATTATCTAGAAAATAAGAATAGCTTATAAAGAGGGACTTATTAGTGTCTAGAAATATATAGATAGTAGCTTAGCTAGACTTGTAATTATTAGCCTTAGTAGAAGTTAGAAGAGTAGAAGCAGCTTAATAGGTAGCTACTAGAAACTATTAGTAAAGAATAAACTTAATAAACTACTAAGACTTATAAAAAGAATAGTTCTTATAACTATTAGCCTAGTACTTAGTGCAAAACCTAAGTAGGTTTAGAGACCTATTAATAGTAGTAGATTGCATATATAGAGTAGACTAATATTAATAAGCATTATAATAGGTATTAATATAGTTAGAATCTCTACAAGTATTATACTAAAGGGCGGAATTAGTTATAGCTAGCAGGAAATTTTAAATTAACAAACTATAGGCCCTAATGCTTCCGGGTTAGGGTTAGGGTTAGGGTTAGGGTTAGGGTTAGGGTTAGGGTTAGGTT